>OY757312.1:146077955-147540205 GCA_963583905.1 Stenurella melanura
GATTACAGCAATTTTAATTTAATATGCATTACTTAACTGGTCCACTGTAAAAATTCGATTCTCATTTCTGATTCTGATTCTGTCTTCGACGAGGTCTCTGTTCAAAGATTAAAATATCTGTCGCAGCTAAAAAGGTAATGATAGTATGTTAAAATTTGTTAATAATTATTATTGTTTCTTGAATAGTGTTAAATATTTGATATTATCCTTCATAGTTCATAGAGTGTAAGTAATTTCTTATATACCTAGTAGGTATTATTTTATTTAATTGTTTAAGTAAACTTCCGTATTCTTATTTCAGATTTATAACCACAATAACAACAACCGCAACCAGACAATTGTTTTTATGGCCTTGATATTTTGATATACCTGTTCTTGAAATTTAATGATAAATAATAAGTACTAAAATAATACTTTTTAACAAACACCTATATAAAATAATCCCCGAATTCTGACTCAGAGGGATTTCACAATATATAATTAATTAGGAATAAGTAAAAATTGCGTTCAATTGTAAATTACATATTTACTAGACAGGACAATGCGTAGGTTTGAAATGGGTACTTAAATAAATTTCGTGTTTCTGTTTTTCCGTTACAGAAAGGCCCTAGCGTCTTTAGCAATAAACTTCATTGATTTGTTTTTGATTTCTTGAACCTAGATTTAAACTTGAAATGCCATCGTCGATTTTTCTTTAGAATTTCAGTCGAACGTCGTAAGATGTCATCTGAATCAGCTGATCAAAAGGAAGCGTTGCTGGACACGCAACTCGAAAGTCGTAAGCTGTCATCATCAATTTTTGAAGAGTATTTGCAAACCCTGGGAGAGTTCTCCCCGACATTATTTATGGTGAGTAATTAATAACAATTGTTAACAAAATTATAAAGATTTAGGGCGTAGATAGTACTTAATTATAAAACCACCTATAATTTATTAGGTCACATTTGCGTAGTCGTATGTCAATTGTTTAGAAATTCTTTTGGCTTGGCTTCGGTTTTGGGGTGTGGAGTTTGTTCAATATTTTTCCATTTCTATGGATGGTTTTGAAGTTAAATAGTTTTTTCAACTATTAGTCAGGTTATTAGAGCCTCGCGTACCTATTGTGTGGTATGTTTTTTTGCATGATTTATCGTTGAAATATGTAAAGACTTCGTGCATTTATCGCATCATTTCGTACGAAAATTTGATTATAATTTTGATATTGCTTGCTAGCTTTACATATTTGTGTATTTTTTATAGTATGTACTTATATCTTGGTTTATCTAGGAGTTTAAGAAAATCACATTTCAGTAAATCTATTCCAAAGTCCAAGGCCAAAAACTAGTATTTAGATTACTATAATTATAATATCTAGACTATTATTTTCATAAAGTAAAACAGTGGAAAGTGAGGTGAATGGTATTTTATTTAGTTGTACCTATAATGTAGTCATTCTGAATTAACTCCTTTAGAAGTAGTAAGCTAAAAACAAAATGCTGTATTTAGGCATACTACCTACTGCGCTCGATAGTGGTTCCAAAATACTTTCCGAATAGTCTCAGTATGTTTATGAATTAAGTATTTATAGGTATGTATTTACCTATAAAGGTGTATAGGTACCTATGAAAGTTAACATTTGGTTAACAATTTCTATCATGATTTTGCCACATTGATGATGTGTTGGCATAATTTATAATAACAATTACAATGTTAATGTTAAATTCGGTCAACCAGAGGTTGATAAAATATAATTTCAAATACAGAATATGTAAAATTACAGGTACATACTTATTCAACATTAAAATATAAACCATAACATAGACAAAATATGTTTTAAAAGACCTTGGGTGGGAGGAAAGGTGTATCATAGACCTACATTTTTCTGATAGAACAAACAAATATAAAAGGTAGTAGGTAGATGAGATTTTCTTGATTTTATCATGTAAAAGTGGCTTTTTTGGTATTTTGCACAATAAAGATCCTGCTTTTTTCCTCATGGGCTGGGGATAGATCAAGATTATTATATATCTGGAGATCTTAGGTCCTTTAGTCCTTCAAAACACACAACTGCAGATGTTGGGAGAGGTCAAATATCTTGGAGTTACCATATAGACTCCAAACTTACCTGGAACCAACAGTTTGACAGGTTAATACATTGGTAGTCACATTGGCAACCTGCGGACGATCATATGGTAAAACATGGGGGCTTAGGCCTAGTGCGTTGCACCTGCTTTATACTAGCGTTGTAAGATATCCACCATTACGTTTGCTGCTTTAGTCTGGTGGCCAAAGACAACAGCGGACTACAGTGGCTAATAAGCTGAGCTGAGTACAAAGATTGATTTGCCTGCTTAGGAATTACAGGTGCCATGAAAAGTGCCCCCACTGCAGCCTTGGAGACCCTATTAAACCTCCCTCCCTCTTAGCATATTGATCCAGGGAGAGGCCAGAATGGGGGCATATATGTTACAAAACTCAATAAACCTGAATCTCCCCGGAGTTGGATCGGGAGGACATTTGATGATAATTAACACTGTAGAAGATCCTCTATTGAAAATGAGGTCAGAATACATGATACCAAAAATCACCTTCAACAATAAGCTCTTCAATGTCACCATTGGAGATAGGAAGGACTGGTCAATAGGAGCTCCTGACACATTACGTGATGGCCTAACCTGTTATACTGACGGATCTAGGAGCTGGAGCTGGAATACATGGGAAAGGACCTAGGGCAAATAAGCCTTTCTCTTGGGCAACATTCCACTGTATTCCAGTCAGAAATTCTGGCTATACTTGAATGTGTATGTAGATAGTCAGGCGGCACTTATGGAGCACTACCTCTAACAAGGTGTAATCCTGACTGGTAGGGCACTGCCACGTAGAGCTGAAACGCTAGACAAGGAACAGCTAATATATTCTTCGGCTCAGAACCCGCGCTGGGTTTCACCAAAAGCAGAACGGTGATTAAAGACTGGGTCAAGAGTAAACATAAAAACCACTGGAGGAACATTCCAGGAAATCGACATGGGAAGACACTTATCAAAGATCCAAGTGCAAAACAAACTGAAGAATCGCTCACAAGGGACAGGGCACAGTTAAGAATAATAACAGGACCTCTGACAGAACGCTTTGCTGTGTAGAAGTACCTGAACGCAATCGGAAAATTGGCGGCAACTTAAACTGTAGACTATGCGGCAAGGAGTCGGAAACTGTTAATCACATTATATTCAGCTGTAAGGCACTGGCCCGGAGAAGATATACTATCTACTGGCAAACACGAACAGACCTAGAATTCATCAGTACTCGCCCAACCTTAGACGTGTATTACCTGATTTACCCCTACAGGGGTACTGGAGTGGGTAGAGTGAAGCACGACAAGAAGAGCTCAATAATCCCAGAAGGCTGCCAGTGCCCTCGGAGTTTTCTACAGACGAGCCCTAAAAAAATGTTATATCTAATAGTGTCATTATCCCACTACCTCTGTTCCTCTCAGAAAAGTATATAGTCGATGGGACCTTTGGATACCTCTTTTCATGTTGCCCATAATTCCCTAAAATATGGAAGCCTTGTGGTTATCAAGGCTGGATATTCATATGAGATGGCAGGGTTTTTTTTTTTCCTCTTCCCCGTACATTCTGCAATCAGGATTGTATCTTACCTTTATGTTAGGTTTATTTGACTATGACATACCTGAGCTGTTTCCTGCTTAGCGTTAGTAATTTGTTGGTTTTTAACCCTTTAATTCCTGTAACCGGATAAATCTGCAAAAATTTTTCGTGCTGCCAGCGTGGAAACCGGATATTTACACGAGGCCGGAGGTTAGGTTAAATGCTAGCATCGTACTTATCCGTCCATTTTTTTGGGGAAAGTCTATGTTTTTCTATATTTTTTAAAAGAGTAAATGTTTATTTGATTGATAATTTGAATTTATATGGCTTGACATGTAAAAATAAATGCAGAAATGAAAGGGTTAATTAGGATGGTTCACGAGTGAGCACATGGGACTATCTCGTTTCTGGCGCTCTCTAACTAACGTTTATGACTTTGTAGTTTTTTCCAACAGACCAGTTCAGCTCCTATTCTGGTACCTTGTTTAGCCAACTTTCCCGACTTCGTTGCCCTGGTGTCCTCGGGTCAACTTTTGTTGTACTGTTCTGTTTAGCCAGTTTTGTTAAGGACTTCTAGGCAGTCTTACCATTTTGGAACTTGCCTATATTGCTTTCATAACTTTAAGAGCATTAACTTTAGTTATACCGTTCTGTTTAGCCAGTTTTGTTAAGTACTCCTAGGTAGTCTTAGCATTTTTTAACTTGCCTCTATTGCTTCCATAACTCTAAGAGCTACTTGGTTGCCATTAGCGTAAGATATCCATACATACTACTTCTCGTGACTTCTGTTTGGACACTGTTATGGTACTACCCAGATGTTTTTAATTTGTTAGCTTTTAGCTTACTATATGGTGTCATGTGAATGTCTTTGCAACTGCCCTATTCTCTCATCTTTGCTATGAGGTATGTCTACCCTGAAGGTTTTTGTGAACCTCCATGTTGTGCTGATTGTATCTGGCTCCATATTGAGAAGCGAAGATATAAATGATTAATTATTGATCAAATTGCAAGGGAAGCGCAGTTAGTACCGGAATGGGCCAACTAGTCCAGGGAAACACAGCGTTCTCGCTCCATCTTCTAATGGCTTGTATATCAGCGCATGCGTAGAAGGTATGTAACTTTAGGCGGGGATTACATAGCGGATATACCATCCTTCGGAGGGGATGTAAAGCAGTCAGTCCCTTGTATATTAATTGTTAGGCAATAGAGAAAAGGTTTATCAAAATTTCCAGTTGGGGGTAGCTCTTCTCCTGGCGTCGGTGATTGGCCTTAGTAGCGGAACTAGACCTAAGTTAAATATGTGAATAAAAAAAAAATGATCAAATTGCAATTACAAATACAATATTTAATAATATTCGTATTAAGTCTTATACAATTATTTATTTATTGGAGTCTTGTTTTCTTGAAGAACAAGAACATTTTTTTCTTGAGTCCGGAGCTGAATTTTTTTGTATTTGTGATACAAGTACTTATTCAGGATCACTAGTGTATTACATATTGTGCCAAATAATAATATGAACTTATTATTTAATTCCTTTACAAAGTATAAAGCCAAAAGAAATTTTTGTAAAAATACATAAAACCCTGTATTTCAGCAACGAGGGCCCAACTGGCTTTTTCAATGGGTAATTATGATTACCCTCGGTGCCCTCTATCTGCCATTAAAGTATGTCCGTTTCCTCGTAAAACACCCTGTATAATATATATAAGAATGTGTTTAATAATGGGAAGTTGATAGCTTAGTGGTTAGCAAATATAGCTTGAATTTTGGGGTCAGTAGCTTAACATGCCGTATGTAATATAAAGTATGATGTTCATGATAAAAAGTAAATTTAGAGATTTCATTTCATTTTAAACACAAATGTCAGTGTTGAAAAATGTTGTCTGTTTAACACTAAGCAATTCCGTAGTGGAAAGCATAAAGAAACTGATAAAAACTGGGTAATTTGACGTAAAGTAATGGCACTGTGAAAATATAATTGGTGAATAAAATAACATGATTTTTCTAGCAATAATCAATCAATGGTGATGGGATTTTTTCATGGCTATTTGTTTAGCTGACTGCAATGAGAAATTGAATTTTCCTATTAATATTCAACTTATAACTTGTTACTTTATTTTAAGGTATTTTGTTAAATATGGGGGCTGGATATATTGGCAGCGAATGATTAATACTTCATCGATGAAACCATAGTGGTCTGTTTCCTCATAGGTTGATCTTGAAGGTAGATGCCGGCAAGTTCTGGGTAATAATACATGGATACTGAGAAAGATTTATCTACACGTTGCCCTCCCTCCCACATTGCTAAAACAGTCGAATACTGAGATGGAAATACAACGTGGACACTTTTATGGCCTGTGTGGCCACCCAACTTAAATCCTGGTAACTTATGGGAGCATATACAGCAATTTGTGGTTCGCCATCCCTTAATTTCTCTTAAGCAAACCAATACCTGTGGAAGATGGATGAGCTGACAAAGACTATTAAAATGGCATCCTGACTGTCCTGATTTTAGTATTATTGAATCATTTGCAGACTATAACTGTGTCTTTAGGATTATTACCAGCGTTAGGAACTTGCAAATTTGTTATGAGGTAAGTAATTTTTGTACAAATTCATTTACCGTGAACGTCACGTGTACTTGCCCTTGACTTATGAATGGACAATACTGCTTTATAACAAGGCTGTATGTATTCTAATGATAAATGAGAAAAAATAATGAGATTTGATATATATACACTAAAATATCCTAATTAAATGAAGTATACACTTGAATTTTTCACTATTACATGTGGTCTACATAGTGACATAAACGTCCTTGACTAGTACAGCTGCGCAAAGAAATGTAGCATATCACAAATGGCAGTATTTCAAAATAAATTTTTTTTAGATTTGACTCTGGGTTTCAAAAATACCATTTACATGAATTACCAGAAAATATGACATATGGTCTTTGCATTAAAAACGGGAGAGTAGTAAAATATTAACTTTTTTTTTTACTTTATTTCATATATGCCTTACAAGGGTATGAAACGTCACAGCAGTTATAGATATTCTTAAATATTTGGTATAATAATATAACTATTTAAAATTGTATATAAAAAAACACAATTGTATAAAAGGGACCAGCGTCGGACTGGGACCAAGAGGGCCTACCGGGCAAATTGCTTTGAGGGCCACATCAAATTTTTTAATATATTTTTTTTACATACCCATCCCCTAAGTACTTTTTACTTCCCTCGCATACTGAAGGGAAGTATTGTATTCGAGAAAAATTCACCCTCCGAGATTTTTTCGGGTTTTCACATCATGTAGATTACGAAAATATAGGTTTTTCAATTCCGTCAGCCTGATTGTCTGTCTGTCGGTAGGTTAGTGCATTAACTAAAAAAGTACTTGACGGAAAACAGTCAAATTTGGTTGGTAGCCACTGAAGAAATAGTTAGACTTTCATTAGAAAACATACAGGGTGGACCGTCTAAAGGGAATAAATACGTTTCGTTCAAATTTTAATCTCCACGTTTCATGACACTCTAAACCTATCTCAAAAATTTTGTTTCAAAATTTTAAAATTTTTTATAAAATGGTGATGGAAAAAATTTTTTTGCTCAAATTGAAAATTTCCACGTTTCGAGACATTCTAAACCTATTTAAAATAAATCAATATTTGAACATTTAAAATAGAAAAAAAATATGAAATTTTTAAAATTTTGTAAAAATGATGGAAAAAAAATAGTTTTGCTTAAATTTAAAATTTCCACGTTTCATGAGATTCTAAACATATTTAAAAAAATAATTTTTTTTTAGATAATTTAAAAAAAATGTTATATAATATAATGAAATATAAAAATAAATATAATATACTGAGAGATGTAACTCTAAACACATCCCAAGGATAATATACTTGGAATGTGTTTAGAGTTACATCCCTTTTCCCACACAATTGTATTAACATTTCAAGGCAGATAGGTGCAGATAGGTCGATTTCCACTATTTTCGACTTATACCCCTTTTCACGCGCACCAGCCATTTATTTGTCAGTATCTATTTACGCAATGCCAAAATTAACTGAACATAAAACAATTTCCTCTAAAATTGAAGAGGGATGGTCTACCAGAGCAGTTGCTAACCATTATCAATTAAATAAAAGTATTGTTATGAGTGTGAAGAAAAGGTGGTACGAGGAAGGTAGCGTAAAGAGAAAAGACTGTTCGGGCCGATCGAGGAGTTCAAATCTCGTTCAAGATGAAGTGCTCCTTGGCTATTTGAGGGAAAACAGGGAAGAACAGAGCAAACCCACATTCTGTTGTTTAAATTATGTCTATCGCCTGTTGGAGTTTTGAAACAATGTTGTGTTTACCAATGAAAAGGTTTTTCAGTCTTGTAATGACGGACATATTCGGGTGTACCGTCCTGCAAACACCTGGTTTCACAAACGTCACCTGTCTACGCGGTAAAGGTCTGGGCGATTTTCTGTTAATGTGAGGATAAGCGTGCATGACCCCGGTGTAGCGTTGCATATTATGTATTACACTCCCTTGAAACTGGAGATTGGTACGCCTATGCCTAATAGTGACTGGAAACTTGTAGAAAGAGATAGAGTTTTCTAGAGTGTGGTGGAGAAGATTCTTGATTGTGTTCTGGATGGATCTAGAGGCAATTTCAGAGTATATAAGGTGCGATTACCGGCGCAGGAGGAAAAGTTTTATAAAAGTGAAGAAGTTTGTAAAAGTGAAATTTGGTAACGAAAAAGTGAGGTTAAATATCAATTAAACAAAGTGTAAAGGTTATTTTGGTTAATTAAGAAGTATTATTGTATAATCAGTAAATTATTTACTAGTGTTACTGGTTTACCCCTTGTTAAAATTATTTAGAACCCACAGATTCATACAGGGTGTTTCCTAAGACGTGGAAATACGTAACAGTATTATGGATAATGGTAGATTTAATGGACAGGTTTATAGGGATAGGATTGGAAAACGTTATGCTTCCTTTGGTGGAGCAATTATATTCAAACAACACGTTCATTTATCAACAAGACAACTGTCCTATTCGTTCTGCCAGGATAACTACTCAATGATTTAGGAATAATAATATTGAATTATTACCGTGGCCTTCGCAAAGGTCAGATATAAACCCAATTGAGAACATCTGTGGTTTGCTAGTAAAAAAAAATTATGAACGAAACTACAGACCAAGAAGGCAAGAAGTGAAGAAGAATTGTGGTCGGAGCTAAGAGAAAAAGAAAATTACTGTCATAGACTAATTGCTTCTATGTCAACAAGATTTAGTCACGTCTTGGAAGGAAATGGAGCCATGACAAAATATTAGGTTACATTATTTACACAATAAAGACAATTGCAGTTATGTGCAGTCGTATCTGTGAATTTTTCGCCCTCAATTTTTACAATTGTCAAAACGAAATCATTCCCATCGAATGGTGTAAAAAAGTAAAAAACACAAAAATACGTGTTTCTTTTGGATTATCGTTATTCAAATACCTTACTTATTACAGTTCACAATCAATGTCAGTTTTTTATAACCTATATAATAAAAAATCAAAATTTCACAAAAAAAAGTGTGATTCACACCACTCAATATTAGTAAAAACTGGATTACTTTATTTTTCAAGTGTACGGAATTTCAATGCACAGAAGTGTAAGTAGGAATAAATAAATATAATTTAATGTTTCACGTGACTATATGGAAGTACTAAATGACATGGCATTTTTGATGGCTTAAAAAACTGACAATGGAGATAGATTATTTTTTTAAATGTTGTAGTATTTCTATTCTCAGTTGAGTAATTCAGTCTAAAGCGTTACCACCGGCATAAATCATTACCGAGCCTGCTTATGATAGAATAACATCGAACCTCAAACGAAATTAGTCGATTGTTTACCTAGCTCACCACTACAAGTCCGTTACCTGCTCTTGGTTCATTCTTAATATTGCCGGTAGCATAGCCGTAGGTTAAATGATATTTATTTACTTTCATTGAATCATTTATAGAGTTGTTCATTAAACCAGCTATAAATAAATAATTTGCATCGTGCCTATCAATTTAAAGTAGTAAAACAATATTAAATTTATTATGATAATTAAAAAATGATTCTAAAAATTGTCGATCGACGCTCATGCCATCGCTGGTATTATGAACTATTCATTTGTTGATCTTTTACGATTTTCAAATTAATACTATATAAAGCATAACAATTTTTAGTTTTCAATTTCCAATAACTTTACGTTAGTTTATATATTTTTAAATGTGATACATTTTGTAATAGAAGTATTCAAAACCTATGTATGATCCATTCAATGCGGGGGCCTTTTTCATTACATTTTTAAATATTTTTATTGAAGTGGCAAAATACCCAACAAAAAGCATGAAAATCTGAATATGCCACAAAGAACTAATTATAGATGATTGCTGAACTAAATTTTTTTTTTTTTTTTTTGTAGGACAGTGATTTACCAAATGTGATACCACCAACGTTTATTGGCATTGAAGAAGACTTATTTAAGTAAAACTGAAGTTAATAAAATGAGAGAGTGTCGAAAAATGTGCCTATCCAATATAGAAAATTTATTCAGATCGCTTAAAATTTAACATTACGAACCCATTTTGGATTGAATTTAGGGATGCCATTTACAAATTGTAAGCTATTGAATTTTTGTTTTTTAACTTAAAAGTGACATAATCTTAGAATGGTCAGGATAAATAATGAGTAACTTTAATCGTGATCTTTTTAGTAGTGAATTACAATTTCAGTTCCTTATCTTTGCACTTTGTTTTTCTCTTCTCATTTCATATACATAATGATAAGATTTAAGGCAGATTTAGCTTTACGTAAAATCACTTCTAAGATTATGGTATCTTTTAACTATACTTTTAGGGAATGTGTTTAAGAAAATATAACAGTTGTTTTGTTCTTCTGAAGGCTGGTTTGTTCACATTTTTGGAAAGATGATAGAATTAATTTGCCTATACATGCATAATAAAGATGGTGAACTATTATGTTTATTGAATGTAGTTCTTTTGGTTCAATAGAGACACAGGGAAAAGAGGAACTCTAGCTTGCGGGCACCTTATTTCTGAAACGTGCGTCTACACATAAAGCTTAATCTTCAAGCAATATGTAGATTTTCATAATTTTTATTAAAGAAAATGTCGTTTTTTCTCATTTCCTTCGCGAAAATCCGTGCCTGGATCATCTCGAGGTCGAAAATTTCCAAAAACATGCTTAGTTGATTCTCTTATGATTTCTCCTGCATCATTTTGAATCTATGTATGCAGCGTAAGTTCATTCAAATTTTGCTTTTAGAGGCTTTGAAGCACGGAGCCCTCAAAAAAAAATCTAGGTCCCCCGTCAGGCCTGGTTAATATCCATTTTGAGCATATGAGATGTAGAGTTTTATTAATCTTTTCCGATCGGTCAAATGTTTAAAACACATATTTGAAGAGCCAGTAGCACCTAAAAGTTTGTTGCATGCAAGCTCTGACAGTCATTGTTATAAGCCGGTTTAAGAAGGTATCGAGATATTCTGTTAAAAATTATAAAGTGTTCCCTATCAGCGTTTCCTTTAGTAGAGATTATTTAGGTCTACTTTTTATACAAACCCCTAACTGATAGTCATTTGTGAAATATCTTCAAGTGAGGAAATAAAGAATTTCGGTAAATCTGCCTGCGTGCTATACAGGGGTTATTCCATGTAAAATCCGAAAGAAAAAAATTGGAAATTATGTCATACGCCAACCTCTTGAAATTGATGTCATTTTGTCATATTTATTATCCTCTTATACCAAATCAAGTGCCTGCTCGATCGGTTAACTTTTTGTTTATTTATTCAACATATTATGCAGTGAAATATAATTTTTAAAAATTTGAAAAATGAGGTTAAGGTGCACAGTGTCTTACCCAGAACCCCCCTCCGTGCCCGGGGGGCGGACTATTAGGGCAAATAAATCTTTAAAAAAAGTATTTTTCATTGCATAATATGTTGAATAAATAAATAAAAAGTTAACAGATTGAGTAGGTGCTTGATTTGGCATAAGAGGATAATAAATCCGACAAAAAAACAACAATTTCAAGTGGTTGGGGTAGGACACAATTTCCAATCTTTTTCTTTCGGCTTTTACATGGAATCACTCCTGTATAGCAAAGCAATCAGGCAATTTTACTGAAATTCTTATATTTCCTTACTTGAAGATATTTCACAAATGCCTATCAGTTGGGGTTTGTTATAAAAGTACACTTTTAAATAATCCCCTCTACAAGGAAACGCTGATAGGGAACACTTTATAATTTTCACATAGTACCTCAATACCTTCCCGAGTTGGCCTATAAGAATGACTGTCAGTAGTTTGCTTGCAACAAACTTTTGGGTATTACTGGCTCTTGGAATAAGAAATATCTTGTCATGATTAGCTAGATGCTATAGTCTGTTTTTAAACCAGGAGGAGCGTTTTAATCTAACGTGCTAAATCATACATCTGTGATTGGACAGGCCCTCGCCAGTTTTACACAAGGCAATAGTCGTAGATTTTGACATATTATAAAAATTTTAATTCATGTTATAAATTATTTGGTTATAATTTCTATTTTATAATTTGCACATTATATATCAGTTTTTAATCCCTTTTGTATAAATCTTAAGGTAAAAGTGGCTAACTACTTGGTGCCTTTATATTGCGCAAATGATATGGATGCTATATAAAATATCTAGAGGTCGATGCATTATATAATGTAATAAAATACGCGCAAAAACACTGTAGTCGTGTATTGTTGGTTGCCCAAACGCTAAAAAGGTTTTAGTGTATTTTCTAGTTACTTTTATGGTGTAATTTCAGTTCAGTTCAGTGAATGAAACTTTCGTGTTTACTCCTGGTTTAAAAACAGACTATAGATACAACTTAAATATTAGATCCCAGGTCTTAAAATGAGTTTAATAATGAATTCTATTTATAAATTATTTCTTATACCAAAATAGTTTGTTACAGTCTATTTCATCGCCCCGTAACTTAATTAAAATAGACCGCAAATAATTGAACTATGGTGTGTGGTTAGCTGCCTAACTTCTTAGAAACTAATTTTAATTGGAAATCACGGTTCCCATATCGAACCAAGCGCGGCAATGATAAGTTTTATTGGTGGAATTCTTTAGTTTTGCAGGAAGTTAACTTTGTTGGGGAGAAGCCATTTTTCGGTTATCTTGCGTAAGGGAGGGACCTTTTGGGCCGTTTAAGGCGATAATTTTGTTGCTTACCCGATCTGGGGGCATGTGAGGCAAAGAGGCAGTGAAAAGTGGCAAGAAATTATTGTGAGTGTGTTTATATTATTCTTCTCGCCACGGAAGCAGGTTTCCTTGGATAGGACTTTCCCCCTTCGCATGGGGCTTCTTTAACCCGTCGTAAAGCAATTCACATCACCACCTTTCCATCGGGGCGAGGAGTGGCTATTTCGAGCCGATAAACAACCTTAAGTAAGTCTTTGCACATTTTTTTTATATCTCTCCTTTTGGGGTTACTTCTATTGAGTTCCCTTGCGGACATTACATGAGGCATACCACCTTACAGGGCTCTTCTCATCTACTCATCTTCACAGTCTTCCCACTTTTCTCGATTTCCACGTATGGGGGGGGGGGGGACTCGGCAGAGAGGCAGGATTGATTGGAGACCAACTGGAAATCGTAGGGATCGTCGTAACTTTCATCGAGAGAGAAACCTACCCCACGGAGGTGGTCAGCCATCAGTCGTCAGTTACGTCTTTTTTTATGATATTTTGTACTTATTTAAAGCAACATTCATATATCGTGATTTTCCCCATTTTGTTTGAGTGTTTTGGGTTTATAGTAGCATTTTACTTTCAAATGTTACCCATTTTAACCTAGTCCTGCTCATTTTGTAAGATTGTACGACAGAATATACTTATTCATGTTTGTGTAGGGCAAGGGGGTTTATTATTCGTGATATATATATTTTTTTATCTTTTTGTAGGTAAACTATGCTAATGTTACTTGTTAGGTCTGCTTATTATTTATAGGATATTATATGTACAGGAATAGCATCTATATTAGGCAATCACCCCACCATCCCATTTTTTTAAACTTATTTTTGTCGTATTGCGACGCGCGACGCTACTCGTGATCACAACCGGCACGGGGCAGCGGTGAAATTTGTTATTTCTTATAATAACTAATAATTATTGTCGTAGGTGCTTGTAACTGTGAACTTGTAACTGTGAACTGCAGAACTTTTCCTTGCAATTCGCAATATATTATTCATATTCTACATTTTATCGCGTTATTTATTTATCACCACCAGAAAGCGAACCATGACCCTCACAAGTAACAGCTAGCAAGTGTGCCTCTCCCCACTCGAAATCTAATTTCTCCAGGGCTCCGGCTGGCACACTATAATAAATTTGTGGTCAGCGACTTACAGGGATATTCACCTAACCCCTATGCACTGAGATCTAAGTGCATTTTGTTGATTAATTTACAGAGCCCGTATTGGCCACTTACAAGTGCAATAACGAATATGGCTTTGATCGTTATATGTAAATGTGAACTTCACGATATGGTAATCCGTAATTAGTTTATGCTTCATTATACCACGTCGGTAACCAATAAAACCTAATTTTTTGCCACCATTGAACCAATCAAATGCAATAAAAAAGCTAGATTGGCCTTTTAACAATGCCGATAGAGTACTAGTATGTAATTTTGTCGCTCTAAAACACTACAGCTTTACATTGCAAAACACATGGTATCTATTATTTGTAAAATACTGTCCACAAATACCGCTCGTTCTTTTAAAATTTAGTCCGTAAATTTTTTCTCGAATTATGTTGCCCAAAGCTGTACAATTGTACTCTTCCTTTGTAATTACACTATAGAAGGAATTATGAAAATTCGTTTACTACTGGAGAACTCCGGGATTTTTCCGTTTTTATGGTTTCATTGATTCCACTATACGTAATATACAGTACGTTTCACTTTTCATGAGTCCCATATCACAGCTTTCTTATTAAAAACGCGATTGTAAAGGAATTCGGGTGGAAGGTACTTACCCATCAGGAGATTGTGGCGCGGTAAAATATTGAAAAATTCACCAGTGACGTTCGTCGTTATGAAAAAAAATGAACCTAATTTTCCAAAAAAAGATATTAGGCGATGTTTTAACTGTAAAACAATCTCATAATCTTATTCGTTGCTGTCTAAAACTTACTAATACTGAATTTCAATAAGATGAGAAAATAAAATTTTCTTTTTTAAAGTACCAATTATTAATCAACTTTATTTTCGGATGTAATTAAGCTGAAGGAAGACATTCATTCCATTTAGAATTAATCGAGAGATATGTAGAGCAAATTGTGATTTAGTTATCTATGTAAATTTGATTATTTATTGAATTGTTCATGAATCAAATTTGTCCAAATTTGCCAATTATTCTTTGATTTCGACTGTTAAGTAAAATGACTAACGTTACGTGATTAATTCTAAATGGAAAGCCTGTCTTCCTCCAGCTTAATTAACTCTTAATCACATCTGAGAGTAAAGTTACGACCGTAATAAAATGGTGTGTGCATATTTGTTTTATTTTTTTCGAAAAATATGAAATACTCAGATAGTATAGCTGAAACAATTTTTCGGCAAAAAAATAGTTTTTAAGTAATTTTAAAAGAAATTATTTTCGAATTCGAAACCTGTATATGACATCACTTTCTGTATAAATGTAGCAGTATGGGCCTTTCCCGCATAACTGAATTTTACTACTTCACTATAATCAAGCCATATAATAAACTGCAATATAATTTTATTTTAATTTAGTTTCTTCCAATTTTTTACGTTCTACCAAATATTTACATTACAAAATCAGTTTTATTTCAGGTAATTTGAAACGTAAGTTTTAAGGCGCCATGCGTGACGTCACACTGATTAGACCAATAAAAGTCGTATTCTTAATGAGGATCCTCTATTGCCAGATGTATGTCTTTTTACATGAACATCGTATTTCCGTTATCAATTGTCTACTTTGAATAGCGCATTTTTTCGTTACAACGTATTCTTCGTTTCTCTGACACTAAATAAAAGCAAAAATTGTATCAACTTTTGACTGTATGAGTTTCTAAAATCTATATATCAGATTTATATTCTCTATTTTTGTTCATTTGGTTCACATATGGTATAATGCCAGTTTCATTTGGCAACGCTGTACTGAAATGTTCAAACTTTATTCGATAACCTCACTTTCTATTGTTTACGTTCGATACGAAAATTAATTTTGCTCTCTTCTAATTATAAAATGCCGCTTAAAAAGGTTTGTTTTGTACCAGTGTGTCCAAATAATAGTGAAAATAGTACGAAGTTATTTTTGCGAGTTCCAACAAATTTGGAAATTCGAAAATTATGGTGGAAAGTTGCAAAAGTTCCAGGTATTGTTTATACTGCTCCTGGATTTTTCTGTTGCGAAGATCATTTTAACGTATGTATATATTGTTCTTTCTTTTAGTGGACCTTTTACAAATCTGTCTTCACATTTACTCATATTTTTAAAAGAAATTAATACTATAACACCAAACAAGAAGTAAACACGCTGGGCTGCACTCTCGTGATTTATGACAGATACTTCTTGGCACTGTCAATGTGTCAATGGGCGTCATAAACGCACGTTCTCAATTAAGCGTTACCACTTTGCAATATGAGATTCTATTGGTAGTTCCTCATAAATGTACTTCAGGCACCAATAGAATTGCAGGTTGTGGAAAGCAAGGCAGAGAAGTGAGGTTCTTTTTGAATGCACCTTCATAGCTAATTCTGACGGCCGTTTAATCTCATACTGATTGGTGCAGTTTATGATGACGTCACATTGGCGCCCGAAAGCTATCGTTTCAAACTGCTGTTCATTTACGGAACATTTGTATTTTTTTTGTGGTATTTTATGCGCTCAGAAAAAAAATAAAAATTCATTTTTAGTAATATTTTGATAGGCTCTTTCCAATAACACAATAAAAAAAAAATGAGGGAAAAGCCCATTGTGTACTATAGTGGTAATCTATACAACTATCATTTTTTTATGCGTCAAATATTCTTAATGTCATTATTATAAGTCAGAAACATGAACGAATCACCAAATAAGTGATGTTTTGTGCCAAGATGCAGAAATATTTCTGTAAATGCTCCAAATAAAAAGTTTCTAGGCGTTCCTATAACCAATTATTCTCAGAAAGTGACCGACTATTATTAATTCTGCCTTTTTTAAAATACTCGCAAATATGGTAAACAATCTGTAGGAACATGCGTTATACGACATCTTTAACTATTGACGATAAAAATAAATGCGATGTATTCTTAGAATAAGAAATATCGGCCAAATAGTTCAAAACAAAAAGTACACCCGACACCCGTACAGGACTCGAACCGAGAAGTCTGCTGTGGAAGTCGTCGCTTAATGCGATGTGCTACGGTCGGTGTGCACTTGAAATTTTAATTAGTGTCGTCGGAGAAAGCAAAACATGAAATTTTTAAATGTTCATCAATAAATAAATTTATCAGCAAGATGACTTTCTAATGTTGATATCGAAAGATTGAAATTGGCATTTTCACGGCATCATTAATTGCATGGGCGAAATCGAAACTACGAGCCGACAGAAGTGAACGAAAAATAGCAATAATAATAATAATAAAAGCTTTTTATTGATATATACAATATACATATACATATCAAAAGGCCATCGACCGAGGTCCTTCAGCCTGTCTTTTTTTTTAACAAATAATTTATTTACAAAGCTGTTGTACTAATCATAAACACACAGTGTATAGTGAAAAAAAAAAAAAAAAAAAAAGAATGATTACATTGGATATTTAAATTTAAACAATATTAAGGATTTTCAGATAATGTAATTAATATTTCTTGAATAGTTTTTTCTGGAAACTTGAATTTGGAGGGTTGATGTCTTGGTCTGGTAATAAACATCTGTTGCATTATTTCCATATTATGCTCACGATTGGCAAACTTTGAGGATAGCACTTTTAATCTTTCGAGAATAGGCTGGATATTTGTTTTGCTGTAAAGCAATTCGTTTGAGGGATTATGAAGTGGATTTGTGGGGTGACGAATTTTCGTTATAATTCTCAGGGCTGTAGTTTCTGCCGTTTTTATATTATTAAGAGTTGGAAGTCGACAATTGAGGTATAAAACATGTCCATATTCAAGTATCGGACGACATATGGAAGTATAAATTTTTGTAGCAGTTCGAGTACTTATACCCTTGTTTTTGTAGGTTAAAGCTCTGAAGTGTTTGGCTCTTGTTATCGTACGTCTTTTTATTAATTTGGTGTGGTGCTTTAAATTCAATTTGTGATCTAGCAGAATTCCAAGGTAATTAGCAGTTAGGGAAGGCATTATTTGATGATTCCTGATCGATATCGAAGGGGAAGTGTGTGATGGGATGTGGTTAAATATTAGGAACTGTGTTTTCAAGGGGTTGGGATGTATTCTCCAGTTGTTAAACCATGTCTCTGTTTCGGTCATTAAAGTCTGAAGGTTTTCTATAGTTTTATTTAAAGATTTTCCATGTGCAATCAATGCTGTATCATCTGCGTATTGTAGAATATAGGAATTAGTGTCATTTCGATTTTGTTGGTGAAGGATATCAGAGCAGTATATATTATAAAGAAGTGGTGAGAGTGGTGAGCCTTGTGGGATTCCTTGTTCAGGGGTGAATTTTTCGGACACATTGTTGTTTACTTTTATGTGAAGCTCTCTGTTTTCCAGAAAATTCTTTACTATATGAATTAAGTAATCAGGTATATCTAAGTGTTTTAATTTATATAAGAGACCCATGTGCCACACACTGTCAAACGCCTTTTTTATGTCAAGAAAAATTGCTGCTGATTTCAGGTTTTTGTGTTTTGCAGTTTGCACATTTGATGTTAGTATCGACAAGGGATGGATTGTTCCACACTTTTCCTTAAATCCAAATTGAAATTTTGGTATATTGTCCTGCATTAGTTCCTGAATTTTAGCCCTTATTATTTTTTCAAAAAGTTTTCCAAGCACTGGCAAAAGTGTTATAGGTCGATAATTGTTAGCATTTGTGTTGTCCGAGTTTGGTTTAGGAATTGTTATTATTTGTCCCTTTTTCCAGTCGCCCGGGAAATAACAGTGGTTTACGCAATATTCAAAAATAGTTATAATATATCTATGTATTTCATAATCGAGTTTTTTCACGATTGCCCAAGGAACGTTGTCGTATCCTGGCGAAGTATTCTTTTGCGCAGTTAATATCTGAAAGTATTTTTCTTCATTTAATTCATGGTTGCTAGGTGCCAAATTTTGATTGAAATATTGTTCATACCATTCGTTTACTTCTTCAAACAGTTGTTGGTTAAAATTAGGGGAGTCTTCCTGTTTATATGTTTTTTCAAAATGTGTAGCGAATAGGTTGGCTTTATCTGCATCAGAATTATGTTGCTTACCATTTTCTACCAGAGGTGGAATAGAATGTTTGATTTTATATTTTGACAGTTTATTGATTTGCTGATAATAATTTCTTCCCTGAAGTTCATTAATTTTTTGACATGATTCCAACCATTTGTGTGTTCTGTAATGTTCTATCATTTTGTGAATATTTTTATTAAATTCATTTATTTTTCTTTTAAATTCTATGTTGTTGTTGTTTTTATACTCTCGATACATACAAAATAGCATTTTTTGACATTTCGCGAATCTGATTTGTTTTTTATTTCATTAACGTCACTGGTACGTTAATAACCGGAAAACTTAGAAGAATAGGGATATTTTAGGCCCCTTAATTTACTACCCGCCCAAGCTTCTCTCCCCGGGAACAATTTCTAGCTACGAAGCTACGTGCTTGTCAGCTAGTAAGGAGGGTTTTTACATAAAAATTTTCACTGCTCCTTTAATTTTTAATTTTAGTAGCTAGCTCTTAGACTATAAAGAGTATGTGTTCGTTCTCTCTTTCTTTTACATTTATTTTATTCATTGAATTAAAAAGGTATGTCCAATTTAACTTTGTTTTTAGTATGTTTCTGTTGCTTCTTTTTTAAAATTGAATGAATGAATTAACAAGCCGATTTACTGTACTTTTTATATAATTCTTGCACATTCGATAGAATATTCTTCGCAGTTTATTCAAAAACGAAACGGTTCTTCTGCTAGCTAACACTAACTTACTGTCCAAATATCAATACCTCGGTTTTTTCATTCTTAAGTTACCGTGCTTACAAGAAACGTGACAGACAAACACAGGCAGATGGATGGACATTTTGAAAGTTGTTCAGAAGTCGATCACCAACACAGTGATATGAAAATTTTATTTTGATACGAGCGATATTAGTTTTAGAAATGTGCCTATCAAAGGCAATATACTCTTCGTTTTGTATTTGTGAAGAGTATAATAATGATACATTAAAAATTATACCACAGACAAAAGATCCATGAAAATTTCAATTGTGTATGAGTCTGCAAATAAGCATCTCTCATTTAATTTTTTTTTATTAATATTAATAACTTATTCTACCACCTTTAAAAAAATGTGTGAATAAATTAATAATTTGCTAGTATTCTTGATATTACGTTCATTTAATGAAAGCACTATTGAAATGTTCTAGGCGACTTTGTTATCCAAAAGTATCAATGGAGTATAGTTGGTTGCATACATTTTGGGGTCACATATTTTATGGTCATTTATGCAGACCCTGTGAACCTGTGTTTCTAATAAAAAATGCTTTATTTTAGTATGTGAGGCAAATAATAAATAAAATAAAATGGTTTGTTACAATTTATAAAAAAAAAAAAATGGCGCGTTGCAATTAATCTCCATTGAGGTGGTTAAAGATCTCCTGTATTGTTCTCTCGGAGAATTTAAATTCACTATGATTTGAGGGATTTCTTTCCAAACATATTTGGATGATTACAAGAAAATAGGTTATATAGAGGATTTAGAATGCCTTCTTTTTGGTGAATTTTCTTAAGTTTGCCGTATACCCTAACACATTTAGCGCCACGTGCCCACTGGTTGTAATTTCTTTTTTTATCATGCACGACCACTTGCACCCCAGTGGTCATTTCTTATCCGTTATATTGCGACGTGTGCACTTGTGGACACACTGCATTTTAAATTTCAAACCCGCGTGTACGCCAGTCGCAATATTAAACTGGTAAGTTTAAGTGAAACACATTTATCTGAGACCAACCATTGTTTTAAAAATAATAACGCACGAGACGCCCCTGTACATCCCGATATGCAGTGAGGCACAAGGTAGTGAGCAAAGTAGACGTCTTTAGAGATAAGGGGAAAGTAAAATACAGTAAAATAATGAATTAAAAAACATAACATAAATAACGCTTATTAGTTTTGTTAAACATTTACTTATTTCTTATTGCCATTTTACGTTCATCAGTTGTTTAAGTCTTACAATATATAAAGTTTGTTACGAGCGTGGTGTTTCATTTTAACGATTACTATCTATTAAGGTAGTTATATCGGGAGAGGTGCGACATCTGTTAGCGAATCGATAAACTTGAGACGCGAGAGATAGGGAGAGAGAGAGAGAGAGAGTAGGGAAAGATTTGGCAATGCCACATATAGTTTCTGACGCCAGCTGACCTACTAGTCACTAATCAATATATTTTTACCTCTTTTAATAAGTTAATGGAAAAATATATTATTATACATACAAAAAAGAGAATTGGAATGAGTATTTGTAAATCTTCTACTTTCTTATATGATACTGCATTTAAAAAAAACGCAAAGTATTTTCAAATATCCACGCTAAGTGTTAGAAATGGTGCAACGTTGCCATGTCTACTACTCATGTCCTCCATTCAGTAATTTTCGGGTAGCTGCCATTACGTTATTTTACGGTGAATCATCTCGATATTTATACACGTACTTCATCAGTAATTAATTTAAATTTGCTGCGTCTTTGAGATCATTCTTAAATAAGGATCAGTCGTAAGAGGGAAAATAGTGTCACGACGTCAATTTATTTTGCGTGGGATCCATATAATTTTAAATGATGATAAAAACTGCGAACTTTGATCGAATGAATCTTGGAAACGGAATGGTAAATGGAGTTCATATTTTACCACAATCTTTATTGAATGTGAATTAAATTTGCAGCAAGTTTCGTGACTTTCTTGAATAACGTGAATTGCAATATAACTACCTAAACGATTATTGATTTAACGATTAATCGTTTACACGTTGGTAGTGCCTATGCAAAATCCATATAAAATATTCCCACTGGCGTGCACGAGGACCTCAAAAATAAAACATTGTCCCAATATGATGGACATGAAACAACCAGCAGTGCTTATACGTGTTAAATACGATAAAATTTTGATAGCATAAACTATTTAATTTTTTCTTTATTTTAGTGACCTAAATTAAAAAGCCCAAGTGTTTCCTGATGATACTTATAGCCTTAAAATGTGTTCTTTATGACTTCATGCATTTTAAAGGGAAATTAAGAATTGTAAAATTATAACATATATTGCAAAATTAGAAGATGAACTTGGCCATAGCAGTGTTTTGCAAATTTAAAAGGTTTGGAGTTTTAGTATTTACTTATCTTTGTTATTTAATTTAACGATATCGTATAATTTAAATAAACAATTGGATAAGTTTAAGAATGCGTTTTTAGTGAAATCCCATTTATAGGTTAGATAATTCTCCTTTTATAATAGTAATATTCTGTTTGCCCAAATAACAATTAGATATATTGTTCTAGCATTATCACAAAAGCGAATGAAAATATCCTAATCTTAATTTAATGTAGATCAGTTAGGTGCTCCGTATAATACATTTATGATAATAAAACTACGATAAAGTTACACAAATATTTATAAACTTACAAATTTTAATTTAAAACAATGAATCGTTTTCAGTCAACAAGTGAATGTCAAAATATTCCTGGAATGTGTAAAACCGTAAACTTAAAAGTATTTTCTTTTACATCAAACTAAAATTTGTGAGATGTTACTCGTAAATTGTAGTTTTTGTTAATTAATCCTCTATTAGGTCAATCAACCTGTCACAGCCTATTGTTAAATTTGTCAAAATTCATACCCGGAAACAAAAAATATGGTTGTGTAGAAAAAAAAAATTGTAAGAAAGGTTTGATTCGATGGGCGCGATCTGAAGTGGTGGGAAAAGTTGAAAATAGAAACAGTTTTTTCGTAAATAAAAAAAATCTGTGACTAATCGAAAAAAGTTGAATAAGAAAGTTGTAGGTGCTAAAAAGATCTTTCGATTGGTATTTTTTTAAGTATTAGTTACGATAACACTTTTCGAGATATCAAAAAAACCTTAAAAAGTCGGCTTTTCTTGTTTTCGCTTTTTCAAATATACGTTTAAATACTTACTATCAACCGTAAGTATAGCTCACAGCAAGCTGAAGAAGTGCGTTTTTGAAAAATTTCAAAATCTCTTATTTTTCTGGGCTCCAGAAAGTTATAGGACCGCGCCCTATGGCGACAATTCAAAATTTCGTAACTTAAATAATTAATTTCACTATTAAAATGAATTTGGAATGTAAAATAAAAAGGTACACGGGTCAAATAAAATTTTATAATTTACTTGAATATGAAATTTTAAAAAAATGGTCAACGACCCTATTATTTTAAAAAAAACCTAACCTAATAAAATACACTTATTTGAAAGCCATTTATTTACCATTAAAATTAATAAAGCCGTTACAATACGTTCACAGCATAATAGTACAACTCTTTATAAAGAAAATGAGCCCAAGATCGTTACTGTAAAATCCTCCGTGGAGTCTATCCGATTTTTGAGAACGTTTTTTTTTTTTTTTTTCGAAAAATCGATATACCTATCTCGAAAAAGTATCTCGAAAAGTGTTGCCGCAACTCATACTTAAAAAATAGCGATTGAAAGATCTTTTTAGGACCTACAACTTTATGCTTCAACTTTCTTCGATTAGTCATACTTTTTTTTTACGTTTACTGTTTTTAAATTTTCAAATTTGTTAGGTTAAGTTCGCCACTTCAGATGGCGTCCATTGAATCACAAATCTTTTTTTCTATACAATCAATTTTTTGTTTACGGGTATGAATTTTGGTATACCGTTCTACCCATTGATTGGGCTATATTCTATGATCATGATTTGATCTGTCAGTTTTTACGTTATCTTGATTTTCTATATTACTGTATGTAGAATGCGGGAAGTGTGAGTACATTCAAATCTATGAATATTGGCTTGCACGTTTTCTAGTTGATTTTTTTGTCATTACCTACCAGAGGCTGGGAGGCAACGATAAATGACATCCAAAGTTAATATGATGAGGATTGAAAGTATGGGTGAATGCAACACAAAACACGTGCATTTTTAACTAGCGATCATAAGAATAAAAATATTACTAATATTGGTGGTAAATATTCCGGTGTTTATCTTTGGCGCTTCTGATTAAGATTCCAAATGTATTGTGAGAAAGACTGTTCAGTGTCGACAGATATAATTGTGTGCATATTTAAAAACCCGAACTTTTTCGGAGATTCCACATTTATGGCTTGTGTACAAAAATCTACTTTCTTGCTGTTGAACAGGTTCACTGTAAATCCAGGATAGTTTTTTAAATCCATTTCAAATTTTTGTTTTACTTTCTCAGCAATGTCTTCCACTAATTGAAAGTAAGGTAATTCGTTGAAAATTTCCGCGTATAGACTTCACATTTTCTTCTCCATTTATATCTATGAATGCCTGTTGAGGCTGTGAAATGGCAACTGCATCATCAGGATTTAATTGCTGCATAACTGATTTTGTGTCATCAGAGCCACAATAATAGTACTACAAGTATACTGAAATAACTACAGGATCTGGTGTTTTAAAAATAAACTTTACATTAGATATGAATTCATCGACATTAGTGTAGTATTTTGTAATAGTCTCGGCAATTCTATGAAGCACTTTCTGATGTGTTTTTTTCAAAACTCCATTGGTAACAAATAATAACTTGTGGTTGTTTTCTGCGTATTTGTCGTCTCATAATTCTTCTAGACTTAAATGCACTGCATCCACTATAGTGCTAGAATCTGTAGTTCTTTAACATTTGCTACCTTCTGCAAGCATTGCTGGTTTCATTTACACTAATCCGGATAGATTTGTTATTAATATTTTTTTCTCATTGTCGTTTCTGATATTATTCCGGCATTATTATACTGTCCACTAATACACTTTTGCAAAAATTGTTTTAATAGTTGAGTATCTGTTTCAACCATGGTATAGTAGAATCACCCATCATTACCACTAAATCTTAACGATTTTAAAATAAAAAGTGGATGTACAGATCGTATCTTGTATAAAGCCCAATTAATTAAATGGGAAACTCATGAGAAATGTATCACTGCATTCAAAGTGATCATATTAAAAATACTCTCTGGACAAATTAAATCTAAAATATTTTGTATGAATCACATCAATTAACGGCGATGTTATTTTTCTAACTGACATGACAAATCGTTGATCTCTCTTTGCGGGTAATTGTAAAGCTATTTTTAGTGTTCCTACTATTAAAATATTTTTAGTGTGCATACAATTTATCACTTGAAATCTCAACATTTTCAGCCTCCCTCTTTTTGGTTATGTGACACTAAAATCAGCATTTTATTTTTTAAATATTCGGTTTTACCATTCAATACTCATAATAAATAAATATTTTCAAGTCAAGTTAACTGAAAAAAGCTATTTTTTGAGGCACAGATAATTGACACTATCGATTTTGTCGGAATTTCTGCAGAATGATTTCTCTTTCTATTCGCCAGGTAGCTTTGTTGGCCTCCGTCGCAGACTGAACAATAATCAGAATACAATCTCAGCAAAAATTCTTTGATCTTTTATAGCTTGATGTCATGACCTCCAATAGCTATCGGCCATATTGCGTCACCGAATGTTTAGGATCATAATTTTTAACCCTTTCAGAGGCGTTTCCCCCATCAATATTAAATTGTATTCTGATTGTTATTTATTCTGGACTTCAGTGAACAACTAGTTCTTAACCCTTTAAGGCTTGTTGGTACATATTCGTACCACTTCATATTCCCGTCGAACTATCATTTTAAATTTCATATATTACCGACCTTATGTTTGGTAAGGATGTTGTAACTGTTCCTTTCTTAAATTTTTAGTATTTTATGAGAAAATATGTAATAAGAATTATTGATTTCTTTATAATTATAGGAATGGATTCTTTATTTGTTTTAAATAAAATGTATTTGATAATTCCTTTTGTTTAAATTCATAAATACGGAAAACAAAATGTGGTATACATTTGTACCAGTGGTCACTAAATATTTTTTTTCGCGATAACGCTCGGTGGTACAAATATGTACCACCCATTTCCAAAAAAACTAACAAAAAAACTAGTATTCCAATGACAGATACTTTTTTATTTTACATTATTTAGAACATATAATTGAGATAAAACAAAATTTGAAAAGTCCCAGGGTTCTGCCCCTTAAAGGGTTAAGATTAATTACAGTTTTCAATTTGCGTTCAAAAAATCCTTATTTCCAGTATTGGTTAGATTGCATTCCTGATAAGTTGTTTTTTCTCTTAGGCTGAAGCAAGACAAAATGTAATAATAAATGACAGTAAATATGTGACGTTTCATTTCATTGGTAATACCCAAGATTTATCGAAATACTCCATAACTGTCCAAGGATATAAAACCTGTTTCATGTACACGTCATTACTTGCCTGTTCTATTGTATATGTTTTATATTTTGTTTTTTTGGCTGCAAATATTAATACACATTATGTAGCACTGTTTGGCATATGTATAGTTATAAAGATGATAACTTCCTGCCATTCATGGATTAGCAGGAGTAGGATGACGGCTCTAATTCACGATTTATTCAAGGAATGGATTCAGATGCGTTTGTAATTATTTTGTGAGTACTTTATATGTAAAAATAATACATCTTGTTAATATGATGCTAACATTTATCGCATCATCACATTAACAAGATGTATCGTTTTCACATATTTTATAAAAACATTCTTACATACGTATCTGAGTTCACCCCTTGTAAATCGTGCTCAGAGCTCTACAGCCATACTTAATCATACACACACCGGTTGAGGGATGACTTGAAATTTTACAATCAATACAAATGCACGTATAGACCGTACCAAACTTATAGCAGTTTACGTCGTAAAACAGAGAGGCGTTTGATCTAATAAAGACATAACGTTCGTCTGTTCAACAAGAACTTAAAATATTAGAATTTTGCTTTTCTTTCAAGGCTACAAATAATTGGGGACACGTAAATAAATTCTCTTGCTGATTAAATTGGATTGGCTGAAGTCTTATTCAATACTTCTTGTTAGTTAAATCTTATTGAACAACAGGCATGTACACTTGCTTGCAAACAATTAGTACATTATTAATATTATTATCTGAATTGCCGGCTACTGTGCAAAAAAAAACACGAATAGAATTGGACGCTGGAACTTTTAACTCGAAACGCTGCCAATACCGTTAGAGTCAGGGATGGCATGTCTATCCTCAATACTTTAGGCGTGAGAGTAATTGAAAGTTGAATACAAAATTTACAGTTGTCCAGTGCGCGACTTTCTACCATCTTCTCACTAAAAGTATTTAAGATAGACATATGCTACCACTGACATTTTTATAGAAAATTTAATTTTCTAAAAAATTGTTTACGTCCATTTTCTTCGTAACTCTAACGGATTTTACAGCGTTTCAAGTTAAACGTGCAGGTGTTCAGTCACTAAAGAAACCTTGGTGGAAAGACAATTTTTCCAAAAATGCAAGGCAAACATTTGACAGTGTTGTACGTCTCTATCTTCGTTGTACAGCTGCATTAAAATGAAACAAAGGAGGTACACAGTTTAATGACAGACGTAGTAATTGCCCGCAAGGTGACAGTGTAAAAGAAAGAGATTCACCTGTTGGCGGCAGTTCGTAGCTTGGCCGGACACTTTTACAACTCAGAATGCTATAAGTTTGGTATAGTGTATAGTCGAGTTAACATTAAGTACACCAAGTTTCAGCCGCCATGTTCCCCATGGAATCCAAAGAAACTGCACCTATATCTTTTTGTATAATTTTAAGCAGGTATGCGTTTAAACAAAGGTTCAGTCGGTGCTAGAAACACCCCCAGACTGAAATAAATGAAGTTTATTTCATGATTTCAATTTCTGGGTACTAACTGTACTTTAAGGGACTTACAAACAAATGTTTCCGATTCCGGCTTGGATCCATTTTTTATTTATCACTGGGACAATCAAATCTAATGTAATTTGTTAAATATATTTTTTGAACGGATAATAAAATATTGGTCATTTTAAACTTTTCCCCGATACGACTCCAAATTGTGTATAGTGGAGCTCTTACCGGCGATACTGGCAAGTGCGAATATGAGATTTACCAATAAATGCAGATACCAGGATCTGCAACTTTCCCAGTAAGCAAAATTTAGTGTTACACATAATGTAAACAAAAATTAAGCTTGCCAACTATCTACTTTTCTTTAAGGCTCCGAGGTATGGACTTGAAGAAAGCAGACACGCAACATGTCAACACTTTCGAGATGTTAATGTGGTCACAGTTATTACAAATCCTTGGATACCTACCATTTATTGTCTGCGTCAACTAGAAAGGGGAAAATATAACACAAATCATCGATAGGAAAAACCTAGGTAGTAAGCAAATTGAGCACTCTTCAAAATACTGATGAGAAAAGTTTTGTGAGGCTCTACGCCTAACAAGTGGCATGATGGTGTCAGACGTGCCATACAGAAAAGGGAGGCCAAATAACAATAGTCGAGCCTGTCTTGAACCGAAGAATGCTTAGAATGTTTTTTGTTATTACTCTAAAATTACATCCACAAGTCTAATGAACAAGCAGTGAACATGTTGAAACGTTTTTTTAGTGATTGAAAAATCAGAAAAACAAATAGGGCATATATAATTAAGGCCTTATAATCACTGTGTTCTAGTGAACATTAATCCTGAGATCATTTTGACAACTATCAATACCATTTAATAATTATCTCCAGATGATGCCATAATGGTTGGCGAAATTCGCACAAATGTCTGCTGTCCGTGGAAATTTCAGTATCACTCCCTTATCCTCTTCTGGAATAGTGATTTAAATGGACGGCCGTTTTTTATCTTGTAGCTTGTACTTTTTAAAACAAAAATTGACCCTACTTTCTCTTAAGATAGTGTAGCCTATCTTAAGAGAAAGTAGGGTAGCAATATTTTATAACGGCATTAAGTCACCCTAACGTTCGCCATTTGCCTCAAAGCTTGATATAAATTTTAAGTAAAACTGATGGATAAGATGATAACCCTCCTGGGCCTCCTGCCCTGTTATGTAATAGTAATAATTTATAGCTTTCAGTATTTGGTTGCTCTCAGGTTTTAAAAACAAACTAAAGTGTAGGTGGTAACATACCCTACCTATTAAAAAAACGAGAAAACGTAAAAATGCAATTAATAGGTGCCGATAAAAGTTACTAATAAGTAGGTAGCTAGATAAATATCTTGTGTAGGTATTTGCCGGTACCTACTCCTACTTAATATCCAGCTAGACATTTAAAGAATTTTTGCGAGTTGTTATTTTAAATAAATTGTGTTTTTTAAACGTTTTTGTTTAATGTTTTACTCCTAAATCGTTTTAAAATGATTAATTATTGCCTTGTTTGCTCTTTACGATAATAAATAAAAATTGTACCCAACTCCCCTAATGCCTTTGTAGAATGGACTGGGCCAATTTACCAATCGATTTTCCAATGCATTTTTCATTTGACTGAAATGTGCAATTTTTTTCTCGAAATTTCGACGAAAACTTAATTTTTGTGTGGGATTTACTCGTTTAGAGCCCTCCAGTGGTAATCTTTCAAGTCTATTAAGAACTTTTAAATTTGCGCGGCTGCCATGACAGTCGTTGAGCGGCTATTCCCGGCAAAAACATGAATATTGCCGATTGCGTTTCACTTTAATGTAAAGCTCTAGACGTATAATGCTCGCAATAGTAGACATGAATAAATTCCTGAAAAAATGAGGAAAATTTTTGTAACTGTATAAAAACTGGAATTTGTTTGGTATTCGTACAAACTTAGGTTAAATTAAATGTCAAGCGCCATTGCCATGTGCATTGTTATTCCATGTTGAAGTTCGTCTTTTCGGTCTTTCTGTGCAACCAATCAGGTTTGCGCGGGAAAGACTCGTGACTTGCGCCAACCAATTAACAGCGCGCGATTTGAATTCCCTCTTCGTTCTTTGTGGTTAACTACAAGTTTTGTATACATTCGTTGGGTGTACAGTGCTGTCAGTGTTAAAAATCCATTTATGCCCGATTTTGATGAAAATACGATCGGTCACAACAAAAATCCTGTAGAAAATAAATCGGTAAGTAACATGTTATTTTTTGTTAACTTTTTTGGGGACATTTCTGTTAAAAAACATAAGAAATCGGTGAAAACTGTTTTATAATGTATAAAGTTCGTAATGGACTCGTCCTAACGTACGATCCCGCTCTTTTGTGTAAGCGCATGTTATCTTATCATTCACTAAAAATTAATAATTTTGCATTTAAACAACTTTACATTTAACTCTTTATGCATCTATCGTTACTGCGCAAATAAAAATAAACATGAAATGACAATTGTTCGCTAGTAACTAGTGAAACGGGGTACACCCACCTTTGATTTTTTCGGAGCCATTATAAACTCAAATTATTAATTTCAAATACGTCGTTAACGTAAATTGTTAATTTGTTTTCAATAAAAAAAATACGCTGTAAAGTTAAAATAAATATTAATTTATGTATTTAATAATGTCTAGGCGGGAAGATATCTTAAGACTTCAAGGTCAAATGGAAATTAGTTTTGATACGATTGAATTCATCTTGTCGGAAGGAAGCATTGCCCTCTCGCCTTGATTTATTTTTAAAACATCTTAAAATGTAATAATCCCGGTTTATAATTTCCGAATTCTAAGAAAACCTGCAACATTGTTTACAAGTAGTGTTTCGTCCTTGGGCAGGTGGTTTAGGGTAAAGACTTTTGTGTCTCGTAGCGACATTGTACAAGAAATGTTCTGTATAGGAGTGTAATTTAAGTAAAATGAACAATGCGTTTTATTCAGTTGTTTACTTTACCGTTGTTGATTGCCTCGACAAAGATAAAAAATTATATAGGTAGACGATGAAAGTGATTTATTTGTCTCGATTTTAAAAATATCAAATCTGCCATTCGCACATAACAGGTTTACGTAGATTTTTAATGTGTCTGACGTAGGTATCATATTCACATGCAATATATTTTTGTTTATCTGTAGTCTGGAAATATCTTAATATTTACATAATACTCGATAGCTATTTCTCCATTTATTTAGCTTGCCAAAGTGCCTGCCCGATAATGTAAATATTATTTTTATATAGGAATTATTACGGTAAAAAGCCGGTACTTATAGGTATTTAGATACAAGTAATTTCTTCATCGAAACTGTTTTCGCAAAATATTCCGGCGATATCGAATACTTTCAGTGTTTTTGTCATTAAATTGGTAAAAACGTGCCCCTTTTGCACCCTCCTGTATGTCTTTCCAGTTCCCCTCGGTCGGAGGCTCGGAGAGCTAGCCATCTGCCAGGTACAGTCTTGTCCATGAGATTGCTAAATAGGCGCTGCGAGATGTGCACTAATGGCCTCATAGCAGTTTTACTATCGATTTAAAATAGTTAAAGGGGCATCTTATATTACGAATTTAAAGGGATTGAATAAAGAAAATGAATTTTTAAATATATTTATACCTATGTAGGTAGGTATCGGAAATTATTTATGTACCTACTTAGGATGAGAAAATCGAAGATAAAAGCATAAATGGTGTTGGAAAATAAATACCTATATTTCAATATTTGCAATTATCAGGTAGCGCATAATAGAAACAATATTAAAAGCTCATTGGAATTAGAAATTTCAAAGATATAGGTATTTATCTACATGTTTATTTTGTGCACCATTTAGGAGCATGGCTGAAGGATTTCTTTGACAACTTGAATGTCCTCGTAAATGTCTTTGAACTCCTTGTCTCTTTATATAATCGTATGTCATAGTATAGTCTTACCACAGTATAAAGAAACACGTCTGTCTCTGTAGGTAACTGGTATTAATAGTTGACATCAAAATCAAGTTTGTACGTGGTCTGTTTGAAATAATAATGGGAAATGAAGCCATTTCACGAATGTTTTTTGGGATAGAATGAGGCATTTCTATGTAAGATAATTTGTTAGGTTCCTAGCTACACACGGCTACTCCACATCTCTTGACAGAATTTTTATGGAAGTAGATACCTATTCAGAGATTAGCAGAAATATTTATAATTGACATGTTTATTATTTATTATCTTTTATTTACTTATCACAAATATTAGCTTCGATAATTTTTGATATTCAAACATAGCAGATTTGGTTACAAAAATGTGTCACAGTAAACATGAGATAAAAGCAAGGATAAAATAAAAGTAAGTATTTACTTACCTATATGACCATACACATAGGTACCTACTTTATATTTTTAAATTGCGATAAAGTCGGAAAAAGATAATTTCGTCGCAAGTGGGTATTAAGAAGGTAAGGTAGGAAATAGGAAGTAAGTCGAATTCTAAATCGGAACTTTTCCATAATAAATTATTACAAAAGGTTATAAGTCGATTATACCAATAATTATTGTCATAAAGGCATAAATAAATCATGTTTTATTAATTAATTATTTAAGTAGATTTAATTGTTTTGTCCAGTTATAAAAAAAAATAGAAAATTTAAATATCTGTGTATTTTACAAATTTGTTTCAGTAAATAATTTAAAAAAAAATATGAGAAGCAGTAAAAATTAAATCATTAAATAATTGAATAATCTGTTAAAAATCATTAACAAAAAGAGAAATTTGACAGTTTACAAACGATTAATAATTTTTTTAATTTATTAAAAGTCTCCTTATTAAATTGGAAACAATATTAAAATATGCGTAAGACATCAATGCTTTACTTGGTTTGTTTTCGGAACTGCTGACATTATTTGGTTATTTGTTATAAATTGAAATGTACCATTTGCATGCTGCCCATGCTGGGTCGACATATTTTCCATAAAGCTACATGTAAAAGTTTTAAACAATTTTTAACTGAGTTTCCTAATGACTTTAGATTTTTTACAGAAAATTGTGTCATAAAAATCTATCAAAAAAACTCTATTTCAGATTTTTTGTCATTATTTTCGTCTAACGCCTCAACCTCCTTAAATATAATTAACAGTTAATATAGTAAGTAGGGTATACAGGGTGTTCCATTTAAAACTCCCGTGGCCATTATAGTGGAGTCAGGCAAGAAAAATATAAAGAATTGTTTGCAGTTTCAAATTTTCTTTTAACATGTTAGATAGGTACATCGAATGCTATAGGAAATGGACATTTTCTACCTCTAGCAACCGCCGCTACGCAAGTTATAGGCCTTTTTGTGAAAAATCGACCAATTTGGTCGTACTTTCTAAATATAGATGAGTGTATCTGGGTATGTGTAGGTCCAAGAAAAGCGAAATTGAGACTGTTCGTTATGATATAGGTAGGCTATAAGCGGTTACAATATGAAATTTTTATCTGCACACATAACCTCAAAAAAAAAACTGAAAAAACTGCTAAGTTTTGTGGTTTTGGTTATAACTTCGAATGTTTTAATTTAAGTTTGATGAAATTATACTTTATGTGAATAACTGGTAAAAATTGCTCTTTCGAAAAATTAAATCATAAGTTGATAAAAATTAATTAATACAAAAAGAGTTTTATAAAAAAAAGGTGAAATTTTTCGAAAAAATTAACAAAAAAAATACAAAAAATTGATTTTTTTCACTTTTTTCAAGTTTTAAATTTTTTTCTTGTTCACCATCATGAAGTGCGTAAAAAAGCCTACATTAAAAAAAAGAAACTCATGATACGATGCACAAAAGTTATTGGCCAATAAATTTTCAAATTTGAGGTCAATTTTTGAGACTTCTATTAGATATTTTGTCTTGAAATTTTAACCCGTTATTGCTCACACTGTAAAGTATAATTTCTGAAAATTTCGTCAAATTGCACTTAAAAATCGTTTAACAAGTTATAACCAACGAACCAAAATTTAGCAGTTTTCTCAGTTTTTTTTTTTTGAGGTGATGTGTGCAGATAAAAATTTCATATTGTAACCGCCTATATCATAGCGAACAACCTCAATTTTTTTCGCTTTTTTTGGACCTACGCATACCGAGATATACTCATCTACATTTAGACCAAAATGGTCGATTTTTCACAAAATTTTATGTTATCATTTTATAGAAAAAAAAATTCAAAATTATTCTTTCATTGTATAATTCTATCCTAACCAAATAGATACCTTACATATAAACATATAAATACTTCATGTGACATATATTATAAAGAAACCTGTTTTTTTTAGTGACCTTGGGTACTGATAGCCGAGTTCGGTCGTTCTATCAGGACAGTGTTGTCCAATTTTCACTATTGGCCACTCTAATGTTACCTTCTCCGTCTGATTGTCACATTGTGGCAACTGCGCGAGAACTCCAATTTAAATGTCGATGTCAATGGCGCCATTGCTAAAAGATAAAAGATTTTACGCCGGCTGTCCTATCTTGTTAATTCTCTAATCTTTGGTAATAGTCTAGTTATGGTTCTATTTAGGTAGTCTTATAGTTTTTTTAATTATACATACTAAGAAAAAAACGTTATGTCCAAAAATCATAAATATTTCCCTATCGGATCTCTCTTTCTAGGGAATGGCCATCTTAATTAAGTTTCATAGAATGCAATATCCTATCACACGGAGCTTTTTCCAATGTCCCTGGGATCGAAAAATTTCGTTCTATCGCAGCGCCATCTATACTTCAATTTCTAGAAAGATCGCTTTTACTTGGAACAGAAGTCATTTACAGATCGCAAATATCTCTTGATATGCAGGTCCGACGAGACGGGGGGTAGGGGGTGTTTTCCCCCAGGCCCTGATTCCACGCGAATTTTGGAAATCCGGGAAGAGTTGGAGATGCATATACAAATTTTGATTGCGAGAGGGGCCCGTATGTTACTACCCTCGGGCCCCGATTTTCGCTCGACGACTCTGTTGACATGAGAGATGGCGCAACATCGCAACATGACTTCCGATTGGCCGATTTGAATTGTCAAGGATTAATTACTAAGCACAGTGAGCTAATATAGAAGTATTGTATGTGAGATGTAGAGTTTTAAAATCTCATGATGTAGGGATGTTTCGATACCTCAAAAGTATCGATACTTGTACCGATACTGGTATCGAATGAAAAGTATCAATACCGTATCATATCGGAAAGAAAGTATCGATGCTTGTATCGCTACTGGTATCAAATGAAAAATATCAATACTTGTATCATTTCGGCAGAAAAGTATCGATACTTCTCTGGAAATTTTTGAAGGGCGGGGGGGCATTTTCTTACAAAAAACTCTTCCACGCTGTATTATTTTTATTTTAGTAATATCGATATCTGCTAAAAAGTATCAATACCGGTATCGTATCGAATACACAATAATACTTAAGTATCGATACTGGTATCGCATCGGAAGAAAAGTATTGAGTGCAAAAGTACTTGGTATCGATACTAGTATCATATCGGTAGTATCGAAACGTCCCTAATCTATTGAGCTGTGACCTTCACATGCGCAGAGACATATTCCCTCCTGTCGACTCAGTTACACTTCATAAAATTATGATATTTATTGTTTACAATTTATCACGAGTTCTTGTTTATATATACAGCAAGGTAGCCGCCAGTGTCTTCAAAAAAATACTTATAACGCAGAATAAACTTTGCCTTTTGCGCATTTCGCGGCTCATAAGATTCTGAAACACGGACTTCACATTGGCTAGTAATATTGACGACAATATAGTAGTAGTACATTTGGCAACATGGCGTAAAATAACTAGATAACCAACATTAGAGGTGTTTCAGAATCTCATGAGCCGCGAAATGCGCAAAAGGCAAAGTTTAATCTGAGTTATAAGTATGTTTTTGAAGACACTGGAGGCTGCCTCGCTGTATACATAAACAAGAGCTCGGGATAAATTGTAAACAATAAATATAATATTTTTAAGAAGTGTAACTGAGTCAACAGGACGGATTATGTCTCTGCGCATATGAAGGTCACGGCTCATGAGGTTTTAAAACACCTCTACACAGCAGTTGATATTCCTATATGGGTCTTGCTAGCCTCAAATAAATTGACAACTTATCGTCAAAGATTAGATAATTAACAAGATAAGACAGACAGAAGACGAAATGGACGAAAATCGTTAACTCCAAATTAAAGGGACCCGACGCGACGTCTAACGAAAACGCTTTCGGAATCTTGTTTGGTACGCAAGCAAAGAGTAGAGAACTATCCAGTGAAGTGGAGGGGAAGACCTTCCACTTCGTTGGAACTAACAAGACAGGACAGTCAAACGGAGACGACGAAATAGACGAAGACAAGACAATTGTGCACTCCAATTTAAAGGGACAAGACATCCTGCTGAAACGGTTTCGGGATTTGTCGGTTACGCATTAAACGAATTTGATCAAGCTTACTAAAAGGTAGGTTAGCTCATTAAAATCGACAATTGCTACGTCACGTATAGACCTCGGTGACAGCTGCGTGTGGCTGTTTTTTCCTCATTTTATAGAAAAAAGTTTCAAAATTATTCTTTCAATGTACAATTCTATCTTAACCAAATAGATAAATTACATATAAACATAGAAATACTTTATGTGACATATATTACAAAGCGACCTGTTTTTTTACTTCCCTCGCATACCGAAGGGAAGTATTGTATTCGAGAAAAAATCACCCTCCGAGATTTTTTCGGATTCTGACGTTTCAGAACACGTAGATTCCGAAAATATAGGTTCTTCAATTCCGTCAGTCTGTCTGTCTGTCTGTCTGTCTGTCTGTCTGTCTGTCTGTTGGTGCATTAACTAAAAAACTGCTTGACGGAGAGCAGTCAAATTTGGTAGGTAGTTAACCCTACTGTCAGCGAAGAACTGGTAGAATTTTCACTGAAAAATATACAGGGTGGACCGTCTAAACGGAATAAATAGTGAAAAAAATTTTTTTTTGCTCAAATTTAAAATTTCCACGTTTCATGACGCGCTTAATCTATTTCAGAAAAAAAAAATTTTTGAAAATTTTTTTCAATCATTTTTGAAAAAAATTTTACCACTAAAAAAAAATTTTTTCTTTCTTCATATTTAAAATTTCCACGTTTCATGGCATTCTAAACCTATTTAAAAGAAAAAAAAAATTTGAAAATTTTTTACCAACATTTTTTTAAAAAATTTTACCACCAAAATAGATGAATTTTTTTTTCCTCAAAATTTCAAATTTCCACGTTTCATAGCATTCTAAACCTATTTAAAGAAAAATAAAAAAAATTTTAAAAATTTTTGAAAACATTTTACTACAACTAGATGGAATTTTTTTTCCGATTTAAAATTTCCACGTTTCCATGGCATTCCAAATTTATTAAAACAAATTTAAAAATGTTTTAGAAAAATAAAAAAAAATGAAAACATGTTTTAGTAATCTATTTATCACCATTATAGAATAGACGAAATATTTTTTTGCTCAAATTTAAAATTTCCACGTTTCATAACATTCTAAACCTATTTCAGAAAAAAAAATTTGCAACATATTTTCACCAATTTGGAAAAAAATTTAACACTAGAATAGACAGAAAACATTTTTGAAAATTTGCTCTATATTTTAATCACCACTATACTTCCACTCCATTACGTGAATGTGGGATTGAAAATGTGAGAGATGGCAATAATATTTGGCATATCCTATTATATACTTTTATTGAATAATGGCATCCCAAGAAATAATTGAGTCATGGTGGACATTTATAAAGGTATTTGCGCAAGCCTTCCATATTTGGCACCTGTTATTTAGTATATTGAACTTTTTGCTGTTGGATGAACACTCTGTATATTTTTTTGACCCAAAGTTATCAGGTTTTCTTTGTAATAATACCAATAATTATATTCCGATTATTATTCCCAATGTCATTTAGTAATTAATAATTTTTTTGTGTGACTGTCATGCACAAATAACGAGGGAAGTTCTGTGTAAATAACTTTACCGATTTTTAGTGACCTTGGCTAGTGACAGTCAGCTGAGTTCGGTTCTATCAGGACAGTGTTGTTCATTTTTCACCATTGGCCTCTCTAATGTTACCTTCTCCGCCTGATTGTCACATTGTGGCAACTGCGCGAGTACTCCAATTTAAATGTCGAGGTCAATGGTGCCATTGCCAAAAGATAAAAGGTTTTCCGCCGGCTGTCTGATCTTGTTAATTCCCTAATCTTTGACGCAAGTATGTATATATTAAATGAATTCGACCAAGACCGGTTGTTTCGTAAGAATCGACAAGTGCTACGTCACGGGTTGCCCTCGATGGCAGCTGCGTTTAACTGTGTTTGCATTTTACAAAATAAATATAGAAAAAGAATTGCAAAATTATTCCACCAATGAATAATTCTATGGTAATTAAATAGATACCAAATACATGAACGTAGAAATACTTGAGGCTTCATGTGTTAGAAGCAACCTGTTTCTTTAGTAATCTTGGGTTCTGAAAATCAGCTGAGTTCGGTCGTTTTATTAGGACAGTGTTGTCAATTTTTCGCAATTGGCCTCTCTAATTTTACCTTTCCGTTTGATTGACACATCGTGGCAACTGCTCCCCATAACACCAATGTGAATGTCGAGGTCAACAGAGCAATTACTATAAGATCTAAGGTTTTTCGCCGGCTGTCCTATCTCTTCTTAATTATTTGCTTTGCTATAATGGCGTCCGTGTCAAAAATTTAGTTCGAGAACCGTGCGTTGTGAAGTGACTTCACAATTGTCGAATTGTCATTAACCAACCTGCAAGATGGAAGTAATATGGCTGCTATAAACTGCAAACAAAGAAAATACGAAAAATGAAATAACATTTTTCAACATTTTTTAGCATTTTATAGCCGCCATTGAATACGCCATCTTGCAGGTTCGTTTATGACAATTTGGATATAAGATTCGTAATCAGTGACCTCAAAAACCCCCGAGTAACAAGATTTATGTAAATTGGATAAGAGAAGATTTATTAAGATTTAAATAAAACATGGCCATTTCGGCTAAGCTCAATAATTTTGATTAGCATCATTCAAAAATCGGCTCTCTTACGATTTTTGGAATTTAAAAAAAATGTGTGTCCCAATCGGTTGCGAGACAAGTGCCCCGGATAGTTTTGAACGAAAAACTTGCGATTCGTGCCACTGTGCAGCGGTAAAAAAGTTAATGCAAGGAAACATGCAATATAGTCATTTTTAAATTATTAACATAACTTTTTAATTAGTTGTTAAAATTTTTTAAAACTTCTTAAATACACGTGTTTTATAGTGCTTTTATAAGTGTGCAAAAGATGGGTGCTGGCGGTGCAATAATTTTTGCACAATCCTATTTGTTCATCCCACCTAGGGAAATACTAGACAACTTTAAACTGCCGGGGAGCTCGCAATTTTCAACTAAAATTGAATCGCAAAACATTTTTGTAATATTCAAGTTCTAACTAACCTTCTTGCAAAAAAGAGCTACCAATTTTTGCAAAGCATGGCTGTGAATTATTTTAATAAAAGGCTTGATTTTCCAAACCAATGAAAACTTGGTTAAAACACTCATATTTATAAAATAAGTAATGAAATTGACGGTATGACAGTACTATCTAATTTTGAGACCTCATAAAATTTAATTTATACGCAATGCAGGTTTTTTTTGCAATTACTTTTTTACCGCTGGAGCGATTTCAATTTGGAGATAAAAAACGATGATGCAAATAAAATTTTTTGACTCACGACATAAAAAACCTTTCCCAAAGCCATTCTGCAAAAACACTGCGGCTACTAATTTATATACGTCCAAACCTTTATTTGCCTGACCTATTTAGAGTTTGTAGTCTGCTAAGAAACAATGCTTTTTGAAAATTACTTAATTTGTTTCTCAGTTTTTAGCGTTTTGGGGTGACAACTTGGAGTATGGCGAGCACTCATAGAAGTTTACAATAAAATCCATTAAACTTATCCCAGTAAATTTCTTCGTAATTATTGACGAGTATATTTTATAGATAGGTGCCTATTTTAGTAAGAGATTTCCCAATATATTAAATTCTAGTTAGGATTATCATAAAATTGATCATATTTATACCTGGATTCAACAAATAATGTTTAAAAACACGTCCATCTATTGCAAAGTACATTACGGGAAACCCTATATCTAGTTTTCGGTGCTAAACAATGTTTGCAGCAGGTATATTATGGATGAAATTTCTCACAATTGTTACGTAACATAAAGCCCTATTGTATTTGATCACAAAGGTCTGTCGTTTATTATAATATACCGTAAGATACGCCATTTCCCAGTCTTGTTAATATGACACTTAGCTATGAAATAATGAGAAATGGATCGTCACCTTAGGGGTGTTCACTCTTTCTAAAATATCAGTAAGATAACAAAACCTATTAGTCATACAGGGTGTGAAATGTATCACCAGAAGCGATGGAAATTTTGAAAGAAGTTTTCAGCACGTTTTTAATAATTAGATGCGTTTCTAATTATTCAATAGATTTTTGTACTAGTTGGTTGCCCATCCTTAGAGACGAAGTAAGTAAAAATAAGATAAATATAATTTAATGTCTCACGTGACTATGGAAATACATAAACAAAGAACTGTCATGGATGACGGCCAAAAAGTTTTGAGAACGGAAGTAGATTCTCTTCCGACACGTTAACTACCTATAGCTTTGATTTTCAGTTTTTAGTTTATAACATTGTTCTAGTTTATATATTTTTAGGTGTGAGACTTTTTGAAACAGTCAAGTACTCAAGAACCAACCTCTGTCTGATCCGTTTGGCGCAGAGGTTTTTTCATTAAAATTTTTAAATATTTTTCAGTGGCAAAATACCCAATAAAAAGTAAGAAAATAGCTTTAATCATTCAAAAAATTTCGAAACAACTGTTTTTGTCTGAAAATTGTAAAGCATAGGTCATATTATGTTATTTGACAACTGTCAATAAACGTCTTATGCCAAAGTATTAGGCATTAAATTTAGACTTAGTGACATCACCAATACTCGAGTTAATGATCTTTAGCTTCAAGGACCGTGATATTTTTACCGTATGAAGATATTCAGTATATTATATCAAAAAAATTTTTTTTTGCATAAGACGTTTATTGACAGTTGTCAAATGCTTCGAAGTTTTTTGAATAATTAAAGGCAGTTAGAAAATAAAGGCAAAAACAGCTGTCAAATTAGACAAGAAAAGTGTCAGTTGACAGCTGCCAAATTGACATTTGACTTATATTCGTAGATTCGATATTTTTTACGTATGAAGTTATTCAGTATATTATTATATCAGAAATTATATAATTTTTTTTTTTTTGGCATTTAACTTAAAATAATATAAAATAATTTTTTTTCAAAATTGGGGGTTTGTTGGAATTTCGGTAAGCTTTAATTTAAACAAAAATGTTGTTTTCCGACAATATTTGTGCTCTCGGCCCAGTTGTCAGAAACAGAAATTGATAAAAATCTGTCGCTAAATGTTATATGGCTGGATTTTTCAGATTAAGTAGTTTTGTTGGTGTAAAAGACGATAAAAAAAGTTTGCAGCTGTAAGATGCCAGCGACCCCTAAAAAATCAAAAATATTGACCGTAATTCGGTTTTTGGCCAATAATTAACTCGAAAAATAAAAAAAATATGTCAAAAAACTAATAGCACTAGGCAGTAGAGGGGGAAATTTCACATCAAAAACGTATATGAAATTTTTTTGTACGATCAAAATTGTAGGCTCCAGATTTTGTTTAACGCACGAGAATGGAACGTGGCGACACAAGTACGGCTCGCGAAGTGTGCGCGGTCACGGACGCGCATGCACTAAATTTGTTGTAACTTTTGAACTAATTAATGAAATTGAGCTCGACAAAGCTTAAATGAAACGAGAAACATGTGGCTATTGGATTATCACATTTTCAAATATAAAAATGAATGTATGTAGGAATAGTACATATATGAAATCGGAACATAAAGAGATATCCGATGAAATCTGTAAAAGCTCTACCATTTCTACAATTTTTATGATAAAAATCTAAAACTTTCACATATTATTCTGGAAGTAATGTATAAAAAGATGGATAGGTATGCCAAATATATTAACGTAAAATAAAGAAGGTTAATTCAATCTTTAAGGTAAATCCTCTTAAAACATCTTAAAGTACACATTTCAAACTTTGAAAATCGCACCTACAGAAATCTAATAACGCGATTTAAACCAAAGTAATAGGTGGTTAAAGTTAGTTATACATATCAAATTTTATCACTCTGAAGATTTTGAAATTTTGGAAGTGTACATCTTCAAAAATACATTTTTGAATTTTTTTCCACTCATCGGATCTTTTTATACATTACTCTTCAAGAGTAATATGTGAAAGTTTCAGATTTTTATCTTAAAAATTGTAGAAAAGGTAGAGCTTTTACCGATTTCATCGAAAATAAATCTCTATATGTTCCGACTTTATATATGTTCTACTATTCTTACATACATTCATTTTTATATTTAAAAATATGATAATCCAATAGCCACATGTTTCTCGTTTCATTTAAGCTTTGTTGAGATGTTGAGCTCAATTTCATTGATTGGTTCAAAAGTTACAACAAATTTAGTGTAGCGCGTCCGTAACCGCGCACGCTTCGCGACCCGTACTTATGTGTCGCCACGTTCCATTCTCGTGTGTTAAAAAAATCTGGAGCCTACATTTTTGATCCTAGAAAAAATTTTCATATACGAGTTATTGGCCAAGAACCGAATTTCGACCAATATATTCGATTTTTTTAGGAGTCGCCGGCACCTTACAACTGTAAACTTTTTTTAATCGTATTCTACACCAACAAAACTACTTATTCTGAAGAATTCAGCCATATAACATTTAATGACACCTTAAAACCCCTGACGACTGGGCAGTCTTGGCCGTTTTTGAACCAATAAACTCGATTTGGGACCACTGTGATACGGAAGTGTGCAATATTGTATTGAAACAATCTGCGCCTTTTTGTGATGCACGCCACTGATGGTCGGCGTGTTTGGTCTGGACATAGTTTAACGCAGAAAGTGATAAAATAAACGCACTTCACTTATTTTATCGCAAATTTCCAACGCTATGATGATTTAATATCTATTCGTTTAAAAAGCGAGCACAGGTTGTTGACCGAATTATTGATAACCTTTTGCTGAAAATACTAAGGAAGCGAACATTTTATTTAATTTAAAACGAATTTTTTGAATTTCTGCAATTTTGCCTAATTTTCCATCAAAGTAGGTATAGATATACTAATCGTTTTTAGGTGTAAAACAGCTTTTTATATATAGTATAATATAAGCTGTGCTATTTTGATAATTTATATAGAGGAATTTTTGTTTATTCTTTTCTGCGCTAAAATTGTGGAAAGCACTATATTCGCGTAGTTGTAAACAAATATAACCGCACCTTTGTTAGTTTTATCTATTATAGAATAATGTAATTTAAATTTAAAACCTGTTCCTGACATTGTATTTGGCATTTTAAAATGTTTGCGGGCAACTAACTAAAATAGCGAAACATTGATCGGGTTAATGGCCGGCCAGTCCCCTTGGACAATTAAACAAAAATAATGACCCGGTCGATTTTTATTCCTTGGGTAAATTTTTTTGAATATATTGTACAATGTAAATGGGAATCTTGTTTTGCTATTTTTGCGTGTTAGTGGATTAGGCCAGTGACTTTAATTTATAAAAGTATTGTTGCTCTTAGCACGCCGATTTTTTTGTAAAAATTGTAAAAAATTAGCCATGTCACGGGAAAAATTCTCTTGATGTAATTCACCCGCCGCTAAATTTGGTATCGCAAAATCACCGCAAAACTCATAATCGTTTACAGTCCTTTTTCTTTATAACTTTCGTCCGATTTGAACTTTTCAAAGCTCATTTTACTCGGAAATACATGTACTTTTAAAGGAAATTGGTTCCATTGTGCTTCAATAATTAATGCAATTTTTACGTAGCAAAAACTGGCGAATATTTTACATTGTTCTTTGAACAATGATAAAAATGATTGAATTTTTGCCCCACTGATAAAAGTTAAATGATAGTATAAAATACTTATTTCGGTCCTAAAATTAAAGTAAAAAATACTTATTTAGCGGAAAACAGTCGGGAACATTTTGGAAATGTGCTATTACATAATATAAATGTAACATTATTATAAATTTTTCATTGTTTATAGTACTTACGCGGATACAACGTTGCATAAAGGGAGTTGTTTTTTATCATTTCCTCTACCCCCATCCTTCTTTCGGAGTTATTAATGCCACTTTATAGGCGTCTCAAAAAATGTCATTTTGTACCGGTATCTCGAAAACTAAGCAAAATATGAAAAAAATTTATTCTTTATTTTTAACTTCTTTCATCGAGTTCTACAAGAAACCATCAATCGGTGGCGCCACGGCTACCGTAGTCTTGCCGTACTTTTACAAATTATAGAAAAATAAAACTATGAAGAGTAAAAAAAAATGTTTGCATTAAAATCTGTTACAATGTTAAGAAACCACCTAATTTCATATTCCTGAAATGAAATTTAATGAATACTGAGTAGATGATTTATGAACAATTTATAATAATGTTACATTTATATTACGTAATAGCACATTTCGAAAATGTTCCCGGTTGCTTTCCGCTAAATAAATATTTTTTAGTAATTTTAGGACCATAATAAGTATTTTATACTATCATTTAACTTGTATTAGAGGGGCAAAAATTCCATCATTTTTAACATTGTTCATCTGAGTTCCTTATTCAAAGTCGCATAACTATACGAATTCTTGAGTTAGATTGCTCAAAATTGTTTAGCATCACTTCAAGGGTTACTAAATAAACTCCTGGTGTCCGTTATCATAAGTGTAAAATTTTGCAAAAAAAATTTATTTGCTTATCACTGTGGACCAAGGCACTTTTTTATCATGATTTTTGCGTGAAATTACATGGTTTGGTTAGTACTACCTATATTGAGACAAAAAAAGTTATTTTCAATAAATTAACGTTATTTATGAGAAACAAAATTTAAAAGTAACAAAATTGCAATAACTTTTTTAATTATGCAAATTTTAATGGCATTCAAACGGCATTAGATTCGTCGGAAAAAATACGTTGATTTCACTTTTTGCGAACTTTTTTAGGATCGTTTATTTTAAGCCTATGTATATCAACGATTTTAGTTTTGGCACTGTTGAGATTTTGTAATTAACATTTTCAAAAAAATTCGAAATGGAGGCTATATGTCAGACTCTTTACTATCTGAGATTACATTTTTTATATTTTTTCGTATTACACTGAAGAAAAAAATATATGAACAATTAGGACTGCTCGTACGCATTGGTGAGCATGCGTACTGTTACACATTAAAATTTGCATTAATTAGAAAAGTTGTTGCAATTTTTGTTACTTGCAAATTTTATTATTCATAAATAAATGACAATTTATTGATTTTTTTTTAATAAGAATAGGTACCACTAACCAAACCATGTATTTCCCGCAAAAATCGTGATAAAAACTTGCCTTTGTCCAAAGTTATAACAAAATTAATTTATATTGTCTGTAATTGTTTATTTGTGGCATATTCAGATTTTCTTACTTTTTATTGGGTATTTTGCCACTGAAAAATATTTAAAAATTTTAATGAAAAAACCATCAGACAACATATATATACATAAACAAAGAACTGTCATGGTTGAGAACGGAAGTAGATTCTCTTTCGAAACGTTAACTACCTATAGCTTTCATTTTCAGTTTTTAGTTTATTACGTTGTTATAGTTTATATATTTTTAAGTGTGAGACTTTTTAAAACAGTCAAGTATTCAAGAACCAACCTCTGTCTGATCCGTTTGGCGCAGAGGTTTTTTCATTAAAATTTTTAAATATTTTTCAGTGGCAGAATACCCAATAAAAAGTAAGAAAATTAATTTATTTTTGCAAAACGTCATTTTGCAAAATTTTGTACTAAACGGATCTCGATGAAACTTTACATGAGGGTTTCTTTAGTGCTCCAGAAAATCTGAAAAGGTTTTGGTTGAAATCGGATTACATTTAGTGCCGTTTTGACACAACAAGTTGTTTATTTTATAATTGCTTACAATTTGTAATTAAACCATTGAAAAGCAGTTTAAATTCCGATTTCAACGATATATCACACTTTGCACCCTTTCGATTTAGTTTCCGTGAAAAAAATTTAAAAACAAAGCAAATGTGATGCATAAGATCGTTTTTCGGGTGGCCCAGTCGATGCGCGGAGCTGTTGCGCCGTGAAACTGGTCACGTCACGTGCTTTTCAATTTTTGCTGTAGTCGCCATTGATACAACCACGACTCTTCTTTTCATCTTTTGATTTATATCTACCATCTATCTGTCTATTTATCTATACAGTAAAATTTCTATGTTTGTCCCAAAATATTTTATTGTCATCAATAACTACATGTGCTTGCAAAATTTCAAAGCAATAGACCAGTTGGAAGTGGTTCAAAATTAACTTGTAAGATTTGAACTAAACTGACTGACTGACAAACGTGACGTTAAATAAAAGCTTGTAATTATCAAAATGGGACAGACTCTCATTTGGGTATATTAAAATTATAGTTAGGTTATGCTGCAATATTTTTCATACATCTCGGCTAACAAAAAATAATAAGATTCGTAATAGTTACACACATATCACAGGAGTAAAATTATTGTTTTCAACCCAAGTACAAACGTTATTACCTGACATTAGGATTTCAATCCCGCAGTGGGATTAGACGTTCGGGGTTATTGAAATTACAAATTCATGTTTTTTCCTTGAAAGCCGCGTTCAAAATAATTTGTCAAATATCAACAAAATTGAAGGTAACAATTGTGGAATTAATGAAATTATGATCTTTCAGATCCGCCTGTCATTCTGTCTGGCTGTTGAATTGTTACAAAAAAATATGAAATAAGAGTATCAGAGATGAATAGAATTAATATAATAATAGTAATAAATGACTTTATTAAACAATCAGTGTTTACATAGGCGAAGTTCAGGTGACATACTACCTGCTCTTCCACTTAACCGTGACTAACCTAGAATTATAATACTTATATATAAAATACATTAAACACTTCAATGGAAACAAATTCATCAGTACACTTCCACCCCACTGCGTGGATGTAGAAGTAGTTATGGACTTTACACGAAATTGCCTAAAATAGTGAAATTCACATAGAAAAAAAAAAAAACAAGATAATGAAATAAGTACAAAATGTCAGAAAAAGATGAAGCAGATAAAGAAGATACATTGAAATGTTTGGAAGTAATTTTTTTAAATTAAATTTTTAACACCGTTCTTAAATTTATATCTGCGGTAGTATTCTTAAAGTGGAAATGGTAACTTATTATACGGTTTATAAATATTAAAAGAAAAGCTTCGTTCATACATAGTAGTGTAATGTGGCAGGGACGAAATTAAGTGTTTAAATCTAATATTGACATTATGAACATCTGTGCGAAATTTCATTTTATTATACAAATACGGTGGACTGCTAAGAATTATAATTTTATTAAAAAACACCAATTAATGCAACAATCGTCTTTCTAACATTGTTAGCCACTTTGTCCTTAATTTGGCAGAAAGTCCCCCGTCGTCCATGTAAACCACATACGAGGCGAACACAAGAATTCTGAATTCGTTGTATACGTTAACTGTCAGAAATTGAAATGTGATAAGACCAGTGCATCGCATAGCATTTTTCTGACCGAAGAATCCAGTATCTGCCTTTGAGCATAAATGAGTTTTAAGTTTGCAAAAGCTACTTTTGTTTTATTTGATACGTGCTTAGAAAATCTTAGATCAGTATCTATTTCAAGTACTAAATTTTTTGTTGAGTTAGCACACTCCATTTTAATGTCATTTAATGTTATAATCAAATTGTTTTTAATTTTTTCACTTGTTCTCTTTCTTCGAATAGCATTATAACATTTGCCTCTGCAACGTCCTTAATATTGAATGATAAATGTAATTACGTATCGTCTGCATAGAAATGTGTCGATCAGTTTTTTATACAGCTCTTAAAATGAGGAGTGTACATTGTGAAAAACAGGGGACCTAGGATGGAACCCTGTGGCACACCACACTCAATGTCTCTAGTGTCTTTCTTTCACTTAAATAACTACTAATTAGAGCTACAGCAGGACTATTAAAACCGAAATAATGCAGAATTGCTAGAAATAGTTTATGATTTAATCTGTCAAAAGCTTTAGCATAATCCAAAAGAATCAGTGCTGTGATTTTATTGCTATCTGCTGCTGTCAATGTCATCCATTATTTTCAGTAATGCGGAAGTACAACTATAGTTTTGTCTAAACCCCAACTGTGTTTCAGGTGGAATATTATTTATCTTTATATGTTCTCTAATCTGTTCCAGAATTTTTTCGATAAGTTTTGAAAGAGTGGGAAGTATGCTAATAGGTCTTAAACCTTTATAGTCGCCTGGCATTTTCACTTTTGGTAATGGTAATACATGCGATACTTTCCACATATTATTTTAAGATCAAGATTTTAAATTTACAAGTCCGATTTGAACAAGAGAGTCAGTGACATGTAGTAATTTTCATCAAAACTAATAAATCAATATATAAACAATGTTTGAATTTTGTTTTTTTTTTTTGCAGTATTACAACACCATGTCAGCAGCAATGGATATGTTCCTCAGCGCCACAGACTCACTGTCATTCCCCGATACATTAGACATAGACATAAAATCAGAAATAGACACATTAGTTGGCGGACACAATGACTTCTCAGGTTTCAATTTCAATGACTTGCCTCCGTTAGAATTCGAAGACGTTCACGACATCAAATGGTTCAATTCAAATTCCAATCATTCAAATCTGGATTTCAGTGGTGAGGATGGCCCCATCATGGTAAATCCCAATGCGGTAATGCCTGTTATGTCATTAGCCCAGAGTCTTAGGTCTCCATCTCCCTCTCTAAAAGAAAGCCATCTAACATTTTCACCCGCCACCATTAAAATCGCAGCTATTAAGCCTGAAACCGCTACAGTCAAGAAAGATCTTCTGCGTAGGTTAGATGAGACCGAAGAGAAAAAACCTATATACAAAGCAATAACTAAAGTGACTCCCATTCTAGCTAAACCAGCCATTAAAACAATAACAAAAGCGCCGACAATATTAACGTTCAGAAATACCATCTCCAGACAAATATCTTCCCCGATTAGTGTTTCGCATGTAAGTAACGTTACAACAGTTAGAACAATGGCTCCGGCCAATGTAAATAGGAAACAAATTAACACTAGTAGAATTATATACGAAGATGAGGAGCGCGCGTTCCCGAAGCCGGCATACAGCTACAGCTGCCTGATTGCCATGGCGTTAAAAAACAGCCGCACAGGCAGTTTACCCGTTTCGGAGATATACAATTTCATGTGCAAGCACTTTCCGTATTTTAAGACGGCACCTAGCGGCTGGAAGAACTCTGTGAGGCACAATTTGTCGCTGAACAAGTGCTTCGAGAAGATTGAGAAGCCTGCCTTGAACGGAGCTCAGCGGAAGGGTTGTCTCTGGGCTATGAACCCGGCGAAAATCAGCAAGATGGACGAGGAGGTGCAAAAATGGTCGAGGAAGGACCCACATGCAATAAAACGGGCAATGGTCAATCCAGGTGGGTTTTTATAACTAATCTTTTGTACGTTTTTGTATATTTTTTGGATTTTGTTATCACAGTATTTCTAATTTTACATTTATTTGCAAACATTTTAAAATTTTGACGTTTTAAGTTTTGGTTATAACTAAGTGACTATTTCTAAAGCTGAAATTGAGAAAAATTGATGCCACAGGGAACAGTTGAAAAATAATTTATGAAACAGTGCACAGTGAAAATTTTGCACATTTTATTTATGTATTTATTTTAACAAAAGACACCTATTTTGCATAAAGAAAAGGTTTTTTAACGTTTTTCGTAACACTAAATTTATATTAATCTTCCTTCCCAACTTTTTGAAACAATGTATTAAAAAGAAAGTCAAATTTGCATCTATTAATATTGAAGTGTGTATTAATGTCAAAAAATTTATTGCAGAGGATTTAGAGGCATTAGAAAGAGGAGAGTTGAAATTTTCATGTTCTTACGACGAGGGTGACAACTTTGGTGATTCCTGTGGCAGTGCCGAGGAAGGAAGTGAGGAGGGTTCGGACTCTGAACAAGAACGGGAAGTGGACACAGGCACCACCCAATATGAATATATACAAGTTAAGGAGGAAGATATTGAAGATGTGGACATCGAAGTAAGTGTAAATATTTTTTTTGAAAAACTAGCAGTATAGATTTCATATTGTTAAGTTGGTATTAAATGCTTGAGTGCTCCATATCGTCTCTAATACAATTCATGCAAAAAACAACTGAAAGTGCAAACATCAAAGGACAAAGGGTGTAGTAGGATAAGATTAGGTAAAATGGCCCCAGAAACTGTTGGACTAAATGCAGTCAATAAATCGATAATAGGGAAAGAAATGTATTCCTCGAGTTTTAGCCCCCTGTCGCCACTAGTGACCTCTGTACACCAATAAATGTAACTTTTTAATTTTCTTTCTCCGCACGCAGAAAAAATTGAGAATGTAGTAGATGTCATTTAAATACATCTTAGGAAAAAAATTGGGCTAGTTTTGCTTCCCATACTAATTTTAACAAAATATTAAAGAAAGGAAAAAAAAAATTCTCATGAAAAAAACTTGTGTACACAATTTTTACCAAATATGCACCATGCTATAATAGTCCAATCAATCCACAGAAACCCTTGCAGAAATTGTTAGTAGGGTAAAAAATATATGGTCATGTAGAAAAGGAAAATCTAAGGAAGATAGCGTTTTATTTCTCCAAATTTTTAATGGCGGACTTAACCTGAAAAATTCGTAAAAGTAAAAAAAAAAACGGTTTTTTGCTAATAGAAAAAGAGCTCAAATCGAAAAAAGTTAAATGGAGAAAGTTGTAGGTATTGAAATTATCTTTCGATTAATGTATCATAAGTTGTAGGTTAGTGCACAAACCATTGAGAAAAATGAAAAAAACCCGTTAAAAATCACCTTTTTTTACAATTGTTAATTTTTTTTTTTAACGCAACTTACAAATTTGTTGTGCAGTAAAAATATAGGTTCTTGCCAACTAAAAAGCAGTTTTTTCTCTGTTCCGAAATGTTGCATATTTTTCATGATATTTCAGTTGTGTAAAAAAGAAAACGTTTTCCTAAAATTGATGCCATTGGTTGGGGAATTATTGCAAAGCAACGCTTAAAAGCACAAAATCTTATTTAAGATTTGAACTACCATGTGCAATTAAATAAAAGTTGATTTTTATAATTTTCGATGTTAAATATGGCACCCAAAAAGATGCCGATTTTGAGGTTAAGTTTTTCCATTGTATTTTGTAAAATTTATGAAAACCGTACTAGCGACAATCAATAGTCGCCATTTTTTTACATATTTAAAATAAAAAAATTTATCGTACGACCATCTGGAGCTAAAATAATTTTTTCTTTCTAAAAGTCCTTCTGCTTTCCTCATTTCCTCAAGCATGTAACAGGTATTTTCGTTGATTTCCTTGGGTTTTTTTTGTATTTCCGCTTTTAACATTCATGATTTGGTAGCCATTACTCGATTTTCTTGTGGGTGTTAGAGGTGTTTCAAAATCTCATGAGCGCAGAGACAAAATCCCTCTCGTGGACTCAGTTACACTTTTTAAAAAAATTAGATTTATTGTTTACGATTTATCCCGAGCTCTTGTTTATGTATACAGTAAGGTAGCTGTCAGTGTTTTCAAAATACAGTTATAAACCCGGAACAAACTTTGCCTTTTGCGCATTTTGCGGTTCATAAAATTCTGAAATACCTCTAATTATTGTGGGATTTCGACTTTGGTCTGAAGGAAATTGTCATTGGGTGATTTTTAAAAAATGTTTAATTTTTTTTCAGAATTATTGCGTGATAATAATGTTAAAGTTGGTAAAATGGTCCTTTGTTCGCGTTCATTTATCTTCCATTACATAATAGGTGTTTTTGAACCATTTTCTTAAGTTTTTTATGAATGGTCACTTTTAAAAATTCATCATTCAGTGAGGATTACTCGATATTCGGGTGTAAGTGTTAATCGTGGGATTTCGGTTTCGGTCTAATGGAAATCATCATCGGGGAGGTTTTTAAAAAATTTTAATGGATTTATTTCAGAATTGCGTGATAATGATGTTTAGGTTGGTAAAATAATCCATTCATTCATGTTCATGAATATTTTTTTTATTGTAGACTAATTATTGAACAACAAATTGTGTAAATTTCAAACATCTGCAATAAATAGAAACGACTAAGGAATTTATAAAAAAGTTTTTTTTTAATATGTAAAAAAATGGTGACTATTGATGGTCACTAGTCCGGTTTCGATAAATATTAAATTTAAAAAAATAGAACTTAAAAACTTCACCTCAAAATCTACATCATTTTTGGGTGCCATCTTTAATGTTGAAAATTAAGAAAATCAACTTTTATTTAATTGCACTTGATAGTACAAGTCTTGAAGAAAATTTTGAGGTTCTAAGAGTTGCTCTACGACAATTCCCCGACCAAGAGCAAAACGTGTTTTTTTTTCAAAAACTAAAATTTCAAGAAAATTATGCAAAATTTCGCTACAGAAAAGAAACTGCATTTTTATTTAGCAAGAACCTATATTATTACTACATAACAAATTTATAAGTTGCCTTAAAGAAAAGTATTTAACAAATTTGAAAAATGTGATTTTTAACGGTTTTCTCCATTTTTCTCTACGGTTCGTGCACTAGCCTACAACTTACTATACATCAATCGAAAGATAATTTTAATACATACAATGTTCTCATAACTTTTTTGGATTCGAGCTCAATTTTTTTTCATTAGCGAAAAAGCTTTTTTTTTTTCACTTTTACGAGTTTTTTAGGTTTAAGTTTGCCATTAAAAATTTGGAGAAATAAAACGCTATCTTCCTTAGATTTTTTTTTCTACATGACCATATATTTTTTTATCTTACTAACAATTTTTGCAAAATTAACAATGGGTTTTCGTAGATTGAGTGGACTATGAGTAGATTAGTGTAGATTTTTTAAACGTTTTTAGAAGCGGCGCACCATAGTTAAGAAAATTTCAAATGCCTACACTTTATATACTAATATATAATCCAAAGGTATTGAGCTATTGGGACCATTCAGTAAGTCCAGGGAATGCACTCAAGTCGTAGAAAGCATATTGTGGCTAATCCAGAAATCCAAATAGATTTATAGGCATTTGGTTGTTCAATCAGGTTGTAACGTTATAATAGTAGAAATATTAGAACTAGAGTAAACATACCTCCTTATTGATTTATTGAACTTTTCATATAATTGGTGCACATTCTATGGGATACTCTTCGCAGTTTTTCTGTAAATAATATTAGTTTGACATTTTTAAAATCAAATGACTAATAACTTTTTTATTTACCAACCAAATTTGACAATTGCATTCTTTCTCTAGTTCTCTAGAGAACATTAATGTACCATCCAAGTTTCAATACAATTGGACTTTTCTTTTTTAAGTTACCATGCCTACAAGAAACGTGATTCACAATATGAATATTTTTTTCTCTTCAAGCGATATTTATAGCAATACTACTCATTTCCACATTTGCGAAGAGTATAATAAAGAGCTTTTGATTATAAGGTCAAGTTAAAACCGCAAACAGTGATCTTCTGTACAATAGTACAGGAAATCTACAGGTCTTACGCAACAGCTGTGGCCAGGTTATACATTTTAAAGTGTTCTAACTGAGCGACTTACCATGAGCACACTTCTATTAAGCATTATTTGTTTCAGGTGTCAGATGGTATGTATGAAGATATGGAGGATGATCAGGAGCTGTTGCGGGTGGAGATGGCTTTAGCTCAAAAAGAACTTTTAGAATACGAAAGGACGGTAAACAATAAAAGGAGAAGAACATACATAATACAACACTAATTTCTAACGAAAGACTAGGTTAGGATTGCAGAGGCGCCGTAAGTTTCAATAGTGTTTCTAAAAGTTATGTTGTGTCCTATCTGGCATTGCGAATCCATTAACGAAAAGCGAAGCTGTGTATGAAAGGTGATAATTTGTATATATTTGTAATAATTTCTCCCTGTATCTCGTAGAATTAACTTAATTGTTTGTTTTTAATACATGAAGACTGCCAACTGTAGAACGATTCATGTGCGACGAAATCACGCAATTTTTTATTTTGTAAATTTTTCGATTGAATTTGTTTGTTTTCATTTGTACATTAACTTGAAATGTATAACAGTAAGTTTGCCGAGAACAGTATTTGGGAAGTAGATGTGGACTGATGGCAATTAGATTCTCGAAGGGGCCTTGAACGGCGGACCGTCGTTCAAGGCCCGTTCGATATTTGTAGTATTGTACAAATTGTGCCTTTGCTCCAAACTCAACTTCTTGGTCATTTCCGCATTGTGGGACCACCATTGTTCACGCATTATATTATTTTGGAACAATCAAATTCACCCTTTTTTTAATTGAATATTACAAATGTGATAAATCATGTTTTTATGGCCTGTTACAAGCTTTTAGGTGTAATTGCTTTTCTAGTTGTTTTCGTTTTTATTCATTGCACGATAGTTGTCTAGGAACTATAGACAGAAATTTTGAAAATGAAATTTGGATCGTTGAAATGGAAGCCCAACTCTTTTATACATGACATGTCCAGCCGACTTTTGTGATAGTTTGCGCACAATTCGAAATCAGAAAAAAGAAATATGTATTAATTTTTTGTCAATTAAGATTTATGTCAGGCTACTGCCTTGCTTCAGTTTCAATTGAGAGAAAACGTATGGCGTAGTCCTATATATGTACGTATGACCTTGCTAGGAAAGAACCCAAACCGTATTATTTTTAAAGGTGAACAGGTAGCTCCCAAAAATTTAGGAACACATCAATATTCATTCCCTTTTATAAGTTGATTAGTATACACAATGAAGCCGTAAAAACGGCAAAATCTCGGAATAGAATAATGTTGACAAAGAAAGAATGCCGAGTTTTGCCCCCAATGTTTTTTTTAAGTCACTTATTTTACATCAGCCTATTTCCGCTGCTGAGATCAACTGTGATATATCCTCTACGCAATTCCCGCCTAAAATTGCATGGCTTCTGTGAATGCACTGATATGCAAGCCGTTAGAAAATACCGCCATATTTACAAGAAAATAATAAGTAGTGCATCTTCATCTTTTACTAAAGATAAGGTGACCAAATCCCAGGAACCATTTTAGATTACAATATTAATACAAAATATATGGTTTTTAAACGGTATTGTCACGTGTTTCCACCCCTTAGGAAACCTCCCTTAAACATCCGTAGGTTCAAACACTAACTAGAAAATGTACTACTAGTGACTTGAGATGGCGCACATTACAGGCTTTGATGAATCCATCTGAGGAAACTTGCTGGTATTGCAGTTGTCTATCACCATTGCTATTAAATTCCGGCTACTACTACACCTAAACGCATAACTTGCTTCTAACCTTAGTCCTTGACACAAAGGCATGAAGTATGAGATGCCAGAGTCAATGTGAAATGACGACACATCGTTTCTCTGTCTTGTTTGATTCGAGATGAAGGTTTGGCGGAAGAAAATTTGTGGGACTCTTGTATTCACGTGACACACCATAAAAATTAGGGACAATCTCGCATAGTGGGACGTATGGTCACCTTAGGTCAAGAAGGAAAAACTGCAGTAGTTGGCATATATATTTTTATTTTATAGATATGATGAAATAAAAGAAATGAAATTTATTAGTAGAAAAATGTTCATTAACATTTTTTATATAGCATGATTATAGGGTTCGGACTCGTATAGAAAACCTGGAGAACCTGGAAAACTCAGGGAATTTAAAAATCTTTAAAAAAAAACTTGGAAATATCAGGGAATTTTATAAATTGTATAAAAAATTCGGGAATTCTGCGTCTCGATATGGAAAATCATAGAGTTCCTAAAAATGTTCACTGATTCAGTTCAATTCAAGGAATTATTTTATGTCAAATAAAAAAACTAACTAAAAAATATATGGAAATAATAATTTTGGTTTGGTTAAATGGGGCTGGTGCTTGATTCGTACTAACTGGCATTAAGAAATCACAATCACGCTTCTAACATTAGTTTTCTGCTGATCCACTCTTTTCCATGTGTAATTGTACCTGTAAATAAACACTTTTTAAATGTTCTGATAATGCATCATGGATAAAATCAACGAAGTTAGCAGCACCTGTATTTTATACTGCAGCACCTTAGTGCCTTTATCATCTTATTTCGGTTGTTTTTACTGCAGCAGCAAATTTTAAAAAACCTCTCAAGCGTAATTTTAATAGCCTTAGTTTGTTATGAGCACATTTTTCGCGAGAGAACAACATTTTAAAAAAAATTTAATGTTTTCAATATATTTTTCGTTTGCTAAAAATCCAAGTTCCACATTTCCGAACCTATTCATTGTACAAATTTTTTTAAAAGTCAAATAAATATAGCTTCATATTATTATGAATATTATTTTTGAATTATTTGTAAAAAAAAAGAATGTTTCCAATAAAATCGCGATAATTAAAAAAAACAAACAATATGGATTTTAAAGATTTTTGTTTTAAAGAGAATTTCAAGAGCTTTGCTTTCTGTCATGTAAGTTTAATGTCGGACTGATTGTTTCTGAAATATTAGAGATTTAAACATTATTTTTTGACTCGTAAACATCTTTAAACTCATATTTTATAATCTTCTTTTTGTGCCACTTTGATGCTAAAATGTCAATCCTGAAATTGTTTAGCTTGAAAAATATAAATTTTCGTGAAAAAATTTGTATGACCCCTTTTTCATAATTTGATATTTTTAATTTTTCAAACTCTGGCTTGCAGAAACTGTAATAGACACAGCACTGGTAGAGTGGGGAACGGCGTAGTCAGAATGTGCACCAGTTTCGGAATTATAGGAAAATATAATCAGTCTTACCTACAAGTTCACTTACTTGTCCGGGGACTGTCTGCTTTAGACAGTGGAACACCAACTAACTTAAAGTGTCGCTGGTTTTCCGAGGAAAGCTACTAACTTGCACGCAGATGCCCATTTGATCGGTGGTGGGGGAACAGATCCCGTTCTAGATTATTACTACAACGTGCACGCCTTTATACTTTAGAAATTTTCGCTGATCACCTAGCCTCTACAATTTAATACAATAGAATATAAGTATATAACCTACTTAATATTAAAACAGACGGTGGTTTGGGGTGCAATTTCGATAACGAAAGGGCTTCGTTATAATATTAATTTTCATTTCACAGAATTCCGAGATAAACGCCTTCGTCGACTCCTCTAAATAACACGCATGAGAGAGAAGTTTTTAAAAATAAAAATTTTGGTGCAATACTGAAGGTATTACTGATAGGTTGCTTGGCTGAAGCTTTTCTGTTTTCAAATTCTCTTAAATGGATGATTTTTGAACCATTTATAGTTCAAGCAGCATCTGTTCACATTATCACATTTGGGCACCCTTCCAATTAAACCATACAGGGTGTTTAAATCCTCTTCTGTGTTGATTTTTTAGAACATGAAAAATGGACATGGGTCCGGAAATGTTTCATTAGGGAGATTTTAGCTGCCATTCATGTACAGCCATTTACGAAATTTTTTAATTCTTAATTCAAGTTCAGACTTGACTATTTACCGTACTATAAAAATAAATACATTGATCTACAGTTTTGACAATGATGTATTTTGTAATAATATATAAAAGGCTTTAGAACCAATATCTCTCAAGTAAATTCTATTATAGCTGAAAATTAGCCACTTCTATGATATGGTCCCCTTTTTTTTTATAACAAAATAGCCAAAAATTCATTACTTACAGGGAAAATAATGTAGAATAAAAACTTTTTTTAGCCAAAATAGTTATTTACGTACCCTTTCAAAGGCTAGAAGGGCTAGTGTTCTCACAATAAAATGACTCCGGACCCACGTTTGTAGGAAATTTTCTTTTCTTTTGATGTAATAATCTGGCATTTTGATTAAGCATCCAACAACAAATCTCCACAAATTCTTGTATAGTTTTTAAATGAAAATTACTAAATCTGCAATCGACTGCAAATCAAATGCAGATTTAGTAGTTAAAGTGACGAGTCGAGCATGTTTGTAGGTTAAAGAATATTTTTTATTTAGTGTCAAGTTACCTTTTGAACATTAAGAAATGTATATGCCAGCTTGACATATGATTTTACCTAGTAAATCTGCATTGGATTTACAGTGAGTTATTTGTTTTAATTTTTGGTTAAAACTATACAAAAATTTATAAAGCGATTTACAGTTTTGTGTTGGTAACCTGGTTAAAATGCCACCTTAAAGAATCAGCAGAGACGTTTTAAACCGAGTTAGAAACACCCTGTATATACTTTTTTTGGTTGGTTTATACCTAAGGTCGTTTATGTCAGACCCTTCACTGTGAATCTCATTATGGCTAAATTAAAAATACTTTTGGAGTCCCAAGTTTGTAATAACAATAAAAATGATAATAATTTAATCTGTCCAAGAATTCATTTTGCATTATATGGGATAAGTCGATATAGGAAATGTACAATACTTGTACAAATAACTAACAGAACAAAATTTAACATCACATGATGAATAAATATGTTATGTTGATTAATAAAACTATTACCGTTAAAATTCCAATCTTATCACCCACTAAGAGATAAAAATCAAAGTGTTGAGGTAAATCTTCGTAGTTTAAAAATTGGAAACTACAATCACAGCGCTTATAGCCACACTGATAGAAAAATAGGATCAACTGATTGTTGATGTATTTACATTTTTTTTAGGGCGTTTTGTGACTTCAAATTTTTTTGTCTATGCAGACATGATACAGTTGGATTTTTGATTAGCTGATCTGATTCTTGATTGCAACTCTACTATATGCACCATGGTCATTTTAATTCCGTATACCTCAAGGTTTGGTTTGCTAAGACTAAGCAGTTGTAAATATTAAAATATTATTTGAACTTTTTCCGAAAACTTCTTTGGAAGGAAAATGTATAGGACGTCCTAAAATAGAACCACCAGCGAATGTTGAGATCAATATAAATAAATTTAATCCAACTTGCCCATACACCAAAATGTACTATGTGGCCCATAATACGCGAAAACTATTATGACATCATTCTTAAATAAATTTTTCATTATTTTCATAGAGTGTGTATAGTAATGAAATTATTTATTAGTTGTTCCTGGGTTCAAATCTCATTTTTGGCAGACGGCAATGTTGGAAGGATTGGTTGTGTGTCTGTGTTCTTTTCGATAATTTAACCGTATCTGGCTTTGCAGTTGTAGGTTGTTTTGATGTATGCCTGTTAGTTCCTTTACAACCGATGAATCAAAACGGAAACAATTTTATACAAAACTATATCTGGGTATAGTCCAAACTCCCATAACACAAATTTGTACCTTATGAAACACCAAAAATGAAACATGTGAGAAGGAAAACCTGCAAAAAAAATGTAAGCCCTTCAGTCATTTTTACTATTTATCCAGAAGAATGTATAGCTTTTGAAAAACTGTGTTCGACTGACTGATTTTGTTAATAACGTCAGACCTCTTTTTATACCACAATTTTTTCACGAAAAATACTAATAAAATAATAATATTTTGTCTGTTTTTTAATGCAGCTTAAGACCTCCTTTATCTATTGAGATTGGTCATTCATTTTATTTGAGCAGCGTTGAAATGAATTGAATATCTGACCACGGATATCACATAACAACTTCTTTTTGTAATATTTAAAATAAAGTTAGAACCCACCTTTATGAACTAAAATTGGTGTCATCGAAAAACTGCTTTTTACTATGTCAGACTTGATTTTTTTAAGCGCCGCACCCACATATTCTATGAATATAGTAAAATCAGACCACTTACATGACATAACGCCTTCACTTTTTTATGTAAAATTGGACTTTCATAGAAACAATGTTCTTTGCTAGGTCTGACTTAATTTTTTAAGCGCCATTGGCATGACATGATAAAAATCATTTTATCCATGAAAGACCAATTTGAATCCATAAAGAGGGTCTCTAACTTTATTTAAAATAATAATTCATGCAGGGTTCTTCGATATGCTAAATAAATTTCTGACTATTCGTTAAAAGCGTAAGCTTCATTAAGAAAACAGACAAAATGGTGTTATGAGATGTATTTTTCGTGAAAATATTGAGGTATAAAAAGAGGTCGGGACAGGTGTTAATTAACAAAATCGGTCAGTCAGACACGATTTTCCATAACTATATATTGTTCTCAATATATAGCAAAAATTTCAATTTGGTGTTTTTATTTCTAAATGCATTTTATTTTCGAGGATTTCAAACCTTGAAAAGAAAAAAATAACAAATGAAACATAGTCTGATAGACTTAAAAATGTTTTAACAGATTTTCCTATCATTCTCATTGTTTCATTTTTGGTGTTTTATGAGGTACAAATTTGTGTTATGGGAGCTTGGCCGCTGGTATATTCTGAAACCTACTTGTAGTTTTTTAATTGTGTAGAAAAATCCAGTGTTTTATTTGTCGTTATATTGTTTTAAAGGTGTCAATCCCTTTAAAATGGTAACAAGTAAACATGATTGTAAGTAACAGATCATTAAAATATTGTAGAGTATAGAAAATGTTATTTTAATTAGAAAAATGACTGATTATTTCGTAATAATTTTCCATAAATTATGCTCGGTCATATTTTATGCAAAATTACTATTTATTTAGTGTAATTTAATACTTTTTTGTGTATATTATTATTTTACATTTTTTTATTCTAGTGTATTAGTATTGTAATAAGTCCATGTACAAATTTTGTTAGTTTTAAGGTTATATTTGGTAATAAAATGTGATTTTTCATAAATAGTTGGTTTGATTGCATTCCAATTTTAATTGTTTTCTGCTCCTACAGAATTTCTACAATTGTCTTTCTCGTAGCCGGTTATTTAATGAGAAAGATTAATTAACTCCAAAAGATTTACAACAAATATGTAGTCATATTCTTGTTTTTGTGATTGCTTAAATGTATGTGTCTGTAATGCTGGTGCCACACGATGCATTGAATGCCATCCAACGTTGGGCACATGATAGTTTGTCGCATCGTGTGGCCGCTCTTCCAACAAAGAGGAAAACTATCAATGGGTCCAACTTGAATGGCATTCGGCATATTGTGTGGCACCGGTTTTAGTGTTGCACATTCACCAATACTTTTAATCCTCTTCGTGTTAACTTTATATATTACCAAACACTCCAAAATAACCACAAGGTAAGATATTTGCATGGTAACATTACCTTTGACGTTATTGATGGATGTCTCCCAATCTCTGGATAACATACAGACCTCCATTTCCAAGTAAATTATGAATTTGGTTGTAGGGATATTGACAGAATGGATATACCTTAGCGAACAAAACAAAATGGATGCATATGGAGCTGGAAACAAGTCTATCCTTGGTGCTTGTGATGTGCCTCACAAATTAAGTCATACAACATTTTTTGATTAATATAACTACGGGAAAATCGAAATACCAGTTGTTAGTGCAAAATGTTTACGAATTGAGCAAAAATTCTGACAAATAATGATGATGAATGAGATCTGGATGATTTTGTACTTCCCAAGGAACTACTGTATTTAAAATCTATTTCCGCCAAGCAATCTCCGAGAAAAAATATTACAACTGGCAAATGATTAGGTCAGAGAATCATAATCCGCGTAAAAAATTAGGGGTTGCCATCTAAAATCTTGAAGTCACCCCCATCCCTGCGAGAGAGTGAGGGGGTGAGAAGTGTTTTGGTATTCAAAAGATGTCAATCTCAAAACCAAACAACTTTTGTCTGAAACTTCTTTTCACTAAAACTTTCCTGGAAATATTAGACTGTGTTCAGACTTTTTGACAACAGGCGTTTGGAGGGTTGGGATGGCTTCGGATAAAAAAATGTTTTAGATAAGATATTGATATTTTTTTCTCAGAGAAGTTACTTCCACCCCCCGCGAGGGGGCGAGAGGGTGAAAAGTGGTTTGGTGTTCAAAAGATGTCATTCTTAAAACCAAACAACTTTTGTTTGAAACTTTTTTCATGAAAACTTACTTTCCTGGAAATATTTGAAACAAAGATTTATTCACAGCATTCCGTTTAAGTAGGAGGTATGTATAGCTAGCGATTCTCCATGTTTAGTCGAGTCAATGAAGCCTATAAATCGACGAAACTTTAGAATTCTCAGGAACAGTACCAAATTACAATGACTTAAAAATATTTCTCATACTATATTGGAAGTATAAACATTCCGGCGAGCGGAATAAAATTTTTTAATTAAAATTTTGAGAATTGTGAAATTTTGGATTTGAATTTGAATTATTCATATATTTTATAGTTGAATTCACATTTTGGACGAAAAAAAAATGATTGTAGGGTTTTTTTGGGGTCGCTGGTTAGTAGCCATTCATAAAATACGTTCGCAAATAAGGGGGAGGGAGCGGTATTGCTTAGCCTGACGAGATATGAGAAGGGGGAGGCGGGATCTCTAAGAAAATGTGACATTCGCAGATCATCAATTTTGTTTTAATTTTTTTCTTAACTTGGCAGTTTTTAAAATTTTTTCGTTACGATACAAAGTCATTCTCAAGTACATAAAATCCTGTAAATATGCTATTTTTAATCACAAAAAATCGTTTATATAGGGGGTGAGCTAGCTTTTGTGATGTAATGTTTGTTAGGGGGGTTGCTGAAAGTGTGATTTAGCGTGACGAAGGGGGAGGGAGGGGTCCAAAAAGATGAATTTCTGAGTGACGTATTTTATGGATGGCCCCTTACTAATACGTTGTTTAGAAATGATTTTTAAATTATTTTTCAAGATGATCGTTATTATACGAATTAAGTATAGAAAAAAATATCTGAAATTTCTCGAAGAATTAGAAAGAAAATTAAATCTAGAGGATATTCCAGTTCCGAATAAGTGGAAAATTTGGAATAGATGGCTCTGAAATGATAATCAATTCGGCGGTTATAAAAATGATAAAATATAAATACCTACTTGAGTCTCTAAGTCAGAATGTTTCTGATTTCAAATAATGTATTATAAGAAAGAAAAAGAAAAATTCTTCTAAATAATCTAGGCCAGTTGCTGAGGATTCTAAAGACAAAATCTTCATCGACTCGACTATTTATTCATAGAAACCAAGACATCAATATATTATTATGCCCCATCAAACAGAGCTATTTCCATAACGCAAATATTATAGTCGCAACCTGGCTGAAGTAACATGTGTCGAAATGTTTTTACATTCGGTTTTTTAGTTATTTATTCAGTAGCGGACTGACAATGGTGGCGTGGTGGCGATCGCCACAACGCCCCCTTGATCCCAAAAAGTGCTCTTTTGTAAGTATTTTAATTTGATTTTAAGATTGGGTTCATACAAAAATGTGCCCTCGCCGCCCCTTGGTACAAATCGCCACAAGCACCAACAACTGTCAGTCCGTCTCTGTATTTATTAATTACCATATACCTATTTAGTTAATATACAGCCTACACCACCTAGTGGCACCTAGCAGAGTTACCGTTTTCTATTAACCGTATTCTACCCATATTCCGAATAATTCCCATCACAGACTACCAAAATCAAGAAACCTAAAATTAGATTCTAGCAAAGATCTACCGCCATCTCGCGTCGGGCGGTAATACTATGAAACAATACCTGTTTAGGGGACACCTATATATAATGTATGAATGTATGCCGTAAGTTAACGCCGCTGCCGCTAGATAGAGCAGCATTACATTTAAAGAGCAAGAATAGTAATGAAAATTAAATATTTACTAAAATAAAATGAAACACTTATTAAAATAACAAGTAAACAAAAATATTAAAGCGTTTAGAACGAAAAATTCATACCTAAATACTAAAGCTTAAGCCTTCTATACCTAGCACGTCAGATTCAGGTTTAAACTTCGCAGTTTCCTAATTCCTAATTCCGATATTCTATTTCGACATCTATCGGAGAATGACTGAACTTACTTAAACGACTGCAGCAGTTGTCTTTATAGTTATTTGATTGAGTTCGGTGCTATTCCAGTAGGTGCGCTTAGGTTAATTACTTAAATTATTATAGAGAGCGATAAAATACAGCATTAAAACTGGGACTCAGAAAATCTACTGTAATCTACTAAAATTATTAACTCTACTAAAATTCTACTGTACACCCTCATTTTTCTTGAAAATCTATTAATTTAGTAGGCAATCTACTGAAAGCGGCAACACTACCACCTAGAGACAAGGTGGCCTTGATACAGTATTAATGTTTTCGTTCAGAGTAGCTGTGCTTTTCAACAATAGATGGTACTGTATTTATTAATTTTTATTAATAATTATTAAGGATTACACTTTCACCGCTTTGAGGTACGAATGCTAAAACGATAAAATATACATTATATACAGCGAACACCACCTAAGACAAGGTGGCGTTGATATAGCGCTTGCCTCGGTTGCAGGTTATAGTGAATACCTGCTCAGAGTAGCTGAGCTTTTCAACAATAGATGGCGCTCCTAAAATGAATTAATATCTTGATTACTTTAAGCATTAATAGCTAAAGATACCTATAGTCTACAGCAAATATGAACTACTAGCTGTATTGTTTATTTGATGCTTGATGCAGCACTAATGTATGCCTCGGTTGCAGGTTGTCGTGAATTCCCGTCCAGAGTAGTACGGCTCTTGATGCATAGATGGCGCTGCCAAATAAATTTAAAAAATCATGAAATATTTAAGCATTAGCATTGATAGCTAAAGAATTAAAGATCCTATAGTCCACAACAAATATGAACTGCTAGCTGTTTATTTTAATATGAAGATATAGAAAGGAATCTTGATATATTTAAAACATTGATAGCGAAAGAACTCAAACATCATCTTTGTGAATAATGTGAATATTCATAATCGCAATAATCGCTCATAAGCAAAATTGACTAACAAGTCAATTTTCATAGGAGAGCTCGTAGTAGATCAAAACCTAAACTTCCTATAATAATATACTATTTACTGTATTAGGTACCTAACAGTTGAAAACAGTTAATTTATATATATCATCACGGTTTTAAGGTAGGTATATTAGTATATTTTATAAAGCCTACTTAGTCTTACACTTGATGTTGATATGTGTCTTAAAAGTATCTTCTGCAAAACTGAATTTTATTAGACCGTGTAGGTGTGAAATGAAATTAAATGTTTTGTTGTCAGTAGCGTGCGATTGTAAGGGGATTTGAAAAGACGATTTTTCAAAAAAAAAAGTATTAGCGATTTTTTTAGAAAAAAAAACTAGTAAGGTGTTGTTAACCAGCACCTTTAGAAACCCCTTTGTGCAAAATTACTTCGTAGTGATTTCAAAGGTGTTTGAGACAGTGGCCGTCAAAAAAACAATTTTTTGAACTAAAACTAATTTTTATCTGTAAAATGGGTGCTCAAATCCAATAAATGTATTCTTTATAATAAAGACCTAAGTAAGCCATGAAAACAAAACTTACTGTAAATGTCAATTTATTTATTTTTATTTCCTTTCTCACATTTTTAAATATTTTTTAAAATTTATTTTCTTATAAAATCAATTCAGTCTAAGACAATGCATTATTTTGAACAAAAAATGACGAATAATTGTTTTTGATTTGTGAATCCGTTTTACACGCAAAAATTAGGTTTAGTTAAAAAAATTGTTTTTTTGGCGGCCACTATCTCAAACACCTTTGAACCCACTACGATGTAAACTTGTACAGAGGGATTTCTAAAGTTGCTGGTTAAGAATACCTGACTAATTATTTTCTAAAAAAATCGCTAATATTTTTTTTGAAAAATCGACTTTTTAGGCTCTCTTATAATCGCACGTTACTGACATGTATAACATATTACTAAGTTCAAAGAATCACCTTATCGATCTTTTCTGACCACCAAAGTTTGAAATTAATCAAGCATCAATTAACGGATATACAGGGGGGTTGCGATCTTAAATGGGTCACACTGTGTATAATTTTAATTTTCACTTTTTAGTCTTTACTTATTTTGCAGATAGGCGAGTTGGCCTGGGATTTTTCCGAAAAAATTTCTGTACCGTTTGAGTCAACCACGGATTCTTATAGGAAAAATTCTGCTGAACTAGATTTTCTTATGAAAAATTTTCCTAAACCGCGAGCTTCATGGTCAAATTCTATTTCTTTTTTATTTAAAGATATTTTCAATACGTGTCGTTTGGCACCAGGCACAACTCATTTTGTCAACCCGTTCATTTGTTATTGCCAAAATAAATTTCTTAATTAACAAATTGATTACTCCGAAACTAATGAGGTCAGGATATTGTTGTTTTTTTCAAAAAACATGCCTTTTATACCAAAGAATATATTATATTTTTATTGGCCCGCTATCTCTTCAATTTTTGATTGTTTAAACAATTGGCATAATTTGTTAATTAGCAAATAACTTTTTTTTTAGAAAGTCTGATTGATAAATATTGATATCGGGCATAACCCCCGTAGAAGTCTGCACGAACGCAACATATGATTGTTCTTGTCCAACGAGGGTTTGTCGGTGTGTCTTTTTTACTACTTTTTGTGAAAGAGAAGGCTTGTTTTACTTTATTTGAGGGTGGGTGCCTATCGAAAAAAGACCAAAAATAAAAAAGAAACACTTTTTTTTCCACTTTTTCTTATAATGAAAAAAAGTTCACGTCTCATGAAAAAAACACACACTTTGTTATTTGTAAATGAAGTTCTCAAGAATAAATAATTATTTATAGCGTTTTCTTACAATTTAAAAGTTATTTTATTATAGGAAATATTTTATTGCACAAAAAAAAGTGAATTTGACAAAAAAAAAATTGCCCACACCGAAGATCGAACCCGCCACACCATTGCGCGTCAAATCACTATTTTCACGTTGCAGGAGAGACTTTTTTAAGGGCCAAAAATTCGTATAAATCTTCAGGGATTGAATATTGTTTGTAGAGTTGTATTATTATGAGAAGATGCTCGGGGCGGAGCTAACGTGCGCGAATATTTTTACCAGTGACAGCATCATCTGGGGTAGAAGGATATATAGTAAATATAATCAAATTTTCGAGGTCGAGGAGCTGTGTAATGTAGAATATTAAAACTCGTTGCACTCTAGTGTTTTCGATGAAGACATTCTTCACTGAAAGTAAGGTTATATCACTTAATTCAATCAAAAACGGCGAACACAACAAGTATACTGCAGCACTGATCCTGTGACTGCAGATTGACGGTGCCACTGGCTTCGACGTCAAATATGACGCAATTCGTTCTCATTGGCCTAAAACAATGGAGGAACACAAACTCGTTTCTGCGCATTATTTTTTGCAAGCATCTTCTCATAATAATACTACTCTACAACTTTTTGTGGCTGATGGAAAAACTTGTTAGAGGTGTTTTAAAACCTCATGAGCCGTGACCTTCATATGCGCAGAGACATAATCCGTCCTGTTGACTCAGTTACACTTTTTAAAAATATTATATTTATTGTTTACAATTTATCCCGAGCTCTTGTTTATGTATACAGCAAGGCAGCCTCCAGTGTCTTCAAAAACATACTTATAACTCAGATTAAACTTTGCCATTTGCGCATTTCGCGGCTCATGAGATTCTGAAACACCTCTAGCTTTCATTTGCACCGAACCTCGTGTTCAAAAAGTTGTTAATAAACAAATTAGAGCCTTTCACGTAATATCACTTTTATTTCTGGTTCTGGTTATCCGATCAAGGTCTCTCTGGTCTCAAAATTTTTCTTTTTCCAAGCACTTTCATATGTATAAAATTCCATTTCGATACGCTTACCCAGAGCCGGGTTATTCCATTTGTTAATTTGTAAAATTAATTTAAACTTTAAATAAACAAAAGCAAAAATTTGCATTCATGCAGACTTCGATGGGGGTTATGCCCGACATCAATATTTATCGTTTAAAGTTGGTTTGAAGTCGATCAGACATTCGGAAAAAAAAAGTTATTTGCTAATTAACACATTATGCCAATTGTTTAAACAATCAAGAAGCATTGAAGATATCGGGCCAATAAAAATATGGTATATTCTTTGGTATTAAAGGCATGTTTTTTGAAAAAAAAAATATCCTGACCTCATTAGTTTCGGAGTAATCGATTTGTTAATTAAGAAATTTATTTTGGTTCTAACAGATGAACGGGTTGACAAAATGAGTTGTGCGTGATGCCAAACAACGCGTATTAAAAATATCTTTCGATTGAATCTAGATTTTTTCGGATCCGTCAAACCGTTTTCATTTTATTAAATAAAAACGAAACAAATTTTGTTTAAACAATTATTTCACCACGAAGCTTGCGGTTTAGGAAAATTTTTCATAAGAAAATCTTGTTCGGCGGAATTTTTCCTATCAGATTCCGTTGCTAACTCAAATGGCATACAAATTTTGTAAAATCACCTCTTTTATACCACCAGGCATATACTCGCCTAAGACAGAACCCTTTCATTTGATACCAACGTCAAGGGAGTTGTGAAGAAATGGTAGTCGCCATCCCGGGGAGTCCCCATATTGGATTTATAATAATGTCACATAGTTTATCGTACTTTACTCGTCAAACCCTGTCGGGCTACGCCCGTCCTGGAATGATTTTTGCCAGACCTGCGGCGCCTGCAGAAAACAATTAAAATCACAGTACACCCAAACCACAGTTGGTGAATGAAAATAATTGTTGAGAGGATGTAGCTCCCACTGCAAAAATGGTACCCCATCAAACACCTAAAAATGAAAATGTGAAAATGTTTACAAAACATGTAAAATCATGTTACGCCTGGCTGACAAGTAAAAATTTGTTAACTGTTATTTGTTATGAATTTTACAATTTAGATTAAAAAAAAATGATTTTACTTTTTCAAACACCTGCTTGAAATTTACACAATTTTTGGTAAATAATGAACCATTTTTGAAAAAATTTGTCTGACTGACAAATTTTGTTAATAAATTTGTCATACTTAATTTGCTATACATAATTTTTTTACTGAAAGTGCACTTCACAACACCTCCTTGATTTTCGTTTTAAAATAAAGTTTCAGATCTCTTCTATCTATTAAGTACAACTTGTCTGCCTGACAATTTTTGATAATTAATTCCTATAATATTCTGTTTTATCAATTAATTAAATTAAATATTATTATCCTTATTCTAAAATCACAGCTTTTTGCTGGCATTTTGTACATTCCAGGGAAGAATTTCATCTTATCCTGGACTGTTGAAAAATTTTCTTTCTTATTATTATTACTACAAATTTTTTATTTTAAAAACTGTTTCTTTAGATACCTATTTTTTACGAGGGTTATTTTTATTTATCATTGAATATAACAATAAAATATTTAGGCTCACGGGCCCCCTCTGAAAATTTGTGTGCCCGCCCTTAAACAGTTTCTAGCTACAGGCCTGTGTGAAGAAAAAGGTAATTCGCCATATTGGGTTAGAACGATATTAGGTATAGCTGTCTCTATATACAGGATGTAATCAGTTTCATGTCATTAAAAAAAACTGGTAATGGGGACCGACTAGACAAACAAAAAACCTTTATGACTTTTCCCTCTAGGGGCACTTTGAAAAAACTGACCTGGATTAACATATTAAATATTTTTTTAATATTAATGAAGAAAATAATTGAGAACCACTGCTTTTCTTGGTCAAAGGACTTGTAGTTCCTAATTACACATATAAATCCCATATGCGACACTCCTTTGATCTAGCAGAAATGCCGCCGATGACCTCGAACTTTTACTGTGGATTTAACGCGTCAAGATTAAATACGCTCGGGATAATTCGGATAATCCAAATCGGAATTTTAGTACCTGACTGAAGTAGGTAATGGAGGAATTTAATAGTATAATTATACCTAATATCTGCATCATACAATACATTTACCTACATCGCATAACTCCTTACAGTACCTATTTGTATCATTTGTAACGCTTATTTTAAAATAATAGTGAAATTTGTGCGTCTTACGAAAATTCAATCTTTTATTGCAGCTAAACTGTTTATGCGTATGAGTCTCGGCTCTTTAACCTGGATATATCTCTGCTAGTGTTGCACAAAATATCTCTGTCCTTTTCAGTGTCGCATATGGGATTTACATGTGCTAATTATACAACTTTTAAATTGTCATAAAAAAGTGCAGTCCTCGGCGTCACACGCGGTGTCAAAGCAAAGGCTTTGTTTGGATCATCGACCGCCTTTGATGGACCGCCTCAACCGAAGGCAATTATAAAGAGGTAAATTCGTTATCTTTTCCTGCACAACTGCAAGCAAATAATGGCCATAGAAGTTTAAACCGAGTATTTCTTTACATGTGTGTCTTTTAATTTGGAACAAAATATTGGATTAATGTTTATACCTAATTTAGAATATTTAAATGTGATTTATTAACGTTTGTAACATAAATGAGTGTCCTGGGTTAAAAGCTTACCTAAGTAAATCATTCGAAATCTCTGCATCTGCATCTGCATCAATACACAGTTCGGTACGTCGAATTAAGGACATACGGACTCCGTTCAACACTAAACAATAAACAATCAACTGACGTTGTCAATAAAAAAAAAGAAAAGAAAAACTTGGTCCAAAATCCAAAACGAAATACAAAAAGAACGAACAAGTAAGTTGTGTCTGTACGTAATCAAGAATTTAACGACTTGAACGGTAAAGTCAATAAAATCTTAACTGTAAATACACAGTGACCCGAAATTCAAAAATAACAAAAACAACGAACCGCGGGGCGGGTTGGTCGTGTGTACATAACGAAACACCCATAGTAACTAAAATATTGCACAAGGGAGTCAGAGTATAAGGCAAAGACACGCGCGACGATCTAAACCTACTTCAATATTCCAGCAGTTCTCAAAAGATTTTATTGAAAATTTGCGAAATTTTTGTTTATTTTTTTTCTCCAAAACGATAACCTTTAGACCCCATGTTATATAAGGTTTTTGTGTTTGTCTTGTCGTTCCCTACCACCAGTTTTTTTTAATGACATGAAACTAATTACACCCTGTATTTACTGCACATAAAAAACCTCAAAGGTGTGCCGCTTATACTTATAGATGGGAAAGCGGGGCATCTTCAAATTTGGTACAAAATGGTAGATCATAAATATAATGTATTACTTAATACATAGAACAACATTGTTTTCGTGTATACTACATACGTTCTGACATAATTAAAATAAGAAATAATCTAAAACAATCCTCTTTTAATTGAAATTTCTTAACTCTTGAAATACAGTTGCGCAAATCACCCCCACTAGAACGTCATACTCAGGGAACAGATAAGCAGAGCCGTACTTTGAATTTATCTATCAATACCGCGAAGACGCACAGAGGGGCCAATGCTATGAAAAGTTGGCAAACATTATTTTTAGTGATTATCTATCAATGTTTTTGTACATAATGCATAGAGGGTTTTAAAATGGACAACTAATCGACTTTTCGTGCGTTTTATTATATACAGGGTGCATATATCAATTATAATTTTTTCTATTTCATAAAGTTTATACGTGAAAATTAAAATTATTGTTGAATAAAAGCCACGTTTCCATAACTAATTTTATAATAGCAGCATATACAGGGTGACTCAAAAATTGCCGAAATTTAATAATACAGTCCTACTTTTTAAAAATAAATTTGATTAATGCAGGCATAGTTGACAGAAATTAAGTTTAGTTGTTTAAAAATATTTATCTACTGAAAATTATTTAAATTTGGGAAATATTTAGATAATGAACGTTAATATTCTTAGGCCGCTCTGACAAATTGATTCCTGAAAAGTACAATTTTAAAGAGATTAGAAGGTTCATCTGGCCGAAGATAAACCGTGAATTCTAGGAATCCCTTTCAGATTACACCCAAAAGTTTCTAGGAAAATCAAAATTAAAGCATATGTCCGATTATTAATGAAAACATATCTGAATGTTAAAAAAAAGAATTGAAAAATTCATATCAAAATTATTTATTAATATGTATGTTACGCGATGTCGATATGAATTTCAGATAACAACTATTTGTTTTTTGATTTTTTTCCACAAAAGGCAAAATATGGCATAATAGTTTTTATACATACTAAAAGTACATCACTTAGATTATAAATGAGGAAAAAAAAGTGCTTGGACCTACACCGAAATCAACTAAAACCTTATGGATAACTAATGATTCAAATAATAGTTTCTCAGAAACGTAGGAGCAGAAAAAATTCAAAAAATTATTTGTTCATTATGAATCTATTCTATATCACTTACTGAAATTTGAATGTCCATTGAACACTTTTGAAGTTTTGCTAAGTTATACTGAAAAATGTACTACTTTTTAAATATGCATACTGTGTAAATAATATTTGAAACACCGATAAAGCCCGACATTTTTTGTCCTAGGAAATTTTTTATTTTCAAAATTTTACAATTATTCTCAAAAACGTGACGTCACGTTTATTCGGTTATTCATCAACGTATTTAAAACATTTTTGATAAAATAACTATATAAAATGAAAGTATTTTCAGAAAAAATAATTGGTATATATCAAATATTAATTTAGTTATCAAGCGTAATAGATAATATTATTGCAAACGTGCAATGATATTATCGTTTATGCTTGATAACTAAATTAATATTTAATACATACCAATTATTTTTTCTGAAAATTGTTACATTTTATATAATTAATTATTGTATCAAACATTTTTTAAATACATTGATGAATAACCGAATAAACATGGCGTCATATTTTTAAGAATAACTGCAAAACTTTAAAATAAAAAATTATGAAAAGATTTTCTCGTAGAAAAAATGCCGAGCTTTATCGGTGTCTAAAATATTATTTACATAGTATTTTCCAAGACATAATGGATTTAAAACTGGTATGGGCAAAATTTCCTTAAAAAGCAGGACATCTTTCAATATAACTTAGCAGAACTTCAAAAGTGCTTAATGGACATTATTCACATAGACTCATAATGAACACATAATTTTTTCAATTTTTTATGCTTCTCCATTTCTGAGATATTTGCGGTTAAATTAACAATACATTTAAATCGTTTATTAGTATAATATTTTGTTCACTCTAATCCAGAAAAAATTGAAATACAGCTCTATAGTACCTTGTCGGCTTATAATAGCGTCGTCTTTGATATTTGGATGGATCGCTTTTATTGCCGTTTTTATGTGCATTAAACAAATGGAGACAATATTTATATACTATATTGCATTGTCACCTGACTTACATAAGTGTGCAAAGTTCCAAAGCTCTAGCTTTATTAGAGCTAATTGGAATTTTGATCGCAAGATATGTAGCAGAGAGACAGACAGACGGACAACAAAACAAGTTAAATAAACGCTTTAAAAAACCGAAATTACAGTGATTTTTATTGCCACAAATTGATACGCCGATACAGAGACAGAAAAGAAAATTACAATAATCTCCACATGCCTCCATTCGACCTAATACCTAATCTAGGGATTTCGACGAATTGGAGGCCCTTCACCGATCATGAAGAAAAAATCCACGAAATACATTTATTACTTGCCATAATTCAATGCTCCTAATTTATTTATTGCCTATTAATTATTTTATTTAATTCAGTTCTTAAAATACCGGCCCTCTATATAAGGATTAAATTAAGAGGGTGTGAATTTAAACAAGTAGTTTTCATCAAGATTTGTTAAGTTGTGTATCACTGTGATATCTCGTATTTTGTGTTGTATTTTGAACTCATATATTCATGTAAGTACCCATATATACATTTTAAATATTTCCTTTATGCATGCAAACTGATATTGAATTAACTGATCATGCCTTAATCAAAACTAATAAATAATTAAGCGAATGTGAGTAAATGTTATATAAACAATAAACTGCACGAAGATCCAACTTCCGGAAATCCCGGAAAAACGGTTCACTGTAAACATAAGTGTTGTAATTCACAGTCGCCGGTTGTTTATAATTTTGGCTTTGGTTATAAATGCCTAAGGAAATAGGATAAGAAAATATTTCCGGCATTACAATTAAAATGTTTATTAACTTTCAATTACAAAACTACTAATTCCGCCACTGTAGTCGATGTGTTTTGTTTGGGTTATTATTATTTATTTATTTATTTATTTATTTATACTGCATATATACAGATACAAAAAAAAATCCATTTACATATACACAGTAATAGACAGGCTGGTTAGTAACACAAATTATACAACAGATTATACAACTAAAAACAATAAATAAAGCTTCCTGAGTAAGCTCACGAAGAGACAAAAGGTTTTTCACAAAATAGTATCACAGATAGGAAAGTAGTTTACTCTTGCTAATATTAAAAATATCAATGTCAAATCGTCCTATAAGGTTATTCACGACTAACAAAGAATTTTCCAGTGGCGATTTGAGGTTGCAAATTTTAAAGAGATTGTCCCTACGCCTGAGACGAACATCCGGTACATTAAAATTGATTGCAGACAGTATATCAGGTACAGTAATATTACATTGTAAGATATTAAATATAAACAAAATTTGAGCCATTTCGCGACGCTTGCTCAACGCGGTTATATTAAAATCATTAAGTTGGCTATGGTATGATACTAAGAAGGGCCAAGCTCCATATCGTCTCAGATGTAGCGACCTAACAAATCTTTTTTGTATTTTTTCCAATACTTCAGTGTGGAAGAGAGTTCTAGGATTCCATATTACAGAGCAATATTCCATTTTAGAGCGAACATATGAATTAAAGAGCAATATACATGTTTTGTAGGTAAAGTCTTTACAGGCTCTAAGAATAAAACTCAGTTTTCTACTACATTCCGCAGCCAAGTTCATGACATGTTCATTAAAGGTAAAATATCTGTTAAATACTACACCTAAATCTCTGATTTCAGTTACTCTCTCTATTAACACTCCATTACTGGCATATCCCCCTAAGATGGGATCTTTTTTCCTGGTAAAAGATATTACTTTACATTTTGACTCATTCAGGGCTAAATCGTTATTTCTACAGAATACAGAGATTGAATCGATATCGCTTTGCAGTCGTGCAACATCTTCTACAGTTTTTATAACGAGATAGGCTTTTAGATCGTCCGCATAAAGAACAAATTTTGCGTGTTTAATATAATTGGATATGTCGTTGACAAATATGACAAACAGCAAAGGCCCCAGTATCGACCCCTGAGGGACGCCAGAAGTTGCTAGGAAGACATCGGAATTACTATTGTTGAATCTAACAAATTGTGTACGACCTGACAAATAGGACCTTAAAAAGATCAATAGTTCTTCATCAAAGGAGAAAGACTTTAATTTCCTTATTAGCACGTTATGATTGACTCTATCGAAAGCCTTAGCGAGGTCGGTATAAATAGTGTCTATTTGGGAGCCTGAGATTTCATTTGCTAAATACTCACTAAATACACACAAATTTGTGACGGTAGACTTTTTACAGATAAACCCATGTTGCTCTTCTAGTAACACTGGTGATACATGGGGATAGATTCTGTTATAGAGAATACGTTCAAATATTTTAGCTGGCGACGAGAGAATTGTAATTGGCCGATAGTTTGAGATTACACTAGTGTCTCCCGCCTTGTGTATGGGGGCCACTCTCCCGATTTTGAATTTGTCAGGAAATACACTGTTTTGTAAGGATCTGTTAAATATTATTTGCAGGGGGATGGCAAGTATGTCAACATAGGCTTTGAAAAAATATGGAGGAATACCATCTACACCGAGAGCTGATCTGGGTTTTAAAGACTTAATTGATTCTTTTATTTCATCCACAGTTACATTTGTTATGTTGAAAATATCAAGATTGTAATTCGGAAATTTGGTGTCTTGCAGAGGTAGTGCACTGTCAGTGTAGACCGATTTAAAATATTCCGCGTATGCATTTGCAATATCTTTATCATGCTCAAGACTCTCACCATTATAGGAGAACCTATAGGCTATACCTGAATTAGCTCTTTTATTTTTTATATAGTCCCAGAATTTAAAATAGTGTGCCATTGATGTAACAGTAACTTTAGAAGGAAAAGTACGGATAGAATTTGATTATTCGGATTATTGCTAATAACAGATACTCCGTTCGCAGTAGGTGCAGTGGAGGAGGGGGGGGGGGGGGGGGGGTGCCCAAAGCTTACTATGTCCGGGCGCACAGTGATAGAAAGTGCTACTAATGTGGACAAAATTCCCCCTGGCCACCAATTCTTATCGTTTTGTAATACATTTTTTTTAAATGCTTATAAGAAATAGTGCTTCAAAATTAATCCACAAATTTTTTCATTTTTTTATTTAGTTTTTCATAGAAAAATTATAATTTTTTTGTAAAATATTGGGTGTTTCTTAATGACGTGCTAATATTTCAGGGTGTGATTGCTTAGGTTATTTTATGAAGAAAAGTACATATGAACATATGTCCACAACGGCTTAATTTTTTTGGTACAGGGTGTTGAATTTTTTTTAATCGTTATTATCCTCTTCGCAAATACAAAACGAAGAGTATATTGCATTCGCTCGGCACATTTCTAAAACCGGTAATATTGCTCGTAGAGGAAAAATTTTCATATCACTGTGTTGGTGATCGAATTCTGAACAATTTTCAAAATGTCCGTCCGTCCGTCTGTCCGTTCATCCGTCTGTCCGTCCGTCACGTTTCTTGTAAGCACGATAACTTAAGAACGAAAAGTCCGATTGCGTTGAAATGTGGACAGTAAATTAGTGTTAGCTAGAGGAAGAACCTTATTATTTTGTAACAAAATCGATCAATAAATAAAAAAGTTGTTAATTTGTGAAATGAAAAAAAAATTGTTTTGTAATTAAACAAAAAATGGTTGAAACTAATATCATTTACAAAAAAAAACTGCGAAGAGTATCCTATAGAATGTGCAACAATTATAAAACAGGTGTAGTAGATCGGCGAAGAGTATAATAGTTAGGGTGTTTAAGTTCCTTAAAGCAACAAATACAAGTTTATAAATAAAGTAATTTTAGGTTAGATTTGCTATATCCTCAGTGTTAACTATCCAATTGTTATTTTTAAACCTTACCATACCCTGGTCCACCTACCACTGTCTACGTCTTTATAAAGTCGTCAAGATGGACCCATTGACGTGAAACAAGTGGCTACCGTGTATCTCAGTGGTGGATAGATTGATACACATTGGTGTATGTATGTCTTATAGTTAAACAGGTTTTTTAGCAATGTTTTCCTGTATAATTTGCAACCACAACTTCTCAGCTGGCTGCTGAGGAAGCTATGAAAGCGTAGCAACCGGTTAGCTCAGGGCTGGTCGAGGGTCACTAGGTGGCGAGAAGAGTTATATATTTTTGTTTCTTAACAATTATTTGCTTGTCAAATTTACCAAAGAAAACTTTAATAAACTATAAAAATTTGGACGCCAGCGTATTCAGTAAATAACACTCTTGCAAACTTTATCAGGGGGAGAAAACAATCAAAATCAAATATAAAACAAATAATATATTAACAGTATAAAAGATTGAAAATTTTACAACACTTTACAAATGACTACAAATATGGTGAAATTAGAATTAATTAACAGACAAAAAATTTAGTTATAAAAAAAATTAAATTTGAAGATTAACAAAAAAATTACAAAACGAAACGATCAACAGGTTTACAAGTTACCTTCTGACCAAAAGTTGAATTTTGCACGTAAATTTGGCTACTTAGCTTAGCGGAGACGTGGAATCCCGACGAGGTCTCTTCCTGAAGATGGCCCCGGGTACCCGGGAAGGAGGACGTAATATTCAGGTCCTGACAACGCTGATTTCCAGGAGACGCTGCGTCGGAATGATATCCAATACTTTTAGGATAACTCCAAATATTCAAGTTATGCCTTGTGCCTTGCTTCAATGGTGGTTTGGTCTAGGATTTTACATTAAAAAGGGGAATGTAAAGAACCAGTTGATAATATAAAAAAATTTAAATGGTGAGAAAAAAGAGATACAAGAAAACTACAAAAAAACTATGGCGACGAAGGTCACTGCAAAACCAAACTATTAGCAATTTAATAAAAAACCTGAGTATTGATAAAATTTTACTTTACTACTAAAATTATATGAATAAACTACTGATTAATATAATATATGAAATTAATAAATAAGAAAACTCTACTCTCATGAAATTTTAGCCGTTTACAAAATGGCTGACTGGTTATGACCAAAAATTTGAATGAAGGTAACAAAATTTAGTTAGAATTAGAGAGAAAATATCTGAATTACTATCTGAAAAAAACTAATACTGTAACAAATATAGCAAACAAAATTATGGGTTTAATCTCCCAAAAAATAAACTAATAAAAAAAACTAATAAAAATTGATCTCTTAACCTCTTGTATTAATACGAGGTGAAGTAAATGCGACTTTAGATTTCGACTTTTAATGAGACAAGATTGTCTACACACGATTAAGAAACAAATATTCTAATTTATCCTTTGATTAATTTCCGACTTTAATCCTCGTACACAATAATCTAAATAATGGTAATACACCACGGTATTGTGTCTCAAGCGACCACAAAATACAAAATTGCCATGATAATTAATGAGTTAACATGTGTCCAATGGACGCCGACATCACACAAACAGGTGTGTTAATAAAAATTAATTGTTACACGGAATATCCTTTAATTCCCAAAAATAACTATACAGCAACGTTAATTCAATAATATGACATCATTTAATAATCCAATATATTCAAAATATCAAAGGATTAAAGAAATAAACGTGAAAATTCGTTAAAGAACAAGTAAGTCTTCACTCACCTAGGTCGAAATCGAAGTGAACAAGTAGCATGGATATTTCAAATGATGCTTCTACCGCGTTTGCGCACTTGTTGACTTCCGGTAGTTATTTCCGCGGGTGATTCAAATTTATTTAGCACGGGTGCTTAAACGGAAAAAATATTTTTTCGTTACAACTCATAAACATTATATTAATGAATATAATGTTTATTAACAAAATACGCTGCGTTTAGCATTAATTATTTTAATTTTATCGAAAGATGTATTAAAGAAAACAAACATAGATTTTTACAAGTGTTTGAAGGCCGCGGCTGTTTCTTGGAACATGCCTGCTGTGAGTTAATAGCCATAACACCTGACGGTCGGTGCATTTGTGTATGTCTCGTACGTACAAGAATGCATTGATTCAGAAATATTATATCATAAAATAAAATATGTTAGAATCATAGTATAGGCATGAAATGTATAATAGTTATAAAAAATAAAAACAATTTAAAGCTAAAGGTGTATGTACTGTGCATTTACACGTATGAGTACTATGTATGAACATTGTTGTATAGTATATAGGGTAGTACATAGGGGAAAAAAGATATGATTAAAAATTAGAACACTGTAGATTGGTTTTGTTTGCATGTACATCAATATATTATAAATCAAGAGATACTGGCTGATGGTTTATCCAAAGCTAAGGGAAGGAGAGAAAAAAATTACCAGGTCACATGACGGCTTCCACGCCCAGACATAGTAAGCCTTGTTCACTCCCCTCCCTTGTACCTACTGACAAGGAGCAAGCAAAAAGTCCAGACCGGTCACTTTTTGTAGCGAACCTCTATAACTAAGACGTGTACCACTGTAAAAATGTAATTTAATTTACATATCCTTAAGTTTAGAGTTTGTTTTTCCTAGTGGTAGTTCACCCCTATATTTCAATACTCCCTTGATACTCCGTTAGATGCAAGGTCTGTGATTTCTTTTCAGATTACTTATCTTGGGTGATTTGATTAATGAGATTTACTAATTACTGTCATAATCTAAGAATACATGATCAGTCTTATTATTAATCTCTAAATTAGGTAGCAATTTTGTGATCAGTAATATTTTTTCTTTTCAGTATTATACATCAACAACAATAGAAATTCGTAAACATGACAGATTTACTGCCATTCTCCGACATCCTGGACGTAGACGTACAAGCTGAAACAGATGCGATTATTGGAGAACTTAAAGATTTCGATTTCTCCGAGTTGCCCCCACTAGAATTTGAAGATTTATGTAGCAGCGGTGATGAGAGCCCCATTATTACCGATTGCAATGTAGCAATGCCTATTCTCTTTGAGAATACCGTGTCCCCATCTATCAAAGAGAGCCATTTCAGATTTTCACCAGCTGCTTTAAAACTAGCTACTAGTGACCACTATGGAACAACGTTAAGAAGAAATTTATTTAATGCCCACAAAAGCATAACTGAAATTACCTCGATTTTAACCGAATCTGGATACAAAACCGAGGCAGAGAGGCCGATAATGTTAACATTCAGAAATGCCATACACAGGCAAGTATCGCCCTCATCGCCTCCCGCATCTCCTCCTGTGTCGCCAACCATGTGCGCACCCGTGTCGCCACTCATGATGCCTCTCGTGTCGTCACCGTTGTCGGCACCCACCTTAGCAGCTCCCGTGTCGGCTCCTGCATCTATTGACCCTAATGCCAGTCGGAAACGAAGACATTGTAAAATAACATCCGCCCAAGAGGAGAAGGCATTTCCAAAGCCGGTATACAGCTATAGTTGCCTCGTAGCTTTGGCTCTAAAAAACAGTCGTACTGGTCGTTTGCCAGTTTCAGAAATGTATAGATTCATGTGCAAGCATTTCCCCTATTTTAAAACTGCATTGAAAGGTTGGAAAAACTGTGTAAGACACAGTTTGTGCAATAGCCGGTACTTTGAAAAAATCACAACTAGCAGAGGTCAGCGGAAGGGTCATCTGTGGACTGCGAATCCCGCAAAAATAGGCAAGATAAATGAAGAGGTAGAAAGGTTATCAAGGAATGATTCACTCTCAATAAAACGAGCAATGGCTCATCCGGGTAAGTTCTCTATTTTTCTTCTGGGTATTCTTTGGATGCATCCATTGGTATTCAACATTTGAACCTATAAGTATACCAAACGGAATTTGATCTTACAAAGAATTGTATGAAGGCATAATGGTTTACAAATCCATACCATCCATACCAATATTAGCTTATAATTTACATAATCTATGTTATATTTAGTTTCTTTTTCACTGTCTTCTTTGATAGTTCACAACTCTTCTCGCTAATTCTAAGTATCATCAAAATGGTGACTCAAGATTATCATGGTATCTTTTCAAGTACATCAAAAATAGTCAAATGCAACTTTGCAGAAAATGATTAATTTGAATAACCATTTTGATCTCGCCAATATTCTTGACTAAAGGGGTCGGGCTTTGAGCTCTTTGCCCTAACCATCGGTGTAGACTTGGACCGGCCTAAAGTGTTTCTATACTTTCACTAAAACTCTTCCAGGTACGTCTTTCGATGTATTTTTGCATCTTGGTACAAAGCACCACTTAGTTTTCATTATAAAATGGTCAGACTTTGCAAAATAACGTGTGTTTATAATACAAAATGACGTTTGTGTACTGACAATGCAACTGATGGCGTCAGGAGTCGGCAGTAAAATGACTTAGCCGTCTTGGCGGGAAAATTTCAATTCAAAATGTTTTAAGGTGCTATTCGACTGATTATCAAAGTTCAAGTTCATTTAACCATAATCAACTATTATCTTCACACTCAAAGAGAGTTTAAAATTTGTGAAAATACCTAACTGATCAATTAAAAATGGAAAAAAATAGACCACTTAGAAGTAAAACCGCCATTTCAGCCCATTGAGCAGCCACACGGAATTAAAACTTTGTGGATAATAATAATAATAATGTTTATTTTAATTAATCTCAAAGAATTTAATACCTACCTAAATTTAATAATTTTAAACTGTATTGCAGAAGATTTTGAGGCATTGCGGAATGGAGACCTGAAGTTTTCCTGTCTATATGAGGAGGATGACGATTCCGAAAATTCCTGCAAAAATTCCGAGGAAGAAAGTGAAGGCAAATCAAGCATCGAGGATACACAGAAAATGGATGTAAGCAGCGAATACATATATTTTGATGATGGAATCATTGAAGATGCAGTTATTGAGGTAAGTGTCACTATTCTATAATGCCGTAAAATGGGCATTACTGGTGCCCACAAGACTAGGTTCACTCTCACTTTTTTCTTTATTTTTAAAGACACAAATTTTAAATCAGATCACAGGATATTTGGAACAAGAATACATATTTTGGTGTAACCAAATCCAAAAATAAAACACTTCCGTATTAACCGGAACTACTATTATCCCCTTTATTTTTTTCGGCTCCTTGTAATTTTTTAAATTTTGTATGGTAGAGGTTTGAATTGTAACGCGCCATTCATAAATTCAAGTCACATTACTAGATTTCCGTTTATTCCTACCAGCGTTTTGCACACTCACCCAAAGTTGAACCACGTGTGGGGATTTCGGAGATAAAAATGATGAAATTAAATACAAACTAGTGGTCGCTCACCTATTTTTACTGAGCCCGCTCAGTTCGTTCAGCTCACCGAGGTGTCGTTCATCGAGAGCAGTTCATTTGAACGACGTACCCGATGTACGCTTCATGGATAGCTCGACATCGGCACACTTGCCCAGAGTTAAAGAAGTTGCTAGCGCATTGAACGGCACTGGGATACTAGCAGCACAGTAGGTAGTCGTAATGGCATATTGAACGAGTCGTATTTAAAAAGCGAGCTCTTCGCTCACAGTTCACTGAAGTGAATCGTTCACTTTGAACGACCCAACACTAATAAATGAGTGCTTTTCTGGCATTGGTCTTCAACGTGCTGCGCTGGATTAATATCAGTAATAGTACTCAATTGCAACGTTACCAAGCCGGATCGAATATAAGTCGACCTCTAGGTTCTGCAGCGTGCTGCACTGGGATCTCTTGTGTTCACAAGTTATTCGATCGAATATAAGTCGACCTCTAGGTTCTGCAGCGTGTTGAGCTGGAGTTTACTGTGTTATCAAGTTATTTATCCGATGCCGTTACGCTGCCGTAGGTACTCCATGGATGCTTAGCGATGTCACCGAACCGGAGGGGATATAAACCGGCCGATAGGAACTCTGCAGCGTGTAGAGTTGGAGTAGTCATGGTTATTTGTATTAGGCCGGGCCAGGTGACATCGAGAACATCGACGCCACGACGAGATAGAAAAATTTTGTGCTAGTTGTTAATTACTGATAAAAATGCTAAAACGTCATTTCGTCATACTTAACTTCAAGCTGTAGTCTTACATCGATTTATAGACCAATATTATATTTTAAAATTGCGTCGAAAAGTTAATTTAAAGCTCTTTCGAATGCATGCAAAAAATATACAGGGTGCCGTTTTAAAAAACTGAGTATTGGGCCGTTTATTTTTTATAAGGTGTGTAATTTAAAAAACGCCAAGTTAATTGTCAAAACAATCATTTGTTTCGGGTGGAAAATGCTTGAAAATACCTTTTGATTAAATAGTGTGGGTATTTACTAGGTATTATAAACTTAAATATTATTTTCGTGTGCAATGAGTAATTACTTAAAATTAAATTTTTCAATTTTTACAGTTATCTACTTGTGACGATATGGAGGTTAGTAGTGAATTGTGGTGAAAAATTATCATGGCTCTGGGACCTTCTACATGGAGTTCCTGGTGGTGTGGTCGGTGTTCCGCACGGCGTTAGCGAAACTTTCCATAAGATCAGGGTTATTGACTTTTTTCAGTTCCCGAAACGCTGCATCAGCGGCAGATATGATAGAGTAAACCATCCCGGGAAAATATCAGTAACGACCTGGAAAAATATGAATATCAGTCCTGAAAAACATCAGCACAGGTCCGGCCCTGTATTGTTACAAGAACAATACAAGTTTCTTTAAATATTTATTACAAAAACAAAAAAATACGAAGGAAAATATACCTGAAAGTTTTAAAATGAAAAAAATCGACTTGCACTACCCCCAGCCGTCGAACCGGCCCCAAAACGACCAGTCCTTCGGGAATTCTCCCGTTCTTCCAGTCAGCCCATCCACTACTGCGCTGCATAAACAAGTGAAAAGACCATGGGCCGCATTTTTGGGTAAAGCACAATGGAGGAGGAATTATCCATGATGATTTGATGTGGACCTATTTTGTAGAGGCAACTCTCTCTGTCTTCCGCTTTCGAGAAAACGGAGCGCGGAGAAATCACACTGCGAACTAAATACCTACCAAGAACCACAATGCCGCTGTTCCTGTGGAATGTCAAAGGTAACCGACTGAAGAAAGCTCCCGATCAAGGCCGCCAAGAAGGAGATTAGTTGGGCTAATTATCCAGGGGCCCTAGTATCTATTGGGAGCCTGGACACGAAAACATCTTATGGATGTTCCATGCTACTTGAGCACATACTTGAATATGCAGTAGGGTTCAGAAACTGTCCCTGGGCCCTGTGGCTCCCGAAGGCACTGCTGTCGATAATTAAATCATTCACTGGCAAATAACGCTACTCGCAGAAAATCCTCACATATAGAACTTACTTCGGCTTGAAATAGCTGTGATGAGTGTGATGACAGACAACCAAACTTTCAAGCGACGTGCATGGAGTATTACCAAGAATTAAAAGGACGAATCGGCAACTGCTGCCTACCGACTAGAAAATACCTCAAGATATGCTCCGCGCTTCTATTCCCACGGCCCGTGTTTGTCTACATTATTTTAGCAGTAAAACACGGTGGTCGGTAAACCAGACACGAGATTTCGTATCGAGAGGATTTTTCAAATTTCCTGCCACCTCATAAAAAAAATTGTATAAAAATGAAATAAATTCAAACAATTTGTGATGAATTTCATTGATTGTTATCTAATAAATATTGAAATTATTTAATATCTATTTCTATTTTTTACATACCTACCTACCTCACCATCCTTATAATATATTACTCCGAACTTCCCATGTAATCAGAGTCGCATTTACGCGTAGGCTATCTAGGATGCAGCCTATGGGGCGGCACCACAAACCACATCCACACCACACCCGCACCACATACAATAACAAAAAATTGAATAGATTAAAATAATGAATCGAGGTGAATAGTTGATAGTTGATAGATTTCATTTAGTTTCATTTGATATATTACAAGAAAAGACATGTATAAAACAGGTCAAACGGGTGAGCAATATAAACTAGACACATGACACTTATTTATTGTAAAGATAAAAAGATACAATTCTGCACTAAGAGTAATAAAGATAAAACTTAAAAATATTCACAATTATTAAAAATCAAGAAAGTCTTGAATTAAATATGGTTTTAAATCACAGATATATTGGGAAACTCGTCCTCTGAAATCCTTTAGAAGAATTTTGTTTTGAGAAAATTAGGTAGTATATTAAAGAATAGAATGATCCTTTCTCAGTAAGAGTTAAATGGAGCATTGGAATTTTTGTCGAATGTTATAGATATGATTTAGGTTTAATGTTTTAAAATCAGCCTGGTGATTTTTTAAATATAGTAGAGAGGAGTATACATATAGTCCTGATATTGTGAGCATTTTGATTTCTCTTTCGAAGTGCCCTCGGCAAGATTCGTAAAATTTCAATTTGTACATTATTCTAACTGCCATTTTTGACTTTTTAAGCATTTTGTAGAGGTCTGCTGAACCATCCCGTGCCTCAATTGCATACCTAGCAATGGAATAAAAGTTTGCGTTGTTATGCACCGTTTTAAGAGTCGGCGTGTCAATTAAAAGTGACAGAACCCTGAGTACGAAACACGCTTTGTTAAGTTTTTTTAAGATTTCATTAATATGCAAAAACCATTTAATACTGCTGTCTGTATTTATAGCTAACAATTTAGTGGAATTTATGTTTGCAATTGGCAGCTTATCAGTTAGCAACTCTGGTAGATACTTTTAATAATGGACGATCCGTTTTAAATATCGCACAGCTTGATTTAGCTTCATTTAATATAAGTTCATTGGTATAATACCAATCTTTTATATTTTGCCACAGTGCAGAAACTTCCTCAAGTGTGCAAGATTTCTATTGTCTGCATAATTAATGATTGTTAATTTGATATTTGGTTCTGCAACATTGATAAGATCATTTACAAAAATTACAAAAAGGAGTGGTTCTAGAACGCTTCCCTGAGGAACTCTATAATTAATATTTAAAATATCAGATTCATGCTTGGGCCCATTAACGGTGATTGATGTTTTTCTGCCTTCTGTCTCGCAAGTATGAGCCTAATCTGAATACTGGTTCCTCAAACTCCAGATTTCTCCAGTTTATGAAACAAATGATTATTTATGATTAAATGTATTAAATGCCTTGGATAAGTCCAGAAATAGCTCTCAGGCAATCTATTGGTCATCTAAGGCATTCAATATTTCACCGATAAAATTGAGAAGAGTTGTTGTCGATTAGTGTTTTACGAATCCGTATTGAAAATTATTGAAAAAGTTAGTACTATTTAAAAGTTGTATAATCTGTTGTACATTAGCATTTCTAACATTTGAGAGAAAGCAGATATCAAACTCACTAGATGCTAGTCCTAGATCATTAGTATTTCCTTTTTTATGCAGTGGTAACAGAAACGTAAATTTCAGGGCGTCCGGAAATACGCCTTGACTAAATGATGCATTGAAGAATGATATTTTCAAGTGGTGCCGCTATAGCAGTTATGCATTTCGTTAAGGTGGCCATTCCCTAGAAAGAGACATCCGATAGGGAAATATTTATTATTTTTGGCCATAACCCTTTTTTCTTAGTACGTATATTTAATAAAACTATAGGAGTACCTAACTAGAACCATAACAAGACTTTTACTATGAATTTTCACTCAATAATATTAGTAGTTTGCAAAATAGCTAGATTTAAATTTAAAAATTATGTTAATCTTCCTATTTCGTAGTTTTAACAAATTTGGTGAGATATCATCAATACCTTAATTATTTTCAATTCTCTTAATTTCTATATCATCAATTTATTAACTTCTAAATACTATATAGTAAAATTGTCTAAAATTTAATAACAACGTTTAAATGATTCCTCTTAGGTTTTTAGTTATAAAATTGCTTTCAATTGCGATTTCTTCAGATTAATTTTCAAAAAATGTGTGGGGAGCCCCCAGTCACATTTTGCTGTGGGGTATTCCAAGACCCGCAGGTAGGGCCCGCACCATAGGTTCAGCCTATGGGTCTATAGATCCTAAATATGGATCTTCATGTATATTATAGGGCCACTAATTTAAAAGGCAAAACATTAAAATATGCAAATCGTCGATGACGATGTGTCCCTTATGTGTCAATAATTAAAAATTCAACATTTTAATTATACACAAAAATGATTCTTTCAATGTTAACACTCGCGTGTGGATTTTAAATTACTTTAGAATTATATAGGTACACTTTCGTAATAGCAAAACAAACAGGTAAAAGTACTTTAGTTGAATAGTTAAAGACACTCTTCGCGTAACTAATCTTCCGCAAAAAGAAAGAACGGTCACGTGCCACGTAATAATGTAATCGGATTCTTTAATACTAATAATTTTGTCATTGGTTTATATTATTTACTTATATTGTATTATTATACCTATATAGCTAGGGAGCTGGTGGCAGAAATTTTTATATGATTTTATTGTGTGAGTGAAGTTAAACATTTTAAATATGTAATAATAAAAAGCCGGAAAAATAATTTCAGTCACTACGGCATTGCTGATTTTTTACTTAACAGTGAATTAAACATGAAATAAAAAACGCTCCTATATGATTTTATTGTGTCAGCCACTTGTTTTAAACGTTGCTTGTCAATATGATATTAATATAAATGCAGTCGGTTGAAGTGAATGTTTTCGTTTCTTTGCAATTTAATTTAAATTAATTTATGATATACTAAAAATTAAGTGATTTTATTGTCGGTGTACTTGATATCAAAAGTTTCGCAAAGTGATAAGAACAATAAAACAAACTTCAGTCACCTGTGTACTGCTGCGTTTAAAGGGTGCGTATTTTCAAAAATGGGGTAACAAAAAACGCTTTTATATTATTTTATTATGTCAGCCACTTAGCAGGAAGCTTCCTTTATATGTAAAAAAACATTAAAAAAATAGCTGCTGAAATCTGGGATGCTGCTTTCTCATTGGCTGACGATTCGTAATAATTACAAAGGCCAACAAAAAACAAAAGGTGGGGTTGTTCCTTTGATCAGAACTGTCTTATCCCATATTTTCTGACATGCTGAAACCGATTCTGATATTTAAAAAATCTACCACCCCTTTTATCCCCTAAAAATCTTGTTCTAAGATTCTGAGCTAACTTTTTTGAAGTATTTCGACGCTCTGAAGTCAATCTTGGACAAAAACAATTTTCTGTCGTGTCAGTTTCCCTTTACAATCCCCCTTTATCTCCTAGGGGTGGCAGAGGGAAACTCAGACGATAGACATTATTTTTGTCCAAAATTGGCTTTAGCACGTCAAAATACTTAAGAAAAGTTACATCAGAACCTCAAAACAAGATCTTAAATCCATCTGTCTGACGCTGTATCTCTTTAAACATTAGACTTACAATAAAAAACTGTATATACAAAACATGTAGGAAATTATATACGTCTAAACTTTGTCTGCATCATTTTTCTCATGGGATCGAGCGTTGCCGAATTCTTTTGTAAAACCATTTTTTGTACCTTTAATTCGAGATAGCCATTCGCACCTCAGCCCACCCCCAAGGTCGAAAACTTGTGTTTCTTTTATCAGGACCTCGACTTAATATATATCAAAATAATTACTACTTCACCTTTTGAACTGCAAAAATCCCAACTGACTATGTTCTTACTTTGATATTTTTTCGAGTAAATGGAGGATTTTTAGGGGTATGAACTTTTACTACTTTTTTTGAACAAACGGGAACCGCTTCCATTTTTTCAGATTTAAAAATATTACGATATCGCACAATTACACTTATTTGCTCTAAGACGCTAACAAAATAAAACGTTAAGGCACTATAATACAACAAACACGTAATTTATAAATAACAAATTAATACCGCCCAATCCATAAACAACACATTATAAATATTTCACACAAAATAAAATGTTGATGTACTATGATACCTACAACAAATACGTAATTTATATTGAAACCGGCTGTTTAAAAGAAACGACATACCTACAGGGTGAGGAAACTACCCCTCCCGACCTTTTTTCTCATAACGCGCAAAAATATTACCGCGAGATAAGGCCCTTCCCAGCAACTCCACTGTAAATGGATGTTTACCTGTGGAGAGGTTAATAAATACAAACAAAACAAAAATTAAATAAGAACTAAAAGCTGTCAGATTCAGAAACAGAAGAAACAGAAAACTTAGAAGAAGAAAAATAAAGAGCTAACGATGGATGGAAACTTAAAAGAAGCATGGAAACTGAAAAGAAGCATATCTCGCAAACACCTGCACACCCCAGCGGATGATGATAGATGGAAACTAAATAGAAGCATGGAAACTTACAAGAAGCATCTCACAAACACCTACACTTCCCATCCTGTATTCCCAGCCCATGCGTCATGCGGCTCTCACTGCTGACAACAAGCATGTCCAATGTCCAACCCGGCGTATGCAGCCGGTCCGGCGGTATATAAAACATCCGAGATTTGGTTCCAGCACGCGGTTTGGCCATCCGTTGGGCATGTTCGACGGACGACCAAGGTGCGTGTTGGAACGAACTTCCATGGATGCCGGAAGCGGCGGCACCTTACGCCAGCAAATCAATCAATCAATCAATCGATCGATAAATGAATACCGCTCAATTCATAAACGAACGCAATAACACTGACTGTAAACTGAATTTACAATAGTAACGGTTTCAGTGCAACGGACAAATATTTGCGGCTGCGCTGCTATAACACGTGGAGATAATGTTGCCAGATTTAAGCATATTTGAAATTTAAGACATATGGTAGCTCCTGCATAATTAACACAATCCGAGTACTTTCATTTCTTCGAAGTACGTACGTGCGAATTTAGGAAATTCGTAAATCCGTACGCCCCTGGCTCTACTGCCAAGATTTTTAGGCCCGGCTATAAGTATAGTGAAATCTTTCAACTGTGACATCAAATTATTGTAAATATTTAATCCTGGTTTACGCTTGAAATCAATTCATTCTGGAAAAATTGATAGTATTCAGGTAATAGGTAACAATCATGATCACCACATTAGAATAGAATTCGAAGTGAAAGAAAAGTACCTACGTTCATAAACAAACGGTATTAATTATCCGCAGTATTAAGTTGTTATAATGCTTGTTTTATCATTTTCTCCTTTAGATTTTTGGCCTCGGAAACTATAGTCCTTTGGGCATTCGTTTTGCCGTTATTTAAGGAATTAAGCGATATTGAATTATTTGGATGCAATGTCATCAGAATTCAATTAATTATTTTGTCGCAATATTTCTTTTCAAAACGTTGGGACCTCCTAAAACGTCTGTCCTTTATAGACTAAAGTGTAGCCAATCTATAGACAATCCAAGCCCTGAAACTATGAACAACAAAAAATAACATGTTTACTATATAATAATATTAGTTTTATTTTGCTTAATTACAAAATATTAAAAAAATAGATTTTTTTTAAATTAAGATAATTAAAACCTTTTTAATTTGTTGACCAATCTCGTTCAAAGTCAACAGGATTTTTTCTCTAACTAACAGTAATTCACTGTCCAAATTTCAATAATAACAATAATAATAATGTTTATTTGCTTAAGGTATTACAATTTACAATTTTGTTATGATTATGCATTTTCATTCACAAATAAACAAAGACCACAAAGCCTAGGGCTGTCCGTGGTGCAATTTATTTATTTATTGATATATATATATATATATATATATATATATTTGTCCTTAGCATAATGCTGCGTCCATACATGGGCACGGGACCATTCATTGCTGCGTCCTGTACAATATTGCGTCCGTATATAGGACGCAGCATTGTTTTCCTATGCTAGCATCAACACAGTACAAGATTGGACAATTTCCAGCATCTCAGACTGTTCTTTGTCTCTTGGACTATATGTAGGTACGGAAATAAGTTCTGTGTCATTTTAATTGAATGAGATATCGACCTTCATTTTTTTACGATTCGGACGCAATATTATACGGTTAGTATAACTCAGAGTATATTTTTAGTTCAAGCGAATTTTGTTTGGGGGCGCTTCAATCTTTGTACAGAAATATACATTTAATATACACTATTCAGATATGGTATAATGATGCGTCCGACATTTGGCAACGCCGCGTTTAACCGATATTTAGGTAGTTCTTCCTCATCGGACGAGCGATGAGTTCTGATATGTGTGAAAGGAGCCCGCACCAAATACATGGAATTCTGAATGTCGGATGATTTTGATGGAACAAGCGGCATTCGATAGCTTACGGCTCACTGAATAAAAGTCTTTATGGGTACAAATTCACCTATTTAATATATTTGTAGTTACGGAGAGTAGAAGCGGCTAATTTTAAGAATTCAACAATAGGGCTTTCTTCATATTATCGATACCGATTATGAATCCATTGGCTTTCTACATATAATGAATACTTTTATCACTAAAATTGATTTTCATGAAATGAAAGCATCTTTAACGGACATTAATATTGCTCAAAGGATATTGTTGTAATTACTAATTAAACAGTACGTTTTTCAAAATTGAATTGTGTAAGCCTTTCCTTTTTGATATAATTAAGTTAACATAAGAGAAAACACCAATAATTAATGACCTGACTTGCTGGGGTTATATTATATTAAATTCTAGATTCAAAAAGCCGAGAATAGAAACCGAACTCAAGGGGTGAGCAATATTCTGATAGTCAATTTGCTAAATCAAAAAATAATGTAGTTGTTTGTCATCACAGGCTTACTATAACTTTAACGTAACTGAAAAATATTTAAATAAGCACAAAAATAGAAGGATTCAAAACAGGTCTTTATAAAGTTCACCGCAAAGACCAGGGAAAAACGGTTTAATTTAATGAAACGGAACTTGTCAATTCAAAAACGGAACTATAACAACGATAATATATTATCAGAAAGTTCTTTTCAAAATACACGTACTATAATAAACATATGGCAACCAAATAAACAACACAACAAAATCAGTTTAGTTAATTCTCAACAAATATACTAAACAATATAACATAACGGTGTTATTTCCGCTACATATTTGCAACCAATGAAACGTAAATCCTAACAATATTTATGGTTAATAAATCTAAACAAGGCAACAACTTACGAATGGCCCTTAACATAAAATAGAACAAGCAAGTTAAACAAAAGCCAAAGCCCACAGTAACTGCTGTGGATAAACATGAAATGAAAATGTACACATGAATTGAAAATTTAAACAAACCTTAACTGCAAAGTTACAGTGCTAATAACATTTAAACGTAAGTATTTATAACAATTAAATAACCCGTGCCCCGATCGCTCGACGTCACTGGGGTTCGTTAACGAACAGTCGAAACAGTTATCACTAAATACGAAAATTCTGTCTTATCAAATAATTGCAGATGTCGTAAAACCAAAATATTTCTAATGTAATTATTGCGTCAACCAATTTTACATTGAGATTTAACAGGTTTGTCTGAAATTCAAAGTTTCTAACACATACTTCACTTCTAACAAATATCCTCCAATATTATTCAACGATATGCAGAATTTTAATGGACATCAAGTTGCTTACTCATATCATAACCGAAAAAATAGGAAATACTCGGGTTATTACCGATATAATTTATAAGAAATTACCACACTCGACATTTAACTGTAGCAACGTGTAATTTTCATTTAGACTGGATTGAACTTAAGATAACTTGTACTTTTAGGGCACTAAATGACTTTGCACACTAAACAAATTAGAGCGATAACTGATTCAACAATCTCTCCTAAATTTATCGAAGTAATCTTTGTGATCTAGCCTCTGGCAAATTGACCCGCTGTACGACGTCTCCCCTTCTCTAGTTATAGGCTCGCCCCCTATTGGTTAAACATTTTTCATGCATAACCGACAGGATTTAAATTCAAATAATGCACGGACTAGTAGCGCATGCTTTTATAAAAGATGCACGTTCCAAATTGCGGCACGCATAATTTAAGTTTACAAATTAACTTATAGCATATAACGACAAGTGATCGTTACAATTTTACTTTTCGTTTATCACCAATTTATTGTAATTTATATGTTGTCGCATTTTCAGCACTTGATGTGCCATTTTCAAACGATAAAAGATAACGAACATATAAAAATAATTTATAGGGAACTTCTAATAATCTTATGATCATGAATCAAATAATAATAATAATAAAGAATTTGTTGCTCAACAGAATCTTCCATTTACAGAACAATTTTTCGAAATAAAAATAAATTTCATAAATGCAAAGTATACAATATAAAATATAAAAAGAAAGTATAAAATATAAAATAATTATTTAGTTTACAGTAGTTTAATATTTTGGTTGTCTACTTGATTGATTGATTGATTGATTTGCCAGCGTAAGGTGGGCATTGCTGCCAATTCCGGTGCAGGGAGATTTGTTCCACCACGCAGCCCGATCGCCCACCGATCATCCCACCGTGTGCCAGAACAAACCCCCAGTGCTTTTATATACCGCCGGACCAGCTGCATACGCTGGATTGGACATTGGACATGCTTGTTGTCAGCAGCGAGAGCCGCATGACGCATGGGGTAGGAGTATAGGATGGAGCGTGTAGGTGTTTGTGAGATGTTTCTTCTTGTTTTCCTTCTGTCTTCATCGGATGGAAAGTGTAGGCGTTTGTGAGATGCTTCTTATAGGTTTTCGTGCTTCTTTTTACTTTCAGGTTTTTGTGATATGCTTCTTCTTAGTTTCTGTCTGTGATCGTCTTCTCTCCTATTCTACTTCTGAGTTTTCTGTTTCTTCTGTTTCTGAACTTAAGTACATATTTAAATATAGGTTACAATCTATTTTGGACACAGAGTTTTATGGTCTGGAAGTAATTATTTGAAGAAAGATTAAACATGTCACATGGTCACCAATAGAGTTATATATTTCCATCGTAGAATAAATAGGTGATTTAGCAAGGACGTTTGTTCTTTCAGATGGTAGTGCAAAAGGTTTGACACGAGTCTAGATGTGGAATTCTAAAATTAATTTGCGATAGAACTTCTCGAGAGTCTATTGTATTTTCGATCAGTTTGTAAATAAATATTAAATTTGACATAATTCTTATGTTTTCCAATAAATCAAAATTAAACCAGATTATCATTAAATGATTGGGATATCCCTGTTTGGGATATTGGTGATCTATTTTAAAAGAAATGTTTAAGAAATTTTCGCTGAACAGATTCTAATGATTGTGAGTATTTCTCATAAATAGGATTCTATATTACCTAACTATACTCCAACTTCCAACGCACAAAACACACATATACTACACTGAACTGAACTTGTGGTAGGTACCTTGTGAAACATCTTGAAAATAATTGTTAATTATAAATTAAACACTGCTTTTAGATGAATCAATCAATATATTATAAATACTCTACATATGTTTCGGCTTATTAGGCCTTCTTCAAGAGTATTACATAGTGAATACTAAAGTTTCCGACGTGCTTATTCTAATTTATACCTAAAAGTATTTATGTCTTAATCTATTTATGACCTAATCTTTTTAAGACTTAATTTAACATCCTTAATTATTTGAATGTTTGGAGTGGACCTAGCTGATTATATAAATCAAAGGATAGTTCTTAATAATTAGTTAATTATAGGGGTATTCAAGAAATTTTGTTGGTCATTTGTGGTACAAGGGTTGTACTTGAAAGATTTTTTGATTTCTAGTTGTTCTAGCAGATCTAAACGTTTACCTTTTCTTTCTGAATGAAGTAAATTTATGTTATCAGTATCTATGAAATGGTTGTTTTCAATACAGTGTGTTGACATTCCTGTATTTTCATTGTTATTTTAGATTGATTTTGTGTGTTCTTTTACCCTGTTTACAACGCTTCTACCACTCTGACCGATATAGACAGCATTGCAATCTTTACAATTAATTTTATATACACCAGATTTATCAATTTTATTAAGTTTTTATTTGTTATTAACCAAACAGTTTATTAATTATAAGTCTATAGCCGATGCGGTCAAGAGCCTTCGAGAAGTATATTACGTCTACCTACCCTCGTTTGGCTAGTGTATTAGAAATAAATTGGGGTAGACACGCTAAGTTAGATATTGTAAAGCGTTTTTCCATAAAGGCATGTTGAGATACAGAAATTATTTTTTTACAGCAGAATATATTACGTTATACATCGCCACCTTGAAAACCTCTTGCGAAATAGGATCAAATAGAAATACTCTGTAGTTAGGCATATCACTAATGTCACCATTTTTGTGTATGGGATATACTCTTGCTAGTTTCCAGCAATCAGAAAATGTACAAGTTTTTAGCGATAAATTGAATAAGATTAAAATGGAAAATTAGAAACATAAATAGAACTAGAATAACCATAACAAGTAATTTTGGTTTTAGATATTCCAATTTGACTGGTGAACACCTCGTCAATATAAAATAAAATTAAATAAAAGAAGAATCTACATTTAACATACTGGGGGCTCGAACCGGCGACCCTTGGATTCAACCAACAAAGTCAAATCAAAACCAATCAAACGTACACAATTTTGCCCTTCCCTGATATTCGTGTCGGAGCCACTCAGACATACATGGCCCTAATCGTCGTAGCAATTGAAGGACTGGGCGGGGCAAGGCTACGTAAGGCTTAAAAATAGTTAAAAAATAACATAATATCTTGCATGTTCCAACATAAATATTAATTAGAATTATACGTGTAATAGAAAACTTAAATAATTTAAATAAGAAAGCAAATGGCGCATGTGTAAATAAATATCGGAGATGAATATAACAAGGCCACCGAAAATCCGTTTCAAGCAATCGAGACAGTAACCGGCTGTGCCAAATCGCACAATTTAATATTTAAAATGTTATGGTGTTAAAAGGTCATGATACTCATTACTTATGTTACTCATGATTATGAAGGGAAAATTTAGAAATGAAAGAAAGCAACAAGCAGAAACAGAAAAGGACAGGAAAGAATTAAGGATCAGAAATTTGTATTTTGACAGATTTTATAATTGCATGGAGAAGAGAAAATGTGACTAAATGGTCTGCCGAGAAATTGACAACGCCTGATATGGTAATATGTGTTTTATTCAAAAGGATGCGTTATGCTCTCCGATTTCTGCAATATTGTCTTTAAGCGGACTATCTCCAAGTGTGAATTGGTATAATTTTTGAGGTATAACTTTGATGTAGTCTGCGAGTGGAATTATGTCGTGATAATGTGCATAGATGTCTCTTAAGAAGGCGGTCGTGATGAGATGAGGTTCATAAATTTATATTCCAAAATTTTTAGTTCTCTCATTGCGATGACCGACGTGCTGCACCACGCCGCCAGCGTGAGGAGGTCGGTCTTACAATAACGGTGGAAATTTATTTCTTATTCTGTGTTTATTCTGCCGCACAAGACCGGATACAGGCACCTGAACATGGAACAGACTATCCGCACAGTGTACAGTTTCGCCTTAATCACAGCTAAACGTTAGTCATTTATCTAAGCATACACCCAAGTACTTCACGTTCTCTCACCCGCATCTAAGAATACATTCTTTAATTTCGAGCAGACTTTTGAGGAAAAATCTTTCTGCTGAAAGTAACCTCTCTAATCCTACGCTGGTGTTGGTTACTAAATAGTGTTTTTGGATTTAAAAGAGTGAATTAATTAAAGAAACGCTTGTTGCTCAAATAATTTCCGAAATAGTCCTATAATGAAATATAAATGCTTTTATAATGCTAATTCTAATCTACTTGTTAAATTCGTTGAATAGGTAAATATATTAAATTAGCCATCACTAAAATAAATAGTGAATATAGTTATATAGCATATTATATTACTGTATAAAATAGATGCTATTACCATTAATTTCGGGACATTCTAAAGTCCAGGGATTTCTTCTGTGTACCCAGGACGCATAGTATATCAAGATTGCCTAAATATAGAAAATCATTACCTGAACCTAAACTATTGATGCTGTTATTTGGAGTCTAAAGAAACATTAGAGCTCTGTCGATCTATTTTCAAATAAATCATATAAAAAACTAGAGAATCCCGACATGTTTATTTTTAAACCTCTGAATTCTTCAATTTGGTGATTTACAACTGACTTTTCAATCAGGTGATGATAGAACATTAGCGATTCTTCAAGAGATTTTGTAAAGATATATTGGAGACATATTTACTGCTATCACGAACTTTAATTCGTGAATGAATATTCTGAGAGACTAATTTGAATTGTTTTTTGATAACATTGCTTATGACAATTGCTCTTATGGTTCTTATTCATTTACTGTTCCTTTAAAATAGTTATTATTAAAGCCCTATGTGTTATGGAGTTGTATATTGCTAGTTTATATTTTTGGATTAAGAGAATAATTTGAAATTGTGGTATCAAATGTCGATTTTCGGTAAATTTTAATGTTATTTTACTGTTTCGTATCAAAACTAAATTCAGAACTATTTCGAGAAAATTAGACATATTCTTCATTTATGGTGAATATTTCGTAAAATACTTATTTTTGAGTAAATTGTGATAATTTAATCTATTCAAAAGGGTCAAAAAGGCAATAAATTCAACACTGTGTCGGGATCAACTTTTATTTTAAATGGACGTGACCAGTTTTATACTAACAGAAATTTCACAATATCTCTGACATATTTTTCAAAATGACGTTCGAGATATTTACCAAAAATGCGCTCTTTCCCTCGATCTTGGCTTGTAGGTTCCTGAGGGAATATATAATAATGATTATTCACATAATGTTGAACTGCTCAAAGGATTAAGAAATTTTTCTTTTACTTTTCAAATTGACGTTTATTTTTACTACATTATTTATTATTTATCCTAAAATAATAATAGACAGATGAAACAAGATTCAAATTCTACTTACAATTTTTACCATTTAACCGATTCCCGTTTGTTTGCTCTATAAAATTATCACAATAAATATGGCAACAGCGCCGGACGCAGTATTGTTCTAAGTTTGTCAAAAAATATACCGCCCGGACGCAGTATTGTATTGAGATTAAACAAAAATATCCTCGGGACGCAGTTATGTACCATTAATGAAAGGACGCAGCATTGTACAGTATATCAACTTCTTTATTTCTTAACTTATTGATATTTTGAAACTAGCTACGAGCTGCATTTAATTAGTAGATCAAATATACTCCACTAGATTTGAGCTAAATGGCGTATTTCTAGGAGACGCAGTAAGGTTGTTTTTTGAAAGGACGCAGCATTGATAGCAGGATGTATATATATATATATATATATATATATATATATATCTATCAGTTGCGGTGTTTAGAGCGACGCAAATTGTTAAGATATGTACTGGTGTTTAGCGACCCAAAATTCACTATAAAAGCGGCAACGTTGCATCCTTTCTCCCGAAGGGGTCGCTAAACCACGGTACATCAACAGAAGGGTCGCTAAACCGCGATACATCTACACAAGGGTCGCTAAACGACGGTATATAAACAAAAGGGTCTCTAAACCTCGGTACATATCATTATATGTACGTCGTACGTCCAGGGGTACCTTTGGCGCCTTTTTCATATAATTATCGGTCAGTTTGGAGTCAAATGAGCATTTTGGCCCCCGGCGCCAAACTTCTGGTATTACAGATGGAACAATTTGGAGCCGAAATTTCAAAAGAGGCTCCAAAGTGACCAGCACACAGCGGCAAAATAGCAATTTTTCTATGCTTACCAAAAACGGACTAGGTGCACAATACATTAATGGGGAGTTCGGCCGCTACTCTTATAAGCCGGTGCAGCGAAGTCGTGGCTCTCGGTTTATCCCCTCTATTTCAATGGCATACAACAGGCACAGTATTCTCCTAGTGTATGTACCTTACCCTTACTATTTGAAATAACTGTAATAGAAAACGTAAAAATTGCGTTTTGTGCAAAAAAAATTGTTTTTGGTGCGACACGCGTGCGCAGATAGCGGAGCCACATCCTCGCTGCACCGGCTCGTCGGCTGTTAGCCATAACTGTTAGCTTCTCAAGGCATGTGACTCACTTGTCTATTTAGTTTAGCTGAAAAATGAAGATGGCGCTGCCGATAGCAATAATAGGCGGACCGACTGACCCCTAGGAAAATACGAACGAGATGTTAAATGTAGCAAACAAATCCTTTCACTGCGCACGCGCTCCTAACTTTTAAGGGGCAAATTCATATACAGAGCTTTTATTTAATATCGTAAGACACGTGACCAGAAGATTTATGCAACCGGTCATACACAGTTGGTAATGGACAAACCTAAAATCCACTGCATACATTGGTGTCGTGTCCTAAGCTGCTTTCGTTTCCAGTGAACATAATAAACAGGATTTCAATGAACAATAATCATAGGATGCAAAATTGCATGGTGTAGGGACAGAGACAACACACGAAACATGATTATGAATCACTGCTGAACGAAAGCAGCTCTAGTTAAAGGTTAAATGTTTGAAAGCCTATTTCTAGGTTAGAGTTTGTTTATGTTTATTTTTATTACGGCATTTGTATGATTTTAACGTGTTTAATCAATTCTTAAAAGAAACCGGAGAGCAGAAAAAAGTAAGCAGTACATTAATTTATTACATTTTTATTAATAAAGAAATAACGTTGCATTTTTAGGTTAAATGTTGAAGAATGCATTGCATCAGCTCCTCTTTAGAATCTGAAACTGTAAAAAAGTGGAGAGAGCCGAATTCATGTCTGGAAATGCAGAATAGAATCTATTCAAGAAAAAGAGAAATACGAGTACTTAAATTCTTCTAGTTTTATGGAAAATTTGTCTAGCTATTAAATATTTTAGAAATAAGTAAATTATTCACTGCTGATTGATAGTAAAGTTGTACAAGTGGCTTGGGAAATAAAGGGTGTAGGAATTCAGTTTAACTATAAAACTAATATCACACATGTTGAGCTCGTGATTTATCAAACACCAAATTATAATCCATATGTAACATCAGACTTTCAAGCGTTGCATTCACCACTCACCAATAAGTCAGGCTCTTCTACTACAAAGCCACGAAGTTAGTGATGTGGAAACAGAAAGAAGAATGGAAAGCGACTACTTTAAACAATTTTAAAAAACTCGTTTTTTTGCGGTCTGTCTAGAACAATGTAACATTGTTAATCTGTTAAGTGAAGCAGTGAAATACCACCCAAAACAAATTTTAATTACTATAAATTAGGCTGGTCAATACTTTCTTCAGATTAGATTATAATTTCTCTACCAGATATTTAGCAAAATTTACCAAAATATTTTAACAAAAGTTGCATTTTTACTAAAACAATTAATTATATGGCCCAATGAACAAAAAACAGGTTGCTCTGTTCCTTGCAACAAAAAATTGTAAATAAATTGGGACTTCCAATATTTCTGGGAAGGAAAACTCTAGAGAAGCCATAAAAGAAAGTAAAAAAAAGTCACTTGCAGGGTGCATATTCAGCCATTAGAATGGTCAGATAATTTAGTTATGTTGAAGAGCATTTTGACATAAATATAAAAAATGTGTATATGTTAGACCAAATAACACATATATGGTATGTTTGAAAATGTTTTAACCACCTTCTAAATCACATCAATGACCCTCTTAAACTTAAATCTAATTTGATTGAGCTAACTATAGTTTATAGTGCATTCCGAACCACTTGGGAATAGTATGTAATCAGAAATTGTTTCAAAGTGGGTGGAGCTTGAACCCACCTCGCTAGAGACACTCGAAGAGAAAGCTATAATACGTTTAATCACTGAGCTACCGTCCTATTTGGATTGGTAAATTGCTAAATTACTTATAAAACATTGATATTTTTTATATTATGTAACTTCTTTAATAAAAAATGATTATAATTTGTGAGTTTCTTTTATTAAAAAATGTCACTACTTACTGATAGTCAAAATTATTTTATTTCTAAAATCTATTATGATTTTAAAAATTTTTCAATGAAGTCTATTTTTGAATCCCATATATTATTACTATTGCCTAGTATAAAAACTTCTTTTGTCAAATTTCTAGAGATATTTTTATAAAATTTGGTCTAGAAAATGTAATATGCTTATATTTATACCTTTATTCAAGTCAGTTATGCCTGTAGATTAATTACATTTGCGTGCCTGCAAATAAAAATAAAACAAAATGTTCCCTACTAAATATACAATTATTTAGTTATCGCAAGGTCGATTACTACTCGCAAGAAGAACCAAAAGAAACTTAGGAGAGATATCATAAACTATCAGAAGAAAAAATACATATAGGTACTAAAATTATATAAAAATAAATAAATAAGTATGTAAAAACTAAATAAGTAATTATTTTTTACAAAGTTCAATTACTGCTCTTAAGAAAAACCAAGAAGAAACTTACAAGAGATCATAAATTATAAAAAAAATACATTCTAAAATATAAAAAAAATTGCATGGTAGGGACAGAGACAACACATGAAACATGATTACGAATTACTGCCGAACGAAAACAGCTTTTGCATCATATGATTACTGTTCATTGAACATAATAAACGAAAATGTGAATTTGTCATGTACCTACGTGCCCTACGGAACTTTCTAAAAGCTCTATATTTCATAAAAGCACATTTTGGTGTGTAGATTTACATAAAGTTGACATTTGAGCGCCAAATTAAAATACTTCATATATGTACAGGGTGATTCACGTAGACCATTCATTAGAAGTTTTTCAACTTGCAGTTGGATTAGAAACTTGAAATTTGGTACGCAGCCATAATCGATCATGCCCGTTCTATCTAAAATATTTTCAGTCCTCCAACTATACAGGGTGTGCCAAAAATTGGTACCAACTTTCTTATTTTAAATAGAAACCTATATTTTTCTTTAAATGATTCGATTGGTCTTCAAATTCTAAGTTTAGAGAATCTAAGTTATGTTAACTTATCTATTACAATTTTTGATATATGTCCAATTTTTTGAAAAAAATTGCCGCTGTAGTAGTTTACGAACAAATTTGTATCTCGCAAACCTTTCAAAATTATGAAACCAAATTTGTGAAGCAGTTAGCTGGAAGTCCAGGCTAACTTTTGATGTCCCATCGGTGGTCCCATTTTGTACCATATGGGCGCAGTCGATTTTCAAATGTCGCAATCAAAAATTGTCAAAAAGTCAATTTTTTCAAATGGCACCTACTATTTTTTTTCACATCATTCGAAAGAAAATTGAATTTTAGGGTGAGTTACTTAAGCATTCCCTATACCTAACTTCACCCCATATCGAGTTATTCAATAAAAATCAAGAAATACCTTATCTTGCCGAGAGATTCCTTACTTCATCAAGTATGCCATGGAAACAAAACACAGTTGTAATAATTTTTAAAGAAAAATATGGATTCTTATTTAATTACACACAACACCAACAAATTATTATTAACAAAAATTGTAATAGATAAGTTAACATAACTTAGGTTCTCTAAACTCAGAATTTGAAGACCAATCGAATCATTTAAAGAAAAATATAGGTTTCCATTTAAAATAAGAAAGTTGGTACCAATTTTTGGCACACCCTGTATAGTTGGAGGACTGAAAATATTTTAGATAGAACGGGCATGATCGATTATGGCTGCATACCGAATTTCAAGTTTCTAATCCAACTGCAAGTTGAAAAACTTCTAATGAATGGACTACGTGAATCACCCTGTATATATTTTGGTGTATGTAGATTTATGTAAAATTTTAGTGAGGATTATATGAAATTATATATGCCTATTTGGCAATTATAATTTTTCTTATAATCTAAAATAAATTATTTTAAATAAATAATTACAAAATCAGTAATATTTTTTTTATTTCTTCATACTTAATTAAAATAAATTTTCTATTTACCTCTGCTGCTTCAATGAGTCAATATATTATTTTGTTAATTAGTTATTTATGCAGATACCTACTATCACATTTTGTATATTATAACCTATATTAGCATATATTTTTCAATTTTTCATTTATTTTAATAGATCTTATTGTGTTTGTGTGCTGTAAAATATCTGCAGAAGCTAATTCGGTTTCGTAAAGTTAGGATTTCCATTTCGCATATGTTTGAAGAAGTTTTAATCGTCTTAAGAGGAATACCCATAAGTAGTTCCCCTGCGAAGTTTCAAGGATTACAGTTTAGTTTACCCCCGGCAACACCAATTGTAGGAGAAATAACTTTACATTTTATTTGCTAGTGAAGAGAGAACGGATACGTCTTCTCTTTCAACCGCAGGCGCAGTGAGAAGTGGGCAAGAGATTTATTTCATAGCATTATTACCTGAGAACCTATAATTTATATGATACGGATCACATTTGAAGTGAAAACCGTGTAAACAGATAACTACTGGACACGAACAGGTGGTGGGTCTGATGTAGTGTCCACGGAAATAAGCCCTTGCGTCGGCATACGGCTGTTGGGAGTCCCGTGCAGTAATGGGTGGCCGGCAATTTTGTTGTTGCCGGGTGACGGAGGCTAAATTTGAAGTGGTCAGGGCCAGGAGTTGTGCTAGTTGCTCGTAAGAGGGCAGTCCCAAGCTTGGTTGGAGTTGGTCCGTCATGGCGGCAGAGGGGACTGGGATCGTCCCGGTCGTTTGCCCTGGAAGCACTATTTGTCTGGTTTGCGTCGCACTAGGCGTTGTCGTCTGGTACGGTGGGGTGACGTGGTAGGCACCGGCCGACGAGGTAGGCGTGACGAAGTACTGTGCGTTGGGTGACGTGCTTGGACTTGGGCTGGTTGCTGCTGGTGGCACCATGCAGCAAGGGGTGGCCGGCTGGCGGCGAGGCGTCAGCGAGGCGTCACTAAAGAGTTGTGGCCAGTCGGGTGTGGTAGCAATGTTGTACTGACCGCTGGGTAGCTCTGAGCCAGAGGTGGAGGCTTGCCCATGTGTGGAAGCGAACCTGGCGAAGCGGCGGCCTCCCAGCGTCAAGGAATCGTCACTGGCCCGGGATGCTGTTGGGTCCACCATACAGCGAGGGGGCATCACCATAACATCGTCGCCATCCAACCTCCGTTCCATTGCCGAGGTTTCGTGCCAGGGTGCTGCGTTGCGCACCATGCAGTGAGGGGGCATCGCCTGGGAATCGTTGCTGTCCAACCTCACATCCGTTGCCTGGGTTTCGTGCCAGGGTGCTGCGTTGCGCACCATGCAGTAAGGGGGCATCGCCTGGGAATCGTTGCTGTCCAACCTCACGTCCGTTGCCTGGGTTTCGTGCCAGGTTGCTGCGCTGCGTGCCATGCAGCGAGGGGGCACCGTCGTGGTGACGTCGTGCGTGGCCCCAGTGTCTTGTCCCATGTTTGTGGCGAGTCCTGCCTCGCTATGCCTAGGTGCGGTGCTCGGTGACGCACAGTAATGGGGCGCCGTCGTCGCGACGCCATTCGTAGCACTGGTGCCTAAGGAGAAATCAGTGGGCATGCTTACCTCGCCGTGCCGGGTTGCTGTGTTGGGTTCCATACAGTGTGGGGGCACCGTCGTGGAGACGTCGGTCGTGACCCCAGTACCCCCTGTCAGGGCGTCGTGTTGGCGGAGCACTTCGTGGTCAGATGCTGTTAGTGGCATCGTGCAGTGAGGGGGGGCCGGCGTGGAGACGTCGTTCGTGACCCCAGTGCCTACTGCCTTGCCACTACGTGTATGCATCGTCACTAGTCACTCAACAATTCTGGATGGCTACCAGAGAGGCGCCTTGGACGGGCAGGGTAATAAAACACACTATATCACTTAACAACACAAGAGGAAGGGATGACCTCATCAGCTTTGGCGTTGGCTTCTGTGCTCAGTGACTTCAGTTTCGGGAGAAGACTCTGGGCTGGCTGAAGGCTGGAACACTACTTGCTTTGCTGGATTTTTGTCTGTTCTTTTATAGAAGTTTTGGAAAAATCCAGGCTTTTGATTGGTCAAAATATTTTACTATATAAGAGAAATTTTGGACCGAGGTTATATATGTGAGCACAGTGCGCCAGACAAGTCATAACTTGTTCGACGCCGACGCCGATGACAGTAGCATCAGACTTTCAATCGCGGGGTTCTGGGTTCAAAACCTGGTGCCTTCTGCTTTTTTTCTTATTTGTTTGTGGAAAAGTTATAGGCATTTATATATAAAAAAACATTATGGGTATTTATGTAAGATATAAAATAACATAAAGAATTTTTTTAGGAAATTTGACGAAAGTTTACCGTATTGCCAGATACTAACTTTTATATTTTATTCAGTATCCTGATGAAATACATCATTCTATAAATATTTGTTTGTTTTATATTATTGAACAAAAACCAGAATTGAGTGGCATTCCCCCATTTAAATATTTTATTGAATATCAAAATATTTACAAATTACCCGGAAATTTGCTTTTATAGTTATGAAAAAGAATATTAACATTTTCCTACCAACATATTATACAGTTATACACCAACCAGGACAGGTGGCAGCAAAAACAGGGACGTCCTCACTTCCCACATAACAAAATGATATGCAATGTACATACATTGTATCTTCAATCTATGGATATGTATATCCACAAGATGGAGATATAATGGAGATGGGGAGATAATGTACATATAATGGATGTGGAATTAACATTCCCAGCATATACGTTTGTCGCCGACTTCCATATCTATTTTATATCCAGTGAATGTACATAAACATATACAATGTACATTCACTGGATATGAAACACACATCATATACACAATTGCATATTTTATGAATATACATTACATATCTCTGAAGTAGTTTTCACGGACATCAAAACACTTATTGAACACTGCACTCGACGTGTGTTGCCCCAGTCAGGTTGGCATCATCGGGAGATGATTAAAACGAGCAGTTTTAATCATCTCGATGATACCAATTAAATATGATTGGAGCAGCACGCATCGAATGAAAGTGTTCAAGTGTTTTGATGTTCGTGGGAACTACTTCAGAGGTATCCAATAGTATCCATATAAGAGGTAATAAAACACAGATAGCTTAATAAGAAATATATTTTATATAACTATTTTAAACATAACTACACAAACTTTACAAAATAACCTAAATTATTACAAAAAATTTTCAATATTTACGTATACTTTTTACCTTCCGGTAGTTTAACAAATTGTAAATATACGTATAATACCTACAATAGTTACTCATGTCCTACATATTTGTTTAAAACATTCTCAACCATCAGTAAGTTATATAATATGAACGAATGTAATTTTTATTCACTATATTTATAAAATACATACCCAATATGACATAACAACAAATTTTTAGGCCTCTGTCAGTTTCCGCCATCTTAACTAAACACACACCTGCCACAATCAGTTAAATATGAAACTTGCAAATTTTCTAACCCTAAACGAGTATGTATTTACAAATCTAAAGAATTGCAATATAATAAATATACTCTTACATCATGGGAGCTTCATGCAAATGTAACAGTATAATATAGCAATAAGCAAATATAAAATCCAGATAATGAGAAAGAGTTTACTTCCATCACACATAAACACTATGCACACAACACTACAGGGCTTAATAATGGCTGCCCGCGCAGGCTGCGGCTGTTGCGAACTACAATTCGTAAACAAATGATGCCTGGTGCGCCGACGTACTATGCCATAAATTAGTAGCGCATGCGCATCAGATAATGACATAAAATTCGTGTACGCGTATAATTTAATTATACCTTAATGGACATGTTATGTATAAATCATTATGTATATACCTCCAGCAATATACACTGTATATGACGCTGATGGATATCAGTAGCTGAATATACATTTCATATCATATGTATATTTAACAATACATATTCAAATTCCAACACCTAATGCATATGCTGTGGATGTATATATCCATGCGATGTTATGTGGGTTATGCATTTATTTTTTAAGAAATTACGTACAGGACGTATTTGATTTAAACATTCATTATTTCGTAATCTTATTAAAAAAAAAGTGTAATATATGTACTTAGCAAATGTCCAGTATTTTTATCCCAAATGTATTTTTAAATTCTTTTTACCAAAAACGAATGTCAGCTTTCACAATTTAATTAATTTATTACCGTTTTCTTAAATGTTTTTTATATTTCAAATAAGCCGCCGGACATTACTTAAATTGCCAAAGCTCACATTTGCATTTAGTGAAAAATATTAAAAAATATCTCTCAAAAAAAAATACTGCCTTAACATATTTTATTCAATAATTAAAATATACAACATTGCCGGAGCCAACCGCACAACCACGTCGCGCAGCGTCGTAGTGTTAGTGCGGTTGGGCGGTTGACTAATTATATTCCATTGCATTTTTCTAAGGTTATTTCTAGTTTGATTTTCATTAAAATGAAAGTATTGGTAAATCAAACAAGGTAGTCTTGTTGTCACATGGTATTTAATATATCCATACCTATTGTTATTAAAATTAGAATATTACAGAAATGACGCTAGACGTCGGTCGTCGCCGAAACGAAAAAATGAAAGAATATAATTCTCGGTATTAAAATTTATCAAATTCAGAAGTTTCACAACAATGACGTTAGGCGTCGGTCGGCGTTGAGACGTAAAAATGCAAGAAAATGAATCTAGGAATCGAAATTTGTCAAATACACGAGTTTTACAAAAACGACGCTAGGCGTCGGTCAGTGTCGAGACGTAAAAATGCAAGAACATAGATTTAGATACACAAGTTTTACAAAAACGACGTTAGGCATCAGTCAGCGTCGAGACGTAAGAATATGAATCTAGGAATTACAATTTATCAAATACACAAGTTTTACAAAAATGACGCTAGGCGTCGGTCGGCGTCGAGACGTAAAAATGCGAGAACATAGATTTAGATATCAGATGAAAAATATTATAAAGAAATTTGAGGGCTTGGCTTCCCGTATAGGTGTGCACCAAACCTCAAGTATTTGTACACAGCTTGCTTTTACACATTTTCCCCTATTTATATACCTATACTTACATCGCCACCCCTTCAACGGAATCATCTCAAAATATGATTTAGTTCCAATTGTCGTTATAATACATATGTACCAAATTTCAAGCGAATATCTCAATTTTATTGTATCAACCTCTTTAATAATGGAGTAGGGGCGGTGGGGGGTTAAAAAATATTATAAAAAAATCTCAGGCCTTGGCTCCAAGTACATACACCGTACTTCAAGTTTCTGTACTCTTATCAGCTTGCTTTAATTATTTTCCCCTATTTACCCCTATTTAACCCCCAGCCCTTCAAAGGAATAATCTAAAAATATAATTTAGTTCCATATGTCATTATAATATATGCGTGTACCAAATTTCAAGTGAATAAGTCAATTTTATATTATCAGCCCCTTTAATAATGGAGTAGGGGCGGTGGGGAGGTTGAAATTTGTTATTAAAAAATCTGAGGCCTCGGCTTCTAAATATAACAAATTTTGAGGCCTTGGCTGCTAGTACATACACCAAATTTCAAGTTTCTGTACTCTTACCAGCTTGCTTTAACTATTTCCCCCCATTTATCCCTATTTACCCCCAACCCGGATATGTTCAAAAAACAATCCAGTCCAGATCTCGTTATAATATATACGTGTACAAAATTTCAAGTCAATGTCTTACACCGTTCCGGAGAAAATATGCTGACAAAAAAAAATTACAGACAGACAGACCGACAAACAGAAAATTTTTTTTCGCTTAAATTTAAAATCTGGACGTTTCATGAAGTTCTAAACCTATTTCAAGATATAAAATTTGATTTCACGATTGCTGTACTTCCAATCCACTACGTGGATGTGGAAGTAATTCCTCTTTTTTTTCTTGTACCATGTTGGTACACTTTGCGCCTTTAGCTATTGTTTATACCCATTACGCGATTAAATGTGTTCCGGTAAATACTGAATTAAAATAGGTACGCAACAAGCTCAGTTTATATATTTCTCTACTATAGCAAGAGTCAAAGCCTGGAGAATGAGAAGTCTCAAGTTAGACAAAGAGCCAATGCGTATATGATCCGCCTCTCTGGCTAGGTGGAGATGGACAACATTCCTAAACATTTTTTAAATTACATGCGTAATTGCCCTGAAGTATAACTCATTAAAAAATTGACATTTTTGAATTATGTTTAAACGAATGTGTAAACAAAAGATGATAGAATTATCTGACCGATGCTTTTTTGAGACTGATATTTAGAAGTATGTGAAAATTAAATAAATATCAGACAATCAAATGATAAAGTTTGTGATTTTTTTTCTTAAGATTGGTTCACCGGATTTGAAAAAGCAATGGTCACATTGTAGAACTAGTAGCTAACTTCTTCTAAAAAAAAAACGAGTGTGATACTTGTATTTCCGCATGCGAGGATTCCTCTTAAGATAAAAAATATAACAATATATGGATATATCCAAGATATTTTGTATATACGTTTATTAAATGCTTATTTAAATTCGGCCTAGTGTTAATTCACATATTATATCCTACACATTAGAGACACAGTTAATTAAACTCACAAATAGCTAAAAAATAAGATCACTTTTAAACCATAAACATAAGAAGTAAATCAAACCCACGATTAGTAAACTATACGGTTACCTCATGCGCAACGGGCGACGTCACTTGTAGACCCTGGACACATCTGAGAGTGCGCGCAACATAAACATAATTGCAGATCAAGGACAGAGTTTAGCTACATCCAGAGCCGGCGCTACCGTTTAATTCTTTTTTCATTAGTAATCTATGAACTCTTTAATACTTTAAGCTATCTGTGATCTATGGCGACCATTGCAGGCAATGCAAAATGCAATGAGTGCAGTGCAAAGAGTATCTTTGAATCTTTGTCACTGTGCTGTGCATAGATAAATAATTTGCTAATATATAATGTGCAGTGTTTATTTATGTATCTAGTGCCGGCCCTGGTTGGGTCTACATGTTACGTCATAATTCCGTTCCCCGCTCCGAGCGTTACCTTCGCCATAATACTGCTGATTGAGGCAACCGTATAGTTTACTGATCGAGAATCAAACCTAGTAACCTAGTCCTACAGTCCTAGTTAGTACACGCGTGTATAAACTGTTGGATGCGATGTCAAGCGTCATCTACAGGGACCTAATGAAAGTAATGGATTTTTAACCTATGCAGATGTGACCTTTATGCTGACTTCATTTGAACTATAGTCTGTTTTTATGTTTTTAAACCAGGAGGAGTAAACAAGTTCCAATCACACCATAAAAGTAACCAGAAAATACACTAAAACCTTTTAGGCGTTTTGAGCAACCAAAAATGCACGACTACAGTGTTTTTGTGGGTGTGTTATTACATTATATAATGCATCGACCTCTATTTAACCTCTGGGTATTTTATAAAACATCCATAACATTTACGCAATATAAAGGCACCAAGCAATTAGCCACTTTTACCTTCAGACTTATACAAAAGGGATTAAAAACTGATATATAATGTGCAAACGATAAAATAGAAATTATAAATTATAACCAAATAATTTATAACATAGAATTAAAATTTTTACAATATGTCAAAATTTACGATTATTATATTAAAAACAGGCTATAGTGGTTATCGAGTCAGGAACGGATTAAGGTTTTTTCAGGTGACTGTGCAAGCTAAATGAAAATGCGTAATCGGAAATTTAAAAATAACGAAAACAAATGTTACTTTGCTAAATGTCGCTAAATTTAGTGATATTTAACAAAGTAATTTCTGATTCGCTATTTTTACAAGAGAATTATTTATTACATTTCTACCAATAAAAATTGTTTTATCACATCTTAAAGTTTTTAAATTTTTATGAGTAAAACACAAAAGTTTTTAGAAGTTTAGTTGCATGAATTTAGATAGAAAGAGATAGATATCCGTAACCGATGCGAGTTGCCTATCCAATCGTTTTGCCTCACTTTGTCGCCCAAGGCGGGTCCGTTCCAGGTACTATAAGGTTTGTTCATGTGTGTTGCTGGAAGCAGATCTGAGCAACTAAATCATAAATTTGCCGTTCATTAGTGCCAGATCATATGATCTGGTTCTGTTCATTTGTGTCGAGAAACTTGCTTGAGATCAAATAAATCACTAGGTTTGTTCATTTGTGTTGATTTAAAGCAGCTTGAATCAGTTAAATAAAGAGAGTGCTATCACAAATAATGTGAGTATGAGAGAAATAACGTGTTTCAAAGTTGCTATAAATCAACACAAATGAACAAACTGACTGATTTCTTGCTCGAGCTCAGGAGTCCGAGCAATAAAATCAGAGCAGGAAACATAACTTCTCAATCCTTGGTAAACAAACAATAAACGGCGAGTAAAATAAGTTATATGTATTTATTTATTAAAAATGTCCAAGGAACAGGGAGATGTTATTTTAAATGCCACCGTAAGGGATGTGCAAGATGATCATTACATTCTGCAAACCGAGGGCGACTAAAATTTGTAATATTAAGTAAAATATAATTAACTAGGTACCTTTGCCTACTTACATTATTATTATTTATTGATACATATTTTTTTACAAGGTGATTATCATGAATTGGCGGTAGGTGCAATATTGTATAACCTTACAAAATTCGAAATCCTGCATCAAATACCACCTTTCATGTGTTCGTTTGTGTTTTGAATTGTTTTGATTGCAAATGCTGTCATTTGTCAAAATAACCTGCTAAAATGTGATTTTTTAAAATCAGTTGATCTCATTCTAACAACACAAATGAACAAACCTATAGAGTTCACTGCAAATTACAGACATTGCTGCTGTCAAAAAGCAGAACAGCAACTGGAATGTTTTCGATCATCTGATCCTCCATTCACTTTGACCTACACCAAGATCGATCGATCATCAACTCGTATATCATTCGCAACATTTTCTGTCATTCACTTCAGTCAGTTCAGTCAGTATTGGTATGCAATGCATGAAAGTACTGGAGATTAGAGAGATATGGCAATTTCCAACAGCGCGTGACGTTCGCTATTAACGTTACGCTATGAAAAATAACACGGGTTGGCGCAATCTAGATTTTTACGAGTTATGGCCCGGAGGTCTTTTAACGTTAGCTAAAATCAAGTGGTAAAGTTGAGTTATGACTTTCATATAACAAAAACATTTGTTTTGGGTTTATATTTATAATCGAGAATAAATTATATCACGTTGTCATAATTTTTTCCTAAACACATAATACCCAAACAAACGGCATATGTTGATTTGCGAATTTCGTATACATTCGGACGAACTTGGTAATCTTCGGTACGACGTTATTCCTAAAATACACTTACGTTAATCGAACGCAAATTACGTCAGGCGGGAAGTTATTAACGGAAGATTCTTACGTACGCCTCAAGGACGCATACATAGCTGTCATATGACGTCGTGCGGTAATACCGCAAACGTTATTTGACGCTCCCATATCTCTCTATTAACGAAAGATTCTTACGTACGCCTCAACGACGCATGCGTAACTGTCATATAATATAACGTCGTGCGGTAATACCGCAAACGTTATTTGACGCTCCCATATCTCTCTAATCTTGTTCAATTCATTCGTTTATTAGAAACAAAATGTATGAGATACTTATTTTTTGAAAATGTAAATGAGTAATAATCAGATATATTATAAACATACCTATATATAATAAATGAGGGGAAATAAAATTTTAACGCATTTGTCAGAAAAACGTGTACGGAAAAAATATAAATAAACTCATCTAATAACATTACACCTATATTTGTAAAACATGAAATATGAACAATCATGTAAAAAGACTAAATTAGGTTATGGGAAGAAATAAAACTTGAGATATTTTTTCAGGTTTTAATCGGCTATGTTTTTCATTCATACATACTCTACTGTTTAACTGAGACGATCGAATGTTGTGTATCTAGCATTCAGCAGCAGTGACTAGCAGTTCATCCTATTTCAATAAAACAATCACGAATGATTGATACAAAAGATTCGATCTTTTGGATAGTCAATCACGAATGGATCGAATCCTCTCAAAATGAACGAATGACACATCTCTACTGGAATTCTGGTATATGAGTTAGGACCAAAGAGTTCTATAACTAGAGGAGACAACCTGCATAAGCGTAACGTATAAGCAGCAAGTGGCGCGGGTCTTCTCATCCTTCTCACACAGTTCGTTCTCTCTTTGTCCGCTTTGTCGCACGGCTGTGTTGCTTTGTAAAACAAAGAGGAGAGGGTACGAGATGTGCGACAAGGATGAAGAGACCTGCGTCTCGCGGCAAATCAGCGGCTTGTCTCCTCTAGTTGTAGAACTCTTTGGCACAGAACAACCAGAAGTTTAACTCTCATATAATAACATTAAAAAGATGTGGCAAAATAGGTGACCTTCAGCCATTTTATTGGGATACACTCTAAGGACCGGCTTTGCAGAGTTTGCCTAACACGCACCTCTACCTCTTTTTAACGTAAATTTTTCCATTATTAAAAGACAAACAATTAATACGCACTAAGGACAAATCAGAGGTATAAGTAATAGTTCCAACACCACTTACTCCAACTGGAAATATACATATATAAAATATAAGGTTTGTTCCAACAAGAATCCCGAACTAATCAGAAGTAATGTGATTGGTTGAAAACAGTCCCTGATTGATCACCTGACCACATTATAAAGAGCTGATTGGCTCTAAGTAGTTTGTAACTAGTTCGTGATTGTTGTTGGAACAAACCTATAGTATACAGATATTCCACACTCGACTTGGCAACTGTGACTGAATATAAAACTCGACAAGGTTACATACGCTCCCAAAAACATGGCGATTTCACGTGCGCTAACTCGGATGCGCCAACACTTTCCGCCAATACGAGTTACACTTCAGGTTGTTCTGGACTTGCGTCTAGCCGGAATGGGCAACAACTGATCCAATAAATTCGAGCATGCGCATTACCTTGTAAATGTGTAATAAATTCCGCAACTCGATAAATTGAAATATTTCGTCTTACTATTTTGTAAAAAGAAGGGGGGGATCCCCCCCTTTTCTTTGTCCGCGACGTTATACTGCCTGCGGCGTTAATAATTATTAGAAATTAGATATCAGAATAAAAACCTACTAACCTAGCCTAAAGAAATCACACGAAAGAATAAAATTATTTTAAGCGGAATAAAAATCTACTAACCTAACCTAAAGAAATCATAGAAAAGAATTAGTGGAAAAAATATATTAATCGTTACAAAATTAAAGAAAAAAATTCAGCGGGCGTAAGAGTTTGATCCCGGGACCTTTTGCACCATAAGCTGATCAATCAATCAAAACAAATTTATTTTTCAATTATAATATACAAAAAAATTGTCTTTCCCAGACAATCGCTCCGAAGCCAGACAGACATACATAGTACTTCATACCACGGCAGCTGAAGGGCTGGACGGGGCGAAGCCAGGTCAGACTTGCAAGAAATTTATATAAATGTTAACTCCTGTTTGCAGAATGAAAATTAAATAAAAAATAACTTAGGAATATGTAAAAGAAAAAGTAAACTTATGATAATTAGCATAAAATGCAAAAAGCACGTGTATTTAGAAAAAATCAACAAAAAATAACAAACAGAAACGAAGAAGGGAAAGAGTGACATATTAGAAATTGTGTTTGACAGATTTTACAGTTACAGATAAGATTATGGTAAGATTTTATATAGGTTGCCGGAAGAATTTGTGTTTTATATGAACAGGTGCATTATGCTCTCTGATTTGTGTAATGTTACTGGTAAGCGGATAATCACCAAGTTTGAACTGGTAGAATTTTTGGGGTGTAACTTTGATGTAGTCCGCTAGTGGTACTATGTTGTCATAACGTGCATAGAGATCTCTTAAGGGGGTGTATCTTGAGGAATTTGAAATGAGGCGCATGCAAGTGTTCCAGAACTTTTAGTTTTCTCATTGTCGTGACCGATATGCTGCACCACACCGGTGCCGCGTATGTAAGCGCCGGTCTCATAATGGTGTAAATTAATTTTTTATTCTGTCTGCTGAATCTGCTATTCCTGGCCAAGAGCGGGTACAGACTCCTGGATACGGTAGACTGTCCGTACAGTTTCGTTTACATGTCGGTTAAACGTCAGTCACTTGTCCAAGCGTACACCCAAGTACTTCAAACACTCCTTTTCTGAAATTTGGTTTCCCCTTATCAAAACTGGTGTTAAGATTTTTTTTTCTGTAAATCTCCGCGCGAAGACTATAGATTCCGACTTCTCCGCATTCACCCGAATCTTCCACTTGTAATATGACGTGGCATGAGCCATGTAAGCTTTGAGACGCATGTTCGCAGCTTGCGGGTTATGGCTATGAGCGTACATGGCTGTGTCATCGGCATATTTGGCAAGTGTAGTATTCGGAAAGTGGGAAAATCGGATACGTACAAATTATATAGCTTTGTGCCGAGAACCGACCACTGCGGGACACCCGCACAATCTCCCGCCATGTGGACAGTTTGTTATTCACTCGATCCTGTAGCGTTCTGCCAGTCAGATACGAGTGTATGAGTTTAGTGATATGTCGTGGAAACTGATAACTAATCATGTTAGAAATCCAGACGGGATCCAGACGATATCAAAGGCTTTCTCAATATCGAAGAGTACCATAGTGGTACACTTATCGAGGTTGTATTGTACCTTCACATCATTAACAACTCTGACAACTTGTACTGTGCTCCTTCCCCTTCTGAATCCGAACTGATGCTCATCTTCAATGTGAAGTCCATCCTGAGCAGAGCTTAATCTGTCCAGAATGACCTCCACTAACTTGGAAATCACCGACAATAACGAGATTGGTCTATAACCCGAGATCCTTGCATTCTTGTTAGGTTTGGGGATGGGAACAACCATAGCACATTTCCACTGGCTAGGCCAGTGCTGTAGCTGCAGAATAGCATTAATGATGTACATAAGTTGCACAATATCTTACCTCTGCAGATATTTGAGAAGCTTGTATTCAATCCTTCCCCGGCGCTTTGACCATGACTTTTAAAAATTCCCGTCTAGTTAATTGGATATCATAGCCAATAACATTGCTTACGTCATTTTCAATTCGGTCATGCTCCAAGTTGTTTGGTACGTTTACGTTATGAATTTGTCAGCTAGTTCGTTTGCTTTTCGCAAGGCCGTCACAGCCGTTTGTCCGTTCTGTTGTGTCAACGTAGGCATGGCTACCCGTGTAGTTTTTAACGCTCTGGTCAGCAGCTTCCACAGCGAATTGTCCTGAGGATTTAAAGCTTCTAGTTTCTCGCCCCATTTCCTATTTCGCCAGGGAGTCATGGAGGCTCGAATCTGCCGGTGCAATCTGATCATCTCAACCTTAGCGTCAACATCAAAATTTCTCTGCCAACGCCGTTTTAATGTGTTCTTTTCCCCAATGTCTCGTTTGACCGCCTCGTCAAGTGGATCTTCGTAGGGATCTCTTGTTAGTTGCTGCTTTGCATCCTGCACCACCCTTGTAAATTCCTCAACTGCACCTTTCAGATCGGCGGCTGTCAATCGTATTAGTGAGTGTTTAGATGTGTATTGATGTGGGTGAGATGCCAGTTAGCGTCTCTATAAGAGGTGACTTCGTGTAACGTCTTCCCTTGACATATTTTTTAATTCAAACTGAATTGGATTATGGTCAGACGTGAGTTCCTCTAACCCAACAGGTAGCGTAGAGTTCGTCACGCCCTTATTGACCACTATGTCAAGGGTTGATGGTGTATCGCCGTTATCTGGAAAGTGAGTCGGATCATCTGGATATTGCAGAATGACATTATGATTATTGATGTACTGGTACAAGGTGCAGCCATTCGCGATGTTACGGTGACAGTTCCATGCGTTATGTCTAGCGTTAAGGTCACCTATAACCAGACAGCGTGGGCCAGCATTCATCAAATTCTCAAGACAATTCGCTGTGAGGCCGTTCGCAGGAATATTGTACACGGCGACGATGCTTACGCCACCTTCTAGCATCACACACACACGTTCTCTATGGAGGTATTCCGCATAGTATGATGTGTGTGCGCTATATCAGATTTTATAAGAACGGCCACGCCTCCACCTCTATTTTGGGCTACCCTACCTCGTCTAATTGTAATATACCCTCGAACGCTCAGCTTGTCAAGTTGGGTCAATTTGGTTTCGTTTAGGAGCATAATGTAATTTTTTTGCCTCGTAAGGTAATTAATGAGAAACGGAATTTTATTACCAATACCGTTAGCGTTCCACGAAGACAGTTTAAATTTACCGGCATTGCTGCCAATATTTACCATAAAGTTATAAAAAATTTAAAACTTTTCGCTCTCGCTATTACAAAGCTCAAGTTGATCAGTCAGCAAGCTCGCCCGTTTTCTCATTAAGTCTATGTCAACCAGCGCTCCAACTCTGTTAATTTGGTCCTGGAGCTTATTCATGGTCGGTCCTCCTGAAAGATGAGGCGTCGTGCACTGCAACACAGGAACTGAATATTGGGTCTCGGCTCTCCTTTGAGGTAATGGTGGAAAGTCGGCATGGTCTTGAATTTGATGGTTCTGCTGCTGGTTTTCTCGTCTTTCTTCCCAAATATTCCGCTTAGGGGCAGAAGCCGCGACATACTTCATCCGTGGTGCTGGAGGCACCCTCATATTCCTCTTCTCTAGTTCTCTTATCTTGATAGACCTTGCAGGACGCACTATTAGTTGTATGCGCCTTTCCACAATTCACACATTTGGCAGGGTTTTCACGATTTTTATGCATTGGTTGGTTAGCTGCCAGTTTCTGAAACGTCAAATATGTATCCGATAGTCTTAACAAACCAGTAGACAAATTGCGTTTCCAAAACGTTAAACAAGTGCTATCGCTTCGATAAACCCAAGGAACAGATAGCTCGTCAATATAGGTGAGATATCTGTTCAATAACTATCTGGTGCGTGCGCAGTACAAATATTGTATTTTGATGCAGAAGTGTTTTGACGTTTAAATGTTAGGTTGAAGGTTAATTTATTATTAGTACAAAACACTTGTGCTATACTTTAATACATCTGTTGTAATTTGAGATAGTAGGTAAGGACCAATGCAAGTGCAAATTAAAAAACATTAGAGCTCTAAATATTTTAGAATTGATTATTCAAGCACTTCTGATTCTTCAGACGATGAAGTATTTGAAATACTTGAGGAAATTCATTTCCACCCAAGATCATTTTTCCTAACACTTGTGCCATCGGTCTTCTTATTTTCAAGAATGTCTTTTTCTTCCATTACAAGTTCAAACAATAAATGTCTGTCGAGATCGGTGAAATTCCTCGCTCGTTTCGTCTCGTCTTCCATTCTTCAAAACATTAAAAAGTAATCAATATGCCGCTGTATTATTTATATAATTAAAAATGTAATACATACCTACCTTTGCAATTCGACGTTTTCTTAATTATTATTCACGAATGCTAACCTAATTAGCATTAGAAAAGTGACAGTAGACAGTAAAAATTACATTAAAAATAATTGTATAAAGTTGGCTTCAATTTAAATAATACAAGTACTTCATTTTAATAACATCAAAAAAGCAAATTTGCACATAGTGAAAACACCTTATGTGGTATAGTAACATTATTGTGCATTGCGATCAGTGTACATCATACTTAAAAGTTCTCTCAGTGTACGAGGTTGTGTTTCACTCATGTTCAATGCCATTAGAACCAGTCCACTAAATATCAAACGATCCGACGTTACTGTCGCTTCTCTATGGTGCATGTTCTCTGGTACTGGAAATCTCAATACATGGAGCTATACACAGCATAATAAATAATCCAGCAGTACGAGTTCCGTGTTTTTAAGCAATTGCGCATATTTCCGCGCAAGACGTTATTTGGTGTAGAACCTTTCAATTGCCTCCATTGGCGGGGTTTACTTTAGTTTATTCGATGCTACCTTGAGGTTAAATTCATAGCCGTGCCTTAGAGTCTGTGAATAGTGAGAATTTTGTCGTTGTGTCAAATAAGTATTGTTAAATTTATTGTATGTACAATATAGTGTGTTAGTTTGGGTTTAAAGTTACTTTTTAAACAATAATTCGGGATAATACATTTTTTATTTTTATAGTGTTAAAGACATAATACTTATTGTGTTATCTATAGAGCATTAAAAATGAATAAACCAAAACGCGGTTGTGTAAGTGCGGTGAAAGGTTGTGTTAATAAAAGCTACTCTTCCAACAAAAGATACTCCGTTCTATATATTCTATAATACAACCCTGTATACGGAAAATAAAGAACTTATAATTATTGCAAATCCAACCCTGACTTCTACACCAAACTGACATAAGCAATGTCAATTTTCATTTTCAGGGTCATTATCAAGATTGACTGCTGGATTATTTACTATGCTGTGCACTTAGCATCAGCCTATCAGCAGAGAACATACACCATAGAGAAGCGACAGTAACGTCGGATCGTTTGATATTTTGTGGACTGGTTCTAATGGCATTGAACATGAGTGAAACACAACCTCGTACACTGAGAGAACTTTTAAGTTTAATGTACACTGATCGCAATGCACAATAATGTTATTACACCACATAAGGTGTTTTCACTATGTGCAAATTTGCATTTTTGATGTTATTAAAATGAAGTACTTGTTATACTAACGCACTTCTTGATATTTAAATAGCGTTTATCATCTATCAGATTAAAGTTTCAACAAATAAATAACATTTTTTTGTTTTATTGGTGGCTTAAATCACGCTTTAATAGTGTTAAACGACATTTTATTCGCTTCATTTACGTTTGACATGTGAATAAATAAGTAACATATACCTATTACGGGATTTGTAAGTTATTTCTAGAGGTTTGTCCGATGGACAAAATGTCTTGCTACTGTCACTAAAACTCTTCCTGGTACGTTTTTGGATGTATTTTTACATCTTGGCACAAAATACCACTTATAGTTTTCATTAATAAATGGTAAGACTACAAAATGTCATGTGTTTGTAATACAAAGTGACGTCTGTTTACTGATGACGTCATGAGTGTGCAGTGAAATGAGTATGGTGTTTTTGGAAGTAAAATTTCAATTCCAAATTGAAGGTACTATTCGATTGATTGTCAAAATTCAAGTGTTCTTAACCATAATAAAATATTATTTCCACACTCAAAGAGAATTTATAATTTGTGAAAACGTCTAATAATTAAATAATATAGTTTATGTTTTAAACACTATTAGTTTCTAAAAAAGGTTCGAATATACGTCATATATATTTTAATTGTTTGCATAATTCGATATTCTTTATACCTTTATGAAAATTGGTGGCCCAAGGGCAGTAAAACGCCCCTTTATATATTAAAATATCAATTAGTTACATTCACATATAACAATAGAATATATTGTACACACGTTATCAAAGCATGTTTTAAAATAATATGTTGTGCAATATTACAATTTATTGTATTTTAATTTTTTTTAATGTGCTACAGTATATTTTTAAAAGCATGTTTTACAAAAAAAAATACTTATAAATGTGACAAAATTTTAACTTTTTTGTTTACTTGTTTTGTCAGTTTTAGTTGTGATCCTTCCTGACGTTTTTTATTTTCCCTGATAACAACAAACGTCCCCAGGACGTTCACTTAGGTCCTCGTTTGGTCTGAACGTCCCGGGTTTATATGGTACGTCCCAAGGACGTCCGTTTGCTATCGTCCCTAAAACGTTCTGAATAAAACGTTTTGAGGACATCCTGCTAGAGTTTAGTCAAGACAAACCTAAACACATTTGTGAAATAACCTCTAGGAATGAGTTTTTTTTTAGCAGATGAGGATATGATTAAAAAAGGAAATTAAAAACTGTAAAAATGAAATTAAAATCCTTAAAAAGTTTTATTAACAAAATTTCTTTTGATAACAAAATATTTTCATATTTCATATGGTCCATTTCAGTTGCTGTCAAATTATGGGAAATTCAATTTGGCAGCCTTGGTTATTGCATTGCATCATTTTAGTTGCATTTTTAATTTTTCTGCCCACTACTGCCACTATAGTCACTTTTAACGGCTACAAAAGAAAGTACCAAAAATAGGTAAGTCTATTTAATTGATTTATTAATATGTAGGTATTTAGATCGATATTTTATTCTAGATAAATTTGGTGCTGCTTATTTGTAGGTTATAATAACTATATCACCACCCACCTTATTTGGCTCTGTTAAAATTCTATGGGAGATCACCTGTGAACCTGGGTATGTAGTTTTTAGTTGTTTAACATGGAGCGAACTTATTCACTTAAAAGAAGATTGTTGGTTAAACATTATAAATACAATACTTCCCTTCGGTATGCGAGGGAAGTAAAAATTGAAACGAAGTACCTACTTAGTGTGTTAAACGAAGTGTTATATATGGTTCGACATCTCTGATGAACAAGTGGAGGTGATGAAACTTTTAATAGGTAAGGTTTGATACATCGAGTAATAAAGACATTTGCCAGAAAACATCAATAATGTTATTAATCTGGTAGCATTAGTCACAACATATATTTCTGCTTCTCTCGGTCCTTGGTATTATTTGTAGAATCGATCATTCATAGAAAGAGGTGTTCTTAAAATTTTTAAATGAGCAAGGGAACCTTTCAAATGCAAAAGTCAGTTAAACAAAAAAAATGTTCACATTTAAACTGATTTTTTTTTTTAAATAGGACACCAAGAAAATTATAACAATTTATTTTAAATATAAGCTTGTCATCAAATGACATGCATATATTAGTTTTAATGTTTTTTGCCAAGATTTCATCTGAAATGTTAATTTTTCTTTTATTTCCACAGGGGCTGCTGAAAGTCGCTTCAAAGTGTTGGAAGGACACCGAAATGGCTATTGCATCGTGATTGAAGAGGGCAAAAAAAAGAACAGAGAGGGTGTCAAAAAGGAAGAATATTAGAAAATAATATAAACTAAGATAATTATAAAAAGACGACGTGTGCAAAACGTTAAGAGAAGGTGAGATATACATTTATCTTACGTTTTATTGCACACTTGGCTTATTTTTTATAATATTCAATATGACTTAATGTATATATAACTATATTTTTCTGTACTAGGTATTATAATATATAACTTTTAAATCCCATAAAAATTGTATTTTTGACACTTGACACTTGAATTTGTAGAGTAAGAAGTTAATTTTAAAAAGTTACAAATGCCATAACTTATTTTTCAATAGCACAATAAAAATAAAATGTTCGCATAAATTTGTCATTGGTGTTGATAAATGATAAATGATATAAATGGTATTAAAATCAATCTATTTGAATAATTTTTCTACATGGTAATTATATATTGACATTTTTTTATCTTTTTGGCTTTTAAAATCACATTTATTCCCTTCGAAATAGAATCCAATCACGGGATTCTATTTCGAAAGAAATGCATGTGATTAGAAAACCCAAAAAGGAACATAAATACCCTCTGCTGTGAATACACATTAAAAGTGGTGGAGGGGGAGGTACCTATATGTTTTGCATAGTACGTCCCAACAACGTTTTCAGGACGTCCTCTCTAGACCCACATTCGTCCCACATACGTCCTGGGTGGGACGTCCTCGGGACACCCCGTTTTGCTGACACGGAACGTCCCTCAAACGTCCTCGGTACGTCTTACGTCGGTAGAGTACGTCCTCGGGACGTTTTCATGTCCTGTGAGTACGTACTTGGGACGTTTTCGGGACGTCCATGTGCTATTAGGGTTCAGCCTAATTATGAAGTGCACTTAGGGGACGGTAGCTCAGTGGTTTAGCGCGTCTAGCTTTCATACTGGCATACCTAGCGAAGCAGGTTCGATCCCTGCTCACCGCGAAATAATTTTAATTATAAAATTATCCCCAAGATGTGGTTCGGACTCCACTATAAACTGTAGGGCCTCGTTTCTCTTTACCTTACACAAAATCATTCTGGATTTTCAAGGAGTTACCTCGGTGACTTGAGAAGCGGTTAAGAAAACATTTAAGAAAACATTTAAAAACTTGGCTTCACATCAAATTATGCAATAAAAAAATGCAAGTAACCTTCAGAGCAAGAAAACACACCACTGGTGCTCTATTCTCTATAACCAGAGGACCAATGGTGGTTGGCCTTTTCTTTTTGACGTAATGTAAACGTGTGCAACTGACAACAACACAACCTATCTCACGTACAAACACACATGCGTATACGAAAACGGTTACCGCGGGAAGCCTTGCTGTCGCTTCTCTGTGGTGAGATGTTCTCTGACTCGGCTTCACATCAAATTACGCACTAACAAAACGGAAGTAACCTGACTAAGGAACACACCACTGGTGGTCTATTCTCTAACCACTAACCAGAGGACCAATGGTGGTTGGGTTCTTCAACGTAATGTAAGCACGTGGAACTGACAACAACACAACCTATCTTGAACATGCGCATACGAAAACAGTTTGCGCGGGAAGCCTTGCTGTCGCTTCTCTGCATTTACGGCTAGAGATGTGAAAAGCGGTTCCACTTATGTAACGTTGCAAGCGCCACCGTTCCAGAAAAATACCGCGACAAAAAAACGCTATTTTGCAACGACAGAAATACATGATCCGACTAGCTCTGCAAACGGAACGGGAGTAGAAGCGATCGCGTTTGTCGTGTAGCGCCGTCCAATCTCAGGTATTTCAGAGTGTAATGTAACGTAATCTATTCAGTTCTTCAGTCGCGTTGGCAATTTGTTGGTTCTACTAGCTCTAGTTATATATATATAGCTATAGGTTAATTAGGTTCTTATATTTTTTCAACAAATAGACACCAATAAGAAATAATAACATACATACCTATATTTATAAAGCCGCATACTTCTTTAAATACAGTGTGATAAATAAGGTAGGTATGTTAACTTTTATTTTATATAAATATGAAGAATTATTTTGTTATTTTTCTCCTGTAGGTACTTATAAATTATGAAATAGGGCTCCAAATAAAACATTAAAATCATCTACCATTTATAATTATTTTTCCGAAAAACAAAAGTTGTAAAAGTAGATATTATAGAAACTACTGAAAGTTGTAAAAGATCCGTTGCGTTGCAGCGACGAGACAGATCCGTTGCATGCGCAGTCGTTGCTCAGAGCGAGTGATGGTACTCGTTGCAGGTAACCGGTTATTTTAGTATTTTGTAGCGCGACGGTACGTTACATAAAAATACCGCGACAAAACAACGTTGCGCAAATAACGACCAGTGTTGCCAAGCGTACTATAATTATAGTATTTGTCCTATAATTATAACTTTGTGTACTATGTACTTAGCAACTAGATATAGTACGCATATTGTACTATAATTTTGTAGTTTTGCTTTCTAAATTACTGCACTGAAAACATCAGTGAAAAGCAATCGCCATTTTGCTACATCTATCGGCAGTCAAGGCTAGGCGGCAGATTCTCCAGAACTAACGATAGATGGAGATACCTCAAGCTCTTTCTTGCCACATTCCACAGAATTCTTTATCTATGGCCAGAGACAGCTTTCTGCTATGGCGATGGCTCCCATATGTTAGACAGTTGGCAATGGCGAAACTATTTTGATTAAACCTTTACTGCGAGTGAACTGCATCTGAACTTTGAATAATAACTAGGTATATGTATTATAGTGTTGATTTGTGTGCTATGATTAATAGAGAATATTTGTATATACTTACCTAACTAAAATAAAAAATTGATACAGTTATTTCTTTTTGTTTTATTGAATTGTACTATATCAAAAATTTTCCTATTTATCCCTACCAGCCCCAACCCCCCCCCCCCCACTGCTTATCAATTTTACACATATTTGTTTTTTTTTTAATTGTACTATATTTTTTTCAAAAGTACTATATTTTTGTTGGCTACTGTACTATAATAGTTTTCCAGCACTTGGCAACACTGATAACGACCCATCTCTAGTTACGACGTCATTTTTCCTTTGGCTCTTCGTGGTGAAGGGTTAATGGTGTGTTTGTGTTTTATAAGCAACAGGTTTGTTTAGAAATAAATACTGCAGGTAAGTGTATCAAAATTTAATTTAATATAATATAATTCCACAAACATTTTACATACACGGATATTATTAACTTTAAGTTCTCGGCGTACAGCTTACTTCGATAAATTTGGATTTTTTAACTGACCATCACATTTTCTATAACGGCCATTTTAGACATTAGACAAATTAATTCACTTACGTACAACGTACAACATACAATCCGTTAACGAAAATTTATCCAATGTAATAAATACCACTAGAAGTTCTATATACCTGGCCGGATATTTTTTCGCTTTTTACGAGAATTTGGAGGTTGTGTTCTATCTAGCGAAAATAAATTTGTAATTTTTTGCAATCAAATGAACTCTTTGTTGCCTGTTGAATAGAGGTGAAGCCGCCTCGAGTATTTAAGCAAAAATGAACTTTACCAGATAATGAAAAATATTGTAGATCAATTTACATTACATGGTACAGTGGGCAGAACTGGGTAAAGTATTCTCGACAAAGTGCTTCAAGTACCAAACACTTAGCTAGAGTGCTTTAAATCATGAAGTATCAAGTACTTTTATTTACAAAAGTGCTTCAATTACCAAGTACAGTACTTGAAAAAGTAAGGTACCAAGCCCTCGTTTATTGAAATGGGGGAATATAATACCTATGAATCAGCGGTAATATGAGATTATAAAATAAAGGCAATATTATTTTCACACCCACACCAATCACATATGACATAACGATCATGAAAAATTCAGGGAAAATAAACTCTAAAAGAAAATTATTTATGTATTTAATACTTAGAATACTAAGTAGTGTAGGTAAAAAAGTAAAACCTATACTATGTTAATAGTAATAGTGGAGTGTGGAGTAAAAATAAATTTGTTAAAAAGTGTTAGGGGAGGACACACATTACATAAAAAAACAATTTCCGTCAAATTAGCTGAGTTTTTGATATGTTGTAGTTTGTAGTTTAAATCATTCTGAACAAAAAGTTCCTTTGACAAAACTTCAAATTATGGACAGTTTTGCCGGTAGACTGGATCGATACTGTACTCTTATCAATGATGTCTCAAAACGTAATGATAAAGATTAAAAGGTAACTGCTGGAAATGAATAACCGAGTTATATTAGTCGAGGAAATGAAGCAGGAAAAAGGCGTAAACCCCAACATGAGACTCCGCCCCACCTGATTTTTATGTGAGAATGCAAAATGTTCCTAAAGATGTAGGTATAGAACAAAGTCAGGGTCATGGGAACTGGTGCTTTTTCGATTTCCGGTCGTAAATCAGAACAAAAGTGCGCTACTGGACTTTATATTTTAGACAATTCTAAGCATTTTTTGTCTCTTGACATTTTTTACCTAACCTCACCTTCTCGAGATATAAGCGTTAAAAAATAAACAGTTAGGTAATAAATGTAAAGAGAGAAAAAATGCTTAGAATTGTCAAAATTATAAAGTCCAATATACTAATTGATAACACAGCCCCACAAAAAAAAGTTCAGACCCAGAAACCAGACCTACCAATCTTTATGTATTTTGACCTCCTGAATTCAATGCCGCCATTAGAATTTCTTTTTATCGTTGGGTTTATTTTTTTAACTTAGATTTTTATCTTTGAAACAACAGATAAAATCTAAGAAAAAAAAAACTCAACGATAAAATGAAATTTTGATGGCGGCATCGAATTCAAGAGGTGAAAATACATAAAGATTGGTAGGTCTAGTTTCTGGGTCTGCACTTTTTTTTTTTGTGGCACAGCCTGACAAAAAAAAGTTCAGACCCAGAAGCCAGACCAATCTTCCAATCTTCATGTATTTCGACCTCTTGAGTTCGATGCCGCCATTTAATTTATTTAATCGTTTGGTTTTTTTATCTTAGATTTTATTTGACATATCATGCTGTTTCATATTAAATCTAAGATAAACAATAAAATTATATTCTGATGGCGCCATCCAATTCAGGAGGTCAAAATACATAAAGATTGGTAGGTCTGGTTTCTGGGTTTGAGCTTTTTTTTGTGGGACTGTGTTATCAATTAGAATATTGGACTTTACCTATAATTTTGACAATTCTAGGCATTTTTTCTCTCTTTACATTTATTACCTAACCGTTTATTTTTTAACGCTTATATCTCGAGAAGGGTGAGGTTAGATAAAAAATGCCAAGAGTCAAAAAATGCTTAGAGTTGTCCAAAATATAATTTCTACATGTTTTAATGCATAATAAACGCCCAGAAATAATCATAAATACTAGTTTAAAAAAAGAAAGCCTAAATACACTTTATTTTTATTTTTCACGTGCATGTTATTTGTTTATTATACCTTGGATACAGTTACCATAAAGACGCTCATAATGACCACGGGCATAATGAGTGGGCGTTATGGCCATAACGCCCTGTTATATCAGAAACAAAGAAAGATTAAATGTTTCATATTCCTTATCGTATAATGGTTTAGATTTGACCGGCAATACATTTTCTGTGGCTTTTCCCACAATGTACCGGATATTTTGTGGTATTTCCATATTAATTTTCCTTTTATTTTGTTAAACGTATTATCTACGTACAAAGCAAAGCAACATCAACAAACGTCAAAATATCAACAACTGTCATAGACTACTTTGTCAAAAGGGTAAAAAGAAAAAGCTAGCGGCATTGAATTAGGTTACTAAATTTGGAAGAACAATATACTGACAGATACAATTAATAAACGTCAAAGTATCAACAAATGTCGTAGGCTACTAAGAAAATGTATTTAAAAAATGGAAAGTCAATTTTTAATTTAAGAAATATATTTTTCGTGAAAAATGAAATATTGTATGCATCACGAGCGTTATTAGATTATAACGCCCATCAGGCAACATGCATCCCTCGGGCTGCATCATGTTACCCTCCGGGCCTTATAATGTATATGACGCACTTGGTGCATAAATAACTATTAAATGCTATATTTCGAGAATACTGACGTTAGGTAAAAAATGTCGAGTCAAAAAATGCTTAGAATTATCCAAAATATAAAATCCAATGGTTCCTTTTCAACTTAAGAAAATTTGTTGGTGACCGGAAATAGCGAACTTCTGTCAAGGTTTACGTCCGGAAATGAAAAAAGCACCAATTCCCATGACCCTGACTTTGTTCTATACATCTTTACCATTATTTGGTCTTATATGAATATGATTATGAATGTGCCACAACTTTCAGTTTTTCCCAAAGTAAAATGACGCCAAATTACACTTTTCGAATGTAATACACCGGTTTACTTCTATTGAAAACATCATATGTAAAGACACACAATGATAATAATACCAATGGCAATCACACACTTGCATTATCTCACCAACTATGACTATGGATAATTAAACACTGAACACAAGCTGCTTTGTTTTTCTATTAGTTCCTCTGTTCGTAATAATTCATGATGAGATTTGTCTAGAAGGGGTATGAATGAATTTTATAAAGAGCTTGCAAGTACTTTAGAAATACTTCAACCACTTCAAAAGGACCTCAATTACTTTCCAAAGTAATTGAAGTACTAAAAAGGACTTCAATTACTTCAAAAGCAATTGAAGCACTTTAGAAAGTAATTGAAACCCTCTGGAAGGGCTTAAAACCCCAAGTACTTATGCAAAGTAATTCAAATGTCAAGTACCAAATACTCTCTCTTAAGAGTAATTGAAGCACAGTGCTTGAAGCCCTAAAAGTGCTTCAACTACTACTCAAAGCACTTTACCAGGGTACTTTACGCAGTTCTGACAGTGGGTGAGGTACAGTCATTGGCCCCACACCGTGGTTGTTTGGCTGGTCCCGGGCCAGGTACTGAGGAGGCCATTATTGTACTCCCTAATTTTAATAAAGTAGCATTTTCACGCATTTTGTGATATTGTGCCGATGAAAATCTGCATTCTTTACAATTTTTGATTAACTCGATAACTTGATTCACTTTCTGCAATTCTCATTCTAAAATATTTGCAATAATTACTGTTGGCAAAATTATATTCTAATTAATAGTTTTATTATATTTTAGGTTGTGCCTGAAAAATGTTCAAGTTGGTACAGTACATACAAGATGGCATACTATATGTGTGCCATTCTTCAAAGGTTAAAAGGAATATGAGAAATATTTCTGCTAAATATTCAGATGGACGCTTCTATGATTGTAACATAATATGTTCCAATCAGGAAAAAAGCATTCTTCAAAAGTTTAGGAAGAATTTAATACTGGGAATACCAATAGTTCTTCTTCAGCAACATAATTTCTGCCAGAGTAAGTTCGAAATATGCACCCACCCTTCAACATTACACTCATTAACATTGGTCTGGAAACGCTTAGTAAACAATATGTAGGATGTTGAATACTTATCCAGTAAACACACATATGTCTGCCATATATCAAATGAAGCTCAACTGAGTAACCATGACATATTAATTAAATACATGTCCAATACATGCATGACACATTTTTCGAATTATGTAAGAAGGTATCAAAAGCCATATTTCTTGATATGTGGCTGATACATGATTCACAAATTGATGCAAAATTTAAAATCGCAATGTAACAATTCATTCAGCTTGCGTGAAAGTATCAAATATTTGGTCAAAGTGGACTTTGCAAACTGTGAGTATGACATCATGGTGAAAGTTTGCTCAGTTTTTCTTAATGGAATTGGATCATTTTCCATTTCAACCAATTAAACCGATTGGTCATCATCACTGAATCAAATAAGATGACGCCATGGCCTATAATCTAGGAAATGACATGCAATATCGACAACGAAAAGTTACCGTCTGCCACTCAGTGATCGAAGAAATCATATAACTATGGAACTTTTTTCTCCCTGAAAATTTTTTGTATGGAGGAGGGGGACATTTTTTTAAAACAAATGATTAATCGATATCTGTTCGTATAGGTAGTTAGTATATGTTCGCATACCCCAATTAAATTGGCAGACAAAAATTCCGCTCGGTGCGCGGTGGAGGGAATTTTAAAGAAAAAAATTTTCGTCTGCCAATTTAATTATAGTATGCGAATTACCTATATGGACAGGTATCGATAAATCATTCGTTTAAGAAAATGTCCCCCTCCTCCATATTCTCCCACCATACCAAATATTTTCAGAGAAAAAGTAGTTATATAATCTCTTCGATCACTGAGTGGCAGACAGTAACTTTTCGTCGTCGATTTTGCACGCTATTTCCCTAACCACTAGGTCAAATAGCGTAAGTAGTCTGTATTTGTAACTGTCAGATTGACTACTTGATAAGTCTAATTTGATGAAATGTTTGAGTGTTATGCTGGCGGTAGCGTTCATAGTTTTATATGTAACATGTGTTTTAGAAGAATCGGTAGCTGAACCATCGACTAAAATTCCACTTGATCCATCGACTGAAATTTCACTTGATCCATCGACTGAAATTTCATTTGATGCTTCGACTGAAATTTCACCTGATCCATCGACTGAAATGGGAGTTAAAAGTTCAGATCATCAATCTAAGAAAAGGGAAATGGAGATGAAAAACTGTGAGATAGAAGGAAGTGAGTAAAATACATATATTATTTTTATTAATCTATTGTGGATATATGATCTTATGATATTTCAGGTTATTAATAATAATAATACTTTATTGGTGTTAAATACAAATAATTATTTACACAAATCATATGGCCGGATTTCATAAATATAATGTACATGTCACAAGCAATACATATTAAAATGTTTATAGAAGTAACGCCATTATTTATAAAATAAAGTTTAAAAAACTATGAAACCCGACTACTCAAAAAATTACTAAAAAGATTTACCTGCTTACAGAAGAACGTAGGAGAATAGTAGATACTTAATATCCCAGACAGATGTACTACTCTCCTATGCTTTTCTGTAAACAGGTAAATCCTATTTTTAACTTTTTAGTTATTTTTTGAGTAGTTGGGTTTCATAGTTTTTTAATCTTTATTTTATTCCAACTTTTTAGTTATTTTTTTTATTTCAACAATATGGCACCCAACAGCCGCCGTTTTGTGTTTTTTTTATTTTATATCAGCATTCACAGTCTCGACTTCAAGACTTCAACCTCATTTGTCACAATCGATTTTTTCAATTTTAGCAATAGGCGCCTAACGTCTGCCATTTTGAATTTTTTATATTTCATGTCAGTGGTGGCAATCCCAGATCTAAAACGGGTTATTTGACACCTCATTTGTCATAATTGATTTGTTCAATTTTAACAATATGGCGCTTAATGTCCGCCATTTTGAATTTACAAAATTTTCACCTAGCCTATGACACTCTTACAGTTGAGACGAATCTATGGATACCTCATTTGTCAAAATCGGTGCATTAGTTTAGGCGCTACGAGGCAACAGCCATACATATATTATACATACATACATAGACTGCTAGATACATAACTCTCCTTTTTGCTTCGCGTAGTCTGATAAAAATACTGTGCGTGTACTCAACTGCTAGCCATAGGCAGTGAAAAATGCAACATCCCTTTTGTCAGGAGCATTCTCTACACAATACTGGCTCAATGCTATCGGTCGTCACTGTCGACCCCATGGGTTTGGTGTTGCAAGGTTGTCACATTTCTCGCCATGCATGGATGCGTATGGCTAATTGTCTAGTACACGCACTGTATACATAACAAAAAATAATCATTTGTGTCATGTATGTTTCAGTTTAAAAATTTTCACAAAAATCTTTTTCAGAGAAGACTATCACTATCCATCAGATAATAAATGTAAATGAGTGGTATGACTTTGTAATTGATCCCGAGATTGACCCTAACAAAAGTGATAGTGGTGACAACTTAGTACTTCCACAGATTCACAATGATACCAATAATAATGCAAGTGGTATATTGTGCATAAATACACCTATTGGTAAGTTAGTAGGGAGATGAAATGAATTAAAACAACCCAGAATGCATTACAACAAGCAGCAAGCTCCATTCACCCATTGCTTATTTTCTCAGTATACACCCATTAATTCATTAATGTAATATCTACCTGGCAATTTATATGTAAATTTAAATTCCAGTTAGCAGCATAAGACTTGCTACAAATGTAATTATACATAATGTGGTCAATAAACGTCTATCTATCTATCTTAATTACTGGTCAAATATTAACATTTTATTTTATTTGCATGTGAGAAATTTGATACCCACTTGTGGTGAGTTCAGGGTTATGCTAAAAATAAAGGGAGGAGCTGTATATTAAAGAAAATTAATAGAAACAAATATTTAATAAATTACCCCTATCTTGAGGGACGTGAGGGCACTGGAAAATGTAATCATAAGGAAACCTACTTTTCACACGGTGAATAGACATAGCCACTTTTCCACATATAGGAAACAATTGCTTTTAATGAACAAATTTTGTAGCTTTTTCATTCTATTATATAAGTGATAAACTACCTATTCAAAATAATGTTATGTAATAAATTGTTTCACAAATTATCTGTAAAAATATGTATCGCAGAATGTTTTTCATTTGAAACTTCTAAACCATCGTTATTTTTGGTGAAACTGAACAAGAGAATATAGTGTATTGTGTCACAAGGGTAGAAAATGATCATCAATAGCCCGTGGATATAAACTGCCCGATCGAAGCAAGGGCACCTAATAGCTGCTAATGTGTTTTCTGCATATGTGGCAACTGTTTCGCGTAGCATTAAATAAAAAAATGAAAAATAATCTAATTTTATAAATACAAACAAAATTTAATAAGAAACTTATTGTTATTGTACCCTTTTGTTTGCTTTGATTCCAAATTTTGGTTTAAGTGACGTTTAATAAAAAATTAAGTGAAACGTCAAAGTATGCAAATGACAAGTCAACGGTGTCTAGATGGTGAAAAACTACAAAATCGTGTTATGAGTTTAGCGGCCCAAGGGACGATAAACATGCGTCATATTTTTAGGGTTGATATTGCTCATTTCATATATCGTAGGCGAAAAACATTTTATAGGTTCTATTAATTCAGTTTCACCAGCTGAGATAAGATGGTGTGAAGAGGGAGTTGAAGCAGTTTTTTGTGGTACTCATCATGCTAATATTTTTTGCTTTTTAGGTACAGAAACTACAGACAAAATCAAGACTCACAAATCTTCACATAAACAGCATGCGTGCTTTTATTGTAAAAAGAAGGTATTCCAAATTTCAAGACATGTCTTCAGTGTACATTCTAGAGAACCAGAAATACAGCTAATTAAAACAATGAATGTCGGCGATCCAATACGAAAATCAAAACTGAGTTTGTTGAGAAATAAAGGTGATTTCGAATATAACAAGATCCACAATGACAATATTGTCGTTAGAAAGACAACAAAGGCAGATAATACAGATAATAATAGAGGTGATTATGTTCCCTGCCCATCTTGCTGGGGGTACTTTATAAAAGAAAATTTACGACACCACAAAAGAAAATGTTCTCCTAATGAAGGGAATAGGCAATTACAAGGTAATGCAAGAAAATTGCTGAATCATATTCATAGTAGGGCATGTGATAAATTAAGAAACTTCGTAGTCCCAGATATGTTCTGTGACGAGATTACGAACAATATTCTTTTTGATGAAGTCATTATACTGTATGGGAACTACCTTTGCGTAAAATATACGCAAGATCATTTGAAGAACCATGTAAGAGCCCAGCTTCGACTCTTAGGACGGCTAATGTTACGGGCTAAAGTTCATAACAGTTCAATTACATGTTGTAAAGATTTAATGCAATCTATGCATTGTGACACAGTTCGAAAAGCCATTGATGATGTTGCTGAATTAGATCCAACGAGAGGTATTTATAAACATCCCTTTAATGGTCGAACGTTGGGTACAGCTATTCAAAAAATTGTAAGTGTAATACGGTCAGAGAGTATAAAAATGGAAGAAGATAATCAGCTAAAAATTTGTGAGGCCTTTTTGGAGGTGTATAAAATTGATATAGCTCCCTATTTGAATAGGATATGTGCCCTTAGTGAAAAGAAGCTGAAAAGAATTAAACACTCAAAATTGAAATTACCGGAAAATGACGAGATTCAGCAATATTTTAAGTATCTATTAGAAAATGCTGCCTATTATCGACGGCGATTGGAAAAAAAATTTTCCATTGGCGATTGGAAGAACCTTGCTCAGTATCTCTTGGTAGCACTTGCTGTGTTCAATTGCAAACGTCCAGGAGAGACGCAGAGATTAGAATTAGAAGATTTCCATAGACGCCAGAGCATCACTCAAAAAGAGTTGGACACTCTTGAACCTGATGATCAGCTGCAGGCTGATAAATATATAAGAGTTGGATTTGGAGGGAAGCTAGGAAATGCAACTGCATTACTCATTGACAAAGAGAAAATCCTTCCTGGTCTTCTGCTTATTTTAAAATATAGAGATAAAGCCGGAGTTCATACAAAAAACCGGTTCTTATTTGGAGCACCCTCTTCCACGGATGAATATAAAACTTTTTCAACATACTTCAGTCACCAGCTGTTTTTGTCTAAAGCTGGAATGGATGCAACTTCTTTATCATTTACGAATTTGAGGTACCACTTAGCCACTGAAGTTTCTAAAGGAGGTTCCTCACAACAAGAAGAACTGCGCGTGTCTAATTATATGTCTCATGACTATAATATACATAAAAATATCTATGATCAAAGTGCACTCGTAATGGATATCACAAAAGTGTCGAAACATTTAGAAGCTAGTGCCACGGTGAAGCAAAAGAAACATCCTTCTACAATCATTTCTGGTAAAGAAAATTTGCAAGACGGTGATGAAATCAATCCTCCCAATCCCCTTAGATCAGTTACTAGAAAAAGACGAACTTGTAATGATAATCGTTATCCCAAGAAAGAAAAGAAATCAGAAAAGGACTATCCAGATTCCTCTTTAGAGGGAATGGTATTAGATGATTCTGAACCAGATGCTAAGGAAGTAGAGTTTTGTATAGGTAAAGCATATTTTATCATTTTATAAATTAATTTATTTTTTATTTTATGAAGGTAGTGCCACGGATCAGAAACGAACCAGATATCTAACTCCCATAACATTTGTATATTCAGTTTTGTTTTTTGTCTCATCGCGCATAAGTTTCATATGGTCAGAGGCGCTGATAACCTTCGTTCGTAAAAGTAAACAGATTTGCTGTGCTGTTTAGAGATTTATATACGTTTTAAATGGATACGTTTTATTGTATTCTCCACACTACAACAACTGTTATATATATCAAACATACTGTCATAATCGTCCCAACCTCTATAAATCCCATTATATATAATTCCCACTAGTTATAAAGGACAACTTCACATCCCCCTTTCTTCGTTCCTCACTTTACGATGTGAAATCGCCTAAATGAGGTCTTCTTTTTGTTCGAGCACTTCTTCTAACTGATGGATGTTTCTGTTCATTTCGCTGCGTCTCACTCTTCCGTTCCTTGTCTAATTGTTCAGCAACTTCCCCTGTTTTCCATTCACTTAGGTGTCTCTTTTCTACCCTATCAATATTTCCTAATTCACTTTGTTTCCTTAGTTCTTTGTTTTGATTCTTAACGGATTCCGCCTGCGTAATTTTCTCTACCGTTCTTTCCAAATTTAGCGTTTCATCCATCTGTAAAGATTCTGATAGTTTATGATCCCTGATTCCAACTATGAGCCTGTCCCTAATCAATTCGTCTTCTAGTTGACCATATTTGCATGACTTTGCCATTGAAATAATTATTGAGACATAGTCGTTAGCTGGCTGTCCCTCCTTTTGGTCTCTCAAATTAAATTTGGCTCTTTCATAGATCACATTTATCTTTTTCTCTAAATATTTTCGGAATGCTTCTACCATTTCATAGTATGTTATAAATTCTGCCTCCTTTTTTTGAATTTTTTCAAATATTTTAGACACGTTGGGGCCCATACGTAGTAACAAGTCATTTTTCTGTGTATCCTCCGTTTGGTTACGGAGTTTCTTGACAGCCAGGTAATTTTCATAATGGTCATAGCCAATCTTCCTGCACAAATGAGAATTTTTCGGGTGCTGGAATTTGCGTCGCCGTCGAGATAACCCTTTGTGGGTTTTCCTGACCCAAAATCTGCATCTGAGCAACCAGATTTTGGGGGTTCCTTGACCTTGGTCTCCAACTGCTTGACCTCTTCTGACATTATGGACGTGAGCCGAAGACGAGAAAACAACACTTGCTCTTACTTATTCTTTTTGAAAAACACACCTGACACCATGTGCTGTGCTGTATAGCGATTTGTACACGTTTTAAATGGATAAGTTTTATTGTAAATATTGTCTAAATGTTATTTGTGGCATTATCTTAATTTTTTTTCTTCCTCAATTCTTTGGGACTTCCTGCCACATGTATTTTTTCTTTTTAAGCGGTGCTCGGGGAATCTACAAAATATCACAATTAACCAGTATATTACTGGTAAATAACCTCTACGTCTGTGACTTAAAAAAAAGCCTTGAAAAAGGGAACAGATTAGATTTCCGAAACGCCGGCGAAATATTTAATTTCAAGTTTTTATACTTATTTGTGTTTATTTAAAAAAGCAACCTCTAACTGATCCTTTGACGTAAAAGTCACAGGCGTAGAGGTTAAATAACCTGGTAAATACCAGTAATATACTGGTTAATTGTGATATTTTGTAGATTCCCCGAACACTATTTAAAAAGAAAAAATACATGTGGCCGGAAGTCCCAAAGAATTGAAGAAGAAAAAAAAAGTTTTATTGTATAAGTTTGCGGATGAAATTTCAAAAGAAAACATAGACATATGGTATATAAAATTAAAGCTAATCATATCAGGAATAATAATCAAAAGTCAATTTCAACAAATTTTATTTAGTATTCAAATAATTTGCCATTAAAATTTTCATAAATAAAATTTATCATATCAGGTAGGCTTTGACTTTCAAAAACGTCAATCCAAGCCAATGAAAGAGGGCAAATTTTAAAGTAGTCTCTATTCAACCTCCAAGGCGGTAGCACTTCGTTTTCTCCGCTTAAAATATATAAAATTTAAAACAAAAGAAGTAAAAATTTATTATTGTTGACAGATGTCGAAGAGATTTGGTGAGGTTAAGAAAACTTTCACAAGTTAAACTGAAAAAAATTTAAAAAAGGCCCATAATAATTTGTAAAAGATCTTTAAAGGTAAAAATAAAATCTTGTTAATTATAAAATCATACCAAGCATTGTCTATTAATAAATTGTTTGTCTTGTTTAAAGTTTATTCTAGCGTTTCATTCATTCAAACAAAGCATAGCTAAAATATTTATGTACGTCATAGATACATAATAAATAAAAAAACTGAACCTGCCCGAGCCCTAAGATTAAAAGAGTAGAAAAGTAAAAGAGAATCACAATCAGCCACACAAAAATAAAAAAAATAAATAAAAAATACTACAATATATATCAAACATACTGTCATCGTCCCTTTTTACTTGACAATACCAACCTCTATAAATCCCATTATATGTAATTCCCACCAGTTTTAAAGGACAACTACACATAGCCGATAGTCAATAGACGTGCATCGAAACTGAATGGTCAGTGCACATTAGAAATAAAAAGAAAATAAATAGGTGTACTATGTGCCAATAGCTATAATTGATCTAACCATGCATTCGATGGGGAAAAGAATAGGTAGACTAGCGATAATAATTTCGAACTCTGATCTGGTGTTGGTGTAGTCAAAACAGAAATTTTTTGTTTCAAAAATTCAATAATTTGGTACTACAAATTTGAATTTGTATAGTCTCAGTTCCCCATAATTTTTCATGTGTGTAGTGATTTATTACAATTTTTAGGAAAACTACAACATCGTGTTTCATGGACATCGTTAGAAAAAGATGCTACCAGAAAATATTTTCAAGAAGAACTTGATGGCAAAAAAGCACTTACTCCAGAAAAAGTTAAAACTTTCAAATATAAATACGCAGAGGCAATGAAGAACAGAACTATACCCATGATTAAACAGTGGATAGAGATGGAAACAAAAAAATTATATCGTAAAAGTTTAGGGATTCAAGGTAAAATCATTACAGGAATCATAAATATACCGGTAAACTGTCTCGTCTATCAATTGATATACAAAAAAAATCAATATTTGCTTGATGCATACAGTTGCGTGCAGTGATGCAAAGTTTCATGAAACTTAAAATTTGTGTTTCGAAAATCATCTGAAATTTCTCAAATATAAAGTTAAACATAAATATCACGAAACTCGTGAAATTTTCGATGATACTTTCATTTCATGAAATTTAATTAAATTATTTACCTAATATTATGAAAGTTAAGTAAAATTTCATTGAAATATTTCGTGAAATGACTAAACTTAAGTTTTATATAACGTCCATAATTTTTTAAACGTCTGAGAGATAATGACTACTAAATCCAACTTTTCAGATTAGTCTCATTTTATTTTGCAATGTTTTTTTAAGTAAAAAAATCACGTTATGTTTTCTTAATAAGATTACAGCTTACAAGAAGCAAATATATTTGTGGGAAGTAAAAATAATACATTTTCCAAACTACACAAGTAATTTGTAAATATATTTTCAAAATCTGGGCCTCTATTCTCTAGTCGTGAAAATGCTTATTTCGGGAGAAAGGAAAGAGAAGGAAATAGGAAATGTAGTGAGATGAAAAGATATAAAAACATTCACATCCTTCGCTCCCTGATTCAAGAATAGGGTCCCTCGTAGATTTATAGTGTATTTTTTAACTAGGAGCGTTTCCGTATTGCTGCGCTAAATTGTGCACGTTTGATTGGCTATACCTTCGCCAGTTTTACACAAGCAAATTTTTATACATTTTGACATATATGTCAAACTAAACAATAAATACTGAAAATAAAAACCAGTTCTTTTTTAAAGAAAGTACTTGTCTTGTGTAATTTCTCAAATATGGATGCTATACCAATGATAAGTTCGGTGGCAGTTTCGCTCGCCAAGAAGCGTAAGCAGTTAAATTGGGGTGCTTTGTTAGTTGAAAAACAGTGTTTAATAAATATTTACAAACAGATATTAAGGGAAGAACCATAAGTGAAAATGAACGTTATCATATCTAAAATTGCCAGTGCACTTGGTTAATAGTGTAACAATTATTGTACCATATTTATTTTCATACTGTATTTTCTTTTGACTTAGTGTTAATGTGACTTCGGCAGCAATACGGAAATGATCTTCCTGGTTAAAAAATACACTATATAGGGTGTCCCGAAATTAGTGGTAAACCTTTTACCTGCGCATTTTACGACCAAAAACAAGACAAAAAGTTTCTATAAACATAGATAGCCCTAAGGGAGATACGGCCCCCCAAAGGGGGTAACCCTGAGGAGGTTATTTGCTGAATATCTCCAAAACGACTAAAGATAAAATAATGAAATGTGGTCAGTTTTATAACATTTAGATGCTGAAGCATTTTCCCTTATCAAAACTTAAAATTTCCAATCATAGGCGCGAAATAATTTTAATTTTAAAATTATCCCCAAGATCTGGTTTGGACTCCACTATAAATTGTAGGGCCTCATTTCTCTTTACCTAACACAAAATCATTCTAGATTTTCAAGGAGTTACCTCTTTGACTTGAGAAGCGATTAAGAAAACATTTGAAAACATACGGAAGGGGCCGAAGGTAAAAATTTCCCCAACTTTTTTGTTTGTGAATTTTATTCACTTTATACGAAATTATGAAATTCTTGAATGTTTCCAGAAAAAAGATGCTCTTGTTGCACTTCGATAGGATGCACAGTTTTCTAGCAAAATCAATGGGCCTTTACAGTGCATTCGAATTTTGACATTTAAATATGGTGGGTGTCATTTGGGGAAAATAAAATAATTGTTTATCTAAAAATGAGGCGTCTTAGAACAGCAATCTCTGAGAAATAAATTAGCGAAATACAACAACTTTCACGGGGTATTTCAAACGCTCGAGTTTCACGCGCCTTGGTTGCACACGTAATCCCACCAATCATCATCGAGGACACAACAGAGGAACTTGCAAACCGACAACACTGCGATCTCCGAGCGTGCGGATAGCGGATAACCTTAAACTTTCATTTGAGCTGTCGTCTTTTCTGGGGCATTTTCGGTCGTATTTTCACAGAATGGAACAAAACACTGCTTGCTAGACATTTTAATCGAAATCGGAGGCTTTCAATTTACGCTAACCTCAAAACCAAAATGTTAACATCAACAAGCTGTCAAACGTCTAGTCGAGCGATATGTCACTGCCGGTGATTAAATCACCGTGACTAAATCACCGTGATTATATAAAATATTAATATAAAGTGTAATTTACATCGTTTTACTTTCAATTCATACTTGTCCATTGCTGCTTAATGCAGCCATACATTCACACAAACAAATTACGGCGAACGGTAAACATATCAGCTTGCAGATTCTGATGGCGTTAGTTTAAAACCACCGGAAGTGAAAAATATAAGTCGCCGTTAAGGAGTGATTGGAAAATCGGGATATCGCCCATCACTACAAACGTCAATTGAAAGCTGATTTTGTACGACGTTGCCGAGTCGCCTTTTACACTATTGGCTTGGGATTGCTGACGTGTTAATGGCGCGTTACGGATAATCGTTTAAATTGGACTTGTAAATAGGTGATTTTAATTATTTTTTTCTGGCTCTAATCTGCATCAAAATAGAAATTGAAAAAATACGGGTATTTTAATTTTTCATAAAATTTATGATTCCGCAATAAAAAAAATATGCTGAAAAGGCCCATTTGAAAATTATGTTACATACCATAAAGCTAAATTTGTAGGATTTATTTTATTTTTTTAAATTTTCTTTTCAAAATGTGAAATTTGATAATCAAAGTATAAAAAAGTATTTCATGGCCTGTTTCTCACAAATGGTAAGAGATAGTGTGGTTTGCACCAGTTATGAAATAATTTTTTAAATCCTCTGCGTATTTCTTGATAAAAAATAGTAAATTTTTCTACCACTGCAAAATATTTTACATTTTTGCTTATTACTCCTAAACGGCCTAATAAATACAAATTTGCCAAAAGTAGAAAAATTAAAGCTTATTATTTTTCTCCTCGACTGATTTATAAGATAAATTGCATGACTCCTTACCATTTTTGAGAAAAAAATGGTTTATTAAACGTTCATTTCGATATGTGCAAGCTGCCAGTGTCTTACGGTTTTCCAAAAATAAAATATACAATTGTGGATGCTATCCTTTTGAGTAGAAGGTGGGGATACATGCCTCCGCGGTTTTTCGAGGTGGATCCCTAAATCTCTTTATTTTTACTTACTCCATGAGATAAGAGATTTATTTAGAGATTTATGTCAGACAATTTTACATTGTATACACACATTAAAAATACAGATATATGAAATTATATGTATATGCGTTCTTAAAAGAATTTGCATTTACTCACAAGGAGAAGTATAGAGTAGCGGCAGAATGACTACTAGCGCTTCAGTGGAGCATTTCCGAATTAATTCCCGTGGTTTTTATATTTATGTGTATGCATCGACTTGTTTTTTTCCTTATTTTTTAAGAATTAAATAATTGTTTATTGCCGCGACTATCATATACCGTAAATACAAACAATCCCGTAGTGAGTAAATGTATAATGTTCGAGTGAATATAATTTTTTTGTTATGTTAAAACATTTTTTTGCGTAGATGAGATGGCATTTCATGTTTACAAACATGAAATGCCATACATTGTATATGTATATGTGACTAAACAATTACTAATACTCAATGAAAATTTACCGTCATTTAGTATTTAAAATTGGTTTTTCTGTCGGGCCCTTCTTTGACTAACAAGATGGAAAAATTGATAGCGCAAAACTAGAGCTTAGCAGATGGTCCGATTTTGCATTATTTATAATATGTGCAGTGCAAATCTTTGAGTACTTATTCGGTTGCCATAAGGATCCATCTGAGCTATAAAATTAATTAACAAAATTAGTATTTTCTCAGAATATTTTGAATTGTTAACCAGGGTTCGGACTCGTATGGAAAACCTGGAAAACTCAGGAAATTTAAAAATCTTAAAAAAAAACTTGGAAATATCAGGGAATTTTATAAATTGTATAAAAAATCAGGGAATTCTGCGTCTCGATGTGGAAAACCATAGAGTTTTTAAGAATTTTCACTGATTCGGTTTAATTCAAGAAATTATTTTGTCAAATAAAAAATTTGTTCACTAAAAATATATATGAAAATTAATATTTTTAATTATGGAAAACCTGGAAAATTCAGGGAATTTTTTCAGCTTCGCAAAGTCCGAACCCTGTTAACACATATCTTGGATTTCATAACTTACTTTACTCTTCGGACTGCTTTGATCCACTTTTCCCTCTGCTCCAGTTTATACGGACTTGTTAGGGGAGTCAAATGAGAATTTCACTTTGGAAAAGTTCCCCGATCGATGGTTTTTGTTGGAACGTGTTCAGAAAGGTGTGGAGAACAAAATATCAAAATACTACCGTGAGAAATTGGCTGGAAATTTTTTACTAAACAATTTAGGTGCAAAAATACGATATTTCATGAGTAACTTTTTAAATTAAATTTGTATGTAAAAACTGATAGCACCGTTGGAAAGAGCATAATATTTTACGAAAGAAACATATAAGACATATGTTTGTCGAATTAAAGTTGAGATAGCAGTAATTTGTTAACTAACGCTCCAAGTCGTGCTACGCCGGCCGTCCTTCACGCTGGAATAGGTTTGCGGGAGTGCGCACGCTGTACATTAGTGGCTATAACCTTTGATTGGCAAAAGGAAATGATACGAAACCAATTGGACATCAAAAAGTAACATTTTCTGGAAGTAATACGTGTGTTTCAATAATACTAGTCAGTTTAGATTGAAACGTTTTGTTACTGTCGTCACAATACTGAGAACCACGTAATTTTAAATGTTTTTATGTTTATTTCATTAAAAACGATAAAATAATAAAACAGGGGAAGTTATGAAGATTAATACCTAAGCTTCCACCTCCAAAAGGTGGGATTGTCAAAAATATATATTTTTTTAATTATTTAACTTTGTTCACACTTTAGTTTTCCGATATATTCGTTGCAACATGACGAAATCGTCTTCTTATAAAAAAACAAGCATGAAAACTTATAATTATCGCCAAAGAAATCATTGGTACTTACAATACATATATTCAGCTTTAATTTGATTATCTATAAAGTGCCGATATCACTTTTTAATTTGCTTTTGCCAATTAAAAGTTATAGCCACTTATGTACAGCATCCGCGCTCCCGCAAGACTATTCCAGCGTGAACGGACGGCCGGCGTAGCATGACTTGGAGCGTTAGTTAACAAATTAGTGCTCGCTCTACTTTAATTTGAAAAACATATATCATATATGTTCTTTCGTAAAATTCTCTGTTAATTGCATTTAAAAAGTTATTCATGAAATATCGTATTTTTGCACATAAATTGTTTCATGAAAAATTTTACACAATTTCTCGCAGTGGCATTTTGATATTTTGTTCACCACATCTTTAAAACACTTTCCAACAAAAATCATCGATCGGGAGTTTTTCCGAAGTTTGGGTCCTTTTTTGTCTAATTTGGCCCCCCTATGTGGGAAATGAATAACACTTTATATTTTTAGTGTTACTCGATCTATTTTATAATAGCCGGAGGTTATGTTACACAATAACAAACACTAAACTGCTGATTTTAACAATGTTAATTGCAGCTGAGACGTTCCCAAAACTTCCTACTTTGGTTGCATTAAAGTAAACCCAGGGATATGCGCGTTTTTAAAAAGCTTATAATAAAATATTTATTAAAAACAAAGTTTCTCCTATTCACGTACGTGTAAACGACACAAGAATTGACTTTCTACTTGGCCACTAGAAGCCTGGCGGTCACGTATCGATAAGCTCCGCCTTTCTGCTGCTAGTCTATATGACTATTTTTTGGCTTGTAGACTCTTAAGCTGTATGGTAAGCTGATGATGTTATCTTGCTCACTACCTACTAGCGTGTTAAATTATTGCTTTTGAACGTGTTGCATAAAGTTTCAAAGAAATGACTGAAGGCTACTGAAGGTATATTATTTTGCGTTTACAAATTTCTTTGCTTATAAGACATTTTACGGTGAACACACATTGTTAACCTATCATGACATCATGTTCGGTACCAATTTTTGTTCGATATTTTACATTAAATTACCCAAGGTTACATCTAGTTATAAAAAGGGTTGTACGGCTGATGTATCCATTACAGAACCATGCTATCACCAACTTTGGCAATAAATCACAGAGTACGTAACTACACAGAGACGAAGGCTTTGTCGACACCTTTGATTTTTGATGGCTCAATATCTGTGACCTTCGGTACCAGTTATTTCTATACTGAGAGAAATGTATTATTCAGTATACACTGAAAAACAGTGTGTATCAAAATATCAAATTAGATAGAAAACTACTACAATTTGAATTGTTTATAATCAGCGCCTATTTGCAAGTGAATTGGTCCTTATATCCTAGCAAACTTTCGAAAGACCCAAAGTGACCGTAAAAATGTAATTATTATTAATGCCTTCCCTCGGCACCCCCACTTGATACTATTTGTTGTGATCATGAGCTACAAATATTACTTATGTGAGAAAATAGTATCCTGACTCTTTTATGAAGGATAAGGAATAAGCATTTTAAGAAAAATGTGTTCATTGTAGAAGATCTGATGAATTGAGGGCAATGCTGAGGAAAAAATCAAAATAAAATATTTTAATTTTTTTATGAGATTAATGGTTTGAACAAAATCTTTTCATACAACCTTCCAAAATGAGTGGAAATATAGCTCTTTTCGATACAAGTTGCGAAATAGTGGTGTTTTAGGCACGCGACGTGAAGATTGACATGTCAAGTGATTGAAACACTTCTTTCGCAACACATATTGAACAAGATTTTTCTTAAAATCGTCATAAATATTTATTTCAGTAAAATAACAAAAATTATTCAAACACCATATAAATTTATTTAAATCACTATACACAAGTTGGCTACTAGGTCGTTGCTATGTACTGGTTGTTTGTTTTGTGTGCGTAAAAGAGTTTTGTTTGAGTAAAAGATGTAACTTTTAAGCACACGTGCGTAAAAGACTGCCATCTCGATATCCATATGATAATCGTAATGTCACTATTGTGCGACGATTTTACGAAAAAACTATTTTTGCTTATTCATGTATTAATTTAATTGCGAAATAACTTGAAAATCTTTATTTATAAACACAGAGGTAGAAGACTGCATTATATTCTTATATACTGCATACTATATTATTCAAGTTCGTTGTTGGTGTCTTGTAAAGTCTTGTTACTATATACATATAAATATAAGACAAATCAGAAGTTTAGGGTAGGTAGTACTAAATTATTTATTTATTTATTTATTTGTTAAATATCCAACAGACCAAGTCCAATTACAGGATAAGGGTAGATACATGCATAACTATTATAAAAGAGTACACAAGTACAACGACTAATATCTCTCATCGCGATAAACTAATATTAACAATTAAACGCAGAAATAGTTTTTGTATTACAAAATCTCTGTTGAAATCAGTTGATTGATTCAAAATGACATAAAAACTGATATGGATACATGATAGTTAATTACCTTTTATTAAAATTGTAAAAGCGAAATAAATTTTGTCTTGCTGTTTGCGTAGATTACTTACATTTTCGCAGTAAATGTTAATTTCATATTAAATTAATTCCTATAATATATGAGTCAATATAGTAAACGTAAACACAAAAGTGAGGTTGATTAATATACCAGTTAAGAAATGGCGGAATCCGCACATGCGTATGAAAACTAGGTTTTGACGGGAAGGCTTGCTTTCGTCTCTGTGTAGCTACGTACTCTGTGAATAAATAACAAACAAATTGTAGTGCAAAATTTTAAACAAGGCAGTGTTAGCAATGGAACCTTTTATGATCTAACAAAGGCCTTTGATTGTGTGTCCCATGACATTCTCTTAGAAATACTAGAACAATACAGATTTGATGATAATATATAGCATATCACTCATTAAATCGTATCTATTAGACAGAAAGCAGTATGTCTCATATAATGTCACAGTAAACAATAATAATAACAGTTCTTCATTATAAACATACAAATATAAATACATTCATAATCAAAAGGCCATCGAACGAGTTCCTTCAGCCTGTTGTTTTTCTTTAATCGCCTATAATTTGTCTAACACTTAGATATGTGATAAAGGGTGTCTTTTGACTACCTTGTATACAAAAAAGGCCTATATATGGGCCTGCCGTAATATGTAGGTACATCTCCCTTGTTCTTAATTGGTATGTTTAACTTGATTTTAAGTGTTACTATAAGAAAACGAATAGATGCCTTAACGCACAGTTTTTGACAGTTATGTAATTTTTATTTTCTAGAAACGAGGCCAAGATATTCCACACCTGAACGGGAGGTATTACAAAGTAGCACGGAAAAATTTTCTTTAAGTGGTTCTGAACCATCACTACAAGAATTAGAAGAAATTATTGAGAAGAATCCCATTTTGAAGAAAAGAAGTGCCGTATCACTACTGGCAAAGCTTAGACATACTCGTCTAAATTTAAAATATTAGATTCAAGCGAAATCTATTATATTTTTGGTTAGATTACATTTTAAATCCGTTGTTATAATTAAACCCATTGTTGTATATTAATTCGTAGTTGCTTATATCTTGAATTCGTTGTCGCAAATATTTCTTCGTAGTATTGTTTTCGTAAGTTACTTTTATCGTAATTGTAGTATTGTACTTTTGATTGTTACCAGTAAACGGGATTATTTTTACATGTTTGTTGAGTTATAAGAGTCGAAAGTGTCTAAATTTAAAATATTAGATTCAAGCGAAATCTATTATATTTTTGGTTAGATTACATTTTAAATCCGTTGTTATAATTAAACCCATTGTTGTATATTAATTCGTAGTTGCTTATATCTTGAATTCGTTGTCGCAAATATTTCTTCGTAGTATTGTTTTCGTAAGTTACTTTTATTGTAATTGTAGTATTGTAATGCATTCTTGTTGGTGATATAGTAAGTCGTGGTTCATTTTTGTAATATAGTTATTTTGTCTCTCGTAAAGAATCTCAAGTTCCTAATTTTGTTGTAATATATGAATTTTAGTATTGTGGTAAAGTTACGAGACTTATCTTTTGTAATATATTTTTGGTTCTCATACACGCCTCAAATTTACCTTGCTGTTGAACAAATTGTAATATAGTGTATCTTGTAATATAGTTTCTTTTGTACATATTTCTGTCTGGTATTTTGCTATACGGTATCGTTGATGCTGTGATAGTTTCACCTTTTGTAATATAATATTTTTGTAATATAGTACTATTATATATATATGTAACTTTTGTCTTTTGTTTATCTTTATCTTTAATTTTCCTTGTTTATACTAAGTAATCAATGGCGCCCAAGCCTTGAACTCGATGCTCTTCTGCTCTGTATCTTTACTGTGCTAGCCAGGTTAAACCAGTGACGCTAACCACGTCGCTCGTAGGGTGGCCCACAAGAACCACTTGGGCATACATAAAGACCTCTTCATTAACAAAGCCACACAGTTTTATTATATAGCAAGAAAGAACGATAGAGTTGTTTTATTTCATATGTTGTAAGTTTTATTAAATAGGTAGGTATATTCTTAAATTTGATCACACTGGGTTAAAGTCCGTCTTTTATCAAATTGTCATTCCTTCTTGAATGGACAATTCCAGTCAAATATGAAACGTTCCGGAAACCTAATCCGAAAAGGAATCTTCTTTTTGTTTAATAAACTATATAGGGGTCCCCGGATATGGTTACCTATACCAGAAGTGAACCTAATTTTTAATTTTTGGACAAAAAATCAATCTATAAAAACTTACTTTTTAAAAAGTACGATTTGTGTTAAGAAAATTCATTTTTTTAATATTCAGGGCGCTCAAAAATTTCGAAAATTTGAATTTTACCTTAAATTAACTTTATTTTTCATTTTAAATGCCTTTTGAAAATGAAAATGCTTATTTCTTCATAATCCAAAATTTTAGAAACAAATTTTTATTTTTAAAAAACAAACGATTCTAAACGTTTGTTAAAAAAAAAAACGATGTATCTACAACATAACAGAATTAACCAGTTTAAAACTGGAAAATAACTTCTGCGTCTGTGATGTTTTATGTCAAAAGATCAGACTGAGGGAAATTTTTGCCAAAAATATAAATTTGAACAAAAATAAAAATAATTCACTTCGCTGACGTTTTGGAAGCTAACTTTGCTTCTTTTTCAAAGCTAGTTAAATACAGTTATTTGTTATACAAACAGAAAAGCGGTATTATAGGTGTAAATGACAACATTTTTTAGATTACAAACACAATTTTCTGGATTCTGCTCTTTCTTCACTCAGAAATTATTTTTAGTATGTTAGGCTTTGAGAAATTTATAGAAGGCGCTGGTAACAGCTTATAAATAAAAATCGCACCATGTAAAGTGCATTTTCAGTGGAAGATGTTGAAAAATGTTATAGGGAAATCTTTCAGATTTAAAAAATACGACGTACCAAATTTCATAACTAAGCGCATATTTTCTTATTTACAAGATTTTATTGTTTTAAGAAAAATATGTTTATGGCATTTTTTTAAATAATAAACTTTAAATATTGCATACAGTTATTAAATTTGATACGTTATAAGATTATGTTTCATTGAATATTTTTCTTAAAACGTTTAAATATTATAAATTAAAAAATATATATATTTAGTTATGAAATTTGGTACGTCATATTTTTTAATTTTAAGTAAGTTTTTCTTATAAAATTTTTCAATATCTCGCAGAAAAAAATTGGTTTATTGATCTTTATTTTAGTAACCCGTCTTTACCATTTTTTTTTTATTTTGATATGTAAGGACCTACCTAATAATAAGTTTGGATGAGGATTGGAGTGGGGTTGATGATTTGTATGCTGATTACTTCGCTTTAGAAAAGTACGATGAGAAAATTGAAAAATCAAGCTCAACGAAGAAGACCTGAAAATTAGCTTAACAATTTGAATTTTTTTTCTGCCACGACTAGTTATTAATACAATCATGGAAGTGTAGGCTAGACGTATAGTTATTCTTCTCCATTTACTCACATTGTGAAGAATTCCGCTGTAACCATAGCAAAGATTAGAGAATTAACAAGATAGCACTTGTCGATTTTAATGAGCCAACCTATCTTTTAGTAAGCTTGGTCAAATTCATTTAATGCGTACCCGACATCCCGAAACCGTATTCGCTGGATGTCGTGTCCCTTTAAGACAGTAGAGAAATACCTTTAAATTGGAGTACACAACTGTCTGTTTCGTCTTCTCCGTCTGACTATCCTATCTTGTCAATTCTCTAATCTTTGACCAGTTACTTGGTAAGCTGTAAGCTCATCAAAATATGCCTAACATGATTCCAATATCATTTGACATATACCTATTAACTATATAGTAGTATGTATATACTGGTAACACGCTATAAGCCACTATGTACGGAATTGAGGTTAGAGGAGATAGTTTTCCATCTCTATGGAGAACTTGGGACCCAACGCGCACGCTCCGACGACACAAGCGCGCTTTTGTAATAGGTCAGTGGCCATGTGGCCAATTTCTCCGATTAGATTGTGACCGTTTGCCTGCTACATTCAGTCGAACGGTCACAATCTCGCGTCACTAAGGCATGCGCACCATACCCAGAGTACTCTTAAAGGATAGACAGGCTTTCCTTGGTGTCAAGTAACGAACGAAACTCATATAGTATATAGTTAATATGTATATGAATATGATATTTGATCATCGCCAGCGCAAAGCACGTGAAATTACGATTTGAGCATCAAGCAACCCATTGGCTACCAGGCGAAAACAGAGAAAAGATATACATAGAAAAGACATAGACTTAGTCTATGAGAAAAGATTCTAATCGTTGACCCGGCTCTATTTTGAATTTCCTAGGTATGCATTTCACTTCACAATCAACCTTACACCTTCATTAGAATCAGAACTTATTAAATAATGATATACTTGGCAGCTAGGATGCTGTCGCCGCGGTAGTTGTCTCGAACGGGTTTTTTCCTTGAACTTTTTCCCGTATCAGTTACCCAAATTATTCAGAGTGTACGCCGACTTTTATTAGTTTTTTTAAGTTTTAATTATTTTCAATCTTTTATTTTTTTATTTGGAATTTTAAATGTTATTACCTATTTTAATTTGCCACTCCGGCAAAAGGAGTCTAATTTAAAGTATTTTATTTATATACCTTGTTAAGCCAAACCGGACCTGCTCCGCCCAACCTCCCAATTATCGTGGTTGCTTGGCTGGCACCAAGTCCGGATCTGGGGCAGTCTGGGGAGATATTGTTGTATCATTTTTAATTTTAATAATGTTGTGTTGAGTTAAGTTGGGCATGCATTTCACCGTTGAAATTTTTGACGCTAATCATCTCAAAAGTTTGTCATTTTCACAGCACACTGTACAGAGCACAGACCAGTGAACTGTATACATACCGGAATGAGCACCTCTATTGACTTGACATTGTTCTCTTTCGCCCAAGGACAGGGAGACAGAGTGATTAGTAGGTGATGTATCTCTCTCGCATTTACGTTTGTAGAACCAATAGCGCAGCTCGATTGAGTCCATAGATAAAGGATTATATGATTGAGTCAGATGTAACCACAGATCTGTGGATGTAACAGAGACAAGCCACCTACTAAGGATTTATATGTGCTACTAGTACCTTTCTCTCTCTCTAAAATTCCGTCCAAACCTAGACAATAGTGCGCACATTTCAGTATGTATAGAGTTAACTGGCACAGACTACTCCAGACGTAGCACTCAACGTAAAAATTCTTACCTACATGATTTTTTGTCTTCCTTACATTGCGTTGTACTCTCTCCACTCGTAAACCGGGAAAAGATGTTGCTTTATACTCAAATTTACATTGCAGAGTACTGGAAATCTCAATAGATAGAGCCACAAACTACCCACACTATAGACGCTCAACGTAAATTACGGCAAGTTGGCCCGGTCACGTGGTACTTGGAAGTTGTGCTTCCAACCGAGAGATGTCGCAAACTCTACAGAATTTTATGAGTAAAGTTGGCAGCGCTGTGTTATTGGTACGATGTTATTAGGCAATCCAACGACCTGTCAAACGTAATTCAATATGGCCGACGTGGGCAAACACGGGTTTATTTCTTATTAACTTGCGGAAACGTAACCAAGGCAACAGAAAAACAAACTCTTTTAACGAACGAGAATGATTGTTTGCCGGATGTTTGCCCACAACCCCATGTTAAAAGTCACGTGGTTTGGATTGCCTAATTGGTAAATGATGCTGTCATATGGCAAATTGTCAAATTTTATAAGTGTCTTCGTAGGTTATCATAGTGGTGTTTCGTTGTAAAAATGTTTATAACGTGCAGAAATTAGCACTTTTCAGTTTATTTTTAGGTCAGAAAATCGCATTTTATCAGACTGAACCAGAAAATGATTGTGACAGTCCTGTAAACGCTTTTATAGAACTCATATCTCATTAAACGGCTGAGTCTGATAAATGAAATTTTCTAAAAATAAAAGTGCTACTTTCTGGCCAGTTTCTTAAAAAAAGAAATAAATAAGAAAAGTGTATTCCCAAGCTTGTGTACATTTTTTTGCTAGAAAACTACCACTTGTTAACCAATCTACTATTTGTGGCTTTAGTATGTAGTGATACTTATTTCAAGTATATATTGATACTATCATTGATTATTAATCAATATGATACTATGATATAAATACAAATGAAATAAAACCCAAATTATATTTGCTTCTGCAGCATATCAGCATAATTTCAGTGTCTTGGGAAACTGTGCTAGTCATATTTTAATATCAAATGTGGCATAGCACTGTTTAAGAGGACATGTGTTTTTAAAATCATGTATATTAATTTGACAGTCAAAATAATTTAAAGTTCCCTCCAATCGTTACTACCGCTTCCAACCACCAGAGGCGCGTCAATTTTGGTCCCATTCGAATGTACGGCCGTTGAGCGTCTATAGTGTGGGTGGTTTGTGGATAGAGCTATACACTTAGCATCAGCCTATCAGATTCAACTTGAGAGTGACGTTATGGCGTGAATGCTAGTGGCCCAAACAATTGTATAGGGTGTCCCAAATTAATGAGCAAAATATTTTTTTTTTCTTAATGGCATCTTAAATTTTCCACTTGTTCATGTTTTACAATGATTTATAATCGTTCAGCTAATTGTCTACTGGGATTCTTATAGATTCATAGACACTATAATGTACTTCCCACAAATATCAAAACACTGCTTAGCGTTAAAAATTTAATTCAAACCGTTTCCGCTGGATGTCGTGTCCCCTTAAATTGGAATTCACAACTGTCTTCGTCTATTTCGTCTTCTGCGTCTGACTATCCTATCTTCTTAGTTCTCTAATCTTTGGCATAGGTGTAACGCCGCGCCATCTGTAGCACCTTTACAGCAACCATAATATTTAGTGGCGTAGTGGCAAAACGCAAAAGATTACATAGAATTTTTTTTTTAAATTGAACCGCCTTTAAAAGGACGCTAAACATTATGATATAAAATTTCACCATCGCCTAGTTAATTGAATCTTATTATTACCTAATATCGATTTAGAGGTCGGTTAAAAATACGTTTGAATTTATTTGCTCATTTTTACACCGACCGCGATATCGATATTAGATAATAAGTTTCAATTAACTAGGCAATGGTGAAATTTCATTTCATAACTTTTAGCGTCCTTGTGAAGGCGGATCGATTTAAAAAAAATTGTTTTTCATTCTTTTTAATGTCCTCTTGATTTAGCTTCCAGGTATACAGTTAAAAGAAAGTCCTCCATTTTCAATTGTTTTAACATCAGGCTCGCGATCAGAGAATCCTGAAATCTCCATGCAGCGAATGTTGGCGATATTTGGTTCGCTATTTTGAACTCTTACCTTTTGTGACACCTGATTCGGTGTCGGCTGCTCCGAAAATACTTATAACTACCAATTTTAATGTAATTCCGAGTGTCCATGGCACGTTCTTGACCCTTCTTCTAGAATTTGGTGGATGCACGGGGTAGGGGTTTAATTTTTGAGATTTTTTTCGCCTTATACACTAGATGAAACTAATAAGGACACCACCGCCGATTGTTGCTTTACACTTTAAGAAAGATATCATGGAAATCGCTTGAGCCGATCGAGAGTAATGATTGTACACACATAAGAAACATAAAAAACATTGAGAACCTGCTTTTAAAAAAATTTTGAACTCGGTTAATAAAAAGAGTCTATAGAGAACAAACAATCACCGAGTAGGTACATCTAGCTCGATAATTTTAAATTGAAATATATTGGCATACTAAATATTTGTAGTAGATTTGTTAGAAAAGTAAAACAATACATTCTGAACTATTACTTTATTGTAATAAGTCAAGAGTCCTCATACATATTTTTTAAATGTAATCAGGGAATTGTAGTTGTATCGACATAAAACGTTGGTATGACCGTACGCTTAGCAGGCAACCATGACAGTTGTCGTGACTCTCGGGTATGCCATATAATAATGGGGCGTCTACTAAAGATATATGAAGCTAATAGTCATCGTGCACAATGGTATCTACTCTTCCCTAATAGCACATGGACATCCCAAAAGCGCCCCAAGAACGTACTCACAGGACATGAAAACGTCCCGAGGACGTACTTTACCGATGTAAGCCGTACCGAGGACGTTTGAAGGACGTTCCCTGTCAGCAAAACGGGGTGTACCGAGGACGTCCAACCCAGGACTTATGTGGGACGAACGTAGGTCTAGAGAGGACGTCTTGAAAACGTTGTTGGGACATACTATGCAAAACATATAGGTACCTCCCACTCCATCACTTTTAATGTGTATTCACAGCAGAGGGTATTTATGTTCCTTTTTGGGTTTTCTAATCACATGCATTTCTTTCGAAATAGAATCCCGTGATTGGATTCTATTTCGAAGGGAATAAATGTGATTTTAGAAGCCAAAAAGATAAAAAAATGTCAATATATAATTACCATGTAGAAAAATTATTCAAATAGATTGATTTTAATACTTGGTATTTTTATTTATCAACACCAATGACAAATTTATGCGAACATTTTATTTTTATTGTGCTATTGAAAAATAAGTTATGGCATTTGTATTTTTTAAAAATTAACTTCTTACTCTACAAATTCAAGTGTCAAGTGTCAAAAATACAATTTTTATGGGATTTAAAAGTTATATAATACCTACTACAGTATAATATAGTTATATATACATTAAGTCATTGAATATTATATTATAAGAAATAAGCCAAGTGTGCAATAAAACGTAGGATAAATGTATATCTCACCTTCTCTTAACGTTTTGCACACTTCGTCTTTTTATAATTATCTTAGTTTATATTATTCTCTAATATTCTCTCTCTTTTGACACCCTCTCTGTTCTTTCTTTTGCCCCCTTCAATCACGATGCAATAGCCATTTCGGTGTCCTTCCAAGACTTTGAAGCGTTAGCGACTTCAGCAGCCCCTGTGCAAATAAAAGAAAAAAACCGCTGCCTAAGGAATCACTACTTCCACATCCAGATTATTCGTCCAAATCACTTTAAAGGAAACATCTTGACTATATTTGCACTCTAGTATGTGGAAATTATTGGTCATAGAATTTTAATAATATTTGGGGTAGATGTCATAGAAAAGTTTGAGGAGTTGGTTTCTGCCAAATACGTTAAAAATGAAGTTTCTAGTTTACCGTACTTATTTTCCACTATTTACAACCTACAACCTCAATGGAGTCATCTCAATCAGATGTCACTACAATACATACGTGTACTAACTTTCAAGTGAATATCTCAATTTGATGTTATCAATCCCATTAATAATGAAGCGGAGGTGGTAGAGTTTGAAAAATATTAGAAAGAAATCTGAGGCCTTGGTTTCTAGTATATACACCGAATCCCAAATTTCTGTAGTCTTACCAGCTTGCTTTACTGATTTTCCCCTATTTGCCCCTATTTAACCCCCAACCCTTCAACGGCATCATCTCAAATTATGATCTAGTTTCAGATGTCGTTATAATACATACGTGTACCAAATTTCAAATGAATATTTCAATTTTATTTTATCAACCCTTTTCATATTGAAGTAGGGGTGGTTGGGTTGAAAAATATTATAAGAAAATCTGACGCTGTGGCTTCTAGTACATACACCGAATTTCAAGTTTCTGTTGTCTTACCAACTTTTTACTTATATTCCTCTATTTACCCCAAATTAACCCCCAACCCTTCAACGGAATCATCTCAAAATATAAACTGATTCCAGACGTCGTTATAATACATACGTGTACGAAATTTCAAATGAATATCTCAACTTTATTTTGTCAACCCCATTAATGGGGTAGGGGTGGTGGGGGGGTTGAAAAATATTATAAAAAAATCTGAGGCCTTAACTTCTTGTACATACACCGAATTTCAAGTTTCTGTACTCATACCAGCTTGCTTTACTTATTTCCCCCTATTGACCCCTAAATAACCCCCAACCCTTCAACGGAATCATCTCAAAGTATAATCTAGTTCCAGATGTCCTTATAATTCATACGTGTACCAAATTTCAAATGAATATCTCGATTTTATTTTATCAACCCTTTTAATAATGAAGTAGGGGTGGTGGGGGTTGAAAAATATTATAAATAATCTGAGACCTTGGCTTCTAGTACATACACCGAATTTCAAGTTTCTGTAGTCTTACCAGCTTGCTTTATTTATTTTCCCCTATTTACCCCTATTTAACCCCCAACCCTTCAACGGAATTATCTCAAAATATAATCTAGTTCCAGATACATACGTGTAGAAAATTTCAAATGAATATCTCAATTTTATTTTATCAACCCTTTTCAAATTGGAGTAGGGGTGGTGGGGGTTGAAAAATATTATTAAAAAATCTGACGCTTTGGCTTCTAGTACATACACCGAATTTCAAGTTTCTGTACTCTTACCAACTTGTTTTACTTATATTCCTCTATTTACCCCAAATTAACCCCCAACCCTTCAACGGAATCATCCCAAAATATAATCTAATTCTAGACATCGTTATAATACATACGTGTACGAAATTTCAAATGAATATCTCAACTTTATTTTTTCAACCCCTTTAATGGGGTAGGGGTGGTGGGGGGTTGTAAAATATTATAAAAAAATCTGAGGCCTTAACTTCTAGTACATACACCGAATTTCAAGTTTCTGTACTCTTACAAGCTTGCTTTACTTATTTCCCCCTATTTACCCCTATTTAACCCCCAACCCTTCACCGGATTTCCTCAAAAAACAATCCAGTTCCAGATCTCGTTATAATATATACGTGTACAAAATTTCAGGTCAATATCTTAAACCGTTCCGGAGAAAGCGTGCGGACAAAAAAGTTACAGACAGACCGACAGACAGACCGACAGACAGACCGACAGACAGACCGACAGACAGACCGACAGACAGAAAAATTTTTTTCGCTCAAATTTAAAATCTCGACGTTTCATGACATTCTAAACCTATTTCACGAATAAAAATTTTTGAAAATTTTTTTGCGATTACTATACTTCCAATCCACTACGTGGATGTGGAAGTAATTAACATTTCAGATGAAATCTTGGCAAAAAACATTAAGACTAATATATGCCACCTGATGGGCAAGCTTATATTTAAAATAAATTGTTATAATTTTCTTGGTGTCCGATTAAAAAAAAAATCACAGTTTAAATGTGAACATTTTTTTTAACTGACTTTTGCATTTGAAAGGTTCCCTTGTTCATTCAAAAATTTTAAGAACACCTCTTTATATGAATGATCGATTCTACAAATAATACCAAAGATCGAGAGAAGCAGAAATATATGTTGTGACTAATGCTACCAGATTAATAACATTATTATAAGTTCAACGTTATATTTTTTGCCAATATTATTACAGAATTCAAGAAAATGGCTATGGGTTAAGATGCATTAGGATTTACGGTTAGAATCAGGTTTATTAGGTTGAACATTGATGATGTATAAAAGTTTTTGTACGTACGTACAGCATAATATCAGAAAAAATATAACAAATAGGGCATATAAGTTACAAATTTGTAAATTTTCCTCAAAAAGTACCTTTATTAGTTTTTTCCTTATATTAATTTAGTGAAATCCCTAATTATGCTTTACAAGTTTGTTGATGTTTTCTAGCAAATGTTTTTATTACTCGATGTATCAAACCTTACCTATTACAAATTTCATCACCTCCACTTGTTCATCAGAAATAAACCATATATAACACTTCGTTTAACACACTGAGTAGGTACTTCTTCTTTTCAATTTTTACTTCCCTTGCATACCGAAGGGAAGTATTGTATTTACTTATAATGTTTAACCAACAATCTTCTTTTAAGTGAATAAGTTCGCTCCATGATAAACAACTAAAAACTACATACCCAGCTTCACAGGTGATCTCCCATAGAATTTTAACAGAGCCAAATAAGGTGGGTGGTAGTATATTTATTATATATAGGCTATAACCTACAAATAAGCAGCACCAAATTTATCTGGAATAAAATATCGATCAAAATACTTATACATTAAAAAATCAATTAAATAGACTTACCTATTTTTGGTACTTTCTTTTATAGCCGTTAAAAGTGACTAGTGGGCGGAAGAAATAAAAATGATGCAATGCAATAACCATAGGGTTGCCAAATTGAATTCCCCATAGTTTGACAGCAACTAACCGAAACTCCTACATCTCAAACAACACGACGTTTGGCGGGAATTTTAAAATAAAAGAGCTTTATAGGAACTTAACATATTTTCAATTGTTATTCATTCCAGTATTTCCATTTATTCTCATTGCGATATTTTCGTACTAATATAGAGGATAGTAGTATAATAACTACATTGTACTGTCAAAAAGTACAAATTAATATGATTTCGCAAGATGAAAAAAATAGTTGAAACGAATACAAGATTTCTCAAATCAGAAAAATCAAATTGACAAAATTTAAATGGACCATGAAAAATGAAAATATTTTGTTATCAAAAGAAATTTTGTTACTAAAACTTTTTAAGGATTTTAGTTTCATTTTTACAGTTTTTAATTTCCTTTTTTAATCATATCCTCATCTGCTCAAAAAAAACATCACTCCTAGAGGTTATTTCACAAATGTGTTTAGGTTTGGCTTGACTAGACTCTAGCAGGATGTCCTTAAAACGTTTTATTCGGAACGCTTTAGGGACGATAGCAAACGGACGTCTTTGGGACGTACCATATAAACCCGGGACGTTCAGACCTAACGAGGACTTAAGTGTACGTCCTGGGGACGTTTGTTGTTATCAGGGTTATAATATGTAAAACATCGTCTTGAGTAATTATTGTTTCATAACCTGATAATATCTTTTAAATATAGTCTCCATATTGAGTTGCTAACAACAGAACAATATAAAGTATCGGTGATATACGCTTAATAGACAACCACGACAGATGATGTGATTCTAAGAGACCTACTATGACCAAAGGGGGCCAAACAGCCATTATGCTCAATGGCGTTCATCCTTATAATATGTAAAACATCGCTGTACATAATTATTATTTAGTGATCCGATGTATTTTTTAATTCGCCATATTAAGGTGCCAACAACATAAAAATATAAAGTCTTGCTGATACCCTACTGTCCACGGAAATTAGCCTCTACGGCGTCATACGGCTGCTGGGAGCTCCGTGCAGTGATGGGTGGCCAGCAATTTTGTTGTTGCTGGGTCACTTTCGCCAGATTGGAGGTGGTCAGGGCCAATAGCTGTGCTAACTGCTCGTATGAGGGCAGTCCCAGGCTTGGCTGGAGGTTCTCCGTCATGGCTGCAGAGGGGACTGGGATCGTCCCGGTCGTTTGCCCTTGGATCACTATTTGTTGTCTGTTTGGCGTTGCACTAGGCGCTGTCGTCTGGTAATGTGGGGTAGTCCTCCCCTGGAAGGCCAGTCCTGGTTGGCTAGGTGTGACGTGGTAGGCACCGGCCGGCGAGGTAGGCGAGACGAGTTGTTGTGCGTCCGGCGATGGACTTCGACTTGGGTAGGTTACTGCTGATGGCACCATGCAGCGAGGGGTGGCCGGCTGGCGGCGAGGCGTCAGCGAGGCGTCGCTGAATAGCTGCGGCCAATCCGGGGTGGTAGCAATGTTATACTGGCGGTCGCTGGGTAGCTCTGGGCCGGAGGTGGAAGCTTCTCCATGTGTGGAAGAGAACAAGGCGAAGCGGCGGTCTTCCGACGACAGTGAATCGTCACTGACCCTGAATGCTGTTGGGCCTACCATACAGCGAGGGGGCATCGCCATGGAATCGTCGCTGTCCAACCTCAGTTCCATTGCCTTGTCTTTGTGCCAGGGGGCTGTGCTGCGTACCATGCAGTGAGGGGGCATCGCCATGGAATCGTCGCTGTCCAACCTCAGTTCCGTTGCCTTGTCTTTGTGCCAGGTTGCTGTGTTGCGTACCATACAGTAAGGGGGCACCGTCGTGGAGACGTCGTTCGTGGCCCCAGTGCCTAGTACCATGTTCGTAGCGGATCCTGCCTCGCTGTGCCGGGGTGCTGTGCTAGGTGCCATACAGTAAAGGGGCGCCGTCGTGGCGGCGTCGTTCGTGGCCCTAGTGCCTAAAGAAATGTCGGTGTTTATGCTTACCTCGCCGTGCCGGGTTGCTGCGCTGGATACCATACAGTGGGGGGACACCGTCGTGGCGACGTCGTTCGTGACCCCAGTACCCCCTGCCTGGGCGTCTCGGTGGCGGGGCACTTCGTGGCTAGATGCTGTCGGTGGCACCGTGCAGTGAGGGGGGGCCGTGGCCGGAGCGTCGTCCGTGACCCCAGTGCCTACTGCCTTGCCACTACGTGTGAACATCTTCACTAGTCACTTATGATTTCTGGATGGCTAGCCCAGAGAGGCGCCTTGGACGGGCGAGGGTAATAAAACACACTTTCACTTAACAACACAAAGAGGGGAGCAGCCTTATCAGCTTTGGCGTTCTAGTTCACTTGTTGACTCGATGACTGCTGCTTCAAGACTCGCTTTGCTGGATTTTGGCGTGTTCTTTTATAGAAGTTTGGGCCAAAATCCGAGCATTTGATTGGTTAAAATATTTAGTATATATATAAATATTTTGTACCGAGGTTATATATGTGGGTAGCGGTGCGTCAGACAAGTCAGAGCTTGTCTGACCGCCGATGACACTACACCTAACAGTCAATCGCGGTAAGTGGCATGATGCAGTCAAATATACCATGCAGCAAAGGAAGGTCGACTAGAATCAAGCACACATACACATACAATGCAAAAGTCTGCCAGGACTGACGCATGATATGTACGACATCGTTCTACATAATCATTGTTTAATGATGAGATATATTTTTTGAATATAGTAACCCTATTGAGGTGCTGCAAAGAAGATAAATAGTTTTGCAGAGGTCGTACGGTTAACAGGCGACCGCGATAGATGAGGTGCTGCTGTCAGACGCATCATGTAGTAAAGGGCGGCCGGCTAAAATTGTAAGTTCGGAAAGCTGTCATTTAATGATCCGAAATTCTGATGCTTTGAACAAAGAAATATAAAGTTTTGTTAAGATCGTACGCTTAACAAGCAACCACAACAGGTGGAATATGCTATCAGATGTATCATACAGTAAAGTAAAATCAGCTAAAATTACTTCAAGCTTATTCATCGCAATGGTTATCTATCCATAATATGTCAAATATCGTTCTGCATAATTATTGTTTAATGATCCAATTTTATTACATATAGTCGCCATATTGTAGTGTCAACAGAAAAATATAAAGTTTTTCTGAAACCGTACGCTTAACAGGCAACCACGACAGATCATGCTGGTATAAGGCGTACCATACAGCAATGGGAGACCGACAAAAAATAACCCAAGTTTACAGCCACTATGGGCAATAGCTATTTCTAAATATAATTTTATTTTATGTAACAGTAGGTACGTAATTTTCCTGTAATTAGACATTATAAATTTATTTTACCTATTAAACTTACATTACACAGCCTTTCACATTCTCAAACATCCACGATATACCAGAGATATAATCAGGTTTGCTACAGCAAGAAGAAAGTGGAAGTCGAGCATAGCATAATCTTTCTTTTAGTGAGGAATTATCATATCAACATAAAAACTGATATTTGTTTCAGTTTGATTTGACAACACCGCAGTGGTTCTGTAAACACCGGAAAATAAACGACATTTAGCGCGACGTCGCGCTAACCACCGGCTTGGGCCGGCAGCCCCCGGTAGATAGCAGAAATGGGTGCGCTATCCACCTGTACAGATACATATATATATATATATATATATTAAAATAAAATATTTCTGTCAATCACCTCTGTGAATCCTTATTTTCATAAGGATAATAAACCAAACTGCAAATAATTGCGAGCCTGGCCGCGTTAAGTATAGAAATCGCATTCTACAACAAAACGCTTTGTTTTGATTTAAACAAGCACCAGCCGAAAGAATTATTCCTAATTAAAGGAAACTCTCGTACCAGCCGTCTCAGACTAACTTGCATACTGCAGTTTCGCACTTCCTGGTGCTCATCAGTGCAAGGCGAGCCCGAGATGACTAGTACAAGAGCCTGGTTAACCAAGTGGCCAGATCGACGTTGTAAAACGACGAAATGGGGGAGGCTCCATCTAGCGACAGCTGCCTGTTGAAATCAAAACAATAATATCCCGACATGGGGCACGTAATAGTAAACAGCGTGCTTCCAGAGGGCAGAATATATTAAAATAAAATATTTCTGTCAATCACCTCTGTGAATCCTTATTTTCATAAGGATAATAAACCAAACTGCAAATAATTGCGAGCCTGGCCGCGTTAAGTATAGAAATCGCATTCTACAACAAAACGCTTTGTTTTGATTTAAACAAGCACCAGCCGAAAGAATTATTCCTAATTAAAGGAAACTCTCGTACCAGCCGTCTCAGACTAACTTGCATACTGCAGTTTCGCACTTCCTGGTGCTCATCAGTGCAAGGCGAGCCCGAGATGACTAGTACAAGAGCCTGGTTAACCAAGTGGCCAGATCGACGTTGTAAAACGACGAAATGGGGGAGGCTCCATCTAGCGACAGCTGCCTGTTGAAATCAAAACAATAATATCCCGACATGGGGCACGTAATAGTAAACAGCGTGCTTCCAGAGGGCAGAATATATTAAAATAAAATATTTCTGTCAATCACCTCTGTGAATCCTTATTTTCATAAGGATAATAAACCAAACTGCAAATAATTGCGAGCCTGGCCGCGTTAAGTATAGAAATCGCATTCTACAACAAAACGCTTTGTTTTGATTTAAACAAGCACCAGCCGAAAGAATTATTCCTAATTAAAGGAAACTCTCGTACCAGCCGTCTCAGACTAACTTGCATACTGCAGTTTCGCACTTCCTGGTGCTCATCAGTGCAAGGCGAGCCCGAGATGACTAGTACAAGAGCCTGGTTAACCAAGTGGCCAGATCGACGTTGTAAAACGACGAAATGGGGGAGGCTCCATCTAGCGACAGCTGCCTGTTGAAATCAAAACAATAATATCCCGACATGGGGCACGTAATAGTAAACAGCGTGCTTCCAGAGGGCAGAATATATTAAAATAAAATATTTCTGTCAATCACCTCTGTGAATCCTTATTTTCATAAGGATAATAAACCAAACTGCAAATAATTGCGAGCCTGGCCGCGTTAAGTATAGAAATCGCATTCTACAACAAAACGCTTTGTTTTGATTTAAACAAGCACCAGCCGAAAGAATTATTCCTAATTAAAGGAAACTCTCGTACCAGCCGTCTCAGACTAACTTGCATACTGCAGTTTCGCACTTCCTGGTGCTCATCAGTGCAAGGCGAGCCCGAGATGACTAGTACAAGAGCCTGGTTAACCAAGTGGCCAGATCGACGTTGTAAAACGACGAAATGGGGGAGGCTCCATCTAGCGACAGCTGCCTGTTGAAATCAAAACAATAATATCCCGACATGGGGCACGTAATAGTAAACAGCGTGCTTCCAGAGGGCAGAATATATTAAAATAAAATATTTCTGTCAATCACCTCTGTGAATCCTTATTTTCATAAGGATAATAAACCAAACTGCAAATAATTGCGAGCCTGGCCGCGTTAAGTATAGAAATCGCATTCTACAACAAAACGCTTTGTTTTGATTTAAACAAGCACCAGCCGAAAGAATTATTCCTAATTAAAGGAAACTCTCGTACCAGCCGTCTCAGACTAACTTGCATACTGCAGTTTCGCACTTCCTGGTGCTCATCAGTGCAAGGCGAGCCCGAGATGACTAGTACAAGAGCCTGGTTAACCAAGTGGCCAGATCGACGTTGTAAAACGACGAAATGGGGGAGGCTCCATCTAGCGACAGCTGCCTGTTGAAATCAAAACAATAATATCCCGACATGGGGCACGTAATAGTAAACAGCGTGCTTCCAGAGGGCAGAATATATTAAAATAAAATATTTCTGTCAATCACCTCTGTGAATCCTTATTTTCATAAGGATAATAAACCAAACTGCAAATAATTGCGAGCCTGGCCGCGTTAAGTATAGAAATCGCATTCTACAACAAAACGCTTTGTTTTGATTTAAACAAGCACCAGCCGAAAGAATTATTCCTAATTAAAGGAAACTCTCGTACCAGCCGTCTCAGACTAACTTGCATACTGCAGTTTCGCACTTCCTGGTGCTCATCAGTGCAAGGCGAGCCCGAGATGACTAGTACAAGAGCCTGGTTAACCAAGTGGCCAGATCGACGTTGTAAAACGACGAAATGGGGGAGGCTCCATCTAGCGACAGCTGCCTGTTGAAATCAAAACAATAATATCCCGACATGGGGCACGTAATAGTAAACAGCGTGCTTCCAGAGGGCAGAATATATTAAAATAAAATATTTCTGTCAATCACCTCTGTGAATCCTTATTTTCATAAGGATAATAAACCAAACTGCAAATAATTGCGAGCCTGGCCGCGTTAAGTATAGAAATCGCATTCTACAACAAAACGCTTTGTTTTGATTTAAACAAGCACCAGCCGAAAGAATTATTCCTAATTAAAGGAAACTCTCGTACCAGCCGTCTCAGACTAACTTGCATACTGCAGTTTCGCACTTCCTGGTGCTCATCAGTGCAAGGCGAGCCCGAGATGACTAGTACAAGAGCCTGGTTAACCAAGTGGCCAGATCGACGTTGTAAAACGACGAAATGGGGGAGGCTCCATCTGGCGACAGCTGCCTGTTGAAATCAAAACAATAATATCCCGACATGGGGCACGTAATAGTAAACAGCGTGCTTCCAGAGGGCAGAATATATTAAAATAAAATATTTCTGTCAATCACCTCTGTGAATCCTTATTTTCATAAGGATAATAAACCAAACTGCAAATAATTGCGAGCCTGGCCGCGTTAAGTATAGAAATCGCATTCTACAACAAAACGCTTTGTTTTGATTTAAACAAGCACCAGCCGAAAGAATTATTCCTAATTAAAGGAAACTCTCGTACCAGCCGTCTCAGACTAACTTGCATACTGCAGTTTCGCACTTCCTGGTGCTCATCAGTGCAAGGCGAGCCCGAGATGACTAGTACAAGAGCCTGGTTAACCAAGTGGCCAGATCGACGTTGTAAAACGACGAAATGGGGGAGGCTCCATCTAGCGACAGCTGCCTGTTGAAATCAAAACAATAATATCCCGACATGGGGCACGTAATAGTAAACAGCGTGCTTCCAGAGGGCAGAATATATTAAAATAAAATATTTCTGTCAATCACCTCTGTGAATCCTTATTTTCATAAGGATAATAAACCAAACTGCAAATAATTGCGAGCCTGGCCGCGTTAAGTATAGAAATCGCATTCTACAACAAAACGCTTTGTTTTGATTTAAACAAGCACCAGCCGAAAGAATTATTCCTAATTAAAGGAAACTCTCGTACCAGCCGTCTCAGACTAACTTGCATACTGCAGTTTCGCACTTCCTGGTGCTCATCAGTGCAAGGCGAGCCCGAGATGACTAGTACAAGAGCCTGGTTAACCAAGTGGCCAGATCGACGTTGTAAAACGACGAAATGGGGGAGGCTCCATCTAGCGACAGCTGCCTGTTGAAATCAAAACAATAATATCCCGACATGGGGCACGTAATAGTAAACAGCGTGCTTCCAGAGGGCAGAATATATTAAAATAAAATATTTCTGTCAATCACCTCTGTGAATCCTTATTTTCATAAGGATAATAAACCAAACTGCAAATAATTGCGAGCCTGGCCGCGTTAAGTATAGAAATCGCATTCTACAACAAAACGCTTTGTTTTGATTTAAACAAGCACCAGCCGAAAGAATTATTCCTAATTAAAGGAAACTCTCGTTCCTTTAATTAGGAATAATTCTTTCGGCTGGTGCTTGTTTAAATCAAAACAAAGCGTTTTGTTGTAGAATGCGATTTCTATACTTAACGCGGCCAGGCTCGCAATTATTTGCAGTTTGGTTTATTATCCTTATGAAAATAAGGATTCACAGAGGTGATTGACAGAAATATTTTATTTTAATATATTCTGCCCTCTGGAAGCACGCTGTTTACTATTACGTGCCCCATGTCGGGATATTATTGTTTTGATTTCAACAGGCAGCTGTCGCTAGATGGAGCCTCCCCCATTTCGTCGTTTTACAACGTCGATCTGGCCACTTGGTTAACCAGGCTCTTGTACTAGTCATCTCGGGCTCGCCTTGCACTGATGAGCACCAGGAAGTGCGAAACTGCAGTATGCAAGTTAGTCTGAGACGGCTGGTACGAGAGTTTCCTTTAATTAGGAATAATTCTTTCGGCTGGTGCTTGTTTAAATCAAAACAAAGCGTTTTGTTGTAGAATGCGATTTCTATACTTAACGCGGCCAGGCTCGCAATTATTTGCAGTTTGGTTTATTATCCTTATGAAAATAAGGATTCACAGAGGTGATTGACAGAAATATTTTATTTTAATATATTCTGCCCTCTGGAAGCACGCTGTTTACTATTACGTGCCCCATGTCGGGATATTATTGTTTTGATTTCAACAGGCAGCTGTCGCTAGATGGAGCCTCCCCCATTTCGTCGTTTTACAACGTCGATCTGGCCACTTGGTTAACCAGGCTCTTGTACTAGTCATCTCGGGCTCGCCTTGCACTGATGAGCACCAGGAAGTGCGAAACTGCAGTATGCAAGTTAGTCTGAGACGGCTGGTACGAGAGTTTCCTTTAATTAGGAATAATTCTTTCGGCTGGTGCTTGTTTAAATCAAAACAAAGCGTTTTGTTGTAGAATGCGATTTCTATACTTAACGCGGCCAGGCTCGCAATTATTTGCAGTTTGGTTTATTATCCTTATGAAAATAAGGATTCACAGAGGTGATTGACAGAAATATTTTATTTTAATATATTCTGCCCTCTGGAAGCACGCTGTTTACTATTACGTGCCCCATGTCGGGATATTATTGTTTTGATTTCAACAGGCAGCTGTCGCTAGATGGAGCCTCCCCCATTTCGTCGTTTTACAACGTCGATCTGGCCACTTGGTTAACCAGGCTCTTGTACTAGTCATCTCGGGCTCGCCTTGCACTGATGAGCACCAGGAAGTGCGAAACTGCAGTATGCAAGTTAGTCTGAGACGGCTGGTACGAGAGTTTCCTTTAATTAGGAATAATTCTTTCGGCTGGTGCTTGTTTAAATCAAAACAAAGCGTTTTGTTGTAGAATGCGATTTCTATACTTAACGCGGCCAGGCTCGCAATTATTTGCAGTTTGGTTTATTATCCTTATGAAAATAAGGATTCACAGAGGTGATTGACAGAAATATTTTATTTTAATATATTCTGCCCTCTGGAAGCACGCTGTTTACTATTACGTGCCCCATGTCGGGATATTATTGTTTTGATTTCAACAGGCAGCTGTCGCTAGATGGAGCCTCCCCCATTTCGTCGTTTTACAACGTCGATCTGGCCACTTGGTTAACCAGGCTCTTGTACTAGTCATCTCGGGCTCGCCTTGCACTGATGAGCACCAGGAAGTGCGAAACTGCAGTATGCAAGTTAGTCTGAGACGGCTGGTACGAGAGTTTCCTTTAATTAGGAATAATTCTTTCGGCTGGTGCTTGTTTAAATCAAAACAAAGCGTTTTGTTGTAGAATGCGATTTCTATACTTAACGCGGCCAGGCTCGCAATTATTTGCAGTTTGGTTTATTATCCTTATGAAAATAAGGATTCACAGAGGTGATTGACAGAAATATTTTATTTTAATATATTCTGCCCTCTGGAAGCACGCTGTTTACTATTACGTGCCCCATGTCGGGATATTATTGTTTTGATTTCAACAGGCAGCTGTCGCTAGATGGAGCCTCCCCCATTTCGTCGTTTTACAACGTCGATCTGGCCACTTGGTTAACCAGGCTCTTGTACTAGTCATCTCGGGCTCGCCTTGCACTGATGAGCACCAGGAAGTGCGAAACTGCAGTATGCAAGTTAGTCTGAGACGGCTGGTACGAGAGTTTCCTTTAATTAGGAATAATTCTTTCGGCTGGTGCTTGTTTAAATCAAAACAAAGCGTTTTGTTGTAGAATGCGATTTCTATACTTAACGCGGCCAGGCTCGCAATTATTTGCAGTTTGGTTTATTATCCTTATGAAAATAAGGATTCACAGAGGTGATTGACAGAAATATTTTATTTTAATATATTCTGCCCTCTGGAAGCACGCTGTTTACTATTACGTGCCCCATGTCGGGATATTATTGTTTTGATTTCAACAGGCAGCTGTCGCTAGATGGAGCCTCCCCCATTTCGTCGTTTTACAACGTCGATCTGGCCACTTGGTTAACCAGGCTCTTGTACTAGTCATCTCGGGCTCGCCTTGCACTGATGAGCACCAGGAAGTGCGAAACTGCAGTATGCAAGTTAGTCTGAGACGGCTGGTACGAGAGTTTCCTTTAATTAGGAATAATTCTTTCGGCTGGTGCTTGTTTAAATCAAAACAAAGCGTTTTGTTGTAGAATGCGATTTCTATACTTAACGCGGCCAGGCTCGCAATTATTTGCAGTTTGGTTTATTATCCTTATGAAAATAAGGATTCACAGAGGTGATTGACAGAAATATTTTATTTTAATATATTCTGCCCTCTGGAAGCACGCTGTTTACTATTACGTGCCCCATGTCGGGATATTATTGTTTTGATTTCAACAGGCAGCTGTCGCTAGATGGAGCCTCCCCCATTTCGTCGTTTTACAACGTCGATCTGGCCACTTGGTTAACCAGGCTCTTGTACTAGTCATCTCGGGCTCGCCTTGCACTGATGAGCACCAGGAAGTGCGAAACTGCAGTATGCAAGTTAGTCTGAGACGGCTGGTACGAGAGTTTCCTTTAATTAGGAATAATTCTTTCGGCTGGTGCTTGTTTAAATCAAAACAAAGCGTTTTGTTGTAGAATGCGATTTCTATACTTAACGCGGCCAGGCTCGCAATTATTTGCAGTTTGGTTTATTATCCTTATGAAAATAAGGATTCACAGAGGTGATTGACAGAAATATTTTATTTTAATATATTCTGCCCTCTGGAAGCACGCTGTTTACTATTACGTGCCCCATGTCGGGATATTATTGTTTTGATTTCAACAGGCAGCTGTCGCTAGATGGAGCCTCCCCCATTTCGTCGTTTTACAACGTCGATCTGGCCACTTGGTTAACCAGGCTCTTGTACTAGTCATCTCGGGCTCGCCTTGCACTGATGAGCACCAGGAAGTGCGAAACTGCAGTATGCAAGTTAGTCTGAGACGGCTGGTACGAGAGTTTCCTTTAATTAGGAATAATTCTTTCGGCTGGTGCTTGTTTAAATCAAAACAAAGCGTTTTGTTGTAGAATGCGATTTCTATACTTAACGCGGCCAGGCTCGCAATTATTTGCAGTTTGGTTTATTATCCTTATGAAAATAAGGATTCACAGAGGTGATTGACAGAAATATTTTATTTTAATATATTCTGCCCTCTGGAAGCACGCTGTTTACTATTACGTGCCCCATGTCGGGATATTATTGTTTTGATTTCAACAGGCAGCTGTCGCTAGATGGAGCCTCCCCCATTTCGTCGTTTTACAACGTCGATCTGGCCACTTGGTTAACCAGGCTCTTGTACTAGTCATCTCGGGCTCGCCTTGCACTGATGAGCACCAGGAAGTGCGAAACTGCAGTATGCAAGTTAGTCTGAGACGGCTGGTACGAGAGTTTCCTTTAATTAGGAATAATTCTTTCGGCTGGTGCTTGTTTAAATCAAAACAAAGCGTTTTGTTGTAGAATGCGATTTCTATACTTAACGCGGCCAGGCTCGCAATTATTTGCAGTTTGGTTTATTATCCTTATGAAAATAAGGATTCACAGAGGTGATTGACAGAAATATTTTATTTTAATATATTCTGCCCTCTGGAAGCACGCTGTTTACTATATATATATATATATATATATATATATATATATATATATATATATATATATATATATATATATATAAATATATATATATATATATACATCACGCTATCTTTTCTGCGTCTGTACATTGCATTTTTACATATCTTTCTGCGTCCACCACTTTTCTGCGTCCGTATATGGACGCAGAAAGGTAATTCCATGTTATTTTGAATCTCGACATTTGTACTGACCTCTATTGAAACTCCACTGATAGTGCTAGTTTCATTAATTTGAATGTCGCAAGATAGAACACTGTAAACCAATTCGTTTAGATAATATAACCTATTGAAATTTTCTCTCCCGGTCGCAGAAATAATACTAAAATGTACAAAATTGTATAAATTTAGTTCATACATTTGAACGGCAGGTAGCGCTGCAACTTTACGTGTATACTTTCATAGTGTATAATTTAAAACAATTTGAAGACGTTTCTGCGTCCTAGGAGGTGGCAACAGTGTATTTATTTCATATACGTCATTAATCGTAAATAAAATTGAGATTTAGTGTGAGTACGAGCCTAGATAGCAATCTTTTAGAATTTCTTCATTTTACTTCCACATCCACCAAAAAAATTTTCAAATTCTTTTTTTCTTGAAATAGGTTTAGAATGTCATGAAAGGTCGGGATTTTAAATTTGAGCGAAAAAAAAATTTCCATCTATCGGTCTGTCTGTCTGTCTTGAACCACTTTTTGTCCGCACGTTTTCTCCGGAACGCTTTAAGATATTTAGTTGAAGTTTTGTACACGTATAAAATATAATGAGATCTGGAACTGGATTGTTTTTTTAACATATCCGTTGAATAGGTGGGGGGTAAATAGGGGGAAATAAGTAAAGCATGCTAGTAAGTACAGAAACTTGAAATTTGGTGTGTGTACTAGAAGCCAAGGCCTCAAATTTTTAATAATATTTTCCTCCCCCCTCCAACCCCATTATAAAAGGGGTTGATAAAATAAAATTGAGATATTCACTTGAAATTTGATATACGTGTATATTATAATGACATCAGGAACTAGAATATATTTTGGGACTATTACGGTGAAGGGTTGGGGGTTGAATAGGGGTAAATAGGGGAAAATGAGTAAGCAAGCTGGTAAGATACAGAAACTTGACGTTCGGTATGTGTACTAGAAGCCAAGGTCTCACATTTTTTAGAATATTTTTAAATCCCCCACCACCCCTACTGCATTATTAAAGGGGTTGATACAATAAAATTGAGATATTCACTTGAAATTTGGAGATGATTCCGTTGAAGGGTTGGGGGTTAAATATAGGTAAATAGGGACAAATAAGTAAAGCAAGCTGGTAAGACCACGGAAATTTGGGATTTGGTGTATACACTAGAAGCGAAGGCCTCAGATTTTTTCAATAATCTTTTCCATTCCCCCACCACCCCCACTCCCTTATTAAAACAGTTGATCAAATTAAATGGAGATATTCACTTGAAATTTGGTAAACGTATATGTATTATAACGACATCTAAAACCAGATTATATTTTGACATGATTTCGTTGAAGGAGTGGGGGTAAATAGAGTTAAATAGGGAAAAATAGGTAAGACACACTGGTAAGATTACAGAAACTTGGGATTTGATGTATATACTAGAAACCAAGGCCTCAGAGTTCTTTATAATATTTTTCAACCCCTTCACTCTCACCACCTCCACTCCATTATTAAAGGGATTGATTACATAAAATTGAGATATTCATTTAAAAGTTAGTACCTGCACGTATGTATTGTAATGACAACTGATTACGATGATTCCGTTGAAGTGGTGGGAGGCAGTACATTGTGATTAGGGGAAAATAGGTAGAACAAGAAACTTCATTTTTAACGTAAATGGTAGACCCCAATGACTCAAATTTTTCTACGACATCTGCCCCAAGTATTATTAAAATTCTGTGACCAATAATTTCCACATACTAGAGTGCAAATATAGTCAAGATATTTCCTTTATAGCGACTTGGATGAAAAATCTGGATATGGAAGTAGTAATTCCTTGGACAGCTGTTTTCATTTATCTGTTGTCTTTTCTATAGGATGACTCCCTGTATACTTTTTTAGATAAAGGTATGTCAGGTTTTCTTCCTAAGAAGCGATAACTACATTCCAAATATTATTTTCCTTGCCATTAAGTTATTTTTAAGGGTGACCTCCCTGTATACATTTCATTCAACTATGTCAGCTTTTTTCCTCGGTAATTATGTCAACTACAATCCAAATATTATATCCACCATAATTATGTTTCATAGTTCCAATCTTGTACATTTTTCCTATTTTCTCTGACATGCAAAATATTATATGTTACATTCCTCATAATTTTTTTATCGTGGCCACCCTGTATATTTTCGTTTGACATTTGTGTTAAGTGCATGCGAAATATTATCCATCTCATTTTTGAATAATTATTTCGAAATATTTCCATCCGTCACATTTCTTGTTTATTTCATTAGAGTGACCACCTTATATATTTTTCATATTTTTTCAAATACTATCCTTCCCCGTCAAGTGGTTTTGTAGGTACCTACAGCGCAAACAGACGCCAGACCGATAGACAGACAGACTGGTGGAATTAAACTGATTTAATTTTCGTAATCTACATACTCTGAAACGTGAAAATGCGGAGAAATCTCGGAGGATGTTTTTGTCATGACTACAATACTTCGGTAAGCGAGGGAATTAAAACTTCAAAATATTTGTATTATTACGCTTCGTAAACCAAACATGTTTTTGTGTGATTATGCGTATATATTGAGGGGGGGAGGTGGTGCTGCGTGTTGCGAAATTGAATTTGAGACCTAATACCAACTTAAAAGTAGCATAACTTAATACGCTCTTAGCTATAATGATTTTAGAAGCTACAGATTTCTTTTAATGACATTTGTTAGCAAAATAAGGTCATGTTTGTCATACAGGGTGATCTCTGAGGCATGTAAACTCTCATATTTTAAAGAAACGTTACTAAAGTATTTGATTGGGCACACAAGAATATGAAGATATACAAAATATTAAAACTATATAATAAACAATGTGTTTCTCAGGAGCCAACTTTATGTATTAGGTATTCAATTTTACTCTAGTATTATAAAGGTTAATGAGGACTATCAAAAGATACAAAATTTCGATGTACTACTATAGGATACAGTTGCATGTTTTCCAGCCGGTAATTTTGCTAATTTTCAAGTGTTATTACTTTGTAGAGTATCCATATCTTCGTTTACGGCTTTCTTCCAATATTCCTCGTCTGATCTTCCTTTAATATCTGACATGGTTATATGCAAATCTTTAATATAAGATTCAGCGCTAAGTGCTAAATAGATCATGTCATAATCCCTAAACCAGGACGGTGGATTTCTAATTCTAGCTGTAGTTGGCTCTTCAACTTCTACTTGTTCTATTTCTTCTTCGGGTTCATTTCTGTATTCATTATCAACTTGCAATTGTTCACTGATTACAGAACAATCATATTCATCATTTTCACCATATTGCTTTCCAATATATTTGATACGTCCGAATGAGTAAACTTAGTTTCGTCGAAGATAACGTCATGTTCTATGACTATTTTTTGATTTTCATGATTCCACAACCTATATCCATTTGGCACATAGCCCAAAAATTTAATTTTTTACATTTTGTATCGAACTATCGTCGGAATCTTTTTGGTATATATAAATATTCAATGCAACCAAAAATTTTCATTTTAGATATATTTGGTTTTTCACCATACCATTTTATTTATCAAACAGGATGTCGGCCTACGATTTATGACATGAACAGCCGTCAAAACACTTTCACTCCATAAATTCTTCTCAAATTTCGTTCCACACATGGTTGAACAAGCTGTATTAGAATAGTGCGACCTATCCTCTCTGCAACTCCATTTTGCTCATCAGGCGTATACGATACTGTATATTCAACAATTATTCCTAATTAAATGTGATCTATATTTAGAACCATTATCGTAACGCAAACGTAATAATTTTGTCCCAAAATGAGCTGCCGCCATAGCTTCGTATTCTCGGAAATATTTGAAAACCTCCATCTTATTTTCCAAAAGATAAGTTATCGTGAAATGACTAAAATCATCTATCAGTGTAAATAAATACATCTTTCCATTCCAGGAACATGGTTCTATTGGACCACATGTATCCGGATATGTTAATTCTAAGGGCCTTTTTGTTAGCGGTGTTTTATTTGTATGAGGTTTTCTTGTTTGCTTTCCCTCAATACAACTATCACAAATACTTTTATTTACAGACAAGTCCGTATTAATGCCAAGAACCATTCCAGAATGAGCTAACTTTCGCAAATTTGTGTTTCAAATATGTCCCAATCGTTTATGCTACACCCGTTAAATCATTAATTGTTTGAGTACCATTTGTCCATATATTTCTACACTCGAACTCAACTTCATAGAGTTTATTATTCCGTTTGCAAATCACAATTAGCTTTGAATTTCTGAAAATTTTAACTAGTCCTTTTTGTGTATCTAACTATTTGTGCATTTTATATTATTTGTTTTAATTGATGCTATTTGATTGTTTTTACTGCTTTACCTGTTTATGTATGTTATCTTTGTTCAATAGTCATTATCGTAAAGGTGTCTCTAACATCATTACTATAGGTAATGAAATTGTAATTTTTTCGCTACTTTTCGCATTTAAAGTCCAATTGCGCTCTTCACAGCATATCCAAAAACTATGACGAAAACTGCATAATCAGTCAATGAATATACCTACTGGTGTTGCAATTTTCATTTGTGTGAATATAAAGATGGAAAGTACCAATTTATTTACCTGCCAGGATAAAAAATAGTAATTTTTGGGTTAATAACCTACTTTTTAAAAAGATCATAAATAATTTTATGCGTTTTCTTCGATATTTCTGATAAAAGCACCGCACAAGTAATACTCTCAGTTTCCTCGGTATCCATATGTATTGTTAAATACGCAATAAATAAATATTATGCCCGAACTTGAATTGACTATCCAAGGAATTATTTAATTATTGAGCGGTCATTTGTTAAATTCTAGGCTGTGCTTAATTTATTAAAATAGAAAATTCCAGTTTAACAGGTCGTTGTCAATAATTCAATATTAACTAATTACTTATTACCTTTCGTTGATTTGCACAGTACTGCAAAAAACTATTTGCTAACCGCGAACAGTAAGTGATGTTTCAGATCTCGAATGTTTAGGAAACCTCGGGCCCACCTAAACTGCATTCTCTATTTAAAAGTATTACTTACAGTTCGTGGTACGTAATATACTGTTTTCTATGATTTGTTACCAGTCAGCTGGAAATGCTGTCTAAGAGAGGCGGCAACAATGTCAGACGCATACAGGTCTGAATTATCTAAATATATATTTTTACGGACGCAGAAAACATAGAATTTTGTAAAATATATACTGGACCTCGAAATAATAGGAAACTGTAAAGACGCAGAAACATTGCAAAGTGTACACAAAACTAAAATAGTGATTTTTGAAACAAGTATATATGTATATAATGAAAATTATGTATCAATAAGCACAGAAAAATTGGTTACGTTTGTAGATTTCAAAATATGTAGATATACTTTGATGGACGCAGAACCCTTGCAAAATGGAAAGACGCAGAAAAGATAGCGTGATGTATATATATATATATATATATATATATATATATATTGCTGTATATCCACACTGTGGAACACTACCTAAGTGTCGTGTTTGAAATCATAAATAAAATTCACAAATTTGTATGTATTTTAGGAATTAATCATAACAGTTTTACTTTAACGGATCATACAGAAGCAGGAGTATCTGTGGTTTATTTAATTGATTCAAGTTCACTTATTCTCATCGAGTAGGATGCAGAGAATGAAACTTGGTATTGAATACGAACAAAATATTTAAATAAACATAAAATGATGTTATTTTAGTTTAACAAGGTTATTCTAAATAGTATATAATAAAACATGAACTGATAGAGAATCACAATCTCATTTAAAATGATTTAGAATGAAATTGGAAAACAAAAAAGTAAATTTTATAAAATCTGACATGCATGTCAAAAATTAGGGCTGAAAATCATAAATTGTGTAGAAACACTATAAATCTACACAAAATGAATATTGAATTGAAGACTAATACCAGTAGTTGCTTTGCAGCGTGATTATTTTAGAAATAGTAAGTCCATATATTACAAAACACTGAATGACATTTTAAGTTTTCAGATATTTTCAAATATCATTGCAGAAAGGTGTTTTGTAAATGATATTTCACATCATGCAGAAAGAAAGGACTAATAGTATGATGTTAAATGTTTGTTGGCGTATGAATTTCTTGTTTTAGTTTATAATATCAGTATTCTGTCAGTATGTAAAACTGCAGTACGTTTTTAACTACTAGCATTTTGTGTTTATCATTGCTATTCATCTAAATGTATGAATTAGTATTTATTTGAGATTGGAATTGTTAATTGTAGTTATAAGTAGATTTTAAAAGGTATTTGTAATATGTCAATATATTTCGAGTAATTACAATTATTCACTTAATCCTGAAAAGTAGAATAAGAAACTTATCAGGAAAATCAAAGAATTAAAAACAGTATTCAATTAAGGTAAAGAACAAACAAAACTGAATAGTTTAAATTTTAAATTAAAATTAAATTTTGAAATATTAGATCAAAATAGAAAAAAACAATTGAAATATTGGAAATTAACCCATTGAAACGACTAAAAATAACAAATCAGTTGATCATACACCGCTGAACAGCGAGCTGCGAAAAATATTCATCCAAGAATAAATAAATAAATTGAAAAGAAAAGAAAAGTGGTGAATAATTTGAAGGTTAGGATATTACAATCCAGATATATTGATATCAAGAATAAATTGTAAAAGTTGATTAAATATAAGAAGTGAGTATACTTTGAAAGTATTAAGAAGTAGATTATCCGGAAAGCAGATTTAGAAGTATTTGTTAATTCAGTTAGCAAATTTATATGGTGAAGAAATTTCAAACGTCAATCAAGTGATAGAAATATTTCAAGGAAATCTTGAAAATAAATTGGAGGTTAGAAACAAACGTCAATCCAGTAAAGAAGAAGAAGAAGAAGCCTTGAGAGGTTAAAAAGTCAGTCAAGTGACATAATATTTCAAGGATCATAATAACCAGTTAGAGGTTATAATATAACATTACTCGAGTCGAAAGAAAGACAAGGTAAAGCTTTACTATATCAGAAATCCATGGTACATATTTATTTTAAATAAAGGCCATATTTATCATTTTAGTTAAGTTAGATTTTGTTATTTAAATTTGTTAATTACATTCCAAGTTCAAATTTGTTAATAAATTAATACTTTGTTCGTTCAATACTGAGTTTGATTTATTTAGATTGTTATCTTGATCGATGAGCATTTATTGAACCGACTTCGTTGGACCCTGAGTAAGAGTCATTCTATAGATTGTAGATGGTCATGCTAATGGTGTTCTATAGTCTATAATATTAACAGCTTTTAAGAAACTGTTTGGCGCTCAATAAAATCATTTCAATTTACTTTCAAAAAGTAATTTCGAACGTATATAAAAAATGAAATAGATAACAGAATATAGAACATTTATAAATGTTCTATATTCTGTTATCTATTTCATTTTTTATATACGTTCGAAATTACTTTTTGAAAGTAAATTGAAATGATTTTATTGAGCGCCAAACAGTTTCTTAAAAGCTGTTAATATTATAGACTATAGAACACCATTAGCATGACCATCTACAATCTATAGAATGACTCTTACTCAGGGTCCAACGAAGTCGGTTCAATAAATGCTCATCGATCAAGATAACAATCTAAATAAATCAAACTCAGTATTGAACGAACAAAGTATTAATTTATTAACAAATTTGAACTTGGAATGTAATTAACAAATTTAAATAACAAAATCTAACTTAACTAAAATGATAAATATGGCCTTTATTTAAAATAAATATGTACCATGGATTTCTGATATAGTAAAGCTTTACCTTGTCTTTCTTTCGACTCGAGTAATGTTATATTATAACCTCTAACTGGTTATTATGATCCTTGAAATATTATGTCACTTGACTGACTTTTTAACCTCTCAAGGCTTCTTCTTCTTCTTCTTTACTGGATTGACGTTTGTTTCTAACCTCCAATTTATTTTCAAGATTTCCTTGAAATATTTCTATCACTTGATTGACGTTTGAAATTTCTTCACCATATAAATTTGCTAACTGAATTAACAAATACTTCTAAATCTGCTTTCCGGATAATCTACTTCTTAATACTTTCAAAGTATACTCACTTCTTATATTTAATCAACTTTTACAATTTATTCTTGATATCAATATATCTGGATTGTAATATCCTAACCTTCAAATTATTCACCACTTTTCTTTTCTTTTCAATTTATTTATTTATTCTTGGATGAATATTTTTCGCAGCTCGCTGTTCAGCGGTGTATGATCAACTGATTTGTTATTTTTAGTCGTTTCAATGGGTTAATTTCCAATATTTCAATTGTTTTTTTCTATTTTGATCTAATATTTCAAAATTTAATTTTAATTTAAAATTTAAACTATTCAGTTTTGTTTGTTCTTTACCTTAATTGAATACTGTTTTTAATTCTTTGATTTTCCTGATAAGTTTCTTATTCTACTTTTCAGGATTAAGTGAATAATTGTAATTACTCGAAATATATTGACATATTACAAATACCTTTTAAAATCTACTTATAACTACAATTAACAATTCCAATCTCAAATAAATACTAATTCATACATTTAGATGAATAGCAATGATAAACACAAAATGCTAGTAGTTAAAAACGTACTGCAGTTTTACATACTGACAGAATACTGATATTATAAACTAAAACAAGAAATTCATACGCCAACAAACATTTAACATCATACTATTAGTCCTTTCTTTCTGCATGATGTGAAATATCATTTACAAAACACCTTTCTGCAATGATATTTGAAAATATCTGAAAACTTAAAATGTCATTCAGTGTTTTGTAATATATGGACTTACTATTTCTAAAATAATCACGCTGCAAAGCAACTACTGGTATTAGTCTTCAATTCAATATTCATTTTGTGTAGATTTATAGTGTTTCTACACAATTTATGATTTTCAGCCCTAATTTTTGACATGCATGTCAGATTTTATAAAATTTACTTTTTTGTTTTCCAATTTCATTCTAAATCATTTTAAATGAGATTGTGATTCTCTATCAGTTCATGTTTTATTATATACTATTTAGAATAACCTTGTTAAACTAAAATAACATCATTTTATGTTTATTTAAATATTTTGTTCGTATTCAATACCAAGTTTCATTCTCTGCATCCTACTCGATGAGAATAAGTGAACTTGAATCAATTAAATAAACCACAGATACTCCTGCTTCTGTATGATCCGTTAAAGTAAAACTGTTATGATTAATTCCTAAAATACATACAAATTTGTGAATTTTATTTATGATTTCAAACACGACACTTAGGTAGTATTCCACAGTGTGGATATACAGCAATATATATATATATATAGACATGTAAAGCACCATTAAGAAGCCCAAAACAGTATATTCCACGAATGATATGAAGCCCACCTCAGTTTTACGAAGCCCGAAACGGGCTTCCTAAAAATAAGCGTGTATAAAGCACCAGTTTTGATAGTAGTGTCATCTAGAAGGGCTTTACAAAATTTCATGTGGCCTCTTAAATTGGTATAATATATCAACTTACACACAGTTAGTTCACCACAACTGACTGTAGAGGGCGCATGACTTTAACTGTATATACTTTGACTATGTATGTTAATGTTTGATGGCTTTTAAGAGCCAAAATACATTGTACAAGCTATAGGAGGCCTCCAAATCTGACAACAATGTTTGCTCTGACATGATCTAAAGTAAATGAGCCTGATTTCGAAATAAATACAATATGAGCAATTTCAAATTACAATTATTTTGTTAATTTATATATTAATGCAATAGAAAAAACAAAAGAATCAAATGACAGCATAGCAGGATCATTGAAAATTTGTGAAAAATGTTTATTTTTGCGTCCTGCAAATTTTTTAATAAACATTTTCCCAAATTTTCATTGATCCATAATTTCTTTTCTTTGTATATTGTGGAATATCTAGTGCTAATTTTACTGTATAATATGGTATATTTAATAGGAATCACAGAAATTATACAAGTATAAACTTTGATTGCTAAGATCTTTTATTTAATTTATTTTTAAAATATTTATAACAAAAAATAAAACTTTATAAATTTCAATTTAAAAAGCAATAAACTAATATTTTTCCTATAAATAAATATATACCGGGTGACACAGAGGGCAAGCAACACCCTGTAACTTTTGTTTTAAATTAGAAAATTCCAAATTTGGGCACGTTTGTTGAGGTATAAATGCGCTCATTTTGACACACTACACGTTTTTCTTCTACCAGTTTAGCTGGAAGTTGCAACTTGTTAATTTTTTAATGTGGAAAGGTAACTTTTTGAATGATTGCAAATTTCTTTTAACAGAAAGAAAAATAATGTTAAAGCTATTTAAATATAGATTCCATTTAAAACATGTTTTAAAGAAACTTATTTTCAATATTTTAAAATTTAATTTTTGGCCGTAATTATGTTTTTTCTTAGCAGAAAATTCGAAAAAGGTCTAAAGAAAATTGAATTGCCAATCGGAATCATGAAAAAAGTTACCTTTCCATTAAAGAAAAATTGAAAAGTTACAACTTCCTATCTTAATAAAAAACATCCCAATTAAAAAAATTTATTTTGAAATATGAAATAGTTACAGGGCGTTACATGTCTCCTGTGTCCCCCTTATATTCTTAAATGCATTCTCCACAATAAAAAAAAGTAATCTCTCTCCATGCATTTGAATAAGGAAATATTTTCCAACCACGATTTTTTGTTTTTGGGTGTATTTCACGTCAAAAGTGTGCTTAAGTGTGCAGAAAAGAAATCATAGAGGAAAATTAAAAAACGAAAGAGGTGCGTTATTTTACTTTTTGGGTTGTAATTCAAAAAGCATATATACAAAACAGTATATTGCATAAATTATACGAAGCCCACTTCATTTCTACGAAGCCCTAGACGGGCTTCCTAAAAACAAGTGCGTATAAAGTAGTTATAATAGAAGTATAAGATAAACCAAATAGTGTGGAGTAAACACTTTTTCCTTATTAATTTATGAAGAAAATGAGCCTAAATAGAACTGTATACGATATGTACGTAGAAATATATTGCGACTTGAAAGCATTGTAATAAATTGCGGATCTTGCTCAAAACACCTATTTTTTACATTTTGTTTCTGCAATAAATCAAATATCAAAAATTAGAATAGCACTCGTAAAACTACAACATATCAGAAAAAGAATGGGCCCAAACAGAATCGCTACGATCAGTAAAACCTAGATATGAAGTAGTGATGTTGGGCATAAATCGCTATTTTTCAGAAATAAGGAATTTTTTTGCGGTCGCAGCACGAAAAACGTATCTGTATTAAAAATTAACATGACATTAACAGCACAAAATGGTTAAAAAAGTGTTTTTAGAATAAAACATATTGATATCATATTTATTATAGAAGTATACAAAATAAACCAAACAATGTAGAGTAATCAGTTTTTCCTTATTAATTTATGAAGAAAATGAACCTAAATAGAACTGTATACCTTATATATACACTAAGTACTTAAAATATAAAAGTTTTATTTGTGAGAAAATTGAATTTATTTTGTTCAAAAAATACGTTTTTACCTATATTGTATCATGGAAAGGTTTCACTATTAATGCTACCCATTTTTTATGTTGCAGCTGAGAAAAAAATGCTTATCAATGAAAAATCGCCATTTGTAGCTTGTACCCATCTTCACTTCATATCTTCGGTTCTACTGATCGTAGCGACTTCTATTTGGGCGCATTTTTTTCGTTATATGATGTAATTTTGTGAGTGATATTCTAATATTTGACATCTGACGCATGCAAACTTTCCAGAAACAAAATGTAAAAATTAGGTGTTTTTGAGCGATTCTCGCTATCCTTACGTTACCTTGTCGCAATATCTCTATAAGTACTTATCGTAGATAGTTATATTAAAGCTTATTTTCTTTGTGAATTAATAAGGAAAAAAAAGAGTACTTTTTGGATATTTTGTATACTTTTTGCAGCCCAAAAAGTAAAATAACGCACCTCTTTTGTTTATTTTTTTACTTTCCCTTATAATTTCGTTTCTGCAAAATTAGGTACACTTTAGTGACGTAAAAATACATCCAAAACTATAAAAAAAAATCGTCGCTGGAAAGTATTTCTTTATCAAGTCTATTTTTTCTCGCAAGAAGCATTATAAAAAAAGTAATTTAAGTTAATCTAAAAGAATTGTAAACTAGGGTTTTTATCTTCACCCAGTGAACAAGTTTATCTTTCCCTTTAGAAGGCAGCACATACGAATTACTTCTTAAATAGGTTTCTTTTACTTGACCGATTTGGGAATGTAAAACTTTAGCATTTGAGGAATTGTCTATTTCCATGTCATCATCAGTCTCATAGTCTGAAGATAATTCAGATGAACTATCATGTGGAATGTATTCAGATCCTGAACTTTGATAATCTTGAAGGTCATCGAAATGTGAATCCTCCTCGTTTCTTTCTAAATAGATTCTGTCCCTTGGCGTAGGTTTAGAGTTGTATCCTATTGTTTAACCTTATGTTGTGAACACCTACCAACCGTGGTCTCCAATTTTGTGTGTTTATATAAAGTCGCCTTGAAAGACCCCTGGGCGTGAAGAGTGTGTCCTTGTTTATTCCTTGATTGTTTCTCTTCTTTTTCTCTTTCTCATTCTCGATTAGGTTGGAATAGACATAATGACTTTCGCAATACCCACAATTGTCGTGGCTAAACGGGCTACGTTCCCAAAGCCATTTCCTTAGGGAAAAAAAAAGATTCTGTCCCAAGAACAAAAACTATTCTCCTTGTTATCACTATCACTTGTACTATCTGTAGTAAAGCCGTATTTTCCAGATCAGTATAATTTGTATACATTGGATTAAGTACGGTCAAAATAGAGGGCATACATTCGTCATTAGCTGAATATTTATATTCAGAAAACGGTTCCACAGATGAAGCTGTTTTCAAAATAGATGGTTGGAATTTACAAGGAACATTTTCTTGTAAATTCATGTTATTTTTAGATTTTGGATTAGTTTCAGGCAAAGTGGACGTTTCAGATGTGCTAAAACTATTATCTTGGGAGCAATACTCTTGGAATATATTAGGTTTAGAAATGTTAGAAAGATTATTAATATCTAACTTCATAGAAACATCTCCATTTTCAATTGATTCCGGAATAGGTGGATGCGTCAAAGGACTTTCTTGTAACTCCATTGGATCGGACTCAATGAAAGTATGTGTGTCAGACACACTACTATTAATATCTTGATATTGAGAATTGGACCTTACATTTTCTTGGGACATAGTAGGTATTAAGAAGTATGAAATAAGATTAATTTTTTTCTGCTCAGAAGGGATACAAAATGCAGTTGTTTCCGAAATAGGTGCCGTGTTGGTGGCGTTTTATTCCCTTCATGAGGATGAGCAACAGGTAACAAGCACTGTCTAAATAAGGTAGTATCAGAAATCACCACTTGCTTATTCTCAATAGCCAATTTTAGCAAAAACTCACTCCGCTTCATTTTACACCACTGCACGTAAACATTATTTAGTGGATTGTGTGAGTCTGACGAAAATACAAGTTCACCACTAATTGGGATAAAATAATTTTATACCAAGCAATAGTTGAATTCTGCACTGGAGAATCAACACAAATTGTTACAAACAAGACGTTTTACTGTGGCAACACCGCCGGGCTTCATAAAATCGTCGAACAATATAAATATATACACTCGGGCTTCTTAATAACTGCACCACTTAGGGGGACTCTCAAGAACTGAAAAGTCTAGCGAGAATTGTATTGTACGTAACCTTACCCCTCCCACTGTGCCCACTATTCTAATTAAATATGATGCGCATAAGCGCCAAATATACAGTCTTATTTGTAATATTAAGCCCGGGCTGCGGGTGACCTGTAGTATGTACCGGGCTTCGCATCATCCGTGGGGCACGTATATATATATATAATATAATAACAATAATGTAAATAACCATATTAACCTACTGGAACAAAACCTACCTATTATAAAATAACTAATTTATTACTAAGATAAATTTAGATGATATTAAAATAAAAATTTAGTACTAAAATAAATCTAGGTGGAAAAGATATAATCTCAAAACTAATATAATAACAAGTATGGTAGTATAAGTTCGACATTGAATATATACAAACACAAAAATATACTATACTAAACCAAATATACTACATGTGTATATATAAAATATATCCATATATGTATATTCATCAGGTTTTTTTGAAGTAAAACCTTTTAAGGGGTAACGATTCATGGTGTTATTGTATTATTTATTTTTCATCGTAATTAAGTCATGGATTTCTGTTCTATTTGAATTTGAGATGAAAGCTTTGGAATGTTTTTTAAATAAATGGTAATTCGTTAGATTTTTAATCTTGTCGGGAAGTTCATTAAATAATTTGGGAGCGAGGAATATAAAACTTCTTTGTCCTACGGATTTGCCACAATATAGTGATTTATATTTTAATTTCTGTCTGGTTGCATAGGAATGTTGTGGTTGAGTTAAAGCGTCCTTATTATTTAACTGCTACAAGACGATAGTGTAGAGGGTAGCGTATTTTTGTCACACGCATATGGTAAAAATTTAGTTTTATTAAAATTTATAGTTAATAATTTATGATCAAACCAATCCAGTCAAATTCTGCTTGCAATTTCAAATTTTACCACGTCTGGTTACTATATAAAATAGCAGTATCGTCAGCAAAACTTATGACCATTCCATCCAATGAATTTTTTGTCAATAAATTAGTCAAATATATTGTGAATAATAGCGGACCTAACACGGTACCTTGTGGAACGCCAAATTCAACACTGCGATGTTCACTATTTGCATTACCTACTTTCACAAATTGCTTTTTGTCTGTAAAGTAACTTTTAAAAAGTTTTATGCTAGGACCGCGAAAACCAATATCACTCAATGCTTCCAATAGCTGTGCATGACTCACAGTATCAAAAGCCTTGGCAAGGTCAAGAAATATGCACATACAAAGAGTTACTTTATCCATGTATCTATATATCTCTGAAGTTAAACGTTCAATTGCGTTTTGCGTAGATTTGTTCTGTTGAAAACCAAATTGACGTACTGACATTAATTTAATTTTTTTTTGTATAACCATTTATTCGGTTCTTGATAAGTTTTTCCAATATTTTTGCAATGTTTGATATAATTGAGATAGGTATCTAATTAGAAACATCCGCTTTATCACCGCTTTTGAAAATCGAATTAACAACAGCAATTTGTAAAGCCGAAGGGCAAATCCCACAGTAAAAAATTGTATTTATTAAATAAGTAATGTGGGATGCTATATCGTCCGCAATTTCTTTAAGCGTTTTTTCTTTTATCATGTCAACTCCGGGTGATTTGTAATTTTTTAGCTCACCTATGATATTCTTAACTTCGACTTTGTTTGTAGGCACAAGATAAATGGAAAAGGGCGTGGAAGATCTTAATGGTGTTACAGCTGGTCTTGTAATTTTTCTTGCTAAATTCTTCCTTACATCTGTAAAGAAATTTACAAACTCATTTCCAATTGTTGATATATCGGACGTAAGTTCTCTAGATACTGTTTTTATTTCCTTAATTGATTAATTAGTTTTACTTTTATTGGTTATTTCATTTACTACATTCCATATATTTTTACTACTTTTACTATTATTTGATATTTTCGTTTTATAATACTTGAACTTAGTTTCTTTTATGAAATCATTCAATTTATTTTTGTAAAACAAAAATTCGTTTTTTAAATTTATGTTATTTGGGTCGCTTTGTAACTTTTTGTACAAAATATCCCTTTTTCTAATGTATTTTAATAAGCCGGAGCTTACCCACTGTGGTCTATTTTCTTTGTGTATGTGTACAATACAATCGGACTTATCGTGCTTACAAGAAACGGGACGGATGGACAGACAGACAGACGGACGAACATTTTGAAAGTTGCTCAGACTTCGATCACGAACACAGTGATATAAAAAGTTTTTCTCTACGATATTACAGGTATTAGAAATGTAAATATACTATTCGTTTTCGTACTTGCGAAGGGTATAAGATTACTTTGTTGGCACTTAATAGGATACTGAAGGTACACGTTTATCTAAGACGTGTGCCTTAAGTATTCATTGGACGTCTTGGCAGTTTCATATGAGTTTACCAATGAAGTAGATACCTATATTTGGATTACTTAAAGAATTTTTTATGCCACCTGGCAAATATATGTAACTCATAATAGTTCCACTTCCGTTAATAACAATTATATATGATGATACATCATAAAAAAAATCATTTGCTAAAAAAGGTTATAATTTGTGTCAAATAATCGTTAGTTGTAGACATTATTAAGTGCTGAGTGGGCTATACTTAAGATTGGCGGGGAAGGAGGATAAAGCGCTAAATGAAGAGATATCTCCGTAATAATCAAATTTTAGAAAACAATATTTTTCAACAACTTACAATTATTTTCAGTTAAATAACCACCCAATTTTTAAAAAACAGCTTATTGTTAATCATTAAAATTATGATTAACAATAAGCTGCTTTTGCAAATTAGGTGATGTTATTTAACTGAAAATAAGGGTAAGTTGTACATAAATAAATACTACAGGGTTGTTGGAAGATGTTTTAAGATCACTGCACCTATCATAACTTGTTCTTCACAACCCATAACCCTGCGTCTGCTCCCTTTTTGCTTCTCGGTCAGAATTTCTCTGGGTTCCAAGTAATCGGATATCTTTGTGCAAATGACTGAAGATAGTAACTTGTAGAGATTGACCAGGATCTTGCGTTTTATCTCCCTTTGGGATTAGGTAGGTGATACCTTCCGTCATGAAAGACGGTGTTCATTAAGAATGTCGAATGATGTCATTGAACTTCTGGGCTAGGAAAGTATGGGTTGAGGGCAGTCTTTGTACCAATAATTTTGTAGCTTATCAAGTCCTGGCGCCTTGAAATGACTTCTTTAAAATCGTCTGTCTCCTTTGTTTCTGAGCTATTCATGACGAGTTGCTCTTGCATTCTATCTGATTTTCCTATATTGCCCTCCAGAAGCTTCGGAAGTTCCGATTATTTCATGTTTCTTGTTCTCTAGGTTCCGGTAGAAATTGTCTTTGATTCGATGCAAAGCGGCCATGTTGTCTTTCCTTTCTTCACTTTTAGTATACCTTTGAAGCCGAGCAGAATTTAGAGCTAATTTTTGATTTAAGGTGTCTAGTAGATCTGTCGCATTTTCAGTTATTCTAACGATTGAAGCCTAACGAATTTCGATAGGTAGCTTATTCCATAGGCATCTGCTTCTCTGGCCATTGCAGAATTGCCCAATGGGGTGGTCGATTATATGTGTTTCCTGACCTTTGCTTCAGTTTCAGTTTTTGTCCATTAGATTTAACTATTGTGAGTGATTAACAGCAGATGCAGTTCTTCCAAACTCATTTCATTTGAGTTTTGGTATCCCCGGTCGTAGAGACTGGTTGGTGCCACGCTACTCAGCAATATGCAGTTCTAGTAGAACTTCTAGCGCCATATGTGCTTGTTGCTCTTGTTCGGTTCTGGCGAGGGATTGCAGAGGATTTTCGTTGTCGCTCTGATGTGACCCGATAGAGTCTAACTCATGGGCTCCGATTTCATTTTGGACTGCGATGTCATTCTGGACTTCTCGCCGTATTCTACTTATAGTCAGTTCGGCAGGAGTTTCAGTGTTCTTTTGATCGGCTATTCTTCCTATACTGAGATGACTTAATTCAGGGTGGTTTCTAATGAATTCGTCGCGTAGTCTCTGTCTGTAAAGGAGCATATCTCTTTCCACGTTGGTGACTCAAAGTCATTCGTGCATCTCATGCGCCTACCAACTGGTTCTTCTCACGCTTGAGTGGGAACCTCCTCACTCCTCACTACTTTCAGCTTGAGCGAGTCTGACAGGTTGTATGTCGATTGTGGGTGACTCGTTTGTGGATACCAGTTCGTAGTGATTGTCACCTGCTCTCACGTTCAGCGCCGACTGCAAACGTGCCCTGGGGAACACCAGGCAGCCGCATGAGAGACTAGTAACCCACATGGTGTTTCTTTTAGTTGCCTTTTACGACAGGCAGAACATGCCCTGGATCTATTCTTTTTCAACCCGGATCCAGACGGGCTGACTTCTAAATACAATACACGTACGCTTCAATTCAATTCGTATTCATTCATTTTATTGTAATACCATAGTGAAGAATTAAAAAATCAATATAAGCTATACCGCAATTCCGTAAATAAGTTTATTGCCAGGTGCAAAAATGATTTTTATCAAAATGAAATTAAAAACAATGAGGGAGATATAAAAAAAATCTATAAACTTATTTCAGAGGGAACAAATGAACAAAGAATTAATAATAATGGAAATATAAACATCCTACTGGATGACGTTAAATTTGAAACTGATAAAGAAATGGCTAATCATTGTAACATTTTTTTTTATAAATATAGGCAAACGCATGGCAGACCAAATCAAATCTGTAAATGAAGTAATACTTAAGTCACACCTCTAATTCGTCTGTTTCTCTACCCAGTTAACCACAATGAACTTATACATTCACTCAAGAATAATAGTGCTCCTGGAGTTGAGGGAGTGCCATCAAAAATCATAAAAGACATGCATATTACTTCCACATCCACGTAGTGGATTGGAAGTATAGTAATCGAAAAAAAATTTTCAAACATTTTTATTCGTGAAATAGGTTTAGAATGTCATGAAACGTCGAGATTTTAAATTTGAGCGAAAAAAAAATTTCTGTCTGTCGGTCTGTCGGTCTGTCTGTCTGTAACTTTTTTTGTCCGCACGTTTTCTCCGGAACGGTTTGAGATATTGACTTGAAATTTTGTACACGTATATATTATGACAAGATCTGGAACTGGATTGTTTTTTGAGGAAATCCGGTGAAGGGTTGGGGGTTAAATAGGGGAAAATAGGGAAAAATAAGTAAAGCAAGCTTGTAAGAGAACAGACACTTGAAATTTGGTGTATGTACTAGAAGTTAAGGCCTAAGTTTTTTTTATAATATCTTTCAACCCCCCACCACCCCTACCCCATTAATGGGGTTGATAAAATAAAGTTGAAATTTTCTTTTGAAATTTCGTACACGTATGTATTATAACGACGTCTGAAATTAGATTATATTTTGAGATGATTCTGTTGAAGGGTTGGGGGTTAATTTGGGGTAAATAGGGGAATATAAGTAAAACAAGCTGGTAAGAGTACAGAAACTTGAAATTCAGTATACGTACTAGAAGCCAAGGCGTCAGATTTTTTATAATATTTTTCAACCCCCACCACCCCTACTCCAATATGAAAAGGGTTGATTAAATAAAATTGAGATATTCATTTGAAGTTTGGTACACGTATGTATTATGACGACATCTGGAACTAGATTATAATTTGAGATGATTCCGTTGAAGGGTTGGGGGTTAAATAGGGGTAAATAGGGGAAAATAAGTAAAGCAAGCTGGTAAGACCACAGAAACTTGAAATTCGGTGTATGTACTAGAAGCCAAAGCGTCAGATTTTTTTGTAATATTTTTCAACCCCCACCACCCCTACTCCAATATGAAAAGGGTTGATTAAATAAAATTGAGATATTCATTTGAAATTTGGTACACGTATGTATTATAACGACATCTGGAACTAGATTATAACTTGAGATGATTCCGTTGAAGGGTTGGGGGTTAAATAGGGGTAAATAGGGGAAAATAAGTAAAGCAAGCTGGTAAGACTACAGAAACTTTAAATTCGGTGTATATACTAGAAGCCAAGGTCTCAGATTATTTATAATATTTTTCAACCCCCACCACCCCTACTTCATTATTACAAGGGTTGATAAAATAAAATTGAGATATTCATTTGAAATTTGGTACACGTATGAATTATAACGACATCTGGAACTAGATTATTCTTTGAGATGATTCCTTTGAAGGGTTCGGGGTTATTTAGGGGTAAATAGGGGGAAATAAGTAAAGCAAGCAGGTATGAGTACAGAAACTTGAAATTCGGTGTATGTACAAGAGGCAAAGGCCCCAGATTTTTTGATAATTTATTTCAGCCACCCACCACCCCTACTCCATTATTCAAGGGGTTGATAAAATAAAATTGAGATATTCACATGAAATTTAGTACGCATATGTATCATAACGACATCTGGAACCAGATTATATTTTGAGATGATTCCGTTGAAGGGTTGGGGGTTAAATAGGGGTAAATAGGGGAAAATAGGTAAAGCAAGCTGGTAAGACTACATAAACTTGAAATTCGGTGTATGTCCTAGAAGCCAAGACCTCAAATTTTTTAACAATATTTTTCAACCCTTCCACTACCCTTACTACATTATTGAAGGGGTTGATAAAATAAAATTGAGATATTCACTTGTAAGTTGGTAGACGTATATATATTATAACGACATCTGGAACTAGATTATATTTTGGGATGATTCCGTAGAAGGGTTAGGGTTAATAGGAGTGACTAGGGGAAAATAAGTAAATCAAGGTGATAAGAGTACAGAAATTTGGGATTCGGTGTATATACTAGAAACCAAGGCCTCAGATTTCTTTCTAATATTTTTCAAACTCCACCACCTCCGCTTCATTATTAATGGGATTGATAACATCAAATTGAGATATTCACTTGAGATTAGTACACGTATGTATTGTAGTGACATCTGATTGAGATGCCTCCATTGAAGGGGTGGGAGGTGAATAGTAGAAAATAAGTAGGGTGAACTAAAAACTTCATTTTTAACGTATATGGTAGAAACCAACTCCTCCAACTTTTCTATGACATCTGCCCCAAATATTATTAAAATTCTATGACCAATAATTTCCACATACTAGAGTGCAAATATCGTCAAGATGTTTCCTTTAAAACGACTTGGATGAAGAATCTGGATGTGGAAGTAGTGATTCCTTAGGCAGCGGTTTTTTTATTATAAAACCACTTCTACATATTATAAACCTAATTTTCAAAACAGGCACAGTTCCAATCCAATTCAAAACGACAATTGTTAGTCCTATCCACAAAGCAGGAAGTAAACACGATATTAATAATTTTAGGCCTATAAGTGTAATGAACAACTTTGGTAAAATATTTGAGAAATGTCTTAAACTTTGACTGATAAAATTTTTCAATGAAAATAATATACTCTCAAAAAATAAATTTGGATTTGTTGGTGGATATAGTACATGTGATGCGATGTGTGAACTTGTGGGTCAAATAACTACACACCTCAATGTTGACGAAAAGAGCATTGCTGTGTCCTTAGACCTGGCAGAGGCATTTGACACCGTACGTCATGACAAACTCCTTAGTATACTTGAAAACTATGGGATTAGAGGTGCCGTGTTGAATGTCTTTAAATCATATTTAACTGATAGGAAACAAATGGTAAAAATTCGTGACTCGTGTAGTGATTCTATTAATGACGAAATAGGTGTTCCCCAAGGAACAGTCCTCGGGCCCCTTCTATTCATTGCGTACATAAATTCACTAACGAATCTTGATATTACCGGCATAATAGTTTCGTATGCAGACGATACAGCATTGCTCTTTTCAGGTAAAAGCTGGGATGAAGTAAGGGAACGGGTAAAATCAGTCTTGCTTACAATAAAAAAATTGGTTGGTTCATCACAAATTAACACTAAATTTAACTAAAACTAACTACATTGCATTTTCAATTACATCTGCTAACCGTCCTAGTTTTTCCAGCATCTCTATAAAAAATTTTGATAATAGCATTAAAGAAGTTTCAAATATACAATTCTTAGGTATAACAATTAATAAGCACTTAAAATGGGAAGATCATACTTTTAGGTTAAAAATAATATTAGAAAATTAATTCACAAATTTTACTTGTTACGCGGTATGATGTCGAAGAATCTATTAACAATGGTATATAGAACATTGGTGGAATCCTTAATTAGGTATGGTATAGAGGTATGGGGCGGTCTGTACAACAACGCATTAAGAGAGTTAAATGTTATACAACATTTTATTTTAAAGGTAATATACAATAAAGAAAAGCGTTATCCAACAGCTTTATTATACAATGAAGATAAACCAACGATTTTTGATTTATCCTGGACCTAAATTTTACAATTTGCTGCCAATTAACATTAGATATATAAAAATTACAAAAAGTTTAACAAAAAATGCAGAACTTGTATTACTGAGAGTTACAATGACTTTATAAATATTCCATAAACATGTTTATATGAAAATAATTAACCAGTATTAGTTTAATTTTAGTTTTAGGTTATTTAGTTAGTTAAGGTGTATTGATCACCCAGTTATTTATGTTAATAAATAAACTGTTTATTGTTTTACAAAATGTGTTATATAGTAGTCATTTATACTTAGTTTAATTATCTTTTGAGCACATACATCTGTTTAATCAGCTAGGTGCTATATAAGAAAAAATCCCTAAAATTAATGACAGTATTGTACATTAAGAAATCTGTAACTATAATTAAGTGAATTTAGAATTAAATAAATTGAATTGAATTGAATTCTGATGCATTGGGTGGTTTTACCCCATTTTGGGATTGTCTTTAGCTGTAGCGTAAACATTTGGGGTATACGACTTTTTTTAATATCACATTCGGTTTCAGCGTCAAAAAATAGATTTTGATGTGCGGTGTAGTATCAAGATGCTTTCCTTTAAAGAGACTTGGATCAGAAATCTGAATATAGAAGTAGTGATTCCTTAGGCAGCGGTTTTCTAGAACTGTGATGATTAAATATAATATACTTCGATTTTACGAAGAGTATTATATACCTACTCCAGTCTACGACGGCAAAAATATGGTATTACCTCCGTACCTCCGAATCCTATCTTTTAGTCGCCTTTTACGACAGGCAGAACATGCCCTGGATCTATTCTTTTTACAACCCGAACCCAGACGGGTTCTATTATTACTATTATTATTATTATTATTATCATCACTATTTTCAATACTAAAATTCCCACCCCCGAGTTGGGGTGGTATCCATCCCTAGGGTAAATTCGCACATTCGCGTAGGGTAGGGTTTGCTTTTTAAGGTATTTCCTACTTAGAGTTTTCAAGCAAACTGATGCCTCTTGATGGAAATCGGAGCCAAAAACTGTCATACACTGGACTAATATTAATAAAATAGAAAAAATTGGGGGGGGGGGAGGCGGCGTTTTTTGAAAAACTTGATAGTTAAAATTAAGGATCGCCCTATAATATAGTTTCAATTCATTGTCATTTATTACTTTGTGATAAGACTCTTATCATAATGTAGCAAGAATTATCTTAATAAGTATTTTAAAACGGTATCAAATTTATGACTCAAGATTTAAGACCTCACTACTTTTGAATAACGTCCTTTAATTGTCAACGGTCAATGATCACTGATCAATGATCAAATGACAGTGAGCTTAATCTGGGGCCTGCGGCTATTGTTTACGCATCTATAAGTAAGTGGCTTAGTCAAGTAGTATTCCCATGATGCTTTCCCCACCAATAACGTTATCTATTTAGTTTGCCTCGTTCACGTTCGTTTGAATCGTTTGTCAGTAGTCAGTGTGCTATTTCGTTGGTTGTTTATGTACGTGACGGTGTTTCGTGTGGAAGGTACTGAGTGAGAGTGTATGTATAACCGACAACGAGTTAGAAAATTCATAACCTCTCTTCATTTTACAACGCTAGCAATAAATAAATAAAAATGAAAGTTTTACATCACATTATCGTCGCCCTCTTGTTTGTTGGTAAGTGTCTTATTTAATAGTAATTAACGTAAAATATTCCATGAGTGCCAAATTAAACTTTGACCTCATTTTATGAATATTTGTTATTGCCTATATAATTTTTTTTATTATTTGGTTTGATCGAGTGCCATGTTACTATATTAACCTTCTCAATGCAAATGTATGTCACATTTATTACTAAACAGGTAAAAACGATGTTTAAGTAAACGAAAAACCGTGTTTTGTACCTTGAATCCTACTTCAAGGATATGGTGAGTTCAGAAGTCAGGCATTAGACAAAAAACAGGTTTCTAAATGTGCTAGTAAATCTTTACAAATAAAATAAAAAGGCCTTCCTCTACCACTATACTGAATTTTAAATCAGTTGGTGTTATAACCAACTAAGTCTGTTACAAATACTACTTACAGGGTGAGTTCATGGACGGCCAATATCTCAACTAGTTGAAATTGAAACAAAAATTAAAATAAAAAAATATACTAGTCGAACTGAACGTTTTAAAAAATGTTGGTAATTCTGGAGAATAACGGGGCATTGGAATTTTCGCGTAATTTTTTCAGGGTAGACCAATTTGGAGTCGTAGAACACGAATCTAAAGTCGGTTTTCAATGCAAATGTATAGTTTTTCCAAAAAAAATTTTTGAAAATGTCCACCACAACACGAACTTTTTGTCAGTGTAAACACTAAAAACACCTCGAATTCGGCCGATTCGGATACCGTATCCACAATCTAGGTGCTTTTTAGAACAATACACTTTTTACGCACTGCAAAAAAGTTGCTGTTTCATAATAATAGATAGTATAAATAGTAATATTATTTATAAGAATCCAGAATTCCATTATTTGACAGATCAGCCATAACTGCCATAAGATAAGATTGCCGCGCATGCGTGTCAAAATACCCTGAAAAGTAGGTGTCTCAAGGCACAACAAAGAAATTCATTTTATAAATACCTATTAAAATTCAGAAAATAACAAATATAATTTAAATGAGAATGATTTTATGATCATCGTAGCCAGCACCAAATACTGGTGTTCTATTAAGAATATTTTCAATATATAGTGTGTCCCAAATTGGTTTACTTAGAAATGGTCCTGTTTTGTTATTGCCCAGTAAGGACCAGGGGATGTGAGATCACACATACCTTCCTTGCCAGGAAAGGAAATCCTCCTTACTCTTCTCGGATACCACCTACTCACTTTCAATCTGGTTATCAGTAATAAATGGTATCCGAGAAGGGCAAGGAACATTTGCGCCGGCGCAAATGCCCCTTGCCCTTCAGACTCTCAACCTGGTTATCAGCAATAAGTGGTATCCGAGAAGGGCAAGGAACATTTGCGCCGGCGCAAATGTTCCTTGCCCTTCTCGGACACCATTAATTGAAGGTATGTGTGATCTCACCTCCCCCTGGACCTTACTGGGCAAAAACAAAACAGGAACATTTGTAAGTAAACCAATTTGGGACACACTATATATTGAAAATATTCTTAATAGAACACCAGTTTTTGGTACTGGCTACGATGATCATAAAATCATTATTATTTAAATTATATTATGTTATTTTCTTAATTTTAATAGGTATTTATAAAATGAATTTCTTTGTTGTGCCTTGAGACACCAAATTTTCAGGGTATTTTGAGACGCACGCGCGGCAATCTTATGGCAGTTATGGCTGATCTGTCAAATAATGGAGTTCTGAATTCTTATAAATAATATTACTATTTATACCATCTATTATTATGAAACAGCAATTTTTTTGCAGTGCGTAAAAAGTGCATTGTTCTAAAAAGCACCTACATTGTGGATACGGGATCTGAATCGGCCGAAATCGAGGTGTTTTTAGTGTTTACAGTGACAAAAAGTTCGTGTTATGCTGGAAAATTTTTTTTTTGGAAAAACTATGCATTTGCATTGAAAACCGACTTCAGATTCGTGTTCTATGACCCCAAATTAGTCTACCCTGAAAAAATTACGCGAAAATTCCAATGCCCCGTTATTCTCCAGAATTACCAAAATGTTTAACTTTTCAAAAATTGTAGGAGATCAGGAGAGGCGTATTTTTAAATTATTTTTAAATGTATAGGGCGTTTCACATAGCGGTGGCAAGGTAATATTTGAATTCTTTAAATAAAACACCTAACATTTATTGTATACTTACATTGACTTTTTATTTTGTCAATGTTACCCTTTATTTTTTATCCGGCCATATACCATTTTTGAACTTGCATTGCGGCGTTGCCACATCATTCGACTACTTCAGATTAAAAATGCATTTACAGCGATCAAGAACAAAATTTGATTGATTGATTAACCAGCGTATGATAGGCCACTTCCGGATATCCAATCTGAATATTTTTTTATACCGCCGGAGCGGCTACATATGCCAGATTGAATATGGGACATGCTACCAGCAGTTGGAGCCACATGACGTATGGTGTAGGAGTATAGGATGGAAAGTGTAGGTGTTTGTGACATGCTTCTTTTAACCTTCCATCTATGATTCCTCTCCTTGTCTATCTTCTTCTGAGTATTCTGTATCTTCCTTTCTAAATCTTGGAGTGTGTATTATATTCTTGATATTTCTATTATATTTCTGCTTGTGAATTCTGTAGAAGGGAGATATTTCAGGTGTCACTATTTGCTGTTTTGTTATATTGTTTATCGAGCTTCCATTTTCATTTGACCATATTTGGGCTAAGGTTTTTCCCATGACGTTCTAATCCTCATCTACTTGGTATACGTTGTTATTTTTCTGCGATCTTCATCTTTTTAGTTGTTCATATTTATTGTGTGCTCATGGGTGATTTCTTCTACGTCAACGTTTTCCCCGTTGCTATTTATTTTTAAACTCAGTGTTGACCAGTTAAATTCTTCCCCTGTTAATTGTTTTCCATTTCCTCCTGGTATGTCATTTATTTAATATTCTTCTTTCTATATTAGGAAAATGGGTAAATGTTTACGACATCCCCTTATTCATTAACAAAAAACTAAAAATACAGACATGTATTACGTTATCTACGTAACAATTTGCCACCTACCTACTATATGTTGTGCAAACACCTGTAACTGCCACAAAAAATTCCAAAAGTTTTACACATTTCATTCTCTATCTTACTCTCACTCACTGCATCACACTACTGTCTCCATTTACAACTGTAAGGGCTGTATTGTTATTGTTCCTTGCCCTACTAGAAATGCCAAAAAATTATAATTTTGCAAAAAGAAAATTTTTTCGAGAAGGGCAAGAAATACTATCTTTTTTTACATTAAATATAGGGACACATTGTTATGTTTTTTTTTGCAAATTTTTTTCGTAGTTCAAGGTCGTTCGGCGTAAGTAATTGTTTTAGCAATTCTAGTAGGGCAAGGAACAATAATAATGCAGCCCCTACAGTTGTAAATGGAGACAGTAGTGTGATGTAGTGAGTGAGAGCGAGATGAAGAATGAAATGTGTAAAACTTTTGGAATTTTTTGTGGCAGTTACAGGTGTTTGCACAACATATAGTAAGTGGCAAATTGTTAGTTACATAACGTAAAATATATCAGTATTTTTAGTTTTTTGCTAATGAATAAGTGGATGTCGTAAACATTGACCGGAAAATGTTCCAAGTGTTATTTGGTTTTTTATTGTATCCTTACATACTTCCAGTTTCTTTGTCTCTACTTTTCTATATACTATTTTGTGGATTGTGTTGCTTTTTTGTTGTTCTTTTTGCCGTAATATTTTTAACCCTCTACCTTATTTTTCTATCCACCAGGATATGGTCTATTTAGGAGTTGGTGTTTTAGTTTTGCGTTCCTCCATGTGTTCAGACAGATTTGACTCTTGCTCCGTGTGCTTCTTATTGTTCCATCGAAGAGCCGTGTGCCAAGTTTTTAATGGGCTTCAATTTACGTTTGACTATGTTAAGTAGGGTTTTCCAATGATGTTCTTATCTGTGTATGAGCTTCATTGTCTTTTCCAGTCTGAGCGTTTAAGTCGCCTAATAGTCATTTTTCTGTTCTTATTTCTTCTAATTTATTGGATGATATGCCTGAATAGTCGTCCTGCCCGTTTGAATTCAGACGTAATTACAGGTTTCCTAGAACCTTGGGTTTTCTTTAACGTCCTGTATTAGTGTGTCATTTTCATTTCCAAGACCTATATTACTTTGCTTTAAAAAACATGTTTATTATTAACTGTACCACGATAAATAGTGATTCACAGTGGCTTGAGAGATATATTAGCTTGCTGTAAGAGATCTTTTTATTATCTGTACCACGGTAAAAAAATATATTTTCTTTCGGCGTAAGGGCAAATAAGAAAGAGACATGAGAGAATCTTCTTGCACATCATGTATATTGCCCTGTTAATCTTTAGGTAGTAATACATCCCAAGTAGCAATTTGATGTTTTGCAGAAGCTGAAAGAATGTTTACAGAACATTTTTTATAAAACAAAATTGTTGTTATAAACATTTTCAAAACGTTTATACAACGCTGATAAGTAGACGCAAAATGGGCACAGTTTATAAAACAAAATAGTTCTTTAATTCATTTTATAATGGCTTTCGGGTGTTATAAAATAATTGTATAAACGTTTACATAGGATTAAAAAAATTGGTAGACGATAATTATAAAATTATTCGAGATACGACAAACATTTTTATAAGCATTGTGTTATTATTTCCATTGGTACTTTTTTGTTATGTACAGCAACAATAATAACTCATTTATTTTTTAAATGTTTTTGCAGATAATAACAATTCTCAAAATAGTTTTAAGATATTGCAAAGATATATAGATTCCATGGGACATGGCGGCGTAACTAACATGTTTGGTGTAATATGAGATAAATGTTAACTGATTAGGACTTTGTTTCGCCAACAGCAAACCGATTTTGGGCTGCGAACGAAAATTTTCTGTGAAATATGTGGTACATATACAATGAGATTTTTTAAGCGTTCTAAAAATAACGAATATTTATCAAAATTAAAAATATAAAGTGAAAATAAAATTTTTGTATTCGATCTTTTGTGATATAACACCAATTGTGTTTCGCAGGTAATACATTTCATAATAATTGTTGCTAAAATGGTTATTTTTTAATTACTTTTATTATAAAGTGTAAAATGGCCGCTATACGAATAGTTGAAACATAAATAACATTATGGCGTACATCTTACAAATCATATTTATAAATGTGAAAACACTTATAGAACAAATATATCTTCAGAAGAATTGTTATATATCAATTTTATTTTAATTAGACAGGGCGTATTGCAAAAAGCAAAGTTATTTTCCATTAATATTTTGTTCCGAATAATTTTGCCTGATATTGCCTTTTAATCAACTACGAGGAGTTTCCGTCAAAAAACAACGGTCAGTATGAAATAAATAAAATGTAAGTAGTAATTAATTAATATATTCCTCTATACTTTCATATATGTTATTATTTTAAAAGCTATTATTTAGCTTCACTTGTAACAATGTAAATAAATCTTGCAATCAGAATATAATACGATAAACTATGTGACGTCATTCTAAATCCAATATGGCGGATACCCCAAGATGACAGATTGCCCTTTTCTTGAGATATGACTATCAAATGAAAGGGGTTGACGAGTAGAATACGATATTCGCAACATAACATCTGCACAATCTACTTGGTATAAAATTTTCAGAGTTAAACACTAAGAAGTTAAAAATAAAATTGTAGAAAAAAGCTTTTATTAAAAAAAAATTACTAAAAAAGTAACATTGAAAGTGTAGTAAAAAGAAAATATATATATTTTAAATTCATACATCTGGAAACTCAAAGCTTTGGGGGCGGTCCTGTAAAAGGCTACTGTAAATGAGAAAACAATATGGGGCATAAACACCTATCCATGTTTTATAAAAATGGTACAGAACATATTATAGGCTTTAAAGACAGTTCTTAGCTTCTTAATTATTTTATAAATGTTTTATGAGAGCAATGTGTGCCTCGCTTATATAACAATTATTTAGCAGCTATGGCCAAATATAATATGTTCCCAGCAATAATATTGTATTAAGAAGAGTCATGATAAAATTGTTTTATTAATGCTTAGTTAAACTTTTAAAGAATACTTTTATAGATGTTTGCAAATTGATCAAAAAGTGCGGGAGGTGATTACTATAAATCTGTTATAAATCAATTTTGCTTCGTGAGCTAAAACATCCTATAATAACGGCTGTATAAACGTTTACAAAACAGCGAGAAACAAGTTCTACAAAATGTTTTATAATTTAGCTGTAAGAACATTCTTAGCACTTGTTTATATGACGATTTAGTCGTGAAGACTAAATAATCACTTTTGCAGAGTTAATAAAGCAAAATAATTTTTGCAGATCAGTATTGCAACAGTAATAAAATAAAATTGTACTTTTATCTTAAATTTATAGAGCAACTTTGTTAGTTGGGATTTCAATGGCCGTTTACTTTCAATTCCAGGTATTTTTCTATTTAATTACCTTTCTTCTGTTTAACACAGTTTTGTTTTTGTAATTTGGATATTAAGAAATTATTTTAAATTAGGTTTATGAATTAACAAATTAACATGGCTTATTTTTGTTATCACTTGGGGTCACTAGTTTATTTCCTTTTCTTGGGCTGCTTTCATACATTTATTTTTTTTAATCACTGCACACAGAAATTTATTATTTATTTATTAATACTTAAATCACAACAGAGCTAATATGTATATATTGCTTTATAAACACATGTCACCCACTTGACGCTAAAAACACGGTGTCTTACCAATACCACTTGAAGGGGTCTTGTCTTAAGTAGGAGCCATACTACGTAATTGATTGCTGAAATATTTCCCGTAAAAATATACAGGGTGTTCCATTGGAAAAAAGTTATGACAGTTTAAAAACAATGTAAAAAATTGAATCATTGTGGAAAACATCCTGTAGAATAAGGTTCAATTATGAGAGGCCTGGAAATTAGCACGCAGCCTTGATCATTCATAGTGAAATGATTGTGAAGTGTATGAAAGTTCGTTTTCTACAGATTTTACTTTTGGTTGCTGCAAAGGTATTATTTTCCGGAATAAGCGGAATAACATGGCAACGCCGCGGGGTAAGTTAAAAAATGATATACAGTATGTCTCACTTTTCATGTCTACCCTATCATAGCGCTCTTATTAACAATGCGATTTTTTAAAACTTGGATGGAAGGCACTCATCAGGAGATTGTTTCACGGTAAAATATTTAAAAATTCACCAGTGGCGTTCGTCCTTCTGAAGAAAAATGAACCTAATTTTCCAAAAAAATATATTAGGCAACGTGTTAACTGTAAAACAATCTCATAATCTCATTCGTTGTTATAAAAAACTCACTAATACCGAGTTTCTATAAGAGAGTGTACTTGGTGTTCACGTAATAAGGAATTCAAATTTCTCTTTAAAGATCCAACTATTACCGTCATGACTTTATTTTCGGGCGTAATAAAGAGTTAACTAAGCTGGAGGATGACAGGCTTTTCATTTAGAATGAATTACGTGACGTCAGTTAGTTAACAGTTTAAATCAAACAATAATTGACTTGGAAACAAAAATAAGTTTAATTCTAAACAAATTCAATTCATAAACAGTTCAATAAACAATAAAATTTACATAGATAACTAAATCACAGTTTGCTCAATAATTGATTAAAATGTAGATGTTATGGAAATTTTATCCCACTGAAAATGTGCTGCTATTATTAGTATGATTTTAGAAAACATAGGAAATTGGATATTGATCAAATCTCATTAAAGTTGCACATATGGTGCTTATTATTACATTAAGAATGTAAAATTAGTTTAAAATTGTTTTTTTTTAATTTCCAAGTCAATTATATTTTATTTAGATTGTTAAGCAAACTCACTGACGTCACGTGATTAATTCTAAATGGGGAGCCTTACTTCCTCCAGCTTAATTAACTCTTTATTACGTCTGAGAATGGTATGACTAATAATTAGTACTTTAAAAAGAGAAATTTTATTTTCTTATTACGTAAACATCAAGTACACTATCTTACTGAAATTCGTATTAGTGAGTTGTTGATAACAACGAATAAGATGAGATTGTTTTAGAGTTAAAACTTTTCCTAATATCTTTTCTTGGATCATTTGGTTCATTTTTCGTCATAAGAACGAACGCCACCGGTGAATTTTTAAATATTTTATCGTGAAACAATCTCCTGATGAGTAAGTATCTTCAGCCCAAATTTTAAAAAAAATCACATTGTCAATAAGGGAACTGTGATATGGGAATCATGAGTAGTGAGACATACTGTATTCCTGGATAAAGAAATAGGAGTCAAATATAAATATATAAACAATCTGTCTTAGAATAAAAAAAATTAGTATTAGCTTTCAACACTATGTGAAATACACTGTAGATTTAAAAATAATTTTAGAATATGCTGCTTTTAATCTCCTACAATTTTCCACGTACTAGCGACTCACCTTGTATATTCGAGATAAAAATCTCCTTAGGTACTTAATAGTTGGTTGGTGATTCCACTAATTATCCACAACTATTACATCGAGTGAAACTTTGTACTTTTAAATTTTATCATTTCTTATCTACAAGGCAAAACTTATATTATCTTCAAGCTGTTGCACCACAGTGCATATATCGATCTCTGTTTGAAGTTCATCATAGAAAGCAAAACAATAAAAAGTCGTCTAGAAATGGTCTTGGAGTTTACAGAAAATGATTATTTCTACACCTATTTAATTATATGGCAGTTTTTAGCATTTTTTAACGAAAAATCGTACCTATAATTCACTGTAGTGAATTATCGATTAATAATTCAGTGCATCCGGCCAATCACAAATGCAAATTCAAAATTCACTGTTTCGCTGATACAATATTTTAAATCGACCTCGATCAACTCCTTGCTGCGGCTGACAATCAACTCGCGTGACACTGCCAACCAAGTGTATTGACGTATTGTTTGTTCTTATGAGTAGGTACTGATCAATGTCATCAAATTTCAGTATAATTTATTTGTTTAATTGGTGTAGAAAAAGCATAGTATTACATTTGTGATTATGACCATTTTCACTCCGACGATTTGCGCTACTCTTCTACGGCTCGTGGGCTCAAACATCAAATAATGACTATCATAATCGCTCATATAATAATATACTCTTGTTTGGTTTTGTAAACATCAACAAGCTAAAAATTATACCCTTCGCCGATTTACTGCACTTGTTATATAATTGTTGCACATTCTATAGGATACTCTTCGCAGTTTTTTCTGTAAATAATATTAGTTTCAGATATTTTTAGTTTAATTACAATTTCTATTTTTTATATAAAAAATTAATAACTTTTTTTTTGATCGATTTTGTTAAAAAACAATAGGGTTCTTGCTCTGGCCAACACTAACTTACTGTACAAATTTCAATATAATCGTACATTTCGTTCTTAAGTTATCGTGCTTAAAGTGAACTTCATATTACTAAGTCAAATAAAAAATTCCCGACAAAGGAGTGAACACGGCGCGAGAAACCCAAAAAAGCCATAAAACTCGCCCATAAAAGTGTCAAAGCCGACGTAATTTATTGCGGCTCAGGGCCGTACTTAAAATTATTGTGCCGTGAGTTACAATCTAATTAATTTAATGTATATTTGATAAATAAATAGTTATTTGTTACAGTGATAATGATAAATTCTAAAAAATTATTCTGTTTTGCTTGTGTTAAGATAGGAGTTCTGAAAAAGAAACAAATAAATAATTATCAAATAAAATATGTATGCATATAATATAATATAATAAATAAAAATCACGTTATATTGTATTTGCGCGTATGTAAAACACTAATGAAACGATAAATTCCATATGTACACTAAATTAAATCACATATAACATTTTATTTAAAACTCTAATCACTACACTCACTCAACACTTCACAACCACTTTCTAAATCGATATCATCGTCGGTATCTGAATCTACAGATATTATTAAATGGTCTTGATTAGGGCTGATGCTTTTTTCTAACTTAATAAATTCATCTTCAATTTTAATGACATGCTGAATACACTTTTTCCGATTACTTGGTGTTATTTCTCCCACTTTAGCTTTAATAAGGTCGACTACTTTGGCATCAAATTTGGGGAAGGTGTTATTTTTGCGAATACTTCTTTTCAGCTGACTCCATATTAGTTCTATCGGGTTAAAAATGCAAAAATATGGGGGTAACCGTAAAACTGTATATCCTTGAGCTTTAGCCATGCTATCAATCACACATTGTTTTGGGAAGTTTTGCTTCTTAACAATTTCCAAAAGATCTTTCTTCCTAAAATTTTCTTCAAATTCCAAATTATGTTTTCGGAGAAAATTCATACAAATTTTTATCATAGAGAAAAAAGTGTTAGAAGATGGCTTAGTAAACTTTATACAGTTGATTTATTCACATCTTTGAGTTTTATGCATCCTGCCTATTTCTCGCGTAACAATGGGTGCTTTTTCAATGCATGGATTCGATTCCTCGCACTTTAATCTATATTTCGTGAAAATTTCATTGAAGAATGTTAAGAAACAAATAAGTTGTATATGTTTTATTGTATAATTGTGCATTTTCTGAACGTGTATGGATAATGTAGACAAATTCAAAAAGTACGGCGCGCATTTAAAAAACTCGAAAACATTCGAAAGAATATGTTTTATTGTACTTATAATCCAAAAATTAAGACTGTGCTATTATTATTACTTAAGATATAGCGAATTGAACTCCAAAATTTGGAGGTGATTGATCGATGAGAAATGTACCCTCTACTTTGATCGCAAGGCATATTTTCCCAACAAAAGTAATTGCAATAAAATGTTAATTGGATTAATATCATCATCATTATATAAGAATATATAAGCAAAATGAATTATCATTCTAACGATTCCCGGCAAAGATATGAATAAATCTGTGGATCAACTGTACAAAGTTCACTAAGCCATCTTCTATCTTTGACAAAATTTTTTATGAATTTTGTGATTAGTTCCACATTAAAGCTGAGACTTTTCTCCACATTTTATGTTATTTTCATTTTTTTCTAGGGGCTCTGAATAGTAACAATTATCGATCGATGAGCCCGGTCGTACGAAACTCCTGGAGAATTCTCATTTTTCGCGCATTTCGAAGCGGCTAAAACTGTAAGTGGAAAACTCGATTTATCTTCTAAACGGCTTAAGTAAGAAAACATTTTTATGTAGAGAAAAAGACGAGCTACAACTTTTGTGGGAAACTTCTTTCTCTATTTTCATTATTTTGGCCGCTAGAGCAAAAAAACCGAAAATCAAAAAGTTTTTCCAAATTTTTTGGAATTTTGCCGTAACCTGGAAGTGCGAAGAATGCATCATCTCATTCTCCAGGTTATTACCTACTTAAATCCCAGAGATGATCCTTTTATTAATTTTTGTTACCCTAAATTGTTAATTTCCCTGTACTAATAATATATTACCAGAAATTATTTCAACTTTTGCAAACGTCTTATCACAATAAGTATGAAGATACATCATTTTTATTGGAATGAAAGAAAGACAATGTAACTATTACGCTCAGAACAACTTTTATAATGTTAGCAATAACATAACAACAGATAATTACAATAACAAAAGCAATAAAATAGCGTTTATATCAAACTTGGACACGTGTTTCAACATTTATATCTTATCAGAGTGACTACTTTTTAACCGACTACATTTTTTTAAAGAAGGTTCTCAATTCAACCCGTATGTGTTCTTTTAAATATTTGTTCAATCGTTACTTTGGACTTAATTCAGCGATATCTACGAAATCTTTTGTAGAGTATGACTCAGCGATGGTTACCTTTAATTAATAGGTTCATTAAATTATATCTGATATAAAGTTAACAAAAATCGGGGTAAAAAAATCCATTCGAAAAAAAGAGTGCGCTAGGAACAAAATTACAATTTCGTCGGAATTGAGTTAAAATCGGTAGTTAAATACTTTTTGAGCAGTGGACGTTGATTGATTGATTGACTGGTCAGCGTATGGTGGGCATTGCTGTCGATTCCGGGAACCCAATCAGCGAGAACCATATGACGCACGTGGTAGGAATATAGGATGGGAAATGTAGGTGTTTGTCGGATGCTACTTTCAAGTTTCCATGCTTCTTTTAAGTTTCCATCTATCATCATCTCCTAGTTTATTCTTCCTCTGAGTGTTCTGCTTCTACTGTTTCCGAATCTAGTAGTGTGCACCGCGTCCTGCTAGCTTACGTTAAGATGTGGTTTCATATTTCCCAGAAATGTAGATTTTCGTCTCAACGTCCTGTATCAGCTCGTCCATTTGTTTGTTTGCCAAGACATACGTTATATCTCATTGTAAGACGCTTCTATTTATTAACCGTTACACAGGTAAAAAACCATTTATGGTGGAGGTGCAAGGAAGAGCCCCGAGAGAACCCTTGAGACACCCTGTATGCCGATCTGCCAAGATAAAGCAAAATAAAAGTAATATCTGCAAAAAGTAAAAAGATCTAGCAGTACATTTGGAATGCTCTGTATATCGAGCAGACCCCAATTACTTTGACCTTAGAAATGTTTTTGTATTCATAAATAAGCCCAATATATGAACCATATGACAGCTGCCAGTCGAAACCTTCCTGTTGTGGGACCTCCCTTATGTTTATGTTACATTTTTTATTTTGAAAATTCAATTTGGTTTAATAATTAATAAGGATTAAGGATTAATAAACTAATACTACTAATAGAAACTTATCTTTTTCGTTGGTGTGTATATGCTGGCAGCATTTGTAGGATTCCCACACTCCACTTTCCAAAAACAGTTCTAGTTGGAGTTTTATTACTCCCAAGTCACACAGCCAGTATGTCTATATTGCAATATAAACAAATGTTGCTCACTTGGCGCTAACAGCATTTAGCATTCAGCCTTCTCTACCAATAACCAAACACTTGAGAGGGTCCCAGGTATAAATCGATCTGTTTCCGTCGAAGTGCGATGGCCAAAACTAGGCATTGCACGTGTTTACTTTATTTTTGGTACAATTAATAAACACTTTCCCAGTAATTTTTAATTATTAATCCGGTATGTACTTTGTTCTCCTATTATGACACTTCACTTTACGATGAATTTTTTTGACCTACCGATTACTTGAAATTTATCGAATTTGACGGAGTTTCAACATATTCTTTTTGCGTTTTCTTCGGAACAGTCCCACGGCACGTCCACCCTCGGGCCAGTCACTCTCCATCGAGCAGTGGACATTGATTCTTACGTCAAAGTTTAAAAATTCTAATGGGCTGATTCATTGGTATTGTCATACTTGCATATTTTTTGCAGATTTACATACAATTGTATACAAGGGAATATCCGGATTCTTTGATAAGCAGGGTTCGGATATTGAATGATAAACTATTACTTCATGGTGGCACAATAATAAACGTTAATAACTTGAGTTGAGAGTTGTTGTAAATGTCGAATACACTATTGCATGCAACTATGACGTATAGCTTATCCTTCTCGCCGATTCTGTAGAAACGTTTTCATATTTCCCACGCATACAATTTTACACGAATTCCATGAAAAGTAGATTGATTACTCAATTTTACAGAATATTGCACTCTGGCATCATTTTCACTAAATCTAAGGTAAAAGTTGGCTCTAGTTTACTTTAAGTACGCCCGTTGTCTTGTTACGTGATTTTTTTTTCAAAATGAGTTACAGAGGTTATAAAAGCATAAGCATGTGTAATAGGGTGGAGCGAAAAAATCGATTTTTGTATTTTAGTTCTAATAGCCCACGGAAATTAGCATTTGACCTGGAGAAAAATAATAAAAATCTGAATTTTTGCACAGACCTTTGAGGTGTCCCAAACCCATATCCACAAAAATTACAAAAATCCCAGCATGGCTACCCAAGATTTTGAAGGTCAAAGTTTTATGGAAATATCTCGCGTCCTATGCATCTGATGCCCACGAGGTCAAAGTGAAAGTTGTAGAGAATTATATTAGCTATAAGATGCCTCTTTTTCCCCCAAACTTCCCACAACGTTTCGAGATATTCAGGGTCAAACTTTCAAAAACATGTTTTTTCGGGATTTTCTCGCGCGAAAAAAATTCAGAGAGCAATAAAGTTATCATGAAATTTGTAGAGAATTCAGTTATCTATAAGATTGGTATTTTGTATTTTTTCCAAAACTTTGCAAATATCTCGCTTCCTATGCATTGGACGTACATGGAGTCAATGTGAAAGTTGTTTAGAATTGAGTTATCTACAAAATTGATTTCTTGCATTTTTTCAAAAACTTGGGAAAGGAAATGTAGAAACCAAAATCTCTTCTTGTGGGAGCTGTCATAAATTCCCTAAATGCAAAAAGAATATTTTCTTTTTGCATTCGATGACAGGGTGTGATACAACATCTGCTCTTTATAAGGAGGGAAAAAGTCAAGTTTTCAAAATGTTTGAAAAACGTCCCGATCTACATCAAACTGCAGAAGTTTTTCTGCAGGAAAATTGCTCTCCCGATGCATTAATAGCAAATGGTTTGTGTTCTCTTTTGGCGACATATGGAGCACAAACATTGCAAACTTCAGTAGATGAGCACAGGTATTTTTGATTCGCCACAGCAACCAAGAAAAAACAAGTTAATTTGGCAGCAATCACTACAACAAGAGCAGCAGCTCAGCAGCATATATTCAGAGCTTATTATCAAATTTAAATTTGGTTGGAGAACAAACCAGAACCTCATAAATGGGGCTGGATTTCCAATAACAATATCCTTGAGGCAGTTCCCACAGTACTCCCACCAGCACCAGATAATGTACTGAACCAAATCTTCTGCAATTGCGGAAATTCTCTACACAAGGCGTGAATGCAGAAAAATGGGGCTCCGAAGCTTGTACCAATATATCGTGCGTAAATAGCAAAAAGAAAATATTTGCACTGGAAGATTTTGCTGCTGAAATAGATGATAACTACTAATGACAATGAAATTAGCAATGATGATGAGGATTCTGATTCTTATGATAGTAATGATTAGAATATGATAGTTCACAGAATGAGTTGGAACTCGATGAAGTTGAGTATGAGTCAGAGTAGGATTAATGTAATAATCGACGCAATTTTCATGGGTTCGGCCTACATGCACAGAGGAAACCATGTAAAAAAAATGCGATTTAAAAAAGAATTTTAGAAACTGTAAATTTACCAATCTTGTAGATATTCAAGTTCTCTACTGCTTGTATGCAGATTTCGTAGCGGTTCAATGCATAGAGAGTTATTCGCGGAAAACCGGTTTTTTAAAATTTTGACCTTGAATATCTCGAAAAGGGCGAGATTTTGGGAAAAGATGCAAAAGATCAATCTTATAGATAATTGAATTCTCTGCATCTTTCACGTTGACTTCATGGATGTCCGGATGCATAGGAAGCGAGATATTCGCGGAAACCCGTTTTCTCTGGAAATTTGATCTGATAATTATCTCGCCAAGGGCGAAGTTTTGGGGAAGATGAAAGAGATCAATCTTTCAAATGATTCAATTCTCTACAACTTTCACATCGTATGTTTAACCTTCAACCTTGAAAATCTCGAAAAGAGCGAGATTTTGGAAAAAAATACAAAATACCAATCTTGTGGATAATTGAATTCTCTACAACTTTCATGTTAACTTTATTGCTCTCTGAATTTTTTTGGCGCAAGAAAATCACGAAAAACCATGTTTTTGAAAGTTTGACTTGAATATCTCGAAACGTTGTGGGAGGTTTGGGAAAAAAAGGCAAAATGTAGATATTTTAATTATCTACAACTTTCACATTGACTTCATGGGCATCCGGTGCATAGGACGCGAGATATTTGCAAAAAACTTTGACCTCAAAGAACGTCTGTGCAAAAACTCAGATTTTTACTAATTTTGTCCAGGTTTTTTCCGTTTTACTTCCCTCGCATACCGAAGGGAAGTATTGTATTCGAGAAAAAATCACCCTCCGAGATTTTTTCGGATTCTGACGTTTCAGAACACGTAGATTACGAAAATATAGGTTTTTCAATTCCGTCAGTCTGTCTGTCTGTCTGTCTGTCTGTCTGTCTGTCTGTCTGTCTGTCTGTTGGTGCATTTACTAAAAAACTACTTGACGGAGAGCAGTCAAATTTGGTAGGTAGTTGACGCTACTATCAGCAAAGAAATGGTAGAAATTTCACTGGAAAATATACAGGGTGGACCGTCTAAACGGAATAAATAGTGAAAAAAAATTTTTTTTGCTCAAATTTAAAATTTCCACGTTTCATGACGCGCTAAACCTATTTCAGAAAAAAAATGTTTTTGAAAATTTTTTTCAAACATTTTTGAAACAATTTTTACCAAGATGAAAAAAATTGTTTTTTGCTCAAATTTAAAATTTCTACGTTTCATTACACGCTTAACCTATTTCAGGAAAAAAAAATTTGAAAATTTTTTTCACCAATATTTTTGAAAAAATTTTTATTACTAAAATGAAATATTTTTTTTTCTTTCTTCAAATTTAAAATTTCCACGTTTCATGGCATTCTAAGCCTGATTAAAAAAAAATAATAATAATTTTTTTTACCATTTTTGAAAATTTGTTTACCACTAAAATAGATGGATTTTTTTTTAATTTCTTCAAATTTCCACGTTTCATAGCGTTCTAAATCTATTTAAAAGAAAAATTAGAAATTTTTCTTACTATTTTAAAAAAATTTTACCACCAAGATAGATTTTTTTTTCTTTGTTCAGATTTTAACTATCCACGTTTCCATACCATTCTAAAACTATTCAAACAAATTTTAAAATGTTTTTGATTTGAAAACATTTTTAATCCATTTATGTCACTACTATAGAACAGACGCAAACATTTTTTTGCTCAAATTTAAATGACATTATAAACCTAGGTATTTCAGAAAAAAAAATTTGAACATTTTTTTCACCAACATTTTTCAAAAAGTTTTTACCTCTAAAATAGATCGATTTTTTTTATTTGCTCAAATTTAAAATTTCTACGTTTGACATTTTAAATCTATTTCAGAAGAAAAAATTTTGAAAATTATTTACCAACATCTTTTGAAAAAATAAAAAAAAAATGAAATTTTTTAACCACCACTATACTTCCACTCCATTACGTGAATGTTGGATTGAAAATGTGACAGATGGCAACAATATCTGGCATATGCACCTATTATACTTTTATTGAAAAATGTACAGGGTGGTCATCCCAAGAAATAATTCAGTCATGGTGGACATTTGTAAAGGTATTTGCGCAAGCCTGCCATATGTGGCACCTGCTATTTAGTATTGAACTTTTGCTATTGGATGAGCAATCTGTATATTTTTTTTACCAAAACTTATCAAGTTTTCTTTGTAATAATAGCAATAACTCTATTCCGATTATTATTCTCAATGTCATTTCGTAATTATTAATTTTTTAGAGTGACTGCTATGCACAAATAACGAGGGAAGTTCTGTGTAAATACCTTTACCGATTATTTTATCTAATTTCCGTGGGCTATAATAGGGAAAAAATTATTACCCTGATTTTTTAAAAAGAAATCCGATAGTATATTCTGCCCCCTATGCACCTTTGAAATGGATATGTAACCTGTGAAAATTTAAATAGCACTATAATTAATAAATAGCAGCCATTTTTCGCTTTTAAATGTCACAATTATGCTTAAAAGTAGCCTATTTAGAACAGAACTAAAATGATTTTTTTATTTCCATCTTGGATCCGCCATTTTGAATTTCTGCCACAATTTGAATTTAAAAATAGTAATCAGTAATATCTCAAACTTGTCAGTATTAACTTTAACGAAAATATGTTTTTAACATTTTTTTAGCATTTTATAGACGCCATATTGATTCCGCCATCTTGCAGGTTGATTCACGAAAATTCCTATATCAGATTCGTGATCATCGACCTCGAAAACTCCCCAAGTAACAAGTAAATTGGTCGAGAAAAAAAAGTTATATAAGATTTTTATCAAAAAATGGTCATTTAGACACATTAACCGTCTTCAGGTTTTCATATTTCAAAAATCGGCCATGACAGATTTTTTCGTAAGTAAACGATGAATATTAAAAAATATATATCTCAATCAAAATAAGAGCTCTGACAATTTTGAACGAAAAAACTTTTATCTGGACCACTGTGCAGCGTACGTAGCCGGTCTAGCGGTATGTAAAAAATAGTCAGATTGAAAATCCGGAAGTGACAGCAATGCCTGTACGCTGGCTAATCAATCAATTATTATTATTATTTTTTTTTTTTTTTTTTTTTTAAACCAGTCACCCTTCTCTGTGGCTCCGATTCTCTTATTATTATTATTATTATTATTATTATTATTATGTTAATTTTCCAAATATTTAACAGAGAAACGTCGAAGACCTGTGATTTGATGTTATTCCTATCACTATTACGTCAATTTAATTCACATTTAAGTGCCTCGTTTCCCCCTCATTTAGGACTACATTACCTATTCCTAATTATTCTGATAGTTTGGGTATTGTGATGCATACAGTAATAGATGCATGACGGTCGTAGAAACTTGTTTTATTTGGAAATTTACTCTGTTATACATTCAGATCTTATACCTTGGAAAGCATATTATTATTTTTTCTACTACGAGATCTGATCTTACAGTAACCTTGACTTAGACAAAAGCACGCAAAATAATCTTAACAGTACTAACAAATATTTCGATAGAGCAATCGGCAACATTTTAATTACTTCATATCAAGTGTCCAAGTCGTTCAAGATGACCTTTAATATTTTATAAACAGTGGCAGGACTTGGGGGTGCAAGGGGGCAGTTTGTCACGGTCCACTTTATTTTAATCTGATTTTGCAAAAGAAGTGTGCGTGTGTTGGTTTGGAGAGTGGACTCTGCTTTGTTGTTTGGCTCGAGTGCTTGTATTGAAGGGTTTAACTACGGGTAATTATAAGTACATATGATAGCAAATTGACCATCGGTAGTTTATAATTCGGCTATACCAACCTCAAAGATCTCTTGTCGTATTAATACTGTCCATAGGCGTACGCCAAATTTTAGTCTTTTCATTACCATAATAAAATTAATATCTTTTTAACTAAAAGAGATTACATAATGCCGTAAAGTGTTCTAGATAGGCATTTTATAGGGCTATCACCTAAATTATTTTAATTGTTTGGATTCAGCGTTTTAGGCGCTAATACCCCTTTTTCCTACCCAAGTGATGGCAGATGCCCACTCATCTTCTAGACAATTCGATTCCTATTTAATTTCCGGGGAGTTTAATTCGAGGAGCCATATTTTAAGACAGAAAGTAAATGGTAGTCGTTGTGTGAAAGTGGTAAATAGTTTTTGGAAATCCATAATTTTGGGATAAATCCACATTCACCGACATTTTGTGATTTTCACATAATATTCTGTTGATTTGTTTCGTATTTCAATTTTGTGAAGATCTTAACTCCGTAAGAGGATTTTGAAGCCATTATTTCAAACACCGTCTTAATCCTGCTAAGAAATATTCAAGCATCTTCTGAGGCCCTCCATAGAGGTATGTTAAATTTCTAAAGTTAACCAAATTATTATTAGCTGATACTATGTCACGAGCATTTGTCAATTGAGGTTAATTATTTTAGGGTCGCTCTGGCAGGGTGCACATCACATTTCCCCTATGTATATATAAGTTGTCCTTGAGTTTTCGTCTAAGAGAAATTATTCTGGGTTATCGAATACGGTTCTGCTGTCCAGTTACAGACTTTCCTCTTACTTGTCTACTTGGAGACGCCTAAGAGGTTCCCGTGGTTTCCAGACAATCCATCGAGGCCTATGTGATAATCGAGGTTCCTGAATGAAAAATATATGTTGCTCTGGTATGTAATTACTGTATAAATTGTTTTTGACTCGGAACATCCATTTACACTTGTGGAAATTATAAGAACGCTTCGTGAAACTCTGGACCAGAACACGAGCATATAAACATTGCTACATGTTAAATAACTTTACACACATATAAGCTTAATTTGATTTTTTTCACCTAGAACAAAGTAATAATATTTATCTATTACATTTTTTTTTAATGTGTTCCGTCTGATTCTTTGATAAGTAATAATCATTAGCTTGTCTGTTTAATTTAATTGTAAATTACGTTGTTTATCATAATTTTTTTTTTAAATTTACTTACTATGATTTAATACTGTTACGGATTTCCACCTTTTAGGAAACACCCTGTATGAATCCGTGGGTTCTAAATAATTTCAACAAGAGATAAACACTACTAACACTTTATTTCACAATTTACTGACTATACAATACTTCAAAATAAACTTTGTTTACTGTTTACTTTAACCTCACTTTTTTCCGAACGTGTCACTTCTCAAATAAACTTCCTTTCCCGCGCTTGTAATCGCGCCTTATATACTCCGAAATTAGCTCTAGATCAATCCAGAATCTTCTCCAGCCATAATCTAGAAAAGTCCTTGGCTCTTTCTAGAGCCTTTCCAGTCACCATCAGAGGCATAGGCGTACCATCTCCTTTTCCAAGGGGGTGTAATTCATAACACTGCCCCCTCCTTAAGCCTAGATCGTCCCGATCAGGCAACTCAGAATCATCGATGTAGTTCGCCAGCCTGTCCAAATGCACGATCTTCATCTTGGACTTTTTGCTTCGTTGAATCCGATAGACGACATCATTAATTTGGGTAATAACAGTATACGGTCCATCCCAAGGCGGTTGAAGTTTCGGTGACCTTCCTTTCTTCCGCTGTGGGTTGTACAGCCAAACCAGGTCTCCTGCCTTGAATCCTTCTGAGCTACCCTTCCGGTCGTATCGAGCCTTCATTCGGTCACTGGCTGATGATGGTTCCGCTATATCGTTAGCCAACCTCTTGAAAGGAGCTCCGGTGTTGAACTGCTTCTTTTCACCCTTACTTCCAGTCTGTGGTCCCTTACTGGCTGCACAAATCTTGCATTTGCGACACCAAGCCTCCACATCCTGACGACTTCTTATCCAATAAAATCGTTCTCGTATTTTCTTCAGGGTCTTGTTCACACCGAAGTGTCCATCGGATGCCCCATTGTGCACTTCCTGAAGCACCTTCGCTACTCGACACCTGGGAATCACTAGACGCATAACCACCTTTTTTCCATCCGGGCTTTCCCATGCTCTCCGCAACAGCCCGTTCCTTACACTCAGTGAGTCCCACTGCGCCCATAGTGCCTTCAGTCCCACTCTTTTGTCCGAAACATCCTTCCATTTTGGACGAGTTCCCCTTTCTTTGGCTCTCAATATAGGCCCAATTTCCACATCGTTTAGTTGCTCTTGTCTGAGCGCTTCATCTGCCCTATCATCCGGCACTTCCACCTTGACAGTGCTATCTTGACCTGCAGTTTCTCCTGGTGGTAGTACTTGCAACCTTCCTTGTACCTTCTTCCGGATGAAATGTTTGCATTTCTCTCAGGTTTCGTTTTATCGTCATATCCTTGTAGTGGTGGCCTTTCTATAATGCTCCGAAGCTGGGAAATCTTCACTTCTCTAGGGGCACCACGTTCGTTATCTGTCACAGCCTCTCTGGTACCGGCTTCCTCTGGTTTTCCCCTTGGCTTCACAGCATCTCCGGCCTTCGCTCTCTCCAAGCTCTTCTGTGGACATTCAAGCTGGATATGTCCTAGTTCCCCGCACCTGTAGCATTTCATACGCCGTCCACTTGGCCTTCCACTACTTTGTTTATTCTGTGTCTCTGACCTGTTTCCAACATTCACTTTCCTCGAGTTCCGCTGTCGACAGTCTCGTTTGATATGCCCTGCTCTGCCACAGTTGTAACATTCAATACCCCCGCTTGGCTTGTCTTGTCTTTCTGCAGTATCCACTTGAGCCAGTAACTGATTGAACATCTTATATATGTCGGCCAGCATAGCGTTCTGGTTCTCCTTTTCAAACTGCGATCTTTCGAGACTCATAGCTTGTACTCTTGGACTCGGGGTATCTTGAAGGACAGCTTCCACCTCGAGTGCACGTACCAACGCTTCGCTGCTGTTCTGGTATCGAGATAACCTGAGGACTCGCCTGATCTCATCATCCTGTATACCATCCAGAAAAGCATCTACTGCCAGTTGATCTTGGAATTCTTTTGGCGCATTAGGGTATGCTAAGTGTGCCAGTCTTTCCACCGCAGCTTCAAATTCTTGCAGACTCTCTCCAGCTTTCTGAACGCGCACTTTCAGCTGGGTCTGGTATACTTGAGCAAGGTGTTGATCTCCATATCGTAGATCTAAGGCAGCTTCTAAAACTCTAAAATTCCGTTGTTGGTCTGCCGGAATTGTCTGGAGCAACTCCAATGCTTGGCCTCTTAAAGCCACGATTAATGCCTTGGCCTTCTCTTCGTCATTCCAGTTGTTTGCACTCGCTGCTGCCTCAAACTGTGTCTTGTACGTCATCCAGGAACTGTGACCATCAAAAGAGGGAATTTTCAATCGCTGGCCTGACGATACCAGTTGCTGGTTTCCTCTATCCCTCAACTGTTGTTTAATGTCCAAGTCTTGCATGATTTTTCTCAATTCTTCCTGACGTCGTTTCTCTTCTTCTTGATCTCGTTTCTCTTCTTCTTGATGTCGTTTATTTTGATCCTCAAAAATTTTCCTTAATTCTTCTTGACGTTTTTGTTCTTTTCTTTCCTGTTCTTCTTTCTCTTCCTGGCGCTTTCTTTCCTGTTCTTCTTTCTCTTCCTGGCGCTTTCTTTCCTGTTCTTCTTTCTCTTCCTGGCGCTTCCTTTCCTGATCCATCATCATCTTCTGCATTTGGGCCATAAAGTCTTGCATTTGTTGTTCGGATGCCATGCTTCTGGTTGTTACCGGCATATAATTATGATAAAATCAAACAAAATTTATTAATCACGTCAATATCGGTAATGGAATTGTCCAGAGAAATCGCAAAACAGCACGAGAAAGTCTTTTATTTAAACTACTGTCCAAATAGAAAAGTTCTAGAAAGTTCACGAAAATGCACTTAATAACTACACGAAAGTCTTGTTCAGAGTCTTTATCACTTAACCACTAATGTCCAACAAAAATGTTCTACAATGTCTAAAAAACGCACTTGACACTATTTTCTTGTTTGAAAATAATCCTCGAACAATATCCAGTAAATTAGTCCTCCGTGTTAGCACCAACTTCGAGAATACACTGCCAAAACTTCTCGAACGCTTCCGAAAAATCCTCTTGTCAAAATTCCGCTTCCGACACCAAAATGTTACGGATTTCCACCTTTTAGGAAACACCCTGTATGAATCCGTGGGTTCTAAATAATTTCAACAAGAGATAAACACTACTAACACTTTATTTCACAATTTACTGACTATACAATACTTCAAAATAAACTTTGTTTACTGTTTACTTTAACCTCACTTTTTTCCGAACGTGTCACTTCTCAAATAAACTTCCTTTCCCGCGCTTGTAATCGCGCCTTATATACTCCGAAATTAGCTCTAGATCAATCCAGAATCTTCTCCAGCCATAATCTAGAAAAGTCCTTGGCTCTTTCTAGAGCCTTTCCAGTCACCATCAGAGGCATAGGCGTTCCATCTCCTTTTCCAAGGGGGTGTAATTCATAACAATACATAATAATACACATATATAATCATACGTACAAATAATAATAATAGATATGTAAGTACAAGGTTGTAAACCAAAATATATGGCCATATAGTTGGGAAATCGCTATATTTTTTTTGTGCTAAATTATTTTATTGAAATTACTTTAGTTTATGAATATATGCATATCAATATATTTCTTTGTCATAACCTAAATAAATATCTCGCTTATTCATTTGTCTATCCACTTAGAGTTGTGAGTTATTTCGTGATTTTGGAACACAATTAAAATAAAATACCTAGCCAAATCAATTGTTTTATTTTTTTTTTAAATCACGTGGCGCCCTAATCATATATTAATTATTTAAATCATATTTATCGTACTGTCCTGCTCTACTGCTATAGCTGGCATTGATTTGGTACTTAATTATTTTAGGCAGATCATATTTAAGATATTTTAGGTTGTTTAACTAAACTTTAATTATTATTTCTTTATAATTTAAATATACATGAAAATTATGCTTTTTAATGCTTCAAAAAGTTTTATTAAAACTCTACACGTGTTTCGGCTTATTAGGCCTTTATCAAGAGTACAAGATAATACTAAATTTAACATGTGTTCCTTACTTATTTATACCTAATGGAAGGTATAAATTATTCAAAGCTTTTAATCTATTTATTACATGCAACTAGTTATATGATTCCTATCCTATGTAAATATACTACAAATAAGTTCTTAATGTTAAATTATTTTTTCTAGAATATTATGACCCATAAATAATGTTTGATCATTAGTTACATTTTTATGCTTTTTGACAGCTTTCTTTATCTTGTTGTTACGTGTGTTACGCATATACTTATGTATATATATTTTTCTGTTAGCTAATTATATGTGCCACGATAAACAAGGACCCTAAGAGTCTCATGCTCACTATGCTCACTATGCTCACTATGCTCTATTTTCCCGATAAGTTTTTTTTATCACTATTATTGTAATTAGCTTATACCGTCTAACCATTTTTTTTTCCTTTTGCTCCGAGGTTACCGTGGCAAGTTATCTTCCCCCTGTTCGAAATATTTGATAACCAGGGGCAAGAGAGGGTATAAGAGCGCTAGCTCGAGGTAATCGCCAAAGAGGTTTCTAGAATTATTTGCTCTTCCCTCGCACGCGCCTTCTCTGGTCAGCTCATTGGCCTTTTCGTCCTTCTTGTGTCCTGGTACCCACTCTACGGTCACTTTATTCTGACTTCCTAGGTCTATAAAAGAATGGCCCTTATGGAGTCCTATACAGGTCTCGATTCGACTTGCAAGGGACCGATTGCTTTTAGCTTAGACTGACTATGGAAAAATGACAATAGACTGATTGGTTAACAGTTCCTAGCCTTATAATTTCCTTTGTACACCATTATATTACGGCTGCTTCGTTATGAAATATGGTGGCATATTTTCCTAGACTTATTGGAATTTTCTCCTAAACTAAATTGAAAAAGGGGTGTGTACCAAGATCGTGTTACATCCGGTATAGTTCGTGTGGCTCGTGTAAACAATTTAAAACATTATAACTATAGGAAAATAAAGATAAATGTTTCTAGTTTCAAAATATGATTGTATTATTTAAACTAACCTTTAATACAAAATCTAGGAGACCATTGTGGTAATAGAATTTTACTTAGGTTTATGAGCCTATCTATTTTTAAATAATTTACTTTTTCTTTAGTTGAGATTTTTTTTAGGATATACCTATTGTCAAAACTCCAACGACCTTTTGGACGATGCAGCAAAGAAATTGAATATTAACAACGTTGATTTCGACGATATAAAAAATAAATTAGAAGATAACATACCGGAAATCAGTCAGTTCGAAAATTTCAATAAAACCAATCTTCCCAAAGTGGAGGATGTAGAAAATACCCTTAAAGAAAAATGTGAGAAGAATGGCGCTGGTGATGCCGTTGAAGCAATGAAAGTAAGTACTTCTCCATATTCATTTTTTATTACAATTTAGATTCAACAGGAATGTGCAATATATTGCATGCATCTTAAAATCGGAATTTTATTATAAATCTACACAGGGCTGGCTCTAGCGTGAGGGCGAAGCGGGCGGCTGCCTGGGGCGGCAAAATTCTATTGGCGGCAAATTCTTCAAATCCGCAGTTACCAAAAAATATAAAAAACGTTTTCCGAAAATAACAAACACAAAATATAACTATTCTGTATAAACACTGTCACGTGTTACAACCGCAGCAAACACTCCCGACGCCCCCACGTCTTGATAACAACTGTCACCTGTTTACAACTCCTAGTAAACCTTCCAGAAGTAATTCCACTTCAGACACCAGTTGTCGCGTGTTTACATCCCTAGCTTTCTGTATTTACAACGAGCACCACAACATGCAGTTACAAAATATGAAGTTTAGGAGAATGTCTGGTGCAGGCGACAATGGTGTCGTGACAGGATCCAAAACGTCGTTATTTGAAATTCATCCTCATTGTTGCGGATCATCAGCGGATCCATATCTTTTGATAACCAGATTTGCATCTGGTAATATACACGATACAGATGTTGGTGAGTTGCTGCAGCCGTGGGTGGAGGAGATGGAAATTTCACATCAGTTGTAAGCCTCGTTGATTTAGCGCAGCTCAAGAAGCAGTAATAATCTCCATACACGACCAAAACAACGCATATTCCATTGTCCACTATTTCTTCTGGTAAACGAACTTCATTCAAAAATTCCTACGGAATGTACTATAATGCAGAGGACAGACGTATCATGCAAAGACGGTGCGGAATATATACGCCTCGTACGGAAACTTCAAGGTGCATTTTATCGCAAACGATTTCGCCGCATATAAAAAGCCAATTGACCTCAAACTCATAAAAAGGAGATATTCACGAAAAACTCATTTCCCTGACCTTTGACCTTGAATTTGTTGTCATGGTCCTATCGATAAGGACTTTTGAGGGGTTGTTTAAAAAGCCAAAATTAAGATGTTAGAAAAAAAATCTTTCTTTTCGATTTATCGAAATTAAAACCTAATGTGAGTGGAGTATTATATAAAAGAGTTCTCGCCTTTTTCAAAACAAACTGATATTGCATTAAATGCTTGTTTGTGTTCGGCGTTGAAGTGGTCTGTATATTATGCTAAACAATCATAGGTAAACCCAAAACACTGCACATTGGACTTATTTCAGATATAGTTTATGTATCTCGGCTTGTGTGTTTTGGATTTTTTTACTGCGTATTTGCCTAAGATATGCGGTTATTTTATGCTTTAACAGCTTTGGTTAAAAGTTAATGGGCTTGAACTTTGCCTAATGTTCGCGCCAAGCCACGTTTATATAATTACGTGTTAGTCACATATCAAGTCACCATTTATGGCAATTTTTTCCAATAAAACAGTAGTAGATAAACTAAGTTGTAATACAATATAATCTCTCGGAGAATTTTACTTAATCCAGGTATATTATATCTAAATTTTAATATCTTGTGAAATTTTGATAAGGTTGGCTAACCATGTAAAGTCTGAACGCTAAAGTCATATAACGGTCAACGAGAATGCTGCGTAAACATATTCTCGCATAGGTATACAGAGTGTTTCACCTAGAACGGAAGACAATAAATGCTAAGTTGAGCTCACGCTCAACGCCACAATAGGTTATTGACTATGTATGTACGAAAAAACAAGAAGTAAGAAACAATTGCGTTAAAGTGTTTTTATTATTTCATCCGTTAGTGTGACCTAAAAATGATAAAATCACAAAATGCTATAATATTTAGGGGTGCATTTTTGAGAACGGGGCGAAAAGGGTGGTTCTTTGTTTTTTAAATTTGACTCAAAAACTAATAGTCTAAGAGCTGGCTGCAAAAAACCTGGTCGATCGTGCAATAGAATGAAATGTTTTTAAAATGTTAGTACTCACCGTGACTATAAGAAAAATTATTGTGTGCCTGGGCAGAATTTGTTCACAAGTCTTGTATGTGCTGCCTTCGGAGCAATTCTCCTACAGCAATCATACCTATGGTTCATTACTGTACCTATCTAGTAACAGCTTGAAACTAGAACCAAATTAAAGTTTAAACATTTTTATAATAGATAAAACATGTGTGCCATTGATAAATTACCTGGTGTTTTATTCCTGTGTCTGGCTAGTTCGCCTTTGCATTTTTAATTACCATTTGTGCCTATTTCTTAATCTCGATTTGCCATTTAATCATTTGTAAATATTTAGTATAGATATTTCTTCTGGATAATCATAAAATTTTTGACAACATTACTGAATATTTTTTATGACTCATTTGCTCCTTCAATTGTTGATGTTTAACCGTCAATTTGAATAAATTTTATATTATTCAATACTTCACGTTTTTATTCCTCTGATTAACTTTTACGTATCTGGATTTACCCTTAGGAGTGTTGTTCTGATAAAAAGGGGGTTGGATAGTATCTGTCATACGCTACAGGTGGCGTCTAACAATAAAATCTTTTGTTTATACACCCTCCTCTCATCAGAACAAATTGTGTGACAGGTACTGGTTAATTGTGCAGTGTACTTTCCTCCAGTGATTAGGTAAGCCACACAAAAGGTAAGACAAACCCACGCATACTCACAGCAAGTAGCTAGCCAAGAGCAGAGGTTCTTCGGTTGCCCGTTTATCTCAGGTACTTGTCTCGAAGATAGGGGAGAATCAGAGTGCTCCCTCTACTAACATCAGAAGGAGAGGGGCCGCTACAACTTTGTAAAATAGCCAAATAAATGAAAAGTACTTTTGTCCACGACTATTAAATAATGTACTTATTATGCATGTGTTTCCTCAAGGATAATGCTATCCATTATTTCCGGCAGTGAATAATGATTTCATTATTCACTGGTTGCAGTGAATAATGAGGATATTCAGGTGTTTATAAGAAATGACATTAGTGACTTTTTACTCAAAATTTAAAATGTCAAAATTGTAGTAACCAAAAGACAAGTGTTGTTTCTCTAAGTTTTCTAGGAAGCACTCAAATGGTACATGCCAAGGAGGTACTTTAATGAACACTCAAAAAGTACATTACTAAGTTTTTTTCAAAGCATCTTCTATTATCAACACGTGGCAATCCCCAACATTGTTTTTGAAACCATTAAACGATTGGGAAATGTTCTTTCCAGAAAACTAATAACAGTTAAGGTATTGTGACTTGGGCAGCCGTCTTGTTGAAACCAAATGTCGTCAAAGTTGACAGGAAGATTCTGAACTGCAGGAATTATTTGGTTTTGTAAAACCTCTAAATATTTATTGCCATTTAAATTGCCATAGCAGTGGGCCTATAATATGATTGTCTAAAATTCCCGTCCAAACGTTCAACTTTTGAGGATACTGAGTTCGCACAGCAACACTCAAATGTTTATTTTTTCGAGACCAATATCGTACTACGGATGGATTGTGTTTCCTATGTAATGAAAAGGATGATTCATCTGTAAACAATATATTCTTTAAGAAGTTTTCATTCTCGTTCATTTTATTTATCATGATTTCACAAAATTCCATCCGTTTGAAATTGTCGTCGGGAAATATTTCTTGCGTTATTTGAACTTTAAAACAACTGTACCCATTTCTTTTCAAAATATTTCTTACAGTTCTTTCCTTCATGTCAACTTCATCAGCAATTTGTCTGCTAGAACAAGGTTTACTAGTTTCAACAAGTGCACAGACATTAGTTTCGCGAATTCCACGTTCTTCGCTCATTTGTTGATGACGGGGTTCGCGTTGACAGCATTATTTACAATTCACGACACACCCGAAATTCTCAAATTTATTAATAATGTATGATGTTATGCTAGCTGAGGGAATTGGTTTGTCTTGATATGCCACAGTAAATAAATTTATTGTGTCATCAGTGGAATGGCCCCCGAAGTAACACTTCACAATTTGCACTTTTTCTGCAGTTGTAATGCCGTGTGTTTATACACACGGCATTTTAATAACGAAATTGAGATTAATTTATTTTATTCCCACACGTCTAAACAGCTACGCTATTAAAAGCAGAATGGATGCGCTCGCGCTGTTCTCAACTCGTCGCAGTCAAGCGATGGACCAATGTCCTGCATTGTTCTACGACAAGGCGTGGTTTATCTGCACAGAAACAAGTTTACGTACCTAAAACTAAATTTGCTGAATCTGTATACCTAGGATACCGTAAAAAAAATTATGGATGGATTATTGGTAAAAGGAAAAAATCGGTAAAGGTATTTACGCAGAACTTCCCTCTTTATTTATATAGGGCAGTCACTCTAAAAAAATTATTAATTAAGAAATGACTTAAGAATTATAATCGCAATGTAGTTAGGCCTATTATTACAGAGAAAACCTGTAAAACTTTTTTCCATCATCTACTCTATAGTGGTGGGGGATAAAATTTTCATTTTTTTTTTAATTTTCAAAACATTTTTTTGCTGAAATAGGTTTAGAATGTAATGAAACGTGGACATTTTAAAACTTAAAAAAGAAAAAATTTCCATGTAGTGGGAAAGAAATATATATTTTTTATTTTCAAAACAATTTTTTTTGAAATATGTTTAGAATGTGATGAAACGTGGAAATTTTAAATTTTAGCAAAAAACATTTTTTTACATCCATTTTATAAATAAAAATAAAAATTATTTTCCTTTTGATATTCAAAAAAAAATGTTTAGAATCTCATGAAACGTGGATATTTTAAATTTGAGCACACAAAGAATTTTTACCATCATCCATTTTATACAACATTTTCAAAATTTCAAAATTTTTTTATTTTAAATTTTCAAAAAAATTTTTTTTAAAAAGGTTTAGACTGTCACGAAACATGGAAATTTTGAATTTGAGCGAAAAGAGGTTTAGAATGTAATGAAACGTGGAAATTTTAAAACTTAAAAAAGAAAGTTTCCATGTAGTGGGGAAAAAAAAATTTTTTTAAAACGTTCAAAACAATTTTTTTTTGAAATATGTATAGAATGTCATGAAACGTGGAAATTTGAAATTTGAGCAAAAAACATTTTTTGCATCCATTTTATAAATAAAAATGAAATAATCTTACTTTTTATTGGGTATTTTGCCACTGAAAAATATTTAAAAATTTTAATGAAAAAACCTCTGCACCAAACGGGTCAGACAGAGTTTGGTTCTTGAATACTTGACCGTTTCAAAAAGTCTCACACCTAAAAATATATAAACTAGAACAATGCTATAAACTAAAAACTGAAAATGAAAGCAATAGGTAGTTAATGCTTCGGAAGAGAATTTACTTCCGTTCTCAAAACTTTTTTGGCCGTCAACCATGACAGTTCTTTGTTTATGTATTTCCATAGTCACGTGAGACGTTAAATTATATTTATCTTGTTTTTACTTACTTCGTCTCTAAGGATGGGCAACCAACTAGTACAAAAATCTATTGAATAATTCGAAACGCATCCTCGTTTAATAAAATAATCGCGAAGTCAAGCATTCAAGAACCAACCTCTGTCTGATCCGTTTGGCGCAGAGGTTTTTTCATTAAAATTTTTAAATATATTTTAGTGGCAAAATACCCAATAAAAATAATCAAATCTGAATATGCCACAAATAAACAATTACAGACAATAAAAATGAAAATACGTTTTTTTTGATTTCCAAAAAAAATGTTTTTTTAATATGTTTAGAATGTCATGAAATGTGGATATTTTAAATTTGAGCAAACAAAGAATTTTTACCATCATCCATTTTATATTCAAAATTTCAATTTTTTTTCTATTTTAAATTTTCAATTTTTTTTTCCTTTTGATGTAGGTTTAGAATGTCACGAAACACGGAAATTTTAAATTTGAGCGATTTTTTTTCCAGTATCTATTCCCTTTAGACGGTCCACCCTGTATATTTTCCAGTGAAAGTCTAACCATTTCTTCGGTGGCAGTGGCGTCAGCTACCTACCAAATTTGACTGTTCTCCGTCAAGTAGTTTTTTAGTTAATGCACCAACAGACTGACAGACAGACCGACAGACAGACAGATAGACTGACGGAATTGAAAAACTTATATTTTCGTAATCTACATGTTATGAAACGTGAAAATCCGAAAAAATCTCGGAGGGTGATTTTTTCTCGAATACAATACTTCCCTTCAGTATGCAAGGGAAGAAGTAACAAGTGAATTTTCGTAAATTTTTAACTTCGTTCTTTAATTATTTTTAATGCTAAAAGTAGGAAAAAGAAATCAAAAGTGTTTAGAAGATGGGAAATTTAATTTTCTACAAAAAAATCGGTAAAGGTCTTTACACAGAACTTCCCTCGTTATTTGTGCATGGCGGTCACTCTAAAAAATTAATAATTACGATATGACATTGAGAATAATAATCGCAATATAGTTATTGCTATTATTACAAAGAAAACTTGATAAGTTTTGGTCAAAAAAATATACAGATTGCTCATCCAACAGCAAAAGCTCAATACTAAATAACATGTGCCACATATGGCAGGCTTGCGCAAGTACCTTTACAAATTTCCACCATGACTGAATTATTTCTTGGGATGACCACCCTGTACATTTTTCAATAAAAGTATAATAGGTGTATATGTCAGATATTATTGCCATTCGTCACATCAATCCAACAATCGCGCATTGGAGTGGAAGTATAATGGTGGTTAAAAAATTTCATTTTTATTTAAATTTTTTAAAAATGTAAAAAAAAAAATTTTTTAATTTTTTCTTCTGAAATAGGTTTAAAATGTCAAACGTAGAAATTTTTAATTTAAGCAAAAAGGAAAGTTTCCGTCTATTCTATAATAGTGGTAAAAGAAGTTTAAGATTTAAAAATTACATATTTTTTTTAAATAGGTTTAGAATGTCATGAAACGTGAAACTTTTAAATTTGAGTAAAAAAAGTTTCCATCTATTCTAGTGTTAATTTTTTGTCCAAACTGGTAACAAAATGTTGCAAAAATTTTTTTTCCGAAATTGGTTTGGAATGTCATGAAACGTAGAAATTTCAAATTTGAGCAAACCAAATTTTTCGTCTATTCTATAGTAGTGATAAATAGATTAAAAATGTTTTCAAATTTTTTAAAAAATTTTTCAAAAACATTTTTAAATTTGTTTGAATAGTTTTAGAATGCCATGGAAACGTGGATAGTTTAAATCTGAACAAAGAAAAAAAATTCTATCTTAGTGGTAACATTTTTTAAAAATAGTAAACAAAATTTCTAATTTTTCTTTTAAATAGATTTAGAACGCTATGAAACGTGGACATTTTAAATTTGAAGAAATACAAAATAAATCCGTCTATTTTAGTGGTAAAAAAAATTTCAAAAATGTTGGTAAAAAAAAATTTCAAAAAATTTTCAAATTTTTTTTTCTGAATCAGGCTTAGAATTAGTAAGGGGTCCAAAGCTTTAAAAATTGAAATGACCCATTCCAACAAGGTAAATGATTTTTGGAAACGAATTCAGGAAGAGGGTCCTTAGGGGCATCAGAAATGGCTTGTTGGACTTTTGTTGACGCTTGCACAACTTCGCCACAAGAAAAAACATGGCCGAATGTTATTTCAAGAATTTGTGTTTTTAAACGTTTACCTCTTCCTAAAAAATTAACTACTTGCGATATCAATCTGATTTTTTGTATCTATATACTACAAACACGAGCCCATCTATCTGTACTAATAGACCTTCAAAATCACTTACGGTTTTTTTCTAAATAAATCCAAAATCACATGAATGAATTTTGTGTGTTTGAAATTTCGACGTGCGGGCAACTATATTAAATATTCGAATTTTGTATCTATTACATACGAATGAAATATGGTCTAAAGATCAAAAAAGTTTTTGCAAAAATAATTAGCTCGATATCTTATACAGTTTTCGAGATACGGATTTTTAAATTCGACCGTAACAATGTTTCGTTATTAGCGCGCAACGTGACAGCTACGGCAGGGCTCGTTCTGTGCAATTGTGGATAGATCATATATTAGTCTAATACCTAATTTGATTTAGGTGTTATATTATTCTTGATCATTAGATCACTCATTGTCTGAAAATTATTAAACAATTATTTCGGTGCAATAAATACGTGGTTTTAAATTATGATGTAATTTGTTACATGTAATATACTGCCGTCCTAAGCCAAAATGACTTACTTCTTTATACGCTCTTCTTGAGATATTTGACATTTTATGCCGCTAATCTCAACACATCTTATTTTTTTAAATAGTTTCATTCTATTTTTGAATTCAATTCTATGAGGCAGATGCAAAAATAATGGTTTATTGATTATTGAAAAAAGTCGATCATTTAACAAGGAAACTTTGAAGTACGTCCAATTTGATTAGGAAATTTTAAGTTAATTCATTTTGGTTTAGGACAGTATATCTAGACTTGCAAATAGAGTACGAAATCGTTAATATGTTTTATACAATAAATTGAGTTTAAAAATAAAAATTGACCTAAACTTCGGATTTAAAAAAAAGTACGATATGACTTAAGAAAACAAGCCCTGAATATTGGTGTAAATAAGGACAAATGTTGCCCAACAATGTGAACTTGGATTCCTCACGCCTAGCATAAAATCTGCAGTGCAGCTATCAACAAACGAACACAATAATATTACGAAAGGTATGTTTAATTTTTCCAAAATAGAAAAACTACAAAAGTTTTGTGGGTATACGACAACAAAGGGTATTTTATAGTATTCACGAAACCAATAAATAATTAGGTGAAAAACATAAAGAAGAAAATATTGTAAATATTGTTTATTGGCAGTCTATGTATTGTGTGACCTGTCAGTTAATCTTTCCGAAGGGGAAAAAGTGAGCAGTTACAGTTGCCTTAAATCAAACAGGCCATCTAAACAGTTTGACTAATCTTGGAGATAACTGCGATCCAATTGGTGATCGTGTCATTGAAGATGGTCGTAAGACCTATGTGAATCTGTATGGCCATAGTGAGTTTAATTAGATTCACCAAGGTAGCATTTATTTTTCATAAAGTTATTAGACATACTTTTGCTAAGTCCTACAAGAGAGCTTACTTACTGCATTTGAAACGGTCATTAATCCAGTAGTTTGGTATGCTCAGCTTACAACTGAAGTACTTAGCGAAGCAGGGTCAAACCCTGCTTACTGCAAAATAATTTTAACTAGAATGGGCTATCGCCCATTCTAGCTCCTCCGGAGGGGTGACAGCTAAAGCTGTCAATGCGAGTGCTCCGCACTCGATTAGGTAACGCTTGAATCATTGTAGAAAGCTTGATTTTTAGTTTTCAATTTTCACTTTTTTTGGGTTTTTTAAATTTTAAGTTTTCAGTTTTTTAATTTTCAGTTTTTTAGTTTTTCGGTTTTTCATCTTTCAGTGTTTCGGTTTTTAAGTTTTTAATTTTTAAATTTTTCAGTTTTTCAGTCTTCAGTTTTTAGTTTTTCAGTTTTTCAATTTTTCAATTTTCAGTTTTTCAATTTTTTAGTTTTCAGTTTTTCAATTTTTCAGTTTTTCAATTTTTCAGTTTTCAGTTTTTGAGGTTTTCAGTTTTCAGTTTCATTTTTCAGTTTATCAGTTTTTCAGTATTTCAGTTTATCAGTCTTTCAGTCCTTTAGTCTTTCAGTTTTTCAGTTTCTCAGTTTCCCAGTTTTTCAGTTTCAGTTTAAAAGTTTTAAAGTTTCGAAGTTTTTAATTTTCTAAGTTTTTAAGTTTCTAAGTTTTTAGGTTTATAAGTTTTTAAGTTTTGAAGATTTGAATTTTGAAGTTTTTAAGTTGTTTTTGAGGTTTTCAGGTTTTCAGTGTTTCAGTGTTTAAGTGTTTCAGTTTTTTAGTTTTTCAGTATTTCAGTTTTTCATTGTTCAGTTTTTCATTTGTCAGACTTTTATTTCAGTTTTTCAGTTTTCAGATTTTCAGTTTCTAGTTTTTCACCTTTCAATTTTTTAGTTTTCAAGTTTTCAAGATTTCAAGTTTGCAAGTTTGCAAGTTTTCAAGACTTCAAGTATTCAAGTTTTCAAGTTGTCAAGATTTCAAGTTTTCAAGTTTTCAATTTTTCAAGTTTGCAAGTTTTCAAGTTTTCAAGTCAAGTCTTCAAGTTTTCAAGTTTATCAGTTTTTCAGTATTTCAGTTTTTCACTTTCATATTCGTAATTAGGTACTTCAGTAACCTTCGCATTCTGAGTTTCAGCTGAATCGGACGGCAAATAAGAAAGTTACAATAAATAGCGGATATTGGGCTATAGGGACGCCGCCATTTTGAAGTTTTCAATTTCACAATCAGCTACTTCAGTAACTTCAAGATATCGAGTTTCATTTGAATCGGACGATAAATAAGGAAGTTACAGTAAATGATGAATATTAAGCTATGGAGAGCCGCCATTTTGAATTTTTGAGTTACGATAACATATTCGTGATCTGTGACCTCGATAACATATACATACCTATTTTCAGACGAATGGCACCATAAATGGTAAAATGGGTCCTGCAACTCCGCCACCATTTTGAATTTTTCAATTTCGACGTCATATTCACAGTCAGCTACTTCAGTAACTTGAACATACCGAGTTTCATTTGAATCGATTGGAAAATATAGAAGTTACAATAAATGATGAATATTAGGCTATGGGGACGCCGCCATTTTGAATTTTTTAGTTACGATAACATATTCGTGATCTGTGACCTTGATAACATATACATACCTATTTTCAGACGAATGGCACCGTAAATGGTAAAATGGGTCCTGCAACTCCGCCGCCATTTTGAATTTTTCAATTTCGACGTCATATTCACAGTCAGCTACTTCAGTAACTTGAACATACCGAGTTTCATTTGAATCGATTGGAAAATATAGAAGTTACAGTAAATGATGAATATTAGGCTATGGGGATGCCGCCATTTTGAATTTTTGAGTTACGATAACATATTCGTGATCTGTGACCTCGATAACACATAAGCACTTATTTTCAGTCAAATGGCATCGTAAATGGCAAAATGTGTCCTGCAGCTCCGCCGCCATCTTGAATTTTTCAATTTCGATTTCGGATTCGTAATCGGCGACCTCAAAAACCCCCACATACCGATTTTGAGCGGTGTGACGCCATAATCGACAAACATCGTCCGCCATTTTGGCGCCGCTATTTTGAATTTTGCGATTCCGACGTCACATTCGTGAGCACCGTGGTAGATAATCCCCGAGTACCAAATTTCAGGCCAATCGGACGACAAATAAATTTAATTGCGATTTTCGAGATTTGTTTTGCGCACCCGTACTATTGGCATTCTATTTAATTTGTAAAAGTGCAAAAATTTGACATCAAAACTTATTTCCGCGTTGCTGGCAACGCTTCCGCGTAGCTGTCAACGCCTAACTTCACACACATAATTTTTACCACCTATTTCAGAAATTTATGTCGGAATGGAAAACATGGATTTTAAAAACTGTGATTTTTCAGGAAATAATGGGAGTTGAGAGGCTTTCTAGGTCTCAAATTAATCGGAAAGGACGATATTTTGTTGTGATAGTGGAGTGTCCGGGCCAAATCGGAAATTCGGCCCGACACGGGCGTGTGAAAGTTGGATTTTTTGTGAGAAAGTGAAAAACATCTACGTACAAAAAAATTCATAATTAAGCAAGTACATAGAATAGAAGCTCGTTCTGTGTCTCGATGGAAAGGGGGAGCTTGGCCCTTTCACGTGATACCAAATTTTACAGGAAAAATCGAAAATTCGGCCTCACAGGGGCGAGACAAATGTGACAAATTTGAGTGTGTTAAAACGTAACCTAGAAAATTGTAAAACATGAAATCTTAAAACACTCATATTTTAGTTAATACTTGACGTAAAAGCTCGATCTTAGTCTCTATGTGAACACGGAGATTGGCATTTTATCCACGCAGTACGTGCCCTGGGTTAATTAAAAAATTTAATGTAGTTCTGTGCGAAATAAGAATGGATATTTTCGTAAAAATCGAAAACCGTAAGTACTTTAAAAATCCATAAGTAAATAAATATCGGGAGTGAAGCGGCGTGCGACGTCTCTCTGGAAAGCAGAAGAACGTAGCTTTCCGGCGATACCAAGTTCGAGGGGAAAAATGGAAAATTAGGCCCGCGGCGAGCGCGACAAAAGTAGCTTTTCTCGGATATTTTAAATTTAAAATTTCACGTATTTTCGAAAAATTCTTCCACTTTGACCGCCCGTAGCTCGTTAATCTTTGGAGTTGTAAAAAAAACAAAAAAAAAAGACTTTTAGATAATTCATTTTTCTACATTTTCGTTAGGGCGAAGTATTTTGCTCTAGGAGGCCCCGTTTAGAAGTTATGGAGGTTTAAAGGAAAAAATGTCGTATTTTCCGACATTCTGCACCGCCGCACATTTCGGGCGATATCTCCGAAACGAAAAATCGTACGGAATTTTTTAAGATACCGGAGGGAGCGGAAAGAAACGCTCTTGTCCTTTGAGATTTTTTTATTTTGAGCTAGCTCCAGCCGTTTTCGAGTTATAGGCGAAAAACCGAAAAAATGAGTCTCGCTTCGGATTCGAAACAGCGCAAAAACGTGCAATCTTAAAACGTCCGTATTTTTGGAAATACATATTTTGGAGCGCCGTACGGCATCGCGGCGGAACGGGGAGAGATTCTAGTTATAGCTAGCCGCAAACTGAGAGGTCGAAATCGAAAATTAAGCCCGGCAGGAGCGAAAGGAAATCGTACATTTTTGACGTTTACGAAATACCAAATCGCCTTCCCCTATTTTCTCTTTTACCCCTTGACTCCTCATTCCCCAAAAAAGCGGGCGAGAGAGATAGGTGACTTTCGTTCGATTATAACGGAAAAACCCGGAAAAATACCGGAACCGAGTATAGCCTAAGCACTGTAGGATTCCGTCCCGAACACTTTCGAGCCGGGCACGGACCGGCGAAATGAAGCGCGTCTCGACGGCATGTACCTTAAGATCGCAAAGAGGAAGGGGCTCGCACCAACTGCTCTTTAATATTATGACTAGAATGGGCTATCGCCCATTCTAGCTCCTCCGGAGGGGTGACAGCTAAAGCTGTCAATGCGAGTGCTCCGCACTCGATTAGGAAACGCTTGAATCATTGTAGAAAGCTTGAATCATTGTAGAAAGCTTGATTGTTAGTTTCGATTTCAGATTCGTCATCAGCTACATGAAAAACATCTAGATACCGATTTTCAGTCGAATCGGTTCATAAATGACACATGTTGTCAGCCATTTTGATTGCCGCCATATTGAATTTTGTAAGTCTGATGTTATATTCATTAATAACTATACTAATAACCTGTACATACCGAGTTTCATTTGAATCGGACGGTAAATAAAAAAATGAAAATAAATGGCTATGGGGACGCCACCATTTTGAATTCTTTAGCAACGGTCACAGAGTCGTGATCTGTAGCCTCGATAACACTCACCGACCTATTTTTGGACGAATGTCACCGTAAATGACAGATTTTATCCAACAATTTGTATCGCCATTTTGAATTTTTCAGTTCCGTAATCATATTCGTTACCATCTACTTTAATAACCTCTAAATACCGAGTTTCAGCCAATTCGGTTGGTAAATAAGAAAGTTACAGTAAATAATGAATAATAGGCTATGGGGACGCCGCCATTTTGAATTTTTCAATTTCGATGTCATATTCACAATCAGCTGCTTCAGTAAGTTTATAATACCGAGTTTCATTCGAATCGGTTGGAAAATAAGAATGTTATAGTAAGTAATGGATATTAGGCTATGGAGAGGCCGCCATTTTGAATTTTTTAGTTACGATTAGATATTCGTGATCTGTGACCTCGATAACATATACATACTTATTTTCAGACAAATAGCACCGTAAATGACAAAATGTGTCCTGCAACTCGGCCGCCATTTTGAATTTTTTCCATTTCGACGTCACAATCACAATCAGCTACTTCAGTAACTTCAACATACCGAGTTTCATTCGAATCGGTTGGAAAATAAGAAAGTTATAGTAAATAATGGATATTAGGCTATGGAGACGCCGCCATTTTGAGTTTTTCAATGTCGATGTAATATTCACAATCAGCTACTTCAGTAACTTTATAATACCGAGTTTCATTTGAATCGGTTGGAAAATAAGAAAGTTATAGTAAATAATGGATATTAGGGTATCGTCCGCCATATTGGCGTCGCCATTTTGAATTTTGCGATTCTGACGTCATATTCGTGATCGGCGTGGTCGATAACCCCCGAGTACCAAATTTCAGGTCAATCGGATGACGAATTAATTTAATTGCGATTTTCGATGACTTTGGCCATCCCTGGATGCCAAGCTAATGCAAAGTAATCTTTGCCCACCCCTGTAACACAGAATTCCTAGAATATTGTTATGTACGTTATTCAAAATGGCGGAAGCAAACCATGGACTTTAAAAACGGTGATTTTACAGGAAATAATGGGAGTTGAGAGGCTTTCTAGGTGTCAAATTAATCGGAAAGGAAGATATTTTGTTGTGATAGTGAAGTGTGCGGGCCAAATCGGAAATTCGGCCCGGCACGGGCGTGTGAATGTTGGTTTTTTGTGAGAAAGTGAAAAACATCTACGTACATATAAATTCATAATTAAGCAATTACTTGGAATAGAAGCTCGTTCTGTGTCACGATGGAAAGGGGGAGCTTTGCCCTTTCCCGTGATACCAAATTGTATAGGGAAAATCGAAAATTCGGCCTCGCAGGGGCGAGACAAATGTGACAAATTTGAGTGTGTGAAAACGTAACCTAGAAAATTGTAAAACATGAAATCTTAAAACACTCATATTTTAGTTAATACTGGACATAGAGGCCCGATCTTGGTCTCTATTTGAACACGAAGATTCGCATTTTATTCGTGCAGTACGTGCCCCGGGTTAATTAAAAAAATTAGTGTAGTTCTGTGCGAAATAAGAATGGATATTTTCGTAAAAATCGAAAACCGTAAGTACTTTAAAAATCCATAAGTAAATAAATATCGGGAGTGAAACGGCGTGCGACGTTTCTCTGGAAAGCAGAAGAACGTAGCTTTCCGGCGATACCAAGTTCGACCGGAAAAATGGAAAAATAGGCCCGCGGCGAGCGCGACAAAATTAGCTTTTCGGGGATCTTTTAAATTTAAAATATCACGTAATTTAGAAAAATTCTTCCACTTTGACCGCCCGTATCTCGTTAATTTTTGAATATGGAAAAAAACAAAAAAAACGACTTTTAGATAATTCATTTTTCTACATTTTCGTTAGGGCGAAGTATTTTGCTCTAGGAGGCCCCGTTTAGAAGTTATGGAGGTTTAAAGGTAAAAACGTCAAATTTTTCGCCTTTTTGCACCGCCGCACCTTCCGGCCGATATCTCCGAAACGAAGCGTCGTACGGAATTTTTGAAGATACCGGAGGAAGCGGAAAGAAACGCTCTTGTCCTTTGAGATTTTTTTATTTTGAGCTAGCTCCAGCCGTTTTCGAGTTATAGGCGAAAAACCGAAAAAATGAGTCTCGCTTCGGATTCGGAACAGCGCAAAAACGTGCAATATTAAAACGTCCATATTTTTCGAAATACATATTTTGGAGCGCCGTACGGCGTCGCGGCGGAACGGGGAGAGGTTCTAGTTATAGCTAGCCGCAAGCTGCGAGGTCGAAATCGAAAATTGAGCCCGACTGGAACGAAAAGAAATCGAACATTTTTGACGTTTACGAAATACCAAAATGACCTCTCCTATTTTCTCTCTTACCCCTCGACTCCTCATTCCCAAAAAAAGCAGGCGAGAGAGATAGGCGACTTTCGTCCGATAGTAACGGAAAAACCCGGAAAAATACCGGAACCGGGTATAGCCTAAGCACTGTAGGATTCCGTCCCGAACATTTTCGAGCCGGGCACGGACCGGCGAAACGAAGCGCGTCTCGACGGCATGTACCTTAAGATCGCAATTTTAAAGGGGTACATACCAACTCCCTTTTCATATATATGATTGTAAAAATTATTCACAAGAAGTGGTTTAGATTCTCCTATACTTTCCTTATCCAACACAAAATTCTGGATTTTAAACAAATGACCTCGGTAACTTGAAAAACAGTTAAGAAAACACATCACACTCTTCCAGAATATTTGGATATCTGATAGAGAATAACCAAATAAACCCACAAATGATGACAAAAAACCACAAGTGGTTAAAAAAAAAAACAAAAAGTGGAATTGTAAAGTAGTGTGACTAAAAATGTTGATGTTCTGTTGCATGTGCATGTGTGGCCTTTCCTACAATTGTTTTAAGGGTAGAAATAATACAGAGCAGTGTTTAACAGACAGTAATCCTTACTAGTCTAGTACTGCTTTGTCGATGCTTACTGAGCTGTGTATAATTATGCATTATTATTATTATTATTATTACTTATAAATTACACGTTTTGTGTACGTGTTTATATTTTATTTCTATATTGTATAATGATGGTATATATAATAAATATCTCCATATACAACACCTTCATTACCTATAGATCTAATAAATACTATGCCAAATGAGTTTCATTTTACATATTAATATCTTTGTAAAATTATAAATAATAATAACACAATATCAAAAATGTATTTGCTTACTATCTTGATGCATTACAATTAACCAGATAGCAGTACGTGAGATAATTGCCGCATGATAATAGGAGTATCACGGACCTAAATTATGGTTTAATTTGAAAAGTCTGTAACTCAAAAATTGTAAAAGATATGGAGCTATTTTTTTTTGCAAAAACTTTTTTGATCTTTAGACCATATTTCATTCGCATATAATATATAAAAAAATTAAACATTTAATATAGTTGATCGCACGTCGAAAATTCAAACACACAAATTTGCTTCCTGTGATTTAGGATTTATTTAGAATAAAATCGTAAGTGATTTTGAAATTCTAACAATACAGATATATGCGCTCATGTTAGTAGTATACAAATATAAAAAATCACATCAATATCGTACGTAGTTAATTTTCTAGCGAGAGGTATATGTTTAAAAACACACATTCTTGAAATAACGTTCCGCCATCTTTTTTTCTTGTGGAGAAGTTGTGCAAGCGCCAAAAAAAGTCCAACAAGCCATTTCGGATGCCCATTAGGAACCTCTTTCGATATGCGAGCTCAAAATTTATTTACCTTGCTGGAATGGGTTACTTGGCGATTTAGACGGCTTTCGAAGGTGTGGACCCTCTACTAAATTCCATGAAACGTGGAAATTTTAAATTTGAAGAAAAAAAAATTACCATTTTAGTAGAAAAAATTTTTTCAAAAATGGTAAAAAAATTTTTTCTTTTTTTTTAATAGTTTTAGAATGCCATGAAACGTAGAAATTTTAAATTTGAGCAAAAAAAAATGTTTCCATCTTGGTAAAAAATTTTTCAAAATTGTTGGTGAAAAAAATTTTCAAAAAATTTTTTTTTTCAGAAATAGGTTTAGCGTGTCATGAAACGTGGAAATTTTAAATTTGAACAAAAAATTTTTTTTTTATCTTGGTAAAAATTTTTTCAAAAATGTTGGTGAAAAAAATTTTCGAAAATTTTTTTTCCCGAAATAGGATTAGCGCGTCATGAAACGTGGAAATTTTAAATTTGAGCGAAAAAAAAATTTTTTCACTTTTTTTTCCGTTTAGACGGTCCACCCTGTATATTTTCCAGTGAAATTTCTACCATTTCTGCGCTGACAGTAGCGTCAACTACCTGCCAAATTTTACTGCTCTCCGTCAAGTAGTTTTTTAGTAAATGCACCAACAGACAGACAGACAGACTGACGGAATTGAAAAACCTATATTTTCGTAATCTACGTGTTCTGAAACGTCAGAATCCGTAAAAATCTCGGAGGGTGATTTTTTCTCGAATACAATACTTCCCTTCGGTATGCGAGGGAAGTAAAAATATTCTTGTGAGAATCTCCAAATTTGCATTGTTTTTGAGTTATTTTGAAAAAACTAAAAAATCGACTTTTTCGCATGGCTCTCAAAAACGCACCACGAAATTTAATAAGACTTTGTGATTTTATCGTTTTTAGGTGTTAAAATAATATATTAAACAATGAAGATGCAATTGTTCCTTATTAAAAGACATTCAATAGCCTAAATGGAGAAAATTTCAAATCACAAAAAAGTGAAGAAAATTAAATAATAAAACTGACTTCATTCTGTTTTAGGCTCAACAAGAAATTGTGAAAGTTTGTATAGAAACCTACGTAAACTTCACAGTAGTCGAAGAAGAGCTTGAAAAAGCCAAGGAAACTGGTTCCATGGACGAAGTTTTCGGAAAATATTGTAAAAAATGGCCGTCAATATATGGGTGTTTCGATAACGTCACGTTAATTGCAAGATCGTGTATGGACGATAACGAGAAAGAGGCATTTAATAAGAGTTTGGATATTCTCAGTGAGTTACAAGAGTTCATGTGTTTTAAGGATGGCGATCGTCTAGCAAGTAAGTAAATGAAAAACAATTCTAATATCTTGAAGTTATAAACCAGTAACAACTCGATAAAGGATGAATTAAAAATTTATGATACGGTATATTTAAATAAAATATAAAGTAAACATAAATTAAACCTCAATTTAAAAATAACTGAAATAAGCAGACGTCGCTTCGAGTATTAGGTAAACGAAGTACTTCCTCTGAGTTAGTGGTTTTTTATAGACAAAATTGACTGCTATATTACTTCCACGTCCACCTAGTGAAATGGAAGTATAGTAACCGTAAAAATTCAAAAATTATTTTGTTGAAATAGGTATAGAATGTCATGAAACTTTGAGATTTCAAATTTGAGCGAAGAAAGGAATTCCGTCTGTTTGTCGGTCTGTCTGTAACTTTTTTGTCTTCACGTTTTCTCTGAAACGGTTTAACGTATTGACCTGAAATTTTCTACACTTATGTATTATAACGATATCTGGAAATGGATTAAATCTTGAGATTACTCCGGTGAAAGGTTGGGGGTAATAGGGGTAAATAGGGAAAAATAAGTAATGTAAACTGGTAAGACTGCAGAAACTTGGGATTTGGTGTATATCGGGTGAGTCACGAATTGCGCTCGCCCCGATATTTCCTAAAATATTTGGAATAGAAAATTGAAATTTGGAGGCCTTATTACACGACTAAAATTCCATCTTTTCAATCAAAAATCAAGTTTGGTGCACATCCGGTTTGACCGGAAATGCCCACAACTTTCGATTTTTAAATGGAACACCCTATATATTTTTACATTTTTGGAATCTAGAGGAAATTATGAATACAACACATCCATTTTGGTCACTTTTTGATAAATATTAAAAATTTTATTAAAAAATCTATTTCTGAATCCAGAGTGCTGTGGTGCCCAAAATATATTTTAGTTTGTGTGCTAGGTTACTATAAAAATAAAAAGAGCAATATGATTGCATTACTTAATTCTCTAGAGGCGTTTAAAAGTTTTAAATGTGATTTTTACCCACTAACTCGGTTTTTTTAAATGGGAATTTAATCGTTCACCAACATTTTTAAATACCTCATTTTCATACGAATCTAATGATTTTGAAAATCCGCTCAGAAGTATTTGAGATTTCAGCCAAAATACAATGCAACCAAGCTTTTAGAAACATGCGGCTAATAGATAATAGATTAGTGGGCTTTGGAAACTAAAATGGCACAATTCTGTGTAAATCTGGCAACCTAATAACATTGGAAAAATCATAGTAGCCATTGAATGTAATAAAACAATATCAGCTGTCAGACAGACTCGTGTAGTGTATAGGCAATCTTGAGCTATCAAACATTTAATAATTGTGATCACAAATAACGTTACAATTAAGTTTAGCATAGGTATGTGGAGGTAAACACAATTACATCCACAAGGACATTTGCAATAGAATGCGACATCAGTTCGGTTTTCAGAGTTTTATTTAAATGAACATAAATATCGGGCCTATAAATAAATAAAAATCAATTCCGTTTGAACAATTAAACTTAAACTAGGTAACAGTAGGTATCTTTAAAATAATTAATATAATTAAACCATAAATTGACATTTATAGATATTGTTCAAAATGTCCACCATTTTTTTCTATACACAATTCGGCTCTGCGTACAGTTGCTTGAATGGCTCTACACAATTCAGCCGGCGTTATTTCATTAAGAGCCCGTACAACTTTATTTTGCAGCTCTTCACGGGTATTTGAAGAAGTTTTATAAACTTTGTTTTTGAGAGTGCCCCATACATAATAGTCGAGGGATGTTAAGTCAGGTGACCTATGAGGCCACCTGATATGACCTCGATTTGCGATAAGGCGTTCACCATGCAAGTTGTTTAAATATTCCATCACTCTTCTGGAATTATGTGGGGGAGCACCATCTTGTTGGAAAAAACAGATTTTGTAAATAGGCAAGAGGAAGTAAGTCAAGAAATTCTGCTGTCTGGTTTTGTAAAAAGAATAAATATCGTTCGCCAGTAAGTGTTCCATCAAAAAATATGGGTCCAATTATTCGATCTCCAAGTACTCCAAGCCAACAGTTAAACCCAAATCTTTCCTGAATATTCCCCCGCCCTACCAACCTCGGATTTTCTTGAGCCCAGTACCTAGTATTATTTCTGTTAAACATACCTTGGTTCGTAAATCTACTTTCATCTGAATATAAAATATGAAAAGGAAAACCTGGGTTTTGTTGTACTGCATTTAAGAACAAGTTGCAATATACTAGCCTCCTGTCGTTATCATCTCCATAAAGATGTTGGTGTATTTGGTATTTATAAGACCGAAACTTATGTTTCTTTAAAATTCTGCAAACCGAAGACTGACTAATGTCGCATTCCATTGACAATTCCCTTGTTGATGTTGTTGGGTGTACCATCATAAATCCTAATATATCAATTTCTTTGTCCTCACTTACAATAAATGTTTGATTGAAATGTCATCTTGTTGATTGGGTTCGTTTCTTAATTCTTGTTCCACTCTGGCAAACAAGTGTCTGTTGGGATATCGTTGCTGATACAGTTCTGCAGCTGCAGCTGAATTTTTGAGACGCTTTCCATATATCAGTAACATATCGACCTTTTCATTTCTACTAAAATTATTCATTTTCTTTAATTTTTACTCAAAGAGATTTCCGCAACGCTTTATTTTGTATCTGTCTGACAGCTGATATTGTTTTATTACATTCAATGGCTACTATGATTTTTCCAATGTTATTAGGTTACCAGATTTACACAGAAATGTGCCATTTTAGTTTCCAAAGCCCACTAATCTATTATCTATTAGTCGCATGTTTCTAAAAGCCTGGTTGCATTGTATTTTGGCTGAAATCTCAAATATTTCTGAGCGGATTTTCAAAATTTTGGTATCATTAGATTCGTATGAAAATGAGGTATTTAAAAATGTTGGTGAACGATTAAATTCCCATTTAAAAAAACCGAGTTAGTGGGTAAAAATCACATTTAAAAATTTTAAACGTCTCTAGAGAATTAAGTAATGCAATCATATTGCTCTTTTTATTTTTATAGTCACGTAGCACACAAACTAAAATATATTTTGGGCACCACAGCACTCTGGATTCAGAAATAGATTTTTTAATAAAATTTTTAATGTTTATCAAAAAGTGACCAAAATGGATGTATTGTATTCAAAATTTCCTCTAGATTCCAAAAATGTAAAAATATATAGGGCGTTCCATTTAAAAATCGCGAAAGTTGTGGGCATTTCCGGTCAAACCGGATGTGCACCAAACTTGATTTTTTATTGAAAAGATGGCATTTTAGTCGTGTAATAAGGCCTCCAAATTTCAATTTTCTATTCCAAATATTTTAGGAAATATCGGTGCGAGCGCAATTCGTGACTCACCCGGTATACTAGAAACAAAGGCTTTAAATATTTTTATAACCCTTGGGATTTGGTGTATTTATTAGGAGGCGAGGTCTCAATTTTTTTAATGACATTTTCCAACCGCACTACCACCACCCCCACCACCCCCCACTTCCCCACTTCATTATTAAATGGGTTAACAAAATAAAATTAAGACATTGGCTTAAAACTTGGTAAAGGTATGTATTATAAGGAGATCTGGAGCTAAATTGTATTTTAAGTGTATTCCGTTAAAGCGTGGGGGTGAAATAGGGGTAAATAAGCAAAGCAAGCTAGTATAAGTCAAGAAACTAGAGATTTGGTGTATATGCTAGAAACTAAGGTCTTAATTTTATTTATTACATCTGCCACCCCCACCACCACCACCCGCACTCCATTATTAAAGTGGCCGCCCTCACGCCTATTAAACGTCGTCGCACTATGGTTTTTGAGCCCAAATTATCTGGCCAAAATTAATCAAATTATATTATGGAAAAATTAAGTGGCGTAACTACTTCCTGTGATAGTTAATAAGAAAAAGACAAATTAAGGAGTATTTAACGCAAAAATTTTAATAACAAACGCTTGTTTGGCAAAGTTTTATTGATTTACGCAACAAAAAAATTGTATATTACATATCGTTTTCCAATTCTAATAAATCTAATTGGTCAATAGGCAATATATCTTCCAGGACGTTCTCTACATCATCCTCGACATCATCGACCTCGCTGCTCTCTTCAGATTATCAAGTTTCAGGTTTCAGTTCCAGCAGCATACTAATTACTTCAAAAGAAAGTTGCAGTCTACGTTGACGGTTTATGCGTTTTTGTAAACTAATACTTGAAATGATAGGATCCGATGTATCCATATCCTCTGTTGAAAATGTCTTCCATATTATTTTCTTTACTAGTTTTCCTAGCGTGAAATTGTCGGTCATGTTTGTACAATTTATTTCTAACTTCAGATCCTTTCTCTACAAAATACTCTACTGGCAATACAGTATTTTCAATGATCTGTTTACTCTGTGCTAGAACTTTATGCACAGTTGCAGGCATTGGGTACCAGGAATATTTCGTCATGTATAGTCTGGTTGTTGCGCAGCAATATTCCTCCAATTTTGGTCCATCGATTTGGTAGTTACAGGACAGGCAAATTAAAATTACTTTAAATTTTTTAATGAGGTCTTCATCAACATCGGCAATTTCAGACAATTTTTTAGTGTCACTAAATGCTCGACGAGCAGTATTACCATCGTTTGTACTACCAAACGCGGCTTTTGGTTTGTCCACATATAAATGAAATTTTTCTAAAAATCGTTCTTGTATAATTGTTTCCTCTTGGCAACAAGTTCTTTATTTTTCTGGCCTCGGACTTACCATTCATCGATAGGAGATGTGGAGGATGCACTAAAAAAATTGAATCCAAAAATGTAATGGACATTCCAAACTGCAAAGTATTTGGTTTTGGATCGAATACGTTTGTCGTTTTGAAATCCTCAATTCGCAGAAAATCACGGGGTGTGGCACCACATATCGCACAAGTTTGATTTGACTTTGTTCCGGTCCAAGTATTCAATACTTTGCCGTCAATTAAGGTCATGAAAAGATTAAACTTTTTATTAATTGCTCCTTAAGATTCTCAATTTGCAGATCGATAGTTTGCTTTTCCTTTAATGCTCCGTTGACTCTTTGACGTACTCCAATTTAAGAGGCCTACGAAATCTCACAGATTGCGGAGTTCGAGTATTCCACAAAATAGTTTCGTGTGACTGCAAGCGAAGAGGCATTACCGTAGTTGCAAACAAAGATGCATCAGAATGGGTACCAGAAGTGGTGAATTTTTGTTTATATGTTGAATGCCTTGAACTTCCATCGAAGTTGTAACTGAAAATTATTTTAGCTTTAATTTCAGTAATTTACTTCATTACTATTCTTTTTGTATATTCCAGTAAATCGCTTAACGGTACATCTGCCACAATATCGGAAATTTTGAACCCAGTTGGCATATATTTTTGTTTAGCCTTCCAAACTTCTTTGTAGTCTGGGTACATTTCACAATTTGTTGAAATCGCTCCACGTCGAATATCCAAATACTGTTGCTTACTTAAATTGGAATCTAAAATCAGCTCTAACGCTTCTTCTGCTGAGTAATTCAAAAGTTTTTTTTCTGGAGAAAAAAGAATTTTTCTAATTTTACCTGGTCGGGTTGGACTTTTGTTTACTTCTTTCAAAACTGCTGCTATATCGTGTTTTCCTTGTTGACGTGCAGCTATACTCGCAGCTTGTACAATTAAAGATGTTTCGTCTTTCTTTTCATGTGATAATTGCGCAGCTTCCCTTCTTTGTGATCTGGATGATTTTTCGGAGAACGATAGACTTGGCCGACCAGAAGAAGACGATGGTGTTGGCTCGTCTATTTCAAAAACGAAATGTCCTTTTAGCCAAGTAGCATTTTTGTTTTTAAAATAATCCTTGCGCCGAGAAGCTTGAGTCCACCGCTCATCGACATTCCGGCACAAACGACGTAATTTTTCCCGTAGTCTCTGCTCATTAGATGAATCAATATTCTCTCCTATCGTCCCAAATTGTCGAGAATTTCTCATTTTTTCCACTTCCTTGTAACCATATTTCTACAAGGTCTTCGTTCTTGAAACGATGCATACTTCTACAAAATATAATAATTTATCAAAAGTTGCAAATAGTTGCGGGTAAACCACACGGAACAATAAACATTGATAAGGGCCGATTCCATTGGCGTAAAATTTATCACCGCCAATGAGTAAAATGCATAATTTTTTTAAACATCACAGATGAATAGATCACTAAAAAACATTATTTTCCCAGTATTTTATTTTTGTTTTATGTTCTAATTAAAGGTTAAAAAAATTATTTACTGCAGCTGTCAATTTAACTGCGTTTAAATGGAGAAGTTTCCGCGCTACTTGTGTGTGACGTCATTGGGCACATCGCACCGACGGAAAACGTATTGTGATTGCGAATGTGTACACATTATTTATGTTGTGTTATGGAAAATACAAAGAAAAGTAGCTATAACTATTGTATTGTGCCCAAATGTACAAATACTACAATAAAAACTCCAGAAAAGTTATTTTTTAATGTGCCTAGACGCGATAAAGTTAGGAAGAAATGGTGCGGAACTATGAGACGACCGAAATGCAGAATTATCGTCATCCTCAAGATTATATTGCTGCCAGGATCATTTTGATGTAAATTTACCCATTAAAACTAATTATTTTATAATAATATTATGAAAATATGTACCTAACCCTAATATTATTGTGATGATTTGTTTACATATCATGGTGAATTTGGTCACTTTCTTATTTATAGGAATACAAAAGTTTACTAACTTCTGTTAATAGGAACCTTGAATTAAAATGTATAAATGTATAAGAACGGTGGGAATAATGTAACTTCTCGACGTTCTACATATTATCCAGTTAGGTATATATTTATATATACCTATATATGTCAACAGTTATTTTTACTATTAATGTACCTACCTACCTAAAAGTACGTACTTAGTAAGTGACGGGAGGTATTTATTATATAAAAAAGTAAAGCATTCTAAGATGAAAAATATTAATTAACATAACATTAAAACATTGCCTTGTTTACCTATTTTGAGGTTAGGTACATAAATAATTTGTTATAATTAACTACAGTAAAAGGATAAAAATGGGCATAATTGAATTAATGTTTAGAATAATGAATGACACATACCTTGTTGCTTTAGTACCTCCAATTTCTGCACTAATAAAATCAGTAATAGTAGCAAAAAAAATTGTCATCATAAACACATCAACAACGGGTAAATTGTCACTCTGGCCCCGTAAAAACCCACTGTCCGTCATTTTTACCATTTAATAATTAAAATAAATAAATAAATGAATGATTTCTTTTATGAAAATATCAATACACATTTACAAAACACAAAACAATTTACGATTTAACCCCTTGGCAGATAGACGACCATTAGACATTATGCCGAATAACGTCAGACCAATAGCGTGGTGTTTTCAGTCACGTGGATATGTTCCCATAAAATTTTGAATTTCAAAGTCGTTTATTTAGGCTACACATTTTTTTTGTACCTTTTCTTCATTACTTTCTCAACTTATATAACATATATAACGAAAAAATAATAAATTATTGCATTTCTAAAATTCATGCATGTTGCTCATTTTTTATAAGTCAATTCAAATTTTTATATTTAAATTTCACCATAAGAAAATTCATGAACATCATTGTTTTTCATGTATTTATGGTAACCACTAATGAAAGACTTGGGATTTTTCTATTAAATTTATAAATACTATATACCTGAAGGACAATAAAAAAAAAAATACGGCACACAAAAATATTGAAAAACACAGGAATAACACACTTTCCCACTTGTCATTTACACAACGGCTTAGCTTGATAACTGAAACCTTTAGTCTAAACAGCAAATTATATTGCCCTAGTTATGTAAAAGGGCGGATGTAACAGACGCGCAGGTAGAGAACCTTGTCCAGTGGGGTGTTTACTGTCGACATTTGGGTACAAAAAATTATGTATTTCTGAAAATTGGAAAATGGGATTTTGGCCAAGAAATCTATTCTCAGAAATCATAGTGTTAAAATATCCCTTATATACCTAAATATGTATTTACTTTGCCATAATTTATCTGTGGTTTTTCTACATTTACACTAGAATAAAAAATAATACTTAAAAGATGTAGGAATCTGTTCCTGGAAGTTATGATTAACAATCAACTTCCGCCAGATATAAACTAGAATCGATATTTACGATGATTCATTTAAAACTTCTTCCTTTTCTACTCTTGCACGTGTTAAAAATGAGATTATACAAAATACATAATTGAAGCCAATGACTTTTACAGCATTTTTTTGTTTTCCAGTGTTTGTCGCAGAGGGAGGTGTAGAATGCGTCCAGGAACGAAAAGACGGTGTACAAGATTGTCTCAACGCTACTTTGGGGGGCAGGATTCCCGATTCCAATAACATATCAGTTGCATCATTACCTACTTTCCTGTTCAACAGTAGAGATTGCCAGTGAGTGTTTTTTGTATTTTTTATTACGACTTTGCTTCATTTACATTGTTTATTCTCGCGTAGATAGGATGACCTGTGTTAAATGTTATATGCTATTGTCATTTGCCAGTGCCGTAATTAGGCAAAATATAGGAAAATAAATAAATAATTTTAAAAAAGTTTAAAAATGCGCTTTAAAAGACAAACTGAAACTGTTAAAATGCACTAAAATGAAGATAATAATAATGTCATGTGTTCTCTTGTCCCTTTTATAACGATCGTGAGATAAATGATAAGAGATCTTGATATTTATGTTTTAACTATATGAAAGCTGGGAAGTGAGTTAAGTGTCGTTGTGAATAGACGTATTTTTAAGATGCTCTCTAAAAAGCAGTAAAATAGCGGTGAAAACCCTCGTTAAACTCGAAAAAATTTCATCCACCGATAGATTAAGAAATTCTGCGTGAAATGAAGCGCCTCAATAGAAAAACAGAGTTCATATGGACTTAATAATTACAAGATTTTCTAATAATATTAAAGCAAATAAAGCAAACAAGCTCAAAATGAGGCACACATGTTTAAAAAGCAATATAGCTGTGTTGTGACCTAAAGTAATTGTATACAGTGGAAAGTTTTTAAATAGACAAAATCAACTCAACTCAAGAAAGAAAAGGAAAGGAAATAAAATAAAACAGTCATCACAAGACGCTGCAGAAAGACAGAAAAGCTATAAATTAATTTATTTTATTTTATCTGATTTAATTGATATCATTCTATTCTATCTTTCTATCTGATCTTTACCATTTTAATTTTTATCAGCCCGAATTATTGATTCAAAACATAATATTTTATTATTAATTTGGAAGGGGAAATTGAAACCGATTGTTTCAAAGAAACGACATACATGGTGAGCAAACTATCTCTTCGGATCTCTTTTCTCATGACGCGAAAAAAAATTGTTACCGCGAGATAGGGCAATTCTTAACAACTCCTCTGTTAATGGATATTTACCTGTGGAACGGTTAATAAATATAAAACAAATTAAAAAAATAAAAGCTGCTAGATTCAGAAACAGAGAACTTATAAGAAGAAAAATAAGGAGGTGACGATAGATGGAAACTTAAAAGAAGCATGAAAACTTAAAAGAAGTATCTCACAAACACATACACTTCCGATCCATTATTACCACCCCATGCGTCATGCGGCTCTCGCTGCTGACAACAAGCATGTCCAATGTCCAAGGCGGATACAGCAGGTCCGTGGGTATATCAAACATCCGAGATTTAGTTCCGGCACGTGGTCTGGCCGTCCGTTGGGTGTGTTCGACGGACGATAGATGCGTGTTGGAACGAACTTCCATGGATGCCCGGAATCGGCAGCAATGCCCACCTTACGCTGGCAAATCAATCAATCAATCAATCAATCAACTATATGAAAGCTGTTAAGTATATGCCACTATTGCAGTTCAATGCTCGTGCTATAGAATAAGTTTACTTAAAACAAACCAAAACAGTTTTTCAAAATAATAAAATTGTATGTATATTGACGGGAGCCATAAAAACTGCTCCAACGGTACACTGGAAGCCCTTCTGGACTTGCCAACACTGCACATATTTATCCAAGGAGAAGCTCGTTCAGTGCTGCATAGGCTAATGCAAGGCCCTACACCGATAAGGCAGCAGCACGGAACAGAGCACCAAAAGTTATACTTAGAGGTGAGGGCGGATCCCATTCTGGGAATACCCACGGATATTACAGTCCAAAAATATAACTTTAATAAGAATTTCAAAATCAAAATAACAGACGGGGAAGACTGGACAAATGGTCCGCCGATACCGACACAAACAGTCTGGTGCACAGACGGCTCTAAGGCAGAACAGGGAGTCGGAGCTGGGATTTATGGGATAAGGTCAAAAACGAAAATCCCAATAAGTCACAAAAATACGCCACAGTGTTCTAGGCTGAAGTAGCCGCAATATAGAAGTGCGCAAAGGAAATTATAATTTTTTCCGATAGTCAGGCTACGCTGAAAGCAATCGGTTCCATACAAGTCGAATCGGGACTTGTATGGGACTGCATAAATGCCTTTATAGACTAGGAAGTCAGAATAAAGTGACCGTGGAGTGGACACAAGGGACATAGCACAATTGAATAGGCTGATGAACTGGCCAGAGAAGGCGCGGGTAACAAACGATCGGCCAAATTTACGGAGGACCTATTATGCCAAAACAGAAAGGCCATTAGAATAATAGTGGATATTTTAGCCGGTCATTGCTGACTTAATAGACATCTGAGTCGAATGGGTCTGGCAGAGGACGCAACATGCAGATTCTGCCAAGAAGCAGAAGAAACCTCAGTTCATGTATTGTGCCATTGTGAAGGCCTTGCTAGACTGAGATTCCAACTACTTGGTTTCACAGGAGCGGAGAAAGTATTCTACGAGGACTTAATAGCTGTGTTAAAGAAGCGGATGTACGAAAAATTGCAAACCCACTGTACTAATATTCTTGCAACGAAAAAATACAAATATGGTTTGATTTATCACAATGTAAGAAAACAACCCTTGTACAAAACAATTACGGTATCTAGGGCGGCCTATGTTTCCCTAGCTAGAGTTGCTTTTAACCATGGTAATTTTAAACAACATCTTTACAAAATGCATCTTGCAGATTCCCCCCTATGCACATGTGACAACATATCGATATGTGATTTGAATTACATATTCTTTGAGTGTGGAAATCATACCATTGAGATTAATCGGTTTCTCGCGAATATTGCAAACTTATCTTTAATGCTCCCAACAAATACATCAAACATTTTAGCTCTAATTAATGAAAACCCGACATTAGGTAAAATTGTACTGGACTTCCTATATTGGATAAGAGTTAAGCTATAGATTGGCGTAGGTTTAGAGTTGTATCCTATTGTTTAACCCTATGTTGTCAACACCTACCAACCGTGGTCTCCAATTTTGTATGTTTATGTAAAGTCGCCTTGAAAGACCGGGCGTGAAGAGTGTGTCCTCGTTTATTCCTCGTGTTGTTTTATTTTTTTTATATTCTGTTTTTCGATTAGGCTAGAATAGACAGTTAGTCGTGGCTATACGGGCTACGTTCCCAAAGCCATTTCCTTAGGAAAAGAAAAAACTACTTGGTGAGGAAAAACCAAGAGCTGATAGCTACACTAAAAGGGGCCCTTATCAAGGCTGTGGAGTCTGATACAAAGGACAAAGCTGGATAAGGAGCTTTAAGGAAAACAAATAGGAGCATTACAATAGATAAATGGGAGTCGCGGTGGTCAAGGCCAGTCAGACACAATATTCGTCTTTGTACGCCTCTGAAAGTAGTAGCGGTATAAGAAAAATTTTAAAAAAAAGTTGTCCACTTATTGGATAGCATAAAATTAAAGCAAAATAGGAAATAAATCAGAGACTAAGAAGATTCGAAATATCCTCTAATAATAAACAAAATAATAGAAACTTAGAGAATCAAAAATAAACTTTTCTTGCCTTTCCAAATATTCAAGGGAAAAGTTTCAAACACATGGTTCCTCTCGAATATTTTGCGCCAAAAAATCAGACAGCAGTAAAGTTAACATGAAAGTTGTACAGAATTCAATTATCTACAAGATTGGTATTTTGTATTTTTTTCAAAATTGGGATTGGTAAAAAATAAAAAAGTCACCTTGTAGATAACTTAATTCTCTACAACTTTCACATTGACCTCATGGGCATTCGATGCATAGGACGCGAGATATTTGCAAAGAACATTGACCTTCAATATCTTGGGTAGACATGCTGGGATTTTTGTTGATTTGGTTCGGGACATCTCAAAGAAGGTCTGTGCAAAAATTCAGATTTTACTAATTTTGTCCAGATGAAGTGATAATTTCTGTGGACTAATTAGATATGTCCCTTCAAATTAGGACAAATTAAAGATATTATCCCACAGCTATGAGGCTTGTAAAAAGTGAAGCATGTGGGTTGTCTAAACATGATTTTCACCCCCCGCAGTTCTAAAAAAGGATGGTTTTTGAGAAATATATACATATATGAATCGTAGCGCCTATTCGCGTTTTATTTATTTTGAGGAAAAACTATGCATTTTGGTGAAAAATATCAGGAGAGCAAAGTTGTACACCATAAAATATCCCACAAATTCTGTCCTTACGTATTTGTCCGAATTCCGCATAGTTTCACCGCTGGAGGGCGCGAAACAGATATACAGGGAGTCCTGAATTGCATAGGCCAAACTCACTTAAGTAATACAACTTTTCAAAATAGCAAAGAAAAGTCCTATAAACATGGGTCGGGAAGTGATTAGTTTCCGAGATACAGGGTGTTCAAGTAATTCTCCTGACAATGTTTTTTTGTGAATATTTTCGAAACGTCTGAAGATAAACAAATGATAATTTACACAGGAATTTAACTTTTTATGCTTTTTAAGAAAAAATGATAACTATGTACGAACATTCAGGAGCGGGTGAAACTGGGGAGGCCTAGGTATAATTTAGCCCCAACTTTATTGTGTGACATTTTTAAATTAATTTGTGAGCAGAACTTAAAAATTTGAAGTTTTTTACACAAAAAAGGTCTCTTGTGTTTTTTCTCTAAAATTATCAGAATTCATCGCTTTCTGTGGTTATTTTCAGTTTAATAATTTCCACCCCCGAGAAGTGGTGGCATCTACCCCCAGGGTATAAAAGCACACCTTCCAATGCCATTTAATTCATGGACATCGATCTTTCCTAACTGGCGTCCGAAGTAAAATACTTCAATGACTGCACTATTAGTGTCGAACAGAGTCAAAAACTCTTAAATTATTCCATTACATCATGAATAACATTGATGATTGTCATTCGATAGCATTTTGTATGTAATCATGTTAAAAAGGATGAAAGAAGATTAGACATTATTCAGAATAGATTATAATACAATTGTTTACATGCAACTGAAGTAGACCCTTGAACTTGGCATCGAAGCGCTAAACCCATAATTTTCTGCATGCGAATAAAAGAATAATATAGTTGTAGTAGAGTGCAAATTAATTTCTATCTTTCCCCCCGTTGGCACTTTTAGAGTAAAATATATGACCTTACCAGATATGTTACTTATGTCCTGTAGATTATGAATCCACTTGTCGTCAAAAAATCGTCACGAATATAAGGGCACAAATCAAAATTTTCTAACTAACCACACCACGCGATAGAGTCAATCATGAAGCGTATTTTATCCAAAAATCATTATATTCTCTGTAGAATTTCTATTTTTAAAATAAATAAAGAAACGAACTTTTACATAGGCTTATATGGCAGTAAAAATCAAAAATCCTCATTTTCTCTGTTCGACTACGGCTGAAAATTAATTAATTTTCGTCTACTTTTCCATTCCCACGACGATATCTCCCAAACTATTATATTTATCAAAAAAATACATTCTTTATAAAATATTTGCCATATATTCCAGATTACAATGGTTTTTAAATCAGATTTTTTGAGAATTTAATAACCATGATATTTAATAATGTGTAGCGTGATATCAATTTTCGAAGCTTATCAGCGGCATGCGTTCGTTAAAGATTCTCGCTCTCCCACTCTTTAAAACTGTTTCAACACACCCCACTTCGCACCCGCTCTGGCCTACCGTTAGGTAGATTGGCGCATATTAGCTCTCGTGGTTCATAATATCTTGAAATTTATATCTTGAAAATGATTATTACTACGAAATAAATGTCAGTATATTTGTCGAATATTAATTCAGTGTTACATGGACTTACATAAAAATTATGGCCTACCTAAAATTATTGTGTAATAGATTAACACATTATAAAAAACTCCCTATAGTTCACTGTTTGCAAGAAACTTTCAGCTGGTGTGTATTTTAAATTTTCTACCATATAGGTAACTGAAGAAGAAATGAAAATGGAAAGTACTACTGATAGCGCAAGTTCGGAAAGTGAGATTGAGGCAAAAATAAAATTCAAAGAAAAATAGATTCGTAAAATATTATGCTTAAATTGAATGAAACCGGGCCCTGTAAACAAAGGTTTTGATAAATCGTTTGCAATATTTATTGATTGTTTAAAACTCCGTGAAAAAATAAGTACCTAACCAAAGAGAAGATGATGTATATTCTAGAACTATGCGATTTCGAAAAACAAATCATTTTGGCTGCTTGGTTTGGCACCGAAATTGCTGTTCTAGTTTTACTGGCAAAAGAAATATGGAACATTGAAGGAGAAAAATGGAGAAAGAGAAAAAAAAAATAAAAACAGTTCAGGTGGATGGAGTGCATGTCCAATATCTTCTTCAGGCGTGTCCTTGCGTAAAATGATTTTTTTTTCAATAAAATAGCTTTCTCAAGTAATGACCAGGAACACAGAAAGAAAAATAAGACTATTAGCCCACCAAAATCCCATAATTTTCTAAAGAATTTGTGCTAACGATTTAAATGCTATAGAAACTAAATATCATGTTTAATATTTCCAAAGTCACAATAGAAAATGCAAAGTTTCATGCCTCGTTTTCTGAATTAACATATTTTTCGTTTCTCTTTGTAGATTTAACAATTTTGAATCCTTTGCCGGTAAATGTATTTATAAGTAGTCTACTGATCTCTCTTTTAGACCTATATCTATCCATTCTATATACTTCTCATCATAAATTGACGACATACCATACCCTTTTTGCTTTAAAAACCGTTTCTCAAGAATTTTACATATTTTAGTAGAACTCCCTCCGTTCGTTGTCTGTCCGTTTTCCACTTTTATTTTTATTCTTAGATAGACCGCTGCATTTTATATAGCGACTTTAGAAACATGAAATATGACATTCAATTTCTATAGGTATTAAATCGTTAGCACAATTTTTTTCGAAAATTATGGGATTCTGGTGGGCTAGTAGTCTTACTTTTCTTTCTGGTTCCGTGGTCATTATTTGAGAAAACTTTATTGTTGTACTTCTGACAAAAGCACATTTCTCTATTTAAAAAAATTATTTTACGAAAATACACATAGGAAAAAGTTGATGGACAGGCATTGGATCCATCTGAACTCTTTTCAATTTCTTTCTCTATTTATGTTCTTAAATGTTCTATATTTCTTTGGCTAGTAAAACTAGAATAGCAATTTCGGTGCCAAACCAGTCAAAATTGTTTGTTTTTTTGAATGACGTAATGCTGGGATATAGATCATCTTCTCCTTGGTTACTTATGTTTTCATAGATTTCTAAACAATCAGTAAATGTTGCAAACGATTTCTCAAAACCTTTGATTACAGGGCCCGGTTTCATACAAATTAAGCTAATATGTTACGAATCTGGTTTACATTCAATTATATTTTTCTCAATCTCACTTTCAGAACTTGTGCTATCAGTAGTACTTTTCATTTTAATTTCTTCTAAAAAGCATATACATCAGTTACCTATATGGTAGAAAATTTAAAATACATACCAGCTGAAAGTATCTTGCAAACAGTGAAATATAGGGAGTTTTTTATAATGTGTTAATCTATTACACAATAATTTTAGGCAGGACATAATTTTTATTTAAGTCTATGTAACACTGAATTAATATTCTGCAAATATACTACTTATATTTATTTCGTAGTAATAATCATTTTCAAGATATAAATTTCAAAATATTATGAACCACGAGAGCTACTATGTGCCAATCTATCCAACGGTAGGCCAGAGCGGGTGCGAAGTGGGGTGTGTTGAAACAGTTTTAAAGAGTGGGAGAGCGAGAATTTGCAACGAACGCATGCCGCTGATAAGCTTCGAAAATTGATATCACGCTACACATTATTAAATATTTTTCTTATTAAATTCTCAAAAAATCTGATTTAAAAACCATTGTAATCTGGAATATATGGCAAATATTTTATAAAGAATATATTTTTTTGATAAATATAATAGTTTGGGAGATATCGTCGTGGGAATGGAAAAGTAGACGAAAAATAATTAATTTTCAGCCGTAGTCGAACAGAGAAAATGAGGATTTTTGATTTTTACTGCCATATAAGCCTATGCAAAAGTTCGTTTTCTTATTTATTTTAAAAATAGAAATTCTACAGAGAATTTAATGATTTTTGGATAAAATACGCTTCAGGATTGACTCTATCGCGTGGTGTAGTTAATTAGAAAATTTTGATTTGCGCCCTTATATTCATGACGATTCTTTGACGACAAGTGGATTCGTAATCCACAGGGCATAAGTAACATATCTAACAAGGTCATACATTTTACTCTAAAAGTGCCAACGGGATCGAAAACTAAGCGACTTTTGTCAACGCGAGCACTCTACTATTGGTACTTATAGTGCGTCTCCGGAATTAAGAGCGATTCAACTCTTAATTTAGATTTAACTGAAATAGTTATATAGTTTTCTTAAGGAGGAAATACACGTTAACTACACTGCTGGCCACTCGAACTTACACATAAAGACTTTTAGGCAAAATTTAAAGTTCAATATTTTCAACAGGAATGCAAATTTTTGAACGCGGCTTGCAAATTTTAAGAGCTAGTTTTTTTCGGATTAAGCTGCACGACGTATATTTATCGTAGGACCATAAGTTTATTATATACGGGGTGATCAATGAAATCATGCAAAAAATCAAAAAGTTTGTATGAGTGAAATTTCCGCAAAAAATTTTTTTGGTCGTTGCAATATGGTTCCTTACTAAGGTAACATCAATATCTCTAGACGGTTTTGTCAGTTTTTGGATTAAGGCCCTTAGGCCTTGTACACACTACTCAACATAAAATTTGGATACCGAAATCTTTAAAATGCTATAACTTGACATTGGGTTGACGGTTCTTGATGATTTTTGCGGATTTGGAATCCTTATTTCACGTAGATTTTCTATGGTCTAAGCATTTTATTTGAGGGTTGAAATTTACACATTATACCGGGTCGATAATAAACAAAAACGTAGCGACAAGAACAAGTTTATTACATTAAATTCTACAATATACAACATTGCTTAACAACGACCAAAAGTCAATTCTAAAAAAATTTATAATTCTAATTCTGGTAATTTTTAATAACTGAAAAAAAATTTAACTAAAAAATTAAAAATTAATTTAATTTAAACTTAAATTAAAATTAAATTAAAATTACCTAATTAAAATTAGGTACATTAATAAAAAAAAAAGAGAAGCTAATATTTTGTTGGTCCTCCTGCTCGGAATATTACTTCCCGACATCGATTTGGTGTAGAGTATCCACAAGATTATTTATAAAATCTTGTGGAATATTCTCCCATTCTTCACGAATGGCCTCACTGAGCGTTTCTAAGGTTTCAGGGGGTACATCAAGAGATCTTACTTTAAGTTTTAAATAAGACCAAACGTGTTCGATGACATTAAGATCCGGAGACTTTGCAGGCCAGTCCATCCTATTGATGTTTTGTGCCTGCAAAAACTCTGTGATCCTTCGCGCTCTGTGAGGTCGAGCGTTGTCATCCACCAATAGAATTTCTGGGCCGTAATGTCGAGCAAAAGGGACAATAATAGGTTCCAAAATTTCCTCCTGATAAACAGTAGCATTAATGGTTTGGTTGGTAATGAATAGCTCGGTTTTACCATTTCTTATGATACCTCCCCACACTGTAACACCTCCGCCACCAAATGCTTCTTGAGGGGCCATATTTTCCTTCAAATATCGCTGATTTGGCCTTCTCCAAACTAACATTCGGCCATTGGAGTGAAACAAATTAAATCTTGTTTCGTCAGTAAATAAACAATGGCTCCACTCTGCATTACCCCAATTCGCATGCCGATTTGCCCATGCCCGCCTATTCGCTCTATGACGTAATAACCGCACACATTTTGCTCTGCGACGGGCTCTATAATTTAAAATGTTTGGCATTATGTTATGTTTTAAAAAAAAAAATCTCACCTCAAGTTGTTTTTATTTAATGTTCTTCTCACTGTTCTGTCCGAAACTCTCACCCCAGTTTGTTGTCTTAAAGAGTCATTTAGTTTTCTAGAGTTCTTTGTTCTATTCCGCATAGTTTCTCTCATTAAAATTCTTTCGGTTATTTGGTTTATTTTTTTTGTATGTCCACCCCCATGCCCATAATTATGATCACCAGTAGTTTCGACGAGGCGGTTCAAATTATAAATTGTCTTTCGGCTGACATTGTAAATGTGCGCAACTTGCTGTTTTGACATTCCTTCGTTGAGAAGTCGAATGCAATTTTCCCTTTCTGCCGTGGTTAAACGCCTCATATTAATTAAACTTTACAAAATTATAACATTGAAATATGTCAGATTATTTCTAAAATAATGTAAACAGTTTTTAATTCCATAGCTACAAATTTGTTTTTCCAATGCCTACTTTGAAATTGACGCGTCACGTAGAAATTACACCCGATCATAATTATGGGCATGGGGGTGGACAAAGAACTCTGTAAAACTAAATGATTCTTTGAGACAACAAACTGGGGTGTGAGTTTCGGACAGAACAGTGAGAAGAACATTAAATAAAAACAACTTGAGGTGAGAATTTATTTTTACAAAAACTTAAATAATGCCAAACTTTAGAGCGCGTCGCGCGTCGTACCCTACGTTTTTGTTTATTATCGACCCGGTATAATGTGTAAATTTCAACCCTCAAATAAAATGCTTAGACCATAGAAAATCTACGTGAAATAAGGATTCCAAATCCGCAAAAATCATCAAGAACCGTCAATCCAATGTCAAGTTATAGCATTTTAAAGATTTCGGTATCCTAATTTTATGTTGAGTAGTGTGTACAAGGCCTAAGGGCCTTAATCAAAAAACTGACAAAACCGTCTAGAGATATTGATGTTACCTTAGTAAGGAACCATATTGCAACGACCAAAAAAATTTTTTGCGGAAATTTCACTCATACAAACTTTTTGATTTTTTTGCATGACTTCATTGATCACCCCGTATATAATAAACTTATGGTCCTACGATAAATATACGTCATGCAGCTTAATCCGAAAAAAACTAGCTCTTAAAATTTGCAAGCCGCGTTCAAAAATTTGCATTCCTGTTGAAAATATTGAACTTTAAATTTTGCCTAAAAGTCTCTAGGTGTAAGTTCGAGTGGCCAGCAGTTTAGTAAAAAAATAAAATAAAACTATTCAATAATATTTAAGAATGCATAAGCTAAATTTAATTAAATATTATATACTATAGATATTCTCAGTCAGTGTCAAAGTAACCAAAATATCTATTTAATAACTAATAGCCAACAATTTAAAACTGTGAATGCATGGTGTAGTATAATAATATATCATAAAATAATTGGTCCTCACTTTTTGAAAGAGAATCTTAATAAAAGATTCCAATATGGAGATTATAAATAATTTTTTCTAACTCACTATCGAAATGTACTTTTCAACTGTCATTTTAGTGTGAAAACCCTATACCCTATAACCTAAAAAACCAAATCAAAATTTATTATAATTTTGTAAAAATTTATTGGAATTTTATATTAAGAACATTAACATTAAGAATTTATTTGTTATACAGGGTGTACCAGAATTGAGTTCCCGGACGGGAATCTGTGATTCCTGAGTTCAGATTGGGTTCGTATAACCCAACTTACCTTAGTCCAAAAATGCATCCCTGAGGAAGCACATCCTTCTAAAGTGAGAAAGAGAAAACATAATTCCAATCGATTCCGTTATATTGAAGATAAAATTTTCAAATTTTGGTGGGACCTGTATCTCTATAAGTACTCTATGTAAACTTGACAACAGCCAAGTATCTTTTGTTTATCAAATTTTTTTCATAGTAATTGATATTTGATTGGCTATATTTTTTTAATCGCCCTGTAAAATTACGGAATACTTGAATACTTTTGTGGGGAATTGAAAGTGCTGCAAAAGGGTAGGGTACTCTAAAAATTTTTTGTAATATTAATCGAAATAAAAGGAATTATCGTTTTTTCTTCCATTTGTATTTAGCATTTATTTACAATTCTAGAATAAAATGTTGTAATAACAGAAAACTACAGTTTATTCTAAAAAATGAATTAACAAATGCTCCACATGACATCCACCTGTTTCAGTACACAAATTAATACTTTTAAAATTTTGTGTAATATAAACGAAAAATCAAGAATTAACATTTTTTTCTCTGTAGGTGATAGGTGCTTGTAAAATAGGAAACCTGTCGCGTTTGAGAAACAAAAGATATATTTAATTGTTGTCAAGCTTACATAGAGTACTTATAGAGATACAGGTCCCATGAAAACTTGAAAATTTTATCTTCAATATAACAGAAATTATTGGAAAAAAATTATTCTGTCTCACTTTAAGAGAATGTACTTCCTCAGGGATGCATTTTTTTGGGACACCCTGCATATATTTAGGACGCATTTCGTGCAGTTGTTGAAAGTTATCCCTGACGACAGCTGATGGGACGAAATTATGCTTTCCATCAGAATTGCTTCTCCAACTTCCTCTGGTGACTGTTCGGCTATATTATCTCGAACTTGGAGACCAATTATTTCTATTCCCCACAATATTTTAACAGCTGTCCTTCATTTATTTTCCGCAGAGTTTTCTATGTATCCTTCTGCAACGTTGGGTGATTTCCAAGCTCCGTGATGCTTGAGCGTTAAAATATCGGCTCCGGAATCTGCCAATAGTGATGCAGAAGATCTTCTGAAACGGTGTCCTATGTATCCTGAAGAATCAGATAATCCTAGAAATAAAGCTATCTTCTTGGGCATAGCACCAAACGTGTCAATTCCAATGGGTTGCTTTGTACATTAACCATTTCTGTAACCAATGAAAAATCGAGCATGGGGAGTTTGTGAAGAATGTAAATGTGCATATTTGCGGATCATTTCAACTAAGTTCACTTCCTGAATATTTCCACGAGTAATTATGAATTCCTGAGGACATTTCATCTTAGTACTGAGGATGATAATTTGGTAAACATCTCCTTGCTCTTCGATGTCTTCAACTTGCGTGCGGCTTAGCTCGTCACTCCTGCATCCCCCTGCGATTCCAATAATTAACGTAACCTTAAAAGAAATCGCTTTACAAATAAACTGTATTTATTCTATAAGATTAGACATACCTTCATCATCAAAAAATCTTATTTTTTTTTCTTGTTCAATTCTTTGGGACTTCCTGCCACATGCATTTTTTCTTTTTAATTTTAATTCCTTATGTTAAAAGAACTTCACAAACTTAACATTGTATAAAAACTAAAAAAACTGTTAACTATATCAACAGTTCTATGTAAATAGTAAGTATCTATGGATATTGAATATAACGAACATTCTTAGAGCTGTGTATTTATCATATACAGCAAAAAAGATTTTTCAAAAAAGCCTTGAAAAAGGAAACAGATGAGATTTCCGAAACGTCGGCAAAATATTTAATTTCTAGTTTTTATACTTGTTTGTGTTGTTTATTTAAAAAAAGCAACCTCTAACTGATCCTTTGACGTAAACATCATAGGCGTAGAGGTTATTTACCAGTAACATACTGGTTAATTGTGATATTTTGTAGATTCCCCGAGCACCGCCATATGCAAGCAATTAATATTTCAAGGCAATAGATCAGTTGAAAGTGGTTAAAAATTCTCTTGCAAGTGTTGAACCAAATTGACTTACTGAATGACTCGCAAACATGTGAAGTCGAATAAGAGGCTGTAAAATATTAATAGATTTGTTGCTGAATTTACTGTTAGAATCTCTAAGCTGTCTACAATACCACGATTTAGATGTTCGGCATGAACCTATTTACTTCTCCTTTTGTGGCGTGGGAGCGCCTTCCTAATTTATATAGAGTCGCTATTTTTATAATTCAGACATTAAAATCACCTGTTAAATTCTGTAAATTTCAGTAATAGTTTATTTTGTCTTTCAGGGATTTCGAGACGATTCGAGAATGCATCAACACCGAATTAGAAAAATGTAAGGACAGCACACCGGCAAACATCATCGATGCCTTCTTTAAATTTTTGAAGAAACATATGCCTTGCGAACAAGGACCCAGAAGTGAGAAATCCGTTCCAGACCCCAACGGTTCTTGGTCACTTGCAGCAAGTACCTTGCTTGTAGTGGCTTCTTTAATAAGTTTAAGATTCTAGGTACTACCGCATGTCCATGCTGATATGAGAGTGTAACCTATTTCTTATTTGTTGATATTGGACTGATGGATTTTTAAATTATCTAATGCTGTCAAAGAACTCTGCTCATTATAAATGGAATTTGTATTCCTGAAATCAGATATCGTATTGTTTTGTACGTCTTAATGGACAGTTCTTGAGATATAGTTGGCCATCATTCTAGACATTCAAGATTAGGCAAACAATGTAAGAGTTAAACATTTTTTTATTTCTGTTCAACAAAGCTCAAGCATTTTTTCGGATTTTTTATCCACTTCCTGTATATGTTAGTACCCATGTCATATACAGGACGTCCAAAAACTCTTGTGCCAAACAAAAATCTCACATTTTGGAGATGTATTCAAAATTGCTTCCTAATCGAGCTACTGCTCCTTTAAAGATAACACCCAAAGAATTTATATAAATAGAAGCAGATACATATTTATAAGTGTGTTGTCAACATCTCGTACTCAAGTTCAGACATTACATTTTATAATTATCTCTTTTTTTATGATGAAAATTACTATAGCCCCATCTTTGTTGCAGTACTACTGTTTTTAACATGACAAATAAATGTAAGACAACAGGCTATTCTTATCCTCAACTACACCACAAACAACACATTTTTTTACTATTTTTACGATTCAACGAGAATAATTGTTTAAATTTACAAAATACGAAAATAATTTTGAGGTTAGAGTAGTTAAAACAGACACAGTTCTTAAATGACTAAATTCCACATATGTCTTTGCTACACTCATACCACGGTCTTGGAGTACTTGCAACAGAGATAGCGTTATAGGCAATATTGTATCTTAGAACGAAATGGTGAGAAAAAGGTATGTTGGACATGATGGCAACAGTATCGTATAACTTTTACACTTTATCTCGGCTTCTATTTATATAAATTCTTTGATAACACCTTGATGACAAGCTCTCTTAGGATAGACTGGTAGGCAGGGACGAAAAAGTATTAAAAAGTGCATTTTTGAGCCGGGAACAATTTTTGATTGATTTTTATGTATTTTTTGACGCTAAACGATTAAAAAAAACTAGCTTTTCCCACGTTTTGCTTTAAAAATGAGACGGTGTGAGGTCGCTAAGTGTATTTTATATTTGCAAATACTCGGAAACGGAAACACCTAGAAGACTGAAACTTTCAGAAACTAATGCTTACACTGACATAAAAAAGTGTTTCTTTCAGCAAGATCTGTTTTCAACTTTTTAAATAATAAACGATCGATATCTTCTTTCAATCCGTGATTTGCAATCAAAATCGTGCCATATCCTTTGTAAATAATATAATCTATCCAAAACAGGCTAGAAAATCAAGCAAATTTTTAAATTGAATGTGCCGTTGGTATTTTAGAAAATATTGATTTTGACCGATTTTATAAAGATTTTTTAGAGTGAACTTTTACGTATAAAACAATATAGCTTTTTTATTCTTCAATGTAGATAACTAAGGAAAAATAACAAATTATTATTAAATTAAAGGCCTCAACAGGTTTTAAAGATTAACAAATTAAATTAAAAGTTCAAAATGGGCATTGAAAATTTTCTGTTAACACAAGAAAACTGGACAAACTTCATTAGATTCAAATTGCTTGAAACTGGTTGGTCCTACGGCGTGGCATTACAACAAGATAACCGTTCTTGTGAATGTATAGCCAAAGAATCATATTCCAATGAGATAATCACAGAAAATTCACATTAAATATTTTGGGGGGAGAAGTAACTCCCCCTCTCTAATTCTGTGCACCCTTGACTGAATTTAACTTTGGTTGGTAACGTCAGATAATGACGTGCAAAAACTAGTCACTGTAGCTCAAATAGTGCAGTAAAATAAGGAATCGGTTTCGCAATCTTTTGTAACAGGGCGAACTAATAGTTATTAAACAAAATGGGTGTAATATTACGGTTTTTCGCGAACACCTTTTAAAATTTAATTTTATCGAAAAAAACTCCTTAAGCCAAGTACGGGAAACTTCACATCAAAAACGCATAAGAAGTATTTTGGTACGATAAAAAATGTAGGCTCCAGATATTTTGTTTAACGCACGAAAATGGAACACAGAGACACGTAAGTACAGCACGCGAAGCGTGCGCGATCTCGGACGCACTACACTAAATTTGTTGATAACTTTTGAACTAATCATTGAAATTCAACTCAACAAAGCTTAAATGAAAGAAGAAACATGTGACTATTGGATTATTATATTTTAAAATATAAAAATGAATTATGTAGAGATAGTATATATATGAAGTTTGAACATAAAGAGATTTCCGATGAAATCGGTAAAAGCTCTACTATTTCTACAATTCTTAAGATAGAAACCTGGAACCTTCACATATTACTCTTGAAGTAATGTGCAAAAGGATCTGATGAGTGAAAAAAATCTCAAAAATTGATTTTTGAAGACGAGCACCTACAAAATTTAAGAAATTTGAGAAAGTGGTAAAATTTGATATGTATAACTAACTTTAACCACCTGGTTTAAATCGCGTTACTAGATTTCTGTAGGTGCGATATTAAAGTCTGAAATGTATACTTTAAGATGCTTTAAGGGGATTTAACTTAAAAATTAAATTAACCCTCTTTATTGTATGAGAATTAAAAAAATTTCTTTGCTCCAAAATTCGTGAACATAAACATTAGTAACATTAATAAAAGAAAATTATCTAGCACACCCCTATCCATCGGATCTTTTTATACATTACTTTAAGAGTAATATGTGAAAGTTCCAGGTTTATATCTTAAAAATTGTAGAAATGGTAGAGCTTCTATCGATTTCATCGGAAATCTTTTTATGTTCTGAATTCCTATATATACTATCTCTACATACACTCATTATTACATTTGAAAATATGATATTCCAATAGCCACATGTTTTTATTTCATTTAAGCTTTGTTAGAGGTGTTTTAAAACCTCATGAGCCGTGACCTTCATATGCGCAGAGACATAATCCGTCCTGTTCACTCAGTTACACTTCTTAAAAATATTATATTTATTGTTTACAATTTATCCCGAGCTCTTGTTTATGTATACAGCAAGGCAGCCTCCAGTGTCTTCAAAAACATACTTATAACTCAGATTAAACTTTGCCTTTTGCGCATTTCGCGGCTCATGAGATTCTGAAACACCTCTAAGCTCAGTTTCATTAATTAAAAGTTATAATAAATTTAGTGTAGCGCGTTCGATATCGCAACACCTCTGTATCTATACTTGTTAATTGATGCTTGATTACCTTCAACTTTGGTGGTAGGAAAAGATAAGGTGATACGGTGATTCTCCGAATTCAGTAATCTGTGATACATGTCAGTAGCGGGCGGATTTAAGGAGGTTCGAAAAGTCGATTTTTCAAAAAAAAGTATTAGCGATTCTTTTGGGAAAATACTAGTAAGGTATTCTTAATCGTCACCTTTAAAAACCTCTTTGTATACAATTACATCGTATTGGGTTTAAGGGTGTGAGATAGTAGCAGTCAAAAACAATTTCTTGAACTAAAACTAATTTTTATATGTAAAACGAATTCTCAAATCATAAAATGTATTCTTCATTTCCTGTTCAGAGTTATGTATTGTACTAGTTTGAACTGATTTTAAAACGAAATAATTATATTTATGTAATAAGGCAAGAATTCTAATTCGTACATACCTACCATTTTCCTAACAAATAATCTTCAATAAAGATCTAAGTAAGCCATGAGAACAAGAGTTATTGCAAAGTGTCATTTTTTTTTAAATTTATTTAGTTATTTTTAAATTTATTTTGTCTTAAAGTCAATTCAGTCTAGTACAATGCATTATTCTGAACAAAAAATTGAAGAATACGTTATTTTGATTTGAGAATCCATTTTACAGATAAAAATTACTTTTAGTTCAAAAAATTGTCTCTTTGCCGGCCACTATCTCAAACACCTTTGCACCTGCTACGATGTAATCTTGTACAAGGGAGGTTTCTAAATGTAATGTTAAGAATACCTTACTAGTTTTTTTCTAAAAAAATCGCTAATACTATTTCTTGAAAAAATCGACTTTTCAAATCCCTTTAAAATCGCACGCTACTGACATGTCACACATATTACTCAGTTCAAAGAATCACCTTATGGATGTCTTCTTACCACCAAAGTTTGAAGTTAATCAAGCATCAATTAACATGTATATAGGGGTGTTGCGATCTTAAGTGGGTCACACTGTATATATGTGTTTTAAATTCAAGAAAATTTGTGAGTTCTAAAAGAGTAAAATAATGATATATATATTTATTATTTAAAGTACTGTTGTGAGCAAAACAGGACAACTATTTTTTTCTAATGTAAATCTATCTCTCTTTGAATATGTAATGTGTAGCCGAAATAAAAGAGTTAGCACTCATTATATTTTATATTGCAATGCTGTAGTTATTGCTAAAGCAGAAGATGGACTGTCAATGAGACATATTGCACTGCATTAACACATTACCAAAAATTCTGTTTTTAACATTTTAAAAAATTGGAGAATAAACGATACGATTAGTAGAAAAGTAGTTATGCTATAGGCGTTCTGCGCCAAAATCCCATGTTATTTCTTATGGAGGTTCATTTTGCACATTTTTGACCAATAATATCTCCTTGACCAGTAGGACCTTCCCCGAAGGCGGAGCCTAAAAAGTGGTGGGGGTGAAATTGGTCAAAAATGTGCAAAATGAACCTCCATAAGAAATAATATGGGATTTTGGCGCAGAATGCCTATAGCAGAACTACTTAGAAATCCTGGATCAGGGCAACAAAGGATATCCAACTTAACCAGAAACTAACTATTAATATTTTGTTATTGCACCATTTCTATTTATAACTTCTATAAGTCTGTTTGGCATAGAATTGAACCAACTTATACAATAATCATTAGTAATCATTAGTAATAATATTTTCCCATGCGTTATTGACTACCCAAATGATATGCAATGTACATACACTGTATCTTCAATCTATGGATATGTATATCCACGAGATGGAGAAAGTATATCTAATGTACATCTAATGGATGTGGAATTAACATTCCCAGCAGATACGTTTGTCGCCGACTTCCATATCTATTTTATATCCAGTGAATGTACATAAACATATGCAATGTACATTCACTGGATATGAAACACACATCATATACACAATCGTATATTTTATGAATATACATTACATATCTCTGAAGTAGTTTCCACGGACATCAAAACACTTATTGAATACTGCACCCGACGCGTGTTGCCGCAGTCATGTTGGCATCATCAGGAGATGATTAAAACGAACAGTTTTGATACCATGATACCAACACGATTGGAGCAGCACGCATCGAATGAAAGTATTCGAGTGTTTTGATGTTCGTGGGAACTACTTCAGAGGTATCCAATAGTATCCATATAAGAGGTAATAAAATACAGATAGCTTAATAAGAAATATATTTTATATAACTATTTTAAACATACACAAACTTTACAAAATAACCTAATATTACACAATATTTAAAATTTTCAATATTAGTTAGCAAGTTATATAATATGAACGTATGTAATTTTTATTCACTATATTTATAAAATACATACCCAATATGACATAACAGCAAATTTTTAGGCCTCTGCCACTTTCCGCCATCTTAACTAAACACACACCTGCCACAATCAGTTAAATATGAAACTTGCAAATTTTCTAACCCTAAAAGAGTGTATTTACAAATCTAAAGAATTGCATTATAATAAATATACTCTTACATCATGGTAGCTTCATGCAAATGTAACAGCATAATATAGCAAATATAAAATCCAGAGAATGAGAAAGAGTTAACTTCCATCACACATAAACACTATGCACACAATACTACAGAGCTTAATCGCTTAATGGCTGCTGGCGCCGGCTGTTACGAACTACAATCCGTAAGTAATTGATGCCTGTGCGCTGACGTAGTATGCCATAAATTAGTAGCGCATGCGCATCAGATAATGAGGTAAAATTCGTGTACGCGTATAATTTAATTATACCTTAATGGACATATGTATATACCTCCAGCAATATACACTGTATATGACGCTGATGGATATCAGTAACTGAATATACGTTTCATATCATATGTATATTTAACAATACATATTCAAATTCCAACACCTAATGCATATGCTATGGATGTACATATCCATGAGATGTTATGTGGGTACTTCCAGTAATTCTTGGGCATTCTGTGATCTCACATTTCGTTTTGTACAGGGTTAAGATCTGGACTCTGGCTGGGCCAGTTAAGAACATTAACGTGGGTCTTGAAACCAGTTAGTCACGGTGTGAACAGTATGAACTGAACAATTATCTTGTTGAAATATGAATTCATTATTAGGAAATAATTGTGACACAGAAGGAAGCAAGCATAACATTGTATAAAATCCTAATATACGTTTTACTATTAAATCGTTCCTCAATATGCCACAAAACACCAGGACCATGTGCCGATATCCAAGCCCTCATGTTAACGGAAAATCTACCACTTTTGTCATTGTTAGATATATACTTCTCATGAATCGAGTATTCGGAGGTAGGTAAGAATACGACCGCTGTGTCCAGACTGGAAGGTTTTTTCATATGTAAAGTTTACATTGAAGTAGTTTCTTCCGGGTTTTGCCGCGGTCGTCGAACTTGACTTGACGTTTCGCTGATCATGCTGTCAGCTTCTTCAGAAGGGTTCCAAGTTTCCAGTCTTTGGAACCCTTCTGAAGAAGCTGACAGCATGATCAGCGAAACGTCAAGTCAAGTTCGACGACCGCGGCAAAACCCGGAAGAAACTACTTCATTGGACAACGGCCGTGAAAACCTGCATTGCACTAAAGTTTACATTGCTCCAAAAATTTACTGTCATGCACTAAAAATTCAAGCGCAAATGCCAGTCTAGCTTCTTTATGTTCAGCTTTAAGTAGGTATTTCGGTGCTGCTGGATGACAGTGTAGCTCTGATTCTCTTACTCATCAGCGACCAGTACTATTCGATCCACGAAAATTCGTTTCTTCAGCAGCCTGAATTACTGAGTGAAATGGATTTTTTACTAATTTATTTACAATTGCAAATTTTACTGTTGAGTTGATATCCTTCGTCGACCTGATCCAGGATTTCTACTAATCGTACCGTTTATTCTCCACTTTTTAAAATGATAAACACAGAATTTTTGTAAATATTAGGTATAGGTATTATAACGCAGTGCAATTTGTCTCATTGATCATCCATCTTCTGCTTTAACAATAACTCCAGCTTTAACTAAATCGCTTATATGAGGCATATTAGTTTTGGCACACTTGCAATGAATGTTGACAACTAACTGACAAGAATATATCGCATTCGATCCGCACATTTCTAAAACCGGTAATATAGCTCGTAGAGAAACAATTTCAAACTTGCAAAATGTCCGTCAATCTGTCTGTCTGTCTAGACACCCGGTATGTATATTTTACCGAAACTTAGAATTTGATAAAGAACTGCGAAATAATTCTCCAAGCTTTATCGAACTTAGATAAACATGTCTTGCCTCTTGCCTTTTTTCCAAAGTTCATAGGTTAAGAGCAACAACTTCCTGAATGTCTAAAATGACGCAAGTGGTATAGTTTCGACAACTTGTATCTCAAAAACTAGTAATTTGTGTAGATTTTGCGTATTGAGACTTCTCTTCAGCAACATAAACAGTGCAATATTAAACTTTCAGAACGGTTAACTAAAACTCAAATGCCATTTAAAGTGAGCCTTAATTTGTAAATTACAGCGTCCTCCATTAAATGCATTAGTATCTGTGTCATTTGTAAAGGTAAACAATGAGATAAATACATTTAATGATCACTGGTGCAACAAGAGGAGGAGACTACATTATGTTGATTACTGGTAGAGGCAAAATAAAATTTGACCCTGAAAAAACTGCAGTACATGATTTTTTCACCGAAATGTTAGTACTTAATATCACTTTTCCACATTTGGCAAATATTCTCCATCTTGCAGAAATTGCCATAAAATATCAATTTTTATTACTTCCCTCGTTAAGCGTTTCCCCAGAAAGAAAATTACTTTATTATTTAATTGAAGTACATACAAGTTTCAAAAAATTCATTTTTTTAAGGCTAATCATTAAAACGTTATGGTCGAGGGGTTAAACCGCAGCCTAAAATTTATTCCCTTATGCAATGATTTCCCCGATTTCCTTTAAAGTCCCCCAATTTAGTGTCATTTTAGAATAAATGAACTTATTTTTTCCCCTACCTTTTTATAAGAGTTGAATATTGAGTATATTTCTAAAGTATTATCAACAGTTTAGTGAAAAGAATATGTGTTTTTCTTTTAGGGCCAAGTCATTTTTATTTGTTACTATCCACTATAATTTTGTAACAGATATTTCTGTGATAGTGTATACAGTTTCTTTATCATGTTACACTAAATTATACACTTCTGTTTGTTATTCCCGTTTCTTGTCTAAGTTTATTTGTTTTTATTCTATATCTGTAAGTTTTTATAATAGGCGTATGAGAGATAAGTTGGCTATGATTCTTATACATGTTATATATCAAGGGTTTTTATACAGTTTATCTTATTTTTTAACTTAATATACTGTTCTATTGTTGATAGTTTGTTGTACATATTGTGATATAAGTGTAATGACAAGGTCGCGTTTTATAATAAAATTAATATAGAAATTTCTGATTTTTATTTTTGAAAATGTGTCTGACAGTCTGGCAGTGAACATTTTATTTTGTATAGTTGATAAATTCGGCCTTTACTTGATGAAAATCCTTATTGAACTTCAATTTAACGAACACATTGTGGATTAGATTTTCACAATAAACTATCATTTCGCCTTCATCGGATGATTAGTTGATAACTAACTTACAATCTATAAACTATCTCCTTAAATACTGAATATTTGACAATAAAAATTAATTAGCATAACAAAAATGGGTCGGAAACCTAAATAAATACATTATAAGAATAATATTAACGATTTAAACATACAGGAAATTACGCTTTTTAATGTTTCAAAAAGTTTTATTAAAACTCTACACGTGTTTCGGCTTATTAGGCCTTTATCAAGAGTACAAGATATTACTAAATTTAAAATGTGTTCCTTACTTATTTATACCTAATGGAAGGTATAAATTATGAAAAGCTTTTAATCTGTTTATTACATGCAAATAGTTATATGATTCCTATCCTATGTAAATATACTACAAATAAGTTCTTAATGTTAAATTGTTTTTTCTAGAATATTATGACCCATAAATAATGTTTGATCATTAGTTACATTTTTATGCTTTTTGACAGCTTTCATGATCTCAAATTGTTCTAGTAAATCTAACTTCTTTCCTTTATTTTCTGTATGAACTAGAGAGGAATATAATACAAAAATATCTTTAATTTTAAACTCAAATGAAATAGTGCAATGCAGGTTTTCACGGCCGTTGTCCAATGAAGTAGTTTCTTCCGGGTTTTGTCGCGGTCGTCGAACTTGACTTGACGTTTCGCTGATCATGCTGTCAGCTTCTTCAAAAGGGTTCCAAAGACTGAAGTTGTTGAGTTCGGCTCCTCGTTATATAGCTGGGCGCTGTTACGCTTGGTTGCACATTCGTCATGCTCCGTTGATCGTGACCGATTACATTACTGGTACTTGGCAAAGCTAGTCTCCATGTATTGCTAGTCGATACCCATCTTCTCTGTTGAAATTGTTCTTATTTTTCATAATTTCCATTGATTCCCTAATAATTCTTGGGTAATAACGTGCACTTCTGTCCAATATTCTAACGTTCTCGTATTTGATCTTATGGTTCTCATTATGATGAATATGTTCTGATACAGCCGACTTATCTGTGTATCCGAGTCTAGTATATCTCTGATGTTCCTTGATTCTGCACTGGATACTTCGCCTTGTTTGTCCGATGTAACTTTTTCCGCATATACAGTTCAACTGGTAAACACCTTTCGTCAACAGTTTAGGGATGGGGTCCTTGTTTGCGGGAAGCAACTGTTGTATTTTCTTCACTGTTCGAAAACGTACACCTATTTTCTTTTTTGATAGAATTCTTCTTAGCCTATCCGTGTCTCCGGCGACGAATGGTAAGCACGCATATATTGTAGGTTGTTCCTTTTCTTCAGTTTTTGTTCTTATCTGTCTATTAATAATTCGTTGCATATCTCTTTGATATGTTCATCATAATGAGAACCATAAGATCAAATACGAGAACGTTAGAATATTGGACAGAAGTGCACGTTATTACCCAAGAATTATTAGGGAATCACTGAAAATTATGAAAAATAACAATTTCAACAGAGAATATGGGTATCGACTAAGCAATACATGGAGACTAGCTTTGCCAAGTACCAGTAATGTAATCGGTCACGATCAACGGAGCACGACGAATGTGCAACCAAGCGTAACAGAGCCCAGGTATATAACGAGGAGCCGAACTCAACAACTTCAGTCTTTGGAACCCTTCTGAAGAAGCTGACAGCATGATCAGCGAAACGTCAAGTCAAGTTCGACGACCGCGGCAAAACCCGGAAGAAACTACTTCATCAAGTGAAATAATTAAATTAAACTACGACCCTACTAATAAATTTCAAGCAGATACACTAAATACATTAAAAAATTGCACACTAATCATTCCCCCTGAAAACACATATAAATTTAGAACAATGAACCCCCTACCCCCCTTATTCTATGGACTTCCTAAAATTCATAAAGAAGATATTCCCATCAGACCTGTAGTATCTTATATAAATGATCCATCTCATAAATTGTGTAAAGAATTAAACAACTTATTACCCACTCTGACAAAATTTGAATCAAAATATGCCGTTAAAAATTCCTTCCAATTCATAGAAAAAACAAAAATCTCAAAATTCCGAACAACGCAAAATTAGTATCCTTTGATGTTAAAAGCCTCTTCACGTCCATACCATTACAACCATTATTTGAAATAATAGAAATACTTATTAATCAATCTGATATTGACTAAAAAATCAATTAAACATCGTAATAAAAACCTGTACGAGTCAAAATTACTTTCAATTTAACAGTGAAATTTATAAATTAACAGACGGATTACCTATGGGTTCCCCCATATCACCGTTATTAGCTGAAATATTTATGTCAGACTTTGAAAATAAGTTGTTTAACTGCGAAAATAACCTAATAAATAATGTATTTTTCTGGACTAGATATGTGGATGACGTGTTTTGTATTTGGCAAGGTAGAGAAAGACAACTCAATAAATTCTTAAATCTTCTGAATTCATTTCACGATAAAATTCAATTCACTCTAGAAATAGAAAACGAGGAAGGTTTAAATTTCTTGGACGTTAGCTTAAAAAATAGAAACAACAGCTTAGAGTTTGACATTTACCGTAAACCAACTTGCACAGACACAGTCATTCACAAGAACTCTAAGCAATCATCACAAATAAAAATGGCATCTTTCCATTCATATATCCACCGTCTGCTAACCTTCCCTTTAAATAAGAATAATTTTATGAAAGAAGTGAACACCATTAAAGAAATCGCTAGAAACAACGATTATAGTGAAAACCTTATAGACAAATTAATAAAACATAAACAAAAGAAAAATTTACTTAAAGAATTTTATGCTGATACTCCACAAAGAACTGACATATATAAATGTATTAATTATAGGCCTAAGATTAGCGATAAAATCAGTTATAAACTAAATAAACTAGGATGTAAAACTATCTCTGTTAATAAAAATAATCTAGGGAAAATGTTAGTTAATAATAAAGATAAAAGAGATTTATTAGAAAAAACAGGTGTATATCAATTAAAATGTAATGACTGCGATGTTATATATATCGGTCAAACTGGTCGTAAATTAAAAAATCGTCTCGCTGAACATAAAAAATCAATAACGAATGGTATACATAGCACCGGTATGTCAACACACTGCATAGAAAATAATCATTTTGTTAATTTTAATGAAGTCGAATTACTCCATACAGAAAATAAAGGAAAGAAGTTAGATTTACTACAACTGAAAGCTGTCAAAAAGCATAAAAATGTAACTAATGATCAAACATTATTTATGGGTCATAATATTCTAGAAAAAATTATTTAACATTAAGAACTTATTTGTAGTATATTTACATAGGATAGGAATCATATAACTATTTGCATGGAATAAACAGATTAAAAGCTTTGCATAATTTATACCTTCCATTAGGTATAAATAAGTAAGGAACACATTTTAAATTTAGTAATATCTTGTACTCTTGATAAAGGCCTAATAAGCCGAAACACATGTAGAGTTTTAATAAAACTTTTTGAAACATTAAAAAGCATAATTTCCTGTATGTTTAAATTATTGAAGAATGTTTCACAAGGAACCAACCGTGGAATCAACCCAATGTAATATTAACGGATTTCATAAGAGTAAAGGATACCTAAATAAATGCTTATAAAAAATATGCATATGGTATTAACAGATTTGGAATACATTTAGAAAAACCACATGCTACCTATGCAAATCATTTCCAAGTAATGTTAGGTAATGGAGAACGATTTATTTCGGTTTGATCATTTAACAAATTATCCAATCGTTTATGTTTGTCGGAGACGTCCCCTTCACGTTCTCCCTGCGGACGCCTTCCGATACTTTCGTAGACGCCTTTCGACGGTCTTTTACCTGTTTAGATAAATCATAACTCCTGTTGCTTTGTTATTCATGAGACTATTATTTAAGTGATTATATTGTGTTTACCAATGTGTGGCCTAAATCTAATAGATCCGCCCTAAAACGCGAGGGGCTCGCCCCTGTCTTCTCCGACATCAGAACGTGGGATCAGATCTATTATTTTACTATTTTGTGCTATTAGTGTAATCGACAAATAACAACAAACAGTGACAGGAATTTAGTGACTGTGACAAGAATGAGTGAACAGGAATCTTTAGTGGAACTGGCCTCCACATCTGGTAACATGGGTCAAATAAACGCTGCCAATGTTTAATCGTTTGCCGAGAATCAGTGACGCAGAATCCGGGTGTGAATTGTATAGAAAGTTGTCATCTCAGTAATATGAAAATCGCTTATATTCAGTAAACCAACCAAGAAAAATCGAGAAGCGTTTCGTGCTAAAGTTTTAGCTGTACTTGGGTAAGCTAATGAACAATAATTGAACAATTAATTAGCTGAATACGTACTTAGACAAACAGATCTTGCACTTGAGTATTTGACAATATAGAAAACTTGTTGCATAGTATTTAACTCTAATTCGAGAACAACAAGGCAGAGCTGTTCTGTGTTAATTTGCTGCTTTCAGTTGATTTGCCTAAGTTCGATGAAGGTCAAACAAACTTGTCTAAAAACGTTAGCACATTTTATGCAATGATGAGGAAATTCAGGAAACGTCCGGCGTTATATCTTACTGGTCACCATACTGGTTCGAAGCGTCCGACTTTGACATCTGCTAACTTAGTAAGAAGCTCAGTACCTTTTTCTGGACGATGTTTTATCTGCAACCAACATGAAAACAACGATAACAAATGTTAGAGGTATAAAAAATACTTTAAACAAATAACAAATGATGCAAATGAAACGCGTACGCTCGCTTCAACTGATTTATTTATAATGCCCTAAAATATTTCTTATTGATACACAAGTCCTGAGACTCAGCGATACTTGAGTAACATAAACATTAAACAAGAATAATGAATAAACATGAAATAATATTAATTACTTCCTTGAGGCGGGTGGTGTCTTAACATTCGGCCTTCCTGTGCTTCTGTCGTCTCGACGGAAATGTTCTTGACCCCTCTTGTTGACAAAGGGATGGTACCTGAAACCATTAAACTCCATGGGTATAATTGCAACTATATTTCAAAATATGGCTGTACCATAGAGCTGTATACACGCAATTCTCTTTTCAGGTACAGCCAGTATGTGCGTCAGTCGAGTGCTATGCACGCATTTCTCGGCTGCGACACTTTATGCTGTGTTTGCCAGTCGAGCCCTATTCCCGCATTTCTCGGCTGCAACACTTGTCTTTTACCCAAACATTCTGATTTATAAACAGTGTAATTAATACTCTACTGCCTCAGTAGTTTACATAATAGGTATATACATCATACTGAATCATTACATATACATACATTTTAAAAGCTTTCTATCATCATCTCTCAAGATAATATTCCTTTATGTGGTGTGGGCGCTATACACGCATTTCCCAACCTAAATTATTTACCTTTTATTTAATTTCATTGTTTAGACATTCATCATTTTATTGTTACACACACTTGTATTTACGTAGTTTGTTTTTAAATTTTTATGTGCTGCATTTTTTTGTAGTCTACGATAAATATTCCACACTTTAGGATCTTCCATTTGTAATGTAACTAGCCAATCTTCTTCGCTTAACATAGATATAGAAACAGGATTTCTACTCAGGGCGTCCACGTGTTTCATGCGTTCACCTGGCCTATGCTCTATATCTATATCAAAGTCTTGTACTGCTAACCACCACCTAGCAATACGTGGCCGCATGTCCTTTTTTAAAAACGTAGACCTAACTGCACTGCAGTCTGTCACAACTTTTACAGGAATTCCTACGAGATATACTCGAAAACGTTTTAAAGCTTCTACCAAGGCCAAGGTCTCTAATTCATAAGAATGATACAGGCTTTCCTCACGAGTTGTTAATCTACTAAAATAATACACAGGGTGAAGTTTGTTATCCTGCCACTGTAGTAAAATTCCCGCGATACCTCGACTACTTGCATCAGTATGCACTTCAGTCTTTGCGTCTGGATTATATATAGCAAGTACCGGTCTTGTAGTCAAGATTGACTTGATTTTGTCAAATGCTTCATTTTGTTCAGCACTCCATTTCCATCCTACATTCTTTTTTAATAATTGACTCAGTGGCGCGGCTAATTTTGAAAAATTCTTAACAAACTTTCTAAAATAAGATGACAAACCTAAAAATTGTCGAAGTTCATGAACATTCCGTGGAGTTTGAAAATGAGTTACTGCAGTAATTTTACGCTGGCAAGGCCTAATTCCGCCCTGTGATATTTCATAACCTAGGTAGTCAATATTTTCCTTAAAGAAAAAACATTTATCCAAATTAAACTTTAAATTGGCCTCTTGAAATATTTTAAGCACTTTTTCTAATATCTCAAGACCTTCTGTTATGGTTTTTGAAGGGATGAGTATATCGTCAAGATACACGAGAACTTCAGTATGTCTCAAATCACCTAAAATACGATTAATCAGTCTGGAGAAGGTGGCAGGGGCATTTGAGCACCCAAATGGCATTCTAAGGTATTCGTATTGGCCATCTGGTGTTACAAAAGCTGTTTTTGATATTGAATTTTCACCGACTGTGATTTGATGATATCCTTGAGCCATGTCTAAACTACAAAAGAATTTACTACCACTTAATCGGCTAATTTGGTCCTCAATATGTGGCAAAGGATACCTATCCTTGACTGTAATTTTATTAAGAGCCCTATAATCTACACAGAGCCTGTATCCACCAGTTCGCTTTTTAACAAGTACTATGGGACTTGAATAATTAGAATTAGAGTTTCTTATAATACCGGCATCTAATAATTCTTTTATTTTATCTCTAACAATAAGTCTTTCTTGTTGTGACAATCTATAGGGTTTGTAAAATACTAGGTTATCCGTTGTCAGAGCGATATTAAATTCAACCAAGTCTGTGAAACCTAATTCGTTTGAATTGCAAGCAAAACAATTTTCATAACTTCTAAGTAGGCGAATTAAATTTTCCTTATCATTGTCTTGCAGAATTCCATAATTAATTTTTGAAATGTCTATTTTTAATGAAGTAAAAATACTGTACAATAAAGAAGGATCTACTTCTTTTACCAATATTTGATCCGCTCTACCTACTATACGATTTTTGCCCCAAATCATAGGCGTGTGGGCTAAATTAATGATGTTCAGCGTAGAAATTGGTCCCTCCAGAATTTGAGTAGGTATATTGTACTTCTCGTTTTCGTGAGCATGAAGTCGACTAATAAAAAGAGCTGAGTCGCTAATTCCATCAACAGTAACCACAACGCGTGCTTCCTGTAAAGGTGGAATATAGGTATCTTCATAGGTTCTCACTACAAGCCTTCTAACTGCAGGGGTTAGGCATGATGACAAAGAGATAGGTTGTTCAACAGTCGATAAAGTAACTTCCGGACCATTGATGATAACTTTCAACCGTTCGTCGTTAATAATTGGCTGTCCTATTATTATGTCCACCCCTTCCATATTTGCTTCGACAAAAATCACGTTAACGCAAAAAGAAATATTATTTATTATCAAGGGAATATTTTTACCAATACCTACTGGAAATATTAGTCCCCCACCGAATGATTTTAAAACAATATCTGTGCTTTGAAGTTTTATCCCAAGATCATGTGCTATGATTACCTGCGCAACGTTAACTTGACTACCAGTATCAATATAGCCCCTAAATAATTTATTATAAATATAAACATTAATTTGATACATAGGATTAACTTGCCTTGTCAAAGTGTGGATCTGCTTGGAATTCTTGAACCAGCAGATTTGTTCGCCATGGCCCTTTCTCTGACAAATGGAACATCGGGGAATTGGGTCAGTAGTCCTCTCTGGCCTGAGAAACCTCTTATTACACTGGGATTTTAGATGACCAGGTTTATGACAGGCGTGACACAGCTTGGGCCGAAGATGTTGATCAACTTTGGGCGATGAAGTATTGGCTTTTAGGTCACTTCTTTCCAACTTGTTGAGGAATCCAATGAAAAGTTGCTCTGGTGTTTCGAAGTTTCCAGCGTTGGCATTTGCCTGAAGGTCATATGGGATGCCATCTATAATGCACGACACTGCATCGGAGCCAAAAATTTTACATTTTGTTACCAGCATTTGTTTATAATAATAATAATGCCTCATTGTCTCTGCTTGTGATTTTTTATAATTAAGCATTTTCTTTAATGATTCTGCGTAATTTTCCGAGGCCAGAAATGCTTTTATCAAGGCCCCCTTCCAATCTTTCCAGGACATTTCATAATCTGATAAATTCTCGAACCATATACGAGCTATTCCTCCTAGACGAGACTGCATGCCATAGGACATCATCTGCTCGTTCCAATCGTGCACTTTACCCATTTGCTCGATTTTGTTTAGCCAGTTTTTAGCAGATAGTACATTTTTTTCGGGATCAAAAATAGGAATGAGATCCAGATTGGGAGTTATTTTGCGTTTTCCGCCATGTTTATGCGATAAAGCTTCTTTCACTTTCTGCGCAACTATTTTGGCTAACTCACTACTTGCAGGGCTGTCCTCGTCAGACGATGACAATGGCCTACGCACACCACGACCAGGTATATGTTTATTAAAACGGCTCACGGCACTGTCACCAGAATCACTTTGTTCACTGTCACTCATTTTTCTTTAAATAAAATGTGGACGTATAATGGATTTCAAATCCCACGCACTGAAATGTTAGAGGTATAAAAAATACTATTGTTAGATATAAGTAATAAATCACAAAATTATGTCAAAATACACCAATTACACATGTTCATTTAAACAAACAAATAACTACTGTTGATAACAGTAACAGGTGAGTATAGGTAACACAGGTAACGGTGAGTATAGGTAACACAGGTAACATAACATTAGTGAATAATGAGCTTAACTTGCAGCCGTGTATTCCAGGCAGCATCTAGGACCAGAATGACTAAATGCTGACAGGCGGCGGCATCAATTGTTTTATAAACATTAAAAGATATGACTAACACGTCCATCCTGACAGGAACTTCGTTCTCGAAGTTTAGTAAGGTTAGTTATATCTGAAAACAACACAGCACCTCAGAAATCGGTCTGTTCAACTAAAACAATGTTGTTTAGGTTCTGAAATAGTTACATAACAAAATCATAACATGACGATAGTCTATTCATTAGAATACAGAACCCAAAGCTTTACAACTTTAGCAAGTAACACAATGTATTTCTGCATTTTATGCATTTCAAACAACTGCAAAGGCCTGCTCTGCCTGTACTCTCAGCTCATACAATGTGCGCGGCTTTCCACCAGTCATAACATTTGCTGGCGTTTGGCACCCAAAAGCAACATTCGTTCAAAATGTTTCATTCCGTCCACAGACGTGCTAAACTTGGTGTAAGGTTCCTACTATCTACTTTAGAGAATAACAATGATTTACAAGTCTACAGTCCCGTCCGGCACTTTTACCGACGTGATTAAACTACAGCCCACTGTTCGCAATTATTATTGCAGATCTGACGTTCCACTAGGTTCTACGACGCTGGGGTGATTAAACAATCTGATGTTCCACCAGGTTCTACGACGCTGGCGTGATTAAATAATCGGATGTTCCACCAGGTTCTGCGACGCTGGCGTGATTAAATAATTTGATGTTCCACCAGGTTCTACGACGCTGGCGTGATTAAATAATTTGATGTTCCACCAGGTTCTACGACGCTGGCGTGATTAAATAATTTGATGTTCCACCAGGTTCTACGACGCTGCGTGATTAAACTTTTTATTAGTCTGTACAAGACTACCCCGTCAGGTTCTGCGACGCTGACGTGTGGTTTGAGCTTTCACATTTATGTCTCTCAAATTCTAGTAGCCAAAACACATCACACTCAACATTCATAAAAAACAACTAGTAAACTGTAAACTTACACTACTCTGTAATGGTACTGACTTCTAGAAACGGAAATAGGCCTTCAATAGCCCCTTTAACTGGCCGTCGTCTCGACGTTTAGCATTAATTTTCTCGAGATTCAGAGTATTACTTTGTAACGGTTTCCTTACCTTTCCTCGGTCTGCGTTGGTATTACGCACAGGACGAATATCGTCCGACAAATTTTGAACAACGGACTGTATTACCGGAATAGTCGCTTCAATGCCCAACAGAGCCTATATTGGAGTCATCTTGACTGATTTTTGAACAGTAGAGTTCAACACGAGCTGTATTTTCTACAAATTGCTCGACCATTCTGACTTAACATCCGTCTCTATACACATTGTCATAATGATAACGTTACATAAGTTACATAATGATAACGAACATCCCACGAGTCGAGGCACCGAGCAATTTCTTAGATTTGAAAGTTCTGCTCGGCGTTGGCTACTATTATTTCAGGTACGCCAAAGAGCGAAAAGAAATTCTACAACTGACTCTTTATTTCACTGGATGTGACAGTTTTCAACGGTAACAATAAACAATATTTAGCAAATGCATCTATAAGCACTAGAACGTATGTTTGATTCAACGGACCTAAACAACTGTTGGCGTCGCCAGTGCCAAGGTCATCTTTGAGATGCTGGATGCTGAGACATGCAGATTTTGGGCAATTCAGCTGGGCGACGAGAGAGGAAATAACCCTGTGAACAGATTCATTCATTCATTGCCTAACATCGATACGTGTCGCATAGTTAATTTAACTTGACGTTATAAATAGCTTATTTTAATACATATAAATATTCTCGAGTTTAGTTTATTTTTCTTAGGGGTAGTTTACCCCTCTCCCTATATTTCAGAAGTGGGATGTAACCTAGTGCCCAAACCAGTGATTTTTAAAGTTAATTATTTGAATTGAGTACCAGCACAGTGTCGCACTCTAGGAAAATTACCAGGGTGACCTACGGTACAGTGAAACGATATTATGGAACCATCTGATGACACATCCACGGTCTGAGTTTCGAAACTCCCCCGATAATGTCCCAATTGTGGAAAGCATGGCTTAAGAGTTACATCTGTTACTTCGTGCCGTAAGTACAGGTTCAATGAGTATGAATGTAAACGCTGAGAAAAAGGCAAATACAAACTGAATATTATTTCAAGATGATAGGCTTTTATCTAAATTTGATCCATCTCAAAGTGTTCTGTCAGTAAATAATATTGAGAAAGATTAATTATTGTGCAATGTGTATGCCTTTTTCATTGGGATGAAGTTACGATTGTATACCTGGCTTTGGGAAAATTTAAAGGTTTAGGTTGCTGTTAGTATTGTGGTTCGAGTAGTAATCAGTGCAGTCAGCAGTATAAATTAAGGCCTATTTTCCAACAGAGTACATTTTTGCAAATTATTTTATGCTGTTTAATATATTACTGAACCAGATCAAAAGTTAAACAATTATTGTTTTAACAAGTTGACTAAAATAAATGAACTTAAGTTTAATTTGTTAGACGAAAGAATTGCAAGTTGTATAATTGCAGGAGCTACAAAATAAATAAATTTAATTGTCACCTCATTTCGCCGTCCTGGTTAAGTGGTAGAGTAGCATTAGCTAAACTTCGCCAGGATGTTAAAATAAATAAGGCAATTAAATTGAATAAATTATGGGCGGTTAATTCTAAAACTGTTGCGTGGAGGTGACTCAATAATATGTTATCAATTTTAAAACTGCCAATAAATTAGGTATATCATATTACTACGAATATCAAAAGAGAGATAAATACTATTATTTAAATTTTTCCCAGAATAATACAAGTCCGAAATGTACCAAGGGCAGACTATAAAAATGGTCCAGAATTTAAAGATAGGTAGTCGAAAGGCGACGTAAAGTAAGATTATTAGATTATTATTACATAACAAAGACACCTCTTATTAGAAGGTCTAGCAAATTAATCACGACACCGTAAACTTCATCGCCTGAATAAACCATTCAGCATATATCGTAAATATAGTCAAAAATGAATAATCCGCTAGTTTCGTGCCTTGTTGATTTAGGTAGTGATTTAGGCTTTGTAAATCCATAGCCGCCGATAAAACAAAGTTAAAACAAGAATCTTTTGAGTACTTGCAATATATCATCCCATTTGGGCGCCTCTCGAAGGGTACAGCTGCTACGTGAATTTATTATAAACAATGATTGAAAGACTGACATTCAGTATTTATAATAATGTTTATATTTATAATATAGCTGAGGTACAAGCAGTCAGAAATAGAGATATAGCAGTTAGTTATTGAATGATATTGACATAAATTCTAACATGTATCGCGTGTAGAATAAAAATACATTAATTTGAAATATGCAAATGTTAGATATAAAAAAATATACAAATATACCTTACACACTTTATGATTTTGATAATGTGTCTTATGGCTACATTGCTGTAACTGAAATTACTGTAACCACAACTATTGATAATGTTACTGCTGAAACCAAAGTTTATGTTATGAAGATGACAATAATACACGATACGATTTATTAGTCAGTGATATTTTTACCGAATGCTGTTGTTTTAATTATGAAAGGCATAAGTGTTTATAGATTATATGATTGCCGGCAGATGATCCTTTAACTTAGGTAATTGCTAATTGTTATGTTATATAAACAGTATCGAAATACTTCATTGTTAAACAAACGACAAAGAACAAAACACTCCCACACAAAGAGAACTTATGTAAACTTTTAATATTGAAATTAATTTAATAATCTATTTAGTTATAATTTAAGTGACTTAGAAAAGATGAGCAATGATGCACGTACAGTGTGTTAAAAAAAATAGTACGGTAGATGTCACTTAACTATTATCATTACCTGGATTGAATTTAATAATGTAAACAAAACAAATATGATTGCAGAATTGTTAAAGTACTAATAATATAAATTGCTGTTGCTTTCTGCAAAGCTTCATGCTTTGTTAGAAAAAGAAATATCGATTAATGATTTTGTGTGGATTTTTAAACCTCAAATCAAATAATAATGATAGTAATAATAATAAAATGCCATTTGGGCTTGCTAATGCACCGTCTATTTTTCAATGATCAACGAATTTGGTGCCTAGAGATTTACGATATGAAATTGATTAAATTGCATATTACCAGCTAGGGCTGTTAAACACAGGTTAAAGAAACATAGATTGGTTTTACAGAAACTCCATAGATACAATATAACACTCGAAATACCTAGTTCTGGTGTACAGCCGGGGATACAGAACCAAAGAAATATGACAATGAGGAATATTTGTAGACTACGTAATATCAAACAAGTCAGGTATTCCCAAGTTTGGTCGAAATATTAATACAAATTACTTTTTGACAAAAATAATAAACATCTTGCTACACCTTATAGTAGACATTAAATTTAAAGTATAGTCATTGACTAGTAGAAGAACGTCTGTCAAAAGAGATATATTTCTCGAACAGGTCGATGGTGGATAGAACCGCAAGACTACGGCTTTGTTGTCGACTATAGACCTGGCATAAACGTGGCATGTGTAATACTTTGTCTTCCCATCTAACAGTTAGTGAGTAATAGTACAAATAATATAACTGACCCAGATTGGTTAGAGGCTGTGCAATTACAAAATAATAAAATTACGAAATTAAGAGAATTTTTAACGTCTAAAATAAAGATTCAAGTACCAAATTATATTTTGAGAGTTACGTATTTAAAAGAAACAAGGCTCATCGTAAGTTGACTGATGCCATTAAGTGGAAATTCAAAGAGCTAGTCAATGACAGATTTTCAAGTTATGCCATAACGATATGGGTTATTTTGGATGAGGTAAACCTTTGCTGAATTAAACAAAATTACTGGTTTTCTAGAATACATGTCTGTTAAAAAGAATATAAATGCTTGCCTAAACTGTTAGTCCCCATTAGGTAGAAAGTCCGGTCAATTGTTTCCCATTGAAAAGGTGTCATTACCATAATATGCATTGTAAATAATCTAAAGCCTTTTGAAGTATTCAGTTGGTAAAATAAATACTCATTGACATTTCACCAAAATTATCAATAATTGAGCCTGTACGAAGCACGAAGCATATGATTTGGCGCTCGAAGAATTATAAAAATCAACTTAGTGTCCATGTTTGGATTATATCCGATTGGGACAGTGCATTCATGTATCGACCCCTCAAGACTTTCTGCACGGGTATGTAACCACACATTCTCATTTTCTTGGCGACTATGATAGGATATTGGCGACTATGATCGGATATGCTAGGACGGAAATAGGATATTGAAGGAAAATTACTGCGGAGAAGATTTAATGTTATTGTACAAAGTCCTGAATACAATATCGACTGAAGTGTTATTTGGCATTTCATTTTAATGCAAAATAATCGAAGCATATAAGTACATGTAAAACATGAGGTTGACAATTTGATAACAATCACAACTTACCACCGCCACGGGCAAAAAAAAAAGTATTGTTATTACCAAAATTCAAATGGGACCATCGCAACACTATGAAGCTACCCAACGACCGATAGCGGCCTGGAAGATGTTGAAATGGGCCATAAGTATCCAGTTATAGTACTGATGGACAATACCTTTAAGCCCTAAGTAACCCCAAGAGACTCGGTAAGTGTATTTGAGCTAAGTGGTAAGAGGTAGACCGAAAATGTTCGATATGCATATTGGGAAATGTGTAGTTAAAGGAATAAAAAGTAAAGTACATATCCTATTACGTAAAACATTCGGGTCGTAAGTATTCCTAAGTCGAATGTTAAAAGTGTGTGAAATGCTATTTAGCAATTATTTGTAAAATAAAGAAATAACACGCACACATGGAGACATTTGATGCCTAGGTAAATAAATTCTTATATGCATGAATGTATTGTATATATGTATGTGTTTTTATTTATTTGTTTGTTGTCAAATCAGAGCACAAAACACCGTGATGTGTCGGTGCTTCTGACGGACAGCGTTTCTTGTCAAATCAGAGTACAAAACACTGCAATGTGTCGGTACTTTTGACGGACAAGGTTGTTACCAAATCAGGGTACAAAACACTGTGACGTGTCGGTACCTCTGACGGGTAACGTTGTTGCCAAATCAGGGTACAAAACACTGTGATGTGTCGGTACCTCTGACGGGCAACGTTGTTGTCAAATCAGGGTACAAAACACTGTGATGTGTCGGTGCTTCTGACGGACAGCGTTTCTTGTCAAATCAGAGTACAAAACACTGCAATGTGTCGGTACTTTTGACGGACAAGGTTGTTACCAAATCAGGGTACAAAACACTGTGACGTGTCGGTACCTCTGACGGGTAACGTTGTTGCCAAATCAGGGTACAAAACACTGTGATGTGTCGGTACCTCTGACGGGCAACGTTGTTGTCAAATCAGGGTACAAAACACTGTGATGTGTCGGTACCTCTGACGGACAACGTTACTTGTCAAATCAGAGTACAAAACACTGCAATGTGTCGGTACTTTTGACGGACAAGGTTGTTACCAAATCAGGGTACAAAACACTGTGACGTGTCGGTACCTCTGACGGGTAACGTTGTTGCCAAATCAGGGTACAAAACACTGTGATGTGTCGGTACCTCTGACGGGCAACGTTGTTGTCAAATCAGGGTACAAAACACTGTGATGTGTCGGTACCTCTGACGGACAACGTTACTTGTCAAATCAGAGTACAAAACACTGCAATGTGTCGGTACTTTTGACGGACAAGGTTGTTACCAAATCAGGGTACAAAACACTGTGACGTGTCGGTACCTCTGACGGGTAACGTTGTTGCCAAATCAGGGTACAAAACACTGTGATGTGTCGGTACCTCTGACGGGCAACGTTGTTGTCAAATCAGGGTACAAAACACTGTGATGTGTCGGTACCTCTGACGGACAACGTTACTTGTCAAATCAGAGTACAAAACACTGCAATGTGTCGGTACTTCTGACGGACAAGGTTATTGTCGAATCAGAGTGCAAAACATGATAACGTGTCGGCGCTCCTGACGAAAGACAATTAATTGATGTAGACATTTGTTTCTCTGTGTAATCTATTTTGTGTTGTTGTTCACAGGGTGACGATAATCACAGGATTGAGGACAATCCTGAAGACCAGGATGGCCGAACTGTTGGCGTCGCCAGTGCCAAGGTCATCTTTGAGATGCTGGATGCTGAGACATGCAGATTTTGGGCAATTCAGCTGGGCGACGAGAGAGGAAATAACCCTGTGAACAGATTCATTCATTCATTGCCTAACATCGATACGTGTCGCATAGTTAATTTAACTTGACGTTATAAATAGCTTATTTTAATACATATAAATATTCTCGAGTTTAGTTTATTTTTCTTAGGGGTAGTTTACCCCTCTCCCTATACAATCGGCATTAACCATGTGAAAAGGCTCATCAGGCTTAGGCAAAGAAAGGAGACTAAGCCGTTACTTTGTGATAGTTAATCATGACGATATAAAAAAGGAGCCCACTCTGTTTCCCATCAGTAAATTTACTGCAACATACACTCCACTGCCGTTTCGGTACCTTAATGTACTATTCTCAAATGCAGATTCAAAAGATTTTACATAGACTTTAAGTGGACCTGTACATACGTATTCTCTTAACAAACCAAACAATGTTTTATACAATTGTTAACAAAACTTCTAACCAGAGGAAACCAAAAATGCTGTTCCTATTGCCAGAACTTTATAGCCCGTTGTTATTAAATCGTTGAATTGGTCTAACAAAGATTTTATTGTCCTTTCATGTTCAAAAGGCACAATATAAACATGTCATTGTGCTTCGATAGGCGATTCTTCAAACACTCGCCGAATACCAGGAATTCGACTCCGATGTACGACTGTTTCTATGGCGTCAGTCACAGCAATTAAATTTGTATATTGATATAAATTACAACCTATCAAAACATCAAAATTTAAAACATTGTCGGGGACTAATAAGAATGTTAGCTAGGTTTTAACTCCTGTAATTACAACCTCAGCATTACATTGCTCTCTTACTTCCACTGTGCCCGGTAATATTTAATATTTCCCGTATAATAGGAACACGATTCAATTTTGTTTTGAAACATCGAGCGCTATTTCTCAAAGATCAGCGATACATTGGAGCCTGTATCAATCAGACCTTGAAATTGCTTGCCAACTAAGTACACACAAGTAGGAAGTGCAGTTTTGCCTATGGTGCAAAAATTAACAGCGCCTTTGTTCGATTGCTCATTTCGTAAATAATCTTTCTCAGAATGCCCTACCTTAGCCTAAAAGGTATAAAAAGTGTGATTAGCACCACTCGATCACGCCACAGTTTCATCCCCATACGATTCAGCCTTTTGCGGAATTTTCTTTTTATACTGGCTCCTGATATGCCCTAGCTTACCACATGCAGACATTTAATATTTCTATTGCTATTGTCTAATAGCAAAGAGAACTTTCACTTTTTTAGATAAATTGGTCTCCGAGCTATTGTCATAGTCTCGCACCCTATTTGTGAAAGTGGTTAAATAAACAAGCAATTCTGGTACAGTTTTACAAACCCTAACCATTGCGGCGTCGGGAGCATATGATTCCCTAATACCATTAACAATTAACTTTACAAAGTCTTGCTCTTGCCGGGTTACCCGTAAATTTTCAACAAAGATGAATTTTGTGAACATAGGCGTCGTACGTATTACAACGACTACTGCCAAAATTAGCAGCCTCGCTCAATAAACAGCCCAAATTATAAATGTACTGCAATCTCTTACCTCAGGTGAACAGTCATCTTACCTCAGGTGAGCAGTCATCTTACCTCAGGTGACCAGTCGTCAACCGTGAGCAGTCCTCTTACCTCAGGTGGCCAGCCGTCAACCCATTTTCGTGCATTTTGGATCAAATGACGACCAACCCGTATCAGTACTTCCGCCCTCAAAGCCTTCACCCTCTCGGTAATTAATTTCTACATTTCCGGATGCCAGGATACACACTGTTGTGACACTATGAGCACTATCCACACTTCTGATGTTAGATATAAGTAATAAATCACAAAATTATGTCAAAATACACCAATTACACATGTTCATTTAAACAAACAAATAACTACTGTTGATAACAGTAACAGGTGAGTATAGGTAACACAGGTAACGGTGAGTATAGGTAACACAGGTAACATAACATTAGTGAATAATGAGCTTAACTTGCAGCCGTGTATTCCAGGCAGCATCTAGGACCAGAATGACTAAATGCTGACAGGCGGCGGCATCAATTGTTTTATAAACATTAAAAGATATGACTAACACTATAAACAATTAGGATGCAAATGAAACGCGTACGCTCGCTTCAACTGATTTATTTATAATGCCCTAAAATATTTCTTATTGATACACAAGTCCTGAGACTCAGCGATACTTGAGTAACATAAACATTAAACAAGAATATTGAATAAACATGAAATAATATTAATTACTTCCTTGAGGCGGGTGGTGTCTTAACACAACTTTAATTTGCTGCCACCCTAGGACCACATCAACAGACGCCTGTCCTTCAGGACAGGGAGACAAAATTCTTCAGTTGGAAAAATTGGACATTTCACCAAGCAGCCCCAAAATTCGTTGTCGAAAGCCGAGCCAGGAAACACAAGTTGACATCAGCGGGATTTCTGCTTTTCCGAAGGAATGCCACATAAATTACATAGACAGGTCCGTGAAAATAAGTGATATGAGGACATTAAATAATGATTATTTGTCATTACGTATAGAATCTTCTTCAAAATATGTGGTATTGAAACTTAAATTAAACGAGTTTTGACTGTGTAAAATAGGCAATTCATTCAGACCGGCACGGTACCTCAGTCGACTAAGCGTCTTAGTGGCAAGCAAGCTTGGTCAGTGTTGAGACTTGCGGTTTCTCAGTTTAAAATTCCTGGCCAAAACATATTAAATGTAGGATGCGAAAAATGTAAGGGTTTTTCTTTCCTCAATATTGCTAAAGTCGAAAAATTATATTTTACCTGGGGAACCGGACACTCCCCATACGGTTAATGCATGGAATAGCTATGATATTGTTAATGGTATAAATTCCTCTAATTTTTTTAGAAATATGTGAATCCATAGAAGGCTGTTTCTAATTCCAAAAAGTTAATTTTGTGGTTATTTATTTATTATTATTTTTAAATTAAGTTTTATTATATGTATTTTAATGTTTCCAGAACCAGAAAACAGTGATTGATTTTGAAGCCTAAAAATACGCATCCTTTAGTGGGTTTTTGTAGATTGATAAATGATCCCAATTATTGTAAGAGAAGGATATATCTAGACCTTGTTTTGTTTTTTTTCCTCCCATTTTCATTTTCCTATTTATTTATTTTTGTTATTTTAGTAAGACAGGAAATAATCTTTATTTATACTTTTTGGGTTTCTTTCTGATCTTCCAAATTGAAGTATGGAGCAGTTATGAATTTATATTGTTGTTTCAAATTTAGCCTATTTATTCTCCATTTAGTTTTTTTCTTAAAAGTTGAGAAGGATTCGTTAAGCATATGCTTGCATTCTCTATGCAGTCAATTTCTCACAATTGGCGTATAATTTAATTGAATTGACTACGTTCAGAGAGTTTTATAGTACCTAGGGTTAGGTACTGATATTTTAAATCCCCTGTCTAGCATGGTCAGGTCCTTGGTATATACCCCATTTATATGAAATGATTAAGTTTAGAAGGTTTTATTAGTAACATTAAATACTACCATTTTATATCCTGTCAAGTATGACCGGTCCCTGATATAAACCTGCCAAGCCTAAAAGTTTTTCATTGCTCTTCCTGTATATATTTTGCTCGCCTAAGCATTAAGGACAGGATCGAAATGTCAAAAACTCGTAAGCTAGTACTTATGTTAATCCTAGATGGCACAGTGTGTATATTATCTTATTTTATTGGCAAGTTTCAATATTTGCCGGAATGTTGTCCGCATTGCCACATGTACAAAAATTTCTTTAGTATAAGATATAATAAATGTTACAAATTATAATTATAAATAATACCCAATTACATAAATAGTCGTAAAATAGGTAGTATCTGGTTAGGTAAATTCTAAAATGTAGGTGTGCATAATTTATGCCATGTACAACTAATATCATATAGGGATAGTGTTTAAATTTTAAAATGAAATAGTTAACCACATTATTAATTTCGAATTAAACAGCAAGAACCTTTTATCCAAATTATGGGAACATATCAAAGTTTTAATTATTGCAAATGGCAAAGACAATATGTATTTAAATTTGGCAACTGTGCATCATCTAATTTTTATTCTACCTAACAGTTGTAAATATGTCCTTGAACGTAGTATTTGTGAGAAGCGTTCGTTGTTCTAGCGTTCAACGTCAGCCGAGTGGCTAGCGCGTAGATAAATTCAGTTATTTCTCAAAATCCTTTTCAGAAAATCCTATTTTAATCAGAACTTTATTAATTAAAAAATTTATCCAAACATAAATTATTTTAAACCAAAAACTCTGCGGCATTGTCGACTGTTAGCAATGTAAGTCTTGAACGAATTGCATGGAGCAGGTGAGACGCCTTAGCACTCACCTGTATATGTCTACCACCAACGACTGAGCTTGTCTTTTTAACCATATTTATATACATGTTTTACAAATTATTTTAAATATACACTTTTATATGTTCAATTTTGCCATCAGCTTTTGTAAATCTTTTATTTTAAAGATAGGAGTTAGTCTCATTGTTAATTATTTTAAGTTTTATATTCACTCACTCATCCAACCATTCAATTGCCACGGCGCTTCGCGCCGCGCATGTTTGGCTGGCTCTGAGTACGTAGATATAATATGTTATTACTAAATTGAATAAAAGAAATTTGAATTGAATTGCGTAGATAAAATCATGAAAGGTCCCGGGTTCAAACTCCTACGTCCGATGATTTTTTTTTTCTTTAATGTTGTAATGATTAATATATTTTTTCACTAATTCTTTTCTATGATTTCTTTACGTTAGGTTAGAGATTTTTATTCTGCTTAAAATAATTTCATTATTTCGTGTGATTTCTTTAGGTTAGATTAGTAGGTTTTTATTCTGATATCTAATTGTTATAATAATAATTATTAGCGCCGCAGGCAGTATAATCGTCACTGATAAAGAAATGGGGGTGCGGGGGTGTCCCCCGCCTTGTTTTCACAAAATAACACGAAATACTTCAATTTCGACAATTTCTCGACTTGTAGAATTTATTACACATTAAAAGGTAATGCGCATGCTCGAAGCTCCGGACTTTCGGCAAAGATTAGGGAATTAACAAGATAGGACAGCCAGCGGAAAACCTTGTATCTTTTAGCAATATAGCGCCATTAACGTCGACATTTAAATTGGAGTTTTCGCGCCAATAATGAAAATTGGACAACACTGTCTCCTGACAGAACGACCGAACACAGCTGACTGTCAGTAGCCAAGGTCACTGAAAAACAGGTTGCTTAGTAATATATGTCACACGAAGTATTTCTATGTTTATATGTAAGGTATCTATTTGGTTAGGATAGAATCGTACATTGAAAGAATAATTTTGAAACTTTTTTCTATAAAATGAGAAAAAAACAGCCACACGCAGCTGTCATCGAGATCTATAAGTGACGTAGCACTTGTCGATTTCGATGAGCCAACCTATCTTTTAGTAAGCTTGGTCAAATTCGTTTAATGCATAACCGACAAATCCCGAAACCATTTCCGCTGGATGTCGCCCTTTAAATTGGAGTGCTCAACTGTCTTCGTCTATTTCGTCTTCTCCGTCAGACTGTCCTATCTTGTTAGGTCTCTAATCTTTGCCTGACCTCTAGATATAGTGTATCATTATCCTATTTTTCAAAAAAATTAACATACTTTTGCACATATCTAAGAAAAGAACATAACCAATATCCGAGTAAGTATATTGGGTTAATCATTCTTACACAATAAAAATTTGCCAAAACTGGCTGATTGAACCCGTAACTTCAGGGTTTAGGTTACACGTTTTTCCTCTCGGTGAAGCAGTCACACAATGAAATATAAGATACTCTTTTCTGTGGAAGCATAAACGAGATAAAGTTATGGACAGTTGATTAAAACACCAATGCCATGAACCATATTCAGGGTTCGAACCTAATTTATATATTTACATTCATTGAAAATTCACCTAATTTTTGACAAAAATGAACAGAATTTATTGTATATATTGTATACTTGGAATATAGTGCCATTTTAGTGCTTGAATACAGTTGCAAATTGTTGACCATTTAATAATACTTTCATTGTTTAGTTTATTTAACAAATTTAAATTTGTCACTTTTCATTTCATTCATAAATCAAAATCATTACCCCTTTTCATTCATAAGGATATTGGCGCCATCTTCTAGTTACATGATGAACTTATTCTAAATATTCTTTACAATTATTCTGATGACTCATCGATTTGTGTTAAAAATCAGTTTCATACATTAAAATGTACAAAAGCAATTTTATGCAATTTTTTACACAGATATGAGATAATGACTGTAATACGCATCAAAACGACCTAATTAAATGTACCTAAATAACTCTGATTATCTAATATAGATACAAATGTATCGTCTGATAATTAGGCAATTTTAAAAATTTATTCCGAATTTATCGTGCACTTAAAAAAGAAACAAACAGGTCAGTTGTCTTTGGCCGACTTCTGTTATAATACTGCCCACTTTAAAACTTCGTTTGAATTACTTATAAAAAAGTTATTTATGAAATACCAAGTGTCGATTTGACGGAGTTTTAATGATTATTGGGCAACCACATATACACTTCTTGACATTTCGATCCTGACCTTAATTATTAGCGACTGCTTGGAACTTGGCTCCAACAGGTTTTTGACTATTGGAATATCTTGAATTGTCTTACGACAGCTTTCGTTTGGAAAATATATTATCAAGTACATCCTGTATAGCGAGATGAAATGAGAAAATTACTTTGCCTTCGAGTCAATATTTTTGTTGAAATCAGTAACAGTTTGTTGAAGAGTGCTGATAAGGCAAAGAGTCTCGCCGGCAGCAGTTTTGCAGCTGGTTTAAAAATTTGCTTAGCTTCTGTAGATACAGCCATTTGAAGATAGCTGTCCTAACTTTCGAAAGATTTTTTGTGAGTATTATATCCAGTTCCCCTACCGACGATTTTTCTTTTTTCCCAGGGAAAGAGGAATATCTTGTTGTATATAGGGCATATATTATTACTAATATCCCATTCATGCTCTAATTGGAGAGGCCTGGTGTTGTCCTATACTATGTTGGGGGAGTTTTACTGCCTACATCTGTAAATGTAGGACTTATGTTAAAATTATATAGGTACCAATCGCCGCGACGTCTGTAAATGCATTTTTGCTGCTTACCGGAGGTATCTGTTAATACCTCGGCTATGTAATATGCAGAAAATTAGTTAGTCTCATTCATGTCCTCATAGGAGGGTTCAGGCGTTGCTCCCAAAGTTTGTGCTGGTGCTTTACTGCCTACATCTGTAAGTGCAGGGCTTAGTTAAAATTGTGTAGGTATTAATCGCCTTGACATCTGTAAATTCTAGGCATTTCTTCTGTTCATCCAAGGCATCTGTTAATGCCTCAGCTATATAATACACATTAAATTGAAATTACTAAGATATTTAATAAAAGATTGCCGAATCTAACCTACTGAACTAATCCCCATGCATCTGGTAATGCTTCGGCTATACAATGTACATAAAATTAGTGATGTGTTCAACAAAGGACTGTTGATCTTAATTGACACTAACCTCACTAATGTACATTGAGTTCCACGGCCCCCATCTGTAATGCAGAGTTTACGTTGAAAATGTGTATGTATATGTATAATCGCCGTAGCATCTGTAAATGCCAGACTTCAATCAATATATACGGTACTTCTGAGACATTTGCGTGGTTGATTGAATGAATTGTAAAATTTTTAGTAAAACGACAATTCACCTCAGCTGTATAAAATTTAGGACGAATGAGGTGCTAAATACGGGCTTGCTATACTATTTACTATATGCAGATAACACCCAGCTAATGTATATTGAGTCTCACAGTCCACATCGGTAGCGCTTATACTGTATTCAGTTAAAGAATAAAGTAACCCTGACACTAGTTTACACAGCTATACACAAAACAATTAGAATTGAAACGGCCACTGCTCAAGATGGCCATAGGACCCAAAGGGACAACTTTATAGTGTCCCGTTTTGACAATTGGGAAGATGAGAAATAGTTCCCTGAGTAATGGTAACGTTGAATTTTTAAACTGAATGGACTATAGGTGCTTTAAGATTGCGTAGGTAATAATCGCCGTGGTATCTGTAAATACCAGACTTTCTATACGGCATTTCTGAGACAGTTGTAATGTGATAACATTTAAATTTCTGTTAAAACAGTAAGTTGCACTGTTCATCATCCGGTGAAAAGTGCAGTGAACAATATCTGTCAATATTGTAGCTGTATAATATATAGTGTGAACCTAAAGAAAAGCACAAATTCATATCTTTGGTATGTGTTATTTGTCAAAAAAATCCCTCGAACAGGTCGATTTTGGTTTTGCAAATGCTGCATTTTGTCATTATACCAAAATTTATGACGTCATTGGTTTTTGAGTTATGGCGCCATCATAAATTTTTTTTAATGGAAACAGACATTTTTGTTTAATGTTTTTGGTGGTATATTCCTTTAGCTTTCTGGTGATAAAAAAAAATGATATTATCTGAGCCATTCTTTTGGAAAAATGACATTTTATGTAAAAATTGCTTACTGTTAGAAATTGTTATAAAACTAGTACTTTAGAAAAATAACAATATATTCTGCGAAGTGAAGAAATAATACAATTTGAATAGAAACTATAATACATGCGTATCTATTGATAGTTAGGAACCAAGTGTCCTCATTCTGATTCCCTCCCCCAAATCCCATCAGTTCCGTTGACATCATCGAACGTGCCTTTTCTATAAAGATATCTAATGGTGCCTGGCATTGTTCGAGTACTGCCGATTCTTTAACATTACCTTTCGCAAATTCACGAGTAATGTTCCACTTTCTTATGGACTGATAAATCTTATTGACTACATTTTTGTTTTAACTAGCATGAAAACATTTGACATAAAAACAAAACAAAGAAAATAATAAAAAAACAATCACCTTAACAACAGAGAGATACAGGCCTCTTTGTGTAAAGTATCCATAACTTTTTTATTCCTGGCACTTGTGGAAGCTCAGTTTTGTGACACTTCTAAGACAGTGTAAAACTAGTGAATGCAATGCCACGTTTAAGTGAAAGAGAACGCGTAGAACTATTGATGATGGTTGGATATGGTGGTAGGCTGAGAACTCATCAGGAAGCATGTGATGTTTTTAATGCCACGTATCCCGAAAAGCAAATTTCTGGATCCACTGTAATTAGATTGGTGGCTAGATATGATGAATCTGGCACAATCTGGTCGCCCTAGCACAAGCAATGAAACCAAATTAAATATTCTTCTAGAAAGTGAGGAAAACCACCATCTTTCGACAAGGCTTTAAATCATAACGCGAGTCAAACTTCTGTTGTACGTCCATTGAAAAAAGAAAAATAATCCACGAATTGAATGAGGACGATCCAGATCGGCGCTTACAGTTTTGTGAACAGTTGATGACCTTGTGCGATGAAAACCCACATTTTTTAAAGATGAAGCTACATTTTCTTTAAAGGGGACTGTACATCGGCATAACTGTAGGTATTGGTCACGCGAAAATCCTCATTGGACTCAAGAAGTCCATACACAGCGACGAGGCAAAGTAAACGTGTGGGCAAGTATGACTGGTGATCGTTTATTGGGACCTTTTTTTTGAAGAAAATCTTACGGCCGCAAGATATTTACAGTTTTTGCGAGTTGAGTTAGTGCCAGCCTTAGCAGTTATGTTTCCGAACAATGAAGATGAAAATATTCCTGCTGAAAACGTCTGGTTTCAGCAAGTCGGGGCCCCACCTCATTTTGGGATAGCAGTGCGTCAGTTTTTAGATGACACTTATACTGGAAGGTGAATAGGTCGTCGAGGTCCGATTGAGTGGCCCCCGCGTTCACCGGATCATACCCCCTTAGACTTTTTTCTTTGGGGTTACTTAAAGTCAAGGGTGTATTTTAACAGACCGGATACCATAGAAGAATTGAAAGACAGAATTGGCTTGTAGATGAGACGAATTGCCCATGAGATGATTCAGAACAGCGTGCAAAGTGTCTACACCCGTCTTGGTCAATGCCAAATGGTTGGAGGGTCGCAATTTGAGCAATGGAGATGATTTTTTTTCTCATAATTACTTATGTAGGGTATCAATCAATAAAAATATTTTTTTCCAAAAGAAAGACTTAGGTAATATCAATTTTTTTCATATCACCAGAAGCTAAAGGAATATACCACCAAAAACAGTAAATAAAAATGTCTGTTTCCATTAAAAAAAATTATGATGACGTCATAATTCAAAAACCAATGGCGTCATAAATTTTGGTATAGTGACAAAATGTAGCATTTACGCAACCAAAATCGACCTGTTCGAGGATTTTTTTGACAAATGACATGTACCAAAGATATGAATTTTGTGCGTTTCTCTAGGTTCACACCCTATAGAAATACGAATGAAGTGTGAAATAAGGTATTATTGTACCTCAATGCAATTAACCCGACCCATATAGGTACGTCTATCTTGTAAATGTCAAGCTCCTAGAACATTTCTGGAATATTTGCGTAATTGTAAGAATTTTCAAAAAATTACAGTAGATGCGTCTTGTTTAAGCAATAGATATTCATATAAAATTCTTCAAACGAAAGCGTAACGTTCAGTTCACGCTTCTTCCATTGATTTATGTATATTAATATTATTATTACTCTCTCCTTACTCTCTGTCTCTCCTCTATAGTATTATTCGTTAACATAAACAAAGCATAACGTAAGTTTGCTTTCCAAGAAGTAACCCACAAATATTCTCTAATAGCTGATATGTGCTAACGCTGCCAAGACAAGTGTTTTTATCAGTCAGTGAATACCAGTACCGTCTCTTACATTTTACATGTTTTAATAAAATGTAGAATTTTTAGGGAAAAAAGTTCGCCGGCGGTACCGATTAATGCCCCGGCAATATAATATATAGATGTAAAAAAACTGGTGTCATTAAATAATATAAGGTATTTTACTATTATATAAACTAATTCAACTAATGTATATTATTTTTAAAATAATCTTTTCTTTTTTTGGTTTAATGGCTTTCAGCTAATTGCCATTAGCCACGTAGATTTGTTAAAATAACGTTCACAAAGAAAAGGAATGCGAGGGGGGCGGGGAATACATTGGACACACTCTTCTCGCCCAGGGGTACATCAGGGCTTTTAGTATTCACACACAAAAAGAGACCACGGTTGACATGGGTTAAAAAAAACACGAGGTAAGAAAAACAAAGGACAAAATTTAAATATCCATTCCAATGGTAATAAAAAAAGTTTGTATAGCTTTGTACGCACGTATATTCTTGCTTATTAAAATTTCTGGTAACCATAGTGGCTGTTTAAAGTTAAGGTTAAGGTCAGTAAGAGTTTTAACGACAGGAAGGGACTGGTGTCTGTATAATTCACAGTTAAAAAGAAAATGATGTAAATCTACGTTGTCATATCCACATTGGAATGAGGGGTTATCTAAAATGCCAATTTTATCTAGGTGGACTAAAACAATCTTAAGGTGGCCACTCCCTAGAAAGAGACATCCGATAGGGAAATATTTATTATTTTTGCCCATAACTTTTTTTTCTTAGTGCGTATATTTAAAAAAAATATAAGAGTACCTAATTAGAAGTATAACAAGACTATTACTGTGAATTTTCACTCAATAATTTCAGTGGTTTGCAAAATAGCTCGATTTAAAACTACGAAATAGGAAAATTAACACAATTTTTAAATTTAAATCGAGCTATTTTGCAAACCGCTAAAATTATTGAGTGAAAATTCATAGCAATAGTTTTATTATGGTTCTACTTAGGTACTCTTATAATTTTTTTAAATATACGTACTAAGAAAAAAAAGTTATATCTAGAAATAGTAAATATTTCCCTATCGGATGTCTCTTTCTAGGGAATGGCCACCTTAAGTCATCTTTCTCTGTGTGTGTAAATAGGGAGAAATATGTAAAGCAAGCTGATAAGAGTACAGGAACTTGAAATTTGATGTATGTGCTACAAGCCAAGGCCTCAAATTCTTTTATATTATTTGTCATCTCCCCCGCACACAGGGTTTGGTAAAATACAATCGGGATATTCACTTGAAATTTGGTACACGTATGTATTATAACGACATCTGGAACTAGGTTGTATTTTGAGATGATTCCGATGAAGTGTTGGGGGTTATTTAGGGGTAAATAGAGGAATATAAGTAAAGTAAGTTGGTAAGAGTACAGAAACTTGAAATTCGGTGTATGTACTAGCAGCCAAAGCCTCAGATTTTTTTATAATATTTTTCAACCCCACCACCACCCCTACTCCATTATTAAAGGGACTGATAAAATAAAATTGAAATATTCATTTGAAATTTGGTACACGTATGTATTATAACTACATCTGGAACCAGATTATATTTTGAGATGATTTCGTTGAAGGGTTGGGGGTTATTTAGGGGTAAATAGGGGAATATAAGTAAAGTAAGTTGGTAAGAGTACAGAAACTTGAAATTTGGTGTATGTACTAGCAGCCAAAGCCTCAGATATCTTTATAATATTTTTTAACCCCCCACCACCTCTACTCCATTATTAAAGGCGTTGATAAAATAAAATTGAGATATTCATTTGAAATTTGGTACACGTATATATTATAACGACATCTTGAACTAGATTATATTTTGAGATGATTCCGTTATAGCGACGTCTTGAGGGCAAATAGGGGAAAATAAGTAAAGCAAGCTGGTAGGAATACACAAACTTGAAATTCGGTGTATGTAATAGAAGCCAAAGTCCCAGATTATATACAGTATTTTTCAAACCCCCACAACCCCTATTCCACTATTAAAGGGGTTGATAAAATAAAATTGAGATATTCACTTGAAATTTGGTACTCGTATGTATTATAACGACATCTGGAATTAGATTATATTTTGAGATGATTCCGTTGAAGGGTTGGGGGTTAAATAAGTAGTAGATAGGGGAAAATAAGTAAAGTAAGCTGGTAAGAGTACAGAAATTTGGGATTTAGTGTATATACTAGAAGCGATGGCCTCAGGTTTTTTTTATAATATTTTCCATCGCCAACCCATGAAGTGGCAAAATCATTCACATGCACGCATTTACAACAAAAACCTCAGAAATTCTTTGAAAATAAAGTAACTTTTTCAAATTTTAAAGGAAAATCTAATTTACAGAGCATCTAATTAAATTCTAGAAATGCTGTACAAATATGTTCGGCAAAAGCTAAGTCATTTCATGGATTTACAAAATGTAGCTTTTCGATTGCGTAGAGACATTAAATAATCAAAGGAATCTACTACCTGACCTAACATCGCTTAAAAACATTTAGTCTAAGAGCTGACTGCAAAAAACCTGGCCGATCGGACAACAGAATGAAATGTTTTTTAAATGTTAGTACTCAAATGACCATAAGAAACATCATTGTGTGCCTGGGCAGAATTTGTTTACAAGTCTTGTATGTGGTGTCTTCGGAGCAATTTCTCTACAGCAATCATACCAATTGTACCTATCTAGTAACAGCTTGAAACTAGAACCAAATTAAGGGTTAAACATTTTTATATTAGAGAAAACATGTGTGCCACGTCTGTGCCTGTTCGAACTACCTGGCACAAAACTTTCTAATAATGAAAATAGCGGCGAGGAAAACGTTAAAAAGGAACAAATCCCTTATGAGCCCAACAAGAAAAGACATGAAAAGAAATTACGAAAAACTAAAGAAAATAAAGGCCACAGGAAAACAATATACACCGAACATAGACAAAAAGATAATAGAAGCGGGGAAAGAAAAAAGAGACGCAGAGAGGAGGCACGAACAGAAAAAATGCAGGGAATTCTTCGAAAACATAGAATCCACTCCAGCAGGACAGAGATTAAACCAAACTTTTAGACACCTTAAAACATACAGGAGAAACAACAATACGCAGCCAAGAAAATACATACCACTGCAGCATTGGGTCAGGAAACTAGAAGAAGGAAACGCGGAGAGAAGTCAAATAGAACCAATACAAGAAATGGACCACTGGCCACTGGGAAAGCCACCGTCAAAAGACGAACTACTAGAAATAATGGCCAGAGCTAAAAGAAACACGGCCCCGGGAATAGATAAAATAAATAACGAACTAGTATACTATGGACCGGACAACATAAAACAGCTAACCCTAGAAATCATCACCAACGCATGGACGGAAACCACACCCCTGCCTGAGGAGTGGAACACAACCATACAGATACCGCTCCCTAAAACCAAATCACCACAAAACGTGGACGATTACAGAAGAATAACACTCTGCAGTGTAGGGTACAAATACTACGCACAATTCCTCCTCAGAGAAATGGAAAAATACATCGGCGAACTACCAGATTATCAAACGGCATTTATCAAGGGCAGATCAACAGACGACCATATGTACACCACCAGACGGATCCTGGAAGAAAAGTAGAAAGAAGGAACAAAACTATATATAGTCTCAATTGACCTCCAAAAGGCATTTGATACCATCAGGCATGAGGCTATAGTCAACACTTTGCTCAACAGGGGAGTACCGCACTACTTAATAAACAGAATAATAAAAGCATGCCTACACGAAAACACTGCATTACAATGGTTTGCACAGACGACGGAATCAAATTAAGAATATAGGAGTCAAACAAGGATGTCCCCTATCCCCCCGACTATTCACCACAGTCCTGGACCAAGTGATAGAAAGCACAATAAAGGAGAATCAGAATTTCAATGGAAACGATGGAACGATAAAGCCCCCCATCGTACTTGCATACGCCGACGATATACTCATCATCACCGAGGAAGAACAAGACATCGTTAAATTTCTAAGAAACATGACACCACATCTGGATTCCTCTGGAATGAAAATAAACTTCAAGAAGAGCCTTATAATGGTCCGAGACCCATTGACAAAAACAAGTCCAACAAGTGGGGAAGAATACAAAATAGGAGACTACACCCTGAGAACCACGAATAGAATGAAATACCTAGGAACATACCTAACGAATCAACTAAAAAGGAGGGAAACAGTAAGGGAAAGAATCAAAACAGCCTACAGAGTCACAAGAGCTCTACTACCCTTCATTGAGGACAACAAACCACCATGGTGCCTAACTAAAAAGATATACACGACCATCATAATGCCTACGATGATATATGGAGTCAAAAACGCAGCAACGACAAAGGCCAACAGAAGAAGCCTGAGAAGAGCTGAAAGGGACATTATCCAACTGCTAGCAAAAACAGGAAAACCACAAAAACGACAGAAAACGTCAACATTACTAGAGGGAAGAACAATAATCAAAAGAATAGAATCATACGCAATGAAATACTGGGGACACGTCCAAAGACGGGACTCGACACACCTACTAAAGAAAGCGCTGCGAATGAACAGCAACAAACTGAAAATAGGGAGGCCATGCTACACATGGATAACAACAATCGAGAGGATTATGAATAAGCTAGGAAAGGATTATACACACTGGGAAAAGCTGGTCCGGCGGTATATAAAAGCACTGGGGGTTTGTTCTGGCACACGGTGGGATGATCGGTGGGCGATCGGGCTGCGTGGTGGAACAAATCTCCCTGCACCGGAATTGGCAGCAATGCCCACCTTACGCTGGCAAATCAATCAATCAATCAATAATTTTGTTTTGGTTCATTACTGTACTTATGAAGTAGCAGTTTCAAACTACAAACAAATTAAAGTTTAAACATTTTTATATTAGAAAAAAACATGTGTGCCTGTTTGAACTACCTAGCACAAACTTTTCTATTTCTGTGTGGCCGTAGCAACGTAGTGTACAAGCCCTAGCCAGTTTTAAAGACACGGTGAGAGTTCTGTGTTATATAAAATCATTTATGAGTATTTAATTGATAAATTACCCGGTGTTTTATTCCTGTGTCTGGCTAGTTAGCCTTTGCTTTTTGAAATTACCATTTGTGCCTATTTCTTTATGTTGATTTGCCATTTAATCATTTGTTTGTTGAAATTTGTAAATATTTAGTATACATATTTCTTCTGGATAATCATATATTTTTGATAAAATTACGTGAGTTTTATTCTCTGAGTGTTCATGTTTTTTTATATTTTTTTGCATATACTTACATATTATAGTTTTATATATCTATTGTTTTGAAAAATGAGTATTTCTTTAAAGGTTTTTCCTTAAAAAAAATAACACGATTGGAGTTTTGTGTGAAACAACATAGACTTAATGTTTCTAGATAGAACTATTGTCGCTTTTACGATAAAGGGAGATGATAATGATAATCTTTGACTGCATCTGCTGGCAAAATGGGATCGTCTGCTCAAATTTTCTTTACATATATTGAACGAGCATAATTTTACCTACATTTTTAACTAACATTGACACTGATACGCCATCATATGGTTGTGATCAATTTTTTGACATTTTTAGCGGCGTCTGTTTCAAGAATGCTACCACCTAGCGCATCTATCAAGTTGGTTACTTTCAACAACAATATTTCCACATATTTTAGTGATGAAATTAGTCTGGTATGAATAATGAGATTTTGTACTACTTTTTCGAAATTAATTAATTTATTGTTGATTTGGATGACCAGTTAGTGGTAGACGGGCGGCTGTGCATTTACTGGGTGATACACTATACAAGATGGGGCAATAGTGCGTCGGACCTCGATATCTCGAGTTCTACGATAGCTAGAAATTTTTAAAAAAATTGCGAGTAAACTAGATAAAAAAGTCTATATCTGGAAATTACCTTCGAATATACAGGGCGAGCCAAGACGAAGATACAGGACCAAGTGCCTTTTTTAAAATGGAATGCTATGTATATCAGTACATGTATTGAAGCCTCTTCCTAGGCTCTATTCACTCCTATATTAGCATTGAATATCTCCCAACCACTTGGATGTAATTAATTTTTTTGTTGAAATAATGCAATCTGCAGATGGATATTAAAAATATCACCACAGTCACAATTATGGGTTTTAAGAAAAACATATGTGAATATCAGTTACGAGACATCTAATTAATGTTTTTCAATCATTTTTCTTTCTTAAAACTGTATAGGGTGGCCAGAAATTACTTTTCAAATAAGAATTTTTTAAATTGAATTTTCTCATTTTTTTTCAAATGGAACACCCTGTATATTTTTCAACGATGTGATGCAGAAATGAAAAACTGACTTTCTTTGTAAGTACTTCCCTACGGCTAATTGCAACCAATTTCATTTTATTGAGCAATAATTACAAAATCTAAAAATTAACTTAAATACGAGGTTTCTTCAAATAACTCAGTAGAAAAAATTATAATAAATGTTCCACATGTTGCCCATTTCGATTGACACACATCTCTATGTGCTTTTGAATTGAGGTTCCCACTGTTCCTAAAACTGCCGGTGTGATAGATCTAAAGGCAGTTATTATTCCTTCCTTCATATTTTGTACTGTTGTTGGTGTGTCTCTATAAACAATTTCCTTCACGTATCCCCATAAAAAGAAATCAATTTTTGCAAGATCTGGGGATCTAGCAGGCCATTTAGTGGGTCCATTTCTTCCAATCCATTGATGAGGGTAGGTATTATTTAAGTGGTCTCTAACTGCATTTAAATAATGTGGTGGAGCACCATCTTGCTGAAACCACATCCTATTTCGAATCCTTTCAGGGAGATTTACCAATAATTGTGACAGACAGTTTTCCAAAAAATGAAGATAAATAGCTCCAGTCAATGTACCATCAAAGAAATGTGGCCTTATTACATGTTCTCCAATAATTCCTTCCCAAACGTTCATAGACCATCTGTGTTGGTTATCAACTTGCATAAAAAAGTGAGGATTTTCCGAAGCATAATAATGGAAATTGTGCCTATTAACAAATCCATTTTTATGAAAAGTTGCCTGATCAGCGAATAAAACATTATTAAAGAAGTTGACATCATCTTGCATTTTACCTCTGGCCCAATTACAAAATTGTAGGCGCTTTTGAAAACCGTCATCAGATAATTCCTGATGCATTTGAATATGATATGCATGCGACATATTTGTTTTTAATATTCGACCCATAGACCGTCTACTTATTCCTACTAATGAGCTCACTTCTCTTTGACTAACATGGGGATTCTTAACCGTTGCCAGCACCACAGAAAACTCATCTTCTTCGTTCACAACACGTTTTATTCTTTCACTTTTTTTATATTCGACATTTCCAGTTTCCAGAAATCGATCGAGAACGTTTTGGGAGCTGCTAGCATCAGGAATCCTTCTTCAGTTTAACGTTGGTGATAGATAGATAGATAGATAATTTAGATAGATAGATAATGTATTGGTTCTAATATACATAATAAAATGCTTACACAAGTCAAAACAATATCGGAGTGAAATGTATAAAATAAAAGCACAAAAATAAAAACACAAAAATCAGACAATAATATACCTAACTAAGTTCATAAAATATAGGATAAATGTTAGTAGTATGTGTATATGAAAGTTAGATTTGATTGAAAATGTGTCGAGTTCGGTGAAAGACGCATGTTTCGTGGTTCCTGCGGGATATCGAGATAAATCCGTATAAAGTTGCAACAAAACGCTGAGATTATACTGAGTTGAAGCGTGAACAATTCTGCAGTGATTGATATAAATTACCGTGATTATGGCTATTTCATATAGTTGATATTTGATTAAATTATGTTGGTTGAATAAAGCAACACAAAATAGTGTATATAAACAACGCGAGAAAGTGTACTGCTTGAGTGCTTGACTGTAAAATATATACCTGGATTCGTCCCTTCTTGAAGTGGGTGATATAAAATAAGCAACGCCAGATGTGTCAATGAAACAGATAAGTTTTTGTTTATATAGTATTAGCATTGGCTTATTTATGTCTTTATTAAATTTTAAACAAGAATTGGAGATCAAAATTAAAAAGATATTAAACATAATATATAGGTGATGAAATAGAAAAATTGCCCAAAATTGAAACCGACTGTTTCAAGGAAACGACATACAGGGTGAGCAAACTATCCCTTCGGACATCTTTTTCTCATAACGCGCAAAAAAAATTGTTACCGCGAGATAGGGCCCTTCCCAACAACTCCACCGTAGATGGATATTTACTTGTGGAGCGGTTAATAAATAAAAAAAGAAAGGGAAAAACGGGGGGGGGGGAAATACAAAAATAAAACAAAAAATAAAAGCTGCCAGATTCAGAGACACAAGAAGCAGAAAACTTAAAAGAAAAATAAGGCGATGACGATAGATGGAAACTTAGAAGAAGCATGGAAACTGAAGAGAAGCATCTCGTAAACAACTGCACCACACCCCAGCCGATGATGACAAATGGAAACTTAATAGAACCATGGAAACTTAAAAGAAGCATCTCTCAAACACCTACACTTCCCATCCTATATTCCCATCCCATGCGTCATGCGGCTCTCGCTGCTGACAACAAGCATGTCCAATGTCCAACCCGGCGTATGCAGCTGGTCCGGCGGTATACAAAACATCCGAGATTTGGTTCCGCACGCGGTTTGGCCGTCGCGTCCGTTGGGCGTGTTCGACGGACGACCAATCTGCGTGTTGGAACGAACCTCCATGGATGCCCGGAATTGGCAGCAATGCCCACCATACGCTGGCAAATCAATCAATCAATCAATGAAAGTTAGATTTGATTGAGATTGCGGTTTAAAAACTCATTAGTGCTGTAAAAGGCGTTTTTGAGTAGGTAACTTTTTATTTTATTTTTGAATTGGATATGGCTTAGACACCTTATTGCAAGAGGAATAGCGTTGTAGAAATGTATTCCTTGGTAGCTTGTACTAACTCGCGTTCTGTTTAGACGATGAAACTGAGTATTTACATTGTTGTTATTCCTAGTGTTGTAAGAATGAACTTGACTCCTAATGGTAAATGAGTGTTCGTTATTTTTTATGTAAAGTAGACACTGGAATATATATATGTACATGGTACAGTCATAATCCCAAGCCTAGTGAACTGTTCCCTTCTATTGGCAAGTAAATAATTTCCGTCGCCCAAAACAAAAGCCATGTCTACAAGTTCCGCTTTATTAAAATTCATATTGTACAATTCCAAATATTTTAAATTCAATACTAACGACCGATAAGTGTAATAAATGCTCCGTTGTACAGTATTGCTTGTCGAATAACGAAAACGGCAAAAAAATGTACGAAAAGACATTATAGTAAAGGACCTGTTAAATACTGTTTACTCACTTCAATGGATTGGAACAAATGGTCCCACTAAATGGCCTCATTTCAAAATTGCATAAAGACGTGTCAATCAAAATGGGCAACACGTCGAACACCTATCATACATTTTTCTAATTAATTATTTGAGGGAACCTCTTTTTTTAGGTTTATTCTTGAATTTGACACTTATTCATTTATGAAACGAAAATGGTTACAATTAGCCATAGGGAAGTACTGCAACGTACCCCCCCTACGCCTATTGTTTTCTTGTTAAATTTTGGTTTGATTAATTACTAGTTACCCTCTCCTCTCCCCTGAATGTCTAATTATAAAAACAATTAAACTAATTTGGCTGTGTGATCGTCTAGTTTAGTGGTAGTACTCAAATTTACGTTTGTAGTTTGTAGTTTATTGTTATCATAGTTCTTTTTCTAGGTTTGATATTACTGGTTCTATTTATTTATTGAATTGATGATTTACTATTTATTACGACATTTAATGATTCGTTCTTTACACTAGACATTGCTATTAATTTATTTGGCAAAGTCCCAATTATAGTTCTTTATTTCATTATTCAAATTAAATACTGAATATTGTTTTGGCACTTGTTTATTTAATTGATAAAATAATTAAGTATTTTTATAATACCCTGTATAAAGTTCAGACTCAAAATTATTTCCTTTATTTAATTTATACTGAATTATTTATATTATTTTCCTGTTAACTTTTGGGTAAGTTTGTATCATATTTTAGATTTCATTTTCATTCACTATTGTAATGCTCAAGTAAACCTTATGTTTACTTGTATTGTTTTAAATATTCGTTTTATTTAAGCCCAAGTAAATCTTATATTTACTTGGTCACTTTTACTAGTTATAATGCACTTTATTTTCAATTTCTGGTAAAAGATAAAATAATTAAAAACAAGGAACGTTTTTATAACTGTAATGAGACAATTGTCAGATAATATCAATTACAAATATCGGTGTGGCAATGGCCAGAAAATAGTTGCTTACATATAAATCAAAATGTGAACAATCACAAATTTATATTACAGCAACAGATTTCGTTGGGACAAACAGTCACGTGTAAGTTTATCGAATGGTCAATCAAACAACTCCAATAATCACTAAAAATAATAATATGACAGCATCCCTACAAGTGGGACATAAATAAACCGGCAGGTCCGAACAGCTGTAAAACCCTTCGGACAATCAAATATTGCAGAAGTTCATTGACCAAACGACAAAACAAAACGCAACAGAAATTGTTTACCAACAAAAATCTGCCGCTGTTGAAAGTAAATATTTTAAAAGTTACTGTTTTAAATAAGACATGATTTAACATAGTCTGAAATTCAGCAAACAGCTAATCAGGCTACAAATAAAAATCAACATTATAGAAAATTTCTAAATAGTAAAATTCTAACTAGTCAAAGTGCCACAATGCCAAAACCGCGATACCGTGAGTTTAAGTTCCTAAATATAGAGCCGAAATGTAACAAATTTAATTAAAGTTTTTCCCGGTCCGGTTTCATTTGATTTTGTAATTATTAACGAAGTTACATTTAAAAAAAATACTTCTCTCTTTCCGCGACATTATTTATTTATACCTTGCGTATAAATCGCGAGGTGACCCGGGTCACTGTTATTTGTCTCGTCACCCTGCATTTCCAGCATTATTAACCTGACACTTTTTTGAGTCGGTTACAACCAAACACTGACCAATGTCCCTTTGGCGCTGTGAGGGTACAATAGAGATCGCGAGTTTTATGTCGCTTCGTAAAAATCTCTTTTTGTCAGTCTCGTTCCCAGTTCAGCTTGGTTTCAACAAGTATCTGGTGGACAATGGAAAGTACAGCGGATGCTGTGGTCAGTTGGTTCGCAGCTCCCAGTCTTATTTCAACGAGCACTATGGCGAACAATAAAGTCCAGTGTATAATCTTAGCTAATAGCTAGTTAGATCCAAATAATTGGTCAGCGGAGTAGTGGTCAGTTGATTCCTAGCTCCCAGTCTTATTTCAACGAGCACTATGGCGAACAATCGTATTCGGTCAATGATAGATAGCGACTGACTCTGATATAAAATTCCCTCGCGTATTTATACTCGGAAAATACCCCCAAAAGTCGTGACGTTACACACTAAATGTCCCTCTCTAGCTCCGTTCCCATGAGAAGACCGTACACCTGTGTTTATGTTATCGCCGAATGTTGATGTTGCCTCTATTAACTGAAGTGTCTTATCGGTGTGAAACCTACTTGCTTCGCCCGAGATGTACGTTTCTAGAGATTTTAAAAACTACACGAATCGACTGTATTTTAAAACTTCAAATTTTACTGCCAGAATATACGTGAAATATTTTTATGCGAATACTGGGTGATATTTGGTTTCGTACCAAATCGTGTACAATTTTCGGAAATATGTAAATTTTGATTAATAGACGCGGGAATAAGTTTTCGATTAATATAGGTGGGTCCGGTCCGTTTAACTACTTAAAAAAAATGTTCGTTTTTCATTTCTACATCACATCGTTGAAAAATATACAGGGTGTTACTTTTGAAAAATTGAGAAAATTCAATTTAAAAAGTCCTTATTAATTTTTGGCCACCCTGTACAGTTTTAGGAAATGAAAATGATTCAAAAACATTAATTAGATGTCTCGTAACTGGTATGCACATAAGGTTTTCTTAAAACCCATAATTGTGACTGTGGTGATTTTTTTAATATCGATCTGCAGATTGCTTATTTCAACAAAAAAATTCATTACATCCAAGTGGTTGGGAGATATTCAATGCTAATATAGGAATGAATAGAGCCTAGAAAGAGGCTTCAAAACATGTACTGATATACATAGTCTTGGCTCGCCCTGTATGTTCGAAAATCATTTCCAGTTATAGATTTTTTTATCTAGCTTACTTGCAATTTAAAAAAAATAATTCTGGCTATCGTAGAACTCGAGATATCGAGGTACGACGCACTATTGCCCCACCCTGTTACCCTGTATATTTCTGTAGTCAAACTTTGGTATCTTATCATGCGGATTTTTCTACGTGAGCTCTTGATCTAATTGAGTCAGTCCTGTTCTGTATTATTATGCATGTTGATATTGTGGATATCCCCGAAAATGAACGTCGCCATAGCTTCGTTATTATTTTTAAGCGTAACGCTTAATCAGGAGATACTGGGTCCGCCGCTCCCCTTTACCGGCCGGTACTCAGGCCACAGACTAAACAAAAATCTGTGCTCAGGTCTTTCAGAAAATATTATTTATTCTTTTCTTTTATTCAGTTTGCATCTTCCATGCGTTACATATTGTCATTTGTGTACGGGATATCCAACTGTGTGGGGGATACCTAAGTAAATATATAGTGATAACTTTGAAATAAATCAATTCAAAATCACTTTTCACTAGTGGAAATAAATGAAAATGAAAGTTTTACATTTCTTTATGGCCATCGGCACGTTTGTTGGTAAGTGCTGTATTTAATAATATTTAAGGTAATATGTAATATGTATATACCGGGTGAGTCACGAATTGCGCTCGCCCCGATATTTCCTAAAATGTTCGGAATAGAAAATTGCAATTTGAAGGCCTTATTACACGACTAAAATTCCATCTTTTCAATAAAAAATCAAGTTTGGTGCACATCCGGTTTGACCGGAAATGCCCACAACTTTCGATTTTTAATAGGAACACCCTATATATTTTTACATTTTTGGAATCTAGAGGAAATTTTGAATACAATACATCCATTTTGGTTACTTTTTGATAAACAATAAACATTTTATTAAAAAATCTATTTCTGAATCCAGAGTGCTGTGGTGCCTAAAATATATTTTAGTTTGTGTGCTACGTTACTATAAAAATAAAAAGAGCAATATGATTGCATTACTTAATTCTCTAGAGGCGTTTAAAATTTTTAAATGTGATTTTTACCCACTAACTCGGTTTTTTTAAAAGGGAATTTAATCGTTCACAAACATTTTTAAATACCTCATTTTCATACGAATCTAATGATACCAAAATTTTGAAAATCCGCTTAGAAATATATGAGATTTCAGCCAAAATACAATGCAACCAAGCTTTTAGAAACATGCGGCTAATAGATAATAGATTAGTGGGCTTTGGAAACTAAAATGGCACATTTCTGTGTAAATCTGGTAACTTAATAACATTGTCAGCTGTCAGACAGATACAAAATAAAGCGTTGCGGAAATCTCTTTGAGTAAAAATTAAAGAAAATGAATAATTTTATTAGAAATGAAGAGGTCGATATGTTACTGATATATGGAGAGCGTCTCAAAAATTCAACTGCAGCTGCAGAACTGTATCATCAACGATATCCCAACAGACGTCATCTAAGCAGACACTTGTTTGCCAGAGTGGAACAAGAATTAAGAAACGAACCCAATAAACAAGATGACCATCAAACATTTAATGTAAGTGAGGACAAAGAAATTGATGTATTAGGATTTGTGATGGTACACCCAACAACATCAACAAGGGAATTGTCAATGGAATGCGACATTAGTGAGTCTTCGGTTTGCAGAATTTTAAAGAAACGTAAGTTTCGGTCTTATAAATACCAAATACACCAACATCCTTATGGAGATGATAACGACAGGAGGCTAGTATATTGCAACTGGCTCTTAAATGCAGTACAACAAAACCCAGGTTTTCCTTTTCATATTTTATATTCAGATGAAAGTAGATTTACGAACCAAGGTATGTTTAACAGAAATAATACTAGGTACTGGGCTCAAGAAAATCCGAGGTTGGTAGGGCGGGGGAATATTCAGGAAAGATTTGGGTTTAACTGTTGGCTTGGAGTACTTGGAGATCGAATAATTGGACACATATTTTTTGATGGAGCACTTACTGGCGAACGATATTTATTCTTTTTACAAAACCCGACAGCAGAATTACTTGACTTACTTCCTTTTGCCTATTTACAAAATTTGTTTTTCCAACAAGATGGTGCTCCCCCACATAATTCCAGAAGAGTGATGGAATATTTAAACAACTTGCATGGTGAACGCCTTATCGCAAATCAAGGTCATATCAGGTGGCCTCCTAGGTCACCTGACTTAACACCCCTCGACTATTATGTATGGGGCACTCTCAAAAACAAAGTTTATAAAACTTCTTCAAATACCCGTGAAGAGCGGCAAAATAAAGTTGTACTTGCTCTTAATGAAATAACGCCGGCTGAATTGCGTAGAGCCATTCAAGCAACTGTACGCAGAGCCGAATTGTGTATAGAAAAAAATGGTGGACATTTTGAACAATATCTATTAATGCCAATTTATGGTTTAATTATATTAATTATTTTAAAGATACCTACTGTTACCTGTTTGATAGCTCAAGATTGCCTATAACTACACGAGTCTGTCTGACAGCTGATATTGTTTTATTACATTCAATGGCTAATATGATTTTTCCAATGTTATTAGGTTACCAGATTTACACAGAAATGTGTCATTTTAGTTTCCAAAGCCCACTAATCTATTATCTATTAGCCGCATGTATCTAAAAGCTTGGTTGCATTGTATTTTGGCTGAAATCTCAAATATTTCTGAGAGGATTTTCAAAATTTTGGTATCATTAGATTCGTATGAAAATGAGGTATTTAAAAATGTTGGTGAACGATTAAATTCCCATTTAAAAAAACCGAGTTAGTGGGTAAAAATCACATTAAAAATTTTAAACGCCTCTAGAGAATTAAGTAATGCAATCATATTGCTCTTTTTATTTTTATAGTAACGTAGCACACAAACTAAAATATATTTTGGGCACCACAGCACTCTGGATTCAGAAATAGATTTTTTAATAAAATTTTTTATGTTTATCAAAAAGTGACCAAAATGAATGTATTGTATTCAAAATTTCCTCTAGATTCCAAAAATGTAAAAATATATAGGGTGTTCCATTTAAAAATCGAAAGTTGTGGGCATTTCCGGTCAAACCGGATGGGCACCAAACTTGATTTTTTATTGAAAGGATGGCATTTTAGTCGTGCAATAAGGCCTCCAAATTTCAATTTTCTATTCCAAATATTTTAGGAAATATCGGGGCGAGCGCAATTCGTGACTCACCCGGTATATTCAGTATGTCCACGGACTGCTTATTATGGAAAGCCCGAATAATAATATGATACTATTTCTCACCCTGCTTATAGGTGTTTAATATTTGTAAAAATGTGACGTATCTTTATTATTTATAAAAATATTGAAAAATGGTATTTAAATTGTTATGGATGAAAGTTACAGTTAGAGAGATTAGTGCAATTGACCCTTGGAGTTTCCGTAATTAGTCGAGTGTAATTAGACACAAAAAGTAAGAAATGACGGAATTCAGTAATAATGATGGAATTTTCATGATTTTTTTGCATTAAGTTTCTAATATTAAGTACAAAAAGTTCGTCGTTTAAAAATTGCCGCATTTTACTTTATTCCCACCCCCTCTAGAGGGATTGGCAAAAAAGTAAAACAGCAACCACCGAATCACATTGTAAGAGAAAAAGGTGGTTTACGAGGTTTCATGAAAATTTATATTTTCCAAGTTATAACGATTTGAATATTACGATTTTAGCTTTAAAAAATTGGTTCCTTGAGACTGTTTTTCGTAAATAACTCAAAAGTCTTACATTTATGGAAAAGTGGTATGGTACAAAAAACAAGATCATGAAATTACACCTGTTTTATTTATTTGTTAATTTCTCTACGATGAATAGTTAAAAAAATGTGATAGTTTAAAAATGGCGCTTGAACGTTTATCAGTCGAGATATAATGTTTAAATCTCAAATATGTCAGAAACAATCAGTATGCTGCTGAAAGACATTCTTTATAGGATTTTGCAAACAGCAGAAAAAAATAACTATCTGTAACTAAAAGAAAAACTAGTTAGCTAATACCATTGATTAAATAGAAATAGATATTTAACCAAAGAATTTGTACTGTTAGTTCCGGTCTTAAATTCATAGATGTCGTGTGACCTTTCGAGTCGAAGTTTAAGCTGGGGTTTGCAAGCAAGGAGGCATAGATTAAATCTACCTCTCCTTGGTTTGCAAGTCGGGTAAGTTAATTCATGAATGAAATGAAAGGTTGGGCGGGCGGGCCGTGGGGTGTGGAGGGAGCTAGACGACCTAGCAACTAAGACTGCAGTGCAACCAACGTTGCCATAATGATTCGGCATGATATAAGATCCACCTACTCGCAGAAAATTATCTGATTTTGTAAGAAATTATCGGCGTTTTTACTTTTAAGAATAGCATATGGAAAATAGTTACATGTGTATATATTGTTTATAATACTATAATCGATTAAAAACATTATGTTTAATTAGTCTTCGAAATTATTTTACGAAGAAGAGCTTTTTTATTGTTTTGTCTTGATGCAAAAAGAATAGGTAGGTAGGTATATGAAATTTATTTAATAGGTATGAATAAAAGTTTTTTTTATTCAAGAAAATACCAGGAAGAAAATAAAATATATTTTATATATAAAAGAAATAGGTAGGTATAAATAAAATAAAAAAAATGACACATATTTGGCAGGCATCACCATTTGTAGCATTGTAGCTATAGTGTAATAGAGTGTAGAGAGTAAATGTACCCCAAAACGAAAAATGAAAGATACTTCACGTATAAAAATTGACTCATGTAAAAGAGGCCAAGAATATTGAATATCATGCTTTGGCAACAGTTTTTATTTAGTGCCACATTGTTTAAATAATTCGCAAAGTTGAGAAAATCATACATTATACACTAATTTTTCCTGAGGTGTAATTTGAGGCCCGAGGGCAACAAATACATCGAGGGAAAAATGGCGGTCTCTCCCGAGGTGTATATACTATTTTTTCCACGATCGGGAGTAGAAACATTTATTTCATAAATAAAGAATTATAATAAATCGCAGCGAAATTACAATAGTTTTCCACGACCGGGAGTAGAAATCGATTTCTATGGCATCAAAATTGTGACAGAAGTAAAGCATTTCCTCCCCAGGGACGAAATAAGACAACAATTTCATTAGGGAGTAAATGTTTTACTTCTGTCACAATGTTGATGCCATAGAAATCGATTTCTACTCTCGGTCGTGGAAAAATATAATTATATAACTCAAGTAAGTAAATACTTTAATACTAAGAACAATCACAAGTGCATATTTTTTCTCTACTAAAACGCGAAAATCCTCCACCGCACTGTCTCAGCCAATCGGCAACACCCGATTTGCGGATAATTTAGGAAGGTGGAGGATAATTTTCTCACCCTGTTAAAAATCGGATAAAAAACGGATAATTTTAATCCAGTTATATAAATTCGGACTTTTTCGGGCTATTTTAATATTGAATGTGGAAATGAAGATTTGTTTCGTGTAAAAGTGAAATAATCGTCGAAAATTCCCCCCCCCTCCGCTCTTAAAAAAGGTAAAGAATTTCGAGAGATGGGAAAAAATGTGCATCAGAGATATCGCCCGCCCTGCTTTCCAAAATTTCGACCTATGGGGGAAAAAATGTGCACCAGTCCAATAAACATCTTGAACGAAAATCTACGCAGAGGCTGCGGCACCACCGAATCGGATATATTCTTGAACATGTTCGGATATTTTCATGTCAGTCGGCGGATAATTACAGCTAATATCATCGGCAACACTGCAACACAGCCTTCTAACCCCGCGCGTTCTTTATTTCAATTTGATTTCAATTTTGACTTCAATAGTTCTGCTTTATTTACAATCACACATGTTTTCTGATATTTCTCTTCCGAGGGTTTATAGTTCTTACTGTTTTGTTTACAATTCGATTGCGCAATTAGGATAGGACCACGACGGGCTTCGTAATTTCCAGCTGTATATGTGGTATAGATACCTATATACATTTGTGCGAGACGTTTTCATGCGTTAAATTGCTAAGGTAAGTGAATTAATTCATTTATACCGATCCCGGTGAGTTTTTTTTACAAAGTTTTTTACTCTGAATAGGCTTAAGGGTTATTTATAGCTGGAGAGGTAGTAAATATTTCGCGTCATTACTCGAAGTAGGCTAAAACTTTGCCAAAAGATTGCCATAGGGGTAATGAGTTGACATCTCGAACGTTTCTACATGGAGATAGACAGCAAAGGGATGGAAGAACACCCCAAAGTCGTACAATATACCTAGTCGAAATTTTTATTATTGCAAGTTGGTTGAAGCTTCGTTTTTGCTTGAATTAAGGTATACAGGGTGTTTCACGAGAAAATGGACATGGTTTAATGGGAAACAGATGACACCGAGGGTAATCTGAATCACCCATAGAAAAGCTGGCCGGACACCCGTTTTATGTATTTTTGCCAAAATTTCTTTTGCTCATTATACTTTGTAATGGAATGGAATAATTGTTCATATTTGGGTCATGTAATACACGCTATTGATCCTAAATAAATAATAGATAGATGACAAAAAAAATATATCCAGGTCCGGACTTGATATTTTGTTGTTTTTGTTGTTTTTCAAATTTCGATATTATGTTATTCGAATAGCACATAAATCGAGTTATTTCTAATTTCGTTGCAGCATTCAACAATTAATCCTCCGAATTTAAGCCCTGTCATTATATATAACCCATATATAACATCTCATGGATATTGAGTATCGTACATCCATAGCATATGCATTAGGTGTTGGAATTTGAATATGTATTGTTAAATATACATATGATATGAAATGTATATTCAGCTAATGATATCCATCAGAGTCATATACAGTATATATTGCTGGAGGTATATACATAATGATTTATACATAACATGGCCATTAAGGTATAATTAAATTATACGCGTACACGAATTTTATCTCATTATCTGATGCGCATGCGCTACTAATTTATGGCATACTACGTCAGCGCACCAGGCATCATTTGTTTACGAATTGTAGTTCGCAACAGCAGGCGCCAGCAGCCATTAAGCGATTAAGCCCTGTAGTGTTGTATGCATAGTGTTTATGTGTGATGGAAGTTAACTCTTTCTCATTATCTGGATTTTATATTTGCTCATTGCTATATTATGCTGTTACATTTGCATGAAGCTCTCATGATGTAAGAGTATATTTATTATAATGCAATTCTTTAGATTTGTAAATACATACTCGTTTAGGGTTAGAAAATTTGCAAGTTTCATATTTAACTGATTGTGGCAGGTGTGTGTTTAGTTAAGATGGCGGAAAGTGACAGAGGCCTAAAAATTTGCTGTTATGTCATATTGGGTATGTATTTTATAAATATAGTGAATAAAAATTACATGCGTTCATATATTATATAACTTATTGATGGTTGAGAATGTTTTAAACATATATGTAGGGCATGAGTAACTATAGTAGATATTATACATATGTTTACAATTTGTTAAATTACCGGAAGGTAAAGAAGTATACGTCAATATTGAAAATTTTAAATATTGTATATTAGGTTATTTTGTAAAGTTTGTGTATGTTTAAAATAGTTATATAATATATGTTTCTTATTAAGCTATCTGTGTTTTATTACCTCTTATATGGATACTATTGGATACCTCTGAAGTAGTTCCCACGAACATCAAAACACTTGAACACTTTCATTCGATGCGTGCTGCTCCAATCGTGTTGGTATCATCGGGATGATTAAAACTGTTCGTTTTAATCATCTGCCGATGATGCCAACATGACTGGGGCAACACGCGTCGGATGCAGTATTCAATAAGCGTTTTGATGTCCGTGGAAACTACTTCAGAGATATGTAATGTATATTCATAAAATATACGATTGTATATATGATGTGTTTCATATCCAGTGAATGTACATTGCATATGTTTATGTACATTCACTGGATATAAAATAGATATGGAAGTCGGCGACAAACGTATCTGCTGGGAATGTTAATTCCACATCCATTAGATGTACATTAGATATACTTTCTCCATCTTGTGGATATACATATCCATAGATTGAAGATACAGTGTATGTACATTGCATATCATTTTGTTATTTGGGAATGTCCATATACCTATAAGACCCCGCTGTTTAAGTGACCCCAAAAAAAATAGTAAACAGAGTTTAAATTAGAAATCTTATTTGTAAACATTATTCTTTACATATCTGTATTTTTGTTATTCATACATACTGATCAGCTCATAGTTTGTTATTATTCTGTTATTATGTGCGGTATTGATATGTAATTTTTGTTGCTGCTGTTATTGTTGTTGTTGATAGATATGGTATATGTTGTTATTTTACTAGTTTTCAATGCATGAGCGTAATAAAATAGACGATTTATTCGATGATCTGTAACATTTACGTTTTTATTTATGAATAACCATAAAAATTATCAGACAAAAATTTCAGGCAGCAGACTCCCCAAAGTCGTATAATAGTAGTTGAAATTTTCATTATTGCAAGTTCGTTGAAACTTCCTATCTTGCTTGAATTAAGAATAACCTTAACAATTGTCAGACAAATACTTCAGGCATCAGGGGGTGTAAGAGCACCCCATGTATTTTTTTACTTTAAATTTTTATTATTTGCTCCTGTCTAAAAATTGATATTATTCTAAAGACCCTTCGGCCGTGCAATTTAATTGCCAGACGTAAATTCGGGGCAGCACACCCTGTATAAATACGCTGCAAATTTTCCTCTCGACTGGCCGGCATAGTGACCTCAAAACGCGCCATTTATTTCAAAAAGAGATTGCGATTTGTATTGTATGGCTCAATGACATTGTGTTTTTTTTTTCTATTTTGGAAGGGATTTAAAAAAAAAATCACGCTTTGCTAGCTTTGAGATCATCAATGACAGAATAACTCGACTCGAACATGTAGACAGATATCCCGGGAAACATTTCGAAAAATCTGGGAAGAATTCGAAAATGGGCTGTATTATTGTTTAGCAAATAATGAAGCTTACCTTGAGCATTTAACACCAAGCTTTTTTTACATTAAAGTTTTTTTTTGTCAATCACTTCATTATAACTAAAGCGTGTTTTTTAGTGTTATTAAACGTTAACTATTTTCCTATTTTTACTTTTCAAATAATTAACCACTTTGTTCTCTGCGTCTACCCACTAAGGGCCTCAGTGAAAGCCATGACCATAAATCATAAAATTTCTTCGCCATATTGACGCCGCCATTTTGATTGTCATTCTGAATTTTCACCAAAAACTTGTAATTCTCGACACCCCATGACCCACAAATATCGACTTTGAGTCGAATCGGAACCTAAGAGATAAAATTTGCCCGCCATCTTAGCGCCGTCATTTTAATTTCTGGATTTTGCCGAAAAATTTGTAATTCGCGACCCCAAAAACCCCCACATGTCGACTTTCAGTCGAATTGGATCTTAAATGATAAAGATTGTCCGCCATCTTGAAGCCGCCATCATTGTCATTGGAACTACGCATGTGTGTAAAATTTCAAGTCGATCGGACATGTGAAAGTGGGTCAAATTTGGTTCCTTAGATTCCTTTACATACATACATACAGGTGAAGCTAATATAATGCGTATAAAAAAAATCGTGGATTAATTGTTTCATCGGAATGGAGTGTATCTTCAAAATTAAGCGTGATGTCAATAATTTTTTTTTGTTTTGTTTAAAATCATTTCTAACATGTAAAAAAAACAAAATCATTGTGCCATATAAATCGCAATCGCTTTTTGAAATATATGGCGCGTTTTGAGGTCACTGGCTGGCCGAGAGGAAAGTTTGCAACCTATTTTACCTTAATTCAAGCAAAATACGAAATTTTAACCAACTTGCAATAATGAACATTTTGACTAATATTGTACAACTTTGGGGTGTTCTTACACCCCTTGCAGCCTATCGCCAAGTAACGTTCGAGATGGCAACTCATTACCTCTTAGGCAACCTTTTGGCAAATTTGAAGCCTACTTCGAGTAATGAAAGAAACATGTCAGTAGGTCTTAGACTGTTAATTTAAATTTATTAACTTATTAAAATAGTACTGTCAGTTAATTAATACAATAGTACAGTCAATAGTCATTATGATTGTATAATGAAATAGAGCATAGTAAATGTATAATCAGCACCAATGTTCACAAATGATGTTTTTAGGATGTCAGGAGGCACGTGCTCTTATTACAAATGTACAAACTCGTCAAGAAAAAATTCGAATTTAAGGAAATTCAAATTCCCCATTAAAGACGATCGTAGATGCCATTTATGGATTTTACATTCTGGTATAAAACTACAGTTAAAAAATATATCACCGCTCATGCACCTTATATTTTTAGGAAATTCAAAATTACTGTCTCTTCTTAAGGAAGAACTTGCAGCTAAATTCATTTGCCAGGATCACTTCACAGCAGAGGACAAAATTGGTAAACGGCTACCGAAATCTGCAGTACCTATTAATTATAAAACCATTTTTAAAACCGAGGATTATAGCGTTACAAGACCACGGCATCTACGAACTTATAGCCGAAAAAGATCTCTACCTGACTTGCCGTCTACTTCATCAGCACCACAATCTGAAATATCTGCGTTATTTCCTGACGATGTATATAGTAAAGAATCCTCAGCGAAAATGTATATGCCTTCTACTTCATCGCCGACAAACAAATTTTCAGAACTGCAAATTGTTCATATTCTAACACCAGATAAGACGGAAATGGCCCATAGTATTTCACCTTTAGCGTATCCACATACAGATATAGCACAAGATTTGTTAAATCTCCCACAAGAGTCGCCACCTAGAAAAACGGCAAAAAGAAAATTAGACTTCTTGACACCAGCTGATGAAAGTCCTCGAAAAAAACGCCTAAAATTACGAATCGAAAAGTCTAAAAATGAATTAAAAAGAATACGAAACCAATTAAATGAAAGTAAGCTAATGGTTCAACGACTTACAGTAGCAAGAAATTTAAGGTCGCTTCCTTTATTTCCTAGGGTACTTACAAAAATACAACTTTATCATAGGAGTCGTTCACACTGGGATATTGACGAAAAAAAAGTAGCTCTAGGTATGTACTATAAATCACCTAGTATGTATAAATTCTTGCGAAAGAACAAAGTCATCTTACCATCGGTATCGTCTATTCAATTATGGTTGTCTAAATACCATACAAATCCAGGAATCAACAAAAAAATGTTCCGGAGATTGAAAATTAAATCTGAAACAATGACTGTACGAGAAAGAAAGTGCGTGTTGTTGTTTGACGAAATGGCAATCAAACGACGTCTGGAATATTCGCGTAAAGATGATTTAATTGAAGGGTTTGAAGATTTGGGAGAGCATGGAAGAAAAGCAGTTGCCTCCAAACAGGCGATGGTTTTAATGGCGAGAGGTGTATATTCAGACTGGAAAATTCCAATAGCTTATTATTTTTCTGAAAGGGGAGTCAATGCAAGTAAGCTGAAAGAAATTGTACTGACAAATTTGAAACATCTGGTCGAAAGTGGGTTGGAACCAGTCGCCATTGTCTGTGACCAGTCTACCACAAACCAAAGATTATATAAATTATTTGAAACATCCCATAAAAAGCCATACTTTTTTTGGAAGAAACGCAAATATTATGCCATTATAGACGCCCCTCACTTAATAAAAAGTTTAAGAAATAATTTAATGAAATCTGATTTTTTGTACCGCGGCAAAAGAATATCGTGGAAGATTATTCGGGAAGTATATAATTTAGACCAACTGAGTATGACTGCTAGGACTTTAATTAAATTGACGAGCAAACATCTTAATCCAAATTCCTGGGAAAAAATGAGTGTGCATTTAGCGACACAAGTTTTTAGTAATACCATGGCAGCAGCGATTCGAACCGCGATAAAGACAAAACAGTTGCATTCAAATAAGATTGCTGCCTCAACGGCTGACTTCGTGGCAGCAATAGATAAGTTATTTGATGCACTTAACAGCAGGCATCTGTACTCCAAGAAGCCAGCGAACAAGCCGTTATGCCATAAAAATAAAGAAGTCGTGGATGCGTTGCAAGAGGGATATAGAATTATGAAACACATCAAAAAGGATGTAACGGGGAAGGAAAAGAAAAGACCTCCATGTTTCAATGGAATGAGGCAGACTATCAAGGCCATTCGAATGCTACAGAAAGATGCCAAAAAGGAAACGAAGAAGGAAGCGAAAAAAAAAGCGAAACTCGTCCAAAATACAACACCTGAGACAAAGAAAGCTAAAGAGGATATATTATACTATCTACTGACTGGAAGGCTTAACCAAGACCCGCTTGAAAATCTCTTTTCAATATTTAGACAAAGAGGCGGCTACAACGTTAACCCGACTGTAAGAACGTTCCAATCTACATTTAAGTCCAAAACAGTGCTCAATCTTATGCAACCTCCAGAAAACTCCAATTGCGAACCGGATGAGGATACAAATATAATGGAACAAGAGGATACTGACGACTCCGAGGGCGCTCCTTTAATTGACGAAGGAGAAACAGAAAATGAGCAAGAAGAGGAGGCAGAAGACGATAATGATGATCAGGAAGATGCCGAAGAAGTGGAGGAATTTAAAGACATAGCAGAGGAGAAGAAATCATCTTCCATCATTGAATCAGAAAAATTAAGTTCTGTAACTTTGGAGGAATGTTCTGCTGTATACTTCGCGGGATACTTAATCAGACGATGTTTAAACAACTTTGGTTGTGAAATGTGTAAAAAAACTTTGAGCGGGCTTGAAAACTTAGACAATGAGAATGAATCTTTAATATTTTATAAAAATTATTCAATTGAAAATCGATATAACCTCAAGACGCCCACTTCATTGATGAAACAGTTTACATTTATATGTATGGAAGTAATTGCAAACAATTTTAAAAATATGTGGGCCGAAAAGGGGTTATCTGAATTGCTAAAGAAAGAGATTATTGCAAAACTTGCTCAAGAATTACCCAACTTTTTAAAGGATGATCAGTGCTTAAGTCACAAAATGTTTATTTTAGATCTGTTGATTAGAACAGTAATTCACAAAGAATGTAAATATGCATCAAACTCCTTTACAACAAAACGTGTTAAAAATAAGGGGGCAAGCAAACTTACTAAAGGTGCTCGTAAAGTAGCAATTTTGCAACATTAAAGTTTGGTGGAGTTAATATAAAGGTTGAAAATTATATGATTATTTCGTAGTAATTACGAGAAGCTAAATATATTTTTGGGATTTTTTTCACTTTTTAAACATTGCTTTAAAAGTAATGTGTGAAAGTTCCAGGTTTTTATCTTAAATTGTAGAAATGGAAGAGCTTTTAAAGTTGATCTCGTATTTCTAAAGCACATAAAAAATGCTGCACTTATAGAAAGCGGGCTGGTGGCAGTGGTGGCATCTTTACTGATTCAAGGGGACCGTCGCGTGGCTCCTTTGCCCTAGAAATACGATTTAATCGGAAATCTCTTATGTTTCTACGAAAGCGTAGAAGGGCCACAATAAATATTAAATATTTGTTTCTTAAATTCCGACTTCAAACTCGGAATTATGTTATATTCCGACTTCAAACTCGGAATTTTGTTATATTCCGACTTCAAACTCGGAATTTTGTTAAATTCCGACGTCAAACTCGGAACTTTGTTAAATTCCGACTTCGAACTCGGTATTTTATTAAATTCCTACTTTATACTCGGAATTTTGTTAAATTCTGACTTCAAACTCGGAATTTTGTTATATTCCGACTTTAAACTCATACCAATGTTTCATAAATGTTTTTAGAAATAAGTTTTCTTTTTTTTATGTTCGTTCAATAATTACAAACTGTTGTAAGAGTTTATTTTATCAATAAATTTAAACAGTAGTGGTTGATTTTTATTTAGCTCATTGACCAAGTAAACCGGATTAATTATTTGATTTAACCAAAGGTAGATATAAATATAATCGAACAAACATATTTAATAATCATCATAGAAAATATTTTTGTACACACGGATATGAATATTATATTTACTGTGTACTATGAATCATAAAAATCAAAACTCATTTTAAAAGTAGAACACTATAAACAGGATACAACTAAAGTAAAATAAAAAATTAATGAGCAATGTGCATTCTTACAGTAAATAAATAAAACCCATTGAAATATTTAAATTTTAAATAAGTACTATACAACAAAGCTGCAACACAAACAAAGTAACCTGTATATGTTTGTGGTGTTACTACTTCAAGCATATTAAACAAAAGCAAAGTCCTAGTGCGAATATCGGGAGACAGAAAAAAAACCCCTGCCTAAGGAATCACTACTTCCACATCCAAAATTAAGTCTCTTTCAAGGAAAACATCTTGACTATAATTGCACTCTAGTATGCGGAAATAATTGGCCATAGAATTTTAATAATACTTGGGCAGATGTCATAAAAAAACTGAGGCGTTGGTTCCTTACCACATACGCCAAAATTTAAGTTTCTGGAATCTTGCCTACTTATTTTTCCCAGTTTACACCCACCCCTTCAGCGGAATCTTCTCTCAATCAGATGTTAATATAATACATACTTACGTATACAAAGTTTCAAGTGAATATATATCAATTTTATTTTATCAACCACTTTAATAATGGAGTGGAGGTGGTTGAGGATTTGAAAAATATTGAAAAATTTACCCCTATCTACCCCCGAACCCTTCACCGGATATGTTCAAAAAACAATCCAGTTCCAGATATCGTTATGATATATACGTGTATAAAATTTTAAGACAATATCTTATACCGCTCCGCAGAAAACGGGCGGACAAAAACAGTTACAGACAGACAGACAGACAGACCAACCGCCAGACAGACTGACAGAAATTTTGTTTTCGCTCAAACTTAAAATCTCGACTTTACATGGCATTCTAAACCTATTAAAAAAAAAATTTAAAATTTTGCAATACTTCCACATCCACTCAGTGGAAGTAATTGTCCCCAAGCTCTGATTTCCCCGCTACCGCTAACGTAAATTGCCTCATGTGTATAGTTACAGATGGGTATTTCTTAAATTCTGACTTGGAACTCAGAATTATGTTATATTCCGACTTTAAACTCGGAATTTAGTTAAATTCCGAGTTCAAAGTAGGAATTTAACAATATTCCGAGTTTAAAGTCGGAATTTTACAGAATTCCGAGTTCAAAGTCGGAATTTAACAAAATTCCGAGTTTGAAGTAGGAATTTTACAAAATTCCGAGTTTGAAGTCGGAATTTAAGGAAATAAAATATAAAATTTATTGTGGCCCTTGTACGCTTTTGTACTATATTATTCCTAGATGCCTACATTAATTTTAATGTTTGAAAATATAATAATCCAATAATGTTTTTTCTTTGATGTGAGCTTTGTTGACCTTAAGTTCAAAAGTTACAATAAATTTAGTGTAGCGCGTCTGAGGCTGTCCGCACGCTACGCGGGCGTACTGTCGTGTCGCCGCGTCGTGCGTTAAGCAAAAGAATGTGGAGCCCAAATTTTTGATCGTAGGAAGAACTTCGAACTTCATACTTTCGAATGGCGCAATTAGTTTTTTTTAAGAAAAAAATATTTTAAGAGATATTTGACAAAAAATATTTTGCAACTAATTTGTTTAACCAATGACGCTCAAGGATTATTGTTGGTAACTTTTATGTTGTTCCTGACATGTTCAGAGATGTTTTCTCAAAAGTAACCGCTTCCCGGAATTTTTCCTAAATGAAAACCTCTATTGATTCCACTACTACTTGCCCTAGGTATCGCATTACTATTGACAGTTACTAACTAATTACAACTCAATGACTTCAAGCTTTCTGAAGTAATTGTTACAACTATTGTTAATTCTGTAAAAGAACGAAAAAATATTTTCATATAGTAAGTAAATAGATGAAAATATTCGATCGACCTAATTTATAATCACTTGAAAATTATTTTACTCAAAGGCAGCTTTTTACTGTAAATATAAATATGTTTTGACATATGCCATCTTCTGATTGTATATACCCTATGTACCTATTTACATGTTTAAATTCATACACAGAAATTGATGAAAAATACGTTTTATATACCATATATCAATAAAAAAAATAAACAATTTGAAAATTTTTTTGCAATTACTATACTTCCAATCCACTACGTGGATGTGGAAGTAATGCAGAACCAATCAATACAGAACCAATATGATTATCACACTTACTCACTAATTGTATTGATTTAAGGTAAGTAGGTTGTTTTTGTTTTTAATCATAAAAACTTAAAATACATTGGACTTATTTGGTTATTTGTTAATATTTGATGTACTTTAGATGTAAAAAATTGCTCAATGTCAATATAATTCCTTTAGCAGAAAATCAAAAATATTGACGAAATTAACTAAAATACATGTAAGCATCAAGTCTATTTTTGTTGTTAAATTGATTACTTTAAGAAATTATCATAAATAAGCAAGTACAACTTTTATAAACCGTTTGTAGGTACATTTATTTGTAAAAATCGTTGAACAGTGATCACTTGACGCTAAGAAGACAGACACGTCTCTCTCTTCCTCTCTGTAATAGGCGTCCACTGGATGTTTTCAAAGATTATTGATTATTATAGAATTATCAATGGTAGCAAGACGTAATATTGCGTACTACGGTAGGCGGGGCTTACCCGAGATCGGGCTAAGACGTTACCGGTAGAGTAGAGCGAAAGTCAACTGTTTTGTCGAGTGCCACATTATTATGGGATTACGTTGCTTCGGACATTCATCGATAGGTACCGCCACTCTCCAATAATTACAGGATTAATTATCTATTTCTATTTAATCAATGATAAAACTCAAAAGTGTTTATTTAAATTTATCAATATCTTAAAAGTCAGTGAGGTTTCAAACTTTAAAATTCGTTTTTCTCGAAACTAACTTTTTGTGACATGCCCCCTTTTACTCCTGTGGTCTTCAAATGGTTAGCTTGTTTTTTTACGTGGCTCCTCGAACGTGATTTTTGTACCGCAATCAGCTTTAAAATGAATTATTGCTTCCTATCTATGTGATAATATAATATTCAGCAGATTTCGCAACGACTAACGGCGGCGATAACCATAGTCCATAAAATGCATAGATAGATGGATTATATTGACTTAGCACTTTTAAACTCTTCGGATTTAATATTTAAATTTAACTTTTTACCTGGTTCCGTGATTTTGATAAAACTTTAATTTGGAAAGCAAGTACCTCTATTCGGGTGGTCGCTCAGTAAATTTATGTTAGTAAAGTCAAGTTGAAGCAAGAAACAAGTTGTATATACCGGGTGAGTCACGAATTGCGCTCGCCCCGATATTTCCTAAAATATTTGGAATAGAAAATTGAAATTTGGAGGCCTTATTACACGACTAAAATTCCATCTTTTTAATAAAAAATCAAGTTTGGTGCACATCCGGTTTGACCGGAAATGCCCACAACTTTCGATTTTTAAATGGAACACACTATATATTTTTACATTTATGAAATCTAGAGGAAATTTTGAATACAATACATCCATTTTAGTCACTTTTTGATAAACATTAAAAATTTTATTAAAAAATCTATTTCTGAATCCAGAGTGCTGTGGTGCCCAAAATATATTTTAGTTTGTGTGCTACGTTACTATAAAAATAAAAAGAGGAATATGATTGCATTACTTAATTCTCTAGAGGCGTTTAAAATTTTTAAATGTGATTTTTACCCACTAACTCGTTTTTTTTAAATGGGAATTTAATCGTTCACCAACATTTTTAAATACCTCATTTTCATACGAATCTAATGATACCAAAATTTTGAAAATCCGCTCAGAAATATTTGAGATTTCAGCCAAAATACAATGCAACCAAGCTTTTAGAAACATGCGGCTAATAGATAATAGATTAGTGGGCTTTGAGGTATTTAAAAATGTTATGATATTTAGGCACTGAGTTGGTGTTAGCTAGAGGAAGAACGGTTAATGTTTACGATATCCACTTACCTATATTCATTAGCAAAAAACTAAAAATACTGACATATTACACGTAATGTAACTAACAATTTGCTCAAACACCTGTAACCGCTACAAAAAATTATCAAAGTTTTCTTTGTTTACATTCCCTATCCGGCGTGTTGAGTACTGCCATCTTACTCACTCATCGCATCACACTACTCCCTTCATTCCAACAGTAAGGGCTGCATTGTTGCTTTTCTATTTTCAATTTATTTAATTTTTTTATGATATTTTGAAATTCGGCCAAGAATCTCCGGCCCAACCAAATTGGCAGAAAATTGGTTTTCCTTGGTTTGTAGGTCTCCAAAATAGGCCAGTGCAGATACCTTTTAAAAAGGCAAAAAATCGTAAAAATTAATAACAGCATGAAATCTATTTGAAAAAGGAAGGAAATATAGCGCAACCAACTGGAAAAATAAATTAAAGTTGATCCGAGTGACGAGGGTGAAATGAGGTGAACTTTTAGTGGTGGAAAATGGTTTTTCACGATTTCCAGCGAGACTAGATCTTCTCTCGAAAAATGTTAAATGTAAAAGTTGTAGGTAATGGGTCTATAACTTTTGTATGAACTATTTTTTCACATAACCTAAAACTTTCCGAGAAAAATCGAAAAAACCGATTCTTCCGTTTTTGATTTTTGTCTTCCACAAAAAAAATTAACGGAATTTGGTGGGAACTTGTCTTATTATGTCCCATACACGCGTGAATTTTTTTGAATCAAAATATTTATTTTTACATTTTGTTATGATATTAAACCAAAAAAGAGACCTCGTTTTCACCCAAAAATACTCATGTGCTGGAAACAGTTTTTTCAAAAAAACAGTTGTCTTTAGTTTCGTTGAAACGTCTACTTTTAGATGGTGTAAAAAAAATTAACATTACTATGGCAAAATTTGCCAGGAAATGCGAAAAACTGAAAAAACTAGGTTTTGAAAAGTTATTTTTCAATCATTGTTTAAAATTTTTCATTATTTATTAAAATTCACAGTTGAAATCCTTGAAAAATGTAACATATAATTAAAATGTAATATGTAATTAATATAATAATAAATTAAGTAATTAAAAATCGTTGACCCCATACGGGTTTGCAAAAAACATGCGAAAACAGTTAATTTTCCAAGTATTAAATATTACGTTTGAAATGGTTTCGGGAAGAAAAAAGTCATTACTACCATATTTTTTAATATAAAAAAGTAGAATAATTAGATTCAACTGACATTTATGGAATAGAAAATCTTATAATAAAAAATGGATTTATGCAGCATTTACATTTAAATTTACATAAAAATGTATAAACAATACAAATTAAATGTTCCTGAAAATTATTGCCATCATTTTTACAATATTTGTATTTACATGTATCACACTAATTAGAAATACAATCAATTGTCCATTTGTCTTTGCCTTTTTGATGGCAGTTCTTCATCGTCAGATTCGATAAAACTTTCTAATTGTGGTGGATCTTTGAAATCTTCAATACAGTCAAAAATGCGGCTTGAAATGCACAAATTTATGTTCATACTGCCAAAATGCTCTAATATTGAAAAAGAAATCTACAAGAAAGTAAGTGATTCGGAAGAAATCATAGACGATGGACCGATAAATATTAGGCAAAATATTGGATTTGAAGACGATGGCGGTGTTGAAGATTTCAAAGATCCACCAGAATCCGAAAGTTTTATCAAATCTCACAATGAAGAACTGCCGTCAAAGAGGCAAAGACTAATGGAGAATTGATTGTATCTAATTAGTGTGATAAAGGTAAATAAAAATATTGAAAATTGAAATTGAAAATTTAATTTGTATTGTTTACAATCTTACGTATAAATGTTTATGTAAATTTAAATGTAAATACTGTATAAATACATGTTTTTATTGTAAGATTTTCTATTCCATAAATGTTACTTAGATCTAATTAATCAACTTTCTTATATTAAAAAACATGGTAGAAATAACTTTGTTCTGGCTGTAACCATTTCAAACATAATATTTAATATTTGGAAAATTAACTATTTTCATGTTTTTTGCAAACTCCCTACTTCAACAATTTCTAATTACTTAATTTATTAATGTAACATTATATATTACATTTTTCAAGGATTTCAACTGTGAATTTTAATAAATAATGAAAAATTTTAAACAATTATTGAAAAATAACTTTTTAAAATCTAGTTTTTTCGGTACTTCGCATTTCCTGGCAAATTTTCCCATAGTAATGTTTTTCACACCATCTAAAAGTAGACGTTTCAATGAAAATAAAGACCACTGCTTTTTTTGAAAAAACTTTTCCAGCACATGGGCATTTTCGGGTGAAAATGAGGTCTCTTTTTGGTTTAAAATCACAATAAAATAAATAAATATTTTGATTCAAAAAAATTACAGCGTATTTAAGACATAAAAAGGTAATTTTCCACCAAATTTCGTGGAAAAAAATTGTGGGAGATAAAATAACGAAAAAATCGGCTTTTTCGCTTTTCTCGAAAAACTTTAGGTTATGTGAAAAAATGGTTCATACAAAAGTTATAGATCTTTTCATTACCTACAACTTTTATAACTAACCTTTTTCGATAGCAGTTCTAGTTTCGCCGTAAATCGTGAAAAACCATTTTCCACCCCTAAAAGTTCACCCCACTTCACCCTCGTAACTCGAATCGATTTTAATTTATTTTTCCTTCCTTTTCCAACAATGCTCATGCTGGTATTACTTTTTTTTTCAAAGATTGTTTGCACTGGTCTAAAAATGATGTGTGAACATGTTCTGCTATGACCATTTTCTGCCGCTTCGCACATTACATTTTAATTAAATTTTGTAAACTGACGCGCTGCAGCGCCCTTAGGGCCCACGGCAGATCCTAGGTTCTTTAATCGAATTTATAGAGGAGATCAACAGTTTTCCGAAAAACCGAGTTTCGACCATTAAGTCGAGTGCAATTAGGTTTTTACCTCGGAACCCAGTTATAATAAACGGATCTTCATGAGTTTTTTACATTGCATTGCATTGAGTTTCTAATACTGAATACAAAAAAGTGCAGTCTTTAAAAATTGCCGCTTTTTACTTGGGTTGTGGTTCCCACCCCCACTAGAGAGGTGGGCAAAAAAGTAAAATAGTAACCACCGAATCTGATATAGAATTATATTAAAGAGAAAAAGTTGTCTTGAAATTTTTCGTGAAAATTTATATTTTAAGTTAACGATTTGAGAATTACGATTTTAGCTTTAAAAATTTGGTACTTGAGACTGTTTTTCGTAAATAACTCAAACGTCTTACGTTTATGAAAAAAGTAGTATGCTACAAAAAATAGGATTATGAAATTACAAGTATTTTATTACTTCCCTCGCATACCGAAGGGAAGTATTGTATTCGAGAAAAAATCACCCCCCGAAATTGTTTCGAATTTTGATGTTTCAGAACACGTAGATTACGAAAATACAGGTTTTTCAATTCCGCCTGTCTGTCTGTCTGTCTGTCTGTCTGTCTGTCTGTCTGTCTGTCTGTCTGTCTGTCTGTCTGTCTGTCTGTCTGTCTGTCTGTCTGTTGATGCATTTACTGAAAAACTACTTGACGGAGAGCAGTCAAATTTGGTAGGTAGTTGACCCTACTGTCAGCGAAGAAATGGTAAAACTTTCACTGGAAAATATACAGGGACCGTCTAAATGGAATAAATAGTGAAAAAAATTTTGTTCGCTCAAATTTAAAATTTCCACGTTTCATGACACGCCAAACCTATTTAAAAAAATAATAATTTTTTGAAATTTTTTTCTTACCACTAAAATAGATGGAGCTTTTTTTTCCTTGTTCAAATTTAAAATTTCCACGTTTCCATAGTACCCTAATCGTATGAAAAAAATTTTAAAATTTTTCTGAAAAATTTTAAAAAATTTTTGAAAAAATCACGAAGTACTTACTATAGAATAGATGAAATTATTTTTTTGCTCAAATTTAAAATTTCCACGCTTCATGACATTCCAAACCTACTTAGGAAGAAAAAAGTTTGTAACATTTTTTTTACCATTATGGAAAAAAAAATTACCACTAGAATAGATGGAAATTTTTTTTTTGCTGAAATTTAAAATTTTCACGTTTCATGGCATTATAAACCTGTTTCAGAAGAAAAAAGATTTTGAAAATTTTTAACCATTTTTGAAAAATTTCAAAAAAAAATTAAATTTTCTAACCACCATTATACTTCCACTCCACTACGTGCGCAAGCCTTCCATATTTGGCACCTGTTATTTAGTACTGAACTTTTGCTGTTGGATTAGTACTCTGTATATTTTTTTGACGAAAACTTACCAGGTCTTCTTTGTAATAATAGTGAAACTATATTCCGATTATTGTTTTCAATGTCATTTCGTAATTATTAATTATTTAGAGTGACCCGCGCACAAATAAAGAGGGAAGTTCTGTGCAAATTCCTTTACCGATTTTTTTTGCTTATTTTTGTACGGTGAATATGATAGTTTAAAAATGGCGCTCGAATGTTTATTACTCGAGATATAATGTTTAAATCTCAAACATGTCAGAAATAGAAATTAAAGGGCTTCAAGTACTCTTTCATAGGATTTTTCTATGTTCGTACTGCTTGTCATGTGCAAAACAAGTGAGTGCTTTGTAATTTGTTTTGAGGAAAATATTTAGGATTTTCCTGCTGCCGTTGTCCATATAACGGAAATTCAAAAAATCTGTACCAGTTTTAATTAATACAAAGTATTACTAATATGCTCTAATGTTTTGGCACTTTTAAAGCAGTCGTTTTTAATAATATACCTCCCCCTTTAAATTAAGAAAAATCGATTTTGCTGAAAAAATTCCTTTTTTGTAAATAACTCCAGACGCAATTGCATTAAAGGCAAATATGAAAATATAGAAAAATAAAGCTTAAAAAGTTATATATTAATCTGTTTTTTAAAATATTTGTAGAACGAATAGTTTCGGAAATATGATAGGTAGTACAAATGTGGGGCTCGAGCTTTTAGTGGCAAAAAAATACATTTAAATCTCAAAATCAGACCATGTTAGTAATGCTATATATTAATAAATACTGGTACAGATTTTTGGAATTTCTGTTCCATGGTCAATGACAGCAGAAAAATTCTAAATTTTTTATTTAAAAAAATTACAAAACACTAATTGTTTTGCACATAACATCGTTATTCTTCAAGTTGTACGGATAGAAAATCATATCAAAAAGTACTTCAAGCCCTTTAATTTATATAATATGTTTTTTAACATCATACTGATTCTTTAAAAATGAATTTGTCTAATTTCTTATTTGACAATTCTCATTCTAACACTAGCATCCACACAGTCCCCTACGGCCATGCAGATTAAACTAGTATCTACATAACCCCCTACGATCATGAAGATTCAGTTAAAAATGAGAACAAAAGCCTAAAATGAATTTTTGTATCTACCTTGTCTTAAAAATTTTTAATGGATTACATTTTCCTGAAATCTATCATTCTGATTCTTGGAAATGCTTAGCCTTTGAAACGTTTTTCGCCCTTACTCTGGAGCTCATCAGAAAGACATAAAGCCACTCATAAAGATGTTTTATGCAAAATCAAGACAATTTCTAAGAATAAATGTGAAATAATTATATTTGACATTGACTGATAAAAAGAAACAACAGATCTTCACATGTGTATTAGCATTGATTAAATAGAAATAGATAATTAATCCTGTAATTATTGGAGAGTGGCGGTACCTATCGATGAATGTCCGAAGCAACGTAATCCCATAATAATGTGGCACTCGACAAAACAGTTGACTTTCGCTCTACTCTACCGGTAACGTCTTAGCCCGATCTCGGGTAAGCCCCGCCTACCGTAGTACGCAATATTACGTCTTGCTACCATTGATAATTCTATAATAATCAATAATCTTTGAAAACATCCAGTGGACGCCTATTACAGAGAGGAAGAGAGAGACGTGTCTGTCTTCTTAGCGTCAAGTGATCACTGTTCAACGATTTTTACAAATAAATGTACCTACAAACGGTTTATAAAAGTTGTACTTGCTTATTTATGATAATTTCTTAAAGTAATCAATTTAACAACAAAAATAGACTTGATGCTTACATGTATTTTAGTTAATTTCGTCAATATTTTTGATTTTCTGCTAAAGGAATTATATTGACATTGAGCAATTTTTTACATCTAAAGTACATCAAATATTAACAAATAACCAAATAAGTCCAATGTATTTTAAGTTTTTATGATTAAAAACAAAAACAACCTACTTACCTTAAATCAATACAATTAGTGAGTAAGTGTGATAATCATATTGGTTCTGTATTGATTGGTTCTGCATTACTTCCACATCCACGTAGTGGATTGGAAGTATAGTAATTGCAAAAAAATTTTCAAATTGTTTATTTTTTTTATTGATATATGGTATATAAAACGTATTTTTCATCAATTTCTGTGTATGAATTTAAACATGTAAATAGGTACATAGGGTATATACAATCAGAAGATGGCATATGTCAAAACATATTTATATTTACAGTAAAAAGCTGCCTTTGAGTAAAATAATTTTCAAGTGATTATAAATTAGGTCGATCGAATATTTTCATCTATTTACTTACTATATGAAAATATTTTTTCGTTCTTTTACAGAATTAACAATAGTTGTAACAATTACTTCAGAAAGCTTGAAGTCATTGAGTTGTAATTAGTTAGTAACTGTCAATAGTAATGCGATACCTAGGGCAAGTAGTAGTGGAATCAATAGAGGTTTTCATTTAGGAAAAATTCCGGGAAGCGGTTACTTTTGAGAAAACATCTCTGAACATGTCAGGAACAACATAAAAGTTACCAACAATAATCCTTGAGCGTCATTGGTTAAACAAATTAGTTGCAAAATATTTTTTGTCAAATATCTCTTAAAATATTTTTTTCTTAAAAAAAACTAATTGCGCCATTCGAAAGTATGAAGTTCGAAGTTCTTCCTACGATCAAAAATTTGGGCTCCACATTCTTTTGCTTAACGCACGACGCGGCGACACGACAGTACGCCCGCGTAGCGTGCGGACAGCCTCAGACGCGCTACACTAAATTTATTGTAACTTTTGAACTTAAGGTCAACAAAGCTCACATCAAAGAAAAAACATTATTGGATTATTATATTTTCAAACATTAAAATTAATGTAGGCATCTAGGAATAATATAGTACAAAAGCGTACAAGGGCCACAATAAATTTTATATTTTATTTCCTTAAATTCCGACTTCAAACTCGGAATTTTGTAAAATTCCTACTTCAAACTCGGAATTTTGTTAAATTCCGACTTTGAACTCGGAATTCTGTAAAATTCCGACTTTAAACTCGGAATATTGTTAAATTCCTACTTTGAACTCGGAATTTAACTAAATTCCGAGTTTAAAGTCGGAATATAACATAATTCTGAGTTCCAAGTCAGAATTTAAGAAATACCCATCTGTAACTATACACATGAGGCAATTTACGTTAGCGGTAGCGGGGAAATCAGAGCTTGGGGACAATTACTTCCACTGAGTGGATGTGGAAGTATTGCAAAATTTTAAATTTTTTTTTTAATAGGTTTAGAATGCCATGTAAAGTCGAGATTTTAAGTTTGAGCGAAAACAAAATTTCTGTCAGTCTGTCTGGCGGTTGGTCTGTCTGTCTGTCTGTCTGTAACTGTTTTTGTCCGCCCGTTTTCTGCGGAGCGGTATAAGATATTGTCTTAAAATTTTATACACGTATATATCATAACGATATCTGGAACTGGATTGTTTTTTGAACATATCCGGTGAAGGGTTCGGGGGTAGATAGGGGTAAATTTTTCAATATTTTTCAAATCCTCAACCACCTCCACTCCATTATTAAAGTGGTTGATAAAATAAAATTGATATATATTCACTTGAAACTTTGTATACGTAAGTATGTATTATATTAACATCTGATTGAGAGAAGATTCCGCTGAAGGGGTGGGTGTAAACTGGGAAAAATAAGTAGGCAAGATTCCAGAAACTTAAATTTTGGCGTATGTGGTAAGGAACCAACGCCTCAGTTTTTTTATGACATCTGCCCAAGTATTATTAAAATTCTATGGCCAATTATTTCCGCATACTAGAGTGCAATTATAGTCAAGATGTTTTCCTTGAAAGAGACTTAATTTTGGATGTGGAAGTAGTGATTCCTTAGGCAGGGGTTTTTTTTCTGTCTCCCGATATTCGCACTAGGACTTTGCTTTTGTTTAATATGCTTGAAGTAGTAACACCACAAACATATACAGGTTACTTTGTTTGTGTTGCAGCTTTGTTGTATAGTACTTATTTAAAATTTAAATATTTCAATGGGTTTTATTTATTTACTGTAAGAATGCACATTGCTCATTAATTTTTTATTTTACTTTAGTTGTATCCTGTTTATAGTGTTCTACTTTTAAAATGAGTTTTGATTTTTATGATTCATAGTACACAGTAAATATAATATTCATATCCGTGTGTACAAAAATATTTTCTATGATGATTATTAAATATGTTTGTTCGATTATATTTATATCTACCTTTGGTTAAATCAAATAATTAATCCGGTTTACTTGGTCAATGAGCTAAATAAAAATCAACCACTACTGTTTAAATTTATTGATAAAATAAACTCTTACAACAGTTTGTAATTATTGAACGAACATAAAAAAAAGAAAACTTATTTCTAAAAACATTTATGAAACATTGGTATGAGTTTAAAGTCGGAATATAACAAAATTCCGAGTTTGAAGTCAGAATTTAACAAAATTCCGAGTATAAAGTAGGAATTTAATAAAATACCGAGTTCGAAGTCGGAATTTAACAAAGTTCCGAGTTTGACGTCGGAATTTAACAAAATTCCGAGTTTGAAGTCGGAATATAACAAAATTCCGAGTTTGAAGTCGGAATATAACATAATTCCGAGTTTGAAGTCGGAATTTAAGAAACAAATATTTAATATTTATTGTGGCCCTTCTACGCTTTCGTAGAAACATAAGAGATTTCCGATTAAATCGTATTTCTAGGGCAAAGGAGCCACGCGACGGTCCCCTTGAATCAGTAAAGATGCCACCACTGCCACCAGCCCGCTTTCTATAAGTGCAGCATTTTTTATGTGCTTTAGAAATACGAGATCAACTTTAAAAGCTCTTCCATTTCTACAATTTAAGATAAAAACCTGGAACTTTCACACATTACTTTTAAAGCAATGTTTAAAAAGTGAAAAAAATCCCAAAAATATATTTAGCTTCTCGTAATTACTACGAAATAATCATATAATTTTCAACCTTTATATTAACTCCACCAAACTTTAATGTTGCAAAATTGCTACTTTACGAGCACCTTTAGTAAGTTTGCTTGCCCCCTTATTTTTAACACGTTTTGTTGTAAAGGAGTTTGATGCATATTTACATTCTTTGTGAATTACTGTTCTAATCAACAGATCTAAAATAAACATTTTGTGACTTAAGCACTGATCATCCTTTAAAAAGTTGGGTAATTCTTGAGCAAGTTTTGCAATAATCTCTTTCTTTAGCAATTCAGATAACCCCTTTTCGGCCCACATATTTTTAAAATTGTTTGCAATTACTTCCATACATATAAATGTAAACTGTTTCATCAATGAAGTGGGCGTCTTGAGGTTATATCGATTTTCAATTGAATAATTTTTATAAAATATTAAAGATTCATTCTCATTGTCTAAGTTTTCAAGCCCGCTCAAAGTTTTTTTACACATTTCACAACCAAAGTTGTTTAAACATCGTCTGATTAAGTATCCCGCGAAGTATACAGCAGAACATTCCTCCAAAGTTACAGAACTTAATTTTTCTGATTCAATGATGGAAGATGATTTCTTCTCCTCTGCTATGTCTTTAAATTCCTCCACTTCTTCGGCATCTTCCTGATCATCATTATCGTCTTCTGCCTCCTCTTCTTGCTCATTTTCTGTTTCTCCTTCGTCAATTAAAGGAGCGCCCTCGGAGTCGTCAGTATCCTCTTGTTCCATTATATTTGTATCCTCATCCGGTTCGCAATTGGAGTTTTCTGGAGGTTGCATAAGATTGAGCACTGTTTTGGACTTAAATGTAGATTGGAACGTTCTTACAGTCGGGTTAACGTTGTAGCCGCCTCTTTGTCTAAATATTGAAAAGAGATTTTCAAGCGGGTCTTGGTTAAGCCTTCCAGTCAGTAGATAGTATAATATATCCTCTTTAGCTTTCTTTGTCTCAGGTGTTGTATTTTGGACGAGTTTCGCTTTTTTTTTCGCTTCCTTCTTCGTTTCCTTTTTGGCATCTTTCTGTAGCATTCGAATGGCCTTGATAGTCTGCCTCATTCCATTGAAACATGGAGGTCTTTTCTTTTCCTTCCCCGTTACATCCTTTTTGATGTGTTTCATAATTCTATATCCCTCTTGCAACGCATCCACGACTTCTTTATTTTTATGGCATAACGGCTTGTTCGCTGGCTTCTTGGAGTACAGATGCCTGCTGTTAAGTGCATCAAATAACTTATCTATTGCTGCCACGAAGTCAGCCGTTGAGGCAGCAATCTTATTTGAATGCAACTGTTTTGTCTTTATCGCGGTTCGAATCGCTGCTGCCATGGTATTACTAAAAACTTGTGTCGCTAAATGCACACTCATTTTTTCCCAGGAATTTGGATTAAGATGTTTGCTCGTCAATTTAATTAAAGTCCTAGCAGTCATACTCAGTTGGTCTAAATTATATACTTCCCGAATAATCTTCCACGATATTCTTTTGCCGCGGTACAAAAAATCAGATTTCATTAAATTATTTCTTAAACTTTTTATTAAGTGAGGGGCGTCTATAATGGCATAATATTTGCGTTTCTTCCAAAAAAAGTATGGCTTTTTATGGGATGTTTCAAATAATTTATATAATCTTTGGTTTGTGGTAGACTGGTCACAGACAATGGCGACTGGTTCCAACCCACTTTCGACCAGATGTTTCAAATTTGTCAGTACAATTTCTTTCAGCTTACTTGCATTGACTCCCCTTTCAGAAAAATAATAAGCTATTGGAATTTTCCAGTCTGAATATACACCTCTCGCCATTAAAACCATCGCCTGTTTGGAGGCAACTGCTTTTCTTCCATGCTCTCCCAAATCTTCAAACCCTTCAATTAAATCATCTTTACGCGAATATTCCAGACGTCGTTTGATTGCCATTTCGTCAAACAACAACACGCACTTTCTTTCTCGTACAGTCATTGTTTCAGATTTAATTTTCAATCTCCGGAACATTTTTTTGTTGATTCCTGGATTTGTATGGTATTTAGACAACCATAATTGAATAGACGATACCGATGGTAAGATGACTTTGTTCTTTCGCAAGAATTTATACATACTAGGTGATTTATAGTACATACCTAGAGCTACTTTTTTTTCGTCAATATCCCAGTGTGAACGACTCCTATGATAAAGTTGTATTTTTGTAAGTACCCTAGGAAATAAAGGAAGCGACCTTAAATTTCTTGCTACTGTAAGTCGTTGAACCATTAGCTTACTTTCATTTAATTGGTTTCGTATTCTTTTTAATTCATTTTTAGACTTTTCGATTCGTAATTTTAGGCGTTTTTTTCGAGGACTTTCATCAGCTGGTGTCAAGAAGTCTAATTTTCTTTTTGCCGTTTTTCTAGGTGGCGACTCTTGTGGGAGATTTAACAAATCTTGTGCTATATCTGTATGTGGATACGCTAAAGGTGAAATACTATGGGCCATTTCCGTCTTATCTGGTGTTAGAATATGAACAATTTGCAGTTCTGAAAATTTGTTTGTCGGCGATGAAGTAGAAGGCATATACATTTTCGCTGAGGATTCTTTACTATATACATCGTCAGGAAATAACGCAGATATTTCAGATTGTGGTGCTGATGAAGTAGACGGCAAGTCAGGTAGAGATCTTTTTCGGCTATAAGTTCGTAGATGCCGTGGTCTTGTAACGCTATAATCCTCGGTTTTAAAAATGGTTTTATAATTAATAGGTACTGCAGATTTCGGTAGCCGTTTACCAATTTTGTCCTCTGCTGTGAAGTGATCCTGGCAAATGAATTTAGCTGCAAGTTCTTCCTTAAGAAGAGACAGTAATTTTGAATTTCCTAAAAATATAAGGTGCATGAGCGGTGATATATTTTTTAACTGTAGTTTTATACCAGAATGTAAAATCCATAAATGGCATCTACGATCGTCTTTAATGGGGAATTTGAATTTCCTTAAATTCGAATTTTTTCTTGACGAGTTTGTACATTTGTAATAAGAGCACGTGCCTCCTGACATCCTAAAAACATCATTTGTGAACATTGGTGCTGATTATACATTTACTATGCTCTATTTCATTATACAATCATAATGACTATTGACTGTACTATTGTATTAATTAACTGACAGTACTATTTTAATAAGTTAATAAATTTAAATTAACAGTCTAAGACCTACTGACATGTTTCTTTCATTACTCGAAGTAGGCTTCAAATTTGCCAAAAGGTTGCCTAAGAGGTAATGAGTTGCCATCTCGAACGTTACTTGGCGATAGGCTGCAAGGGGTGTAAGAACACCCCAAAGTTGTACAATATTAGTCAAAATGTTCATTATTGCAAGTTGGTTAAAATTTCGTATTTTGCTTGAATTAAGGTAAAATAGGTTGCAAACTTTCCTCTCGGCCAGCCAGTGACCTCAAAACGCGCCATATATTTCAAAAAGCGATTGCGATTTATATGGCACAATGATTTTGTTTTTTTTACATGTTAGAAATGATTTTAAACAAAACAAAAAAAAATTATTGACATCACGCTTAATTTTGAAGATACACTCCATTCCGATGAAACAATTAATCCACGATTTTTTTTATACGCATTATATTAGCTTCACCTGTATGTATGTATGTAAAGGAATCTAAGGAACCAAATTTGACCCACTTTCACATGTCCGATCGACTTGAAATTTTACACACATGCGTAGTTCCAATGACAATGATGGCGGCTTCAAGATGGCGGACAATCTTTATCATTTAAGATCCAATTCGACTGAAAGTCGACATGTGGGGGTTTTTGGGGTCGCGAATTACAAATTTTTCGGCAAAATCCAGAAATTAAAATGACGGCGCTAAGATGGCGGGCAAATTTTATCTCTTAGGTTCCGATTCGACTCAAAGTCGATATTTGTGGGTCATGGGGTGTCGAGAATTACAAGTTTTTGGTGAAAATTCAGAATGACAATCAAAATGGCGGCGTCAATATGGCGAAGAAATTTTATGATTTATGGTCATGGCTTTCACTGAGGCCCTTAGTGGGTAGACGCAGAGAACAAAGTGGTTAATTATTTGAAAAGTAAAAATAGGAAAATAGTTAACGTTTAATAACACTAAAAAACACGCTTTAGTTATAATGAAGTGATTGACAAAAAAAAACTTTAATGTAAAAAAAGCTTGGTGTTAAATGCTCAAGGTAAGCTTCATTATTTGCTAAACAATAATACAGCCCATTTTCGAATTCTTCCCAGATTTTTCGAAATGTTTCCCGGGATATCTGTCTACATGTTCGAGTCGAGTTATTCTGTCATTGATGATCTCAAAGCTAGCAAAGCGTGATTTTTTTTTTAAATCCCTTCCAAAATAGAAAAAAAAAACACAATGTCATTGAGCCATACAATACAAATCGCAATCTCTTTTTGAAATAAATGGCGCGTTTTGAGGTCACTATGCCGGCCAGTCGAGAGGAAAATTTGCAGCGTATTTATACAGGGTGTGCTGCCCCGAATTTACGTCTGGCAATTAAATTGCACGGCCGAAGGGTCTTTAGAATAATATCAATTTTTAGACAGGAGCAAATAATAAAAATTTAAAGTAAAAAAATACATGGGGTGCTCTTACACCCCCTGATGCCTGAAGTATTTGTCTGACAATTGTTAAGGTTATTCTTAATTCAAGCAAGATAGGAAGTTTCAACGAACTTGCAATAATGAAAATTTCAACTACTATTATACGACTTTGGGGAGTCTGCTGCCTGAAATTTTTGTCTGATAATTTTTATGGTTATTCATAAATAAAAACGTAAATGTTACAGATCATCGAATAAATCGTCTATTTTATTACGCTCATGCATTGAAAACTAGTAAAATAACAACATATACCATATCTATCAACAACAACAATAACAGCAGCAACAAAAATTACATATCAATACCGCACATAATAACAGAATAATAACAAACTATGAGCTGATCAGTATGTATGAATAACAAAAATACAGATATGTAAAGAATAATGTTTACAAATAAGATTTCTAATTTAAACTCTGTTTACTATTTTTTTTGGGGTCACTTAAACAGCGGGGTCTTATAGGTATATGGACATTCCCAAATAACAAAATGATATGCAATGTACATACACTGTATCTTCAATCTATGGATATGTATATCCACAAGATGGAGAAAGTATATCTAATGTACATCTAATGGATGTGGAATTAACATTCCCAGCAGATACGTTTGTCGCCGACTTCCATATCTATTTTATATCCAGTGAATGTACATAAACATATGCAATGTACATTCACTGGATATGAAACACATCATATATACAATCGTATATTTTATGAATATACATTACATATCTCTGAAGTAGTTTCCACGGACATCAAAACGCTTATTGAATACTGCATCCGACGCGTGTTGCCCCAGTCATGTTGGCATCATCGGCAGATGATTAAAACGAACAGTTTTAATCATCCCGATGATACCAACACGATTGGAGCAGCACGCATCGAATGAAAGTGTTCAAGTGTTTTGATGTTCGTGGGAACTACTTCAGAGGTATCCAATAGTATCCATATAAGAGGTAATAAAACACAGATAGCTTAATAAGAAACATATATTATATAACTATTTTAAACATACACAAACTTTACAAAATAACCTAATATACAATATTTAAAATTTTCAATATTGACGTATACTTCTTTACCTTCCGGTAATTTAACAAATTGTAAACATATGTATAATATCTACTATAGTTACTCATGCCCTACATATATGTTTAAAACATTCTCAACCATCAATAAGTTATATAATATATGAACGCATGTAATTTTTATTCACTATATTTATAAAATACATACCCAATATGACATAACAGCAAATTTTTAGGCCTCTGTCACTTTCCGCCATCTTAACTAAACACACACCTGCCACAATCAGTTAAATATGAAACTTGCAAATTTTCTAACCCTAAACGAGTATGTATTTACAAATCTAAAGAATTGCATTATAATAAATATACTCTTACATCATGAGAGCTTCATGCAAATGTAACAGCATAATATAGCAATGAGCAAATATAAAATCCAGATAATGAGAAAGAGTTAACTTCCATCACACATAAACACTATGCATACAACACTACAGGGCTTAATCGCTTAATGGCTGCTGGCGCCTGCTGTTGCGAACTACAATTCGTAAACAAATGATGCCTGGTGCGCTGACGTAGTATGCCATAAATTAGTAGCGCATGCGCATCAGATAATGAGATAAAATTCGTGTACGCGTATAATTTAATTATACCTTAATGGCCATGTTATGTATAAATCATTATGTATATACCTCCAGCAATATATACTGTATATGACTCTGATGGATATCATTAGCTGAATATACATTTCATATCATATGTATATTTAACAATACATATTCAAATTCCAACACCTAATGCATATGCTATGGATGTACGATACTCAATATCCATGAGATGTTATATATGGGTTATATATAATGACAGGGCTTAAATTCGGAGGATTAATTGTTGAATGCTGCAACGAAATTAGAAATAACTCGATTTATGTGCTATTCGAATAACATAATATCGAAATTTGAAAAACAACAAAAACAACAAAATATCAAGTCCGGACCTGGATATATTTTTTTTGTCATCTATCTATTATTTATTTAGGATCAATAGCGTGTATTACATGACCCAAATATGAACAATTATTCCATTCCATTACAAAGTATAATGAGCAAAAGAAATTTTGGCAAAAATACATAAAACGGGTGTCCGGCCAGCTTTTCTATGGGTGATTCAGATTACCCTCGGTGTCATCTGTTTCCCATTAAACCATGTCCATTTTCTCGTGAAACACCCTGTATACCTTAATTCAAGCAAAAACGAAGCTTCAACCAACTTGCAATAATAAAAATTTCGACTAGGTATATTGTACGACTTTGGGGTGTTCTTCCATCCCTTTGCTGTCTATCTCCATGTAGAAACGTTCGAGATGTCAACTCATTACCCCTATGGCAATCTTTTGGCAAAGTTTTAGCCTACTTCGAGTAATGACGCGAAATATTTACTACCTCTCCAGCTATAAATAACCCTTAAGCCTATTCAGAGTAAAAAACTTTGTAAAAAAAACTCACCGGGATCGGTATAAATGAATTAATTCACTTACCTTAGCAATTTAACGCATGAAAACGTCTCGCACAAATGTATATAGGTATCTATACCACATATACAGCTGGAAATTACGAAGCCCGTCGTGGTCCTATCCTAATTGCGCAATCGAATTGTAAACAAAACAGTAAGAACTATAAACCCTCGGAAGAGAAATATCAGAAAACATGTGTGATTGTAAATAAAGCAGAACTATTGAAGTCAAAATTGAAATCAAATTGAAATAAAGAACGCGCGGGGTTAGAAGGCTGTGTTGCAGTGTTGCCGATGATATTAGCTGTAATTATCCGCCGACTGACATGAAAATATCCGAACATGTTCAAGAATATATCCGATTCGGTGGTGCCGCAGCCTCTGCGTAGATTTTCGTTCAAGATGTTTATTGGACTGGTGCACATTTTTTCCCCCATAGGTCGAAATTTTGGAAAGCAGGGCGGGCGATATCTCTGATGCACATTTTTTCCCATCTCTCGAAATTCTTTACCTTTTTTAAGAGCGGAGGGGGGGGGAATTTTCGACGATTATTTCACTTTTACACGAAACAAATCTTCATTTCCACATTCAATATTAAAATAGCCCGAAAAAGTCCGAATTTATATAACTGGATTAAAATTATCCGTTTTTTATCCGATTTTTAACAGGGTGAGAAAATTATCCTCCACCTTCCTAAATTATCCGCAAATCGGGTGTTGCCGATTGGCTGAGACAGTGCGGTGGAGGATTTTCGCGTTTTAGTAGAGAAAAAATATGCACTTGTGATTGTTCTTAGTATTAAAGTATTTACTTACTTGAGTTATATAATTATATTTTTCCACGACCGAGAGTAGAAATCGATTTCTATGGCATCAACATTGTGACAGAAGTAAAACATTTACTCCCTAATGAAATTGTTGTCTTATTTCGTCCCTGGGGAGGAAATGCTTTACTTCTGTCACAATTTTGATGCCATAGAAATCGATTTCTACTCCCGGTCGTGGAAAACTATTGTAATTTCGCTGCGATTTATTATAATTCTTTATTTATGAAATAAATGTTTCTACTCCCGATCGTGGAAAAAATAGTATATACACCTCGGGAGAGACCGCCATTTTTCCCTCGATGTATTTGTTGCCCTCGGGCCTCAAATTACACCTCAGGAAAAATTAGTGTATAATGTATGATTTTCTCAACTTTGCGAATTATTTAAACAATGTGGCACTAAATAAAAACTGTTGCCAAAGCATGATATTCAATATTCTTGGCCTCTTTTACATGAGTCAATTTTTATACGTGAAGTATCTTTCATTTTTCGTTTTGGGGTACATTTACTCTCTACACTCTATTACACTATAGCTACAATGCTACAAATGGTGATGCCTGCCAAATATGTGTCATTTTTTTTATTTTATTTATACCTACCTATTTCTTTTATATATAAAATATATTTTATTTTCTTCCTGGTATTTTCTTGAATAAAAAAAACTTTTATTCATACCTATTAAATAAATTTCATATACCTACCTACCTATTCTTTTTGCATCAAGACAAAACAATAAAAAAGCTCTTCTTCGTAAAATAATTTCGAAGACTAATTAAACATAATGTTTTTAATCGATTATAGTATTATAAACAATATATACACATGTAACTATTTTCCATATGCTATTCTTAAAAGTAAAAACGCCGATAATTTCTTACAAAATCAGATAATTTTCTGCGAGTAGGTGGATCTTATATCATGCCGAATCATTATGGCAACGTTGGTTGCACTGCAGTCTTAGTTGCTAGGTCGTCTAGCTCCCTCCACACCCCACGGCCCGCCCGCCCAACCTTTCATTTCATTCATGAATTAACTTACCCGACTTGCAAACCAAGGAGAGGTAGATTTAATCTATGCCTCCTTGCTTGCAAACCCCAGCTTAAACTTCGACTCGAAAGGTCACACGACATCTATGAATTTAAGACCGGAACTAACAGTACAAATTCTTTGGTTAAATATCTATTTCTATTTAATCAATGATTTTATGTATGAAAGTATATTAAACCATTCGCTAAAAATATTGTGAGAAAAAAAATTGTTCGTGCAGAAAAAAAATATGCAAAACACAAATGATTACCAATTATTCAGGGGAAAACAGGAATTGTCACAAAAATATATCCATTCGCTAAAAGTATTGTGACAACAAAAATCGTTCGTGACGAAAAAAAATATACAAAACACAAATGATTACTAAATATTCAGGGGAAAACAGGAATTGTCACAAAAATAAATCCATTCGCTGAAAGTATTGCGACAAAAAAAATTGTTCATGTGGAAAAAAATATACAAGACACAAATGATTACCAATTATTCAGGAAAAAAACAGGAATTGTCACAAAAATAAATACATATTCATGAAAACAACTCGGGAGATTGTCCAGATTTACATCGCTTGCTTTTCTTCATTGTCTTTTTTTCTTGCCTATTATCATTGATTAATTAGAAATTAATCAATGCTATTATATTACTTTTCACTTTTCTATTTTTGCCTCTTTTATTCTTGTCTTCTCTACTTTCTTTGTTTATGTGAGGTAAGGTGTCATAGTAATGTTGGCCATCTGCAGAACTTAACTTCTCTCTCTCAACGTTTTGTCTGATATTGGAATGAGACCTAAAATAATATGAAAACAGATATACAAAAATAACGTAAAATACTTACATTAACAGTCATACCCTCATATTTTCGGTCAGGAAATAAAAATTCATTACGATGCAGGACCGGTTCGGGCTCAGGCCTCTTATGAATTGGGGATAGTATTAGACTTTCCTTCCATTGGCCATTAAAGGAAGACCTATGCAACATGAGCCGTGGATGAAAAATACTTGCTTCTATTTCTCTAATAGGACGTGTTGGAAAGAAACATTTATTGTTGTAAGGCAACTGTTTAAAAAATGTCTCCCAATCCCTTATTATTTCCTGACATTGTTCAAGTTCTACGACATGAAAGGATGCTGGCTTATTTCTAGATTTTTTAGTTTCTTTTACCCAGTGATTAGAAAGCTCAGCAGTGTGCTTTTGTTTATAACTGCCATATTTCTGTCACATTCTAAATAAGATAGCCCGGGAGGCAGCGACAGTTTTCGTGAAATCATTTCTATAAAGCTAGATTTTTTCCAAAGAGAGTTTAGCTAGTATCTATAATGAAGGTGCAATTCTACCAAACTCTTAGTAGTGCATAAATGCATCATTCTTCGTTTGTCATCCTGACAAAGTAAAACCCTTGTCGGTATACACGTATAAAACACTACCCGGTGTCACAACACAGGCAAAGAAGGCAATAATATCTTGTAAAAACCTCGCAAAAATTAATAAATGGATCATCTCCGGGATTTAAGTAGAGATAATAACTTGTAGAATGGAATTATGCATTCTTTGCACTTCCAAGTTCCGGGAAAATTCAAAAAAATTTGGAAAAACTTTTTGATTTTCGTTTTTTTTATCTAGCAGCTAAACTAATGAAAATAGAGACAAAAGTTTTCAACAAAAGTTGTAGCTCGTCTCTTACAAATCTTTGTCTTACATAAGCCGTTTAGGAGATAATTCCAGTTTTCCACTTATAGCTTTGAGCCACTCCGAAATGCGCTGAAAATGAGAATTCTCCGGGAGTTTCGTACGACCGGGCACATAGATCGATAATTCTTACTATTCAGAGCCGCTATAAAAATGAAAATAACATGAAATGTAGAGAAAAGTCTCAGCTTCAACGTTGAACTAATTGCAAAATTCATACAAATTTTTATCATAGACAAAAAAGTGTTAGAAGGTGGCTTAGTGAACTTTATGATTTATTCATATCTTTGAGTTTTATGCATCCCACCTATTTCCCCCGTAAAAATGGGTGCTTTTTCACTGCATGGATTCGATTCGACGCACTTTAATCTATATTTCGCGAAAATCTCATTGAAGAATGTTATGTTTTACTGTATAATTGTGCATTTTCTGAACGTGTATGAATAATGTAGACAAATTCAAAAAATACTGCACGCATTTAAAAAACTCTAACGTCCTTCGAAAGAATATGTTTTATTGTACTTATGATCGAAAAATTAAGATTGTGCTATTATTATTAATTAACATATAGCGAATTGAAATCCAAAATTTCGAGGTGACTGATCGATGAGAAATATACCCTCTACTTTGATCGCAAGGCATATTTTTCCTACAAAAGTAATTGCAATAAAATGTTAATTGGATTGATATGTCATTATACAGGGTGTTTTTAAAAAGTATGTCAATCACTTAACCACGGACTCAGCATGTCAAAAGAAGTGGATTCAGCCTAATTTACCTCTATCCAAAATCGCACCCCTATCAATATACAGCCCTCTAAATAAAGTTGGGATTAAAAATATTTATTTTTTTAATATTGTGCAAATGGCTGTAGATATCTTTTTCAATTTCGTAACACTGAAATGTATGTCAAAGGGTAATAGTTTAAAGTAAAAACTGTTTAAAATCAAATTTTCTAAAAGGCCGATTTGGGGGTAAACTACCCTTCCCTCCTACCCCCTCTTTTAGTGGTACGCCTATGACTTTTTTGATATATCGCATTTTATATAAAATTTAATTATAAAACTTTTTTTTATCTTGTTTTTTTTTTCGTTTAGATAACCATTTTCAAATGAATCTGGAAATACTAAAACCATTATGAAAAGTGGAACATATGAAATAAAAAAGTTCTTCTGTGTAATTTTGGCATTTGAAGTTACTGGTATTATAATAAAAGATGTGCATTGCTATCATAAATTGTAAAATTAAAAAAATGTTTAAATAGGTTTTTTTATTAAATAAAAATCACAGAAACTAAAACATCAATCATTAAAGCAACAAAGTAAATTAAAATAATATTAGAAGTAAAACAACAAATAATGAAATAAATTAAAAATAAAATAAAAAAATATCGAACATTAAATATTTATTTCAGAATGTGCTCAAAATTATTTCCATTTTGTCGTACACAATACCTTGCCCTTTTTAGAAGCGAAAATCTCATCCTCGGCTGATTGTTGAATTCTTTGTCGGAGATGTTCAACGCTCTCTATTGGAACAGAATAAACTTTTTCCTTCATAGCTCCCCAAAGACAGAAGTCAATTGGGTTTAAATCAGGGGACCGAGCAGGCCAACTGACTGGAGCATCAGCTCCTCGACCTATCCAACGTCCTGAAAAACGCCTTGATAAACATTGCCTGACTTGCAGGCTATAATGGGGTGGAGCACCATCTTGTAAATACCACATGTTTTCTCTAATATTAAGATTAACAATATCTAATTGCTCAGGCAATTCATTTTCCAGAAAATCTAGGTAGTCAGCTCCATTTAAACGACGTGGAAAGAAAACAGGTCCAATTAGATGGTTATCAACAATACCTGCCCAAACATTAACAGAAAAATTACGCTGAAAATGCGTTTCTATCTTTGCATTGGGATTTTCTTCAGACCAAATGTGATAATTATGATGATTTGTAATACCATTTCTATGAAATGAGGCCTCATCAGTTGACAAAATGGTGTTTACAAAACTTACATTTCTTCCATTTTTTCTGAGAAGCCAGTTACAAAATTCCATTCGAGAACCGTAATCTTGAGGTTCCAATGCCTGAACAGTCTGTATATGAAATGGAACTAGTAATTGTTCTTTTAATGTTCTCCATACTGAACAATACGATACTCCTACCTGAGAAGCTATTTTACGCACACTGCTTTCAGGCCGTTCTGATACAATATCTAAAATTTCCTCTTCGACCTCTGGAACTAGCACAGTCCTAGGTCTGCCACACTTCTCAGCACGATCATTTGATAGACTTCCAGTTTCCCTTGCACGACGATCGACTGCAAAAATGTACGTCTATCAGGATGCCGACGGTTTGGAAACTTTTCCACATAACGCCTAGCTGCACTAGAACCATTTCCATTACATTCGCCTAATATTCTAATCATATCCACCATTTCGGTATTAGAATAACTCATATTAAATGCCATTGTTAACAATTAATAACTGATATCTATTAAAGCAGTTTGACAAAAATGACAGGTGTCAACTACCTATTAAATTTTCACAGGTGCCTTTGATCATCATCTACATTAATTTTAAACATTATTTGTGTTATTCTACAAAGGCGTGGTAATGGTTTTAATATTTCCAGATTCATTTGAAAATGGTTATCTAAACGAAAAAAAAACAAGATAAAAAAAAGTTTTATAATTAAATTTTATATAAAATGCGATATATCAAAAAAGTCATAGGCGTACCACTAAAAGAGGGGGTAGGAGGGAAGGGTAGTTTACCCCCAAATCGGCCTTTTAGAAAATTTGATTTTAAACAGTTTTTACTTTAAACTATTACCCTTTGACATACATTTCAGTGTTCCGAAATTGAAAAAGATATCTACAGCCATTTGCACAATATTAAAAAAATAAATATTTTTAATCCCAACTTTAGAGGGCTGTATATTCATAGGGGTGCGATTTTGGATAGAGGTAAATTAGGCTGAATCAACTTCTTTTGACATGCTGAGTCCGTGGTTAAGTGATTGACATACTTTTTAAAAACACCCTGTATATATCAGCAATTAGGAATAATTATCATGCAATAAAGTACATTTTCTTCTCTTGTAGGGCCTCGTTGCTTAATAGCATTACACGAAATCAATCCACATAAATATATATTTCGTTCATTATTCGACGATAATTGATTAAAAATTTTCAATATTATCTGTCTCTCTTCGCTACTGACACTTTCAAAGCACTTAAATCTTTTGCACCCGGTATCTTTCCCTGCTTCGTGTGTACTCAATCTCATTTTTTATTTACATCTCTAATATATTTTCCTTTTCTTAACTTTTCTGCTGCTTAACATTTCACTATCATTTTCACTTTCTTTGTTTTTGTCCATTAGGTCGCTTTCAATAACTCCCGATTTGCAAAAATATGAAAAGAATAACATACACTATACTTGTAAAGAATCTTGAAACAAATTATCTCATAGATGCAAAACAAAACATTACTCACTTAAAATTAAAATATATGGACCTTCCCCATTTTTACCATTTTTTTGTAGACGCGTTTTTTCCCTGTGTACGATTTTTCAAACACGAATATTACCAGACTCAGCAGACTGTGCTGCTTTTTCGCGGTGGAGTTGTTTTTGTAGTAAAATATAGAGGTTTGTCTAGTAGATGGAGGTGCCAGTTGACTTTTCGTTATGTTGTGACCTACCTCCTTTTCGCCCTGTGGTCTTCAATTGTGATTTACTACACTTTTTATATCATCGTTGCATATTCTATAGAAAGGTACTCTTCGCAGTTTCTTTTGTAAATAATATTAGTTTTAGATATTTTTTGTTTAATTACAAAACATAGAAAAAAAATTTAAAAAAAATTAAATAATTAAATGCATCATGCGGCTCTCGCTGCTGACAACAAGCATGTCCAATATCAACCCGGCGTATGCAGCCGATCCGGCGGCATATAAAACATCCGTGATGTGGTTACAGCACGCGGTTTGGCCGTCCGTTGGGCGTGTTTGACGGACGACCAAGCTGCGTGTTGGAACTAACCTCCATGGACGCCCGGAATCGGCAGCAATGCCCACCTTATGCTGGCAAATCAATCAATCAATCAACCCTTCAACGGAATCCTCTTAAAATATGATCTAATTCCAGATGCTGTTATTATACATATGTGTACTAAAGGGTACCTTGGGATAAGATAGTTGAAATGCCCTTTGACACGGATTTTGAAATAAACCTGATAGCATAATTCGTTAGGCCTGAAAAACAAGTTCAACAGGGTCCGTATATCAAAATTGCCCCTCCCCCCTGCCAAAGACAGGGCCCACTTCAGTTTTTATTTTTTTTCACAAAAGTAGAATCAATTTAAAATTCTGAGAAAATTCATGGGTGTAGTAAGCCTCAATTTTTTGGAACTCTGTTGGGCCCCACTAAAGCCCTTAAAAATATTTCAAAATTTTTTAAAGTCAAATATTTTTGTTATAATAAAGAAGTGCGAAAATGTTTACTTCGTCACATTATTTGTGGCCAAGTAACGCAATTTTTAAGGTAGTTTAGAAATTTCCAAACCCCAAAATTCAATTTTTTCATTTTTTTGAACGAAATTCGCGTTAACTAGATAGGAGGAACAGCTTTCAAAGCTTGGGTAATGAATGAACCTCTGGGGCAAAGGACACTCCCCTGGAATCAATAATCACCCAGTTGGGTTGACCCCCTGGGGCCCAACGATCACCTTTAGTAAAAAATTTCCCTCTTGGGATCAGAAGTCATCCGGCATGAGTAAATAGTCTGCTCCTAAAGAGCAAGAAGGCACGCACTGGGCAAGTACCCCCCCCCCCCCGGGGTAAGTATTTATTATGATATACAAGAACTTAAAAATAAGAAACAATTCTTGCCAAAATTAAATTTTGTTGTAAAAATATTTAAAGATTAAAATATTTCAACACTAAAAATAATACATATCTAAATATTCAAAGATATAATAATATCTACATTGTTTACGCATCCATTAGCTGTTCCCATACATCTTTTAAATTGAGAACTTAATTTTATTGGATTATTAGTTTTTGCCTCCTCATAAATGTGAAATTAATATTTAAAAAAATTAAAATACAATTGGTATTCTGGTAATTCCTGTTTGAATATAGCAATACAACTTACAATATTGTAAAGTTAGCCTGCTTGCTACATGTGCTATATGAATATCGACCCCAGAGGTTACTATTTACCAATTTTGGACTTCTTACCTCGGGGGGTTTATTTGGGTGGCCCAGGGGATGCCTCTTGATCTCTGCTTACCTATTTGCTCTCTATGAGACTATTCAACCATGCCAGGTGACTTAATCCCAACAGGATAACATTCTACGAAAGAAGGTGGTCTATGGGCCACATGGGGAATACCTTTACCCCAAGGGGGCGACTCTTGGTTCCAGGGGAGTGTCCTTTGCCCCAGAGGCTGATTCATTACCCAAGCTTTCAAAGCTACTCATTCTATCTAATTAACGTAAATTTTGGTTAAAAAAATGTAAAAATAGAATTCTGGGCATGACGCACAGGGTTTGGAAATTTTTAAACTATCTAAAAAATTGCTTTATTTGGTCGCAAATAATGTGATGAACTAAAATTTTCCGCACCTCTTTATTATAACAAAAATATTCGACTTTAAAAAATTTTAAAACATTTTTAAGGGTCTTAGTGGGGCCCAATAGAGCCCCAAAAAATTGAGGCTACGGGTCATTGGGATTACCATATGCAAACATTTTTTCAGAATTTTAAATTGATTTTTTTTTTGTAAAAAAAAATAAAAACTAAAGTTGGTCCTCTGTTGACCTTATTTCTTAGACCCAAGAAACGATTCTATCAGGTTTATTAAAAGATTCGTGTCAAGGGGCATTTCACCTATCTTATCCCGAGGTACCCTTCCAAGTGAATATCTCAGTTTTATTATGTTTAACTCTTTTAATAATGGAGCGGCGCACAGTGTGGCAGAATGGACGAACTCGCTCTAAGACTCAATTTTTGACATATCGACTTGAATTGTTTTTTAAAATACTCGGAAAGGAGCCTGAAATAGTGCGTCACTGCGGCCTTTTTGAAATTTTTTGTTTTTTTTCATGTCCCATCCCATTAGCTTCCATGTATTTGTTAGCATCATTCAAAAGTGGTCTTATGAACTGAAATTTTCAGGATCTTATTTTTTTGGTAAAAGGAACCATTTGATACTCATAGAGATTAAAAATAACAATATTAAAAAATATATATACAGGTTGATTTACGTAGGCCGTTCGTTAGAAGTTTTTCAACTTTCAGTTGGATTACAAACTTGAAACTTGATATGCAGATATAGGTACCCGATCAAGTCCGTCATACCTAAAATACTTTCAGTCCTTCAGCTATACAAGGTCTGCCAAGAGTCGGTACCAACTTGATTATATTAAATGGAACACCATATACAGACTGTCCATTTTATCAGGGCCCTCGAGAATAACTCACTTAATATCGGCCGTACAAAAAAAAATGTCTACGAAAATTTCACACGTCACTTTTTTTAGCCAATCAGAAGGTTGTATTTATGTCGTTACCATGGCAACCCAAAAAATTTCCGGAAATTTTCATCGTCCAGGGTACCCTGAACGAAATTAATAAGTGGAAATTTGTATGTCAAATTATTGACATATGATCATATTTGACATTTGCTATTCTATTACATAAAAATGGAATTGTTTTTTTTATATTAAACAAGATAATTAAATGAAATAATTGAGATTCGAGAAACAACATTTTATTTCATGTTTAATAATTATTTTGGTTTTACTCCATATGAGAACTAATGACGTTTTGTTTCAAATCCATCTATGTCAAGTTATAATGTGCTGAAACTGTGTTATGCAATGTGCATAAAACATGAAAATATATAAAGAAAACAACGTTCCACCTATTTTAGTGAATAAAACTTATTCCATAACAGAAAAATAGAGTTGTACTAAGCAATTTTCAGTAACTTGAAACTAAAATGGGTGGAAAGGATATTATTTATCAATTGTACGTATATAGGTATTCCATTTTCAAATAACTTACAATTTTAACTTTTGACACAACAACACTACTTACTAATTTCGATGCGTTTCTGTCACTTTGTCAATAAGGCCCATTCATGGCCTACTAATCTTATACCATTGATTAAATAGAAATAGATAATTAATCCTGTAATTATTGGAGAGTGGCGGTACCTATCGATGAATGTCCGAAGCAACGTAATCCCATAATAATGTGGCACTCGACAAAACAGTTGACTTTCGCTCTACTCTACCGGTAACGTCTTAGCCCGATCTCGGGTAAGCCCCGCCTACCGTAGTACGCAATATTACGTCTTGCTACCATTGATAATTCTATAATAATCAATAATCTTTGAAAACATCCAGTGGACGCCTATTACAGAGAGGAAGAGAGAGACGTGTCTGTCTTCTTAGCGTCAAGTGATCACTGTTCAACGATTTTTACAAATAAATGTACCTACAAACGGTTTATAAAAGTTGTACTTGCTTATTTATGATAATTTCTTAAAGTAATCAATTTAACAACAAAAATAGACTTGATGCTTACATGTATTTTAGTTAATTTCGTCAATATTTTTGATTTTCTGCTAAAGGAATTATATTGACATTGAGCAATTTTTTACATCTAAAGTACATCAAATATTAACAAATAACCAAATAAGTCCAATGTATTTTAAGTTTTTATGATTAAAAACAAAAACAACCTACTTACCTTAAATCAATACAATTAGTGAGTAAGTGTGATAATCATATTGGTTCTGTATTGATTGGTTCTGCATTACTTCCACATCCACGTAGTGGATTGGAAGTATAGTAATTGCAAAAAAATTTTCAAATTGTTTATTTTTTTTATTGATATATGGTATATAAAACGTATTTTTCATCAATTTCTGTGTATGAATTTAAACATGTAAATAGGTACATAGGGTATATACAATCAGAAGATGGCATATGTCAAAACATATTTATATTTACAGTAAAAAGCTGCCTTTGAGTAAAATAATTTTCAAGTGATTATAAATTAGGTCGATCGAATATTTTCATCTATTTACTTACTATATGAAAATATTTTTTCGTTCTTTTACAGAATTAACAATAGTTGTAACAATTACTTCAGAAAGCTTGAAGTCATTGAGTTGTAATTAGTTAGTAACTGTCAATAGTAATGCGATACCTAGGGCAAGTAGTAGTGGAATCAATAGAGGTTTTCATTTAGGAAAAATTCCGGGAAGCGGTTACTTTTGAGAAAACATCTCTGAACATGTCAGGAACAACATAAAAGTTACCAACAATAATCCTTGAGCGTCATTGGTTAAACAAATTAGTTGCAAAATATTTTTTGTCAAATATCTCTTAAAATATTTTTTTCTTAAAAAAAACTAATTGCGCCATTCGAAAGTATGAAGTTCGAAGTTCTTCCTACGATCAAAAATTTGGGCTCCACATTCTTTTGCTTAACGCACGACGCGGCGACACGACAGTACGCCCGCGTAGCGTGCGGACAGCCTCAGACGCGCTACACTAAATTTATTGTAACTTTTGAACTTAAGGTCAACAAAGCTCACATCAAAGAAAAAACATTATTGGATTATTATATTTTCAAACATTAAAATTAATGTAGGCATCTAGGAATAATATAGTACAAAAGCGTACAAGGGCCACAATAAATTTTATATTTTATTTCCTTAAATTCCGACTTCAAACTCGGAATTTTGTAAAATTCCTACTTCAAACTCGGAATTTTGTTAAATTCCGACTTTGAACTCGGAATTCTGTAAAATTCCGACTTTAAACTCGGAATATTGTTAAATTCCTACTTTGAACTCGGAATTTAACTAAATTCCGAGTTTAAAGTCGGAATATAACATAATTCTGAGTTCCAAGTCAGAATTTAAGAAATACCCATCTGTAACTATACACATGAGGCAATTTACGTTAGCGGTAGCGGGGAAATCAGAGCTTGGGGACAATTACTTCCACTGAGTGGATGTGGAAGTATTGCAAAATTTTAAATTTTTTTTTTAATAGGTTTAGAATGCCATGTAAAGTCGAGATTTTAAGTTTGAGCGAAAACAAAATTTCTGTCAGTCTGTCTGGCGGTTGGTCTGTCTGTCTGTCTGTCTGTAACTGTTTTTGTCCGCCCGTTTTCTGCGGAGCGGTATAAGATATTGTCTTAAAATTTTATACACGTATATATCATAACGATATCTGGAACTGGATTGTTTTTTGAACATATCCGGTGAAGGGTTCGGGGGTAGATAGGGGTAAATTTTTCAATATTTTTCAAATCCTCAACCACCTCCACTCCATTATTAAAGTGGTTGATAAAATAAAATTGATATATATTCACTTGAAACTTTGTATACGTAAGTATGTATTATATTAACATCTGATTGAGAGAAGATTCCGCTGAAGGGGTGGGTGTAAACTGGGAAAAATAAGTAGGCAAGATTCCAGAAACTTAAATTTTGGCGTATGTGGTAAGGAACCAACGCCTCAGTTTTTTTATGACATCTGCCCAAGTATTATTAAAATTCTATGGCCAATTATTTCCGCATACTAGAGTGCAATTATAGTCAAGATGTTTTCCTTGAAAGAGACTTAATTTTGGATGTGGAAGTAGTGATTCCTTAGGCAGGGGTTTTTTTTCTGTCTCCCGATATTCGCACTAGGACTTTGCTTTTGTTTAATATGCTTGAAGTAGTAACACCACAAACATATACAGGTTACTTTGTTTGTGTTGCAGCTTTGTTGTATAGTACTTATTTAAAATTTAAATATTTCAATGGGTTTTATTTATTTACTGTAAGAATGCACATTGCTCATTAATTTTTTATTTTACTTTAGTTGTATCCTGTTTATAGTGTTCTACTTTTAAAATGAGTTTTGATTTTTATGATTCATAGTACACAGTAAATATAATATTCATATCCGTGTGTACAAAAATATTTTCTATGATGATTATTAAATATGTTTGTTCGATTATATTTATATCTACCTTTGGTTAAATCAAATAATTAATCCGGTTTACTTGGTCAATGAGCTAAATAAAAATCAACCACTACTGTTTAAATTTATTGATAAAATAAACTCTTACAACAGTTTGTAATTATTGAACGAACATAAAAAAAAGAAAACTTATTTCTAAAAACATTTATGAAACATTGGTATGAGTTTAAAGTCGGAATATAACAAAATTCCGAGTTTGAAGTCAGAATTTAACAAAATTCCGAGTATAAAGTAGGAATTTAATAAAATACCGAGTTCGAAGTCGGAATTTAACAAAGTTCCGAGTTTGACGTCGGAATTTAACAAAATTCCGAGTTTGAAGTCGGAATATAACAAAATTCCGAGTTTGAAGTCGGAATATAACATAATTCCGAGTTTGAAGTCGGAATTTAAGAAACAAATATTTAATATTTATTGTGGCCCTTCTACGCTTTCGTAGAAACATAAGAGATTTCCGATTAAATCGTATTTCTAGGGCAAAGGAGCCACGCGACGGTCCCCTTGAATCAGTAAAGATGCCACCACTGCCACCAGCCCGCTTTCTATAAGTGCAGCATTTTTTATGTGCTTTAGAAATACGAGATCAACTTTAAAAGCTCTTCCATTTCTACAATTTAAGATAAAAACCTGGAACTTTCACACATTACTTTTAAAGCAATGTTTAAAAAGTGAAAAAAATCCCAAAAATATATTTAGCTTCTCGTAATTACTACGAAATAATCATATAATTTTCAACCTTTATATTAACTCCACCAAACTTTAATGTTGCAAAATTGCTACTTTACGAGCACCTTTAGTAAGTTTGCTTGCCCCCTTATTTTTAACACGTTTTGTTGTAAAGGAGTTTGATGCATATTTACATTCTTTGTGAATTACTGTTCTAATCAACAGATCTAAAATAAACATTTTGTGACTTAAGCACTGATCATCCTTTAAAAAGTTGGGTAATTCTTGAGCAAGTTTTGCAATAATCTCTTTCTTTAGCAATTCAGATAACCCCTTTTCGGCCCACATATTTTTAAAATTGTTTGCAATTACTTCCATACATATAAATGTAAACTGTTTCATCAATGAAGTGGGCGTCTTGAGGTTATATCGATTTTCAATTGAATAATTTTTATAAAATATTAAAGATTCATTCTCATTGTCTAAGTTTTCAAGCCCGCTCAAAGTTTTTTTACACATTTCACAACCAAAGTTGTTTAAACATCGTCTGATTAAGTATCCCGCGAAGTATACAGCAGAACATTCCTCCAAAGTTACAGAACTTAATTTTTCTGATTCAATGATGGAAGATGATTTCTTCTCCTCTGCTATGTCTTTAAATTCCTCCACTTCTTCGGCATCTTCCTGATCATCATTATCGTCTTCTGCCTCCTCTTCTTGCTCATTTTCTGTTTCTCCTTCGTCAATTAAAGGAGCGCCCTCGGAGTCGTCAGTATCCTCTTGTTCCATTATATTTGTATCCTCATCCGGTTCGCAATTGGAGTTTTCTGGAGGTTGCATAAGATTGAGCACTGTTTTGGACTTAAATGTAGATTGGAACGTTCTTACAGTCGGGTTAACGTTGTAGCCGCCTCTTTGTCTAAATATTGAAAAGAGATTTTCAAGCGGGTCTTGGTTAAGCCTTCCAGTCAGTAGATAGTATAATATATCCTCTTTAGCTTTCTTTGTCTCAGGTGTTGTATTTTGGACGAGTTTCGCTTTTTTTTTCGCTTCCTTCTTCGTTTCCTTTTTGGCATCTTTCTGTAGCATTCGAATGGCCTTGATAGTCTGCCTCATTCCATTGAAACATGGAGGTCTTTTCTTTTCCTTCCCCGTTACATCCTTTTTGATGTGTTTCATAATTCTATATCCCTCTTGCAACGCATCCACGACTTCTTTATTTTTATGGCATAACGGCTTGTTCGCTGGCTTCTTGGAGTACAGATGCCTGCTGTTAAGTGCATCAAATAACTTATCTATTGCTGCCACGAAGTCAGCCGTTGAGGCAGCAATCTTATTTGAATGCAACTGTTTTGTCTTTATCGCGGTTCGAATCGCTGCTGCCATGGTATTACTAAAAACTTGTGTCGCTAAATGCACACTCATTTTTTCCCAGGAATTTGGATTAAGATGTTTGCTCGTCAATTTAATTAAAGTCCTAGCAGTCATACTCAGTTGGTCTAAATTATATACTTCCCGAATAATCTTCCACGATATTCTTTTGCCGCGGTACAAAAAATCAGATTTCATTAAATTATTTCTTAAACTTTTTATTAAGTGAGGGGCGTCTATAATGGCATAATATTTGCGTTTCTTCCAAAAAAAGTATGGCTTTTTATGGGATGTTTCAAATAATTTATATAATCTTTGGTTTGTGGTAGACTGGTCACAGACAATGGCGACTGGTTCCAACCCACTTTCGACCAGATGTTTCAAATTTGTCAGTACAATTTCTTTCAGCTTACTTGCATTGACTCCCCTTTCAGAAAAATAATAAGCTATTGGAATTTTCCAGTCTGAATATACACCTCTCGCCATTAAAACCATCGCCTGTTTGGAGGCAACTGCTTTTCTTCCATGCTCTCCCAAATCTTCAAACCCTTCAATTAAATCATCTTTACGCGAATATTCCAGACGTCGTTTGATTGCCATTTCGTCAAACAACAACACGCACTTTCTTTCTCGTACAGTCATTGTTTCAGATTTAATTTTCAATCTCCGGAACATTTTTTTGTTGATTCCTGGATTTGTATGGTATTTAGACAACCATAATTGAATAGACGATACCGATGGTAAGATGACTTTGTTCTTTCGCAAGAATTTATACATACTAGGTGATTTATAGTACATACCTAGAGCTACTTTTTTTTCGTCAATATCCCAGTGTGAACGACTCCTATGATAAAGTTGTATTTTTGTAAGTACCCTAGGAAATAAAGGAAGCGACCTTAAATTTCTTGCTACTGTAAGTCGTTGAACCATTAGCTTACTTTCATTTAATTGGTTTCGTATTCTTTTTAATTCATTTTTAGACTTTTCGATTCGTAATTTTAGGCGTTTTTTTCGAGGACTTTCATCAGCTGGTGTCAAGAAGTCTAATTTTCTTTTTGCCGTTTTTCTAGGTGGCGACTCTTGTGGGAGATTTAACAAATCTTGTGCTATATCTGTATGTGGATACGCTAAAGGTGAAATACTATGGGCCATTTCCGTCTTATCTGGTGTTAGAATATGAACAATTTGCAGTTCTGAAAATTTGTTTGTCGGCGATGAAGTAGAAGGCATATACATTTTCGCTGAGGATTCTTTACTATATACATCGTCAGGAAATAACGCAGATATTTCAGATTGTGGTGCTGATGAAGTAGACGGCAAGTCAGGTAGAGATCTTTTTCGGCTATAAGTTCGTAGATGCCGTGGTCTTGTAACGCTATAATCCTCGGTTTTAAAAATGGTTTTATAATTAATAGGTACTGCAGATTTCGGTAGCCGTTTACCAATTTTGTCCTCTGCTGTGAAGTGATCCTGGCAAATGAATTTAGCTGCAAGTTCTTCCTTAAGAAGAGACAGTAATTTTGAATTTCCTAAAAATATAAGGTGCATGAGCGGTGATATATTTTTTAACTGTAGTTTTATACCAGAATGTAAAATCCATAAATGGCATCTACGATCGTCTTTAATGGGGAATTTGAATTTCCTTAAATTCGAATTTTTTCTTGACGAGTTTGTACATTTGTAATAAGAGCACGTGCCTCCTGACATCCTAAAAACATCATTTGTGAACATTGGTGCTGATTATACATTTACTATGCTCTATTTCATTATACAATCATAATGACTATTGACTGTACTATTGTATTAATTAACTGACAGTACTATTTTAATAAGTTAATAAATTTAAATTAACAGTCTAAGACCTACTGACATGTTTCTTTCATTACTCGAAGTAGGCTTCAAATTTGCCAAAAGGTTGCCTAAGAGGTAATGAGTTGCCATCTCGAACGTTACTTGGCGATAGGCTGCAAGGGGTGTAAGAACACCCCAAAGTTGTACAATATTAGTCAAAATGTTCATTATTGCAAGTTGGTTAAAATTTCGTATTTTGCTTGAATTAAGGTAAAATAGGTTGCAAACTTTCCTCTCGGCCAGCCAGTGACCTCAAAACGCGCCATATATTTCAAAAAGCGATTGCGATTTATATGGCACAATGATTTTGTTTTTTTTACATGTTAGAAATGATTTTAAACAAAACAAAAAAAAATTATTGACATCACGCTTAATTTTGAAGATACACTCCATTCCGATGAAACAATTAATCCACGATTTTTTTTATACGCATTATATTAGCTTCACCTGTATGTATGTATGTAAAGGAATCTAAGGAACCAAATTTGACCCACTTTCACATGTCCGATCGACTTGAAATTTTACACACATGCGTAGTTCCAATGACAATGATGGCGGCTTCAAGATGGCGGACAATCTTTATCATTTAAGATCCAATTCGACTGAAAGTCGACATGTGGGGGTTTTTGGGGTCGCGAATTACAAATTTTTCGGCAAAATCCAGAAATTAAAATGACGGCGCTAAGATGGCGGGCAAATTTTATCTCTTAGGTTCCGATTCGACTCAAAGTCGATATTTGTGGGTCATGGGGTGTCGAGAATTACAAGTTTTTGGTGAAAATTCAGAATGACAATCAAAATGGCGGCGTCAATATGGCGAAGAAATTTTATGATTTATGGTCATGGCTTTCACTGAGGCCCTTAGTGGGTAGACGCAGAGAACAAAGTGGTTAATTATTTGAAAAGTAAAAATAGGAAAATAGTTAACGTTTAATAACACTAAAAAACACGCTTTAGTTATAATGAAGTGATTGACAAAAAAAAACTTTAATGTAAAAAAAGCTTGGTGTTAAATGCTCAAGGTAAGCTTCATTATTTGCTAAACAATAATACAGCCCATTTTCGAATTCTTCCCAGATTTTTCGAAATGTTTCCCGGGATATCTGTCTACATGTTCGAGTCGAGTTATTCTGTCATTGATGATCTCAAAGCTAGCAAAGCGTGATTTTTTTTTTAAATCCCTTCCAAAATAGAAAAAAAAAACACAATGTCATTGAGCCATACAATACAAATCGCAATCTCTTTTTGAAATAAATGGCGCGTTTTGAGGTCACTATGCCGGCCAGTCGAGAGGAAAATTTGCAGCGTATTTATACAGGGTGTGCTGCCCCGAATTTACGTCTGGCAATTAAATTGCACGGCCGAAGGGTCTTTAGAATAATATCAATTTTTAGACAGGAGCAAATAATAAAAATTTAAAGTAAAAAAATACATGGGGTGCTCTTACACCCCCTGATGCCTGAAGTATTTGTCTGACAATTGTTAAGGTTATTCTTAATTCAAGCAAGATAGGAAGTTTCAACGAACTTGCAATAATGAAAATTTCAACTACTATTATACGACTTTGGGGAGTCTGCTGCCTGAAATTTTTGTCTGATAATTTTTATGGTTATTCATAAATAAAAACGTAAATGTTACAGATCATCGAATAAATCGTCTATTTTATTACGCTCATGCATTGAAAACTAGTAAAATAACAACATATACCATATCTATCAACAACAACAATAACAGCAGCAACAAAAATTACATATCAATACCGCACATAATAACAGAATAATAACAAACTATGAGCTGATCAGTATGTATGAATAACAAAAATACAGATATGTAAAGAATAATGTTTACAAATAAGATTTCTAATTTAAACTCTGTTTACTATTTTTTTTGGGGTCACTTAAACAGCGGGGTCTTATAGGTATATGGACATTCCCAAATAACAAAATGATATGCAATGTACATACACTGTATCTTCAATCTATGGATATGTATATCCACAAGATGGAGAAAGTATATCTAATGTACATCTAATGGATGTGGAATTAACATTCCCAGCAGATACGTTTGTCGCCGACTTCCATATCTATTTTATATCCAGTGAATGTACATAAACATATGCAATGTACATTCACTGGATATGAAACACATCATATATACAATCGTATATTTTATGAATATACATTACATATCTCTGAAGTAGTTTCCACGGACATCAAAACGCTTATTGAATACTGCATCCGACGCGTGTTGCCCCAGTCATGTTGGCATCATCGGCAGATGATTAAAACGAACAGTTTTAATCATCCCGATGATACCAACACGATTGGAGCAGCACGCATCGAATGAAAGTGTTCAAGTGTTTTGATGTTCGTGGGAACTACTTCAGAGGTATCCAATAGTATCCATATAAGAGGTAATAAAACACAGATAGCTTAATAAGAAACATATATTATATAACTATTTTAAACATACACAAACTTTACAAAATAACCTAATATACAATATTTAAAATTTTCAATATTGACGTATACTTCTTTACCTTCCGGTAATTTAACAAATTGTAAACATATGTATAATATCTACTATAGTTACTCATGCCCTACATATATGTTTAAAACATTCTCAACCATCAATAAGTTATATAATATATGAACGCATGTAATTTTTATTCACTATATTTATAAAATACATACCCAATATGACATAACAGCAAATTTTTAGGCCTCTGTCACTTTCCGCCATCTTAACTAAACACACACCTGCCACAATCAGTTAAATATGAAACTTGCAAATTTTCTAACCCTAAACGAGTATGTATTTACAAATCTAAAGAATTGCATTATAATAAATATACTCTTACATCATGAGAGCTTCATGCAAATGTAACAGCATAATATAGCAATGAGCAAATATAAAATCCAGATAATGAGAAAGAGTTAACTTCCATCACACATAAACACTATGCATACAACACTACAGGGCTTAATCGCTTAATGGCTGCTGGCGCCTGCTGTTGCGAACTACAATTCGTAAACAAATGATGCCTGGTGCGCTGACGTAGTATGCCATAAATTAGTAGCGCATGCGCATCAGATAATGAGATAAAATTCGTGTACGCGTATAATTTAATTATACCTTAATGGCCATGTTATGTATAAATCATTATGTATATACCTCCAGCAATATATACTGTATATGACTCTGATGGATATCATTAGCTGAATATACATTTCATATCATATGTATATTTAACAATACATATTCAAATTCCAACACCTAATGCATATGCTATGGATGTACGATACTCAATATCCATGAGATGTTATATATGGGTTATATATAATGACAGGGCTTAAATTCGGAGGATTAATTGTTGAATGCTGCAACGAAATTAGAAATAACTCGATTTATGTGCTATTCGAATAACATAATATCGAAATTTGAAAAACAACAAAAACAACAAAATATCAAGTCCGGACCTGGATATATTTTTTTTGTCATCTATCTATTATTTATTTAGGATCAATAGCGTGTATTACATGACCCAAATATGAACAATTATTCCATTCCATTACAAAGTATAATGAGCAAAAGAAATTTTGGCAAAAATACATAAAACGGGTGTCCGGCCAGCTTTTCTATGGGTGATTCAGATTACCCTCGGTGTCATCTGTTTCCCATTAAACCATGTCCATTTTCTCGTGAAACACCCTGTATACCTTAATTCAAGCAAAAACGAAGCTTCAACCAACTTGCAATAATAAAAATTTCGACTAGGTATATTGTACGACTTTGGGGTGTTCTTCCATCCCTTTGCTGTCTATCTCCATGTAGAAACGTTCGAGATGTCAACTCATTACCCCTATGGCAATCTTTTGGCAAAGTTTTAGCCTACTTCGAGTAATGACGCGAAATATTTACTACCTCTCCAGCTATAAATAACCCTTAAGCCTATTCAGAGTAAAAAACTTTGTAAAAAAAACTCACCGGGATCGGTATAAATGAATTAATTCACTTACCTTAGCAATTTAACGCATGAAAACGTCTCGCACAAATGTATATAGGTATCTATACCACATATACAGCTGGAAATTACGAAGCCCGTCGTGGTCCTATCCTAATTGCGCAATCGAATTGTAAACAAAACAGTAAGAACTATAAACCCTCGGAAGAGAAATATCAGAAAACATGTGTGATTGTAAATAAAGCAGAACTATTGAAGTCAAAATTGAAATCAAATTGAAATAAAGAACGCGCGGGGTTAGAAGGCTGTGTTGCAGTGTTGCCGATGATATTAGCTGTAATTATCCGCCGACTGACATGAAAATATCCGAACATGTTCAAGAATATATCCGATTCGGTGGTGCCGCAGCCTCTGCGTAGATTTTCGTTCAAGATGTTTATTGGACTGGTGCACATTTTTTCCCCCATAGGTCGAAATTTTGGAAAGCAGGGCGGGCGATATCTCTGATGCACATTTTTTCCCATCTCTCGAAATTCTTTACCTTTTTTAAGAGCGGAGGGGGGGGGAATTTTCGACGATTATTTCACTTTTACACGAAACAAATCTTCATTTCCACATTCAATATTAAAATAGCCCGAAAAAGTCCGAATTTATATAACTGGATTAAAATTATCCGTTTTTTATCCGATTTTTAACAGGGTGAGAAAATTATCCTCCACCTTCCTAAATTATCCGCAAATCGGGTGTTGCCGATTGGCTGAGACAGTGCGGTGGAGGATTTTCGCGTTTTAGTAGAGAAAAAATATGCACTTGTGATTGTTCTTAGTATTAAAGTATTTACTTACTTGAGTTATATAATTATATTTTTCCACGACCGAGAGTAGAAATCGATTTCTATGGCATCAACATTGTGACAGAAGTAAAACATTTACTCCCTAATGAAATTGTTGTCTTATTTCGTCCCTGGGGAGGAAATGCTTTACTTCTGTCACAATTTTGATGCCATAGAAATCGATTTCTACTCCCGGTCGTGGAAAACTATTGTAATTTCGCTGCGATTTATTATAATTCTTTATTTATGAAATAAATGTTTCTACTCCCGATCGTGGAAAAAATAGTATATACACCTCGGGAGAGACCGCCATTTTTCCCTCGATGTATTTGTTGCCCTCGGGCCTCAAATTACACCTCAGGAAAAATTAGTGTATAATGTATGATTTTCTCAACTTTGCGAATTATTTAAACAATGTGGCACTAAATAAAAACTGTTGCCAAAGCATGATATTCAATATTCTTGGCCTCTTTTACATGAGTCAATTTTTATACGTGAAGTATCTTTCATTTTTCGTTTTGGGGTACATTTACTCTCTACACTCTATTACACTATAGCTACAATGCTACAAATGGTGATGCCTGCCAAATATGTGTCATTTTTTTTATTTTATTTATACCTACCTATTTCTTTTATATATAAAATATATTTTATTTTCTTCCTGGTATTTTCTTGAATAAAAAAAACTTTTATTCATACCTATTAAATAAATTTCATATACCTACCTACCTATTCTTTTTGCATCAAGACAAAACAATAAAAAAGCTCTTCTTCGTAAAATAATTTCGAAGACTAATTAAACATAATGTTTTTAATCGATTATAGTATTATAAACAATATATACACATGTAACTATTTTCCATATGCTATTCTTAAAAGTAAAAACGCCGATAATTTCTTACAAAATCAGATAATTTTCTGCGAGTAGGTGGATCTTATATCATGCCGAATCATTATGGCAACGTTGGTTGCACTGCAGTCTTAGTTGCTAGGTCGTCTAGCTCCCTCCACACCCCACGGCCCGCCCGCCCAACCTTTCATTTCATTCATGAATTAACTTACCCGACTTGCAAACCAAGGAGAGGTAGATTTAATCTATGCCTCCTTGCTTGCAAACCCCAGCTTAAACTTCGACTCGAAAGGTCACACGACATCTATGAATTTAAGACCGGAACTAACAGTACAAATTCTTTGGTTAAATATCTATTTCTATTTAATCAATGCTTATACCTTGTTATGTCTTAGAATAATCTTGATGTCAGTTGAAGTTAATATTTATTTTCGTGTGAAATTTTCTTACCGAATCCCCCGCGTGCTTGAATTAATTGCGGGAAATTTTTCTCGTACATGAATTTTTTCGTAATAATTCAAGCACTTGGGAGATTACAAGTGAAAATTGTGCCGATTTTTATAAACTACAAAATGGTTTAAATAAATTTGAAATTCATGGCCTACTTTAAGAATTATGTCGGAAAATATCAAGAATGCGGAATATGTCTAAGCAAAATATCTCCGTTATTTGAAGGGATGCGACGGAAATTCTAGTAAAACATAGTATTTCAATCAAAATTTTTTCAAAACCGCTGTATTTTGATATTGTTCCATTTGAAATAAAAAACTTTTTCAAGTTTGAATTAGAGAAAATGTAACGTGAAGAATAGAACACGTGGTATACTATTATGGAATTTATGTATATAGAGACTAGCTCATTTTGTGTTCTTTCTACGTGCCAAAGAGCAAATGAGAATCTCCTACAGGAAGAAAGTTATAACGGTTCTTGCAAATCGTTGCACCTGTCAAATATTTTATAAAATGTCATATATCTCCGAAACTGCTGGATTTAGGTCTAGAATGTGCTACATGTATGGATTCAGAATGTTATGCTCATTTCGAAAAGTTGAGAGTATATAGGGTATTAAAATTTAAATATGCAAGTTGGTACCGACTTTTGGCACACCCTGTATAGCTAGAAAACTGAAAATATTTTAGATAAAACGGGCTTGATCGATTATGATTGCATACCAAGTTTCAAGTTTGTAATCCAACTGTGTCAAACGGTTCCTGTTACCAAAAAAATAAACCCTTCACCGGAATTACCACAAAACATAATCTAGTTCGTTATAATACATGTGTATACCGTTGAACCATCCTACTGTACATATCAAATAAAATGTTATAAACCATTACGGCAGTATAATCACAATTTAATTTTATCCACGACTAGTACAGGCAATGAAGGAATAATTTTGTAAAAACCTCACAAAAATTAATAAAAGGATCATCTCCGGGATATAAGTAAGATATAACCTGTAGAATGAAGTGATGCATTCTTTTCACTTCCAAGTTCCGGGAGAATTCAAGAAAACTGTGAAAAACTTTTTGATTATCAGTTCCTTTGTTCTAGCAGCTAAAATAATGAAAATAGAGAAAAAAGTTTTCAACAAAAGTTGTAGCTCGTCTCCTTCTGTACAAGAAAGGTCCTTACAAATTTTTCTGCTGCTCAAGCCGTTTAGAAGATAAATCCAGTTTTCCACTTATAGTTTTGGGCCGCTCCGAAATGCGCAGAACAAGAGAATGGGGCCGTTCAGCGTTTTTTTTTTTATTTTAGGAATCGAAAGTAGAACAATTTTTAAGACAATTTTCAAATTATTACCAAAGTTGGATCGCTCGAAAACGGGGCGAAGCTTCGCGTGACGTCACTCTGCATATGCTGATAGGGTGACAGTCAAGATTTAATAAGTGTGTGGCGCGTGTTATTGTGTATCTGCATGGAACCGGTGTTTGATTGTTAAATTATATTGTTGGAAACAAACACCTTTTTTGTTAACAATAAACTAAACCAAATCGAAACTCCATCAGATTTTTTTAATTTTTGCATGTCAGTGTATAAACAGCCCCTATTTATAGGCAGAAAAATTAAAGTCCAACCAACTACCATCAGCAGAAGGAAACATCGTGAAGGGCTACTTTGTGGGTCGCGGAGGATTCAGCATGGACGGCCGACTAAAACAAAGGTAGCAATAAGAACAAAAAGAACCCCGGTAGGGGGTTATGTGCACAAAACCAACGTAACCTTAAAGGCATGGGTCCGCTCATTAAATGACTGCTTTAAAATATACGTCAAATATTTTATCATTGGTATTAAAAAAAATATTTCCGATATTTCAGCAGCGTTTTATTGTTTGTCATATTAATAACTTAAATAAATGAATCCTTTAGTAATGTAATCTACGAGTGTCAACATCAACTAGCAAGCGTAAATGTACCGTTTGTGCTAAAGCTTAGTGATTTTAACACCCTGGTGTTAACATACGTTAGTGTCTGTAAATATGTCTTCAGGAGTTTCGTATGGCCGAGCTGATCGATCGATAATTTTTACTATGCAGAGCCGCTAAAAAAATGAAAATAACGTAAAATGTAGAGAACAGCCTCAGCTTTAAGGTGAACCAATCACAAAATTTGTAAAACATTTTAGCATAGAGAAAAGTGTGTTAGAAGATAAACTTTGTCAGTTGATCCACAGATTTACTCATATCTTTGCAGTTGTATGCATCCTCCCTATTTCTCCCGTAACGATAGGTGCTTTTTCACTGCATGGACTCTATTCCATGTACTTTAATCTACATTTCGTGAAAATCCCATTGAAAAATGTTAAGAAACAAATAAATTGTATATGTATCACTGTATAAAGGTACCATTTTCTGAACATGTATGAATAATGTAGACAAATTCAAAAAGTACTCAAGCATTTAAAAAACTCCAGACAATCGAAAGAATATGTTTTACTGTAATTATAATCCAAAAATTAATATTGCGCTATTATTATTAATTAAAATATTAATAGCGAATTGAACTCCAACATTTGGATGTTACTGATCGATGAGAAATGTACCCTCTACTTTGATCACAAGGCACATTTTTCCAACAAAAGTAATTGCACTAAAATGTTAATTGGATTAATATATGATTATATAAGAATATTGTTACGGATTTCCACCTTTTTGGGAACACCCTGTATGAATCCGAGGGTTCTAAATAATTTCAACAAGAGATAAACACTACTAACACTTTATTTTATTTTTTTTATTTTTTTATTTTAATGCCTTATTTATATTAACGTCCTGGCGGAGTTCAACTATTGCTGCTCTACCACTCAACCAGGACACGTACACATAGACATCAACACAACAACCATTCCCTGCGATATTGCCATCTACCGCAGCTGAGACTCGAACCCAGGAGAGATAACAGCGACTAGACATGTTGTGCCACCCAACAGTGGTCTAGGTCACTGCTACCGTCTCGGTAATACATGAAAAAAACGCCACTAACATCCATACCCTAGCCAGGATTCGAACCCGGGACTCCGTGGTCGCAAGCCAAACACCTTCAGCATTGCGCCACCGAGCTTAACAATTTACTGACTGTACAATACTTGTTTACTTAATCTCAAATAAACTTCTTCCGCGCTTGTAATCGTGCCTTATATACTCCGAAATTAGCTCTAGATTAATCCAGAATCTTCTTCAACCATAATCTAGAAAAGTCCTTGGCTCTTTCTAGAGCCTTTCCAGTCACTATCAGTAGGCATAGGCGTATCATCTCCAATTCCAAGGGGGTGTAATTCATAACACTGCCCCCTCCTTAAGCCTGATCGTCCCGATCAGGCAACTCAGAATCATTGATGTACTTCGCCAGTCTGTCCAAATGCATGATCTTCATCTTGGACTTTTTGCTTTGCTGAATCCGATAGACGACGTCATTAATTCGGGTAATAACAGTATACGGTCCATCCCAAGGTGGTTAAAGTTTCGGTGACCTTCCTTTCTTCCGCTGTGGGTTGTACAGCCAAACCAGGTCTCCTGCCTTGAACCCTTCTGAACTACCCTTACGATCATATCGAGCCTTCATTCTGTCACTGGCTGGTGATGGTTCCGCTATATCGTTAGCCAACCTCTTAAAAGGAGCTCCGGCGTTGAACTGCTTCTTTTCACCCTTGCTTCCAGTCTGTGGTCTCTTGCTGGCTGCACAAATCTCGCATTTGCGACACCAAGCCTCCACATCCTGACGACTTCTTATCCAATAAAATCGTTCTCGTGTTTTCTTCAGGGTCTTATTAACACCGAAGTGTCCATCGGATGTTCCATTGTGCACTTCCTGAAGCACCTTCGCTACTCGACACCTGGGAATCACTAGACGCATAACCACTTGTTTTCCATCCGGGCTTTCCCATGCTCTCCGCAATAGCCCGTTCATGACTTTCAGTGAGTCCCACTGCGCCCATAGTGCCTTCAGTCCCACTCTTTTGCCTGAAACATCCTTCCATTTTGGACGAGTTCCCCTTTCTTTGGCTCTCAATATAGGCCCAATTTCCACATCGTTTAGTTGCTCTTGTCTGAGCGCTTCATCTGCCCTATCATCCGGCACTTCCACTTTGACAGTGTTGATTGCTCCCTTGACCTGCAGTTTCTCCTGGTGGTAGTACTTGTACCTTCTTCCGGATGAAATATCTGCAATTTTCTGGGGTTTCACTTTACTTCCACGTCCTGGTAGTAGTGGACTTCTCGGAATGCCTCGAAGCTGGGAAATCTTTACTTCTCTCGGGGTACCATGTTCCCTATCTGTCACAGTCTCTCTGGTACCAGCTTCCTCTGATTTTCCCCTCAGCTTCACAGCTTCTCCGGCCTTTACTTTCTCCAATCTTCTCCGTGGACATTCAAGCTGGATATGTCCTAGTTCTCCACACCTGTAACATTCCATATGCTGGGAAATCTTTACTTCTCTCGGGGTACCATGTTCCCTATCTGTCACAGTCTCTCTGGTACCAGCTTCCTCTGATTTTCCCCTCAGCTTCACAGCTTCTCCGGCCTTTACTTTCTCCAATCTTCTCCGTGGACATTCAAGCTGGATATGTCCTAGTTCTCCACACCTGTAACATTTCATATGCCGTCCACTTGGCCTTCCACTACTTCTATTCTGTCTCTCATCCATGTTTCCAGTATTCACATTCCTCGAGTTCCGCTGTCGACAGTCTCGTTTCTTATGCCCTGCTCTGCCACAGTTGTAACATTTAGTACTCCTGCTTGGCTTTCCTTGTCTTCCCGCAGTATCCCATTGAACCAGTAACTGACTAATCATTTTATTTACTTCCTGTATCTGGATCAAGATAGGGTTCTCTTTCTTCTTTTCTGGTTGCGATTCTTCGATACTCACAGCTTGCACTCTTGGACTCGGGGTATCCTGAAGGACAGCTTCCACCTCGAGTGCACGTACCAACGCTTCGCTGCTGTTCTGGTATCGAGATAACCTGAGGACTCGCCTGATCTCATCATCCTGTATCCCGTCTAGGAATGCCCCCACTGCCAATTGCTCTTTAAATTCTTTTGGCGCATTAGGATATGCTAAGTGTGCCAGTCTTTCCACCGCAGCTTCAAATTCTTGCAGACTCTCTCCAGCTTTCTGAACGCGCACTTTCAGCTGGGTCTGGTATACTTGAGCAAGGTGTTGATCGCCATATCGTAGATCTAAGGCGGCTTCTAAAACTCTAAAATTCCGTTGTTGGTCTATCGGAATTGTCTGGAGCAATTCCAATGCTTGGCCTCTTAAAGCTACGATTAATGCTTTAGCCTTCTCTTCGTCGTTCCAGTTGTTTGCACTTGCTGCTGCCTCAAACTGTGTCTTGTAAGTCATCCAGGAACTTTGACCATCAAAGGAGGGGATTTTTAATCGCTGGCCTGATGACACCACTTGCTGGTTTCCTCTATCCCTCAACTGTCGTTTAAGCTGGTCTATTTCCCCTTTGACTTCTTCTTCGAACTTGTTTACTTTCACTTTGACTTCACCAACTTCTTCTTCGACCTTGCCTACTTTTACTTCGACCTCATTAACTTTCGTCTTTACGCTACCCATATCTTCCTTAATCTCATTTTTTATTTCTTCCACGACTGTAAACAAGGCATTCTGTTGCGTCTCTATAGCTTTCCTTAATTCAGCATTTTCCTCTTGACGGCGTTTCTCCTCTTCTTGATGCCTTCGTTATTTTTCTTGTCGTCTTCTTTCCCGTTCCTCCTTCTCTTCTTGGCGTTTCATTTCCTGTTCTTCTTTCTCTTCCTGGCGCTTTCTTTCCTGTTCTTCTTTCTCTTCCTGGCGCTTCCTTTCCTGATCCATCATCATCTTTTGCATTTGGGCCATAAAGTCCTGCATTTGTTGTTCGGATGCCATGCTTCTGGTTGTTACCGGCATATAATTATCAACAAAATTTAATAATCACGTCAATATCGGTAATAAACTGTCCAAAAATCTCGAAACAGCACGAAAAAGTCTTATCTAGAGTCTTCGTCACTTAACCTCTAATGTCCAAATAAAATGTTCCAAAAATGTCTCAAAAAAAATGCACTTAACACTGTTTTTCCTATTCGAAAATAAACCTCGAACAATGTCCAGTAAATTAGTCCTTCCTGTGTTAGCACTAACTCCGAGAATACAAAATTCCACGTCTGACACCAATGTTACGGATTTCCACCTTTATGGGAACACCCTGTATGAATCCGTGGGTTCTAAATAATTTCAACAAGAGATAAACACTACTAACACTTTATTTAACAATTTACTGACTGTACAATACTTGTTTACTTAATAGTTAACCTCACTTTTTACCGAACGTGTCACTTCTCAAATAAACTTCTTCTTCCGCGCTTGTAATCGCGCCTTATATACTCCGAAATTAGCTCTAGATTAATCCAGAATCTTCTCCAACCATAATCTAGAAAAGTCCTTGGCTCTTTCTAGAGCCTTTCCAGTCACTATCAGTAGGCATAGGCGTATCATCTCCAATTCCAAGGGGGTGTAATTCATAACAATATATTAACAAAAGGAATTATCATTCTAACGTCTCCCGGCAAAGATATGAATAAATCTGTGGATCAACTGTACAACGCTTGCTAAACTATCTTCTAACACTTTTTTCTGTATGATAAAATATTTTATGAATTTTGTGATTAGTTCCACATTAAAGCTGAGACTTTTCTCTACATTTTATGATATTTTCTTTTTTTTAGCGACTCTGAATAGTAAGAATTATCGATCGATGAGTCCGGTCGTACGAAACTCTCGGAGAATTTTCATTTTCCGCGTATTTCAGAGCGGTTCAAAACTATAAGTGGAAAACTGGATTTATTTTCTAAACGGCTTGAGTAAGACAAAAATTTGCAAAGGAAGAGACGAGCTACAACTTTTGTTGAAAACTTTTTCTGTTTTCATTATTTTACCCGCTAGAGAAAAAAAAAAACGATAATCAAAAAGTTTTTCAACATTTTTTTGAATTTTCCCAGAACTTGGAAGTGCAAAGAATGCATCATTTCATTCTACAGGTTATTACCTACTGAAATCCCGGAGATGATCCTTTTATAATTTTTTGTTACCCCATATGGCTAATTTGCTTGCACTAGACAGTGTTTCTAGCCTATATTTTATGTTCACTCACTTTTTTTTTTAGGATATGTCTATTGTCAAGGATTAACTGATTTTAATGTAACATTCGAAAATTGGTTTCATAATGTAACAATGGAGTTTAAACCAGATTGCGAGAAGAACGGCGCGATCAATGCTCTGACGTCATTCGAAGTAAGTCATCATCTTCAATTAATTAATGCACTGTAGTCGAGTGCAATTTTGTGTTTACCTCGAAACACAGTTATAATGAATGGATATAGTGGGGCCTAATAATTATAATAATATTAATATTTTTATTTCCTCATTTAAAACATATATTATATAGTAATATTAAATTATTTTTATCGGACACGCTGAGCTGCAACCAGCTTGTATTGTGTCCCATACAAGGAAAAAAACATATTCAGGTAATAATACATAATTACATAAATTAATTTAATATCTAATGAAAAACACGGAGAACTAATTAAAAAAGAAAAAAAAACATGTCGCTCATATTTATGTATTACTAAAAACTGTAGGCTATACTTATCGCAACCAAAAATAAACTAAAAAAGGCGAGATGATCAATGGCAATTGGAGAGTACATAATATTAGATGAGGGTACAGAAGAGATTTGTGTTTCTTAATATAAAATCGGTTACAGTCTTTATAAATACTTTCATTTTGGTAATTTCTTTAATTGTAAGAGGCAAAATTTTGTAAAATTTAGACCCAAAAGTATTGATAAATCCTTAGGATTGGCTTTTAAAAAATGTATGTGTTACTAAGTTTTTATATGCACTATTTCGTATATTACAAATGTGAGAATTTTCTGTTTATAAGCAAAAATTATGAATGTTTTTTTTTTTTTTTTGAGGGGAAAAACCTTCAAAAGGTTCCCGGCACTGTTGGTCCGGCGTGCCGGGATATGTGGGATTCTTACCCACTAAAAAACCCCCCTCTTCATGCTCCGGCACCGTAATTAAACATTGCTTCGGAGTTTGTGTTGACTACTGATTAGGGTTTGGAATCCTATCCTCTTCGTCCTTCTTTGTCAGTATATTGCAGCACATTATGTTAATGACTGTCCATTGTGTCTCATTGCTGAGCATGATTTCTATGAGATTTTCCGTTGCGATTATTCGGCCTAAACTTCTGCTTGCGGCATCCCTTTCATCCTGCCACCTAGGGCACTCAAACAGAGTGTGCTCCGGGCTGTCAATCATTGGGCAGTATTTACATGTGTTGTCCGGTTTTTTCCCGATTCTATGCAGATATGTACTAAAATTGCCGTGTCCGGTAAGCGCCTGTGTTAGATAATAATTGATGTCGCCATGTCTGCGGGACGTCCACGCTTTAAGGTTAGGAATCAGTCGGTGTGTCCACCTGCCATCGCAGCTCGTGTCCCACCGCTCCTGCCAGCGGTCCATGAGGTGACTCCTGTACACGTTCTTGGCCGCTTTGTCTGCGTTGTGGCAGTATGCGCGTTCTTTGGCAAGGAGGTCGGCGGGGGGAGCCGCTGCGATGACTTGTAATGCCGAGGCGGATACTGTGCGATATGCACAGCATACCCTAATAAGCATGAGCCGCTGCGTGCGAATAAAAGGTTACGGTTACGGGCGGTCTTAAGGGCGTCGATCCATGCCGGGGCGGCATATAGGAGTATGGAGTTTGCCACCGAGCATAAAAGCTTTCTGGCGGGGGTCTTGGGCCCTCTGATCCGCGGCATAAGCTTACGGAGGGCCATGGTCGACATCTCGGCCCGACCGGTGGCGTAGTCGACATGCCGATTCCATGAGAGCCTACGATCTATGTATACTCCGAGGTATTTGAGTTCACTGTTGGCAGTTATCGTCGCGTCTCGGATGTTAACGCGCATCTCTTTGATTTGTTTACGACCGGTTAGTGCCACGGCCTCAGATTTTTCGGGGGCAATTTCTAGATTGTTATCACTCATCCATTGATTGATGACTCCAATGGCGGTTTCGGCCTTTGCAATGGCTCCATCCTCAGTTCTGCCTATAGCGACAATGATCAGGTCGTCTGCAAAGGCAATCAGTCGGCAGTTGTTATCAATGTGGGGACTTTCGATCTCCAGGATGCCGTCGTACAGAACGTTCCACAGGAGTGGCCCGAGGACCGATCCCTGCGGAACGCCGCACGTCACATCCCGGATGTGATCGTCTACGATTAGTGATCTTTGTGTGAAGTAATTCTGCACTATCTGTATTAGGTAGGCGGGTATGCCTTTGTGCCTTAACGCCTCAACAATTGGGCCCCAAGGTGCCGTGTTGAAGGCGTTCTTCACATCTAGCGCCACAGCCAGGCAGATCTCTCTATGTCGCCAGTTTCCCTCGTTAGCGGAGCGTGCAATACGCACGACCTCTTGTATTGCGTCCGTAGTGGAGAGGCCTTCTCTAAATCCAAATTGGTTATTAGAGAGGCCACCTCTCACGTCGCTTTTGGCACCGATTCTTGTAGCAATCACTCTTTCAAGTATCTTGGCTGTCGTATCCAGCAGACAGATGGGGCGGGGTGCAGTACCCAGCGGCTTTCCCGGTTTGGGGACCAGCACCAGTGCGGCCTGTTTCCACCGGCGAGGGATTTCGCCGGTGGCCAGGACGTCGTTGAACAGGTTAACGAAATGGGTCGGGTGGAGTTTTACCGCCAGTTTGGCGACCTCTGGGGGGATGCCGTCAGGCCCCGGTGCCTTTTTGTTTTTAAGCTTGGCCGCAGCGTTAGTAACCTCCTCATTCGTGACTGGGGGTGGTGGGGGAACTGGGAAAGGCCCATCGGAGGGCCTTTCCCAGTTCGGTGTATCTCGTGTGGGAAATAGTTGATCCGCGAACGCGAGTTTTTGGTCAGTAGTCATCGCCATTCTGACTTGGGCACCGATTTTTTTACGCGCGATGCGGTAGCCGTCGCCCCATACATCGCTATCGATTTTCTCGATGATTTCGTCCCAGCATCTGCGCTTGGAGGCTTTGATGCTGGCACGAAGCTCACCCCTGGCCTCGCGATAGGCATTGTAGTTCTGAAGGATTACATCAGCTGGCTGGACTAACTTGGATCTGCTCCAGATTCTTTTCGTTTTAATGCATTTTTTTCGGAGGGCTGCGATTTCTCGATTCCACCAGTACACCGGCTTGCCGCGCGGGTGGCCCATGGTTGGCAGCACGGCCTTACAGGTTCTGGTCATGGCTTCGATTGTATTGTTGGCGTCCTGGATTTGTAGTTGTTCGAATTCTTGACGCAGCCGCTTAGCGACCACCAGTTCGTTCTCCGACTTATAGCGCCACCGGTTTACACCGGTAGGGGGGTCGCGTCCTGGGCCGTTCCGCAGAGGCTCCTCGTGGAGGTAGAAAATGATCAATTGGTGGTCACTGAGGGTCTCATCGTCAAGGACGCGCCATCCCCGGATGTATTCGGCAAGACCGGCGCTTGCAAGTGTGATGTCGATCACACTTGCACGGTCGCCCCTCCTAAACGTGTCCGCGTTACCAACATTGGCCACGATGAGGTCGTGGCCAGCCAGCCAATCAGCCAGCATTTGGCCACGGGCGTCCAGTGAGGCAGAGCCCCACAGCTGGTTCTTGGCGTTAAAATCGCCCGTAATTATTATGCCTCGCGTAAAGTTGGCAGACCTTACGCAGGTCGTAAGGTCGTCGAGGTATTGTGCGAATTCCGCGATGTCGCAATTCGGGGTTTTATAGCACGAGAAGAGCCCGACGCCGCCAAGAGTGCACCAGGAGATGCCGTCGGCGCCGCCGAGTTCCTCCGCTCTGCGATTATATAAGCATATGGCCGCGTCCAGCTTCTTGTCTTTTATCCACTTGTTAGAGTCCTTGACGTGATTTTTGTTGGGCTCAGTGACCAGGAGTATGTCGGCCTTGTGGACCTCCCTAGCGTGGTACAGGAGGTCCTGGACTTCCCTACTCCTGTTGAGATTTATCTGTAGGAAGCAGGTTTCCTTCATCGGCATGACTGCCGGTGCCTGGTCCTCTTTTTGTGGCCCCTCCGGAGCTCCGAAAGGGCTTGTCTATTTTTTTCCTCGCGAGGGATAGCGCCTTCCTAAAGGCCAGGCACTTACCGTCTCCGGCCTTGTGCCCCTGTTCTAGGCACATGGGACAGTATTCAGGGTTGATACATTTTTTGGAGGTGTGCCCTTCAGAGCCACATCTGAAGCATAGCCCAGTTCTGTCGGGTCCTGCGCAATTCTCTGCTGTATGTTCGTAGGCCCAGCATCTTTGGCATCTGGGTAACGCCATCCTTTTTTCAATGGTACACTTGACGTACCCAATTCTAAGGTACTTACTGCCGAGTAGTTTTTCCGCATCCTTCTTGTTGATTTTAAGGGTTGCTGCCTGTGTGTCACGCGCATTAGCTCTGAGCTCACTGAGCCTATATCTCGCTTTGTCAAGGCTGTCGACTTTATTCGTGACTGCGTTGATAACCTCATCCCTCGTCGTGGACACGTCGATTCCCCGTATGTGGAGCGTTTCCATATCGTCGTCCAGACCCACCGCGTGAAGGCTGAACTCGTCGCTCGGGGTCGCAATTGCCCTTTGTATCTCACTAAGGGCTTGAGCGTTCTTATCCATAGTAATGACGAGTTTTCCATCCTTAGTGCTCTTTATGCCTCTAATGCTGTCAGTGGCAGCGTTTCCTTTAATGCAGTCTTTGACGTTCGTTAGTACCTCTTTATATTCCTTACCCTTTTGTTCAACGATAAGCGCGTATGTATTACGGCTTCTCTTTTGCTCTTTACCAGCGTTTTGCGGTTTCTTTGTCGGGTAGATTTCGACTTTAGTGCCTGAACTGTGAAATATCGCTTCCACCAATTTACGGAAGCTCTTTGGTCCTATCGTACTGATGTGGTGTAGCGCTATACGCTCGTCTCCGTTGGCCTCGGTCATAATCATTAACATTTTCTGCCAGGTGTCCTCGATTGTGCCGTCGAGGGCCACCCTGATCACCTTTCTGTTTGCGCATAGCGCTTGGGATCGTACTTTAGTGCGCTGTTCAATCACTTCGAACTCCTGGTCAATTCCTGCAAGGTCAGGGAACCTATCTCTATATTCCCTCTGTATCCCTTTATCCACAGCGGTGTCATCTGGCTCGACAAGAACCACTTTGACAACTTTGTCGTTTGTATCCAGTGGACTACCCGTTTTTTCTTCGGTGTTAGTGAACACCTCCTCGTTCCAATCTTTTCTTTCAGCCTCTTTCCAGGCCTCTATTGTGTCGATCCCTTCAAGGAATGACAGCACCGATTTGGCTCCGTGCCATGGCGTTGTCTGTGTGCCAGCCTCTTTGGTTGGTGGCTTTTTAGCTATCCTAGTGTCTGTTGTGATTGTATCAGCGGCAATCACTTTATGTTTTGCGATCCATTCAGTGATGGTGGACCCTCCAAGGGCTGCGGCTCCCTTTTTAAGCTTTGTTGCGGCCTCTTTGATCTCCTTTTTGGTGTTAGGGTTTTCTGCGATCTTCAGATCTAGGTGTTGTGCGCCGTTCATGATGGTTTTAATAGTCTCCTCAAGTATAGTAGCTGCCGGGTCAGCCGTTAGTGCGTACTGTTCCAGAGTCGTCTGGGAGATTTTCCTCTTTTTGTAGTTTAGAGAGTTGCATCGCTGCAACTGGCTTGCTACGTTGAGTCTGCTGTGTTGGGGAACCGATTTCGTGCTATTGTCATTGATCACGGTTATTTCTGAATCATCAATCATACTAGTTGAAGCACTTCTTGTCTTAGTCGGACTGCGTTGCAGCGAGCTCCTTCTCGCAAATATAGCGCTTTCGTCCATGTTTATGTAATCCGTGAGAAAATCATTTCCTGTGCCATTGTCCGTGCCGGTATTCCTGTCTGTTTTGGGTTTTTCATGTATATCCATATCTGTCCCACGAGTAGGGTCGAAGTAAACGTCGACTCCCGGGTGACGCCCGTTCCGGGAGCAAGGCATTCATACTGTGGGGTGCGCCAGGTGCCCCACAGGTTTTCACGACTTCGCTGTCGGTTGTATTATAGAGGTTGCCTCCTCGCGGGCCGGCTGGTTAAGGCAAGCTCCTCGGTCTCAGTTACTACGCGACATTCTCCTGCGGTGCCATTTTTTTCTTTTCCGCAGAAGTCGTTGAAGCGTGGGCTGGGATTACGGTGTTTAGCGAGAGAGTGGCACGGCTCTCACGTGGCTCGGATAACCTCGGGTGCGCCAGTTCCCGAAGCCACGCCTTGCGGCGTGGATCCTGGGGGTTGAGCTGTCCTTGGTTTCCGTCACGGTGGCGGGGACGAGCCGATGGGGAGCCCCGCGGGACCCAAAAGAGACCTACGAGACCCTACGACCTACTACCCTACGAGAGCAGGGCTCCCACCGGCACCTCGCCCAACACCGCGACGGATTGAGCCCCTCCACCTACGACAAGGTCTCACAGCTCCTTGAAGGGGATGGATGATTTAACATATAGTAAAGGAACATTTAAAGTTTCAGAATCTTGGTATAACTGACTAGTGGAGTACCTTTTGTTTTTTCTATATATTATTTTTAAAATTGTATTTTGACTTATAGTTAATCTATTTAATGTATTATCGTACAGACCACCCCAAATCGTGTTAATAAGCTATTATTTAACCAACTGTTCAGGGTGCTTAGTCCAATGGATGCTAATGTGTGTATTTCATCGCAAGTACTTGCTGTAAATAGTAATACTGTATCATCTGCATAAGATATAATTTTGCTGTTTATATTTATTCTAGTTATTTCATCGATGTATATTAGAAACAATATTGGACCAAGCACCGTGCTCTGTAGTACACTTGTTCGTATTATTTTTGTTTCACTTAAGCTGTCATTAATTTTTACATATTGTGTTCTGTCTTCCAGGTAGCTTTTTAAAATTTCCAATACAATCCCTCTTATTCCCATTTGTTCTATCCTATTTAATAATATCTTATGAGAAACGGTATCAAGGCCTTGGCCAAGTCCATGATACTACGATACTGACATTCTTCTTTGCATTCTTTCGATAACCTGACTTCTGGTTATGCTAGCAAGTTACAATCCTAAAATAAATTTGTCCAATTTCTTATTTGACATTCTCATTATAACACTAGCATCCAATATAGTCCCCTATGGCTATGCAGATTAAACTAGTATCTACATGAATCCCTACGGTATGAAGATTCAGTTAAAAATGAGAACAAAGCTCTGAAATGAATTTATTTACCAACTTTGTCTTAATTTTTTTTTCATTTTAATGAATTGCTTTTCGTAAAATCTCATTCAGTTTCTTGGAAATGCTTGGCCTTTAAAACGTTTTTCGCCCTTATTTTGAGCTCATCAGAAAGGCACAAAGCCACTCATAACGACGTTTCATGCAAAACCCAGGCAATATCATCTTTGCTTTTACACCGTTCTTTTTTTAGTTTATTTCTGTTATTTATAGATTGCATCAGTAATCATAGTAATCCATGGCAATAATTTGTTTGATTTATTACTTATTTTATTAGTGTTACTAGAGTTGTCTATATGCATTGTTCATGTTTTTATGAAATAGTCCGTCATGTTTTCTGTTTTGTTAGTTCTATAAATATCCTGCCACGTTTCAATCTCTAATGGAGGCTATCCAGAACTCTAGGCAAGACCCCAACTATCTTCCAAATAGAAATCTATGCTATAGATCTATGTGCCCAAAAATGCATAAACAAGGGCATTCGAAGGGCAAAGATCTACATACTTTCAGATAGCCAGGCAGCGTTAACAGCTCTCAGGTCCTATACCTTTGAGCCTAAAATTGCCTGGAAATGTAAACAATCCCTGAAGCAATTGGCAAAAAACAAGGTTACCTTGATGTGGGTGCCAGGGCATGAGGAAATAGAAAGAAATGAATTAGCCGACGTCCTTGCAAAAAAAAGGTGCCGAAGCCCCATTTTTTTGGACCCAAATCATTTTGTGGCTTCTCCAAGGTACACATAAGTGGGAGATCCTAAAATGGGAAAAGGAACAGAAAGAGTCCTACTGGAGGAATAATCCAGGCCAAAGACAAGCGAAAAAGTTCATAACTTATTCGACAAAGAATGCCACAAGGCTTCTCAAACTCGTCCGACTTAAGGCTAATGACAGGCCTTTTAGCAGGCCATTCTCCCTTAAGATGTCATCTTAAGAATATGGGCAATTGGGCAAGGCAGATGATGATACGTGCAGATACTGTGATACTGCAATAGAAACTGCGGAACACATTCTTTGCGAATGCAAGCTGCTGGTCCGGACTAGGCCAAAATATTCTTTTTTTTTACGGGGGAGGGGAAATCTTCAAAAAGACACCCTGCCTAGTGTTTGGCGGCCGGGTAGTGTGGAATTTCTACCCACTACCCTCCTGGCGCAGACGTTGTCGATGGGTTACCTTGTCAGCATAGTCAAGCTTGTGAGATCCTACCTTCATCGGAGGCAAATTCGTGTGAAGATTGTCGACAAGTTATCGAACTACAGGCCCATGGAAGCAGGCGAACCACATGGATCGGTACTCTCTCCCCACCTGTTCACCATCTACACCTCCGACATGCCAAGAACCGCAGGGACTTCTTTGGCGCTCTACGCAGACGACACGGCCATAATCGCAAGATCGTGGAGTGCAGGACTTGCCACCCGCAACCTCCAGGAAGCAGCATATCTTCTGGAAGAGTGGTGTAATAAGTGGAAAGTCAAAATCAACGCGGAGAAGAGTAAAGCCATCTTCTTCAAGAGAGTCAAGAACCAAACTCCCACAGGACACGTCTCCTTGAACGGCGAGAACATCCAATGGCACGATACCGTCAAGTACAGTTGGCGTTATCATGGATCGAAGCCTGACGTCGAGACTGAACACGGAAGCGATAATGCGTGAACAAAAAATTAAAATCAATTCCAACTCGCCCATGACGGAAACTGTCACTGTAGTGAATAAAAGCAAAAACACCCAGTACAAAGTTTACCATGTATATTTGTTTTAAATTGATAATTATGTTCTACCATCAGAGGGCATATCATAAGTCATTAGTTGTGGATGACCCACAAATGGTTCATAATTGCACCCCTGCTGGGCGAACTCAAACATACCGATCAGTCCTGAACAGCTATAAACTCTTCAGACCCAAATATTGTGGAAGTTCATTGACCAACGACAAATAAAACCGTAACATAGATTATACACCAACAAAATCTGCCGCTGTCTAAAAAGTAAGGAATATTTTAAAAGTTAATTGTTTAAGTTAAATAAGTGTCAACAAAACAATTTCAAAAATATCAAACGAATTCACCTAACAACCTAAGCATTACGTAAACAAGGTAACAAACATTTGCAGAAAATTACCAAATAATAAACTATTACACTTATCAAAAGTGCCATCATGTCAAACCGCGAATCCGAAATATAGAGCCGAAGTGTAAAAAATTCAATTTACGTTTTCGCGGTACGCGTACGGTTTCATTAAATTTCGTAATGATCATAAAAGCTACATTTTAGTGAAAGTACTCCCCCGCGACTCTACTTATTTACACCTTGCGTATAAATCGCGAGATGACCCAGGTCCATTTCCAGCATGCTGACTGGACAACGTTAACCTGATTCTTTTGGGAGCCGGTTACAAACACGCACTGACCACTGGATAGTGGGACTGAAAAAAAAATATCATTCAGAATTCCCTAACAGCCTTTGAGTTCAAAGTGTGTCGAGTTCGGTGAAAGACGCATGTTTCGTGGCTCCTAAGGGATATCGAGATAAATCCGGATAAAGCGGCAACAACACGCCGAAATTGTACTGAATTGAAGCGTGAACAATTCTGCATTGATTGATATAAATTAGAGCGAGTATTGCTATTTCCTATAGTTGATATTTGATTAAATTATGTTGGTTGAATAAAGCAACACAAAATAGTGTATATAAACACGCGTGAAAAGTGTACTGCTTCAGTGCTTGACTGTAAAATATATACCTGGATTCGTCCCTTCTTGAAGTCGGCGATATAAAATAAGCAACAGCCAGCCAGATGTGTGAATGAAACAGGTAAGTTTTTGTTTATGTAGCGTTAGCACTGACTTATTTATGTCTTTATTAAATTTTAAACAAGAATTGGAGATCAAAATTGAAAAGATATTAAATATAATATATAAGGTAATAAATGAAATGAAGAAGCTGCCCAAAATTGAAACTGATTGTTTCAAGAAAACGACATACTGGGCGAGCAAACTATCCCTTCAGACCTCTTTTCACATAATGCGCAAAAAAAAAATTGTTACCGGGAGATAGGACCCTTCCCAGCAACTCCACCGTAGATGGATATTTACTTCTGGAGCAGTTAATAAATAAAGAAAGAAAGGAAAAAAACTGAAAAAAATACAAAAATAAAATAAAAAATAAAAGCTGCCAGATTCAGAGACACAAGAAGCAGAAAAACAGAAGAAGAGAAATAGGGAGATGACGATAGATGGAAACTTAAAAGAAGCATGAAAACTGAAAAGAAGCATCTCGCAAATAAGTGCACCACACCCCAGCCCATGATGACAAATGGAAACTTAATAGAAGCATAGAAACTTAAAAGAAGCATCTCTCAAACACCTACACTTCCATCTTATATTCCCGCTCCATGCGCCATGCGGCTCTTGCTGCTGACAACAAGCAGGTCCAATGTCCAACCCGGCGTATGCATGCGTGTTGGAACGAACATCCATGGATGCCCGGAATTGGCAGCAATGCCCACCTTACGCTGGCAAATCAATCGATCAGAATTCCCTATTTTTTGTCTAATCGCAATATATATATTTTTAAATAATCTTCAGACCTCTGGCTACAAAACTGTCAAGGCAGGTTTTTGAAAAATTCGAAATTAAACTTACGTAGGTCACAGTGGGGCTAAAAAAAAATTTACCATGCAAAATTCTCTACTGACATTAATTTTTGTAAAATCGCAATAGGTATATATTTTTTATAATAATCTTCAGACATCTCACTACAAAACTGTCGAGGCAGGTTTAAAAAAAAATCGATACATTCGTCGTTATAGTTGACCAAAATTGGACGAATAAGCAGAAAAATCAAAATAATTACGTGAATTAGCGAAATTACGGCCACTTCTTTCTTTTCTTAGTTGATTTTGAGTAAATATACTCTGAAAAATGTCTTGAAGTTTTCACCAAGAAATTGGCCAAAATATGGACGAAATCGGTCAGAAGTAGAAAATATTCCCGAATTTTAAAAATACTTACTTAATATTTTATTTATAGCTCTACTTATTCTAAAATACATCCCAAATTGGCAAAAACGGCAAGCTAAAAGCCTAACATACATTTAAAATGACAAATATAATACCGTCAAGTATCTTGGCGTTATCATGGATCGAAGCCTGACGTGAAGACAGAACACGGAAGCGATAATACAGAAAGCGAGGACGAGGAGGACTCTACTTTACCCTATGATAGGTAGACAGAGCCAACTCAACCTGAGGAGCAAGCTCACGCTTATCAGGACCCTCATTGCACCTGTTCTGACCTACGCCTCCGTTGCCTGGGGATACCAAGCAGCCACCCATCTGAAGAGGATACAAGCCGTGGAAAACGTCGCACTTCGGTGCGTAGTGGATGCACCATGGTTTGTCAGAAACGCCGACATCTTCAGAGACCTGGAATACATCCCAGTAACTGAAGTCATCCGGAACAGAGCGAAGAACCTATACGCCCGTGCAGCAGAGCATGGGAATGCGCTGGTCAGACAGGCGACTGACTATGACCCCAACGACGCTCCGAGGCACAAGAGGCCGAAGCTCCAGATCCTGGATAATGGGTAAGTATAACTAACCCTTTATCTGTTACAGCCCGATCTGCAAGCCACACCGCAAGGAGACAATGACCAAAAACATCCAATTACCCGATCCCGGGGGTACCAAGCAAACAACCAGCTCGGTACCCTTACCCTAGCCCGTACCGGCCTCTGACGCTAAGAAAGCGTCTCTGGCCGAACACAATCCTGAACTACACAGTTCACACTTCCTTCCAACGAAATCGGAGCACATGATGCCAATTGGCACCCTGGGCTTCCGACTAGTCAACACCCCCCAAATCCCTTTCAAACTCCGAGAGGGCTCGGTAACAGCCGTTCCCTCTCACGACAGACGAAAGACGCTCCCGGGAGCCTATACATGCCAGTGAAGAAAGAAGACCAAGACAGAAGAGCTCCAGAAGAAACGACCCAGCTGGCAGGGTCCAACAGCCAGGACCAGCGGAGGTTTGCTAACATCGCTAACATCGCCAATACCCCTTACGAGGCCGGTCCAGATCTACAGCGATGATTGAGGCAAAGCTCGACCCCTAATCATCCGAGACCGTCATCTTTAGTCAAGAATATTGGCGCGCGACCAAAATTATTATACAGTAGAAAATAGTTTCGAAAGCTAATAAAATTCACATCAAAATGAACTATAGGTCAACTATAACAACGCATGTACGTTCAATTTTGATTTTTTTTTCAAAAATCTGCCTCGACAGTTTTGTAGCCAGAAGTCTGACGATTATTTAAAAAAACGTAGGTTTCCGAGTAGACAAAAATTAAAGGCTGTATAGAATTGTGAATGGTAAATTTCCTGTCAGCCCTCCTGTGCACTGGTTCGTATCCTATATCGTGCGCGCGGCTGGGCTTTGATATCGCGAGTTTTAAGTCGCTTGGTAGTAATCTGTAGAATTTTGTTAATAGCTTGACAATAGAAGCGAGCTACAGGTTAGAGTTCGAATTTGGCCAAAGTAATGACCCCGTACCCCGTTAATTACCCTCATATCTTTATACTTGAAAAACACCCGAAAAGTTGTGACGTTACAAACAAAACCGCGTCACTCTGGACTACGCTCTCACGAGATTACGTACACCTGTGTTTACGTTATCGAAGAATGTTTATATTGACCATATAAATTGAAGTGTCTTATCATTGTGAACCACCCTAGCTTCGCTCGATATGTGCGTCTTTAAAGATTTTTAAAACTGTACGAATTGGACACTTACTGCAAGAAAACGCGTAAAAATATTATTGTATAGCTACCGGGCGATCTTTATTTTTGTACCAAATTATACAGAATTTCGGAAATATGTAAATTTGGATTAATAGACGCAGGAATAAATTTAAAAGTTTATACAGGGGGTCTGTTTTGTTTGTTTCACAATTTGTAATCAAACACAAAAACTCGACATACACCCACACACACACACAGAAATATCCCTCTACGTACACGCACCACACAAACTAACCAAGCAGGGCACTAGGTATCCAATTAAGCTGGCATTTTTTCAGCGCTATTGGCATGTTAAATTTTATAATAAAAGATAAATAATGAGAAACTACTCTATTGCTAAATGACCCTATTATTGTGTACCAAATCCGACTTACTCACAGTGGTTGCAGTCTGTTAGGGCTAATTGTAGATGTCAACGTCTAATGTGGACACAATACATGTTGATATACCGGAGTTCATATGTCAGTCGGTTTAACCAATGTTGACCAGTTTGAACAGTCAATCATGTAGTTATAATCAGTAGAATTATAACAAAATTACTTTAATTTCCGTACGCCTAAAACAAAGTTCATTAAATATTTTTTTTAGGGTTCTAAAAACAAAAATTACTTAAAATTTGTTTTAGGGTCAAAAAGAGAAGTTAAAATCTTGCATTAGGTCAATGAGTGAAGTCTCTGGGATTGAAGATTATTGTAAAAAGTTGGCGCCATTCTATAAGTGTCTCGGTAACGTCATGTTAACTATGAGGTCATGCCTGGACGAAAACGAGAAAAAATCATTACATGAGGCTTTGGACGCACTCAATGCATTGCAGGAGTTCATATGTTTTAATCATGGCGAGCGTCTAGTACGTAAGTATAACATATAGCTAACGGTTTTAACTGTGGTTTTAATTCTAAGTAAAATCCGCTGCCTAAGGAATAAGAAAGTCAAGATTCATCCAAGTTTCTTTAAACAAACACATCTTGATATTATATTTGGAGTTTAGTATGTGGAAATAATTGCTGATAGAATTTGAATAACATATTTGAAATCCTCTGCAACAAAACCGACCGACCGACTGACTGACCGTTCAACCGACGTAATACATGAGAAACACATAGTGGGACATATCGGTCAAGACACTTTTGCATTTTTGTGTGTGTAATTTTTAATAATAATGGTTAATAAGTTTTTAGTTAATTTCCAATTAATTCCCAGAAATAGTCATCATTTATTTTTATTTCTGCCACATTTTCAGGAAAGATTCAACCGTATTGAACCGCCATTATATTTTTTTGTAAAAATGACGTGGAATTATGTGGAAAATTAATGTCCTTAAAAAACACTGCTTCTTTTATAATAATTTTTACAGCAAGTGTGAATTTTTAAAACAAATTTCAAAATAAATTCTCACAATTTTAAGTACCATCTTAAACCACCATATATTTTTTTAAATGATAAGTGGCATTTAAAAGCTTACATATTAAACATTTAATTACAGTTCTCAGGACATTCTAGGGTAATTTCTAGAAGAAATCATCATTTATTTCTGCCACGTTTTTAGGGCATTTGCAGTGATATTCAACTGCCGTTTTTTTTTTAATGGCTCGTAGCATTGAAAAACTTAAGTCCTAAGGAAATATATGTTACCTTTTTTATTCTTTAACAATAATTTGTGTAGTAAGTATAAATTTTCATAATATTTTTTTGGAATGCCCACTATTTTAAGGAACACATAATGCTGCCATTTTGTTTTGTAAAATATGTCAACTAGCATTAAAAATCTTAAGTTCTAACGAAGAAATTGGTACCAAGTTTTCTTATTCAATAAGAATTATGGATAAAATTTTCCGCTTTTTGTATGAATGTATGAATTTGACACCGATTAGGGCGCCATCTTGGGTAAAATAATGTTGCCTTCTGTAATTAAATACATAATACAAAAGTTTTTCATACTCATCAGGTAATTTCAGATTAATTATAATTGATTATCAGTAGAGAGAATCATTTACTTTATTTCTTATCTTGTTTTTAGGACAATTTCAGTCATATTGAGCCGCCATTTTGTTTTTTGAAATAACGGTCAACGGCATTCGAAAGATTAGGTCCTGACGAAAAAATTTATATACTGGTTTTATTTCTTTTTACAATAATTAGTACTGTAAATATAATTATAGGAATGTTGAAAATACTCACCATTTCAGGCGCCACATTAAGCCACCATTTGCTTTTTTTTTAAAACGCCAAGTGGAATTTGAAAGCTTAGATGTTAACGAACAAATTGGTGCCTTAATTTTTTTTTCCATTTATTCAAATTTCAAAAGGTGATCCGGTTGACATGGAATATACCATATAATATAGTATATTTCGAAAATGACCTCATTTTTGTATATTGTATGGTAATCCGTAGGAAATGTTCGAACTTTTTTTGGTTTACGGGAAACTTTCGAGAAATGTGTTAGTTTGAACTTTATTAACGTTTATATTGGATTAAGTTAATGCAGTAATAAACACTACTTATGAAATTATTATAATTTCGTAATTTCAGACTTTGTCGAACAAATATATATACATGCCATCGGAACTCAGAAAAAAATTACTTTGATACATAAAAAAAATCAGTTATAAAGTAAAAGATACCAGCTTTTCAAATATACGAAAAGAGAATTATGTAATTCAGGGCGTTTCGTGATAAGCAAATATACCGCTATTTATAGTCTCGGAATCGGAAATGTAGTTTGCTAAGAAATATGATACTTACAAAATCAGTAGACAAGAGTTCACGTATACATAATGGAAAGATACATGTGTCTACCTGTGTATAATATAAAGCAGATGTATGCTCTTTATAAACATATTTTTTATTTCCCCACACATCGAGTTATGTTAAAAATTTTGAAAAAATGTCGAAAAAAGTTTTTTATTTTTTCTTATGTTGCCGGTCTGAAAATCATGCAAACTTTAGATGATCTTATTAATTGCACTTCAAATAACATATAAAAAAATAGGTTATCTGCCTCCGAACATGCTTGAGATGTATAGATAAAATTAGCTTGAGCTACCAGTAAATAGGCCGGAAATTGTGTAAAAGCTGGGAGACAGCACCGATCTTAAAAATTCCATTTACGTTGTGTTCCTTGAACCCTTAGAATCATTCGTCACCACCAACATCTTTGCGGGGTTTATGGGGGTTATAAGCCCCAAAAATGCCCCAAAATTTAAACCTTGAAAAAAACGTTTAAAAATGAAAATTTCGGCCTGGAGGGATTCTACACGGAGGTTTTGAAGTCGCTGATCACGAATTCGATTCAATTAGGGAAATTCAAAATGGCGGACTGGAAATCAGGCCATTTTCTAGAAAAAATGAGAATAGATATTTTAGCCTTGAGAAATTTATACTCGGGGATTTTCGAGGTCGCTGATTACAAATTCGAGGTCTAATTTTGTAAATTCAAAATATCGGATCGGAAGTAGACTCAATTTATCAGGAAAACCCGTAAAGTGAACTTCATATTTCTAAGTCAAATAAAAAATTCCCGAAAAAGGAGTGAATACGGCGTGAGACACCCAAAAAAAGCCATAAAACTCGGCCATAAAAGTGTCAAAGCCGACGTAATTTATTGCGGCTCAGGACCGTACTTAAAATTATTGTGCCGTGAGTTACAATCTAATTAATTTGGTTGATGGTTGATAAATAAATAGTTATTTGTTACAGTGATAATGATAAATTTAAATAAAATATTCTGTTTTGCTTGTGTTAAGATAGGAATAATATTTTATATATTGATGGATTTTATTAGTCTAAATTAAAATTATACTAAATATTCTTTTGTTGCTCAGTTTCGCCAATAATAATTTAATATACCTATCGAATTATTATTGTTGCCCAGCAAGGATCTCGAGGAGGTACGAGAAATTCCTTGACAAAAAATGTGGGTTCAGAGTTAAGGTTATCGATGTTATTAAAATAGGTCAAAGAAATAAAGCAAATTTTTAAATTCATTAAATGAAGGGAATATTGAATTTATGTCAATAACCCGCAATCTAATTAACTCAGATTAAATAAATAAACAACATTCTAGAAAACAAACAAATAATTGAAATAAATAAATTCAATTCTGGACAGCATATAAATAACTATAAAATAAATAAATTCAGTTCTGAAAAAGAAACAAATAAATAATTATCAAATAAAATATGTATACATATAATATACTTAATAAATAAAAATAACGTTATATTGAATTTGCGCGAATGTAAAACACTAATGAAACGATAAGTTCACAATGTACACTAAATCAAATCACATATAACATTTTATTTAAAACTCTAATCACTACACTCACTCAACACTTCACAACCACTTTCTAAATCGGTATCATCGTCGGTATCTGAATCTACAGATATTATTAAATGGTCTTGATTAGGGCTGATGCTTTTTTCTAACTTAATAAATTCATCTTCAATTTTAATGACATGCTGAATACACTTGGTGTTATTTCTCCCACTTTAGCTTTAATAAGGTCGACTAGTTTGGCATCAAATTTGGGGAAGGTGTTATTTTTGCGAATACTTCTTTTCAGCTGACTCCATATTAGTTCTATCGGGTTAAAAATGCAAAAATATGAGGGGTAACCGTAAAACTGTATGTCCTTGAGCTTTAGCCATGCTATCAATCATATATTGTTTTGGGAAGTTTTGCTTCTTAACAATTTCCAAAAGATCTTTCTTCCTAAAATTTTCTTCAAATTCCAAATTATGTTTTCGGAGAAATTCTTGAATATTTTTTTCTTTGTTCCCGTATTTGGTATTTTCTCAATTTGTCGCGAATGATACGAAGCATTGTCTAAAACAATTACGCTGTTTTCTTCTATATTTGGTAGCAATGAAGTCTGAAACCATGCTTCAAAAATATCCGCAGTCATGTTTTGTTGATAGTCAACGTTTGATTCTTCAATTTTTTTCCCACTTAATTTGAGACCATTATGCACCCATCCATTTTCTGATCCACAATGTACAATTACTAATCTGGTTCCTTTATTTGCAGGCATACCAACTTTACATTTCTTTGAACCATCTATCCAGCCTTTTTCACTGTATCATGGGTATCATACCAAGCTTCATCTAAAAATTATTAATAATCTTGAACCACCGTTGGTACCTCATTTTCCATATACTTGTTATAAATTAAATCTCTTAACAATTTCACCATAGACGAATCTAATGCTCGTGCTGCTCCTTTATCCGATCTAACTTTTCGATTAGGTACCACATCCTTAATTATTCTATAGATAGACCGTTCTGAAATTTCTGTTAAGTAGGCCGTTTTTTCCACGGCCCCTTTGTCGCCTTCACTTTCTTTTATATTTTTATAAACGTTTAAAACTACTTTTTTGGTATGTTCGCATAAATATTGTCTAGAACTTTTCTCTGTAATTTGCGAGCCATTACCATTTCCCATATCTTCGTTAAATTCTCTGCTGGTGCTAGGTTGAGGATCTTCCCAAGGCCTAAACATTATCACAATATTATTTTACCACAGCCACTAAAAAACGGAAAACACTCGAATATTTCACCATCCGCCGGAATGTTTTTAGACAACTACATAAAATACGCTTAAACAAAGAGCAATTTCACTTATCTGTTAAAGTATTATACATTCTAGGCACTCACAATCAAAATAAAATGTAAACACTGAACCACACACTGTATTATTGTATGAAGCACATAACCTATATATTCTAAATATAACACAACTCGTTCGAAATATCGCGGAAGAATGTGGTCCGTCTTTGCTTAATACCTGTGCCGTTCTGCTTACCCTTTTACAGTATTGTGTCTGCCTTCGTGTACAAAATTAAGTAAACAGTAGTGACCGTTAGATCGTAAAATATTTTAGGAGTGAGTGGCGTAATTATTAGAAATTATAACTGATACTGGCGAGTTTCCCTTAATTTCTTATTTTAATCCATGCCCCGCTCTATCCTAGTGGTAATAGGCGGCAAAGCTTTGAAATTTTTTATCTGACTTAGAAATATGAAGTTTACTTTATTTATATCGTTTTTGTGGTGAAAATGAGTTTTTTTTCGCTGATCACGAATTTAAGGTCCAATTTAGGAAATGCAAAATCACGGACCGGAAGTGCAGTCAATTTCTCAGAAGAAATTTGTACTTTTTTGGTTCTTGGGCTGAAAGTGGGAACTCGGGAGGTCTTCATTGTCATTAATGTTTTTTTATTATGAAAAAAAAATTATTCTGGCTAAGAAATATTAATATTTTTTCAGCTTATATCAAGCAATTGCATACACATTTTTTTTAAATCACAAAAATAAGAAAAACGTGTCTTTCCTGAGGAAATGGCTCTACTTCCGGCCCGCCGTTTTGAATTTCCCCTAATTTTCCACATACTTTATGTCTAACTGAACATTGGATGAACTCTGTGCAATCTTCAGTTACTTGTATTAGTAATTATAAAACTGTTAGCTCACAGTGTAGGTCAAATCACATTCACGGGGGTGTGGCTATATATTGTAAGGTTGACCTTATCAATAAATGTAAGGATTATTCTGTTAATAAATACCATATTGAAATCGATTTTGAAATTGCAGCAATTTCATTTAATGCAAATATGTGTATCGCCTGTATTTATAGGTCTCCAAACGGAGATTACAACAACTTTTTATTAAGATTATCTATGTTTTTGTCAGACGTTATTGTTAACTTTAAATATGTTGTATTAATGGGAGATTTCAATATAAATAGTTTAGTTATAAGTACAGATTATAAGCTATTGTCAGATGTTCTGGCCTCTTTCACTTTAAAAAATCATGTAACTGAACCTACTAGATTGGACTTGCGAAATGGTGTTATAAGAGCATGTACTTCCATTGATTATGTAATTACCAATATAGAAAAGAGCAACTGCACAATTATTGATCCACTTATATCCGACCATAAAGCTCAAATATTCTCGTGTGAGATGGGATCAAAAAACCTAGATAGAAACAAGCTGACAAAAATCCGTAGAAATTTTTCTGAGCAGAACGTGTCAAATTTTGAATTTGTATATTCTAGTCAATTACCATGCAGAAAGAATTATTCTGATATAAATGATTGTTATAGTGAATTTGCAGAGCACTTCGAATGGTGTTTAAATCTAACATGCCCTAAAAGAGAGATAAAAATTACAAACAAAAAACAAAACAAAACAAATCCTAAGGTAAATCAAGAAATTTCTAATTTAAAGTTTTTGTACTATATAGCAAAAGAATCAGGTAACCCAGAACTCATGAAGTCATTCAAAGAAAACCATTAATAATAAAATAGCAGAAATACATATTCAAGATAACACAAAAGATATACAAAATTCTGATAATAAAAACAAATCTCTATGGACAATTGTGAATAATAGACTAGGACGCAACACAAAAACTAAAAGTGAGATCAATATAAGGTTAAATGACAACATCATAAATAATAAACAAGAGGTATGTAATATTTTTGCAAATTACTTTACTACATCTGTAGAAAGCAAATTAAAAGATCATTTTGGAGATAACTTATCAAACAATTGTACAGTATCAAATCAAGTAATGGCTAACTCTATATTTATAAATCCAGTTACTCCCGAAGAAATCGTTAGTATAATAACAAATATGAAAAACAAATATTCTGTCGGAATAGATGAAATACATATTCGTCTACTAAAACATTGTAAACACGCCATAGCGAATACCATTGCAAATATTATTAATTTGTCGATACAACTAGGCCAATTTCCCAATGCACTAAAATTAGGCAAAGTTATTCCGTTGCATAAAAAAGATGATCCACTATTGACGCAAAATTATAGGCCAATAATTTTACTCAGCTACATGTCAAAAATCGCTGAAAAAGCAATAGCCACCAGAATTTATAACTATCTGGAAACTAACATGCTGTTTACCAACTGTCAATACGGATATAGAACTAACAGATCTACTGAATTAGCCAGTCTAGAGTTCAGTCAAAAAATTTACAATCACTTAGATAAGGGGAAAAAAGTAGCCGGACTCTTCTTTGATTTGACAGCTGCTTTCGATTGTGTTAACATAAAGTTTATGGAACTAAAATTAGAGACATTAGGTATTAGGGGCAACATTTTATATTGGCTGACGTCATACTTAGAAAACAGGAAAATTATCGTTTCATTGGACTCGCATACTTCTGATTTATTCAACATAAATATAGGAGTAGGGCAGGGATCCATAATTGGACCATTGCTTTTTTTAATATTTGTAAATGACCTCCCTGCTTATGTCACTGAGGGAGAAATATTTATGTACGCAGATGATACATCAGTTATTATTAATGCAAGCTGCATACAGGAATTAGAACAAAGAGCCAATGTTGTGATAAAGCAGTTTGAAGACTGGTGCCAAAAAAATTCTTTAATAATCAATATCAAGAAAACCGTCTTTATATACTTTTCAACTACCATATCTAGAACTCTACCCAGCATAAACTACGTAAGCACCAGCATAGGCACAAAATTTTTAGGAACCATAATAGATAGTACTCTAACTTTTAATCAACAAATTGACGACCTATGTGTTAAACTAGCAAAAAGCACATTTGCTCTTCTAAACCTCAAGAATGAACTTAACCGCCATGGTCTTTTAAACGCATATTACTCACTTGTGTATTCAGTCTTAAATTACAATATTATGGTATGGGGCCAATCAACCGATATAGGTAGAATTTTTGTAATGCAAAAACGAATAATTAGAATAATTTTTAACTTACAATTAAGACAGTCTTGTCGTCAAACTTTAAAAAAATACGAAATTCTAACAGTTCCCTGTATTTACATATTTAAATTGGCTTGTTTTGTGTATAAAAATTCCAACTTGTTTCATCTAAATAACGATGTACACAATTATAATCCAAGAAGCGCCCGGGAAATTCACATTAACAATTATAATCTGAGTAAATTCAGAAAATCGCCCTATTGTGCAGGCAGTTTAATTTTTAACAAACTTCCAGTCCAAATAAAAATACAAGACAGGTTTCAACTATTCAGGAAGACATTAAAAAAGTTTCTGGCTAAACAATGCTTCTATAGCTTGGAAGAATTCTATAACTACAATGAAAGTTGATTCTTATGCTCTTGATTTCTCCTATTATTTACACTACGTCGGGTGTGGTTTTAAATTCACGTAATAATTAATTGTTGTAAGCGGTTTTTCTATGTGTTTTTTTTACATTTTATGTCCATGTGTGCTGTTCAATTTTATATACATATATATTTATTTGTATCACATTTATTTTGTATCGTTTCTATGACAAAACCTACATTGTACTCTGTACTACTTATGGTGAATAAATGTTCTATTCTATTCTATTCTATTTTAATTGGATATCGGATTCATTATGAGCGACCAAGGAAACCCTCGAGTTTCCAATTTCAGACAAAAATACGAGTTCCTCCTGAGAAATTGACTCTACTTCCCATTTTGAATATACACAATTAGACCTCTGATTCGTAATCAGCTACCTCGAAAACCCCGAATACAGATTTTCAAGGCCAAAATATCCATTCTCATTTTATCTGGAAAATGACCGATTTTCGCTCCGCCATTTTGAATTTCCCAAATTGAACCTCAGTGATCAGCGACCTCGAAAATCCCCGAGTGGAGATTTCCAGGTCGAAATTTTAATTTTTAAAGATTTGAGGCATTTTTGGGGCTTATAGCCGCCATAACTCCTCCATTTTGTCCGGCCGCAAAGATGTTAGTGACGAATGATCCTGAGGGTTCAAGGAACACAACATAAAAGGAATTTTTAAAATCGGTGCTGTTTTCCAACTACACAGGGCATTAATATGCGACTGCCTTCGAGCCGTACAATTTGCAATATATTTCATGGAAATAGCTTAGGCCATCCGGAGAAAATGATTGAATACATGTAAAGAAGCATACGTATGAGTCGAATTGAAAACTTTGTTTTAAGAATATTCAAAATCAGTTACAAAGGCAGAATTTCGAACATAAAAAATCCCGTTGTTACACACAATCTATTTCTGTAGCAGTTTTTTTTCGTCCATTTATTCACTTGACATATTTTCCAGGATTTTACACAGCAGGAGGCCTCCAATGCATCAAAGAACGGATACAAGGTTTAGCACGTTGTCAAGCGGCTGTTTCAAGTATCATGACTCCAGGTCTCCACCAAACAGCAGTTGAAAAACGATCCACCTTTGAGATTAGTCGTAAAGATTGCGAGTGAGTATTATTAGTGCTTTTTTTTATTAAAACTGCTTCATATGCAGTGTGGAGCAGCCAAAGGGAATAAATTCAGATGTCTCAGACACTCGATGTCAGACTATTCATGTCCAGTATTGCAAAAAAGGATTTTTAGTGAAACATAAAAAATCAAATACAATGTAGAATAATAGCAATCAAGCAAGGTAAATAAAATGAAAATCAATAATTTCCATCAAAACATGCAGTCTCTAAAAAATAAGATTGAGTCACTGGAAGTAGTGTTAGATGACATTGACATTAACATAGTATGCATTAGTGAACATTGGTTATCTGAGATTGAATCTGAGTTTGTGTGTATCGATGGATACAGTTTAGCCAGTATTTTTTGTAGAAAGCAATTTCAACATGGAGGAGTTGCAATCTTTTGTAGAAATAACTTAAATCTTTCTATAAAAGAAACTAAATATATTGACAGATTATCAAGTGAACAAACTTTTGAAATATGTGGCATAGAAATTGTTTTAAAAAATAATGTATCATTGAAAATATTTACTTTATATAGATCACTATCAGCTCGTGAAAAATTATTCTTGAAAAACTATTGAATAAATATTGTAAAGGTAAAAATCAAAAAATTATTCTGTGTGGAGATTAAAATATAAATTATCTTTCTAATTCAGATATTCGCAATGAACTGGTAGATTTATTTTAATCATATAATGTTAATCTACTTGTCAACGAACCTACTACTACTAGATACGCTACAGATTCTTTTAGTGCAATTGATTGCATGTGTACAAATTTTGAGATTATAGATCATGAAATATTTTGTAATGTCTCACATAATGGTCTGTCGGATCACACATCACAAACTATGAGCATGATGTTAAATTTTAACAAAACTGATAATTTTGTGTATACCAGGATGTATAGTAATGCCAAATTATAATAATTTTTACATATATTTAAGTAAGGAAAATTGGGTAGATGCATATGAGAGTAAGTCAATAAACGATGGTTTTGAAAAATTTGCTAATATTATAAGTCGTTATTTTGAAATGTCATTTCCTTGCAAAAAATTAATCAAAGTCATAAAGCAAAAAAATCAACGGATTACCACGGGTATTAAAGTTTCAGCTCAAAATTAAAAATCTATTTACAACCTGATGACTCAGACAGGAAATTAATAACTTGCCAATTTTTATAAAAAATGTATGAAAATATATAAGAAGGTAGTTAAAGAGGCAAAGAAGTTACATAATGCTAAGGTATATGAACGTTTAGGAGATGAGTCTATATGGAAATTAATTAAGGATGTGAAAGATGCAAATAAGAATTTAAAAAACAGTGAGTGAGGTAAAGGTAGCGGACAAAACTATTCATGATGCCAAAGAAATCGCTAATAATTTTAATAACTTTTTTATAGAAAAGCCTAATAACTTGAATGCCATATTTTCTAGTGAAAATAATAATTTTAATTTTAAAACAAAAAAGACTTACCCGACCATGTTTCTTAAACCTGTTTCAGAAAATGAGGTATTCAATACTATTAATGATTTGCACAAATTCAATTCGTCTGGGCTGGATTGCATTTCTTCTAGTTTATTAAAGTCCGTTGTAAATTTCATAACATATCCTTTAACATTTTTAATAAATCGTTCAATATCTGATGGTATATTTCCAGATATATTTAAAGTAGCTAGAGTTATACCATTACACAAAAAATGGGACACTACTTGTATGGAGAATTATAGACCAGTATCTTTATTGAGTGCTATCTCAAAGGTACTGGAGAAAATTATGTTTGGTAAAATAATGATTTTATTCCAAATACATAATATTTCAAATAATGCGCAACATGGTTTTAGGAATGGTAGGAACACACAATCAGCTTTACTTGATTTCTTAAATAAATTGTACAATGACCTTGATCTAAATATAAAATGTTTCCGTCTATTCATGGATCAAAGTAAAGCTTTTGACTTGGTCAACCACGATTTTCTTATGGAGAAACTTAACGAATATGGTCTTAGGGGTAAAATTGGTAACTGGATTAACTCTTACTTATCAGGCAGGAAACAGGTAGTGGAATCAATGGAATTAGGTCATACGAACGTGATGTTAAAATAGGTGTAACACAAGGGTCCTTTCTGGGACCCTTGTTATTTTTAATATTTATAAAATTGAGTCAAAATCCATTGAACAAGTAACCTCAACAAAATTTCTTGGAATATATATAGATAATAAATTAACTTGGCAGAATCACGTTGATTATTTATGCAGTAAACTTTCTCCATTATGTTACGCATTGTTTCTTCTCAGAGATATCACAAATAGATCCGTCTGTTTAGTTTTTTATCATTCTCATGTTCTATCTAGGTTGAGGTATGGTATAATATTTTGGGCAGTGGCGGCTCGTCAGGGGAGGCAGGGGAGGCTGAGCCTCCCCTTGGAAGAACCACCATATCTTCAAAAGCAATATCTTAAGAAATTTCTATTAGGTATATCTCAATTTTCAATATTTTTTATTGTTTATAATTCATTAATTAATTTTCAGTGTATATATAAAATTTTTGCATATCCTTTCCACAAACATACCTATAACGTTACAGTCCGGATAGTCTTTGTATGCATATTGTCCGGTCGACCGGTCTTTTATTGAATGAACACTGCGGTTCTCTGGAGGCTAATACGAACTAGCTTCCAACTTTAACGCATTTACTTATAACATGAATGACCTTGAATTTCTTTGCGCTGTGTAAAATAGCAACACTTGGAATAGCCAAGTATGAGGCTAGCCTCAGATCTCATAGCGCATGTGCATGTTCAGATCATTCGCAAAGAAAACGAACTGTCAGTTGCGTTTAGCCGGTTTAAGATCAACTTGGCGTAAAAATACATAAAACATTTGATAGGTGGGCTAGAAATGAGTGCTCTAGGTGAAAATATTCCCAACAACATTTCTTGTTGTCCAGACGTGGTGGATTATTTGTTATTAAAAGGATTTACTACTCTTATTTATGACGAAAAGGTAAGAATTAAAAGAAATGCCAGACCTACACCAGCAATGCCTTCGTTAATTTTTAAAAGTGATAAACAAAACAGAGGGTTTTGTGATAACAATTATAAAATAGTCGAGTTGTTAACGGCATCAACAGTTAGAAACAAACATTATATTGTTGGAGATGTTTATTATTTCCTAGTGATCAATCCTCAATTTGGGGCAGGGCCGGGTTTAATAATTTGCAAAATTTGTCGCGACGTTTAGAAAGACACGAAAAATCCCAGGAGCACATTTCATCTTGCATTAAATTCGAAATGTTTGGTAAACAAAATATTGTAAATTTCTTGGATTCTGCACATAAGAGAGAAATAGAAAATTTTAATGAAAAGGTCCGTGAGATTAGGGAAATATTAAAGAGGTTAATAGATGCCGTTATATATTTATCTTCACAAGGAAATTCATTCCGAGGACATGACGAAAAACGAGAATCGTGCAGTAAAGGAAATTTCAAAGAGCTGGTAGATTTTCAGCACTTAAACGCATAAAAACATTTTTACTAGAAACAAAATGAGTCAAGACCGCCTCTCAAATGTATCGCTTATTTCAATAGAAAAACGTTTTTTGTCAGAATTGAAGAAACGCGATTCATTTTATGATGAAGTAATCAACCATTTTGCTAGTTCCAAAAATCGCAGGTTACCACTCATTTATTAAAATATTTAGGCTTTAAAGCAGAGAATAATATAGCTAGTTGTTGATTTAGAAAAAATATTTATTTGTGTTATTTATTTTTAGGAAATATTTTTTAATTCTCCATAATATAGAGTTCCACAGTTATATATTTTTTATATAACTTCTTTCTCAAAACTGTTTTAATTTTTATTAAACGTTATAATTTTACACTCCTGGCAGTGATAATGAATACAATTTTTTGTTTGTAAAAAAAAACACTTTAATTTTTTTACCAAAACTATTTTTATTTTTATTAAAAGTTATATAATTTAATTATAAGTGGGATAGTAGGGTTCCTTTGGATACCGATTTTCATGAGAATGATTTTTTCATCTCATCATATTTTCTATTTCCTTTTCATTCTATTCTTTTATTAGTTCTATTCCCTCAAGTCGTGAATCGGTATCCTGGCGAACAACCCACGGCAAAAAAATGTAACGCGTCGTTGTACTACCTCAGGGGTGGTGGGGAAATGTACAAATTGTCATATTGCACATCAGTTGTCTTTCGGAATATCAAGCCTCCTCTGCAGACAATATCACGAGCCGCCACTGATTTTGGGGTATGTCAGGTCACTTTAATAGACTGTTTAAACTTCAGAAATTAATAGTTAGAACAATCGTGGGCGCTTCAAGACTGCAGTCATGTAGGGCCATTTTTAAAAAATTAAATTTATTAAATTTACCTTGTCTATTATTTATATACGAAATTCTGCTTTATGTCAAGGGTAATTACCAAAACTTTTTATCAAACAACTGTTTTCACGAGTACGATACCAGGTTTAATATGGATTTAACTACGCTTTCACATAATTTAAAGTTATTTGAAAATTGCACAACTTACATGGGAATTAAATGTTTTAATAATCTGCCACTTGAAATAAAAAATATTGCTAACATAAGAATATATAAATAGCAAGTCTTTAATTTTATGTTGGAACGTAATTTTTACAGTGTTGAAGAATTTTTAAATTAATGTGTATATGTTAAATTGATGTTGTAACTTAATTTATTTGTTAACATGATGTTATATGATATGTTTGTGTAAGATTTTATTTTACATAGGATTTTAATGTTTTATATTTATTGTTTTTTGCAATATTTATTATTTTTTGCAACAAACAAATTAAAACTCAGCAGACAGAGCTGACCATGCACATGTGGTGGGATAGCAGGTGGCATTTTTTACGATTTGTTATACTATACTACGATAGAAAAGAATACCCTAGTTGCTTCGTTCTCGCTTGCTCTTATTGCCAATTATTGCTATACCAAAACGAACACTTTCTGAATCTGTGTACATTTTATGAGTGTACAGTATATATTTTTTTTTTTTAGGAATTTAGAAGAATTACGGACATGTACGGCCAACGAATTAAACAAATGTAGTGACAGCAGACCGGCAAAATTTGTTGATGACTTGTTTAACGTTATTAAGGAACATATCTCTTATTGTAATAGTGGAACTCTGAGAGGTTGTTGGTCACTTACTAAAGTAAGCGTATTCCTACTAGTGACTTCCTTGATTCGTTTAAAAATGTACTAGTTTATTTCGTGGATGCTCGGCTAACAACTTTTTTATTATCTCAGATTTGTAAGAAAATTGTAGCATCTTCTATTGCTACCATTTGTTGATATATAAAAATGAACAATGAGAAAAATATATTTGACGTTTACTGGTGCAACAAATGGAAGATGTTCGATGCTCTATATAATTATGTATGATTGTTGATTAGTTTTGTCACAGACATTGCCTATAAACAGTAGTTTAATAGTTTATAAAATTAGGTATCATGTTATGTTTAGAACTTATATATTTATGTTTACTGTATAACAATTATTTTCCTTTTACATTTGTGATACATATTTCATTGTAGGTATGTGAGAAATATGTTGGCTTTTCCTTTTAAATCAGTTACAATTTTATCACATATTTGTCGTCTTGTTAATACTTTTTTATTAATAGATGTTGTCCATGTTGTTGTCTAGTATAGTATAATGATAAAACGAAATGTTATAGTAAAAATTAATAAAAAAATTTCACCTAATATTGCGTTTTATTTCTGGTAATGCTCAAAAGTTACTATTGCCAACTGAGACAGTATGGGAGCAAGCCTGCGCCTAGGGAGTGAATTAGATTTGTATACGTCAGTTTATTCTAAATATTGTAAAATACAGGGACCAATTAGACAAACAAAAAACCTATGTGACTTTTTCTCTAGGGGCACTTTGAAAAAAACTGACCTAGGTTTAACAATTTAATGTTAAGGTAGGAAACATTTGAGAACCACTGTTTTTCAGGGTCAATGTATGTTATAGTTCCGAATATTAGAAATAATAAAAAATTAAATACCCGATTTGTGTTCCCACCGCCGGAAGAAGTGCGGTACTTTGATGGGATTACTTGTACCGAACTTTTTATACCACTAATTATGAAAATGTAAATAATTCATTCTCTTTTGTCACAACGCAAGCATAGCATGGCCGCAGGGGTTTAAATAGGATTTGTTTATATGTGTTTTTTAATTTGGTGTAACCTATTTTGATACCTAAATATTAAAACGTGTTACATCGGTGCGAACGGCAGCCGATTTTTGGTGGAGAGCATAGGTCGTGGGTTAGGATTGTGTGTGGACACTCAAAAGGGCGCCACCGGCTGTATGTTACATAATATGATTTAAATAATTTTGCCAGCACGGAACAAAATTAAGTTACTAGCAACCATGCGATGGAATTCTCAAAATATCTCTACAATATCAAAACTTACTTTACTCTCTCAAATCTCAAAATTTAAGCAAATACCAGGAGTACCAGTAAATAATAAGAACATGTAGACATTAGACATTTATTACAACACACATGAGATATACAACAATAAAAACAATGAGTTTCACAATTATCCCCTAAACATAATCTGCATATGCAAAATAAATGCAAAATATGCGAATGACCCCTTCTAAAGTTATTTCAGTGATTTGACCCCTTTTTATAGAAATGCAAATACAGCTTCAAGTGTATTCTATTAAAAATACTTCATGTGTGACATAGTAGAAGGTAAATTAGTATCACGTGGTACCATGCGCTACTTACAGTAAAACATCTTAAGATATTTCATCATGGTAGGCATGTAGTTGCAAAATCGTTGTGTAATTTATTTTAATATTTCAACAAAAAATCACTGAATCAAACTATGATAATTTCTTTAAAATTATATAACTAAAATGAAACAATAAAACCTGGTTAGAGCCTTGGCGTTTTCTCTGAAAACTGCAGCGTGACCTGTCACCATTTCCTAAGATGTTCTCTACGTTGCTCACGACTACGACTCCGCGTCGCTCCCAAAATTCGGCCCAAATCTCTTGGAGACTGCTGTGGACAACTTTCCAACCAAAACTTCTCAAAATATCAGCAGAACCCACATAAACCAAACATCTGAGTAATAGACTTCCTCCTATTACTCCTCTAAATATTGGGCCCCCTTACATAACCAAAATGGCAGCACCATTCATTCTGAACATAAACCTCTCCAAAATATATGCCTATACCAAGTATAAGCCTCTCCAAACATAACTTATTTTCAAAGGGCCAGTCCCTCCAAACATATACTTGTACCAAACACTCTGTAATAATTACAATAAATAAGAACTAAATAAATCCCAAACTAAGTAAAATAAGAGCTCACCTCATATAGAGAGTATTACATAACTTCACGAGACACGTGGCGATCAGATTACGACAAGCAACAAAATTCCTTCCTGGAATTTACAAAATACTTCTGACAGGACGGTAAAGAAACACTGGGTACATCAAATCAAATCCATTTTCAGTGTTAACGATGTAAAATCCAAATTCTTCACTACAAAACCGGGACCGCCGCCTTCAGTTCTCTCGTCGCTGTCGAAAATCAATCCCCTCGACGGAAATCTGCCTGACAGTTCCTCCGCGTTGCCAACTTGAACATCTAGAGAACACTTTCTCTAGCCAATAAAAATGCGCCAACAAAAAGGGCTTCTAATTTAAAGACTGAATTACACCATTGTGTAATATCCCAACAACAAGAATACGTGAGTAACACCTCCGACTCAAAAATAATACATAAAAGAAAACACGCTTTCTTTCCTTGTTGAGAATTTCAGATATGCAACCTGCTATGCCCCTTTGAAGTACGAGTGGTTGCCTATCAAACAAATGAACTAATGGGTTAATCTACTGTGTTCAAACTGAAATTATTAATGTAGCTTTTTCAAATGCTACATTGGAACAACGTTATTGTAGCTATTATTGTCGTTCATAAGAATTTATAAAATTTAAAACTGGTTTATTAACATTTGTAATATTGTGCTAAAAGCTTAAACAATTAGTAATTATTTTATGACATTGGAAAACGAACTGTTAGACGTCCGAGATACGACAACAGAAAACAGTTGTGTATTTTAAGTTAGGAAAAAAATCTGATTTTTTTAACGAATTGTGCGCATAATTTTTCTCATTAAGCCGTTTAGGAGATATATTAAGTTTTCCACTTACAGTTTTGAGCCGCTTCAAAATACGCGGAAAATGAGAATTCTACGAAAGTTTCGTACGACCGGACATATCGATCTATAATTCTTACTATTCAGATCCGCTAAAAAAATGAAAATAACATGAAGTGTAGGGAAAAGTCTCAGCTTTAATGTGGAATGAATGTCAAAATTCATACAAATTTTTATCGTAGAGAAAAAAGTGTTAGAAGATGGCTTAGTAAACTTTATAACCGTTGATTTATTCATATCTTTGAGTTTTATGAATCCTCCCTATTTCTCCCGTAACAGTGAGTGCTTTTTCACTCCATGAATTTGATTCCAGGCATTTTAATTTATATTTCTTAAAAATCTCATAGAAGAATGTTAAGAAACAAATAACTTGTATATGTTTACTATATAATTGTGCATTTTCTGAACGCACATGAATAATGTAGACAAATTTAAAAAGTACTGCACGCATTTAAAAACTCTAAAGTCATTCGAAAGAATATATTTTATTGTACTTATAATCAAAAAAATTAAGACTGTGACATTATTATTAATAAAGATATAGCGAATTGAACTTAAAAAAATGGGGGTTACTGATCGATGAGAAATATACCCTCTACTTTGATCGCAAGGCATATTTTTCTAACAAAAGGAATTGCAAAAAATGTTAATTGGATTAATATATCATTATATAAGAATACATTTGCAAAATGAATTATCATTCTAACGACTCCCGGCAAAGATATGAACAAATCTGTGGATCAACTGTGCAAAGTTTACCAAGCCATCCTCTAACACTTTTTCTCCATGATGAATTTTTTATGATTTTGTGATTAGTTTCTACATTAAAGCTGATACTTTTCTCAACATTTCATGTTAATTTTATTATTTTAGGGGCTCTGAATAACAAGAATTATCGATCGATGAGCCCGGTCTTACGAAACTCTCGGAGAACTCTCAGTTTTCGCGCATTTCGAAGCGGTTCAAAACTATAAGTGGAAAACTCGATTTATCTTCTAAACGGCTTAAGTAAGACACAAATGTGTAAAGACCTTTTTTGTAGAGAAAGAGACGAGCTACAACTCTTGTTGAAAACTTTTTTCTCTGTTTCCATTATTTTTTAGAGCAAAAAAAAACGAAAATCAAAAAGTTTTTCCAAATTTTTTTGAAATTTTCCCGGAACTTGGAAGTGCAAGGAATGCATAATCTCATTATCCAGGTTATTACCTACTTAAATCCCGGAGATGACCATTATATTAATTTTTGTCACCCTATATGGCTAATTTGTCTGTATTAATAGGTAACACCCAATAACTGTACAATTGTTTTGAATTTATCACAAAATTTGTTCGAAATGACCTCCATCTCCACGAATATACATTTCCGCACGTCGAACTAAGGACATGCGTACTGCGTTCAACACATTTGGTAAATTAGGATAATTTTTTATAGTTTCTATGCACATTAAAGCACGTTGTTGCAATTGTTCTAAAGTGTCAGTTGGATCACGGCAAACCAGAGATTAAAAATGCCCCCAAAAATAAAAGTCTATCGGATTTAAGTCGGGCGATCTAGCAGGCCTTCCAGCAAATTTGGCAATGTTTGGCAAAACATTTGAGTGTATATCACCATTTAATCTAGCGGGTAATTGTATAGGTTCAATTATTTCATTGCCGCAAATTCCTGCCAACAAATTAACGCTGAACCGTCGCGCGTCGTTGAAAATGCGCCCTTCTTATCACACGTGGATTTTCGTCTGCCCAATAGTGCATATTTTTAAAATGAAACACTCCATTTCTGGTAAAACACGACTCATCGGAGAAACACAGAACGTTTAAAAAATCTTCATTTGCCGCGTGTTTTCTTAAAATCCACCTACAAAATTGCATTCGCTCTGCATAATCTTAAGGTTCTAGTCCTTGGACACGTTGATAGTGATAGGGATGTAAGTTCATAGCTCTCAATGTCCTCCATACCACAAAATGGAATACTCCCACACGGTTCGCGATATCGCGGGTGTTTAAAGTTAGATCCTCTTCTACGAGTTCCAAAATTTGAACCTCTGCGTCAATTATCCTTTCTTCGCGTTGTGGACCTCGTTCTCCTCCATGTCCATCGAGACGACCTATTTCTCAAAGACGCTGGTAAATACTAACAAATATACGAGCACAAGGATGACGTCGATTAGGTAACCTTAAACGATAAAGCTCTTCCACACCAGCTGCATTTCCACCACTTTCTCCATACACCAAGTGCATATCCGCGAGCTCTGGATAAGTGTAATCTCCCATAATGTCCAAAATCTGCGTTTTAAAATACCACACTAAACTGTGAATAACGTTATCACTAAAGCAAACAAAAAGAAAAACTTGCTCCAAAATTCAAAAAGTAACACAAAAAGCACGAACGAGAAGTAGTGTCTTACGTAACCAAGTACTAACGACTTGAATGATGGGTCAATAAAGTAAATCTTAACATAAGTGGCACAAAATTCAAAAAGAACAAAAGCAACGTACAAAACCAAGGAACGGGTAGGTCGCGTCATATGTGTTTACCAAGTAAGGACATAAACTGAAATTATTACTTGAGAATATTACAAGGGAGAGTATAGCAAGCGTAATAAGATAATTTGGCCATGAAGACGCAAAAAACATGGCGGTGTCCTGTGTCGGTCGCTTTTAACTGCTTTGTCGGCATGCTTTACGATGACCCCCGTCGCGGCCTAATGATCTATTAGGCTCACCATATATATTTGCACGAATGTCAGAGTATCATGTGCGACAAGATGCGAGACAATAAAGCCTACCCCAATATGACAGCAGTTCTCAAACTATGTTATTAAGTATTTTGGAAATTTTTGTTTATTTTTTTTCTCCAAAACTATGAGGTGTATTCCCCCATGTTATATAAGATTTTGTTTGTCTTGTCTTTCCCTACCACCAGTTTTTTTAATGACATGACACTAATTACACCCTGTATAATGGGGCGTAAATCGATCACTATATTTCAACCCGTGAATATCACAATCCACGTAGTGGACTGGAAGTATAGCAATTGTAAATAAATGTTTGTTTTTGGCTCCACTCCGGTCTACAAATGGGACATTTCTTTTTCTGGCAAACCGAACACAATGAGTGTTAATGCATTTTTAGAACGCGTTGAGGAATATAAAAAATCAGGTCGTGTATCTGACAAAGATTTGCTTGATTCTGTTGACGATTTACTCCGAGAGAAAGCCTTATTGTGGTATAGATCAGTTAGGGATAGAATAACAACTTGGGTAGGATTTGTTGATGAATTTCGGACTGAATATTTAGGGTATGATTATCAAAATAAATTATTAGTCGACCTGCTAAGTTCAATAATTCATAAGAATCGTTCAGATTGTGATACTAAAATGAAATTTGGTGGACAGGCAGTTCAGAAAGTACTAATAACAATGGGATATAGTGCCAATCAAAAAATTTCAAGAATGACAGTTGTGACCTTGAATCATGAAATGTCTAATACTTTTAATAACAAACTTTTATCCTTTTTATAAAGTGTTTACAAAAACAAACAGTAAAACCAAAATTTGAAAACGTAAAATAATTAATAAATATACAGTGTGTTCTAAAATCTTAGTCATCAATTTATTGAAAGTCAAAGTGATTCCGAAAATTCTGAAATATATGACTATAAAACGTACTCTAAGTGATATTTTAGGTAATTGTCAATTTTATGTGTCCCTTTTGCATGTTTTTTGTAGGTAAAGACGAGGTCTGAACAAATAATGCTAAAAAATGCTTTTGCCATAATAATAACTTTTCAATGTTGTATATCTCAAGAGTTCTCGAAATCTTGAAGACTTTCATTTATTGGTATGGAAATGGGATATCTAGACAGACTGCATACATGTACTAATTGTAATTTTACTGCCAAGTAAACTAGTAAACAAAAAAACTGTCATTATTAATTTTAATTTAAAATACTATTCACTGTCCGTTCCATAACAGTCGCTATCACATAAACACAATATTGTGCACTATAACTCAGCTCTAGCATATGAACACTCTTGGCTGCAGGTAATTTTACATGTACAAGAATGAATTCTTGACAAGCTACCAAAGCTCCTGGCGATGTACTCCATAGCGGTTGATAAACACCTTCATTTAATTTCCCCCATTGCTCAGGATCAGGAATATTCGGACTTGAGATCAAACTTTGTCCCCAAAGAAAGACACCTTGCAAGACAGCTCTTCTAACGTGCTGCACAAGCGATTTTCTTGTTGGTGGGAGCGACTGAAGTGGCCTTTGTTTTTTCGTAAAAAGATATTTGCGTGCCTCATTAATATCACAGATAGAAGTAGCTTTATCGTAGAGCAGAATGACAAATCTTTCGATACATTTAAATGCTTTAGAATCCGCCCTAAACTCGTTTTTTATATATAGCAAAGCCTCTGTCAAATCATCAAGCTGTTTTTTTTCCTTTGCCAAGAAATGAGGAAGTGGTGTCGCATTCTGTTAGTGCATGAAACATTGGTAGACATACTGACTTTCGTGGTCCTAGTCCCTTGGCAATTTCATGTGCAGGTATGAAAGAAAAGTTCTTGCCAGTGCCAAATGCTACCCATAAATATTTAGACTTTATTTCATAATAAAACCCTACTGCCAACACTAAAACATCAGTGTCAACTGTTCGGATTATTACAGATTCGTGACCCTCCTGAACGGCATGAAACGCATGTAGTAAGTAAAATTCTAACATCAGCCTCTTCAGAGCAAGTTTCCAGAAGTTACGATAATCTCTTTTTCGGTGTCAGTCGTTAGTATTTCTGAATTAATATATGAGAATAATTCTTCCTTATTTTTATCCGCCCTCAAGAAGGCTTGCCACTGAGATGGAATATTTGTTGAAGGGGTTACAACATATCTTGTCCCAGATCCTCGTGCTTGCCGGGTCTGTTGTTTAAGACTGTTCGGTTTGTATACATCCCAAACAATATCAAGTCTTTGGGTATTTTGAAGCTGTCTAAGAATGTAGGGGAAAAAACATTTTTATAATACTCTTGAAAGATACGGCATTTGCAAGCTTTCAACATTTGGACGATGACAGGGATATATATATATATATACAGGGTGAACAAACTCAAGTCGGTATTGCTAATTTCTTTATTATTGAAGCTAAGAGGTTAGGTAGTAGTAGTAGTATTTATTCCGCTGATTAACAGAAAAACAATTAAATATCGCTTTTCCGATATATTTCAAAAAATGTATTTTTTTTTAATGGGACACCCTTTATATTTGTACCCTAATCGACTAGCAATTTTTTCCTTCTTTCTTTTCTGTTAGCACCACGTTAATCAGCGGAAAAATACTAATAGTTCACCAATTTAACCGACCTCGTAGCTTCAATAATAAAGAAGTTGTCAATATTGCCGACTTGAGTTTGTTCACCCTGTATAAATATATACATACTGTTTAAGATATATTATTGTTAACATATCTAACAGATGTAATATACATTACCTTCAATCTTTCACACATATCATAACAGTAGTTTTTGCTCGTATTATAATAAATCATCTATTTTTTTATTTTTAAGGTTGTGACCAAAAAAAAAACTGGCACTATATCACAATCTGTTTGGCGCTAAACATTTTGTAAGCATGCCAAATCTCATGTTAGTATCACAAACTGAACGATTGTTGTGGCTATCAACCCGACTATATGGGATGAGATACGCAAAAGAGAACAAAAGTCATACGAGCGTGTGGGAGAATATTTTGCATGCATGGTCAATATGTTTAATAGGCTTCCACAAAAACCTAGCGCAGAGGAAAAATTAAATCTTTTACGCCGCAATATTGAACCGTATTACATAAATAGGTTAGGTTTAACAGAAATTAAAAAGGTTCAAGATCTATTAGGGAAATGCAAAAAATTAGAGATTTCTCGCTAACAAATGTAAGCCTACAAATAAAGTCTGTTTTATTGAACCAGACTTAGCTTATGATAGTAATAAAATACAAATTTTTGAAATACGAATTGATGCCCACAAACAATCGACGATTATATTTTCGAATTTGCGATTGTTTTTTAGGAGTTATTGTAAACATAATAACTTGAAACTAGGCATGATGGTTTAACTTCACAAGGGGTATACTATTCTAAAGTTTCGTTAGAATATGTGCATTATTGTTCAAGGTATCATCAATTGTTTCAAAATGGCCTCCCTAAAATGTCTTCATGTTTTACGACTTTGCATATGGACCCAAAAGTTTCGGATAAATCTAGTTCTCTTCGCAATTTCATTTGGAATAATTTGTGTCTCTTTCTTTTCTGCGATACGGGTTATACAACCAGAGATATTTAAGAAAAACTGAAGAACTGAAGATAACTGAAGAAACAGGATTCTGAACATTCTTTTGTTTAAACAAAAGCTTTCCGCCACACGGAGTTAATCCAAAACTTTTTGCTATAATTCTTGAAATGTTTTCAACAAGTTCCAATAAAAAATTACTATAGTGAGACAATTCCTTTCTTGCCAATTCAGACCCTTAGATTTATTGTACAACTAGCTAAGAAAGTAACGAAATTATCTGTATGAATTTCAGTTTGAAAATAACGAAATGTTAAGTTTTTGTTAGTGAGATATCTAACGTTTTAAAAGAAATATATTTGTTACCTTTTGTGCCAATAATAGTTTGTTTGTTCATGTTTCGTGTTTTTTTATTATACAGTGTGTCCCGTTTTTCAAAAATCCATCCTAATATCTCAGTTATTAGTAATGCGATTTTCTTAATTTTGGGTGGTAACTATATGTTGGGAAAATGAGTTATTTGGCACAGTAAACATTTTCATTTTTCATTGGCGTGCGATTTTAGGGGGGTAAAAATAGGTCGATTTTTCGGCAAGGATATTAGGGCTTATTTCAGACGAATTTTTCTATCACATTTGGATTCAACATGTCCAAAAACCCCTTAATTAATATTCTCCATGATCTCAAAACGGATTATGGCAGAAACGAAATATTAATTAAATTCTTAAAAAAATTATATTTTTTGCTATAACGAACCTAAAAACATTCTGGTCTCCTCAACATAACCACCTTCCAATGATACCACACCAACATACAAAAGTGCTTTGAACAACAAGTTTTTATTTGACATTTGGCGATTCATAAGAATTGTCAAAAGTTAAATAGTGTTATTTAATTTATCAATCTTACTGATAATGGCAGGAAATCGGAGAGTAGTTCTTACAATTCAAGAAAAAGTTGAAATTATCCGCTTAATGGGCTTGTTCCATGATATTCTTTTTAAATGGTTTTTATACTTTTTCATATAGTACTCGATATTCTCATTATACACTTAGAATTTCGTATTATTAACTTTTTCCGTTCTCGAGATATAAGGAGTTGAAATTAGTAATAGTTGTAAAAACCGAGCGCTCATTTGTGACGTCACTATACGCAAGTGACGTAAGAAAAATGGCTTTCTGGGACCTTTCAAATTGAACCTGAAAAGTCGAAAAACATGGAATTTCTCAACGCTGGTAACTAAATAAATACGTCGAGTGGAAGTTAGTTCTATGCGTCTACGGAAAGGAGAAGGTCGGCGATGAAATCTAATCGTAAATTGCAGGGTCGAAATCGAAAATTCGTTCCGGCAGGAGCGAGAGAAAATTGTAATTTTTTGACATTTCACCAAATTGTACTCCCCTACTGTCAAGTAGTAAGCAAAACAAACAATAACAAAATTTTCGCGAGTAACTTGGTATCGTCTAGTATGTAATACGGGCTAACCAAAGCATACTTTGCCGTTTTCGCGAACGTATAGTAAGGTAGGGGAATACGTACGACGGCAATATATGACGTCACGAAATTATTTTATATCATACTTCGAGTAACCTAGTTCAAGAGGTAGTTACTTCTAGTTACATTGTTTTTAAGACTTGTCAAACGATGGCCAAACGTCACTTCTTTTAACAAGGTTATGTTTGATTTTTGTTTTGGAGTAGGTAGTTCGTTTATAATTATTAGCAACATCGGAATTATGGAATCAGAAACTAAATTATATACACATTACTGTCTGTTAAACAATAGCATTATGTAACTCTGTATTTATATTGAAAATTAAGTTCTCCGTCATAAAAATTTAATTTTCCATTACGTTTAAATTTGTAAATGCCCTGATGAAACTATAACAACTAACCTGAACTAACCAACTTGATGATTCTACGTTTTCGCGACTATCTGGCCTTACTAGTGTTGGTATGGTGGGGGAACTTACTGGACCTAACTATTTGGTTAGTTAAAGTTACTCGCGAAAATTTTGTTAATACTTCGAAAACACTTATAATTATAACCAATAAGGAGCATCAAGTCTATTGAGATCGCCGTGTCTATGCGTATAGTGACGTAGCGCCTGGCCACGCCCCATTTTCGCGATATGGAAATTTGTAGTAGTTTTTAAGATACTAAACGTGCGAATAAGATTCTGATTTTTTGCAGATCCATTAATTTATACTTGCACTTTCGATTTATGAAATAAAAAAATGCCGAACAAGCCCATTGGTGATAATGAAAGATTTACGCGTCAGATTGCTCGAATATTTAATCAACGTCGTCGTGATCGAGCACCAATTTGATACAAAACCGTTGGTGACATCAACAAACAGTTTGCAAGAACCGGGGCCATTTCCAAGAAAAGACAAAGAAGGTACAATTTAAATTTACGACGATATCTAGACGACGAAGGCATTTTAACAGAATTTCGGGACAATCCAAGTATAAGGGCAGTTGCGACAACACTAAATTTAACCAAAAATAAAATATGGAGGTGTTTGAAACGCAATAGGATTAGGGCATTTAAACCAAATTTTTTGCATACTCTCTTAGAAGATGATTTTGAACGGCGGTTTGAATTTTGCTGTGGTTGCAAGTTAACTATCTTAACGACAGATTTTTTTAAAGAACATACTGTTTAGTAACGAGGCAAAATTTACGACAAACGGTGTGGTATCTAGCCAAAATTGTAGATATTGGGCAGCCGAAAATCCCAACTTTATAATTAACTGCAAAAACAAATACAGTGAAAAAGTTAACGAGTGGTGTGGCATATTAAACGAACAAATTGTTGGCCCCTTTTTCCTGGATAACCTCAACGCAGAAAATTTTCTGAATTTTTTACAAAATGATTTTTGTGCAAATGCCTTTAGCACAGATAGAAAATTTGTACTTTCAGTTAGATGGTGCCCCGGCGCACAATTCTCTGATAGCTAGAAATTTTTTAAATGCCAATTTCCGTATGAAGTGGATAGGTAGAAATAGCCCTTTAGAACCGTGGCCCCCTAGATCGCCTGATATTACCCCTTGTGACTTTCATCTATGGGGAGTACTTGAAAAATAAAGTTTATGCTACTCGGCCGCGTAACAGACAAGAACTTTGAGGATTAGGCGAACATGTCAAGAAATTACTTCCCAAATTTTAGGAAAAGTGATTGAACGTTTTTTTTTTAAACAATTTTAGGCCTTGGATGAATTCCGTCAGCCAACTACACAAATGAGGGAAAAAGAAGAAAGTATTAAGGATAATAAGGATACGCACATTTCACGTCCAGGGGTTCATCAGGAACCTATGTGAACTTGGCAGCTAAAAGATAGCAGCCAAAATTACGGAAACGCCCGAAGGTACATAGACGTGCAATAAAAATAAAAAAGGGGTATTTTTTTTTAAATTAGATCCTAATCTAAGAAATTAACAATTACTAGTGGAGAAAGGTTCAATAATTATTGACCATAAATAGTATCCACACCTCACCCCGTTGATATATAAAATTCTTAAATTAAATGGATACAATTTTAAAATGTCTTGAAGAAACAAGGTATAACTTTGAAATTCACAGGAGAGCCAGAAAATGATGTAACAAGTAAATGCTGCAATAAAATAACTTATTTGGCAGCTACACAAATCCACCCCCGAACAAATACGTAATCCACAAAACGTACGAAGGAAACGAGTTGTCACTTTGAAATTGACAGGACAGCTAGAAAATCATATACTGAACCCTGTGAATGTAGTACAATTTACTTGGGAGCCGTCTAAGGGTTCAGAAACTACCCCCGAAGAAATGCAAAATTCTCAAACAACAAGAAGGAAACGAGTTATCACCTTGAAATTGACAGGGGAGCTAGAAAACCATATCATGAACTCTTTAAATGTAATACAATTTCCTTGGGAGCCGTCTAAGGGTTCAAAAACTACCCCCGAAGAAATACAAAATTCTCAAACAGTAAGAAGGAAACGAGTTATCACTTTGAATTTGACAGGAGATCTAGAAAATCATATACTGAACCCTGTGAATGCAGTACAATTTACTTGGGAGCCGTCTAAGGGTTCAAAAACTACCCCCGAAGAAATACAGAATTCTCAAACAGTAAGAAGGAAACGAGTTATCACTTTGAATTTGACAGGAGATCTAGAAAATCATATACTGAACCCTGTGAATGCAGTACAATTTACTTGGGAGCCGTCTAAGGGTTCAAAAACTACCCCCGAAGAAATACAGAATTCTCAAACAACAAGAAGGAAACGAGTTATCACCTTGAAATTGACAAGGGAGCTAGAAAACCATATCATGAACACTTTAAATGTAATACAATTTCCTTGGGAGCCGTCTAAGGGTTCAAAAACTACCCCCGAAGAAATACAAAATTCTCAAACAGTAAGAAGGAAACGAGTTATCACTTTGAATTTGACAGGAGATCTAGAAAATCATATACTGAACCCTGTGAATGCAGTACAATTTACTTGGGAGCCGTCTAAGGGTTCAAAAACTACCCCCGAAGAAATACAAAATTCTCAAACAACAAGAAGGAAACGAGTTATCACCTTGAAATTGACAGGAGAGCTAGAAAATCATATACTGAACTCTGTGAATGCAGTACAATTTACTTGGGAGCCGTCTAAGGGTTCAAAAACTACCCCCGAAGAAATACAGAATTCTCAAGCAACAAGAAGGAAACGAGTTATCACCTTGAAATTGACAGAGGAGCTAGAAAACCATATCATGAACCCTTTAAATGTAATACAATTTCCTTGGGAGCCGTCTAAGGGTTCAAAAACTACCCCCGAAGAAATACAAAATTCTCAAACAGTAAGAAGGAAACGAGTTATCACTTTGAATTTGACAGGAGATCTAGAAAATCATATACTGAACCCTGTGAATGCAGTACAATTTACTTGCGAGCCGTCTAAGGGTTCAAAAACTACCCCCGAAGAAATACAGAATTCTCAAACAACAAGAAGGAAACGAGTTATCACCTTGAAATTGACAGGAGAGCTAGAAAATCATATCATGAACCCTTTAAATGTAGTACAATTTCCTTGGGAGCCGTCTAAGGGTTCAAAAACCACCCCCGAAGAAATAAAAAATTCTCAAACAGCAAGAAGGAAACGAGTTATCACCTTGAAATTGATAGGAGAGCTAGAAAATCATATACTGAACCCTGTGAATGCAGTACAATTTACTTGGGAGCCGTCTAAGGGTTCAAAAACTACCCCCGAAGAAATACAGAATTCTCAAACAGTAAGAAGGAAACGAGTTATCACTTTGAATTTGACAGGAGATCTAGAAAATCATATACTGAACACTGTGAATGTAGTACAATTTCCTTGGGAGCCGTCTAAGGGTTCAAAAACTACCCCCGAAAAAATACAGAATTCTCAAACAGCAAGAAGGAACCGAGTTATCACCTTGAAATTGACAGGAGAGCTAGAAAATCATATACTGAACACCGTGAATGCAGTACAATTTACTTGGGAGCCGTCTAAGGGTTCGGAAACTACCCCCGAAGAAATGCAAAATTCTCAAACAACAAGAAGGAAACGAGTTATCACCTTGAAATTGACAGGGAAGCTAGAAAATCACATCATAAACCCTTTAAATGTAGTACAATTTCCTTGGGAGCCGTCTAAGGGTTTAAAAACCACCCCCGAAAAAATACAAAAATCTTAAACAGCAAGAAGGAAACGAATTATCACTTTGAATTTGACAGAAGAGCTAGAAAATCATATACTGAACTCTGTGAATGTAGTACAATTTACTTGGGAGCCGTATAAGAGTTCAGAAACTACCCCCAAAGAAATACAGAATTCTCAAATAAGAAGAAGGAAACGAGTTATCACCTTGAAATTGACAGAGGAGCTAGAAAATCATATCATGAACCCTTTAAATGTAGTACAATTTCCTTGGGAGCCGTCTAAGGGTTCAAAAACCACCCCCGAAGAAATAAGAAATTCTCAAACAGCAAGAAGGAAATGAGTTATCACCTTGAAATTGACAGGAGAGCTAGAAAATCATATACTGAACCCTGAGAATGTACTACAATTTACTTAGGAGCCGTCTAAGGGTTCAAAAACTACCCCCGAATAAATGCAAAATTCTCAAACAGCAAGAAGGAAACGAGTTATCACCTTGAAATCGACAGGAGAGCTAGAAAATCATATAATGAACCCTTTAAATGTGGTACAATTTCCTTGGGAACCATCTAAGGGTTCAAAAACCATCCCTGAAAAAATACAAAATTCTCAAACAGCAAGAAGGAAACGAGTTATCACCTAGAAATTGACAGGAGAGCTAGACAATCATATACTGAATCCTGTGAATGTAGTACAATTTCCTTGGAAGCCGTCTAAGGGTTCAAAAACTACCCCTGAAGTAATACAAAATTCTCAAACAGCAAGAAGGAAACGTGTTATCACCTTGAAATTGACAGGAGAGCTAGAGAATCATATACTGAACCCTGTGAATGTAGTGCAATTTCCTTGGGAGCCGTCTAAGGCTTCAAAAACTACCCCCGAGAAATACAAATTTCTCAAACAGCAAGAAGGAAACGAGTTATCACCTTGAAATTGACAGGAGAGCTAGAAAATCATATACTGAACCCCGTTAATGCAGTACAATTTACGTGGGAGCCGTCTAAGGGTTCAGAAACTACCCCCGAAGAAGTGCAAAATTCTCAAACAACAAGAAGGAAACGAGTTATCACTTTGAAGTTGACAAGAGAGCTAGAAAATCATATACTGAACCCTATGAATGTAGTACAGTTTACTTGGGAGCCGTCTAAGAGTTCAAAATCCACCCCCGAAAAAATACATTATTCTCAAACAGCAAGAATGAAACGAATTATTAATTTGAAATTAACAGGAGAGCTAGAAAATCATACTGAACCCTGTGGTTGTAGTACAATTTACTTGGGAGCCGTTGAAGGGTTCAAGAAATGCATAATTTTCAAATCGCAGGAAGGAAGTCACTTGTCACTTTGAAATTTAGGGAACGGTAAGAAATTAAAATAATAAACACTAATTTTAAGAGTGTAATTTACTTGGCAGCAGTCGTAGAAAAATATGTGGTTTTGCTATAATAAAGCAGGTGGTAAATAATATACCAAGAAATATAACAATACTTACCAAGCAGCCGTAACAGGACGGCATTTTCTATGTAGAATTTTTTAATCCCTTATATACATAAAATCAAATCAATTATTGTCCAGAAGAAATTAATGGGCAATGTAAAGAGATCAAGGTGTATATGTAAACAAGTAAAAAACAGACAACAAAGTAAACGCAGAAAATAAGAACAATGCAATAAAAAACAGATTTAAATAAATACATTACATTATAATGCAATGTCATATCAGGGTTTTTAACCGTGTTCCTGAAATTATTATTTAAATTAATTTCATGAATATTATTAGGTAGGAGATTATATATCTTATAACCATTGTATATAATAGAGTCTTAGATAAAAGAAACACTATAGTTACCAAAATATTCATCAGGTAATGTATTAACAAAAAAATATATATATTTTTTATTGGTACCCTATTTTGCTTATTTAAAGTACGCCTCAGTGTTTAAAACCAACTTTTAAAAACTCGCGTGTTTTAAAGTTACGATGGCAACGTCAATAACCCGACAAACGTGAAGTCAAAATGTCAACTTTTTAATTATTGACCTGACAGGAATTACTGCGGGATTAACCGCGAATGTGCTTTTCTATTTAAGTAGTCAATATTAGAACTGATTTTAAAGCAATATACAATCAGTAACAACTGTAGTGACAATAATTAATTCTATGTGACAGATTGCCAATTAATTTTTGTATTCCATATTTGACAGTGACAGGTATCCTGATGTCGTCACCAATTCAACCATTATACATTCTTAATTCTAATTTACAGTTTTGTAGTAATAATAATACCAGTATTTATGATTTCAAAGCGTACCAATAAAAAAATAGCGTGCGGCTGTGCCGTCGTGCTCGAAAATCCGCGCCTGTTTTAAAGACCTTAATATCCACTTATACTTTAATATACTATTCTAAATGTCTACATAATTATTCAAGATGCACTGTTAAGGATGAGTTCATATTTTAAAAGTAAGTTTAGAGCAAGTTATAGAGACAAATATTATTAATCTGAAGTAATTACTACGTACGAGGCTGGACAAACATGCAAAATATTTGGAAACTAGTCACAAGTAAAGAGACTTCAGATGTTTTACAATGTTTCTATTCTACATCGATCACGTGGGTGGGTTGGAGGATAATAAAAAATACCTGACAGCTGCCTATATTCCTAAAAATATACCAATATATATTATTTTTATGAATATTAAGTCAATATAATCTACACAAGTCACACATGTTGTTCATCATTTTATCTGTAATATCATGTCCATTTTTAATTTCTTCCAGTGTCAAGAGGCATCGTTTATGAATATATCTACGACACATTCTACACTGAAATAAATCAGTACTTTTATTCGACGTATCACGTGAACAGAAAAGGCACTTTTCTCTCATACTAAAACTAGCGTTTAATAGAAGGCGTTTTAAATCTCTCCTATAATTGTCAATATCTATTAAATCGGTCAGTTTTTCTTCCTTAATTATTTTTGATACGTAATATATTACATATACTCCGCAATTATAGTTATCTTTCTGCTTCACGTGGTCTACATTTTCAACATCCCAATTCTGTATATCATAGCCCTTAAGCTTAATAAATTTTATAAACGTCTTAAAATACGTCATTTTATTGAGAGATGTACTTCTCATTGGATCAATATAGCTGAATTTCTTTTCTCGTAAATTAATTACTGCCAATGAAAAATGATTACAGTTATGAATGGGCATGATAATATTTTCTTTGAAAACATCTATGTTACGTACGAAGGCTTGATTAAGATTATTATTGCTGAAAATATAGGATGATTTTTCGACAGACATAATTTGAAATGTTTCATTCGTATTTAACAAATTCAAGCAGACATCAATTGTGAAATTATTGAGCCATTGTTTGTCGTTTAAAGATAAATAGTCCTCTATTATTATCTCCGAAATACAACCCTTCATATTTGGGTACGCCGTAACTACATAGTTTCTGTTATTCTCAATATTTCTATAATAATCTATATCTGCCACAAGACCATTTTCCAAAAATGCAATGTCACTCATTGTTGTCCATTTCCTCTCAATATTAGAAAATATTTTGTTTGGAGAAATTATATGGGGAAGCATATATAGAAAATAATAAAAATATCTTAACTTATTCAACATATTAGCCCAAAAGCGATTACACCGGTAGATTCTTACGACTTTTAATCCTTTATGCGTATAAATTACTAAGTCACACCATGACCGGTTAGTAACTTCTAATAATCCTTGTATTTAGAAATGATAACTATGGTTGACAATAATTTCTGAATTGCCGTTTAGAAAATCAAATTTATATTTCGATGGATCACTACTTCTTGCATTATAAGGACATTTAATTTCTATAATCCCATCGTTACCGATAAAACCGTCTGGAGATGCAGCTAAATATGGATATTTTTTATGAAGGCATAATCCCGCCTTTTTGTAAATAGACAACGTGTTACTCTGTTTCAAGTGTTCGTTTCTAGCGACGTTTTCATATTTTATACCGTGGTTTACCGCTGGTGTGTTTAGTACCCTATCTCCAGTTATGTCTTTAATTATATTTTCAAAAGAAGAATAATCTCTGATCTTGCATATTCTTCCAAAATATGATGATGTCACTCTAATTTTTCTTTCCTTATGCCAAATATTAGACAATCTTTGATCACGGGTATGCATTTCAAGTTGCTGGCGATCAGAATCTGCCATATTTAGAGAATTCAAGAATATACAGCACTTATCATAAAGATGATCTGATACAGAGATATTGCAAGTTTTCGTAATATCGAGAGTACATAATTTACAGGTGAATTCACCACTGTATGTTTTATTTGGATCAGGATCCTGGCATAGCTGATGCACCCATCGTTGACAGTGGTCGCATTGTACCCAAGCTGTCGTTTCATTAAAACCTCCGTGACCACAATAGGTACACAGTGGTACATCATTGTCAAGAATAACATCAACATTTGTGATTTCGCTTAAAGAAGATTTTGTTTTTTTTAAAAATCGACCATCGAAATGCGTGTCTACTTTACGAGTTCTTTTACTCCACGTTTCCTGAGAGCATTTCTCGTCTGTGGGATCATTTTCCTTACATAGACGCGATTTACCTACCCCTAAATCGATTTCTATTTTTAACCATAAAATATCTTTCCTAAATTTTCTTAAAAATTGTGAGCATTTTAAATTTCTTTGTTGCAGAAGTAGATTCGTTTTCACCTGTCCAAAATAGTTTTCCACCATACAGTTGCTTACGGGCTCTTTATTATTTGTCAATAAACAACTCCATAGGGGGCAATATGGTAGGTACTTTTTTAAAATAACATCAAATAACTCTAAATTAAAATATTTGTTGGGTTCTTCTCCTGAATTATGGAGTTTAGAAGTATTGACAACTTTTAAAAAACGTTTATAAAATGGACTTAATTTGTACAGGCTTTTATTTTTTTTTGCGTCTGTATTTATATTTACATTGACGTTTGCTGTTCTATCGGTATTATCATTTTTCTTTAAATTGTTATGTAAGCTTTTTATACTTTTTTGAATAGATTTTACTTGCGGATTATAAAATTTGTTACTTAATAAAATGTAAGTATTTCTCACAAACAAATCAAAATCGGCTATATCCTTTATTTGAACAGCGTACGCGAGTAAATCTTTAAAATAATATTTTTGCTCATCAGATTTTGCCCAAATATCTACGTCTTTACACATCATTTTCACAAAATGAGCGCAACATAAAAAAATTCCAATTAGCTTCCCATCTTTAATACCTTGATTTGCTTCAATTAACTTGTAACATTTTGTTAAATACTCTATAAGGGTACATCGATTAAAAGCCTTTGAAATTGCATGTAAATTTGCGAAAGAGAAATCGGACACGATCCCTGAAAATGCTGGCCAATATTTATGCTCCTCACAGAAATACCGAAAATCATGTAATAACTTGAAAATAGTGTTTGAATCGTGTGTCGCGGATGCCATTGAAAATATAGGATATATCCGTTTTGTTTTTTTAATATTCACTACAGCAGTATAAAAGTATATTCGATTGTGGTTTCGCAATGGATTTCTAATAAGTCCACCAGTAGCATCAAAACCAATCAGTGGCAATTCGTCCCCAACGGCTTGTGCTTTTAATGCCTGTATTTGTTCTATACTGTAGACCTTGACATTAAACGGAAATGTAACTTCTTTAATATATTCTGGGTGGTCAATTTGCATTAAAATCAAATCCAAAACGTCATTTTTGCTACGATCCAATTCAGCCATCGCTTCAGATTTAATTTTTCGTATAGTAGCATCTGATTTAATATTCTGCAAATTTTTTGACCCCATTAATAATTTAACGCTTGCGTTTAGTAAACTCTGTTTTTTATAGTTAGATGGTTTTTGGCCTAATATTTTCTTTTTTACTAAAGATCTTTCAATACCTTTAACATAACCCGTTATATAATTTTTGTGACAGTAATCCAATGAGGTACTGTACACGTACACCGTTTTTTCTTTAATTAAAATTTTGAATTTTTTGCAGTTTCTATGATTGTGGATACATAATCCAAATACATTAATTGCACCATCTTTTATCAAATATTTCACATATTTAAATATTATTTGACAAGTATTATTAACGTACTTATTCATTCTATTTCTAATGTAATATGGGTAATGTTTTGAGACTAGTTTGCCGTTTTTATAAATTACGTTCCAAATGCTATCTTCAATTTTAAATTTTCCCTCAAAAAATGTGCAATTTTTATAACATAAATTATTTGTTTGAGATTAAACATTTTGTGAATTTATTGGTAAGAATTTATACGGAGATTTTTCGGGTGTGGACAGTTCAAGTAATTTTTTTGGTATTCCAAAAATTTCTGGGGATATTTTCTTCTCACTGGTACTCTTAATACCTGACGTGGAACTGCTAATAGAAGAAATGCTGTGTTCAGTGTCGATTACCTCCGAAAACGATAAGCCATTTTTAATTGGAGTAGAGCAACGGGGAAAATCACTTGTTTTCTCTATTTGAGACATTTTGTCGAATATCGGTTTCGGTGTATGATCATTACATGCGGTTTCAGTTGATATTTCAAAAATAACGCTTTGATTGTAAGTAATACTTGGAATAAAATTGTGACTCGCTTCTTCATTTTGCTTAATGATCTTCCACCATAATTGATATATATGAAGCCGATTCTTGAGGTTATTTTTTTTATTAAATTTTCGACATAGTATGCCATAAATCGATTTGCTATTTCTATACATTCTACACATATTTAAGGGATTTACTTTCAATTCTTCCAATATAAATTTTAACCTTTTCGTGGTAAGCTTCCCTAAGTAATGTTCGTTATTATCATAATAGTTATTCAAGAAATATGTTTTAAAACTAGCATTTTCATTTATAATACGATATATCACACTATTATATCCGTATTTCGTACCAGATAGTAATGACACTACCCTCTTGTATATGGTAAGGTTTGAATTAATATTTATAATATTTTCAAATTTAAAATAAGGGGCATCCTCCCTCAATACATCAGATATTATTTTAAAAACACCTTCTTTGGATACTTTAGGCTTACCCATTTTATTAATTTAAATAAGAATCTAATGGAAAATATTTGTCTAAATAAAATAAAGATAAAATCTGAAACCAAACTTGATAAAAGTAACTAAATAAAAAAGGAATTCTAAGGGAAAGTTATGAAACCCGTTTAAAATAAAATTAATATACCAGAAAGAATTAAAACCTTCTAACCAAAACCGAATCTGGTGAAATAACACAAATAAAAAATTAATTCTAATGAAAACTTCTAAAACTATCTATTTATAGCGAATATATCAAAACAACTTAAAAGCTTCTATAAAAAAAATCTTGTGAACATATAAATACAAAATAATATATAATAGCAAAGTGACAACGATAAATATTGCCAATAGATTTAACGAACAGCGAAAATGTAAAGTTATTCGAATATATTCTCAATAAAATCAAGCAATACGCTGCCTATGCAACAGAGCCAAGGTGGGTATATCAACTTTTCTACGAACTAGCGGAAGCCTGCGGGTTAGAATAATAGAATACTACCGAGGTGGTATTGGTTACAATAGCTCTGAACGCGATACATGTAGATAAGAAAACTGGACATTGTTCTTGCGTTGTAATTATTATTAATTACTTCCACATCCACGTAGTGGATTGGAAATATAGTAAGTAATCGTATAAAAACTTTCAAACATTTTTTTTCTTAAAATCGATATAGAATGTCATGAACCGTCAAGATTGTAAATTTGAGCGAAAAAAAAATTCTGCCTGTCTGTCTAACTTTTTTTTGTCCGCACGCTTTCTCCGGAACGGTTCAAGATATTGACTTGAAATTTTGTACACGTATATATTATAATGAGATCTGGAACTGGATTGTTTTTTGAAAATATCCGGTGGAGGGTTGGGGGGTAAATATTAGTAAATATGGGGAAATATGTAAAGCAAGCTGGTAAAACTACAGAAACTTGTAATTTGATTTATGTACTACAAGCCAAGGCCTCAGATTTTTTTCATAATATTTTTCAACCCCCTAAAATAAAATTGAGACATTTATTTGAAATTTGGTACACGTATGTATTATAACGACATCTGGAACTAGATTATATTTTGAGATGATTCCGTTGAAGGGTTGGGGGTTAAATAGGGGTAAATAGGGAAAATTAAGTAAAGCAAGCTGGTAAGAGTACAGAAACTTGAAATTCGGTGTATGTACTGGAAGCCAAGGTCTCAGATTATTTATATTATTTTTCAACCTCCACCACCCCTATACTCCATTATTAAAGGGGTTGATAAAATAAAATTGAAATATTCACTTGAAATTTGGTACGCGCATATATTATAACGACATCTGGAACTAGATTATATTTTGAGATGATTCCGTTGAAGGGTGAATAGGAGTAAATAGGGAAAAATAAGTAAATCAAGCTGGTAAGAGTACATAAATATGGGATTTGGTGTATATATAAACCAAGGCCCCAGATTTATTTCTAATGTTTTTCAAACACCACCATCTCCGCTTCATTATTAATAGATTTGATAACATAAAGCTGAGATATTTACTTGAAAGTTAGTACACGACATCTGATTGAGATGATTCCATTGAAGGGGTGGGTCGTGGGTTGTAAATAGGGGAAAATAAGTCGGGTAAACTAAAAACTTAACTTTTTAAAGTATATGGTAGAAACCAACGCCTCAAACTTTTCTATGAGATCTGCTCCAAATATTATTAAAATTCTATGACCAATAATTTTCACATAGAGTGCTAATCTAGTCAAGATGTTTCCTAGTGATTGCTTAGGCAGTAGTTTTTTTAGTATAGAAACTTTCAATATGTTTTGATATATTCACTATAAATAGATAGTTTTAGAAGTTTTCATTAGACTTTATTTTTATTTGTGTTACAATGCCTGTTACGGCTGCTTGGTAAATAATAATTTATTGTTATATTTATTGGTATATTATTTACCACCTGTTTTATTATAGCAAAACCACATATTTTTCTACGACTGCTGCTACACTCTTAAAATTAATGTTCATTATTTTAATTTCTTACTCTTCCCTAAATTTGAAAGTGACATTTCGCTTCCTTCCTGCGATTTGAGAATTATGAATTTTGTCGGTTGTGGCTTATGAACCCTTAAACGGCTCCCGCGTAAATTGTACAACATCCACATGGTTTAATATATGATTTTCGAGCTCCCCTGTCAAATTCAAGGTGATAACTCGTTTCCTTCTTGTTGTTTGAGAATTTTGCATTTCTTTGAGGGTAGTTTCTGAACCCTTAGACGGCTCCCAAGTAAATTGTACCGCATTCACTGGGTTCAGTATATGATTTTCTAGCTCTCCTGTTAATTTCAAGGTAACTCGTTTCCTTCTTGCTGTTTGAGAATTTTGTATTACTTCGGGGGTAGTTTTTGAACCCTTAGACGCCTCCCAAGGAAATTGTACTATATTCACAGTGTTCAGTATATGATTTTCTAGCTCTCCTGTCAATTTCAAGGTGATAACTCGTTTCCTTCTTGCCGTTTGAGAATTTTGCATTTTTTCGAGGGTAATTTTTGAACCCTTAGACGGCTCCCAAGGAAATTGTACTAGATTCACAGAGTTCGGTATATGATTTTCTACCTCTCCTGTCAATTTCAAGGTGATAACTCGTTTCCTTCTTGCTGTTTGAGAATTTTTTATTTCTTCTGGGGTGGTTTTTGAACCCTTAGACGGCTCCCAAGGAAATTGTACTACATTTATAGGGTTCGTGATATGATTTTCTAGCTCCCCTGTCAATTTCAAGGTGATAACTCGTTTCCTTCTTGCTGTTTGAGAATTTTGTATTTCTTCGGGGATGGTTTTTGAACCCTTAGATGGTTCCCAAGGAAATTGTACCACATTTAAAGGGTTCATTATATGATTTTCTAGCTCTCCTGTTAATTTCAAGGTGATAACTCGTTTCCTTCTTGCTGTTTGAGAATTCTGTATTTCTTCGGGGGTAGTTTTTGAACCCTTAGACGGCTCCCAAGTAAATTGTAGTACATTCTCAAGGTTCAGTATATGATTTTCTAGCTCTCCTGTCAATTTCAAGGTGATAACTCGTTTCCTTCTTGCTGTTTGAGAATTTTGTATTACTTCAGGGGTAGTTTTTGAACCCTTAGACGGCTTCCAAGGAAATTGTACTACATTCACAGGGTTCAGTATATGATTTTCTAGCTCTCCTGTCAATTTCTAGGTGATAACTCGTTTCCTTCTTGCTGTTTGAGAATTTTGTATTTCTTCGGGGATGGTTTTTGAACACTTAGATGGTTCCCAAGGAAATTGTACCACATTTAAAGGGTTCATTATATGATTTTCTAGCTCTCCTGTTAATTTCAAGGTGATAACTCGTTTCCTTCTTGCTGTTTGAGAATTCTGTATTTCTTCGGGGGTAGTTTTTGAACCCTTAGACGGCTCCCAAGTAAATTGTAGTACATTCTCAAGGTTCAGTATATGATTTTCTAGCTCTCCTGTCAATTTCAAGGTGATAACTCGTTTCCTTCTTGTTGTTTGAGAATTTTGCATTTCTTCGGGGGTAGTTTCTGAACCCTTAGACGGCTCCCAAGTAAATTGTACCGCATTCACTGGGTTCAGTATATGATTTTCTAGCTCTCCTGTTAATTTCAAGGTAACTCGTTTCCTTCTTGCTGTTTGAGAATTTTGTATTTCTTCGGGGGTAGTTTTTGAACCCTTAGACGGCTCCCAAGGAAATTGTACTACATTCACAGGGTTTAGTATGTGATTTTCTAGCTCTCCTGTCAATTTCAAGGTGATAACTCGTTTCCTTCTCGCTGTTTGAGAATTTTGTATTACTTCGGGGGTAGTTTTTGAACCCTTAGACGCCTCCCAAGGAAATTGTACTATATTCACAGTGTTCAGTATATGATTTTCTAGCTCTCCTGTCAATTTCAAGGTGATAACTCGTTTCCTTCTTGCCGTTTGAGAATTTTGCATTTTTTCGAGGGTAATTTTTGAACCCTTAGACGGCTCCCAAGGAAATTGTACTAGATTCACAGAGTTCGGTATATGATTTTCTAGCTCTCCTGTCAATTTCAAGGTGATAACTCGTTTCCTTCTTGCTGTTTGAGAATTTTTTATTTCTTCTGGGGTGGTTTTTGAACCCTTAGACGGCTCCCAAGGAAATTGTACTACATTTATAGGGTTCGTGATATGATTTTCTAGCTCCCCTGTCAATTTCAAGGTGATAACTCGTTTCCTTCTTGCTGTTTGAGAATTTTGTATTTCTTCGGGGATGGTTTTTGAACCCTTAGATGGTTCCCAAGGAAATTGTACCACATTTAAAGGGTTCATTATATGATTTTCTAGCTTTCCTGTTAATTTCAAGGTGATAACTCGTTTCCTTCTTGCTGTTTGAGAATTCTGTATTTCTTCGGGGGTAGTTTTTGAACCCTTAGACGGCTCCCAAGTAAATTGTAGTACATTCTCAAGGTTCAGTATATGATTTTCTAGCTCTCCTGTCAATTTCAAGGTGATAACTCGTTTCCTTCTAGCTGTTTGAGAATTTTGTATTATTTCAGGGGTAGTTTTTGAACCCTTAGACGGCTTCCAAGGAAATTGTACTACATTCACAGGGTTCAGTATATGATTTTCTAGCTCTCCTGTCAATTTCTAGGTGATAACTCGTTTCCTTCTTGCTGTTTGAGAATTTTGTATTTCTTCGGGGATGGTTTTTGAACCCTTAGATGGTTCCCAAGGAAATTGTACTGCATTCACAGGGTTCAGTATATGATTTTCTAGCTCTCCTGTCAATTTCAAGGTGATAACTCGTTTCCTTCTTGCTGTTTGAGAATTTTGCATTTCTTCGGGGGTAATTTTTGAACCCTTAGACGGCTCCCAAGTAAATTGTACTACATTCTCAGGGTTCAGTATATGATTTTCTAGCTCTCCTGTCAATTTCAAGGTGATAACTCGTTTCCTTCTTGCTGTTTGAGAATTTCTTATTTCTTCGGGGGTGGTTTTTGAACCCTTAGACGGCTCCCAAGGAAATTGTACTACATTTAAAGGGTTCATGATATGATTTTCTAGCTCCCCTGTCAATTTCAAGGTGATAACTCGTTTCCTTCTCCTTGTTTGAGAGTTTTGTATTTCCTCGGTGGTAGTTTTTGAACCCTTAGACGGCTCTCAAGGAAATTGTACTACATCACAGGGTTCAGTATATGATTTTCTAGCTCTCCTGTCAATTTCAAGGTGATAACTCGTGTCCTTGCTGTTTGAGAATTTTGTCTTTTTTCGGGGGTGGTTTTTTAACCCTTAGACGGCTCCCAAGGAAATTGTACCACATTTAAAGGATTCATTATATGATTTTCTAGCTCTCCTCTCAATTTCAAGGTGATAACTCGTTTCCTTCTTGCTGTTTGAGAATTCTGTATTTTTTCGGGGGTAGTTTTTGAACCCTTAGACGGCTCCCAAGTAAATTGTACTACATTCACAGGGTTCAGCATATGATTTTCTAGCTCTCCTGTCAATTTCAAGGTGATAACTCGTTTCCTTCTTGCTGTTTGAGAATTTTTAATTTCTTCGGGGGTAGTTTTTGAACCCTTAGACGGCTCCCAAGTAAATAGTACTACATTCACAGGGTTGAGTATATGATTTTCTAGATCTCCTGTCAAATTCAAAGTGATAACTCGTTTCCTTCTTACTGTTTGAGAATTTTGTATTTTTTCGGGATCGGTTTTTTAACCCTTAGACGGCTCCCAAGGAAATTGTATTACATTTAAAGGGTTCATGATATGATTTTCTAGCTCTCCTGTCAATTTCAAGGTGATAACTCGTGCCCTTCTTGTTGTTTGAGAATTTTGCATTTCTTCGGGGGTAGTTTCTGAACCCTTAGACGGCTCCCAAGTAAATTGTACTACATTCACGGGATTCAGTATATGATTTTCTAGCACTCCTGTCAATTTCAAGGTGATAACTCGTTTCCTTCTTGCTGTTTGAGAGTTTTGTATTTCTGCGGGGGTAGTTTTTGAACCCTTAGAAGGCTCCCAAGTAAATTGTACTACATTCACAGGGTTCAGTATATGATTTTCTAGCTCTCCTGTCAAATTCAAAGTGATAACTCGTTTCCTTCTTGTTGTTTGAGAATTTTGTATTTCTTCGGGGGTAGTTTTTGAACCCTTAGACGGCTCCCAAGTAAATTGTGCTGAATTCACGGGGTTCAGTATTTGATTTTCTAGCTCTCCTATCAATTTCAAGATGATAACTCGTTTCCTTCTTGCTGTTTGAGAATTTTGAATTTTTTTGGGGGTGGTTTTTGAACCCTTAGACGGCTCCCAAGGAAATTGTACTACATTCACAGGGTTCAGTATATGATTTTCTAGCTCTCCTGTCAATTTCAAGGCGATAACTCGTTTCCTTCTTGCTGTTTGAGAATTTTTTATTTCTTAGGGGGTAGTTTCTGAACTCTTAGACGGCTCCCAAGTAAATTATACTACATTCACGGGGTTCAGTATATGATTTTCTAGCTCTCCTGTCAATTTCAAGGTGATAACTCGTTTCCTTCTCGCTGTTTGAGAATTTTGTATTACTTTGGGGGTAGTTTTTGAACCCTTAGACGGCTCCCAAGGAAATTGTACTACATTCACAGTGTTTGGTATATGATTTTCTAGCTCTCCTGTCAATTTCAAGGTGATAACTCGTTTCCTTCTTGCTGTTTGAGAATTTTGAGTTTTTTCAGGGGTGGTTTTTGAACCCTTAGACGGATCCCAAGGAAATTGTGCCATATTTAAAGGGTTCTTTATATGATTTTCTAGCTCTCCTGTCAATTTCAAGGTGATAACTCGTTTCCTTCTTGCTGTTTGAGAATTTTTTATTTCTTCGGGGGTGGTTTTTGAACCCTTAGACGGCTCCCAAAGAAATTGTACTACATTTAAAGGGTTTATGATGTGATTTTCTAGCTTCCCTGTCAATTTCAAGGTGATAACTCGTTTCCTTCTTGTTGTTTGAGAATTTTGCATTTCTTCGGGGGTAGTTTCTGAACCCTTAGACGGCTCCCAAGTAAATTGTACTGCATTCGCGGTGTTCAGTATATGATTTTCTAGCTCTCCTGTCAATTTCAAGGTGATAACTCGGTTCCTTCTTGCTGTTTGAGAATTCTGTATTTTTTCGGGGGTAGTTTTTGAACCCTTAGACGGCTCCCAAGGAAATTGTATTACATTTAAAGGGTTCACGATATGGTTTTCTAGCTCCCCTGTCAATTTCAAGGTGATGACTCGTTTCCTTCTTGTTGTTTGAGAATTCTGTATTTCTTCGGGGGTAGTTTTTGAACCCTTAGACGGCTCCCAAGTAAATTGTACTGCATTCACAGGGTTCAGTATATGATTTTCTAGATCTCCTGTCAAATTCAAAGTGATAACTCGTTTCCTTCTTACTGTTTGAAAATTTTGTATTTCTTCGGGGGTAGTTTTTGAACCCTTAGACGGCTCCCAAGGAAATTGTACTACAATTAAAGGGTTTATGATGTGATTTTCTAGCTTCCCTGTCAATTTCAAGGCGATAACTCGTTTCCTTCTGGTTGTTTGAGAATTTTGCATTTCTTCGGGGGTAGTTTCTGAACCCTTAGACGGCTCCCAAGTAAATTGTACTGCATTCACGGTGTTCAGTATATGATTTTGTAGCTCTCCTGTCAATTTCAAGGTGATAACTCGGTTCCTTCTTGCTGTTTGAGAATTCTGTATTTTTTCGGGGGTAGTTTTTGAACCCTTAGACGGCTCCCAAGTAAATTGTACTGCATTCACAGGGTTCAGTATATGATTTTCTAGATCTCCTGTCAAATTCAAAGTGATAACTCGTTTCTTTCTTACTGTTTGAAAATTTTGTATTTCTTCGGGGGTAGTTTTTGAACCCTTAGACGGCTCCCAAGGAAATTGTACTACATTTAAAGGGTTTATGATGTGATTTTCTAGCTTCCCTGTCAATTTCAAGGCGATAACTCGTTTCCTTCTGGTTGTTTGAGAATTTTGCATTTCTTCGGGGGTAGTTTCTGAACCCTTAGACGGCTCCCAAGTAAATTGTACTGCATTCACGGTGTTCAGTATATGATTTTCTAGCTCTTCTGTCAATTTCATGGTGATAACTCGGTTCCTTCTTGCTGTTTGAGAATTCTGTATTTTTTCGGGGGTAGTTTTTGAACCCTTAGACGGCTCCCAAGGAAATTGTACTACATTCACAGTGTTCAGTATATGATTTTCTAGCTCTCCTGTCAATTTCAAGGTGATAACTCGTTTCCTTCTTGCTGTTTGAGAGTTTTGTATTTCTTCGGGGGTAATTTTTGAACCCTTAGACGGCTCCCAAGGAAATTGTACCACATTCACAGGGTTCAGTATATGATTTTCTAGCTCTCCTATTAATTTCAAGGTGATAACTCGTTTCCTTCTTGCTGTTTGAGAATTTTTTATTTCTTCGGGGGTGGTTTTTGAACCCTTAGACGGCTCCCAAGTAAATTGTACTACATTCACAGGGTTCAGTATATGATTTTCTAGATCTCCTGTCAATTTCAAAGTGATAACTCGTTTCCTTCTTACTGTTTGAGAATTTTGTATTTCTTCGGGGGTAGTTTTTGAACCCTTAGACGGCTCCCAAGGAAATTGTATTACATTTAAAGGGTTCATGATATGTTTTTCTAGCTACCCTGTCAATTTCAAGGTGATAACTCGTTTCCTTCTTGTTGTTTGAGAATTTTGCATTTCTTCGGGGGTAGTTTCTGAACCCTTAGACGGCTCCCAAGTAAATTGTACTACATTCACAGGGTTCAGTATATGATTTTCTAGCTCTCCTGTCAATTTCAAAGTGATAACTCGTTTCCTTCGTACGTTTTGTGGATTACGTATTTGTTCGGGGGTGGATTTGTGTGGCTGCCAAATAAGTTATTTTATTGCAGCATTTACTTGTTACATCATTTTCTGGCTCTCCTGTGAATTTCAAAGTTATACCTTGTTTCTTCAAGACATTTTAAAATTGTATCCATTTAATTTAAGAATTTTATATATCAACGGGGTGAGGTGTGGATACTATTTATGGTCAATAATTATTGAACCTTTCTCCACTAGTAATTTTTAATTTCTTAGATTAGGATCTAATTAAAAAAAAAATACCCCTTTTTTATTTTTATTGCACGTCTATGTACCTTCGGGCGTTTCCGTAATTTTGGCTGCTATCTTTTAGCTGCCAAGTTCACATAGGTTCATCAGGACGACTTAAAATTACACATAGACTGAACCGCGGATAGTAGGTTAAACCACAGAGGATATAAAAACAAAGGCATATTAGGAAATATCACAAGCAAAGACTGACGACCGACAACTACTGTTAAACCACTATACCACATCGAGATAAAAAATTATAAATTGTCCGGTAGGCATTTACATTTTTGCTTGAAAGAACATAGTTAAGATTCATTGGTAGCTGAAAACCCACATCTCTTAGTTCACTTATCAGGCTCATTGATTCAGGGATGTGTAAAGAGCAATTGAATAAAATATGATTAAATGATTAATATCCCCTTTCTGTCCACAAGCACATAGATCATTATTTAGAATTCCAACTTTAAATAAGTGATCTGGAAGTCTACCGTGATTAAGTTGCAGACGTGTGATAGTAGAATAAAATGGTCTCGAAACTGGAAAACTGTCCTGCCATCAAGATTCAGCGATCAGAGAGTTTAAGAGATAATAATTTGTACCTCGCTCCGTGTACTTCTGATCATATTGATATTGCCATCTCTTAAGGAGCCTTTTCTTGTATATACTAAATAAATCAGTAGCAGGTATTTTAACTGGAAGGGGAATACCACTTATCGAGGCTTCCTTAGCCATTTTGTCGACCATTGATGTTCATACAGGTCACAATGTGCTTTAATCCAGACCAGGTTGACAGAAACCCCCCGTTGTGACAAGGAAGCCAGTTTAGCAACAATATTCACAATCACCGGTGACGATTGTTCTTTACAGTTATCAATACTACTCAAGACACTCTTAGAATCAGAATATATAGTTATATTCGGAAAGTTAAGGGAATCTGCGAAGTTCAAAAATTCCTGAATAGCTACGGCTTCGGCTGTAAAAATGGAGGCCTGTGTAGGAAGCTTAAATTTGTGTTCTATATCAAGGTCATGGATATAAAAGGCACATCCTGTGCCTATATTGCTTTTAGAGCCATCAGTGAAGACTGGGAGGTTTTCTTTATAAACATCAAGTATATAATGAAACATGTTTTTATTCAGGATAGGTAAAGTTGTGTAATGGGGGAATTCTATTTTAGTAGAATATTGACTGACATCAAGGTTGCAGTTGAAGAATTATGTGGAGCATTGGTTGTATATTAAATCGTCGAAGGTAGCTGTATCAGAAAAGGCCACAGCGAGCGGAGGGCTCGCTTTCTTTCGCCAAAAAAGATTAGTGAGGTCTTGTTTACAAAGATCTGATATAATATTGCTTATGTTAGCCATGCTTTTAAAACACCGGACTTTTAAGACAAATTTAGCGCTAAGATATTCTCTTCTGAGATTAAGAGGGGGTTCTCTCGCCTCAACTTCCATAGCTTCAATAGGTGAAGAATTCATAGCTCCGAAACAGATTCTAATTGCTTTATTTTTGACCATATCTAATCGGGAAAGTAAAGTTTTACAGGCTGAGCCGTAAAATATGGAACCATATTCTATCACCGATCTTATCAACGATCTGTACATTATAAGGGAGACATTGATATCAGCACCCCAGGAGACCTTAGTGCAGAAACGAAGAGCATTTGTGCCTTTTTCACTTTTCCGACAATATAATTAATATGGCTTTTCCATGATAATTTCTGGTCTAAAATTATGCCGAGATATCTTACTTCTTTTTGGAAACGGATATCACGATTTTCCAGATGTAAGGATTCATAGTTAGGGAGACGATGTCTGGTAAAGATAGTCGAGCATGTTTTTTCAAAGGATATATTTAGACAGTTTTGATCACACCAGGATGAAATCATCTCGATTGGATCACTTAACTTTAGTATGCAAACATTTAATTTTCTCTCTTCACAGTACACGATGAAATCATCTGCATACTGCACTACGTTGTATATAATACTGGGTCCAAAATCCTGTGTATAGATACTAAATAGTAGAGGGCTCAACACGGATCCCTGGGGAATGCCATGAGATACCAGTCTAGGTCCAATTTTAATATTATTTTGCATTCTCACAAAAATATGTCTGTCTTTATACATTTAAACAATATTATGACATAAAAATCTAGGGAGATGAAAATTTCTCAGCTTATGTTCTAAAATATTTAAGTCAACAGAGTTGTAAGCCCCTTCGATGTCTAAAAAGATAGCCCCTATATAGTTATTTCTGGAAGAATTGGTTTGTAATTCGCAAATAAGTTTACATAGACCATGGTGTGTTCCGTAACTTTTACGAAAATCATATTGAATTTTTTTTTGTGTATTACTAAATTCTAGCCACCACTCCATTCGAAACTTAATCATCCTTTCTAGCGTTTTAAATAAACAAGACATCAGCGAGATAGGTCTAAAGGACCGATTGAACGGTTAAGAAGGGTTGTTGAAAAGTGCATTTTATTGGAAGGTGGTTGTGTTGAAGAGACCAGAATTAAAAAAAAAGTGTTTTTAGGTTTGTTAACAATAACAATGAAATAAAGTTATAAAAAAGTAAAATTCTTTTTTTAAAGAAATTAATTAAGTTTTCATTTCTGCCATAATCCATTTTTGAGATCATGGAGAATATGAATTAAGGGGTTCTTGGACATGCTGAATCCAGATATGATAGAAAAATTTGGCCCAAATAAGCCCTAATATCCTTTTACTAAAAAATCTACCTTATTTTACCCCCTAAAACGGCACGCCAATAAAAAATGAAAGTGTATACTATGCCAAATAAGTCATTTTTCCTACATATAATTACTACCCAAATTTGAAGAAAATCGCATTATTAATAACTGAGATATTAGGGTAGATTTATGAAAAGCGGGACACACTGTATATATTTTATAAAAAGCAATTTTTTGTGTATGTTTATTTTTATGCATAAATGAACTTTATTTTAAAAACTTGTGTACCTCCAGACTTTCCACATTTCAGGTCTGCCCCCCCTACATATTTTTCCCGGTGGGCCTTTACGCTCACAATCCGACACTACTTGGATGGTAAATCTGGATGTGAAACGTGGGTGGAAGGTGGAACTGTTGGAAGTAGTGGAAGTAGTGACTGTAGTGAGTGTGAGTGATTCCTTATCGTTTTTAAACGTCGCGTCGTGTCGTGATATGTTCCAACGATCCCTTCTTTAAATAATCTGTTCAGTTTGAAACGTTTGCGTGTCACTTTATCATTTAGTTTATTATTTTTTATTTATGTATGTTACGTTCTGTTGGGTGAAGGGCAACCAGAGAAACTGTGCGAGAGTGTAAGGGTAACTTTGAAAGAGTAAAAGCACAATCTATTTAATTTTCTCTAATAGAAAAATGAAAGTTTTTCAACTTATTATCATCATCTTCGGATTTGTTGGTAAGTACATCATTTTATAAAATTTAGACAAAACAATTTCCGAGTGCCGAATTATGCGGAAGATCTAAACGACCACATACATTTTTATTTAATTTCGGAAAATTGAAATACTTTCAAAAAACGGATTTATATTTTCTAATTATGAGTACGTCGCCTAGTGTATTGTGTACTGCGAGGGGGAAAAATAATTTCGGGTGGTAAAGAATTCGATTTTATTCAGTAAACAAAATATAACTGAGTAGGTAATATTTGTCTTCATGTACAGTAAGTAAATCAAATTGTTTAGTAAAACAAGCTCAACATTATACTCTTCGCCGATTGGCTGCATTTTTTATATAATTGTTGCACATTCTTTAGAATATTCTTCGCAGTTTTCTTGCAAATAATATTAGTTTTAGGTATTTTTTGCTTAATTACAAAAGATAAATGGTTATAAATAAGCAGTGATTTTTTTATTTATTGATGAATTTTGTTGTTCCTCTAACACTAACTTACTCTCCAAATTTGTATTCAATCAGACTTTTCATTCTTAAATTATCATACTTACAAGAAACGTGATGGAAGGACAGACAGACAGACAGACGGACGGACGGACAGACAGGTGGATATATTGAAAGTTGTTCAGAATTCGATCACCAACACGGTGATATAATTTTTTTTATTAAGTTTTATTAACGGTTTTAGAAATATGCCGATGAAATGTAATATACACTCTTCATTTTCGTAGTTAGTTGCAAATAATTCTTGCACAGTATTGTTATGTTTGAAAAGCATTAAGTACGCAGTAAACAAATGCATGGTACCTATTAGTCCAATTATTTCAGTAAAAATAATAAATGTCCAGTAAAAATGACTACCGGTCTTGCATTTGAGATTAGATTTTCGTTTCATTTAGGTCACCTTTGGCCTTGGCTTCTCTAAGTTACGTTCCATTATGAACTTTTAAGTTGTTATTTGTTGATTATTGTTGTTACCTTGTTATGCAAATATATGTGTACATTTATATTGTAGATATTTGACATTTTCTCAACTTTGTACTTTTTAAATAATTTTCTGTATGTTAGGTACTTTATGTTCAGTAACTATTTTACTGGACACTATTTTCTTTACTGATCATTTTATTTTTACCGAACTTTTACTCTTTTTACTAAACATGTATTATTTTATTTATTTTACTAAATGCGTATTAGTTAACAAATTCTTTTTTTACTGAACACCTATTTTAAAAATGAATTATTATTTGTTTGCTTATAATTGTATTGAAACATATTCTTTATAGGATTTTGCAAACAGCAGAAACAATAACTACTTATCTATAACTAAAAGAAAAATCATGTGTAAAAATATTAATGAAATCTTTGCATTATTTCGATAACCTGAATTCTGGTTATGCTAGCAAATTAAAATCCTAAAATGAATTTGTCTAATTTCTTATTTGACAATTCTCATTCTAACACTAGCATCCACACAGTCCCCTACGGCCATGCAGATTAAACTAGTATCTACATAACCCCCTACGACCATGAAGATTTAGTTAAAATTGAGAACAAAGGCCTAAAATGAATTTATTTGTCTACCTTGTCTTAAAAATTTTTCATTCTAATGAATTACATTTTCATGAAATCTATCATTCTGTTTCTTGGAAATGCTTAGCCTTTATTGTAGATATTTGATATTTTCTCAACTTTGTACTTTTAAAATAATTTTCTGTATATTAGGTACTTTATGTTCAGTAACTATTTTACTGGACATTATTTTCTTTACTGATCATTTTATTTTTACCGGACTATTACTCTTTTTACTAAACATATATTATTTTATTTATTTTACTAAATGTGTATTATTTAACAAATTCTTTTACTGAACACCTATTTTAAAAATGAATTATTATTTGTTTGCTTATAATTGTATTGAAACATATTCTTTATAGGATTTTGCAAACAGCAGAAAAAATAACTATCTATAACTAAAAGAAAAATTATGTGTAAAAATATTAATGAAATCTTTGCATTCTTTCGATAACCTGAATTCTGGTTATGCTAGCAAATTAAAATCCTAAAATGAATTTGTCTAATTTCTTATTTGACAATTCTCATTCTAACACTAGCATCCACACAGTCCTCTACGGCTATGCAGATTAAACTAGTATCTACATAACCCCCTACGATCATGAAGATTCAGTTAAAATTGAGAACGAAGGCCTAAAATGAATTTATTTGTCTACCTGTTTCTTCTGTTTCTTAGCCTTTGAAACGTTTCATGCAAAACCAAGAGAATTTCTATGAATAAGCGTGAAATGATTATATTTGACATTGACTGATAAAAACTACAGATCTTCACCTATCTATTAGCTGACTATAACTATAAGCAAACAAATAATAACTCATTTTTAAACATGCATAGAGTATATAGGCTCCAATACTAGTTAGCTAATTTTTTTTGAGAAAACGTCCTTACTTCTTGTTTCGGCTTTGCGATTTTCTCAATATCTAAAATTCAATTAACCAGATCAGACTGGGTTAGGAATTAAATTGTGCGGCTGATTTTACTTCAAAACTGTTAGGTTAGTTACATAAACTCAAAAAAAAAAAAAAAAGAAAACCACAGCACTCGGTAGTTATGTTTTTACTTCCCCGCATACCGAAGGGAAGTATTGTATTCGAGAAATAATCACCCTCCTAGATTTTTTCACGTAAATTACGAAAATATAGGTTTTTCAATTCCGTTAGTCTGTCTGTCTGCCTGTCTGTCTGTCTGTCTGTCTGTTGGTGCATTTACTAAAAAACTACTTGACGGAGAGCAGTGAAATTTGGTAGGTAGTTGACCCTACTGTCAGCGAAGAAATGGTAGAACTTTCACTGGAAAATATACAGGGTGGACCGTCTAAAGGGAATAAATAATGAAAACAATTTTTTTTACTCAAATTTAGAATTTCCACGTTTCATCACACGCCAAACCTATTTCAGAAAAAAAAAATTTTAAATTTTTTTCACCAACATTCTTGAAACATTTTTTGCCACTAAAATATACGAAAATTTTTTTTCTTTGCTCAAATTTAAAATTTACACGTTTCATGGCATTCTAAACATATTTCCAAAAAAAAATTTGTTTTGAATTTTTGTTTTTAAGTACCAACAATTTTTTTTTTAAATTAAAAATTTCCGCGTTTCCATGACATTCTAAACGTATTCAAACAAATTTAAAATTTTTTTTGAAATGTTTAAAAATTTTTTTTATAAAATTTTTTGATTTATCACTACTATAGAATAGATGAAAAATTTTTTTTGCCCAAATTTAAAATTTCCACGTTTCATGACATTCCAAACCTAATTCGGAAAAAAAATTGGCAACATCTTTTTACCACTGGAAAAACATTTTAAGACTAGAATAGATCCAAAAATTTTTTTTTGCTCAAATTTAAAATTTTCACGTTTCATGATATCCTACACCTATTTCAGAAAAAGAAATTTTAAAAATTATTTTCACCAACATTTTTGAAAATTTTTTTACCACTAAAATAGATGGAAAAATATTTTTTCTTTGCTCAAATTTAAAATTTCCACGTTTCATGACATTCTAAACCTATTTCAGAAGAACGAAATTTTGAAAAAATTTTTACCGACATTTTTGAAAAATTTCAAAAAAGTGACAATTTTTAACCAACACTATACTTCCACTCCACTACATGAATGTGGAATTGAAATGTAACAGATGGCAATAATATTTGGCATAAGCACCTGTTTATACTTTTATTGAAAAACATACAGGGTGGTCATCCCAAGAAATGATTCAACCATGGTGAACATTTGTAAAGGTATTTGCGCAAGCCTTCCATATTTGGCACCTGTTATTTAGTATTGAATTTTTGCTGTTGGATGAGCACTCTGTATATTCTTTTGATCAAAACTTATCAGGTTCTCTTTATAATAATAGTGATAACTATATTCCGATTATTATTTTCAATGTCATTTCGTAATTATTAATTTCTTAAAGTGACCGCCATGCACAAATAAAGAGGGAAGTTCTGTATAAATACCTTTACCGATTTTTTTAAATTCATTTGCAGTGCGTATTCTTGAATGAAACTTTCAAAAGAGATACTTCTTATAGAGATACATGAGTATGGCAGATTTTAAATTTAAAATTGAAAAAAAAAATGTTCAGGAATAAAAGAATTCATTAGTCGATTACCTACACATACACATACAAAAGAAAATTCAGAAATCACAATAATACCATATTCCCTTGTATTTTGAACCGCTAATAACGAATTTGAGGTCCAAAAAATTGAGAAATTTCGCTCCATTATTATACTCTTCATAGTTACCCAACAAGAAACCGGGATAAAAAATCGGTAAAGGTATTTACACAGAACTTCCCTCGTTCATGGCAGTCTCTCTAAAAAAATAATAATTACGAAATGACATTGAGAATAATAATCGGAGTAGAGTTATTGCTATTATTACAAAGAAAACTTGATAAGTTTTGGTCAAAAAAATATACAGATTGCTCATCCAACAGCAAAAGTTCAATACTAAATAGCAGGTGCCACATATGGCAGGCTTGCGCAAATACCTTTACAAATGTCCACCATGACTGAATTATTTCTTGGGATGACCACCCTGTACATTTTTCAATAAAAGTATAATAGGTGCATATGCCAGATGTTATTGCCATCTGTCACATTTTCAATCCAACATTCACGTAATGGAGTGGAAGTATAGTGGTGGTTAAAAAATTTCATTTTTTAAAAATTTTTCAAAAGATGGTAAAATAATTTTCATTCATTTCATTCAATTTTTTTCTTCTGAAATAGGTTTAAAGTCAAAGGTAGAAATTTTAAATTAGAGCAAAAAGGAAAGTTTCCTTCTGTTCTATAGTAGTGCTAAAAAAAGTTTAAAAATTAAAAATGATATATTTTTAAAATAGGTTTAGAATGCTATGAAACGTGAAAATTTTAAATTTGAGCAAATAAAAAAAAAATCGATCTATTTTAGTGGTAAAAACTTTTTGAAAAATGTTGGTGAAAAAAAATTTCAAATTTTTTTTTCTGAAATACCTAGGTTTAGAATGTCATTTAAATTTGAGCATTCTGGTGTTAAATTTTTTTCCAAACTGGTAACAAAATGTTGCAAATTTTTTTTTCCGAAATTGGTTTGGAATATCATGAAACGTGGAAATTTTAAATTTGAGCAAAAAAAATTTTTTCGTCTGTTCTATAGTAGTGATACATAAATGGATTAAAAATGTTTTCAAATTTTTTTAAAAATTCTTCAAAAACATTTTTAAATTTGTTTGAATAGTTTTAGAATGTTATGGAAACGTGGATAGTTAAAATCTGAACAAAGAAAGAAAAATTCTATCTTAGTGATAAAATTTCAAAAAACTTTTTTTTTAATCAGGCTTAGAATGCCATGAAACGTGAAAATTTTAAATTTGAAGAAAGAAAAAAAAATTCATTTTAGTAGTAAAAATGTTTTTCAAAAATGGTGAAAAAAATTTTCAAAATTTTTTTTCCTGAAATAAGTTTAGCGCGTCATGAAACGTGGAAATTTTAAATTTGAGCAAAAAAAAATTTTTTTCATCTTGGTAAAAAATTTTTCAAAAATATTTGAAAATTTCCTGAAACAGGTTTAGCGCGTCATGAAACGAGGAAATTTTAAATTTGAGCAAAAAAAATTTTTTTTCACTATTTATTCCGTTAAGACGGTCCACCCTGTATATTTTTCAGTGAAAATTCTACCAGTTCTTCGCTGACAGTAGGGTTAACTACCTACCAAATTTGACTGCTCTCCGTCAAGTAGTTTTTTAGTAAATACACCAACAGCCAGACAGACAGACCGACAGACAGACAGACAGACAGACTGACGGAATTGAAAAACCTATATTTTCGGAATCTACGTTTTCTGAAACGTCAGAATCCGAAAAAATCTCGGAGGGTGATTTTTTCTCGAATACAATACTTCCCTTCGGTATGCGAGGGAAGTAAAAAATATCAACTTTTTAAGGTTAAATAAAACACACACTGGAACAAATTATTATGGTATATTGTTGTACAATGTTCTACCAATGCAGGTGAAGCAACTTAACTTGAACAAGTTCAAAATCTCGGTAAAGAAATCTTTACTCAGAAATGCATTTTATTCAGTTGAGGAATTCATGGAGGCCGGTTTTAATAACTGGTAATTGTTAACGTGATTGTTGGTATTTGTCAATAGTTCTTTGTTATTCGTTAACATTTTAGAAACTGTGTCCTCAAATTTTATTTTAATCTTTGTATTGCTTTAACCTAAATTTGTCTTGCCTATTTTACATTTATTTTAATAACTTATTTATCTAGTCTAGCTGTTTTACTTTCCTTAACAATAATCTCACTTGTGTAAATACTTTGTGTACAACACACCAATAAAGTTTTATTATTATTGTTATTATTATTATTATTATTATTATTATAAACGGTCCGTCTGTCCGCCTGTACGGCCGTCACATTTCTTGTAAGCATGGTAACTTAAGAACTAAAAGTCCGATTGTATTGAAATTTGGACAGGAAGTTCATGTGAGCTAGGGAAAGAAAATCGGTCAGTAAATAAAAAAGTTATTAATTATTAAAATTTAAAAAAAAATGTTTGTTTTGTATTTAAAGAAAAAGATGACTAAAACTAATATTATTTACAAAGAAAAATGCAAAGAGTGTCCTATAGAATGTGCAACAGTTATATAAAAGTAAAGTAAATCCGTGAAGAGTATAATGGTCAGCTTGTTTTTAAACTACGGAAAATATAATATGTAATGCCTAACCATGTATAATATGTACAGGCAAATTAAAAATTTAGGGTAACAAAAATTAATAAAAGGATCATCTCTGGAATTTAAGTAGGTAATAACCTGGAAAATGAGATGATGAATTCTTTGCATTACCAAGTTCCGGGAAAATTAAAAAAAAATTGGAAAAACTTTTTGATTTTCGTTTTTTTTGCTCTAGCGGCCAAAATAATGAAAATAGAGAAAGAAGTTGTAGCTCGTCTTTTTCTCTAAAAAAAAGGTCTTTACAAATTTTTGTCTTACTTAAGCCGTTTAGAAGATAAATCGAGTTTTCCACTTATAGCTTTAAGCCGCTTCGAAATGCGCGAAAAATGAGAACTCTCCAGGAGTTTCGTACCACCGGGCTCATCGATCGATAATTCTTACTATTCAGAGCCCCTAAAAAAATGAAAATAACATAAAATGTAGCGAAAAGTCTCAGCTTTAGCGTGGAACTAATCACAAAATTCATACAAAATTTTATCAAGGAGAGAAAGTGTCAGAAGATGGCTTAGTGAACTTTGTACAGTTGATCCACAGATTTATTCATATCTTTGCCGGGAGTCGTTAGAATGATAATTCATTTTGCTTATATATTCTTATATAATGATATATTAATCCAATTAGCATTTTATTGCAATTACTTTTGTTGGAAAAATATGCCTTGCGATCAAAATAGAGGGTATAATTCTCATCGATCAATCACCTCCAAATTTTGGAGTTCAATTCGCTATATCTTAAGTAATAATAATAGCACAGTCTTAATTTTTGGATTATAAGTACAATAAAATATATTCTTTCGAATGACCTTAGAGATTTTTTAATGCGCGCAGTACTTTTTGAATTTGTCTACATTATTCATTCACGTTCAGAAAATGCACAATTATACAGTAAAACATATAGAACTTATTTGTTTCTTAATATTCTTCAATGAAATCCTCTCAAAATATAGACTAAAGTGCGTGGAATCGAATCCATGCAGTGAAAAAGCACCCATTATTACGGGAGAAATAGGCAGGATGCATAAAACTCAAAGGTGTGAATAAATCAACTGTATAAAGTTTACTAAGCCATCTTCTAACACTTTTTTCTCTATGATAAAAATATGTATGAATTTTGTGATTAGTTCCACATTAAAGCTGAGACTTTTCTCTATATTTTACGTTGCTTTCATTTTTTTTTAGCGGCTCTGAATAGTAATAATTATCGATCGATATGTCCGGTCGTACGAAACTCCCAGAGAATTCTCATTTTCCGCGCATTTCGGAGCGGCTCAAAACTATAAGTGGAAAACTGGATTTATCTCCTAAACGGCTTAAATAAGACAAAAATTAGCAAAGACCTATTTTGTAGAGAAAGAGGCGAGCTATAAATTTTGTTGAAACCTTTTTTCTGCATTTTCATTATTTCAGCCGTTAGAGCAAACAAACCGAAAATCAAAAAGTTTTTTCAAATTTTTTTGAATTTTCCCGGAACTTGGAAGTGCAAAGAATGCATCATTCCATTCTACAGGTTATTAACTACTTAAATCCCAGAAATGATTCTTTTATTAATTTTTGCGAGGTTTTTACAACGTTTTGCCTTCATTGTAAGTGTACGTGTAAAAGAAACTATAAACAGACTAAACAGAGAGCAGTGCAGGGAGTATTTTGATGATGTATGAGGTTCCCTGTCTGTCGCGTCATGCTGACTCACGGAAAATGTACTTTACGATGTTTGGGTTAGAGACCGAGATATGAGAATTATTAGTAAATTATCTAGAGTTAATATTCAAGTACATATTTTGAATGGATACGAACGGTGCAAGTTAAAAATAAAAGCTTTAAGAAACTGACGGTACTGTGATAATTGTATATGCTTATGACTCATGACAGGACGTGCGATATGGTAGCCGTTTTTCAATCTGATGCTTCCGTACTGTGAGATCGAATTCCACCCAATAAGCAATTGCATTATTGTTGCATAAATATACGTTTATTCATAACCCTGTTTCTTGATAATTTTTTAACCAATAAACATTTTTAAAAAGGAAACGATTCTCAACTCGACCCGTAGGCTAGGCAAAGCAAAAGGCAAATATTTTATTTCCACATCCGCGTAGTGAAGTATAGCAACGGTTAAAATATTTTCAATTTTTTTTGCTCAAATTGGGTTAGAATGTCATGAAACGAGGAGATTTTAAATTTGAGCGAAAAAAAATATGTTCATAATTTTTTTTGTGCTCACGTTTTCTCTAGAACGATTTAAGATATTGACTTGTTTGTCCTTAGAAATATACAATTTTATATCGACTTTTTTGTGCGTACGATACCTATCTCAGGAAAGGTTTAAGATATTGACTTGAAATTTGGTGCACATATGTATCACGACGAGATCTGGAACTAGATTATATTTCACGCTAATTCGGGTAAAGGGTTGGGGGTTAAATAGGGGTAAATGAGGGAAAACAAGTTAACCATTATACTCTTCGCTTATTTACTGCACTTTTTATATGAATGTTGCACATTCTATAGGATAGGTACTCTTCGCAGTTCTCTTTGTAATAATATCAGTTTTAGACATTTTTAGTTTACTTACAAAATTAATCGATTTTGTGTTATAGGTTGTTTACATTTAAAATATAAATAGTCGTTGGATGCATATTTTGTTTGGGTTATGGATTTGTGAGAGGTGCCTAAGAAATATAAACATGAACTGTGGGGAACTCATAAGAGGACATACGGGGCATTCGCTGTTAGACTGTCATATACACACACAAGTATTGTAGATATTTTCAATATAGTTTAATCATACGCAATATTAATTAGTTTTGTTTATCAGTTTGGGGGTGTTTCACCCCTAACCTTATATTTGTTGAAAGCAATAGGGTTCTTCCTCTAGCTAAAATTAACATATTGTTCAAATTTCAATACAATTGGACCTTTCGTTCTTAAGATATCGTGCTTACAAGAAACGTGACGGACAGACAGACAGACAGACAGACAGACAGACAGACAGACGGACGGACATTTTGAAAATTGTTCAGAATTCGATCACCAACACAGCAATATGAATTTTTTATTGTAGGTATGGGTAATTAAAACAACTAAGTAGGCAGTAGGTCTTTATTCTATCGTGAATTCAGAATGAATGAATACACAGAACAGCAGATTTTTAAATCAAAATATGTACATATCATATATTTTATGTCAACGACACTGTTCTAGTAAGACACGTGTGCTTAACTACAAGACCATTACTCATTTTCTTTAGTTTGTTTATAAAACGATAACATTTATCTCCGTTTCATTTTTGAATACTATGTTACTAGAAATATCAACACTCTCACTCAAAAATGAAGGGAGTAGATTTAACTTACAAAAATATGCAATACAAAGTATATAATATATAAAATATTATTATTAACACCAAAAAAAAATTATTCTAATCCAAGCTTAAATCTAAAGTCCTTAAATTTGCAGACAGGCAACGGTTTGGTAAAAATATCTGCCAGCTGATTATCTGTGGAAATATATTTCACAATTATTGTTTTTTTCTTGTATCTTATTTCGAGTAAAATGATACTTTATATCTATATGTTTAGATCTTTTAGGATCTGTCGGATTATTTGCTATGCTGATGCACCCTGTATTATCTTCAAAAATACAAATAGGACTTAGGATTTTAATATTTATGCTGTTCATCATTGCTTTTGTCCCTTCAAATAAAGCCATGTATTCTGATTCGGTTGAGGATGTTGCTACTGAATTTTGTTTCTTGGTATTCCAAGAAATTGTATTATTTTCAAAAACTTTAAATACATAGCCACTTGTACTTTTTCTATCGCATTCATCAGTTCCCCAATCAGAATCCACGTAAGTAATCAAATAATATGTCACCCTGTATGTGACACCTTTTATAAGTTAGCTTTAAATTTAATGTTCCTTTAATATATCTTAAGGCCCTCTTGAGAGCTTTCCACAATTCAATATTATTTTTGCTTTGATATCTGCTTAGTATGTTGACAGCAGCACAGAGATCCGGTCGAGTGCAAAACATTACATACATAAGAGACCCTATAAGATTTCGACAAGGAGCATTGCATTTTTCATCAGCATTTAAAGCATTATAATTTAATTTCATTGGTAGTGGTGTCTCAACTGATTTACAATCGGTCATGTTAAATTTATTTAAAATTGTTTTAAGATACGTGCTTTGATCAAGTGTAATTTTATCATCTGTCCTAAGCAATCGAATTCCTAAAAATAATTTAATTTCATTCAAGTCGACCATTCTAAACTCAGACATTAAAAACTGTTTGTAAGCAATTAGGGCATATTTATCACCCGTAGTGATGGCTAAGTCATCTACATACAGAACAACGTAAATATTTCTAGGTCTCCTTTGTCATAATAATATAAACAACGGTCCACTGCTGTGTTTATGAAACCTCGCCTTTTTAAAACTAAATCAAACAATTCGAACCAGCAACGTGATGCTTGTTTCAAGCCATAGAGAGCTTTATGTAATTTACACACTTGATCTTTTGTGGCTTTTATACCATCTGGAACTTTCATATAAATATCCTCTTTTAATGTTCCATTTAAAAATGCCGATTTAACATCTATGTGACATACCAATAAATTATATTTCGCTTACTCGTCCAAATGGATAGGTATTACACATGTAGTTCACTTTCGTTAACTTTGTCGAGCACACTAAAAAGATGATGATTCAGAGTTTTTCATTCCCTCAAATAAACCATTGTAGATAATACTTCATTACACTTTTGTGCTTTGTGCGATGCGGTCATTTAAAATAAAAATTAGACGTAAACTGAGTGCTTAGAAGGAAAATATTATTGGTAGTGAAAGTGACATGTTAGATAGAAAAAGAAGACGACTAATTATAAAATTGACAGTCTCAACAAGTAAAAGAGGCGACAGAATTATTGTTTTTAAAGTAATGTTGGCGTCGCCAGTGCCAAGGTCATCTTTGAGATGCTGGATGCTGAGACATGCAGATTTTGGGCAACTCAGCTGGGCGACGAGAGAGGAAATAACCCTGTGAACGGATTCATTCATTCATTGCCTAACATCGATACGTGTCGCATAGTTAATTTACCTTGACGTTATAAATAGCTTATTTTAATACATATAAATATTCTCGAGTTTAGTTTATTTTTCTTAGGGGTAGTTTACCCCTCTCCCTATATTTCAGAAGCGGGAAGTAACCTAGTGCCCAAACCAGTGATTTTTAAAGTTAATTATTTGAATTGAGTACCAGCACAGTGTCGCACTCGCACAAAATTACCAGGGTGACCTACGGTACAGTGAAACGATATTATGGAACCATCTGATGACACATCCACGGTGTGAGTTTCGAAACTCCCCCGATAATGCCCAAATTGTGGAAAGCATGGCTTAAGAGTTACATCTGTTACTTCGTGCCGTAAGTACAGGTTCAATGAGTATGAATGTAAACGCTGAGAAAAAGGCAAATACAAACTGAATATTATTTCAAGATGGTAGGCTTTTATCTAAATTTGATCCATCTCAAAGTGTTCTGTCAGTAAATAATATTGAGAAAAATTAATTATTGTGCAATGTGTATGCCTTTTTCATTGGGATGAAGTTACGACTGTATACCTGGCTTTGGGAAAATTTTAAGGTTTAGGTTGCTGTTAGTATTGTGGTTCGAGTAGTAATCAGTGCAGTCAGCAGTATAAATTAAGGCCTATTTTCCACCAGAGTACATTTTTGCAAATTATTTTATGCTGTTTAATATATTACTGAACCAGATCAAAGGTTAAACAATTATTGTTTTAACAAGTTGACTAAAATAAATGAACTTAAGTTTAATTTGTTAGACGAAAGAATTGCAAATTGTATAATTGCAGGAGCTACAAAATAAATAAATTTAATTGTCACCTCATTTCGCCGTCCTGGTTAAGTGGTAGAGTAGCATTAGCTAAACTTCGCCAGGATGTTAAAATAAATAAGGTAATTAAATTGAATAAATTATGAGCGGTTAAGTCTAAAACTGTTGCGTGGAGGTGACTCAATAATATGTTATCAATTTTAAACTGCCAATAAATTAGGTATATCATATTACTACGAATATCAAAAAGAGATAAATACTATTATTTAAATTTTTCCCAGAATAATACAAGTCCGAATTGTACCAAGGGCAGACTATAAAAATGGTCCAGAATTTAAAGATAGGTAGTCGAAAGGCGACGTAAAGTAAGATTATTAGATTATTATTACATAACAAAGACACCTCTTATTAAAAAATTAGAAGGTCTAGCAAATTAATCACGACACCGTAAACTTCATCGCCTGAATAAACCATTCAGCATATATCGTAAATATAGTCAAAAATGAATAATCCGCTAGTTTCGTGCCTTGTTGATTTAGGTAGTGATTTAGGCTTTGTAAATCCGTAGCCGCCGATAAAACAAAGTTAAAACAAGAATCTTTTGAGTACTTGCAATATATCATCCCATTTGGGCGCCTCTCGAAGGGTACAGCTGCTACGTGAATTTATTATAAACAATGATTGAAAGACTGACATTCAGTATTTATAATAATGTTTATATTTATAATATAGCTGAGGTACAAGCAGTCAGAAATAGAGATATAGCAGTTAGTTATTGAATGATATTGACATAAATTCTAATATGTATCGCGTGTAGAATAAAAATACATTAATTTGAAATATGCAAATGTTAGATATAAAAAAATATACAAATATACCTTACACACTTTATGATTTTGATAATGTGTCTTATGGCTACATTGCTGTAACTGAAATTACTGTAACCACAACTATTGATAATGTTACTGCTGAAACCAAAGTTTATGTTATGAAGATGACAATGATACACGATACGATTTATTAGTCAGTGATATTTTTACCAAATGCTGTTGTTTTAATTATGAAAGGCATAAGTGTTTATAGATTATATGATTGCCGGCAGATGATCCTTTAACTTAGGTAATTGCTAATTGTTATGTTATATAAACAGTATCGAAATACTTCATTGTTAAACAAACGACAAAGAACAAAACACTCCCACACAAAGAGAACTTATGTAAACTTTTAATATTGAAATTAATTTAATAATCTATTTAGTTATAATTTAAGTGACTTAGAAAAGATGAGCAATGATGCACGTACAGTGTGTAAAAAAAAATAGTACGGTAGATGTCACTTAACTATTATCATTACCTGGATTGAATTAATAATGTAAACAAATATGATTGCAGAATTGTTAAAGTACTAATAATATAAATTGCTGTTGCTTTCTGCAAAGCTTCATGCTTTGTTAGAAAAAGAAATATCGATTAATGATTTTATGTGGATTTTCAAACCTCAAATCAAATAATAATGATAGTAATAATAATAAAATGCCATTTGGGCTTGCTAATGCACCGTCTGTTTTTCAATGATCAACGAATTTGGTGCCTAGAGATTTACGATATGAAATTGATTAAGTTGCATATTACCAGCTAGGGCTGTTAAACACAGGTTAAAGAAACATAGATTGGTTTTACAGAAACTCCATAGATACAATATAACACTCGAAATACCTAGTTCTGGTGTACAGCCGGGGATACAGAACCAAAGAAATATGACAATGAGGAATATTTGTAGACCACGTAATATCAAACAAGTCAGGTATTCCCAGGTTTGGTCGAAATATTAATACAAATTACTTTTTGACAAAAACAATAAACATCTTGCTACACCTTATAGTAGACATTAAATTTAAAGTATAGTCATTGACTAGTAGAAGAACGGCTGTCAAAAGAGATATATTTCTCGAACAGGTCGATGGTGGATAGAACCGCAAGACTACGGCTTTGTTGTCGACTATAGACCTGGCATAAACGTGGCATGTGTAATACTTTGTCTTCCCATCTAACAGTTGGTGAGTAATAGTATAAATAATATAACTGGCCCAGATTGGTTAGAGGCTGTGCAATTACAAAATAATAAAATTACGAAATTAAGAGAATTTTTAACGTCTAAAATAAAGATTCAAGTACCAAATTATATTTTGAGAGTTACGTATTTAAAAGAAACAAGGCTCATCGTAAGTTGACTGATGCCATTAAGTGGAAATTCAAAGAGCTAGTCAATGACAGATTTTCAAGTTATGCCATAACGATATGGGTTATTTTGGATGAGGTAAACCTTTGCTGAATTAAACAAAATTACTGGTTTTCTAGAATACATGTCTGTTAAAAAGCATATAAATGCTTGCCTAAACTGTTAGTCCCCATTAGGTAGAAAGTCCGGTCAATTGTTTCCCATTGAAAAAGTGTCATTACCATAACATGCATTGTAAATAATCTAAAGCCTTTTGAAGTATTCAGTTGGTAAAATAAATACTCATTGACATTTCACCAAAATTATCAATAATTGAGCCTGTACGAAGCACGAAGCATATGATTTGAGCGCTCGAAGAATTATAAAAATCAACTTAGTGTCCATGTTTGGGTTATATCCGATTGGGACAGTGCATTCATGTATCGACCCCTCAAGACTTTCTGCACGGGTATGTAACCACACATTCTCATTTTCTTGGCGACTATGATAGGATATTGGCGACTATGATCGGATATGCTAGGACGGAAAATAGGATATTGAAGTAAAATTACTGCGGAGAAGATTTAATGTTATTGTACAAAGTCCTGAATACAATATCGACTGAAGTGTTATTTGGCATTTCATTTTAATGCAAAATAATCGAAGCATATAATTACATGTAAAACATGAGGTTGACAATTTGATAACAATCACAACTTACCACGCGCCACGGGCAAAAAAAAAAAAGTATTGTTATTACCAAAATTCAAATGGGACCATCGCAACACTATGAAGCTACCCAACGACCGATAGCGGCCTGGAAGATGTTGAAATGGGCCGTAAGTATCCAGTTATAGTACTGATGGACAATACCTTTAAGCCCTGAGTAACCCCAAGAGACTCGGTAAGTGTATTTGAGCTAAGTGGTAAGAGGTAGACCGAAAATGTTCGATATGCATATTGGGAAATGTGTAGTTAAAGGAATAAAAAGTAAAGTACATATCCTATTACGTAAAACTTTCGGGTCGTAAGTATTCCTAAGTCGAATGTTAAAAGTGTGTGAAATGCTATTTAGCAATTATTTGTAAAATAAAGAAATAACACGCACACATGAAGACATTTGATGCCTAGGTAAATAAATTCTTATATGCATGAATGTATTGTATATATGTATGTGTTTTTATATATTTGTTTGTTGTCAAATCAGAGCACAAAACACCGTGATGTGTCGGTGCTTCTGACGGACAGCGTTTCTTGTCAAATCAGAGTACAAAACACTGCCATGTGTCGGTACTTTTGACGGACAAGGTTGTTACCAAATCAGGGTACAAAACACTGTGACGTGTCGGTACCTCTGACGGGTAACGTTGTTGCCAAATCAGGGTACAAAACACTGTGATGTGTCGGTACCTCTGACGGGCAACGTTGTTGTCAAATCAGGGTACAAAACACTGTGATGTGTCGGTACCTCTGACGGACAACGTTACTTGTCAAATCAGAGTACAAAACACTGCAATGTGTCGGTACTTTTGACGGACAAGGTTGTTACCAAATCAGGGTACAAAACACTGTGACGTGTCGGTACCTCTGACGGGTAACGTTGTTGCCAAATCAGGGTACAAAACACTGTGATGTGTCGGTACCTCTGACGGGCAACGTTGTTGTCAAATCAGGGTACAAAACACTGTGATGTGTCGGTACCTCTGACGGACAACGTTACTTGTCAAATCAGAGTACAAAACACTGCAATGTGTCGGTACTTCTGACGGACAAGGTTATTGTCGAATCAGAGTGCAAAACATGATAACGTGTCGGCGCTCCTGACGAAAGACAATTAATCGATGTAGACATTTGTTTCTCTGTGTAATCTATTTTGTGTTGTTGTTCACAGGGTGACGATAATCACAGGGTTGAGGACAATCCTGAAGACCAGGATGGCCGAACTGTTGGCGTCGCCAGTGCCAAGGTCATCTTTGAGATGCTGGATGCTGAGACATGCAGATTTTGGGCAACTCAGCTGGGCGACGAGAGAGGAAATAACCCTGTGAACGGATTCATTCATTCATTGCCTAACATCGATACGTGTCGCATAGTTAATTTACCTTGACGTTATAAATAGCTTATTTTAATACATATAAATATTCTCGAGTTTAGTTTATTTTTCTTAGGGGTAGTTTACCCCTCTCCCTATAGTAAGGATTCATTTGTTCCTACTCATAGGTAAAACTGTTAAACCTATGATAAGGATAACTAGCTAAAATTGTTCAAGCTAGACTGAAATAAATATGGATGGTATCGTAAGACGTGTAAGATGGGATAGTTGTTTATCAAGTAAGGAAGTAATGAATCATTTCTTCCTATTCGTAGGTAAAACTTTTAAACCTATGATAAATATACCTAGCTAAAACTGTTAAAGCTAGATTAAAAACAAAACAGCTTCTGTGTGTGTTGGCGCAAAACGAGGATAGCTGGCTAAAACTGTTAAAGCTGGACTGAAATAAATAGTGGATGGCATAGTAAGACAGTCACCTTAGTACAGATTCATCATAGATATAACTGTTAAATCTATGAAATAAAGGACTAATCATAGGTGAGTTTTTAAATACGTATGTTGTTATTTCGTGGTGATACACTAGACAACTGAATGAGATTTTTAATCCTGCTGAGAAATGTCAGGATCAAGGTCACAAGCACTGGGAATCAATGCCTGGTCCCCACAGGGCCTCACACCCATAAATAATATTTATTATAAACATTTCACAGAAATTAATGTACATATCTCAAAATGTTTACTTTTCAAAAAACGCAAACACGACTCAAAATGCTGTTGCTACCGGAAGTGGCATAAAAAACGACATCCTAAAGTTATTAGGGGATGAACCAGTGAATAAAGGGGAAAAATATGTTATTCCCAAGAATATTAAGAGACAGGATTAAAACGTCTGAATTAAATCCGGAACTTATTGTGTTTCTATCTGAGGCTAGTAAAAAAGTGGACATACATTGCCACAATGCAATCTCTGATAGGTATCAGGCTGACATGAGATGCTTACGCATTTGATTCTTTACTACTTGATGCAAGTGTCTCTTCAGCGGAAGTTATATTCTGCCCAATATAATACATGGAAAAATCTTTTGCGATGTTTTCCACATTTTATCTACAAACTACAAATATCGAATAGAAGCTCAGTCATGCCCAACTACTACTAAAAACAGAAGTAGGTTCAGACTGCTATGATGGCAGATCAAAATATTTAATTAATAATTGGGAAATTGTCACACTGATTAAGCTGTCTACATTTCTTGGGTTAAAGGGTATAAAATACCTACCGTTAAAAAAAAAAAAAAAAAGAATCGAGATCCCTCCTCCCCCCCAGACCGAGGGGTTATCTGAAGTGAAACAAATCAAATAGTACAGTACTAAAAAGTGGGTCAGTCTTTATTAATATTTTTAATTACCCGTAAAAGGGAAGGCTTAGATTTATATTTAGTATTAAGCAATTAAATACCATTATTTCGGCACAGCATTATAAATCAGAAAATTATAAATTATTTTTGTGATTTATTAGTTGAGAACTGTCTCATGTCGACAATCAACTTAAAGGATGCATGTTATAAGACAATCGTAAACAGCCATCTAAACAATTAATGAGTATTAGTATTAAGGATGGTCTTTACGAATACAATTGTTTGCCTATGAGTTTATTTGTCAACAGCCTCGTTTGTTTTTACAACAGCCCGTTCTTAATAAATTTAGGTCATAATGTATTTTATGCATCTGTTATTTAGGTGACATTCTTGCATTAGAACGGAACCGTGAAGGTTTAAGAGTAATGTTGAAATTATTACCAATTAAAGCCAAAAAATCATTGTAAATATTTAGGAACTTTTACAAAGTTATTGGTCTATTAGTATTAGCTTGTTCAGCTGTTCGGCATAGTTTGTTGTATGCTGTATACTGAACAGTGAAACATGAAAGAAAAAAAAAAAAAAAAAATTAGCATATTTAGCGTATAAATATCAATATTATGGCATATATAGCACTGAAATCGAAGACGGAGCAAAATATTGTAGATCTTTCCTGTTTCGTTAATCACAAAGAATTCTATTGTGAAACATTCACAGCATAAAGAACCTGGTGGGGGCGGTGTGCGGACTAGAAGTTCCGCACGGACTCTGGACCGATCAAGAGTTAAGTTTTCATATTTAGTATATTTTTATGTTTTAAGGGACAAGATGTTTTCCTCATAAAGAGTCAAATGGCAATATACTGCCTTCTGTTGACAATAAACCAGCTTGTCTGCATTAACAGAATGGGAGACACGCGAATCGAAAACTTAAATAACATAAGTAGAAATATTTGTTAATGGTATGAGGAGCAAAAAATCATTCTGTACGCATCTTATATACCTTCAAAAGAAAAGGCTAATGCTGATAAAGAATCTGTCATTATTTAAAGAATCGGAGTATGAGTGAAACGAATACACGTGTGTTAGATGAGTCTCTCTCTCAATTTGGAAAATCGCATATTGATCTTTTTGACTTTAATATTAATGCTAAATAATGTAAAACATTTACATCATGGCTTAGAGCTCAGCTAAATTTGTTCTGTTGCTCAGTGCGTACGTGTAAGGCTTACGACCACGGAGCCCCATATTCGATTCCTGGCCAGGGTATGGATGTTTGGTGGGGCTCTTGATGTGTGATTAGCTTAGTGTATTTCCGAGACGGTGGCAGTGGGTTGGTCTGCTGTTGAATGGCATAATAAGTCTAGTCACTGTTATCTCTCTGAAATTCGAGTCTTAGCTGCGGCAGATGACGTTGTCGCAGGGAATTACTGTTGTATGTGTGTACGTGTCCCTGGTTGAGTGATAATAAATAATTCACTTTTAAACAAGCTATGGCTTAAGTCCGCCAGGACGTTAATATAAATAAGATAATAATAATAATAATAATACAGAAGTCCGTTCTACTGGACACATGTACTATTGTGCGAAGGTTTATTGCGGCGATAACCATAAATATTTTTAATACAACTACCAAGAAGACCATCTTGTCCCAGGACCGATGAGTCATAGCTTTCAATAACCACTCCCCGGCGAGGACCTGTGATACAGGGAGGAATAATAATAATAATAATAATAAATAATAACCTTGAAGTTTTACGGGTTTCCCCCTTTTCCTTAACTGTATGAATGTCAAATAAAATGGTAAAAGATACGCTAACTGGAATTCTAGTACTGCCGTTTTTGGCCAAACCAGTCCTGATATCCATTTTCTCGGAGGATCTGCGTACCTAGGAACCCATATTCTTAATTCTGACGTACATTTGTTACTGTCTCCTTCCAGGACCCGTCGCCCACTGAGTCCATGAATTTTCCTTGCAGGCATTAATATAATTAGAGAATCCTTTCTGAAGAAAGGTGTCCCACCTGCGGCAGTGCACTTACCTTAACTGAAGAAACCTTAAAACAAAATTTATGTACATGAAATAAATGTTAGCTAGATTGCCAAAAAGTAATAACTGCACGTATCACACCTGTGTCGGTGTAATCATTTTCTGTTTGAATTAAATATTTTTGGAAACAAATAGTACATATGCTAAAGTTACATAAGTTAAATTCTAGTTTCTAGTATGATAAAATATTAATTAATAGATTCTTAAGGATGGTTTCTCAAAATGAGACCTAATTTTCGTAAGTACAATGCCACATAGGATTCTTCACAGATTTTGCAAAAACCAAAACGTCCATGTACAACAGTGGACAACCTAGCTTAAAGTTTAAGTTTTAAAATGATCGACCAGATTTGTAGGTAATACATATGCCGCTAAGATATTTAGACATCTCAATCCACTTAGGGGAACGGAGAATATATCATTCTAACAATTAGGAAGAAGGCATAAACCACGTCTGTAAGCCGTTGGATAACGAGCATCCTAGCAGAATGTATCATAGATACAAGAATATACAGCAGACATAGCACAAGACATGCCTCGACCTCAGCTGTGTATAATAAAGCGGGCGCTAGTATTGACTTTATCAGAAGCACAGCGGGATGGACTAAAAAGTCCGATACATTTGCAAATTTTTACAATAGGCCTCTCATTCAAGATGTTAATATGAATCTCGCAGAATTAACTGAAGGTGGCACGTAGATCAATTTGATTATTACAGCAATATAATTCAGTCGATAAAAATTGTTATTATAATATCGAATTCGATAGATTTCTTTTCCTCAAATAATTATTCTGATTCTTAGTTATTACATTCTGTTTCTATTATGTACATAAGTGTACATTGTTAATTTATTATAAAGGAGTTGATAAAGTTTTTTGTTTATAATAGTTCTAGATTATTATGCTTAATCAAGAAACCGTTTAATCTAAAACAGAAATAACCCAAAAAATAGATTGAGCTTTAAAAATCTACATGTGTAATACCTATCCATTTGGACGAGTAAGCGAAATATAATTAAAGGAACAAACGACTTACCTGAAGGAAGTTCGTTCCTAATTATATGAGCTATACTCGTCCAAATGGATAGGTCCCACCCGGACTACCATCACCCGTCCCTGATCTATTTTTTGGTAAAACACTCGCAAAAAGTGTAATGAAGTATTATCTACAATGGTTTATTTGAGGGAATGAAAAACTCTGAATCATCATCTTTTTAGTGTGCTCGACAAAGTTAACGAAAGTGAACTACATGTGTAATACCTATCCATTTGGACGAGTATGGCTCATATAATTAGGAACGAACTTCCTTCAGGTAAGTCGTTTGTTCCTTTAATTATACTGATTTGCAAGTGCTACTATAAATCTAAATGTGGTAATTCTTGCAACTGGTGCAAAGGTTTTGTCATAGTCCAGTAAACATTGCTGATTACAACCCCCTGCAACTAGTCGTGCTTTGTATTTTATAGGATTACTAACTTCATCATATTTAAGAGTAAACACCCACTTGCTATCGATTATATTTTGGTTTGAAAGTTTCTTTACTAATGACCAAGTTTTATTGATCATAAGTGAGGCAAGTTCGTCCTGTATTGCTTCCTCCCACTGACTTCGATCATCCCTATCTTTTATTTGATTATAATTTTCAGGAACTAATGAAATCAGTGTTTGCGTTGACATTAAACCATTAACTATACCATCATTATAGATAGCTTCGGAAGACTTTAAATGCGCTCACTTCTTCTAATATTTATGCTTTCTAAATTCTTTGAAGAACACTCAGTTATTTGTGGTAATGACTTCACATGTCCAGAAGTCTCTGACTTTATATCAGAACTGATGTTTTTGTTTGTTTTATCTATAATTTTTACGTTTTCTGATTTATTTTCAGATTTCGTAAATGACGGGTTATTTAAAATGTCGTTATTTGTTTCAAGAGTATAATTACTATTTATAAATGACGGACACTCATCCATCTATTTTAACCCATCATCAGACTTTCTTTGTCTTGAAACATTAAAATTTACTTCATCGAATAAAACATCACGAGCAATACAAAAATTTTCTGTTTTCACATTCCATATTTTATACCCATTGGGTTCGTAACCCATTAAAATGCCTTTAAAGGACCTTTCTTGAAATTTAGATTTCTGGATTTTAATGAGAACATATACTGTTGCTCCAAAAATCTTTAAATGTGACAACCGAGTTGTTTTATTGTGCCATAGCTCATAAGGCGTTTTAGTTACAGTTAGAGCTCGTGTGGGTGAACGATTTATTAGATATGTGGCTGTCAAGACAGCTTCACCCCAAAAATCTTTACTTAGATTGGCTGCAATTATCATTGCACGGGCTCTTTCGGTTATCATTCGATTTAGACGTTCAGCTACACCATTTTGTTGTGGTGTATAGGAAACAGTTAAATGATATGTGATGCCCTTCTGAACACAAAACTCCTTGAAGTCTTTTGATAAATATTCTCCGCCATTATCACAGTAAAGATTGACAATTGGCAAATTAAAATGTGCTTGACTTTTAGCTACAAAATCTTTAAAAACATTTAGCACCTCTGATTTGAGTGTTATCAAATAAACGACTTATTGGCCCACAAACATCTGAATGTATTATAAATAAAGGTCTAACAATATGGTCTTTTACTTTTGCTTTATTGAAAGGTAGCCTAATTTGTTTTCCAAATATACAGGGTTCATATAAATCATTGGTAGGATTTACATGCATAATTTGGTCAATGTCATCCATCAATTTATTTTGTTTTAATTTCTTAAATTTTTCTTGACTAAGATGTCCCAAACGTTTATGCCATAATTTATAACTTTTGGCATTACTCAGATTTAGTTGACCAAGTGACTCGACCATACTGTTAGATACTTGAAATATAACACACATTAAATTATTTATTGGCTTACCAGTAAGAATTACTTGTTTTCCACTTGAAACTCTGACCCCCTAGGAATCAAAAACAATTACCATACCACTTTCTTGCATTCTTCGCACTGGCAAAAGATTATTTGGCACTTCAGATGAATACAGAACATTTTCCAAGTCTACCTCGAACACCCATATTTGTAGTCACTCCAATTGTTCCCATTTTTGTTGCAGTAATTTCCATGCCATTTTTTGCTACAGCTATTTTTAAAGGTGAATTTAACTCATTAACAGTTTTAAAGAAATGCTCCTTGTTGACAATATGGTCACTTGCTCCAGAATCCAAGTTGAACATTAGCTCATTTTCATCTACTTTACTCCAATTATTTCCTAGCATAAATATAAAACCATCTTGTCTGGTATTGGAAGTTGTAGTTTGATTATTTTGTAAAGTACGACATTCGGGTCTATTATTTTTCGAATTGTTCAGATTATCTGTCATCTTTTTATAATGGAAACAATTTTGTTTAACATTATTGTTCTTTCCACAATTAGAACAAATTAATTTTGAAAATTTATAATTTGAGTTTTTAGAACGATTATGGGTAAATTTCGATCTAGGATAGTAATTTGATTTAAATTTATTCCTTCGCACGGTTCCACCACATCTTGATTGGTCAAACTTAGAAACATGTTTATTTGTATATCTAGTTTCTGTTGCTTGCAGAATTTTTACACTAGTCAAAGTGCTCTTATTTTTTAATTTAGTTTCTTGGTCCAATAAACGAGTTTTCACGAAAGCAACATTTAAATTATTTTCGCATAAGGTTTCCAATGCTGTAATAATCCCATCATATGCTACAGGTAATGTCAAGAGTAAATGCGACACTGTCCATTTCTTCTATTTTCGCTCCAGCCGCAATGAGTTCAGTTATAAGTTAATCAAATTTAGTAAAATGTTGGATTAAGGTAATGTCTGATTTTAATTTAAAACCAAGTAATTGTTTACGTAAAGCCAGTTGAGTTGCTAAACTCTTTCTCTCATAAATGGCATCAAGATTACGAATGATCTCACCAGCAGTTGTAGGTTCTTTGGCTAAACCAAGATATGCATCAAATATTCAATAATTGCACTTTTAGCAAGTGCATTTTTCTTGTACCATTCATCACTTGGTTGTTGTGGCGTGGGTTCATTAATAACTTGAAGGACTTCTAATTCGGTCAATAAAGATGTCATCCTAAATTTCCAAACACTATATTTTTTACCAGTAAACGGTTGAATGTTTCTTTTGTGCTGCTTTAACATATACATGGTATTATTTTTATAAATTACACTAACTTATTCTTAGCAATGGGTGCTTGGCCAGAGCCCCACTAACCAGAACACTAAGGTATTTTAAAATTTTCTCTGAAATCACATGTTCTCACACAGGTCCATTCTTAGCCGCCCTTGTACGGCCCCCTTCCGGGTAGCGAATATAAGATTCGCTTCACGGGTAACCTTTATAGTCGTCCCGTCTGACTTCGTTCGCAGCTGAATCAAAACCGAATCTACAACAGTATTTCTTTCTAAACAAACTCAGGTTTCATTCTTGGTCGTCCTGCCCGACCATACAACACCAATTAACTCTCTAAAAGATCAATTATGTCCTCCTTATCCCTAATGCTATCTTCAATATCGCTACTTTTACATAATTTTTATAGGGTTTCAAAGAGTCGACAGCAACTAAAGTACTAAAATTTTTATACCCTCTCATACCTTTGGCGGATTTTATACCGGTCGTTATCGAATACCTTCGCTACTTTGTAGGGCCTATAATACATTTTGACTAATTTTCTGTTGATACCTCCGACAGCACAAGAGATACCTCCCCTCCATAAAACGAAGTCACCCTTTTTATATTTTCGGGGTAACTTTCGTTTTAAGTCATACTGAATTTTTATTTTTCTCCCTACATTTTTGAGATTCTAGTTAGCCCTTTTCCGTTTCTCACTAAAATTAACAAAACTCGAGGGTTCTTCCAAGTTATTAAGCAAATTTCCTTTATATCCAATCAAGAGTTCGAAAGGCGTTAGTAATTTCAGGGATTTTATCATCCCAATATTTATCATCGTCCATATTCATCATTCTCATCGCGTCCAGCAATGTCCTGTGAAATCTTTGCACCTGACCATTTGTTTAATTTGTTTATCATTTACCAACTTTTTAAAATATCGATTAGTAAAAGTCTTACCGTTGTCAGAAATTATTCGCTTAGGATATCCTAGAAATTCCCCAAATATTTGCCTCAAATTTTTAATGCATTCCCTTGAACCTAAAGTTCGTGATGGTCTTGCAACTACATACTTTGTGAACGAATCCACCATTGTCAAAATATATTTGAAACCACTTTTACTTTTAGGGAATGGCCCCACGTAATCTATGTGAACAGTGTGCATAGGAACGCTTGGTTTCGAAATTGGATGCAAAGTACCTTCGATTTTACCATAAGCACTCTTACAATATTCGCAATGGAAACAAGCATACACATACTTCTAAATGTAACGAGATATCTTCGCGAACCAAAATTGATTCTTAATTAATTTTAAACATCTTTCAAATCCAGGGTGACCTATCTCATCATGACCTTTTTGTAGTAATTTGAATTTCGCAAATTTCGGTATAACTAGTCTATCTCCGTTGATGGGTTTTCAGTATAAACGATTATTTTGAAACTAAATTTGTAAGAAGATTTTTGTCAGACATGTTTCTGATGCGTTTTATGATATTTTTTAAAGTTTCGTCTTGTAACTGAACTGATAAAAACCAGTCTTCGGTACTGATTTGTAGGGTGGTTGGGGGATTCCTACTAAGAGCATCGACATGTTTAGCTGAAGAAGTAACACGGCTAAAGTAAGCGACTGGTTTCAATTGCTTATTTTGCTGAATCTGAAGAAACATACCTGATAAGCCCTTTGAACTAGCATTTGTATGTATTTCACTTTCCAGATTTCGGTTATAGAGTACTAGAATTGGTTTACAAATCAAAAGGTCGTTAAGCCTAGAGAATGCGGTATTTCGGCCTGTTCCCAATTAAATGGTACATTCCTTTTGGTTAATTTAGTTAGATGTAGGGCAATAGGAGCAAAGTCTTTCTAACCTCGGTGATATACCATTCGGACCAATTTCGTGACCTAAAAGGTATATGGAACTTTTCAAAAATGACATTTGGGTAGATTTAACTTAAATCCGGATTCACTTAAAAGTTGAAGAACGGTTTCAAGTAGATTCAGTCCACTTTCAACAGATGTAGACGGAAGCAGCAAATCATCTATGTATACTAAGACTTGTACATAACGTAAGTCACCTAAAGCATCATTTATGGCTCTTTGAAACACAGACGGAGCATTTACCAAACCGAAGGGCATTTTTAAATACTCGTAGTGACCATCAGGGGTGATGAAAGCGGTTTTCGGAATAGAGTTCATCTCTACTGATACCTACTTGGTGAAATCCTTGGTTACAACGGGGACGGTAGCTCAGTGGTTTAGCGCGTCTAGCTTGCATACTGGCATACCTAGCGAAGCAGGTTCAATCCCTGCTCACCGCGAAATAATTTTAATTATAAAATTATGCCCAAGATGTGGTTCGGACTCCACTATAAAGTGTAGGGTCTCGTTTCTCTTTACCCAACACAAAATCAAGATAAAAAAAAATATTTTTTTTTACAATTAATAAATACTATACTTCCAATCCACTACGTGGACGTGGAAGTAAAAACATGAGGTTTTGGCTTCTAGTGTATACACCAAATCTCAAGTGTCTACTCCTACTAGCTTGCTCTATTTATTTTCCCCTATTTACCACTATTTAACCGCCGACCCTTCAACGGAATCATCTCAAAATATAATCTTATTTCAGATGTCGTTATAATACATACGTGTACCAAATTTCAAGTGAATATTCCAATTTTATTTTATCAGCCCCTTTAATAATAGAGTAGGGGGTGGTGGAGCGTTGAAAATATTATAAAAAAATATGAGGCCTTGGGTTTTAGTACATACACCGAATTTCAAGTATCTGTACTCTTACCAGCTTGCTTTACTTATCTCAATTTTATTTTATCAACCTCTTTAATAATCGAGTGGGCGGAGGGGGGGATGGAAAATATTATGAAAATTTTTGAGGCCTTGGCTTCTAGTACATACACCAAATTTCATGTTTTTGTACTCTTACCAGTTTGCTTTACTTATTTCCCCCTATTTACCCCCCAACCCTTCACCGGATATGTTCAAACGACAATCCAGTTCCAGATCTCGTAATAATATATACGTGTACAAAATCTCACGTCTTAAACCGTTCTGAAGAAAACGTATAGACAAAAAGTTACGACAGACAGACCGACAGACAGACTGACACACAGAAAATATTTTTTTGCTCAAATTTAAAATCTCGACGTTTCATGACATTCTAAACTATGAAATGAAAATTATTTTTTTTTACGATTACTATACTTCCAATTCACTACGTGGATGTGGAAGTAAAACTAACAATAAGAAAGTTACAAAATGTTAGACTATTTAATTATACCCAGTGTAATGTTCCTAGTGTTAAAAAATGTACATTTTTGTAGCCAAGACTTTTTTTAGAACATATCTATTGCCAAAACTCTTATGAACGTGATGCTATAGAACAGAGGTATGAAGCTAACACGCAGTATCGTTCAGGAGATAAGCTTGATAATTTAATTAAAATCCAGGAAAGTATAGTGGAGGACCTAAAAGCAAAATGTGAAAAGAATGGCGTCCGTAATGCCTCGAAGTTGTTGGAGGTAAGTTATAATCTGAAAAGATATTTATTTATTGGTTTATTAATTCTTGTCACAGGACAGTTTATTAAACAACAGAGAAAAACATTTAGGCGATGAAATAGAAAATACTCAGAATTGGAAGGCGGCAGTTGAAAACAATTACTGTAAATTAAAACCGATTGTTTCAATGAAACGATATACCTACAGGGTGAGCAAACTATCCCTTCGGACCATTTTTCTCATAACGCGCAAAAAATATTGTTACCGCGAGATAGGGCCCTTCCCAGCAACTCCACCGTAAATGGACATTTACCTGTGGATTGGTTAATAAATAAAAAAAAAAAAAGCTGCTAGATTCAGAAACAGAAGAAACAAAAAGCTTAGAAGAAGAAAAATAACAAGATGACGATAAACATAAACTTAAAAGAAGCATGGAAACTGAAAAAAAGTATCTCGCAAATACTTGCACACCCCAGCCGATGATGCCAGATGGAAACTTAATAGAGGGATGGAATCTTAAAAGAAGCATCTCACAAACACCTACACTTCTCATCCTGTAATAAACAAAATTTTATAACATAGCTAAGGAATCTAGTAACATTCACCGCTGTCAATTCACCGCCCAAACAATTCATCGCAACAATTCACCGCCTGCAATTCACCACCAATATAATTCATCGCTTCAATAACCAGATTGTACAGTTCGTACGGATTGTACATGTTGGTTTTGTAGGAACTTTTATTTATATCATCCATAGTACACAAAATATAGTTTTCATAACATCATATCAGCAAAAACGATAATTATAATGTTCGGTGCTGTAAAAAACATTTTATAACCCTCCTAATCTAACCTAACCTAACACAACCTATTTGTTAAATTTATCTATTATAAAATAATACATATAATAACAATAATGTTTGTTTATTTTGAGGCTATGAATTACCTCGAGGGTGAATTTTTGGAGGTGAATTATTGGCGGCAAATTGTCGGCGGTGAATTGCAGGCGGTGAATTATCGGCGGTGAATTGCTGGCGGTGAATGTTCCGGATACGATAGCTTTTCTTATTTCTTACATCAGTAAAATTTATAAGACTATTTTATTACATTTCCATACTAAATGTTTTCTTAACCGCTCTCAAGTCACCGAGGTAACTCCTTGAAAATCTAGAATGATTTTGTGTTATGTAAAGAGAAACGAGGCCCTACAGTTTATAGCGGAGTCCGAACCAGATCTTGGGGATAATTTTATAATTAAAATTATTTCGCGGTGAACAGGGATTGGACCTGCTTCGCTAGGTATGCCAGTATTGTGGCAAGTCAAAATTAGCAAGTACCGATAAAATTTAAACATGAAATACTTTCAACAGAAGCACAGTATGTAACCTATCGGCGATAAACAAAGAAGCACTCGTGTCTTGAAATTCTGGACGGTTCACATCGGTGAAGTTGGTTTCGACTACCTGCTTGTTATTTATCAAGACGTTGAATCCTCCAGCGTAACTACTTCTCTATTTATTTGTCCTTATATGGTCTATGTTTATGCTGGTTTCCTTTCGTTAGCCTCCTAAAACAAGTAATAGTATTAAATTAGGATGTTATTATAACTAATCATTAAGTCAAATTTCAAAATTTAGTAAGCTACCTGGTTATTTTTCATAGTCATTCATAGAAATAATTTCGAGAATTGTTTTGGTTTCAAATTGACAGATGTCAAATAAATCTAGGGAATTTTAATAAGCAAATTTGATATTATTGAGAAAGATTAAATTTTTTACGGTGAAAGAACAAAAAAGAGACGGCCATCTTTAGAATTTGTGAGGAGAAGAGAAAAGTGGTTCTCCAGGTCTCTTAGTTATTTAATTAAATTAAATAAAACCTCAGAACATCTAAGGTCAGTAATTTTGCTTTTAAATATTTAACATTTAGTATAAATACATACCTGGGCAATAAAATTAAGGTATGGCATTTTTTTAGGTTTTTTTCTTTGTCTTGGTTTTTCTTTTGGAGCCCTATTGCCCTATTTTTGTTGAATACTGCCTAGATACAAATACAGAAATTTGTTGGCCTTTCAAGGATTTATTGGAACCACAGTATTTCCTTATTTTTTTTAAAAAAAGAAACTGTTACCAGGTACTAGCAACTTTGAAACAGACGTGTTGTCCAGGGCTGTCGTCTGGGCATCGTTCACTGTACATTTTTCCCAGGTAATACGTACGATTCTGAGGGTACGTAATATAGACCAAGTAAGTGACACAATTAATTATTTTCATCCCACTGGAGAGATTTATTTGGTTCAACCATAAAATTGTGAGGAGTCTCATCAGCCTCCAGCGCTACTGAATCCAACGTATATATATATATTTGTAGTTTGTCGCCACTCATTTTCTTGCCACCGTTTTATACATAACACGTTCTTATTTGTTTAGTGTTTATATGTAATATGTTGTAAGTTCTTTATATGCAATTTGTAAACCATGAGCAGCTGCTTTCGGTGCTAAAAAATGAAAATACAAATGAATATCTTATGGATATCTTGTTGTAAATTTAATGGTTTATAATTTAAGGGTGTATTTACACTGTTTATACCTACCTTCTTAAAAGGATACTATATTCATATCTGCAAAGTGAAGATAAGCCTATTTTTTTACATATATTTAAAATTTATTTACCTTATACATTTTATAATTAATTATTAAACTTTACCTTTATATACGTTGGCTTTCTACTTTGTTGTTTTGTTCTCTATCCCATTCTCTGTCAAGTTATTTGGCTGGCGCCCCCCAAGCTTATATAATTCGTATATAATTAACTTTCCAAGCATTTGCATAAAGTTATTAAAATAGTTTGACACATTGAATTCTAACCTTACCTACGAACCCAGACAGGCGTCTGGGGATAGTCCATGGGCAACCCCACGAACATTACCGAATATACCCGAGTTAAATTTTGCGCGCATTTAGCGCATATTTTGAATTTGTTCATTTGAAGGATTGATTACTGATTATAATTATGTATATCAAAACGATAAAAATAAAAACAATATAAGAAATAAATAATATTTATTTAAATATACAACTATTAAATGAAAGACATTATTCATACATATATAAAATACAGAATGTTTACTTATATAACATATTAAATATGGTATAACTTTCACAGAATCTTTGTTTCCCATTGTCCCACCATTTCCAAAGCTAATACTTCCTTTTCGGACTTTGAAGGATTTGTATATTTCCTCTTTATTGATTTAGTTTTTTTCTTTGTTGAAGAAAACCTCATTTGCTTCTTTATTTTTTTGTTAGGCGGTTCCTTCGATGTACTAGAAACTGGGATATTCTTTTTGGAAAGTGCATTTATAATACTCTCCAGAGGATCCACTTGTTTCAAAACAGCTTCCAGCTGTTCCTCGTTCTCGATAGTACTACATACTTGTAAAACGTTATTCACCATATCCTGTTTCCTTTTATCAAAAGAATCTTTTTTGACTTTACTCACTACACTTAAAATTGCACTTTCTTCTTCGGTAGTAACTGCTATATCATTATTGATTTGTGCAGGCGTACCGACATTTTCAATGCTTGAAGCATTAGTTCTCAAGAACATACAGACAAGATGTATATGCTTACACATATTCCATTTTATGGAAAAGTCTATGCAGCTGCATGTGTAATGGTGAATGCAAGATTGGCAGTCCTGACAACGTAAACTACAACTGCAAGTGCTTTTTGTAGCTTCAACTTTATAAACGTCATCGCAATTAGTGGCACATACGTTTCAAGAGTCACCCAAATCTATTACTGTGTTCTTAAGTTCAACTGACTTTTTATGAATTTGTCTTATTGACGCTAATTTTTTTGAAATTTTTCCTTTATTTAGAACTACTAGTCTATCAAATAATTTATCCTTTATGAACTTCCTTTCAAATTGACAGATGTCAAATAAATCTAGGGAATTTTAATAAGCAAATTTGATATTATTGAGAAAGATTAAATTTTTTACGGTGAAAGAACAAAAAAGAGACGGCCATCTTTAGAATTTGTGAGGAGAAGAGAAAAGTGGTTCTCCAGGTCTCTTAGTTATTTAATTAAATTAAATAAAACCTCAGAACATCTAAGGTCAGTAATTTTGCTTTTAAATATTTAACATTTAGTATAAATACATACCTGGGCAATAAAATTAAGGTATGGCATTTTTTTAGGTTTTTTTCTTTGTCTTGGTTTTTCTTTTGGAGCCCTATTGCCCTATTTTTGTTGAATACTGCCTAGATACAAATACAGAAATTTGTTGGCCTTTCAAGGATTTATTGGAACCACAGTATTTCCTTATTTTTTTTAAAAAAAGAAACTGTTACCAGGTACTAGCAACTTTGAAACAGACGTGTTGTCCAGGGCTGTCGTCTGGGCATCGTTCACTGTACATTTTTCCCAGGTAATACGTACGATTCTGAGGGTACGTAATATAGACCAAGTAAGTGACACAATTAATTATTTTCATCCCACTGGAGAGATTTATTTGGTTCAACCATAAAATTGTGAGGAGTCTCATCAGCCTCCAGCGCTACTGAATCCAACGTATATATATATATATTTGTAGTTTGTCGCCACTCATTTTCTTGCCACCGTTTTATACATAACACGTTCTTATTTGTTTAGTGTTTATATGTAATATGTTGTAAGTTCTTTATATGCAATTTGTAAACCATGAGCAGCTGCTTTCGGTGCTAAAAAATGAAAATACAAATGAATATCTTATGGATCTCTTGTTGTAAATTTAATGGTTTATAATTTAAGGGTGTATTTACACTGTTTATACCTACCTTCTTAAAAGGATACTATATTCATATCTGCAAAGTGAAGATAAGCCTATTTTTTTACATATATTTAAAATTTATTTACCTTATACATTTTATAATTAATTATTAAACTTTACCTTTATATACGTTGGCTTTCTACTTTGTTGTTTTGTTCTCTATCCCATTCTCTGTCAAGTTATTTGGCTGGCGCCCCCCAAGCTTATATAATTCGTATATAATTAACTTTCCAAGCATTTGCATAAAGTTATTAAAATAGTTTGACACATTGAATTCTAACCTTACCTACGAACCCAGACAGGCGTCTGGGGATAGTCCATGGGCAACCCCACGAACATTACCGAATATACCCGAGTTAAATTTTGCGCGCATTTAGCGCATATTTTGAATTTGTTCATTTGAAGGATTGATTACTGATTATAATTATGTATATCAAAACGATAAAAATAAAAACAATATAAGAAATAAATAATATTTATTTAAATATACAACTATTAAATGAAAGACATTATTCATACATATATAAAATACAGAATGTTTACTTATATAACATATTAAATATGGTATAACTTTCACAGAATCTTTGTTTCCCATTGTCCCACCATTTCCAAAGCTAATACTTCCTTTTCGGACTTTGAAGGATTTGTATATTTCCTCTTTATTGATTTAGTTTTTTTCTTTGTTGAAGAAAACCTCATTTGCTTCTTTATTTTTTTGTTAGGCGGTTCCTTCGATGTACTAGAAACTGGGATATTCTTTTTGGAAAGTGCATTTATAATACTCTCCAGAGGATCCACTTGTTTCAAAACAGCTTCCAGCTGTTCCTCGTTCTCGATAGTACTACATACTTGTAAAACGTTATTCACCATATCCTGTTTCCTTTTATCAAAAGAATCTTTTTTGACTTTACTCACTACACTTAAAATTGCACTTTCTTCTTCGGTAGTAACTGCTATATCATTATTGATTTGTGCAGGCGTACCGACATTTTCAATGCTTGAAGCATTAGTTCTCAAGAACATACAGACAAGATGTATATGCTTACACATATTCCATTTTATGGAAAAGTCTATGCAGCTGCATGTGTAATGGTGAATGCAAGATTGGCAGTCCTGACAACGTAAACTACAACTGCAAGTGCTTTTTGTAGCTTCAACTTTATAAACGTCATCGCAATTAGTGGCACATACGTTTCAAGAGTCACCCAAATCTATTACTGTGTTCTTAAGTTCAACTGACTTTTTATGAATTTGTCTTATTGACGCTAATTTTTTTGAAATTTTTCCTTTATTTAGAACTACTAGTCTATCAAATAATTTATCCTTTATGAACTTCATCAAGATACTAATTGCTTTGTCCAATCTTTTCACTTTCTTCCCACCAAAATAAATATGTTTTAAAATTCTATGCATGTTCTCTAGGTTCATATTAGTGTTTATTCCACACTCCTTACGGTAACAATATGCCCAAGTTGTACACTTATTCACATAAGTTTCAAAATATTCAGAAAACTCTAAATATTCTGTATCTGAATGTAATTTGTCTAATAAATTATCGACCATCACATTGAATGTATATGGATCCATTTCGAACATGATTATTTTAAGCTTTTTGTAAACAATAGCTTGTTTCTCCTTATTTTTAATTTTACTTAAATTTTTTCGCCACGCTCTGTCGACATGCCAACTGCAAAATAATCTGTTCTGAACTGGACCTATTACTGCAGACCATGCATTGTAAAATGTATCGTCCATGTCAGACATAAAAATTTTAGGCTCGATTGACATGTCATGTAAACAAATTTTTATTGTTTCGAAAAATATTTCCATAGCGACAGTATCTCCCCTATTTGAAAACAAGAAACTGCATGGAAAACCTTGTCTCATATCATCCAAAACCATAACCGTATATAACTGAAAGTCATAGGCGTTCAGGCCATGCGTGCCATCAATACATACACAATCATTTCCAAATTTTAATAAAATCTCTTTTTGGGCGTCGTTCATGATGATTAAAAAAAAATCTTCTTTTTTAAATTGAGGATAATTTTCTAAAAATACACCTTGTGGTTTGTAAAATCGAACCAAATTTGAAGATTTTTGCATATGCGACACCCACGCTTCAACGCTCAAGTAATCATTTTTATTTAAGATTGCTTCATGGTTTAAATTATAAGAATCCGCAATATTCCACAAATCTTTCCTGGTTGCTAAGTGAATTCTGTCGAGTTGGTTGTTGACAACAGAGTCACGAATATCATCTAAAATTTGTTCCATAGGAATTTTCATGGCAAGTTTTTCAGCAATATGTGCCCTCTCGGATTTACTAATATTTAAATGACCTAGATCTAATTCATGTCCAACATGGGTACCCATATAAACTACCTTTACACCCTGACCTGTTGCGTGGACAATCATATTTGCTGGACAGTAAGAGTTAATTTTATTCGAACCAACCATTTTTATGTGGCGAACACCTTTGCCTCTTGAATGGAAATAGCCATCTCGGTGACAAATATAATTTGATTTATCTACACCGTTCACTGTATGTCGAGTGCCAGTCATTTTTATAAAATGGGATTTTGTTTCTTTTTCAAATTTTTGCTTCCAAATTTTAAAATCTTCAAATGTACCAAAGTTTAAGGTTTCTTTAGCCATATCTATGTGGTAGTTCACCTCATAATGTGTAAGTACCTCTGCCCTATTTGCTCCTCTGAAATCACAAAGGGAGCAATAAATTTGATTTTTTTTTATGTTCTCAGGCTTATTATGACAATTTTTTTCATGTCTGTCCAAATGATATTTTCTGATAAATATTTTTTGACACACACTGCACATATGAGTCGAATTAGGATTTTCGTGTTTCCACTTGTTATGTGACAATATTGAAGCCTTATTTTGAAAACTTTGTCCACATTTCTCACATTTAATTTCGTTGTAATTCTGGATGCTGCTGGATGTCCCTGCACTCTGCCCACTCGATCCACAACCAGAAAACGTTTCTAGAATAAACAATTCAAGTTCAGATTTAAAAATGACAAAAAATACTTGTAATTTAATGTATTTAAGTACTAGCCCTGCAGTCTACATACCTTCAGAAGACATTGTACAAAGAATACAGAATTTACTTAAATAAAAAACAATCACAAACAAATATTTGCATAAAATAAATAGTACAAATATAGCATCAACATGTAAACGATAAAGGTACCTATAATTTGGGATTTTTGTTTGAGTCATCAGCCTGTCATTGGGCTCGAGTACATTCGGTAATGTTCGCGGGGTTGCCCATGGTCTGTCCCCAGACGCCTTCTCACCGCATTTCAAAGTTAACCGGGTTAGTCGAGTTTTCGCTGGTCACTTTGGACTATCGGGACTCGACGGTGACTTTTACGTCACAGTATTTATGCCTAATAATTAATACCTAATCGCGATTATAACATAGGGCTGGATATTACTTGAAAAAAAGGGGGGGGGGGCAGCAAAACCTTTTTGTTTCAGCTATTTCAAAAAGCCTAAAAAAATCAAATTCACTCGTTTTCGTCAAAAATTGAAGAGGGTCGAAAATCGGCCTTAGGGACCCTCCTCCTTTCAAGTCAATTATCTTCAACCATTCCAGAGGAAACGTACGTATAAAAGATCGGCCGACAGACAGATTTTTTTCGCTCAAATTTTAACTCTCCACGTTTCACATTCTAAGCTTATTTCAACAAAAAAAAATTAACAACATTTTACGATTACTGGGTACTTCCACTCCACTACGTTGATGTGGAAGTAAAAAGTAATATACTTCCTACCGACTGCACAGTGCAGCTGCCTTTCTTGAAACATGCGTGCAACTTTAGATCTTAAACTGAAATATTTTCTAAATGCAATTTTATTGACATTTTGTACTTCCCAAGTGATTTTTCTTATTTATTTAAGATGGCCTAGTCTGTTTGGAGGCATTAATGCTGTCAATGTCATTGGGCTATATACATCGTTGGTACCTCAGTACCATAAATATTGTTTACAATGGGCTACTAATGCTCCCCAATTCACTTCTTTATATTTTAGCCGGTTTGATCAATGTATATAAAATCACAGTAATTTAATTGTAATCAGTAAAATTATAATATAATTCTTAATTTTCGTACATACTAGTAAACTTGAATAATTTGTTTATGATTTTACAGAGAAAAATTTCCCAAAACTTTAAGAGATCCACTAGAAGCGGGTAGTAAACTTAACATATTTCTATTTTAGGATCAGGGAAGAAATGTAGGACATTGTCTTTTAGTCATGCGTCAGATCTTTGGGGATTTTTGTAGAAACTGGTGGTCATATTACAAGTGTCTCGATAACTTCTTATTGAATTTGAGGCCATGTCTGAACGAGGATGAGAAAGAAAAATTAGACAAGGCTTTGCATGTTGCCAATAAGGTACTGGAGTTCATACGTTTTAACGAATGCGAGCGTCTAGCAAGTAAGTATAAAACATGGTTAGTCATAAAAAAAAAATGTTTCTAACTAACGCTGTTAAAGCTATTTTTGAATAAATCTTTGGATGTAACTCACATTGATTAACTTCAAAAAGGAAAATGGATTTCACATTGGCTAGTAATACTAACACCAACCATACTGGCCGCCATGATAGATCGCCAAGGCCAAATCCAAATCCGTATTTCAGAATTTCTTCAGAGTTCTTGGTCGGAATGAAAACGTTCTCATTATTGAGATTCACGTAGCAAGTAAAAACAAAGTATAAATTGGATGTTTCAGATTTCATCTAGTATTATCTCCTACCTGTTGATAAAGGCCGGTCGTCGTGAAATCAAAATCATCGATTTTGGTCAGAAATTTAAAAAAACAATTTTATTGACCATTCTTATAGAAAAAATTGCACTGAACACGGTAGTGACATTGAAAAAATGATAAAACACAGGCTTCATTATTAAAAACAATAGTTTTTAGCAAAAATTCTCATGTTTTGACTTTTCAAAAAAGTCAAGACAAAAAATTTTATTTTAATTTTATCAATACGCGTCGTTTGAGACTTCTAGCGACCTTCTATCTTTGACTGTTTAATTGTTATAAATAAATTAAGGGTCTTAAATTAACTTTTTTTTTTCTGTTCAACAAAACGTCATCGTTTTTAAATGCACTGTAGGAGGTTCAAAGTGGTTTAAAGAGTCGTTTAAAGGTATTTTAATTTTATTTTTTGTACTGTACTGTACTGTACTGTAATTGTACACGAAAATCGGTAAATGTATTTACACAGAACTTCCCTCGTTATTTGTGCATGGCGGTAACTCTAAAAAATTAATAATTACGAAATGACATTGAGAATAATATTCGGAATATAGTAATTGCTATTATTACAAAAAAACTTGATAACTTTTGGTCAAATAAATATACAGAATGCTCATCCAACAGCAAAAGTTCAATACTAAATAACAGGTGCCAAATATGGAAGGGTTGCCCAAATACCTTTACAAATGTCCACCATTACTGAGTTATTTCTTGGGATGACCACCCTGTACATTTTTCAATAAAAGTATAATAGATACATGTACCAAATATTATTGCCATCTGTCACATTTTCAATCCCACATTCACGTAATGGAGTGGAAATATCGTGGTGGTTAGAAAATTTCATTTTTTAAAATTTTCAAAAATGTTGGTTAAAAAATTTCAAAAATTTTCTTCTTCTGAAATAGGTTTACAATGTCATGAAACGTAGAAATTTTAAATTTTTAAAAGGAAAGTTTCCTTCTATTCTATAGTAGTGGTAAAAAAAGTTTACAAATTCAAAAATTATGTTTTTTTTTAAATAGGTTTAGAATGGCATGAAACGTTAAAATTTTAAATTTGAGCAAATAAAAAAAAATTCTATCTATTTTAGTGGTAAAAATTTTTAAAAAATGTTGGTGAAAAAAATTACCATTTTTTTTCTGCAGTAGGTTTAGAATGTCATGAAACGTGAAAATTTTAAATTTGAGCAAAAAAAATTGTTCCGTCTATTCTAGTGTTAAATTTTTTTCAAAAATATTAAAAAAAAATCCGTTTTCCAGAAAAAAAAAATTTCATCTATTTTAGCGGTAAAAATTTTTTCAAAAATGTTGGTAAAAAAACAATTTAAGAAAAAAAAATAGGTTTAGAATGCTATGAAATGTGAAAATTTTAAATTTGAGCAAAGAAAAAAAATGTTTTCAGTCGTAAAAAATTTTTCAAAAATGGCGAAAAAAATTTTCCAAATTTTTTTTCCTGAAATAGATTTAGCGTGTCATGAAACGTGGAAATTTTAAATTTGAGCAAAAAACAATTTTTTTCACTACTTATTCCGTTTAGACGGTCCACCCTGTATATTTTCCAATGAAAGTTTAACCATTTCTTCGCTGACAGTAGGGTCAACTACCTACCGAATTTGACTGCTCTCCGTCAAGTAGTTTTTTTTTTAGTTAATGCACAAACAGACAGACAGACAGACAGACAGACAGACAGACAGACGGAATTGAAAAACCTATATTTTCGTAATCTACGTGATCTGAAACGTCAGTCTCCGAAAAAATCTCGGAGGGTGATTTTTTCTCGAATACAATACTTCGGTATGCGAGGGAACTAAAAATGATAATTTCCTTCACCAACATTTTTCAAAAATTTTTTACCACTAAAATAGATGGAAAATTTTTTTTTATTTGCTCAAATTTAAAATTTTCACTATTGAATTTACACTTTAAAGAAATTACCAATGAGCATGCCGTTTACATTACGACAATAATGAAAAAAATTGTTTCAGGGAAATCTTAGACAGATTTCCAGACCATCTACCTATCTATACAGATGGCTCAAAATCAGAGGAATATACGGCCCGTGCTGTATACATTCCAAACCTAGAAATAGAAAAATCATACCTCATTAACTCACGCAGTACAATTTTTAGCGCCGAAGCAGTGGCAATCTTACAAGCTCTTAAGCATGTTATTGAACGGAACATTCAAAATGCTCTCATATGTACGGATTCTCTGTCAGTAATTCAAGTTTTAAAAAATGTGAAAAAGGCGAATAATGTAAACACATTCATTCTAGAAATTATGACTCTGTTGGTACAGATATACAAGAAAAATTACAACGTTAAGTTTTTGTGGGTGAAGGGTCATAGTGGCATTACTGGAAATGAGAGAGCGGATTATATTGCAAAAAATTACCAAGACTTCCAATGCCAATACATACAGCAATATAATCCTACAGCCGCGTATCATATTATTAAAAGTAATTTAAAAGCAAAATGGAATGAGAACTGGAAAGCATATGGATTACGTAGTAACACAGGGTACTTCAAAATACATAACAGTATTCCAAAAAATGTGTGGTATGAAAATACCCAAGCAAACAGGAAGATCATAGCTACAGTCGCAAGACTTAAATCAAATCATGGAAGGTTTCCTGCTCACCTGCATAAAATAGGTGTTCTGCAATGCCCTAATTGCATATGTGGCGAATTTGGTGATCTTAATCACATATTCTTTAACTGTCGAAATAACCAAGTACATACCGAGTGGCTCTCTAATGAATTAAGGAAAAAAGGAATAGTAGACCCGATGTGGCTACCCTCTGTATTGATAATAAACGATTTTTTTGTATTTAAATTGATCATAGAGTTTTTGGATAAAATTAAGGTTAAAATATAAGTAATACGCTTGGCACAATTGGTGGAATTTATAGCTTAGCTTCGTCTTTCCTACTGTCTAACCTTTGTAGAATAATAACCAATTTATCCGAGGTCTACCTGTGTATGTCTCAAAATGCCCTGACCGACCCCTGGGCAAGAAGTGTGTCACCTTTGTTATAAATCCTGTTGGTTCATCTCGTCTTAGGTTCCGGTATCGATGTTGTTAGGGTATATAGGTATAGTTTATATAAAAAAATAAATAAATGAATAAATTAATTAATTAATAACAATAAACAAAATTGAAAAATACAACATACGTGGCTAAAGGACAAGTTTCCAAGGCCAAAAAGTTAGAGGAAAAAAAAAAATTAAAATTTTCACGTTTCATGCCATTCTAAACCTATTTTAAAAAAATCGGTAAAGGTATTTACACAGAACTTCCCTCGTTCATGGCAGTCTCTCTAAAAAAATAATAATTACGAAATGACATTGAGAATAATAATCGGAGTAGAGTTATTGCTATTATTACAAAGAAAACTTGATAAGTTTTGGTCAAAAAAATATACAGATTGCTCATCCAACAGCAAAAGTTCAATACTAAATAGCAGGTGCCACATATGGCAGGCTTGCGCAAATACCTTTACAAATGTCCACCATGACTGAATTATTTCTTGGGATGACCACCCTGTACATTTTTCAATAAAAGTATGTGCATATGCCAGATGTTATTGCCATCTGTCACATTTTCAATCCAACATTCACGTAATGGAGTGGAAGTATAGTGGTGGTTAAAAAATTTCATTTTTTTTTTAATTTTTCAAAAGATGGTAAAATAATTTTCAAATTTTTTTCTTCTGAAATAGGTTTAAGATGTCAAAGGTAGAAATTTTAAATTAGAGCAAAAAGGAAAGTTTCCTTCTGTTCTATTTATAGTAGTGCTAAAAAAAGTTTAAAAATTAAAAAAGATGTATTTTTAAAATAGGTTTAGAATGCTACGAAACGTGAAAATTTTAAATTTGAGCAAATAAAAAAAAATTCGATCTATTTTAGTGGTAAAAACTTTTTGAAAAATGTTGGTGAAAAAAATTTTCAAAATTTTTTTTCTGAAATACCTAGGTTTAGAATGTCATTTAAATTTGAGCATTCTGGTGTTAAATTTTTTTCCAAACTGGTAACAAAATGTTGCAAATTTTTTTTTCCGAAATTGGTTTGGAATATCATGAAACGTGGAAATTTTAAATTTGAGCAAAAAAAATTTTTTCGTCTGTTCTATAGTAGTGATACATAAGTGGATTAAAAATGTTTTCAAATTTTCTAAAAAATTCTTCAAAAACATTTTAAAATTTGTTTGAATAGTTTTAGAATGTCATGGAAACGTGGATAGTTAAAATCTGAACAAAGAAAGAAAAATTCTATCTTAGTGATAAAATTTCAAAAAACTTTTTTTTTAATCAGGCTTAGAATGCCATGAACGTGAAAATTTTAAATTTGAAGAAAGAAAAAAAAAATTCATTTTAGTAGTAAAAATTTTTTCAAAAATATTGGTGAAAAAAATTTTCAAATTTTTTTTTACTGAACTAGGTTAAGCGTGTCATGAAACGTAGAAATTTTAAATTTGAGCAAAAACAAATTTTTTTCATCTTGGTAAAAATTTTTTCAAAAACGTTTGAAAAAAATTTTTTTTTTCTGAAATAGGTTTAGCGCGTCATGAAACGTGGAAATTTTAAATTTGAGCAAAAAAAATTTTTTTCAACTTGGTAAAAATTTTTTCAAAAATGAAAAAATTTTCAAAAATTTTTTTTTCCTGAAATAGGTTAAGCGTGTCATGAAACGTAGAAATTTTAAATTTGAGCAAAAACAAATTTTTTTCATCTTGGTAAAAATTTTTTCAAAAATGTGAAAAAAATTTTCAAAAATTTTTTTTTTCTGAAATAGGTTTAGCGCGTCATGAAACGTGGAAATTTTAAATTTGAGCAAAAAAAAATTTTTTTCAACTTGGTAAAAATTTTTTCAAAAATGTTTGAAAAAAATTTTCAAAAATTTTTTTTTCCTGAAACAGGTTTAGCGCGTCATGAAACGTGGAAATTTTAAATTTGAGCAAAACAAAATTTTTTTCACTATTTATTCCGTTTAGACGGTCCACCCTGTATATTTTTCAGTGAAAATTCTACCAGTTCTTCGCTGACAGTAGGGTTAACTACCTACCAAATTTGACTGCTCTCCGTCAAGTAGTTTTTTAGTAAATACACCAACAGACAGACAGACAGACAGACAGACAGACAGACAGACAGACAGACAGACAGACAGACAGACCGACAGACAGACAGACAGACAGACAGACAGACAGACTGACGGAATTGAAAAACCTATATTTTCGGAATCTACGTGTTCTGAAACGTCAGAATCCGAAAAAATCTCGGAGGGTGATTTTTTCTCGAATACAATACTTCCCTTCGGTATGCGAGGGAAGTAAAAATACATAATTTTTGAATTTGTAAACTTTTTTTACCACCACTTGCTCAAATTTAAAATTTCTATGATTCATGACATTCTAAACCTATTTCAGAAGAAAAAAATTTTTAAAATTTTTTAACCAACATTTTTGAAAAATTTAAAAATATAAAATTTTCTAACCACCACTATACTTCCACTCCATTACGTGAATGTGGGATTGAAAATGTGACAGATGGCCATAATATTTGGCACATGTACCTATTATACTTTTTTCGAAAAATGTACAGGGTGGTAATCCCAAGAAATAACTCAGTCATGGTGGACATTTGTAAAGGTATTTACGCAACCCTTCCATATTTGGCACCTGTTATTTAGTATTGAACTTTTGCTATTGGATGATGGCTGTATATTTTTTTGACCAAAAGTTAGCAGGTTTTCTTTGTAATAATAGCAATAACTATATTTCGATTATTATTCTCAATGTCATTTCGTAATTCATAATTTTTTAGAGTGACCAACATGCACAAACAACGACGGAAGTTCTGTGTAAACACCTTTACCGATTTTTTTTTCTATCCGTACAGCTTGAAAGGTAACAATGTTATGTGCAAAAGAATGTTTTGTAATTTTTTTTAATAAAAAAATTAGGATTATCCTGCTGTCATTTTCCATAGAATAGAAATTTCAAAAATCTGTATCAGTTTTTATGAAGTATTACCAACATGCTCTAATTTTCAGAGCTTCAATTTATCAAAAGTTTTGAAGAAATATGAGATTTAAATACATTTCTTTGCCACTAAAAGTTCAAGGCCCACATTTGTACTGCCATATTTCCGTAACTATTAATTCTACAAATACTTACAACAAAAAAGGATTTTGTTCAGCAAAATCGTAAAATTTTAAATAGTGAAGTAGGTAGGTATATTCTTTAAAACGAAGGCTTTAAAAATGCCAAAAATTCAGAGTATGTTAACAGAAAATAGTTACAGATTTTTTGAATTTCCAGTATGGCCAATGGCAGCAGGAATAACATTGTTGTCTTTCAAGTTCTATAGATAGAATAAAATCTTATATAAGAGTACTTAATAATAATAGTAATAATAATAATTATTATTATTATTATCTTTATTCTCATAAGATTCCGAGGAACATTGGATGTGTCATATGTGGCCTTACAAACTAACAGAAATAAAATAACAGAGCTAACGAAATACAGTAGACAAATAAAAAGTATTTTTTTTTTAAATCAAGTTAAAATCTTATATATGTCCTAAATGTCTAAACATATTAAAATAGTCACTGTAACTGTACAAAACTCTTTCTGTCAAATTATTTTTTAATTCTTTTTTGAAGCTGTTTGGATTAGTAATATATTTTATGTGTTCAGGCAAATTGTTATATGCCTTTATTCCCATATATTGTGGACTGCGTTCATACATACTTGTTTTATGTGACGGTATGCTCAATTGGTTACCGTACCGTGTTTGTAAACTTTTGCTAACATCAGAATTTCTTTCAAAATTCACAATATTATTCTTTGTGAATATAAGTAACTTAAAGAAGTAGAGCGAGTAGACTGTCATTATCTTATAATGTTAAAAAATGGGTTTGCAGTGCTGTCGATAATCGGCATTGTCTATTAAGTGGACGATACGCTTCTGCAGCAGAAATAATCTGCCAATCTCCACCGCCGACCCCCGGACAACAATCCCATACGTCAGTCTACTGTGGACGTATGCGTTGTAAAATAACAAAATTGTATCTATGTTAAGGGAGGTTTTTAAATTACCAATGGCAAAGGATGCTCTACACAATTTAGCAGCAATGGAGTCAATGTGGTTGCTCCATGTTAACTGATCATTTAAGTTAATTCCCAAGAATTTTGTTGTTTGTGCGTTGCATAATGAATTTTGCTCTGATTTAACTAATAATGGTCTTGGTTCTTTCTCTAATAGCCGAGCATTTTTAAATATCATAAGGACTGTCTTCTGGGTATTTAACATAAGAGTGTTATTATTACACCACGTGGTTATTTCACTAGAAATTTTATTGGCCCTTTCCTGCGTAGTTTTTACTACTAATAATAGTTGAGGTGTCATCAGCAAACTGGCATATGAGAGGTTTGAAGTCATTTGATACACTGTTGTTGACATCGTTTGAGAAAATTAGGAATAAAAGTGGTGATAAAATTCCTGAAGTGTTCCATATTTTATTGGACATATTTTAGAAGTAAATTTGAAATTTGTCACGTTTTTTGACTCGGCTGTTATTTGAATGTATTGTGATCTATCGGATACATAAGAATGTATCCATTTTAGAGGTAGACCAGTGATCCCGTAACCTTTTAATTTATGTTCTAAGACCGATTTATTAAGAGTGGGTATGCCGTCTAAAAATCAGAAATAAATTAGTCTAAAACGCCGCACCGTCCGCGACAAATTATAATTAGACCATTGCAATTACGAAATTTGTACAAGCGAAAAATAGAACAAAACATATCAATCTAGGTTTGTATCGTTTTAATATTTTGAAAAAAAAATTGTATTAATTAATAAGATTTGTTTTAATTAGCAGTAAATTGCGAGATTTGATGATTTTTTTTTAAATACTTAGAATCAAAATATGAGAAAAAGAGCTCGATACAAACCTTCATTCATGTTTACTGTGTATCGCACTATTTTTATTTTTCCAAAAAACATAATACTTTTTGCAAAAACATGTATAGCACGGAACCGTGTAAAGGCACATTTTGCAACAAATGTTACACTGATACGAGCTCCCTCTGGATTTATTATAGTTTAAGCTCCGCCCTTCACCCAGAATTATTTTATGAATGAGAAAATATAACGAGGGAACGAAATAAAACATTAAACCAAACCATTTCTAATAACACGGGACGCCCAATAAAATAACAAATTCCATTAATTTACTATTATACTTAACAGGTACTCTACTCTTTGATTATACTACAAGTACCGAATTATAACAATATAGTAACTAGTTATATGTAGCCACCCATGCACTAACAATAATGTGTAATTGTATTTCAATTCTTCTTTTTAAAATGGTGGTATGCTGGTATATTTGAAAGCATTTATGGGACAATACAATTGAAATTAAATTTTAAAGATGTGTTCTTGTCATAAACACATAAATATAGAATTATAAGGGGCAATGCGATTTGCAATGAAAGGAGTTAGAAACACAAAAGTAAAGCGCACATTTGCCCATTTGCTCATCCAGTCACACGCATCAGTTTGTTGCATTAGACCAAGCAACAGGATTCTTTTCATAATAACTTTTATTTCTGGGAAAAATGGAAAGAAATGTTTGGGATAAAAACTGTGGGCAGTAAAGTTATCTATCGATCTGGCAAAATAATGAAATCTAGGCTCAAAATGTAAAAACAAACAGAGAAACCAACTTACTCCTTTAAACCCGAAATTATTTTCCAGAAAAAGCAACTTTTGTGAAAATTTAACAAATCAGAGCTAAAAGAGATCGCGCACCAATGTGTAGACGTTCTAAGACTTAAGTTGCAGGTTTTTATCCCTGCTTTCAAAATTTGTAGAGAAAACTTTTTTGAATACAAATTTTAGCCATCTTTTTTACTTTGAAAATTTCGCAAATTTTTAGAATCGCTCTAACATCCGTATTTTTAAAAATGCACTATTAAATTTCATTGATACAAATAATTGATGCTTTGGATTTTTAAAATCTAACCAGTAAAACCAGAGATATCCATATTTTTGAGAAATAACCTATTATGTCTAAAGTTATTATTGATATTTTGATGCGGGGTTTAGTTTAAAACATCCATCATTAAACTTTTGTCTACTATAAAAGCAAATTTGTAAGTTCTCCCCATCATTTTTTAAGAAAATATGAATAATAATTCGTAAAACTAAAAGCGTACACCAGGCACGTTATTTTACATAATACGTGCTAATATGTGATATGTTCTAAGTATATAACACTAGTTCATTGGTCAAATCGAGAACTACTACTCCTAGAATGTAAAATTTCAAATAAAAGGTTGCCTCTACCCTTGATCTTTATTTATTCTCGATATACTTACTTGTTACTGACTTCGAAAAATTAGCATTTGCATGTTACATTTACGTCTGCAAATTTCAGGTTGGGGTTGTAAAGAAATTCTTATTTTATACTATATACTATCAAAACAGTACCTGAGAGGTCAACCACTTGTAGAAATTACACGAACTGCCGAGACTGCCTTGCCTGCGGCGCCTGCGTAATTCCAACACTTGCTGGGCTTTCAATTATATTATCGCCACTGCCATGGCTGCCGACAGCCTGCCTAAAATTCGGAGAACAAGTGCCGACGGTGGTTTACCTCTCGATAGACAACTACTGATTTTCATAATGATCCGTTGAATAGTTTAATGATTATAAATAATTACTTATCACTGACTTTCTGCGAACCATTTCTCTTATTCTTGGCGTCTATTGGATGTATAACAATAATAATTAAAATTATTTTTTTGTTTAACTTGCCATAATTAAAAAAACGAAAACATTAATGGATCTCAATTTTACTATGTCATCACTACATATTTATTAATGAACTGTGGTAATATGAAGGTCAAATTTTAATAATTGTAAAAAATATGATTTTTTTTCAAAAACCATGTCGATAAAATGTGAGTATTTGCAGGGATCAGTTAACGAACAGAAAACCCTTTAAGTCTATGCTGAGAGGAATAAAGATGGAGACACCTCCTTTATTTGAAACTTTTTTTCTAAGTTTAACAGTTTCTAAGAATATCGCGTATAGACAAATTAGACCAATAAATAACTAATACTATACGCATAACATTTATTGGATAAAACAACTTGCGTTGTGTATATTTTTGATTTTAACAATGGCTGCTAATTTTTGTTTATTGGTAAAGTACCATTATTTGAGGGAGACTACAAAATAAAAATTCAGGAAGTCCTGAGGAATCCCCTGAGGATCCAAGGGTTTAAATTTTGATTTGTTGAATGATGTGACAGCTAAAGCTTTACACATACGAAAACTAAACAACATTAAAATGTTAAGTTTTCTATTTAGTTATAAACAAGAATTAGTACTATACCCCCAATAACAAACAAGACTGCAGCTACGGACACGTATTTCGGAGTTATTGCTCTTCATATATGGCACATGAGGTACGAAGGTACAAAATAGAGTACCTACAATATACTGTGCTTTCCTATCTTTGTTGGTCTTGCTTTTAACAATATAACAATATTATTTATGCCATGCTACGCTGATGAGGAGTAATAACTCTGAAACGTGTGTCCGTAGCTGCAATAATGCATACCACTAATTTTTGTTTATAATTTTTATCAGACCTCATCAACTTTGTCATTCTTTTTATTTAATATTATCATTTTCTTATTGACGATTATTATTAATTAATGCAGATTACTAATTATTGAATATCTTTTCCATTATGCAAAAATATAGATTTACTCGTATACTCCATATTACAAATTAAAATTCTAGGGCAGCATAATACCTAGCCGTTTAAATTATAAATACTGTATTTATTGAAGGAATAATATGTTACATTTTTAACGCATTTAGGTTAGAATTATAGGATAGATGTGTCCACATAACCTTTGAGCTTTGGCAGGTAGAATTTATATACAATCATGAACGAATTACGAGATTATACGTAAGTTGAATCACGGTCATTCGTTTCTATTTACTATTTAATGTACATAGTACTATAAATACATAAAATAATATTTTATCGTTTTTAAAAGACCGCCCACTGGAGTTTCCCTTTCACCTCCCCTGTTGCAAATTTTAGCAGCTTGTCGAGGCATACCTACTCTTAATAATATCAAAAGCTTTCGTTAGATCAAAGAAGATTCCTACGGTGAACAGTTTTTCATCTATACATTTATTTATGAAATGTATGGATTTTACAAAGCTGTTTCAGTGGATTTTCCTTTCAGGAATCCATGCTGCGTTTGAAAACAGTTTGAATTTACTAAAGTAATCTACAATCCGTTCATACATGAGCTTTTCAAATATTTTAGAAAACACAGATAAATTTACTTCAAGCCCTTTAATAATCTTACTTTTGTACCATACCACTTTTTCCATTAATGTAAGGCTTTTGAGTTATTTAAGAAAAATAGTCTTAAGGTAAACTGAAATCCAAAATATAAGCAGCATTTGCGGCTTCCTTTATTCTTTTTTTACTATTGTGTTCGTTTGCAAGCGCGAGGCGGCTCTCTTTGCGATGTAATTCTTAAGGGATGCCGCTTTGAAATAGTTATATTTTGCACACAACTTTACCAATTATCTAAAGCTAAAATAGTATTCTTCAAATCGTTCTTTGCACATCCTTCTAGAGGGGGTGGACCACCTGTAAGCAGAAAGCGGCAATTTTTAAAGGTTAAATTTTTTTGTACTCTGTATTAGAAACTAAATACAAAAAAAATCATGAAAATCCATTCATTATAACTGATTTCCGACGTAAAAGTCTAATTGCACTCGACTATTATAACATTTCTGTTTTCGTCAATTCATTCATTTGGTGTTTTTCTAGCGTTTATCGCGAAAAGAGGCGTAGAATGTTTCCAGGAACGGATAGAAGCTATTGATCACTGCCTGGATGCTGTTACCATTTCAAAAATATTCGCACTTCAGTTCAGTTCCAGTAATTGCAAGTAAGTATTTTGGGTATTCTTGCTTTCCTCGCTTACCGATAGGAAGTACTGTAATTAATAAATCTATCTTATCTATCTATATTCCCAATATATGGGTGTTGCTACAAACCATTCCGAACAAATTGAGAATCTTCTTGCATGTGCATTAACATCATTTCGCGAAATTCTCTATTCTTCGCTATGGATCGTCAGGATAAAGCTCCCGCACAGTAATAAACTTGAAATGATAAAAGTTGTATATTAAAATCCTCTGAATGAATCAAATGATTGGGATTTGCGGGGAAATAGATTAAAACATTAATTTTATTATCTTTCATATCGGCAGCCCACTCCAAAATTTTCCAGGTACATTAGCAAAGATAATTCCAGCATTTAGTCTAATTCACAAGTTCAAAAAGGTGTTAATTCACGAAATAGCTCCTAAAAATATGAGCGATAGCTCATTGGATTAAAATGTTTTATTAGCACATTGCAAAAGTTATAAACAAATTAAGATGAAAAGAAAATGGCATTTAATTAGCTGAAAGCTTCAAATTTGATGAACATACAGTTTATGATTTCTTTTTTTTTTTAGCGATTTAGAGGCACTTCGGTCATGCACGATGAAGGAATTTTATTCATGTGAGGATAGCACCACGGCAAACATACTTAATGATTTGTTTAAACTTGTTAAGGAACAGACTTATTGCAATAGTGGAAATCTAAGCGGATGTTGGTCACTTACTACAGTATTACTTCTAGTGGCTTCATTGATACGTTTACAAATGTACTAGTTCACTTCGTGGATATAGGACTAATGGCTTTTTACCTATATCAGATTTGTAGGCAAATTATAGCATCTTCCATTGATTGTTTTAGTGTTGCTACCATTCGTTGATATACAAAGATAAACAATGGTGGAAACATACTTAATGACAGTGCATAGCACGGCGTACAGTGGGGCAAAAAGCTACATTTGTGGGTAAAAATCGCCTGCCAGCTCAAATTTTGACCGAATTTAATATATTTTTTTCAAAATGTCATGAGAAATGTAGCTTCATCGCCCGACTACTACAAGTTTGAAATAAATAAAACATAACCTAAAAAGTAAAAAATAATACGAGACAATTCTTATAAAAAAAATCATCTACATCAAAAAATATTATGTAAGGAAATCTCAAGGTAGAAAATAGAGAAAAATACTTTTGAGAACAATTCATTCGATTAGGGCACGTGCAGAATCTGACAGCTAACGAGAGTGGAGGGCATATAACCTCAATGTTCCAAATTAATTATCGTGAAATTCGCTGTTTTCGTTTGATTTTCTTACTTTCTTGTGCTATCTGCTATTGAAATGAACGTCTTCAAGTTTAGTTTTCATTATCTATAGACAATTACGTGTTTTGTACAATAATATTTCCTTTGATTTGACGAGATGTTCATTGTTTACCTATGTGTTTTTAGTTATTTTCTTCGTATTTAAGCAACGTATGGGATTCATCTTATTATTTTATATGGAGCATATTTAGATTATTTAAGATTTAAATGCTGTTAATTATTTTATCAGTTTATTACAAAAAGCGATCATATTCTATGATATTTGGTTGTCGAAGTCTCACCGAATGTCAATTTAAGCTTTAAGGTATGTAATTATTACTTAAGATTATAATTTAGTGTTTATTATATAACATATTTAATAAATACATAGTAGTAAATGCCTTCTGTATGCACGAAAATAAGATTATTAATTATTTCAGAATGCCATCGACTTACACCAAAAGAAGTAAAGTTTATGCCCAATCAATGGGGCAAAGCGAAAAGAGCCTTAGAGAGATCCGATCTTACTGAGTCAAATATGAAATATGGTCATAGTTCCAGACATTATCTTAAGGGATAATCTTTATGGATAATAATTTCATTTAAATTTTATATTCTATAATTTTTAGGAAAACCAGCTGAACTAGGTAAGGTATCTCATCTAGATTGACTAACAAATAAATTTATGGGTTATGTAGCCCTAAAGCATTTAACCACTTTTCTCTTTGAACTCTTAAGAGTAGGTATGCCTCGACAAGCTGCTAAAATTTGCAACAGGGGAGGTGAAAGGGAAACTCCAGTGGGCGGTCCTTTAAAAACGATAAAATATTATTTTATGTGTTTATAGTACTATGTAGTAGTAAATAGAAATGAATGACCGCGATTCCACTTACGTATAAGCTCGAAATTAGTTCATGATTATGTATAAATTCTACCTGCCAAAGTTCAAAGGTTATGCCGACACCCGACACATCTATCCTATCATTCGAACCTAAATGCGTTTTTAACATATTCCTTCAATAAATACAGTATTTATAATTTTGACGGCTAGGTATTATGCTTCCCTAGAATTTTAATTTGTAATATGGAGTATACGAGTATATCTATATTTTTGCATAATGGAAAAGATATTCAATAATTAGTAATCTGCATTAATTAATAATAATCGTCAATAAGGAAATAATAATATTAAATAAAAAGAATAAGAGTTGATGAGGTCCGATAAAAATTATAAACAAAAATTAGTGGTATGCAATATTGCAGCTGCGGACACACGTTTCAGAGTTATTGCTCCTCATCAGCGTAGCATGGCATAAATAATATTGTTATATTGTTAAAAGCAAGACCAACAAAGATAGGAAAGCACAGTATATTGTAGGTACTCTATTTTGTACCTTCGTACCTCATGTGCCATATATGAAGAGCAATAACTCCGAAATACGTGTCCGTAGCTGCAGTCTTGTTTGTTATTATAGTACTAATTCTTGTTTATAACTAAATGGAAAACTTAACATTTTAATGTTGTTTAGTTTTCGTATGTGTAAAGCTTTAGCTGTCGCATCATTCAACAAATCAAAATTTAAACTCTTGTATCCTCGGGGGACTCCTCAGGACTTCTTGAATTTTTATTTTGTAGTCTCCCTCAAATAATGGTAGTTTACCAATAAACAAAAATTAGCAACCATTGTTAAAATCAAAAATATACACCACGCAAGTTGTTTTATCCAATAAGTGTTATGCGTATAGTATTAGTTATTTATTGGTCTAATTAGTCTATACGCGATATTCTTAGAAACTGTTAAACAGAAAAAAAGTTTCAAATAAAAAAGGTGTCTCCATCTTTATTTCTTCTCAGCATAGACTTAAAGGGTTTTCCGTTCGTTAACTGATCCTTGCAAATACTCACATTTTATCAACATGGTTTTTGAAAAAAAAACGTATTTTTTACAATTATTAAAATTTGACCTTCATATTACCACAGTTCATTAATAAATATGTAGTGATGACATAGTAAAATTGAGATCCATTAATGTTTTCGTTTTTTGAATTATGGCAAGTTAAACAAAAAAATAATTTTAATTATTATTGTTATACATCCAATAGACGCCGAGAATAAGAGAAATGATTCGCAGAAAATCAGTGATAAGTAATTATTTGTAAGCATTAAACTATTCAACGGATCATTATGAAATTCACTAGTTGTCTATCGAGAGGTAAACCACCGTCGGCACTCGTTCTCCGAATTTTAGGCAGGCTGTCGGCAGCCATGGCAGTGGCGGTCATATTCTAGGAGTAGTATTTCTCGATTTGACCAAGGAACTAGTGTTATATACTTAGCACATATCACATATTAGCACATATTATATAAAATAAGTTGCCTGGTGTACACTTAGTTTTACGAATTATTATTCATATTTTCTTAAAAAATGTATGGATGGGGAGAATTTACAAATTTGCTTTTATAGTAGACAAAAGTTTAATGATAGATGTTTTAAACTAAACCCCGCATCAAAATATCATTAATAACTTTAGACATAGTAGGTTATTTCTCAAAAATATGGATATCTCTGGTTTTACTGGTTAGATTTTAAATATCCAAAGCATCAATTATTTGTATCAATGAAATTTAATAGTGCATTTTTTTAAAATACGAATGTCAGAGCGATTCTAAAAATTTGCAAAATTTTGAAAGTAAAAAAGATGGCTAAAATTTGTATTCAAAAATGTTTTCTCTACAAATTTTTAAAGCAGAGATAAAAACCTGCAACTTGAGTCTTAGAACGTTCACATTGATGCGCGATCTCAACAAGAAAATATTTTCAACATCGGTCCACATCACCTTCTGGACAATACTTTTAGCTCTGATTTGTTAAATTTTCACGAAGTTGCTTTTTTCTGGAAAATATTTTCGGGTTTAAAGGAGTAAGTTGGTTTCTCTGTTTCTTTTTACATTTTGAGCCTAGATTTCATTATTTTGACAGATCGATAGATAACTTTACTGCCGACAGTTTTTATCCCAAACATTTCTTTCAATTTTTCCCAGAAATAAAAGTTATTATGAAAAAAATCCTGTTACTTGGTCTAATGCAACAAACTGATGCGTGTGACTTGATGAGAAAATGGGAAAATGTGCGCTTTACTTTTGTGTTTCTAACTCCTTTCATTGCAAATCGCATCGCCCCTTATTCATGTGTTTACGACAAGAACACATATTTAAAATTTAGTATCAATTGTATTGTCCAATAAATGTTTTCAAATATACCAGCATACCACCATTTTATAAAGAAGAATTGAAACACAATTACACATTATTGTTAGTGCATGGGTGGCTACATATAACTAGTTACTATATTGTTATAATTCCGTACTTGTAGTATAATCAAAGAGTAGAGTACCTGTTAAGTATAATAGTAAATTAATGGAATTTGGTATTTTATTGGGCGTCCCGTGTTATTAGAAATGATTTGGTTTAATTTCTTATTTCGTTCCCTCGTTATATTTTCTCATTCATAAAATAATTCTGGGTGAAGGGCGGAGCTTAAACAATAATAAATCTAGAGGGAGCTCGTATCAGTGTAACATTTGTTGCAAAATGTGCCTTTGCACGGTTCCGTGCTATACATGTTTTTGCAAAAAGTATTATGTTTTTTGGAAAAATAAAAATAGTACGATACACAGAAAACATGAATGAAGGTTTGTATCGAGTCCTTTTTCTCATATTTTGATTCTAAATATAAAAAAAAAAAATCAGCAATTTGCTGCTAATTAAAACAAATCTTATTAATTAATACCATTTTTTCTCAAAATATTAAAAAGATACAAACCTAGATTGATATGTTTTCTTCTATTTTTCGCCTGTACAAATTTCGTAACTGCAATGGTCTAATTATAATTTGTCGCGGACGGGGCGGCGTTTGAGAGTAATTTATTGTTACCAGCATAAATATTCTGGAGTGGTGTGGCGGGCGACATCTAGATCCAGGCGGGATCACTGCACATTCAATCAGAACATCATGTGGCGAGAGTATGGTGAACTCTACCTTATCGGTGTAGCAAGTAGTTATACATAAGAGGCGCTACAGGCAGGCAATGTGAGCGACTGGCGAGGTGGGAGAAGTAATCAACTGTGGTGGGTCAGGCGGACATATTGCCTTCTTGTGTGCGCGTAGCTTTTAAGTTTTCTCCAGGGATTATTAAACTGTGTTTAACAATTCAGAAGTGCGATAGTGCCACGGGCAATTTGGTGTTTTTTTGGTGTCGGTTTTTGACGTGTTTTGTGCCAGGTGTGGACAGCAGAATAATAAAACCAGGCGGGTGTGCAACAGGCGGTTGTGCACGCCGTGTCCGCGTGTTAAAACATGGCGACGAACGATGATGGTGGCGGTGAAATTGAGCTGAATTTCGAGGAGGAAATGTCAGTGGCGGGAGATGTGGACACGGAGGCGATTGTGTTGCGTGTCTTCGAAGAAAAATTGGCGGGTCGAATTGAGGATATCATCCAAAAACAGACCACGAAGGCGCTTGACCAACTGGTGGCGGCCAGTATTTCCAGTGGCGAAAAGGCGGCTTCTGGTATATCAAAGGTAGGAGAAGGCGAACGTAGTACTCCAGGCGGGAGCACTACCGTTAGGCGGTCGGCGAGCGGTGGTGACCTGAAGATGGGTAGCGACATGGTGGAGCCATTCGACCCAGAGAATAAGTTTGTCAATGTGGACAGGTGGTTGTCCATGATTGACCAACTAGGCGAGGTGCATGGGTGGTCGGAGTACGAAAAGTCGTACTTCATGCAGATTAAACTACGCGGCTCGGCGAGGGCGTGGTTCAACAGACTCGACGATTTTTCCTGTTCGTGGAGTGAATGGAAGGCGAAGCTTCGGCAGGCGTTTCCAAGGCAGAACGACTTTGCGGTGTCTCTGGAGGAGTTGGTAGCGCGGCGAAAGTTGCCAACTGAAACGATGACGTCATACTATCATTCCAAATTGGCGTTGTGTGGACAGTGTGGCGTTGTTGGCGAGAAGGCGGTCTCGTGCATTATTCGTGGGTTGCCTGAGGAGTTGAGGGCAAACGCGTACGCTTGCAGGTGTGCTACCCCTGAGGCGTTGTATTCCGAGTTTTTGGCGGGCTTGGAAAGGTACCAGACACCGATGTCGACGGTCCTGAAGAGAGAGAGGGGAGATCGGCCGGTTGGATCAGGTGGATCAAGGCGCACTGGTCGTACGTCTCCAGTGGCGGAGGAGAGGCAGGCGGCCATTTCAAGGAAGGCGGAAGCTCGATGCTATAACTGCCAGAAGTTGGGGCACTTCAGCAGTGAATGCAGAGAGCAAAAGGCGGATAGGTGTCGATTGTGCTACCAGGCGGGTCACAAGCAGGCGGATTGTACTAAGAGGCGACGTATGGAGAGTGATGGTGGCTCTAGGGACCGAGGCGTTAAAGTCAGGCTGGTGAGTACCAATTTTGATAAAACTTATAAGCGGGTGGCTTACATTAATGGCGAAAAAGTAAGGGTGTACTTAGACACAGGGAGCCAGTGTAACCTGATGGCGGCTGATTGTGCAGAACGGCTGGGGCTGCAGGTAAGACCAGAGCAGATATTTTTACAGGGCTTTGGTGGTGGTCTGGGAGCAGCACATGGTGATACCTCATTCAAATTGGCAATGGATGATATTACTATTAATGTTAAGGCGCTAGTAACATTGTGTGATATATCTGATGCTGAATTGGTTTTAGGGCAACCGGCAATAGGTGAGAGTGGCGTAACTCTTACCGTGCAGGGAGGTGTGGCGAGACTCTCCAGAGAGGATGGTGAGGCGTCCAGAAAGGTTGTTGAGGCGGAAATGAGGAGCATTTCACTGGAGGAGACTGACACAAGGCGACGTGTTGTTCTCAGCCAGGACATCGCGGTGAAACCAGGCATGACCGATATGGTAGGCGTTATCATAGAAGATGCACAACCTGGTGAGCAGGTATACATGAAACATAGGGTGTTTAAGGAAGGTGAAGGAGGAACCATTGTGGCGATACCAAGTGGAGTCTTGTGCCAAGGCGATGATGTCAAGGTGTCGGTGACAAATCTTGGCGATAAGGAGCTACGGTGGAAAATGGGGCGCCTTCTAGCAAGGGCGGAGTGCTGCAGAGAGGTGGAGCAGGCGGGCGAAGCAATGGGAAAGAAGTACAAGGTGAGTACAATTTCTAAACATGTTAGTAATTTAGATATTACTGTAGGTAATGTAGCACAGGAGGATAAAACAAAGCTGCTGGCATTGCTTAGGCGTAAAGCAAATTGTTTTTCAACAGGTGATCATGATTTAGGTTTGACACATTTAGGCGAGATGGAGATTAAACTTAACAAAGGGGCGAATGTTTACTATAGACCTTATAGGTTGTCATATCCGGAGAGGCAGAAGGTGCGAGAAAAGGTGCAAGGGCTAGTAGAAAGCGGTGTTGTTAGGGAGTCGAACTCTGACTTTGCGAGTCCTATTGTGCTGGTGGCCAAAAAGGATGGCGGTATCCGACTGTGTGTGGATTACAGGGCTTTGAATTCAGTAACGGTGAAGGACAGATATCCACTACCTTTAATTTCAGACCATTTAGATCGGCTGGCAGGAAAGAAGTATTTTACTACCCTTGATATGGCGCAAGGATATCATCAGGTGCCAATGCATCCTGATTCAGTTCACAAGACGGCGTTTGTTACACCTGATGGTCAATTTGAATATCTGAGGGTGCCTTTTGGTCTAGCGAATTCTCCTGCGGTGTTTCAGAGAATCGTCAACAGGATGTTAGGCGGGTTGCAGCATGATAAGGTCTTGGCGTATATGGACGACATTTTGCTTCCCTCGGTGACGATAGAGGAAGGGCTACAACTGTTGGAGCAGGTGTTAACATTGATCGAGCAGGCGGGCTTTAAGTTGAATTTGGCGAAGTGTTCTTTCCTTAAGGACTCTCTTGAGTACTTGGGGCATGAAATAGGTGCTGACGGTATTCGTCCAGGTGTAAGAAAGATCAGGGCTGTGGCGCAGTTCCCTACACCAACCAATGTACATTCGGTGAGACAGTTTATTGGGTTAAGCAGTTATTTTAGGAAGTTTGTGAAAAACTTTGCACTTTTGGCGCGGCCACTTACCCAATTAACGGCGAAAGGAGTCGAGTGGCAGTGGGGAGAAGAGCAGCAGAAGTCTTTTGAGACTTTGAAACAACGATTGACGGAGAGACCGGTTTTGGCGTTGTATGATAGTAAAGCGGATACAGAACTTCATACCGATGCGAGTAAGTTGGGAGTGGCTGGTATTCTTTTTCAAAGACAGGCGAATGGTGAATTAAAGGTTATTTCCTACTTTAGCAGGACTACTACAAATGCTGAAGCTACTTACCATAGCTATGAACTCGAGACATTGGCTGTCGTGGAGTCCATCAGGCGGTTTCGAGTATATCTGATCGGCGTACACTTTAAGGTGGTAACAGATTGTTCAGCTGTTAGGGCGAGCTTGTTAAAACGAGATTTGGTGCCTCGAATAGCACGGTGGTGGCTTACGATACAGGAGTTTGATATGGAGATCGAGTATAGGCCAGGCGATAGGATGAAGCATGTAGATGCATTGAGTAGGAATCCGGTGGGTGTAAATGTAATCAGTGTGACTGAAACAGATTGGTTTATGGCTGTCCAGCTGCAGGATGAAAAGGCGCAGGCGATTGTTAAGGCGTTAAAACAGCGCAGACCAGACAAGGAGATTAAAAAGAATTTCAGGGTAAAAGATGGGCGTCTGTGGCGTAAGACAGAACAAGGTGATCGGTTGTATGTACCATCAATGGCGAGATTCAATTTGATGCGGAAACATCACGATGAAATAGGCCATCCCGGGTTCGAAAGGTGTTTTGAGCTCATTAGGCGGGAGTTTTGGTTTCCTAAGATGAGGAAATTTATTAAGAAATATACTGCGGCGTGTATGCAATGTGCTTTCGCAAAAGGAGATTATGGCAGAGGCGAGGGGTTTCTACACCCTATTGAAAAGAGGGCGATTCCTTTTGACACGGTGCATGTGGATCATTTAGGTCCGTTTGTCAAAAGTACACGGCGTAATAGTTATATATTAATGGTGATAGATTCCTTTACAAAGTTCATTATAGCTAAACCCACACGAACTTTGAGTTCAGCTGAGGCGATCGATCGATTACGGTGGATATTTGGCGAATTTGGGTACCCAAGGCGAATAATCTCTGACCAGGGATTGGCGTTCACTAGCAAGGAGTTTGCTGGCTTTCTGGCGGAAAAGGGTGTGAAGCATGTGAAAAATGCTATCGCAACACCTAGGGCGAATGGTCAGGTGGAAAGACCAAACCGCACTATAGTCGAGGCGTTGACTGCGAGTGCAAGGAGTGAGGCGACATGGGACGAACAACTACCGGAGATAGTGTGGGGCATAAATCATACTGTTAACGCTAGTACTAAGTTTTCTCCAGCTGATTTGTTGTTCTCATACCATAGCGGGCGGGTGCCAGATCTATCAGGCTGTTCAAAAGATACAGCTAAGGCGGAAAAGGCGAGACTCCTAGGAGCTAGGCTGAAGGCCAAAGAGAATTTAGGCAAAGCCTCTAGGCGAATGAAGGCGAAATATGATAGAGGGCGTAAGGTTGCAACCGACTATACAGTAGGTGACTTGGTGTTGTGGCGACAGGCGGCGACCTCCGCAAAGGAAAAGGGTGTTAACCGAAAGATTGCAAATAAATATGATGGTCCATATCGTATTTCTAAGGTGTTAGGCAATGACAGGTATGAAATCGCTTCACTCAAAGGTGTACGAGGGTATAAGCGATTTAGAGCAGTGGTGGCTGTTGATGCTTTGAGGCGATATCGGAGTGGCGCATGCGTGGCGGGCGAAGAGTTTGACAGTGATTCTGACACCAGTGAAATTGACAGATCTGGTCGTCAGGATCTAATTGATCTATTTGAAAGTTAGGTGCAATTAATGAGGACATTAATTTTTTTCAGGATGGCCGATTGTTACCAGCATAAATATTCTGGAGTGGTGTGGCGGGCGACATCTAGATCCAGGCGGGATCACTGCACATTCAATCAGAACATCATGTGGCGAGAGTATGGTGAACTCTACCTTATCGGTGTAGCAAGTAGTTATACATAAGAGGCGCTACAGGCAGGCAATGTGAGCGACTGGCGAGGTGGGAGAAGTAATCAACTGTGGTGGGTCAGGCGGACATATTGCCTTCTTGTGTGCGCGTAGCTTTTAAGTTTTCTCCAGGGATTATTAAACTGTGTTTAACATTATTTCTGATTTTTAGACGGCATACCCACTCTTAATTGACCACAAACTTATCTTCTTTGGTGTAAATCGATGGCAATCTGAAATAACTATAACTTTATTTTCGTGCATGCAGTAGGTATACTACTATGTATTTACTAAATATGTTATATAATAAGTATTAGATTCCAATGTTAAGTAATAATCACATGTTTAAAGCTTGAATTGGCATTCGGTGAGACTTGACAACCAGATTCCATACAATATGATGGCTCTTTGTGGTAAACTGGTAACAGAATAATTAACAGCATTTAAATTTTGAACAATCTAAATATGCTTTATATATAACAATAAGATCAATCCCATACGTTGTTTACATACGAAGAAAATAACTAAAAACACATAGGTAAACAATGCACACCTCCCCAAATCAAAAGAAATATTGTTGTACAAAACACGTCATAATATATTACGAGTATTTATATTTTATTTTTTATCGTTTCAAAAAAATATTCTATATGGAGCAGCATTTTAATTTCTACTTTACTTAAAATTTGAATCGAGAATATAATTTGATAAGTAGGTACTTTTTCGAATAGGTATCCACCTATTTAAAAGTTTCATTTTTCTAAAATATATGAGAAACATTAGACGTAAAGGGAGCTATTGCTATTCACTTTTAAGAAAAGACAATATATCATAAAATGAGGTAAAGAATATTTTGTTACCAAATCTATTTCTTTTTTGCTTTCTAATAAAAAAAATTTCATACCTATTCTATGTTGTAATTTATAGAGAGGATGTAATACAACTAGAATAAATATTATTTATTTTTTGTTTGCATATTTCCATTAGAAGAATAGGTACTTACTCGTATTCATCAAACATTAAGGTTGCCATTCCCTTGAGAGAGACATCCGATAGGAAAATATTTATTATTTTTGGCCTTAACTTTTTTTTCTTAGTACGTATATTTAAAAACACTATAAGACTACCTAAGTAGAACCATAACAATACTATTACTATGAATTTTCACTCAATAATTCCAGTGGTTTCCAAAATAATTTTAGATTTAGATTTAAAACTGCGAAATAGGAAGATTAGTATTTAAATTTCAATCTAACTATTTTGCAAACCACTGAAATTATTGAATGAAAATTCATAATAATAGTCTTGTTATGGTTCTACTTAGGTAGTCTTATGGTATTTCTAAATATACGTACTTAAGAAAAATAAGTTATTTTTAAAAATAATAACTATTTCACTATCGGATGTCTCTTTTTAGGACATGGCCACCTTAAGGATATTTCTGTGAAATAATAAACAATAAAATAGAAACCATTCAATATAAGTACATAAGTATACAATATTTCCTGATTTGTTGTTTATTAATTTACAGGTATATCCTCATGTTTTGACAAATACGAGATAGGTGCATGCAAACATAACTTACAGGCAAACATGGTACTAGTACTAAGAAAATATAAATAAAATCAAAGTACTTAATTAATATTAGGCTATATAAAAATTCAGTTATTTATCTGTACATATTACAGATCATCTGTGGTAGGTTAGGTGTACATTAAAAGCCATATAGTCAATACACTAGGGGTAAAAAGGTAGAAAATAAAATGGGGTGGAACTCAATCTGCGTCGTTTTTCTATAAAGTGATGCAAACAAAAGTTATAAACAATTTAATAGTTTAAATCGCTTTAACTCGAAAATCATACATTTTCCGAAAAGACGTTTCAAACAAAAGTTATGCGAAATAAAAAAAAATCTGAAATCTCTTTCGGAAAATATGCGATTTTCCAATTAAAACGATTTATACAATTAAATTGTTAATAACTTCTGTTTGTACCACTTTATGAAAAAACGACACATAAATTCAGTTTCAGCGGTGTAAAAACATTCAGAAAACACTGCGGCGACCCAACCCGCTTTTACTTCCTATCTTTTGACACTTAGCGTACGGACTAACGAAATAAAATATTAAATAATAAAAAATTTCAAATTAATTATTTTGACAAACTGACGGTTCTGTAGTGTAATCTTGTGTGCATCTATTATAATAGTAACTATCTATATAAAACTACTATAAAATATACTATATAAAAGGAACTCGTGGTATTGATCGCCGCCTTCGTCGTGGTGTTTTTGTGCAGTGGCAATTTACTAATATTTTCACTGATACACATTGTCCATTAGGAACGTTAAGTAGTGACATGGTCCTAATCTTACTCCCTTGAGAACACTACTTCTTGAAATCATTCTTCATAGCGACCAAAAATGCGCAATCATGTTGATAATTATTGCCGTTACGTCCGAACCTAGCCACCCACCGGTGAGGATTTCGCCCTAATGTTACAGTTGATGTCACATCTTCTAATGTATAACCCGGAGGAACTGCTCCAAGGATAATATTTCTTGCCGTATTTATAACCTGTGCGTCTACGTTCTCCGTACATGGGAGGAGAGTCTGGGTTAGTGCACTCCCCAGAAGTAAAACAAGCACAATTTCCCGTAGCATTGCCTAAAACAATTACACATACTCAATACACACAAGTATCTCTTTCTTGTAAACATGTGAAATAAGAAATCAATAAATTGAATTTATAGACATCTTTCATTAAATGGTTTATATAATTTAAAACTAAATATAAATACTATGTATAGATAAAACATATAAATTCAAGTATTTTTTTTCTAGTAAAAATGTAAAACAGAAAAGTAACAAATAAAATTCATAGATTTTCTTTTCTTAATAATTCGAAATTAGATATACAAATAAGATATTAGTGTAGTATATTTATGTATTGTTTATCTCACTTTTATAAACAATTTTTTAATGTTGAAAATTTTAATATGCCATTCAGAAAAATAGTACTTACCATATAACTCATGTCGCTAACTTAAACCTTTATTCTCTTGAAATATGAAAACAAAAACTAAGGTAAAAACTGAAATGTCACATAGTATATAAGTATCCCCGTAATCAAATTATTTATATAGTTTAACCAATCATTACACAGAATTTCAATTTACCAAGTCTCATTGGTAGAGTATGCTAGTAAATAAGCTAACTATATGAATTCAACATTTCATGTGCTGCTATTTACATAATATATGAAACGGTAAAAAAGTTATAAGAAGTCACTTCCGAAAACCGGCAACGTTGTTGGAAGTGACATTGTACTTATATGTGGCAGATGTAGAACCACGCGGAAGTCAGTTCGTATCCTGTATATGTCGTAGATGAAAAAAGCGAATTTCTTGTTAGGTAAAGTACATTTTCTGTAAAAGATACAGCAAAATGTAATTAAGGAAAGTTATTCAGATTAGAAAGTTATAGTCCCGTGCAAAATTTTTAATATATACGCCTACTTTGGTGATTTTGATTTTCTTAATATAATTGCATTTTACGAAAAAGAGAAAAATGTATGTCGGTTTACTGAAGTTTTACTCAATTATTTAATGATGAATGAAGAAAAATACTTTTGTGTAACAAAATACGTACAAATTCTTACATCCTACATAACCTAAAAAATAAATCGAAATATAAACGAGCAGGAAGATACACCCGATAAGCTGCAAAAACCTACCATAACCTAATGGATCAATCCACGAACGAGCAGTTTCTGTTTTACACATCTGGCTTCTATTTTATATGTTAAACTTAATTAAACTATAAATTGAACTTATAATAAAAGAGTTTTTGAATCATCTGTTAAATCTTGATATTTTTTTTATATCTACTACTCTTAAATTGCTTATTAGAGGATCAGATGCAATGAAAAGGTGGTGAATAATGTCTTCATTTTTATCCAAACATCCAAATATTTTAAGTCTTGATTCATTAAGTTATGTTAGGTTTAGAGCTTGTCGTTTATACCTTTATGCTCGTTCGGGGATTGATCCACTAGGTTATGGTTTTTACGGCTTATCGAGTGTACCTTTCTGCTCGTTTATATTTCGATTTATTTTTAGGTTATGTAAGATGTAAGAAAAATTTGTTTGCATTTTGTTACGCAAAAGTATTTTTCTTTATTTGCTGCCTTGTAAATCCATTATAGGACATTTTTTGCTATAATAGGCTCATTTGATATAGACAAAATTTTTTTACAAAAATGTTTTAGTATTATCTTGAATTTTTTAAGTTATTTTACTGTTATCAAATTTGTAGCAGATGTCCATTGAAAATGCCTTCATCCTGAACATTTAAAAGAAAGAAATATAAAGCTGTCAGGCGATGTTAGCCAATAAATTTGATTTATTAAATTTTTTTAGGTTATGTAACACATATTCGAATGTATCGTTGTATTTCTCTGTATTTTCTATCTTGAGATTCCATTACATAACATTTTTTGCAATAATAGATTCATTTGATCTAGATAATTTTTTTTTATAAAAATTGTCTAGTATTATTTTTGATTTCTTATTTGTCATAGTGGCAAAATTCGATTTTTCAAAATGTTCTAGAAACGATCGGAAATCGAAAACGCCGCGGCCAAAAATACATTAGAAAGTATTTTTTCAATCTTTCATTCACAAGAAAAGATATTTTGGTACTCAATGCAAGAAATACCTTCGGTCGGACCACAAAAAGGCCAAATAAAAAGGTATTTGAAAAACGCCGAGCGCCGTGCTACGGACTGCGATCACTGGTGCGATAAATGGAAGATGCTCGAAACCCTACATATTTATATATGATTAGTTTTGTCACATACATTGTCCATAATAGTGTAATAGAGGTTTGTATCTCGTTTTATGTTTAAGACTTATATATTTGTATTTATTATATACAAATTCTAGTCCATGCGGTGGGGAGATTTTACCTATTATTGTGACAAGCTTACCTACCTCTCTGATTTTTTGTATACGTTTTCGATTACCTCGTCCTCTATTGAAGCTACGACAAGAGCGATGATACCAGCGCAGAGAATGCTTTGAGCACTACAACTTTGCTCTTGCTCTTGACTTTTGTCGTAACTGCAACGGTTATCGGGTGGTTGGCGGGTGGCACAAACTTTTTCGGAGCAACAGTATAATTCGTAGAAAGTGGGATCTACCTGATAATGCGAAAGTAAAAATATCATACAACAATGATAATGTGAAAGATCATAACAGTGCAAACAATTAATTATTAACTTTATTAGCTTTCTAAACATTAACATTTACTGTGATAAAATTATCACAGAATGGGTAAAATAGTGAAAGTATGTTGCAAATTAACGACTTGATCCCAACAACGGTGATCAGTGTCTTTTAAATATGAACGGATTGCAGTCTCTAATACTCTATTAACCCGCTCTACAGCATTTACTTGAGGATGATAACGAGCATTGTAATAAATTTTCACCTCATATTTTTCAGCTAGGTTTCTGAAAATATTACTTGCAAATTGTGTTCCATTGTCACACGCTAATATTTGTGGAACACCATACACTAGAAATACTTGTTCTTCCACAAATTTTTCTATCAATGGCGCAGAAGCTTTCTTTAAAGGATGAAGTAGACAAAACTTAGTGAAATAATCTGACACTAATAACAAATATGAATATCCATTTTTAGAACGCGGCAGTGGTCCAAGAAGATCCACTGACACATATTGCCACGGAAAATTTACTTTTTTGGGTTGTCCCATGAGACCAGGACGAGCAAAATTGCTGACCTTTTGAGCATTGCACACGTTGCAGTGACGTACATATTTCTTTGTGTCTTGTAACATCCTAGGCCAATAATACAATTCCCTAATACGCTGCACAGTCTTGAATGTACCTAGATGTGCCGCTTGAGCATCATCATGACAACTCTTAAATATTTGAAGTCGTTGACCTTTGGGGACAACTAATTTCCAGTCTGGTAAATTTGTATAGTTACCAAAATTCGAGGGTATATGTTTATATAAGGATCCGGCATCTACCTTCCAGTCAGGGTATTTTTTTGGGGATTTCAAAACATTTTGGGTCATTTTTACATACCACTTATCATTTTCAGCATCGTCATTATTTACCATGACTACGCAGACTTCTATCGGAGACCTCGATAGAGCATCGGGTACAACATTTAATGCGCCCTTCCTGTGTTCAATAATCATGTCGAACTGCTGCAATTTAACGGCCCATCTGGCAAGTCTGCCAGAAGGATCTTTCAAACGGTTTAACCATAGGAGGCTATAATGATCCGTTATGACTTTGAACGTAGTTCCTTCGATAAATGCCCGGAATTTTTCTGTCCCGTGCAAAATTGCAATTAGTTCTCTCTCTGTCACGGTATACTTCCTTTCAGCAGCTGTAAGAGTACGACTTGTGAAAGCAATGACAACTTCTTGCCCATCTTCATTCAACTGCGTCAACACACAACCAACGCCTACCTCTGACGCATCACACTGAATTGTGAACTGTTTATTAAAATCCGGGTTAACTAATATGGGTGCAGAAACCAATGCTTCCTTAACTTTTCGGAAAGCTTCTTCCGCAGCTTCATTCCACTCCAATTTCTGTGATTTACGTTTACCTTTTATCAGATTTGTCATGGGTGCTGTTAAATTCGAATAAAAAGGAATGAATCTTCTATACCATCCAACTAAACCGATGAATCTTTTTAATTCCGTCACTGTTCCAGGACGAGGGTAATTTAACATTGCTGAAACCTTTTCCGGATCGGTACGCAAACCTTCGCCATCTAAAAGAAATCCTAAGTATCTTAGTGATGGTAAACAGAACTCACACTTTTCAAGATTAATAGTTAGATTTGCTTGTTTCAATCGTTGAAAGACTTCATTTAAAACATCGATATGTTTTTCGAAAGTTGGGGTAGCAATAATGATATCATCTAAATAGACGAAGACAAATGGTTCCAAAGAATATCCCAAGACTTGATCCATAAGTCGTTGCTGAGTTTGAGCCGCATTATTCAACCCAAAAGGCATTACTACAAATTCAAACAAACCTCTAGATGGAACGACAAATGCTGTCTTTTCACAAGAACTCTCTTCTAGTGGTATCTGCCAAAAAACTGATTTTAAATCGATACTCGAAAGATAATGTGCACCTGTTAATTTACTCAGAATGTGATCCACATGAGGTAGTGGATAAGCATCTCTCTTGGTAAGACTATTGAGTTTTCTACCATCAAAGCAGAATCTCATGTCACCACTTTTCTTTTTCACCAAAAGAACTGGAGAGGCCCATGGACTGTTTGAAGGACGGACTACTCCCAAGGCTAACATTTTGTCTAACTCCTTGTTAAGATGATCAAGCATGTAAGGAGACATATTATGATGCCTTTGCTTTACTGGTGCTTCGGTGCCTGTGTCAATCTTATGTACAATTGCATTTGTACGACCCAACTTCGTACCAGACATCCACGACAAAGCTTTAAATTTATCTATAATCGTATCCAACTCACTAATTTGATCTGCTGTCAGTTCAGATTTTGACCGAATTACTTTCGCAAGATTAATCTCACAAACTGACATGTTATATAAGCAATCCAAATTCGACTCACCGTCATCGATAAAATATGAAGCTTTCTTACAGTTTAAAACTACTCCGAAAGTCTTAATAAAATCACTACCCAATATGAGATGTTTAAAAAATGTATTGCTCTGAAAAAGTGTGCTTCACTCCCCAATTGATAACCGTTGCAGTTACGGCGAAAGCCAAAATGAGCAAAGTTGTAGTGCTTGAAGCGCTCTTTACGCTGTTGTCTACGGTTTTGTCGTAGCTTTAACAGCAGCCGAGATAATTGAAAAACAATGTTTGCACCTCTTAAGCCCCCCACTCTTATCCAGAACTTAAAAAATACAGCATTTTGTGCATTTGGGATACTGAGAGGGGGCTTAAAACGTATACCAAGAATCAGCGAGGCAGGTGTGCTTGTCACAATAATTGATCTGTCGCCTGGACTATTCCGTTCATTTTATATTTGTAAGAGTTTATTATAGAGGTGAAAAATAGCTAAGGCTATTTTGTGAGTTATAAGGAGAATTCGGACGTCTGTGCTCTATTTTCGATTTACGAGGGGCGAACTCAGACGCGTTTGTAAGAATCTATTAATTTTATTAGGTATTACTGATGCAAGAATGATACATCTTCTTGATGTGATGAAGCTAAAGCTTGTTCCAAGTTTTAGCATCATCACATTCAATTTTTTCATATACAGTGCCTACTAAAGTGAAGACATCCTGACAAACGACCGAGTCCGCCCCTCTTAATTACCCTCTGTAATCCGAATCACGGTTATACGTTATAATACATTATCATATTTTTTCTACCTCTTATTATATTATATTATATTCTTTTAAGTATTAATAAATGTTATCCATATTGTGATGTATATCTAGTATAATGTCAAAATGAAATGTAATAAAATGAATATAAAAATTTACCTAAATGTCGCTTTTTATTTTGAAAATGCTATACTTTTGCAAACTGAGGAAATATGAGAGGGTATTTAGGTAGCGATTTTGATTTGTGGGCGGCATTAATGTGAAAATTGAATATTTGTGTACTTTTTTATTAACAGGTAAACAAACCGTTTATATTTATATACTATAATAAATACATAATAATAACTCTGAACGTTTCATTTCTATAAAAATAATTTCAGGAGTATAATAGACCTATGTGACAACAGCAGCCCAAGATAGCAGCTCAAATTTACGGAAACGTCCGAGTGTTCATAGGCGTTCGTGTATTAAGGAGTTGTGTATAAAATTAAATAATCGAAGTAGCTTCCAATCTGCGGGAGAAAACTGAAATATTTATTATGTCAAGAGATATGAGGAACGTCATAACAATATCTATATAATTATTATAGTGTTTCTCACTCCCAAAAATGGGAACGCCCGAAAAAGCTGCCAAAAATAATTTTAAAAGTTGCACTTCAGTACGAGCACCCTAGTACAGAGATTGAAAGTAATGATAAAAATAATAATATAAATTTTCGTCGACTTCTAAAGGGGTTGAAGTAACCCTCTAAACAACAACAAAAATTATAACTCTAAAACCAAAATTGATCGCAGATTGTCACTCTCAGAAGAGATCGAATGTGATGAAAGAAACAACACTGTAAAATTTCATTGACTTCCAAAGGGATCCTCGGGTTGAAACAACCCCCGAAATAACAAAAAAAATCATAACTCCGAAACCATACAAGATCGCACATTTTGAATCTCAGAGGAGATCGAGAGTAATAATGAAAACCACAATATAAATTTTCGTCGACTTCCAAAGGGATCCTGGGGTTGGAACAACCCTCGAAATAATAATAAAATCATAACTCTGAAACCAAAATTGATCGCACATTGCTACTCTCAGAAGAGATCCACTGTGATGATAGAAACAGCACTGTAAAATTTCATTGGCTTCTAAAGGGATCCTCGGGTTGAAACAAACCCCGATATAATAAAAAAAAATCATAAATCCGAAACCATAAAAGATCGCACATTTTCATTTTCAGAGGAGATCGAGAGTAATGATGAAAACCACAGTATAAATTTTCGTCGACTTCCAAAGGGATCCTCGGGTTGAAACAACCCCCGAAATAATAAAAAAAATCGTAACTCCGAAACCATAAAAGATCGCACATTTTCAGTCTCAGAGGAGATCGAGGGTAATGATGAACACCAAAATATAAATTTTCGTCGACTTCCAAAGGGATCCTCGGGTTGAAACAACCCCCGAAATAATAAAAAAAAAATCATAACTCCGAAATCATCAAAGATCGCACACATTCAGTCTCAGAGGACATCGAGAGTAATGATGAAAACAACAATATAAATTTTCATCGACTTCCAAAGGGATCCTCGGGTTGAAACAACCCCCGAAATAATAAAAAAAATCATAACTCCGAAACCATAAAAGATCGCATATTTTCAGTCTCAGGGGAGATCGAGAGTAATGATGAAAACCACAATATAAATTTTCGTCGACTCCCAAAGGGATCCTCGGGTTGAAACAACCCCCGAAATAATAAAAAAAATCGTAACTCCGAAACCGTAAAAGATCGCACATTTTCAATCTCAGGGAAGATCGAGAGTAATGATGAAAAAACAATGTAAATTTTCGTTGACTTCCAAAGGGATCCTGGGGATGAAACAACCCTCTAAATAATAAAAAAAATCATAACTCCGAAATAATAAAAGGTCGCACATTTTCAATCTCAGGGGAGACCGAGAGTAATGATGAAAACCACAATATAAATTTTCGTCGACTTCCAAAGGGATCCTCGGGTTGAAACAACCCCCGAAATAATTATAAAAAATCATAACTCCGAAACCATAAAAGATCGCACATTTTCAGTCTCAGAGGAGATCGAGAGTAATGATGAAAACCACAATATAAATTTTCGTCGACTTCCAAAGGGATCCTCGGGTTGAAACAACCCCCGAAATAATTTTAAAAAAATCATAACTCCTAAACCATAAAAGATCGCACATTTTCAGTCTCAGAGGAGATCGAGAGTAATGATGAAAACCGTAATTAAATTTTCGTCGACTTCCAAAGGGATCCTCGGGTTAAAACAACCCCCGAAATAATAAAAAAAAATCATAACTCCGAAACCATAAAAGATCGCACATTTTCAGTCTCAGATGAGATCGAGAGTAATGATGAAAACCACAATATAAATTTTCGTTGACTTCCAAAGGGATCCTCGGGTTGAAACAACCCCGAAATAATAAGAGAAATCATAACTCCGAAACCATAAAAGATCGCACATTTTGAGTCTCACAGGAGATCGAGAGTAATGTTGAAAACCACAATATAAATTTTCGTCGACTTCCAAACGGATCCTCGGGTTGAAACAACCCCCGAAATAATAAAAAAAAATCATAACTCCGAAACCATAAAAGATCGCACATTTTCAATCTCAGGGGAGATCGAGAGTAATGATGAAAACCACAATATAAATTTTCGTCGACTTCCAAAGGGATCCTCGGGTTGAAACAACCCCCAAAATAATAAAAAAATATAACTCCGAAACCATAACAGATCGCACATTTTCAGTCTCAGGGAAGATCGAGAGTAATGATGAAAACCGTAATATAAATTTTCGTCGACTTCCAAAGGGATCCTCGGGTTTAAACAACCCCCGAAATAATAAAAAAAATCATAACTCCGAAACCATAAAAGATCGCACATTTTCAGTCTCAGAGGAGATCGAGAGTAATGATGAAAACCACAATATAAATTTTCGTCGACTTCCAAAGGGATCCTCGGGTTGAAACAACCCCCGAAATAATAAAAAAAATCATAACTCCGAAACCATAAAAGATCGCATATTTTCAGTCTCAGGGGAGATCGAGAGTAATGATGAAAACCACAATATAAATTTTCGTCGACTTCCAAAGGGATCCTCGGGTTGAAACAACCCCCGAAATAATAAAAAAAAATCGTAACTCCGAAACCATAAAAGATCGCACATTTTCAATCTCAGGGAAGATCGAGAGTAATGATGAAAAAAACAATATAAATTTTCGTTGACTTCCAAAGGGATCCTGGGGATGAAACAACCCTCGAAATAATAAAAAAAATCATAACTCCGAAATAATAAAAGGTCGCACATTTTCAATCTCAGGGGAGATCGAGAGTAATGATGAAAACCACAATATAAATTTTCGTCGACTTCCAAAGGGATCCTCGGGTTGAAACAACCCTCGAAATAATAAAAAAATCATAACTCCGGAACCAAAATTGATCGCACAATATCAAATAGTATTAAACCTGCGTCGAAATATGAAAATAATATATGTGAATTATGTTCTAACTATTGAAAACCCTAAATAAACATAAACCAATCAATAAAATGCTGAGAGGATTTGTTTAACATTGATCTACGAGGATCCCATAGGAAGAAGATGAACATTTATATTATGATTTCTAACATTACTTTGGATCTCCACTGAGAGCAAAAATGTGCAATGAATTTTGGTTTCTGCGTCATGATTTTTTTTATTGTTTCGACGGATGTTTCAACCCCTGGATCCCTTTGGAAGTCGATGAAAATTAATAGCATTGTTTTAACTACTTCTTTCAATCTCCCCCATAAGGGAAAATGTGCGATCAATTTTGGTTTCGCAGTTACGATTTTTTTATTGTTTAGAGGGTTGCTTCAACCCCAGGAACCCTTTGGAAGTCCACAAAATTTTATATTGAGGTTTTCGTCATTACCCTCGATCTCCTCTGAGACTGAAAATGTGCGATCTTTTATGGTTTCGGAGTTATGATTTTTTTTTATTATTTCGGGGGTTGTTTCAACCCGAGGATCCCTTTGGAAGTCGACGAAAATTTATATTGTGGTTTTCATCATTACTCTCGATCTCCTCTGAGACTGATATTGTGCGATCTTCTATGGTATTGGAGTAATGATTTTTTAAATCATTTCGAGGTTTGTTTCAACCCCAGGATCCCTTTGGATGTCAACGAAAATTTATATTATGGTTTTCATCATTACTCTCAATCTCCTCTGAGACTGAAAATGTGCGATCTGTTATGATTTCGGAGTTATGATTTTATTTATTATTTCGAAGGCTGTTTCAACCCCAGGATCCCTTTGGAAGTCAACGAAAATTTATATTGTGGTTTTCATCATTACTCTCGATCTCCTCTGAGACTGATATTGTGCGATCTTCTATGGTATTGGAGTAATGATTTTTTAAATCATTTCGAGGTTTGTTTCAACCCCAGGATCCCTTTGGATGTCAACGAAAATTTATATTATGGTTTTCATCATTACTCTCGATCTCCTCTGAGACTGAAAATGTGCGATCTTTTATGGTTTCGGAGTTATGATTTTTTTAATTATTTCGAGGGTTGTTTCAAATCGAGGATCCCTTTGGAAGTCGACGAAAATTTATATTGTGGTTTTCATCATTATGCTCGATCTCCTCCGAGACTGAAAATGTGCGATCTTTTATGGTTTCGGAGTTATGACTTTTTAAATTATTTCGAGGGTTGTTTCAACCCCAGGATCCCTTTGGAAGTCAACGAAAATTTATACTGTGGTTTTAATTATTACTCTCGATCTCCCCTGAGATTGAAAATGTGCGATCTTTTATAGTTTCGGAGTTATGATTTTTTTATTATTTCGGGGGTTGTTTCAACCCCAGGATCCCTTTGGAAGTCAACAAAAATTTATATTGTGGTTTTCGTCATAACTCTCGATCTCCCATGAGGTTGAAAATGTGCGATCTTTTATGGTTTCGGAATTATGATTTTTTTAATTATTTCGGGGGTTGTTTCAACCCGAGGATCCCTTTGGAAGTCGACGAAAATTTAAGTTGTGGTTTTCATCAATACTCTCGATATCCCCTGAGATTGAAAATGTGCGATCTCTTATGGTTTCGGAGTTATGATTTTCTTTATTATTTCGAGGTTTGGTTCAACCCCAGGATCCCTTTGGAAGTCAACGAAAATTTATATTGTGGTTTTCATCATTACTCTCGATCTCCCCTGAGACTGAAAATGTGCGATCTTTTATGGTTTCGGAGTTATGATTTTTTAAATTATTTCGAGGGTTGTTTCAACCCCAGGATCCCTTTGGAAGTCAACGAAAATTTATACTGTGGTTTTAATTATTACTCTCGATCTCCCCTGAGATTGAAAATGTGCGATCTTTTATAGTTTCGGAGTTATGATTTTTTTTATTATTTCGGGGGTTGTTTCAACCCGAGGATCCCTTTGGAAGTCGACGAAAATTTATATTGCGGTTTTCATCATTACTCTCGATCTCCCCTGAGATTGAAAATGTGCGATCTTTTATGGTTTCGGAGTTTTGATTTTTTTCATTATTTCGGGGGTTGTTTCAACCCGAGGATCCCTTTGGAAGTCGACGAAAATTTATACTGTGGTTTTCATCATTACGCTCGATCTCCTCTGAGACTGAAAATGTGCGATCTTTTATGGTTTCGGAGTTATGATTTTTTATTATTTCGGGGATTGTTTCAACCCGAGGATCCCTTTGGAAGTCGACGAAAATTTATGTTGTGGTTTTCATCATTACTCTCGATCTCCCCTGAGATTGAAAATGTGCGATCTCTTATGGTTTCGGAGTTATGATTTTTTATTATTTCGGGGTTTGTTTCAACCCGAGGATCCCTCTGGAAGTCGACGAAAATTTATATTGTGGTTTTCATCATTACGCTCGATCTCCTCTGAGACTGAAAATGTGCGATCTCTTATGGTTTCGGAGTTATGATTTTCTTTATTATTTCGAGGGTTGGTTCAACCCCAGGATCCCTTTGGAAGTCAACGCAAACTTATATTTTGGTTTTCATCATTACTCTCGATCTCCTCTGAGATTGAAAATATGCGATCTTTTATGGCATTGGAGTAATGATTTTTTAAATTATTTCGAGGGTTGTTTCAACCCCAGGATCCCTTTGGAAGTCAACGAAAATATATATTGTGGTTTTAATTATTACTCTCGATCTCCCCTGAGATTGAAAATGTGCGATATTTTATGGTTTCGGATTTATGATTTTTTTTATTATTTCGGGGGTTGTTTCAACCCGAGGATCCCTTTGGAAGTCGGCGAAAATTTATATTGTGGTCTTCATCATTACTCTCGATCTCCCCTGAGATTGAAAATGTGCGATCTCTTATGGTTCCGGAGTTATGATTTTCTTTATTATTTCGAGGGTTGTTTCAACCCCAGGATCCCATTGGAAGTCAACGAAAATTTGTATTGTGGTTTTCATCATTACTCTCGATCTCCCCTGAGATTGAAAATGTGCGACCTTTTATGGTTTCGGAGTTTTGATTTTTTAAATAATTTCGGGAGTTGTTTCAACCCGAGGATCCCTTTGGAAGTCGACGAAAATTTATATTGTGGTTTTCATCATTACTCTTGATCTCCTCTGAGACTGAAAATGTGCGATCTTTTATGGTTTCGGAGTTATGATTTTTTTTATTATTTCGGGGGTTGTTTCAACCTGAGGATCCCTTTGGGAGTCGACGAAAATTTATATTGTGGTTTTCATCATTACTCTAGATCTCCTCTGAGACTGACATTGTGTGATCTTTTATGGTATTGGGGTAATGATTTTTTAAATCATTTCGAGGGTTGTTTCAATCCCAGGATCCCTTTGGATGTCAACGCAAATTTATATTGTGGTTTTCGTCATAACTTTCGATCTCCCCTGAGATTGAAAATGTGCGATCTTTTATGGTTTCGGAGTTATGATTTTTTTAATTATTTCGGGGGTTGTTTCAACCCGAGGATTCCTTTGGAAGTCGACGAAAATTTAAGTTGTGGTTTTCATCATTACTCTCGATATCCCCTGAGATTGAAAATGTGCGATCTCTTATGGTTTCGGAGTTATGATTTTCTTTATTATTTCGAGGGTTGGTTCAACCCCAGGATCCCTTTGGAAGTCAACGAAAATTTATATTGTGGTTTTCATCATTACTCTCGATCTCCCCTGAGATTGAAAATATGCGATCTTTTATGGTATTGGAGTAATGATTTTTTAAATTATTTCGAGGGTTGTTTCAACCCCAGGATCCCTTTGGAAGTCGATGAAAATTTATATTGTGGTTTTAATTATTACTCTCGATCTCCCCTGAGATTGAAAATGTGCGATCTTTTATAGTTTTGGAGTTATGATTTTTTTTATTATTTCGGGGGTTGTTTCAACCCCAGGATCTCTTTGGAAGTCAACGAAAATTTATATTGTGGTTTTTATCATTACTCGCGATCTCCCCTGAGAATGAAAATGTGCGATCTTTTATGGTTTCGGACTTATGATTTTTTTTTATTATTTCGAGGGTTGTTTCAACCCGAGGATCCCTTTGGAAGTCGACGAAAATTTACATTGTGGTTTTCATCATTACTCTCGATCTCCCCTGAGATTGAAAATGTGCGATCTTTTATGGTTTCGGAGTTATGATTTTTTTTATTATTTCGGGGGTTGTTTCAACCCGAGGATCCCTTTGGAAGTCGACGAAAATTTATATTGTGGTTTTCATCATTACGCTCGATCTCCTCTGAGACTGAAACTGTGCGATCTCTTATGGTTTCGGAGTTATGATTTTCTTTATTATTTCGAGGGTTGGTTCAACCCCAGGATCCCTTTGGAAGTCAACGCAAACTTATATTTTGGTTTTCATCATTACTCTCGATCTCCTCTGAGATTGAAAATATGCGATCTTTTATGGCATTGGAGTAATGATTTTTTAAATTATTTCGAGGGTTGTTTCAACCCCAGGATCCCTTTGGAAGTCAACGAAAATTTATATTGTGGTTTTAATTATTACTCTCGATCTCCCCTGAGATTGAAAATGTGCGATATTTTATGGTTTCGGATTTATGATTTTTTTTATTATTTCGGGGGTTGTTTCAACCCGAGGATCCCTTTGGAAGTCGGCGAAAATTTATATTGTGGTCTTCATCATTACTCTCGATCTCCACTGAAATTGAAAATGTGCGATCTCTTATGGTTCCGGTGTTATGATTTTCTTTATTATTTCGAGGGTTGTTTCAACCCCAGGATCCCTTTGGAAGTCAACGAAAATTTGTATTGTGGTTTTCATCAGTACTCTCGATCTCCCCTGAGATTGAAAATGTGCGACCTTTTATGGTTTCGGAGTTTTGATTTTTTAAATAATTTCGGGAGTTGTTTCAACCCGAGGATCCCTTTGGAAGTCGACGAAAATTTATATTGTGGTTTTCATCATTACTCTCGATCTCCTCTGAGACTGAAAATGTGCGATCTTTTATGGTTTCGGAGTTATGATTTTTTTTATTATTTCGGGGGTTGTTTCAACCTGAGGATCCCTTTGGGAGTCGACGAAAATTTATATTGTGGTTTTCATCATTACTCTCGATCTCCCCTGAGATTGAAAATGTGCGACCTTTTATGGTTTCGGAGTTTTGATTTTTTAAATAATTTCGGGAGTTGTTTCAACCCGAGGATCCCTTTGGAAGTCGACGAAAATTTATATTGTGGTTTTCGTCATAACTCTCGATCTCCCCTGAGATTGAAAATGTGCGATCTTTTATGGTTTCGGAGTTATGATTTTTTTAATTATTTCGGGGGTTGTTTCAACCCGAGGATCCCTTTGGAAGTCGACGAAAATTTAAGTTGTGGTTTTCATCATTACTCTCGATATCCCCTGAGATTGAAAATGTGCGATCTCTTATGGTTTCGGAGTTATGATTTTCTTTATTATTTCGAGGGTTGGTTCAACCCCTGGATCCCTTTGGAAGTCAACGAAAATTTATATTGTGGTTTTCGTCATTACTCTCGATCTCCCCTGAGATTGAAAATATGCGATCTTTTATGGTATTGGAGTAATGATTTTTTAAATTATTTCGAGGGTTGTTTCAACCCCAGGATCCCTTTGGAAGTCAACAAAAATTTATATTGTGGTTTTAATTATTCCTCTCGATCTCCCCTGAGATTGAAAATGTGCGATCTTTTATAGTTTCGGAGTTATGATTTTTTTTATTATTTCGGGGGTTGTTTCAACCCCAGGATCTCTTTGGAAGTCAACGAAAATTTATATTGTGGTTTTTATCATTACTCGCGATCTGCCCTGAGAATGAAAATGTGCGATCTTTTATGGTTTCGGACTTATGATTTTTTTTTATTATTTCGAGGGTTGTTTCAACCCGAGGATCCCTTTGGAAGTCGACGAAAATTTACATTGTGGTTTTCATCATTACTCTCGATCTCCTCTGAGCCTGAAAATGTGCGATCTTTTATGGTTTCGGAGTTATGATTTTTTTAATTATCTCGAGGGTTGTTTCAAATCGAGGATCCCTTTGGATGTCGACGAAAATTTATATTGTGGTTTTCATCATTATGCTCGATCTCCTCCGAGACTGAAAATGTGCGATCTTTTATGGTTTCGGAGTTATGATTTTTTAAATTATTTCGAGGGTTGTTTCAACCCCAGGATCCCTTTGGAAGTCAACGAAAATTTATACTGTGGTTTTAATTATTACTCTCGATCTCCCCTGAGATTGAAAATGTGCGATCTTTTATAGTTTCGGAGTTATGATTTTTTTATTATTTCGGGGGTTGTTTCAACCCCAGGATCCCTTTGGAAGTCAACGAAAATATATATTGTGGTTTTCGTCATAACTCTCGATCTCCCCTGAGATTGAAAATGTGCGACATTTTATGGTTTCGGAGTTATGATTTTTTTTATTATTTCGGGGGTTGTTTCAACCCGAGGATCCCTTTAGAAGTGGACGAAAATTTATATTGTGGTTTCCATCATTACTCTTGATCTCCTCTGAGACTGAAAATGTGCGATCTTTTATGGTTTCGGAGTTATGATCTTTTTTATTATATCGGGGGTTGTTTCAACCCGAGGATCCCTTTGGAAGCCAATGAAATTTTACAGTGCTGTTTGTATCATCACAGTGGATCTCTTCTGAGAGTGGCAATGTGCGATCAATTTTGGTTTCGGAGTTATGATTTTTTTATTATTTCGAGGGTTGTTTCAACCCCAGGATCCCTTTGGAAGTCGACGAAAATTTATAATGTGGTTTTCATTATTACTCTCGATCTCCTCTGAGACTGAAAATGTGCGATCTTTTATGGTTTCGGAGTTATGATTTTTTTTATTATTTCGGGGGTTGTTTCAACCCTAGGATCCTTTTGGAAGTCAATGAAATTTTACAGTGTTGTTTCTTTCATCACATTCGATCTCTTCTGAGAGTGACAATGTGCGATCAATTTTGGTTTCAGAGTTATAATTTTTGTTGTTGTTTAAAGGGTTACTTCAACCCCTTTGGAACTCGACGAAAATTTATATTATTATTTTTATCATTACTTTAGATCTCTGTACTAGGATGCTCGTACTGAGGTGCAACTTTTAAAATTATTTTTGGCAGCTTTTTCGTGTGTTCCCATTTTTGGGAGTGAGAAACACTATAATAATTATATAGATATTGTTATGACGTTCCTCATATCTCTTGACATAATAAATATTTCAGTTTTCTCCCGCATATTGAAAGATACTTCGATTATTTAATTTAATATACAACTCCTTAATACACGAACGCCTATGAACACTCGGACGTTTCCGTAAATTTGAGCTGCTATCTTGGGCTGCTGTTGTCACATAGGTGTATAATAGAATAATCATGATTTAAAAAAATAAATGATATAAATATTGTCAACCATATTTATAAATGTTGAGAAAGCAAAGTGCCATTGTCAAAATTCTATAAAAATAAATAAAGCATTCTATTTGCATCATGCCAAATTTCAAGTAGAAATATTGATAAGAACGGTTGTTACCGATAAAAACGTAAAAGTTGCGTACCTCGACTTCCATTGGCCCTAGAAAAAACTAATTTTTTCTGAATTCATATTTTTTTAAGCGCAATTCAATGCACTTGGTTGCAAATCTTTAAACTGAAAATTCGAGGAGATACGATACCCATCAACGATAATTTGTTCATTTTTTGTAAATGAAATTTATTTGTTAATAACATATCTGAATATAGAACATTCGAAGATACTGGCAAATTCAACCGATTCCAATTGGTTTTATGTCGATCCGTTTTTTTTTCCGTCGAAATGGAAGCACTTTTCAAGCACCAATTTTCAACTCGCGATAGGCTGCCATCTTTGATTGGGGGATCGCACATTTTTTAGGCATCCCAAGGGCTATCCTCTTCCAAAATTTCATCGAGTTTCGATGACAATTACTTCAGTTATTGCAATTTGAAAATCTTTAATTTTTTTCACCTTTGTGGCTAATTTTGCAATAGTAAACAAGTTTCGCGAATTTTCGCAATTAATGGAGTCAAATAGTGATTTAGGTGGAAAATTTTTGAAGATGGAACGCGACACGGTGGAAAGTGTTTGTTTTGGTAAGAATAACAAGATTACGAAATTTCTCCCTCCGCGAAGGGGTGCAACCATATTTTTTTGGCCAAAAAGGGGTATTTTGGACATTTTTAGGGGTGAATTTAGAAAAGAAAATGATTAGCACTAGTTCCATATTGAGTTAGGGTATGGTATCCTTTTATTGTCAATGTTGTGGGAACTTCCAGTTCAAATTTGGTGACGATCCGACCATCCCCCCCTCCTGATATAGATGTAAGTATATATATATATATAAAAAAAAATAGAAAAAAGTAAATTTCGGCTGGTTTGGTCAAATCTTGACCGATTTGGCTGAAAATTGGAGAGAAACAAAAACAAAAACTGTCCTCCAAATTTCAGCTAACAATGTTGAATAGTTTTGCTGAAATTCCAGTTTCAGCAGAATTTTCTGAAATTTTAAAATCCAAATATCTCATGTCCTACGAGTCGAGTTGAAACGCACTTGGCGGCAAAAGATAGCTTATTTTATGTATCTTTATATGAAATTAGTCAAAATTATTTTTTTTCGACATTCGACAGTCTTTGAGCCATTTGGGGTATATACAGGGTGGCTACTTTTTATATTGAATAGTATTGCTATCTCGTAAACCACAGCAATTATAAAGTCAGTTAAATGGGAGAAAAGTTTCATATTTTGACGGTCAATAAAATGGGCTGAAAAAATTTAAAATATTCCGACTGTTTCCCTAGATATCACGATAAAACCCGAAATAGCTCATTTCCTGTTATTTCTCTAGCGCTGTTATTACGAAAAAAAATCATTGGAGTATTTTGTTATAAATTGACTTTGCTGCAATTGATCGTATTTAAATTTTTATTAAAACGTTTCGTCTGCAGGGCCACCGTCAACAATATTTTTTTAAATAGGGACCTGTCTTTTTTATTTAAAATGTTTAAAGCATTTGAAATGCTAAATTCGTGGGTATACTTGACAATTTTACAACTTCCGTCAGAAAAATAATCACCTTTCATTTTATTGGCATTGCCCTTCACAAAACTGTTTTGCTTGTTAAGCAATACACGGGGTGACTCATCATTTGAAACTTTAAAAGTTTATTTTATGAACAGTCCAATGTATTGACTAACTTTACTAGTCTGGTTCTGCTCAATATTATTGTGGAAAATGGGCACGAAATAAAAAATCATTATCAACAATTGTATTTCTTTAAACAGTAAATAAAATTTCAAATGCCTTAAAATTTTAAACATAAAAGACAGGTCCGCATTTAAAAAAATATTGTTGATGGTGGCCCTGGAGAGACGAAACGTTGTAATAAAAATTTAAAAACGACCAGTTGCAGCAAAGTCAATTTATAACAAAACATTCAAATGATCTTTTTCATTTTTTTTCGTAATAACAGCGCTAGAGAAAAAACAGAAAATGAGCTATTTCCGGTTTTATCGTGATATCTCCGGAACCAGTCGGAATAATTTTAATTTTTATAGCCCATTTTATTGACCCTCAAAATACGAAACTTTTTTCCCTTTTAACCGACTTTATAATTGCTGTGGTTTACGAGATAGCAATATAAAAAGTAGCCACCCTGTATATACTGTAAATGGCTAAAAAACTGTCGAATGTTGAAAAAAAAATAATTTTGACTAAATTCATATAAAAGTACATAAAACAAGCTATCTTTTGCCGCCAAGTACGTTTCGACTCGACTCGTAGGATATGAGATACTTTGATTTGAAAATTTCGGCTGAAGGTGGAATTTCAGCAAAACTGTTCAATATTTTTATCTGAAATTTAAAGGGCAGTTTTTGTGTGATAATGACTACTTTCTCTCTAAATTTCAGCTAAAGCGGTCAAGATTTGACCAAACTAGCCGAAATTTAATTTCTTCTATTTTTTTAATATATGTACATCTATATCAGGAGGGGGAATGGTCGGATTGTCACCAAATTTGAACTGGAAGTTCCCTCAACATTGACAATAAAATGATACCATTTTGGTTTCGTAACTCATTACGGAATTGGTGAAAAACATTTTTTTTTAAATGGCCAAAAAAACATGGCTGCACTCCTTCGCGGAAGGAGAAATTTCGGAATTTTATTATTCTTACCAAAACAAACACTTTCCACCGTGTCGCGTTCCATCTTCAAAAATTTGCCAATCCGACCTTTTTTTTTTCACTAAATAGCCTTGTAGGAAATTTTCTTAGGAACATATTTGAACAGGGTTCCGCTTTGTATTTTGTAATAAAAACCATGTTCTGTATCTTCGAATTTATAAAGACTCCGAAGGTTGTTATATATGAATTTTTTACCTATTTTTAAGCAAAAGATTGTAATGTTAAAGGACTTCAAATTGAAAATCTAATTCCTCCCACCTATTATGGCTTTTTGCTGGCATAAAGAACTCAAACTAAGATATTAGAGGTGTTTCAGTCGTTTCAGAATCTCATGAGCCGCGAAATGCGCAAAAGGCAAAGTTTGTTTTGCGTTATAGGCATTTGTTTGAAGACACTGGAGGCTGCCTTGCTGGATACATAAGCAAGAGCTCGGGATAAATTATAGACAATAAACATAATATTTTTAAGAAGTGTAACTGAGTCGACAGGAGGGATTATGTTTCTGCGCATGTGAAGGTCACAGCTCATGAGATTCTAAAACACCTCTACCATACCAATTTCCCTAACTTAATATTCCTTAAATGAAAATTATGCATGTTCTTGTATTCAAATAATCAAAAATCGTTTACGATATACTTTTAAAACACATTGCAAATATATGTCTAAAATCTAATCGAACTGAAATGAATTGCTCTTTTATATTATAGAGTATACTCTGCTAGAAAAGTGATCTATGAGACACCATAGAGTTATACTGTGCTAGCAAAGTCATCTATGAGACACCAATTGCAACAGTCGGCGATCGTCTTTTGCTTTTGTCTAACGTGCCGTGTTTGTGTTTCAATGTTACGTTGCGTGGTGTTAATAATATTTAGTGATATTTTATCGAATTTAATATACAATTTATTGTAATACTTTTATGTGACTGTGTATGAGTTCGTCAATATTTTGCATCGCGAAAGTTAAAGGTATGTATCAAATGCTTCCTATATATGTAACTACTTTGGTAAATTTAACCTAGATTTTAGCTTTTTACTTTATTTTATAACTCTTTGGTATTTGATCGAACTATATTATTTTATTACATATATGTTTTGAAGTAGGTTCAAATGATTAAATTTGTCAATAAAATATAAAAGACAGCAACTAATTTTTAAAACAAAGCATACTTATTAGTAAATAGATCAATTCTAAATACTCATAGCCGTCTACGCGGGTGTATGTGTACTTGTTTGCGATTTAGTAGTTCTACGTTATTTTTGTTTCGGTTTATATGAATAATTTTCAGGGGTTGATTTTAAACGTTTCTATCAAGACTTCATATTGTAATTTTACTTTATAATATAGGTAGTTGTGTCTCAATTGACCAAACATTTTTTGTTTCAAAAAGATCGAAAGGTAATAAGAACAAGCAGTCGATGCTTGAGAATGATTACTTTTCAATAATATTGCCTAGCATATTAAAAACCGTTACATTAATAATTTTTTGTTTTCCTTTAAGGTGAATTTAGAAAACTGTAGTGTTATTCCTATTGTGCCACTAGGGAGCGAGCCGCCAAAGGGAAAAGAGCTAAAGGTATATTTAATATCAATTTATATTCGACACTTTTTACTGATATCACGGCATTTTGTTGCAGGTAGGTTCAGAACGAGATGGGACAGGATGGCAACGTCATAGGTAAGGTGCTTATTTATTAAATAAATGTATGAATACCTGGCGCATATTTACGTTTCCTAGATCATGAATGCTACTGATTGCACTGGCCAGCTAGGCAACATAATGCGCGCCAGAGCATTTCGTTTCCTAGAGAGTGGGTAGTGACATACTCACAAAAAAAGGAAAACCAATCTAACTCGAACCCCCAACATTAAAATTCACCTATACAGCTTTTTAATACAGGGGCGGCTCTAGCAAGTTTTTCAGGTGGTGCGAGGTCTCATTGTGGCGCTCTCCTCCCCCCAATATGCTTTCGCTTATTCGTGATTAAGGAGGTTGAGGCGTCAAACGAAAATAATGAAAAAAATCTGAAATAAAGTTTTTTGAATAGATTTTTATGACACAATTTTCTGTAAAAAATCCAAATTCATTATGAAACTCATAAATTTAAAAATTAAAAAAAAAATTACATGTAGTCTTATGGAAAGTATGTCAGTCCAGCATGCAAAGGGTACATTTTAACAAAAATAACTAAGTAAAACGCACTACCTACTATGTTCTTTACACATAGTGGTAGAAAACATAATAGTGTGTTTTATTTAGTTATGTGTGCAAAATGATTAACTACCACAGAGTAACGGTTCCTTCAATCAATTTTTGGTACATTTTAATTTATAGCAAATAACCAAATAATGTCAGCAGTTCCGAAAACTATGTATGATGTTTTACGCATATCTTGATATTGTTTTCAATTTAATTAGGAGACTTTTAATAAATTAAAAAAATTATTAAACATTTGTAAATTGTCAAATTTCTCTTTTCGTTAATGATTTTTAACTGATTTTTCAATTATTTAATGATTTAATTTTAATTTTTACTGCTTCTCATTAACATTGGAAATGTATATGTTTTCGTATATGGGGTAGAGTTACCAGTTTTTGTTCAAGGTCAAAAGACAGCGGTGTCGTAGTCGACTGAGACTATCGTATGCAACGGCTGATATACGTAAATGTAATATGGGTTGCATATATCACAGGGGGTCAAGTTACCAGTTCTCATTTAAGGTGGAAATACAGCGGTGTCGCGTTCGAGTGAGACTGCGTGTATGCAACGGCTGATATACGCAAATGTAATATGGGTTACATATATCACAGAGGATCAAGTTACCAGTTTTCATTTAAGGTGGAAATACAGCGGTGTAGTGGATCGTGCTGTACGTAGACAACGCGCACATCACACATACGCCAAATATCGTAATTAATTTAAAGCTGAAACAAATGAAGAAAATAACTAATTAATAATTAACAAAGCATTAATTTACTAAAAAGCCTAAATTGCGACCTTTCTTACTCTTGCACTTGCAAATTTTTTATTAAGCCAGAATACTTCAATTCCTGGGTAATATCATTTTCTGCAGATAGGTGTCTTGATGTAAACAATGCGTTCATACCTAATGTATACACAGCAATCGCCTCGAGCTCAAACACCTTGTTGACGACATGCGTATATATAGGTATATACTTACGCAAAGTTACCATGGAGACACCTATATCGCCCTATACAATTCGGACCGACAGAGCTCAGTTGCACTTCATATTATAGCAGTGCTACGAAGCACCGCCAAGAGCAGTGATACTTATCCCTCTCCTCAGAGCTGATGCCTACTTCTCTCCTTGTTGACTCGAGTAACTTCTGCTGAAAATACTGAAATTACTATTGACTAACAACTCAAGTTAAGTCGACTTGGTCGGTAACAATAATGTAATCTTCATTTATGTAGTGTAGGCGAATTATAAATGTATACGTATTGGTCTCAATCTATTAATATTTTAACATTGGGAATGTTAATGTTCGCGTATAGGACAAAAGTTACGAGTTCTTTCCAAGGCCGTCGACATGAAAGAATCAAGGTCAGATGATGTAATACTGAACAAGAACCTGTTACTATGTGGGAAGCGATGCGGTGTAGTCAGTCAGCGAATTCTAACGTTGGAAATGTTAATGTTCGTATATGGGGCCAAAGTTACGAGTTATTCAAGGCCGCCGACATCAAAGAGGCGAGGTCAGATGACGTAATAGTGGGAAATGTGCACAGTATGAATATGCGCGGAGAATATGAAGTTATAATGCGGTTGTAGTCGGTCAGCGTCAATAGTAGTCACCATGGACTCAAAGTTTGACAAATAGCGAATAGTTATTTTTGTAACAATTACCTAAAATCATGTTTTTTGGGACGGATCGTAGCTGTTTCCGGACGAGGCGAAGATGAGCCCGGAATAAGTTTATGTATGGTGTTATCATTTCCAATGTCCCGATGGTTCCAACGATTGCGAAATCTGTGAATTTTTTCTACGTTAAGTGCGAATTTCATGCCATAGATTTTCACTTTTGAAACGCAACGATAGTACGTTGACACGTAACTTCTTTGATCGCCAGAAGAGTATGCTTAGGATGTCCCCATAAGCAAGCAACTGACTAGACCCACTTTAAGTTTTAACTGCTAAAATAAGTATGCCGATGGTCTATTATTTAATAATGAGTCCTGCATAAAGTTTGATTTTTAGTTCGTCCGAAAAAAAAATAACATAAAATTCTACTCTTATTTAGGTGGGTAGCAGTACCTAGTGATATATTCGCAAAGAAGAAAAATCAGCCTAACTTACTTTTCATAAGTGCCTATAATTTTAATCATTTTTAACCATTTTTATAAATATATTTATAAATATTCACAAATGAAGCCACCTTCCTCTTTGCAGTTTTCACATTTTTGTAAATAATTAGCATTGTGTATATCAACTTTAAAAAATAGTATCAGTTTTGGACTTTTCATAAAAAGCAAGAATTTTTTATAAGGAATGACTATTTATTGCCATGAACTAAAAAATAATAGAGAATATTTAAAAAAATACTTACCAAAATATAGTTACAGGTAATCATTTCAGCTAACGCAGTTTACAAAATAATTCACCATGGGTTAAATGGATGATGGATTGCATTATAGAAAAGAAATTCAATATACAGATTCGAAAAATGCAGTTTAGGGTATAGGAATAACGATGTAATTGACCACGCCCCGCTAGTTCCATAAATCGTGAAAGCAGAGACACACAATGAATTGAATTTAGTACGGCATGAACTAAGGATGGATGCGGACGTAGGTAATAGTTTCTATACGAAACGAGAAAATATCTCTTCGTCAAAAGCGAAGAGCTATTTGTCACATTTTTGACAAATAATTTCTTCTATTGGAAGCATTTCTGCAGTTTATTTTTTAGCCGTAAATGCTATGGGAATAAAATAATAATTCTTATTAAAACCGAAATGAAAATAAAATTAAATAACTCGGAAACTAAAATCAACTAATAATTATCAAAAAATAAATTATTCTTATTAAATTACAAAAATAGAACATTAAAATAAAATTAAGTAACCCTCAGAAACTAAAATCAACTAATAATTATCAAACAATAAATTAATGAAGTAAGGATTCAAACAAACCACCTTCTTGTGCCAGACAATAGCCAAACCGATTATACAATGAACCTCTCATATCATTGAGTTGATTTGGAGTAATGCTTGCACAAAGTTGGATAAGTTTTTCCCGTAATTCAACTAAATTATTGGCTCGTTCAAACGCATATTTGTACGCGGCTTCCTTTAAAAAGCCCCACAGAAAGAAATCATGGGGTGCTAGATCAGGTGACCTGGGGGGCCATTTTATCATTCTCCTCGTAGCTATTAAACGATTGGGAAATGTTTTTTCCAGAAAATTAATGACAGTTAAGGTATTGTGACTTGGGCAGCCGTCTTGTTGAAATCAAATGTCGTCAAAGTTGACAGGAAAATTTTGAACTGCAGGAATTATTTGGTTTTGTAAAAGCTCTAAATATGTATTGCCATTTAAATTGCCATCGATTAGCAGTGGGCCTATAATATGATTGTCTAAAATTCCCGTCCAAACGTTCAACTTTTGAGGATACTGAGTTCGCATAGCAACACTCAAATGTTTATAGACACCAATATCGTACTACGGATGGATTGTGTTTCCTATGTAATGAAAAGGATGATTCATCTGTAAACAATATATTTTTTAAGAAGGTTTCATTCTCATTCACTTTATTTATCATGATTTCACAAAATTCCATCCGTTTGAAATTGTCCTCGGGATATATTTCTTGCGTTGTGTGAACTTTAAAACAACTGTACCCATTTATTTTCAAAATATTTTTTACAGTTCTTTCCTTCATGTCAACTTCATCAGCAATTTGTCTGCTAGAACAAGGTTCACTAGTTTCAACAAGTGCACAGACATTAGTTTCGCGAATTTCACGTTCTTCGCTCATTTGTTGATGACATGGTTCGGGTTGACAGCATTTTTTACAATAATTCACGACACACCCGAAATTCTCAATTTTTTAAATAATGTATGAAATTATGCTAGCTGAGGGGATTGGTCTGTCTTGATATGCCACAGTAAATAAATTTATTGTGTCATCAGTGGAATGGCCCCCGAAGTACCACTGCACAATTTGCACTTTTTCTGCAGTTGTATAAACACGCGGTATTTTAATAACGAAATTGAGATTAATTTATTTTATTCCCAACTCGTCGCGGTCAAGCGATGGACCAATGCCCTGCATTGTTCTACGACAATGCGTGGTTTATCTGCGCAGAAACAAGTTTACGTACCTAAAACTAAATTTGCTGAATCTGTATATGCTTGTGCTAAAAGCTTTATTGAAGTGAAGATTTTATAAACTACAATCTATGTATAATGAATAATTGATTATTATCTAGTTAATAAATGACATATTATATTACTAGGAGTAGAATACACTGAGTTCATAATTGGCAGCTGAGGCCAAGCTGAAGCTGAAAACTGGGCGAAACACAAAAGAAATCGTTCTACTCGGTGTAATATATACTATTTTTTCTTCAAGCGTATTAAAATGCAAAAATGTACTTGTTTATTATAAATGTTCAATTATTCAAACTACAGTGTCGTATGTTGAAACCACTGATTGCTGTTTTATAGTCTATATTCATAATTATATTGTTATTTTGTTCCGAGTTGTTTGTTGAGGTGTGTTCTTCATTTGAAGCAAGCTAATTAAATTTTCTACGGCAGAATTAGCAATTTTTAGTAATTCGGGTGGTGTACATTGTAATTCTTCACACATTTTTGACGCGAAAAATCACAGACAATTCAAACATACTGCAATGGCGGACTAATGGTATGATAGATGGCTAGGATATCGCGCCATAGGCCGCTGTGGTAGATTTCGGTACTAACGTTATGTTACTAGTAAAACAATGTTCTATTCTTACTCCTGTTTTTGGTAGGGCAATTTAAGCATTTTAATGTGCTTGAAGAGAAACATATGTACCGTGCTAGGTACAATGCTATTTGAGAATCTGCATTAAATAGGATGAGCACTTGATGATATTATGACGATTTACTAAGTAGCGTTAAGTATGAGTACGATGCCTTTAACACCTAAAAAGAAACAGTTGGTTATTTTTATGGTAATCTTTGGCACTATCTAAAACTAGAATAATCCCGAAACATTTGGATCATAAAACAATCTAAAATAAGTCTCTCGTATATAACCATTTAAATAATTTCATCTTTAAATATAAACAAATTAAGTGTCAGTAAACATTTAATGTGCTTTGATTTGTAAAGTGCTGATGCCACCACTTATCTTAGGTTTTAAATAAGAACCGACTGGGTACCACTCGGAGTGTACTCCAGTGAGACCATATATTTTTGTACAGGATGTCTGATGTATACGTGCAAATATTTTGCCTGCGATTACATTGGTTCAAAAGAAGTAAAAAAGTCTTATAACATGCCTGTTTACTTAAACGGCTTTTCTAAAATGAAATCTTTTCTAGGCCAGATTAGTAGTACTTATAATATTGACAGGTCAGGAGCGCCTATCAATTTCCAGGTTCAATGTCTTTTTTGCGACCTACATTTTTTTTAATGGACTTTTATTATGTTAATTATATCCACAAGGAGAAATAAAAACTTGAAAAGACACCAGATAACTGCCCGACCTATGTGAATGCTGCTAATTGCGTGTCGTAAAAATGCCGCCTTTGTCGACACTGCCAGTTCAAAGAGAGTTTCATGTGATTTTGGCCTTGTATTATTTAATTGTAGGCTATACTCCTGCTTATAGTTGTCTCCAAGTGTTTAGTGCAAATAAAAAAGGCTACCAAGATATCAAAGTTGACGCTATTTACCTGCTGATAAGAGTACTGCAGAGCCACATTTCAAATTTTTGCGTATTATAATGAACAAAATAACGGGGTTTTAAAAATCGTGTTTTCGGTAGAAGCATAATGACGTTTCCGGTGACTCGAAAACCTTATTCTATTTTGCGTCAAGACAGGAATATTTTATGCATCGGTGGACGCATTGCCGTTCCATCGCGACGCTTTTTTGATTAATGTCCATACGCCCTAATATACAAAAACTTGGCTAGGTTTCCTCAAACTACCGCTACGCACGTTCGTGTAGGTTTGGTTTATCCCCACCCTTCTCATGCATCCGGCAAATTGAAGATAAAGAATTAAGTAAAATTATACATCAGTTTCTTACCGTTATAATCGTGCCATAATACATGTACCCAAAGGGACCAGCAGTCAGATACATTGGCTTTTGGCACGCTATTATAACCATCAGGAGGTCCTTTTGAAGCTTGATGTCTAAATTATACCAGTCCAATTTCCATAAATTTTTCCCAATAGCTAAACTCTGAACATAAACATAATCTGGCTTAGGAGAATACACAAAAAGTAAAATATTCCAGAAAAAATTGAAACAAATACATAACATGAAGTTAAAAGATACAGAGGGTTACCTAGGAAATTCCTTGAATATGTGTAAACATTTGTAATTCACGTAAACCAGAGACTAATGGTTATTGAACACGTTGGTCCAAAGAAATCCACACCAAGCCATAATTAAAGTTTTGTTTGAGACAGACTTGGATAAATTACGTATTATTACACTTTTTTATACAATTTTTGCACAAAATTACTTAAAACTGAATTTAGATCTACAACAAGAAGATTAACACATTTGTTTTTACTTCCCTCGCATACCGAAGGGAAGTATTGTATTCGAGAAAAAATCACCCTACACAAAAATGAAAATTTTTTTCACCAATATTTTTGAAAAATTTTTTATTACTAAAATGAAATAATTTTTTTTCCTTTCGTCAAATTTAAAATTTCCACGTTTCATGGCATTCTAAGCCTGATTCAAAAAAAAAATAATATTTTTTTACCATTTTTGAAAATTAGATGGATTTTTTTTTTATTTCTTCAAATTTCAAATTTCCACGTTTCATAGCGTTCTAAATCTATTTAAAAGAAAAATTTGATTTTTACTTCCCTCGCATACCGAAGGGAAGTATTGTATTCGAGAAAAAATCACCCTCCGAGATTTTTTCGGATTCTGACGTTTCAGAACACGTAGATTACGAAAATATAGGTTTTTCAATTCCGTCAGTCTGTCTGTCTGTCTGTTGGTGCATTTACTAAAAAACTACTTGACGGAGAGCAGTCAAACTTGGTAGGTAGTTGACGCTACTGTCAGCGAAGACATGGTAGAAATTTCACTGGAAAATATACAGGGTGGACCATCTAAACGGAATAAATAGTGAAAAAATTTTTTTTTTTGCTCAAATTTAAAATTTCCACGTTTCATGACGCGCTAAACCTATTTCAGAAAAAAAAATTTTGGAAAATTTTTTTCAAACATTTTTGGAAAAATTTTTGCCAAGATGAAAAAAATTTTTTTGCCCAAATTTAAAATTTCTACGTTTCATGACGCGCTAAACCTATTTCAGAAAAAAAAAATTTTTGAAAATTTTTTTCACCAATATTTTTGAAAAAATTTTTTCTACTAAAATGAAATAATTTTTTTTTCTTTCTTCAAATTTAAAATTTCCACGTTTCATGGCATTCTAAGCCTGATTAAAAAAAAATATATTTTGAAATTTTTTTTTACCATTTATGAAAATTTGTTTACCACTAAAATAGATGGATTTTTTTTAATTTCTTCAAATTTCAAATTTCCACGTTTCATGGCATTCTAAGCCTGATTCAAAAAAAATATATTTTGAAATTTTTTTTACCATTTTTGAAAATTTGTTTACCACTAAAATAGATGGATTTTTTTTATTTCTTCAAATTTCAAATTTCCACGTTTCATAGTGTTCTAAATGTATTTAAAAGAAAAATTAGAAATTTTTCTTACTATTTTTAAAAAATTTTACCACTAAGATATAATTTTTTTTCTTTGTTCAGATTTTAACTATCCACGTTTCCAAGACATTCTAAAACTATTCAAACAAATTTAAAAATGTTTTTGGAGAATTTTTATAAAAATTTGAAAACATTTTTAATCCATTTATGTATCACTACTATAGAACAGACGAAAAAAATTTTTTTGCTCAAATTTAAAATTTCCACGTTTCATGATATTCCAAACCAATTTCGGAAAAAAAAAATTTCAACAATTTGTTACCAGTTTGGAAAAAAATTTAGCACTAGAATGCTCAAATTTAAATGACATTCTAAACCTAGGTATTTCAGAAAAAAAATTTTGAAAATTTTTTTCACCAACATTTTTCAAAAAGTTTTTACCACCAAAATAGATCGAATCTATTTTTAATTGCTCAAATTTAAAATTTTCACGTTTCATAGCATTCTAAACCTATTTTAAAAAATACATAATTCTTAATTTTTAAACTTTTTTTAGCACTACTATAGAATAGAAGGAAACTTTCCTTTTTGCTCAAATTTAAAATTTCTACGTTTGACATTTTAAACCTATTTCAGAAGAAAAAATTTTGAAAATTATTTTACCAACATCTTTTGAAAAATTTAAAAAATGATGAAATTTCTTAACCACACACTATACTTCCACTCCATTACGTGAATGTTGGATTGAAAATGTGACAGATGGCAATAATATCTGGCATATGCACCTATTATACTTTTATTGAAAAATGTACAGGGTGGTCATCCCAAGAAATAATTCAGTCATGGTAGACATTTGTAAAGGTATTTGCGTAAGCCTGCCATATGTGGCACCTGCTATTTAGTATTGAACTTTTGCTGTTGGATGAGAAGTCTGTATATTTTCTTGACCAAAAGTTATCAGGTTTTCTTTGTAACAATAGCAATAACTATATTCCGATTATTATTCCCAATGTCATTTCGTAATTAAAAAATTTTTAGAGCGACCTCATGCGCAAATAACGAGGGAAGTTCTGTGTAAATACCTTTACCGATTTTTTTTTACTATTTTAAAAAAATTTTACCACTAAGAGAATTTTTTTTTTCTTTGTTCAGATTTTAACTATCCACGTTTCCATGGCACTCTTGACCTATTTAAAGAAATTTAAAAATGTTTTTGAAGAATTTTTAAAACATTTGAAAACATTTTTAATCCATTTATGTATCACTGCTATAAATAGAATAGACGAAAATTTTTTTTTTGCACTACTTTAAAATTTCCACGTTTCATGATATTCCAAACCAATTTGGGAAAAAAAAATTTGCAACATTTTGTTACCAGTTTGGAAAAAAATTTAACACTAGAATGCTCAAATTTAAAAGTTTCACGTTTCATGACATTCTAAACCTAGGTATTTCAGAAAAAAAAATTTTGAAAATTTTTGTCACCAACATTTTTCAAAAAGTTTTTACCACTAATACAGATCAATTATTTGCTCAAATTTAAAATTTCCACGTTTCATAGCACTCTAAAAATACATAATTTTTAATTTTTAAACTTTTTTTAGCACTACTATAGAATAGAAGGAAACTTTCCTTTTAGCTCAAATTTAAAATTTCTACGTTTGACATTTTAAACCTATTTCAGAAGAAAAAATTTTGAAAATTATTTTACCAACATCTTTTGAAAATTTTTTAAAAAAATGAAATTTTTTAACCACCACTATACTTCCACTCCATTACGTGAATGTTGGATTGAAAATGTGACAGATGGCAATAATATCTGGCATATGCACCTATTATACTTTTATTGAAAAATGTACAGGGTGGTCATCCCAAGAAATAATTCAGTCATGGTGGACATTTGTAAAGGTATTTGCGCAAGCCTGCCATATGTGGCACCCGCTATTTAGTATTGAACTTTTGCTGTTGGATGAGCAATCTGTATATTCTTTTGACCAAAACTTATCAAATTTTCTTTGTAATAATAGCAATAACTATATTCCGATTATTATTCTCAATGTCATTTCGTAATTATTAATTTTTTAGAGTGACAGCCATGCACAAATAACGAGGGAAGTTCTGTGTAAATACCTTTACCGATTTTTTTGGAACTACCATCGTTAGTATGATGTACCCCATGTACCTAGAATGTAACACACTGGGTTTAGCTTACATTTAGGTTTAATGAGTATATGTGACATCAGTATTTCATTGGGTATGATTCCATTCTTTTAATTATTGTTTTCACCTTTAGTAATGCTGACGCTTTCTCTCGTTTTTGTGGTTTTACTGTTTTTGCAAGAAGTTGGACAATGTCCCTTTCAGCTCTTCTCAGACTTCTTCTATTCGCTCTTGTCGTTGCTGCGTTTTTGATCCCGTGTGTCATCGTAGGGCAGTATGATGGTTGTATATTTATTTATTTGAATACAACCACCCAACAGGTAACCAATTACAAGGTGGGAACATTACAACAGAGAATACGAAAACAGTATAATAAACTAAAAACTAATTGAGCTAATTAAACTATCAGGACATAAAACATCGCTAACATGTAAAAATATTGTAATAAAATAGAGATAAGATAATTATAGGAAAAGTACAAAAAGAGAAAGCTATAAATAATAAATTAAGTTGTTTAATTGAATTAATACAACAGTTAAATATATCTAGCTGATCTTGCTGTAGATTATAATTGTTACACATGAAATATAAAGGTGAAAATTTTAGTAAGTTAGTTCGAGGGGTAGGAAGATAGAAAGTATCACGATTCCGATTTGTTATACGAGATATGTGAAAATTTATTTGTTCTAAAATGAGAGGGCAATCAAAAATGTTATGAATAATTTTATAAAGAAAAACTATTGAATGTATTATTCTTCTATTTTCCAAGTTAGACATGTGAAATCTATCCAGCATAATATTTTGCGAATAACCAGTTATTGGGTAGGTACCATCTTCAACAAAGCACAAATACTTAACAAAACGGCGCTGAACATTCTCAACATTATTTATGTAAATAGCATATCCTGCAGACCATATCGAAGAGCAGTATTCCAATTTTGATCGTACAAATGAATAGTACAGCAACTTCATAATATCAGTGTTGCTGAATCCGTTACAGTTTCTTATTATAAAATCTAAACTTTTTAAAGCTGACGCGATGGTGAAAGTAATATGCTCCTTAAAACTAAGGCACTTATCAAAAATAACTCCAAGATCCTTTACTGTATCAGGTCTCTGCAATATTTGACCATTTATATGATAGTTGTAATAGATGGGATGACGCATTTTAGAAAAGGTGAGTATGTTACACTTGGATATGTTAAGAGGTAAGCAATTGGATAGGCTCCATTCATTGACGATATTTAGGTTATTCTGAAGATTTTCACAGTCATTTTCGTTTTCTGTTACGCAATATATTTTCAAATCATCAGCATATAAGAGGCTCTATACATTGAGATTAGCTACAATATCATTTATGAAAACAACAAACATAAGTGGGCCCAGTACAGAGCCCTGGGGAACACCGGAAGTGTCCAGAACGTCAAACGACCTGTGACCACGGTATTTGACATACTGACGCCTGTTCTTTAGATATGAAGAGAAGAAATCTAATTGCATCACTGACAACCCAAACTTACTCAATTTCTCTAATAGAATACCGTGATCCAGGCGGTCGGACGCCTTGGAGAAATCGGTGTAAACGATATCAATTTGTTTGTTCGCGTCCAGTTCCTTGGAAATGTATTGCGTGATACATGCGAGGTTAGTCTCAGTGGATCTACAGGGAACAAAGCCATCTTGGTTAGATATAATTTGGCCATGTACGTGATTAGATAATGACGTATGCAAGGTGATCTCGAAACCTTTAGCGAAATTGCTGATAATTGTAATGGGCCTATAATTTTCAGCTACCCCCTTGTTGTGAGAATATTTCCATACATCGGGAAATGTACATGTTTTTAGTGACAAATTAAATATTGTTGTGAGAGGACCAGCAAAGATGGCAGCGCAGTCCTTGACAATAAAAGCAGGGATGTCATCTGGCCCTTTAGTAAACTTAGGTCTGATTTTCTTCAACGATTTAAGTACTTCTATCTCAAAAAAGGACGTTAATAGTAAATTTGTACTATTACCACTGATGTCTTCGTGAGAATGATATTTTTCTTCGTCATGGTTAGGTTTCAAGTATGCAGTTTGAAAAAAATTAGCAAAAGCGTTGACAATATCCTGGGGATTTGTGCATTGAATATCATTATAAGTAATATTATCAGGGATGGAACTGCCTCCTCTTTTACCGTTAATGTAGGACCAAAATTTTTATATAAAAAGGCTAACGTGTGTAATTTAATAATATACACAACATTAAATAAGGAACAGTAGTAAGCCAAAATAAACACTAACGCAATGAAATAATATATAGAAAATGCATAAAGCTAGTAAACAAAATTATTATATATTAGAACTGTTTATAAATTCTTTTAAATAATTTCAACACATTAGTTCCCAAGGTTAGAAAATAAAATTAATTTGGTGTTTGAACCGACAGCTTTACAGTAATAAGATGAAACACGATCAAAGTACCTAATTTGATATAACCATTCTGAAGCTTTTGTAGATTCTTCTTATCCTTTCAGAGTAACGCTGGCCAATAAAAAATATCATAATATGCAAACAAACAATGACAAGATGAGGGAATCACACAATTTCAATTTTGTGTTCACAGAAAGAAATTATTTGAATATACAGGGTGTAATTAGTTTCATGCCATTAAAAAAACTGGTAATAGGGACTGACTAGACAAACAAAAAACCTATATGACTTTTTACTTCCCTCGCATACCGAAGGGAAGTATTGTATTCGAGAAAAAATCACCCTCCGAGATTTTTTCGGATTCTGACGTCTCAGAACACGTAGATTACGAAAATATAGGTTTTTCAATTCCGTCAGTCTGTCTGTCTGTCTGTCTGTCTGTCTGTTGGTGCATTTACTAAAAAACTACTTGACGGAGAGCAGTCAAACTTAGTAGGTAGTTGACGCTACTGTCAGCGAAGACATGGTAGAAATTTCACTGGAAAATATACAGGGTGGACCATCTAAACGGAATAAATAGTGAAAAAAAATTTTTTTTGCTCAAATTTAAAATTTCCACGTTTCATAACGCGCTAAACCTATTTCAGAAAAAAAAATTTTGAAAATTTTTTTCAAACATTTTTGAAAAAATTTTTACCAAGATGAAAAAAATTTTTTTTTGCTAAAATTTAAAATTTCTACGTTTCATGACACGCTTAACCTATTTCAGGAAAAAAAAAAATTGAAAATTTTTTTCACCAATATTTTTGAAAAAATTTTTGCTACTAAAATGAAATAATTTTTACTTCCCTCGCATACCGAAGGGAAGTATTGTATTCGAGAAAAAATCACCCTCCGAGATTTTTTCGGATTCTGACGTTTCAGAACACGTAGATTCCGAAAATACAGGTTTTTCAATTCCGTCAGTCTGTCTGTCTGTCTGTCTGTCTGTCTGTCTGTCTGTCTGTCTGTCTGTTGGTGCATTAACTAAAAAACTACTTGACGGAGAGCAGTCAAATTTGGTAGGTAGTTAACCCTACTGTCAGCGAAGAACTGGTAGAATTTTCACTGAAAAATATACAGGGTGGACCGTCTAAATGGAATAAATAGTGAAAACAATTTTTTTTTGCTCAAATTTAAAATTTCCACGTTTCATGACGCGCTAAACCTATTTCACAAAAAAAAAATTTTTTTAAATTTTTTTCATTTTTTAAAAAATTTTTGCCACTAAAAAAAAAATTTTTCTTTGTTCAAATTTAAAATTTCCACGTTTCATGGCATTCTAAACCTATTTAAAAGAAAAAAAAAATTTGAAAATTTTTTACCATTTTTGAAAAAATTTTTACCACCAAAATAGATGATTTTTTTTTCTCAAAATTTAAAATTTCCACGTTTCATAGCGTTCTAAATCTATTTAGAGAAAAATAAAAATTTTTTTTAAAATTTTTGAAAAAATTTTACCACAAATAGATGGAATTTTTTTTTCCGATTTAAAATTTCCACGTTTCCATGGCATTCCAAATTTCTTAAAACAAATTTAAAAATGTTTTAGAAAAATAAAAAAAATGAAAACATGTTTTAGTAATCTATTTATCACCATTATAGAATAGACGAAATATTTTTTTGCTCAAATTTAAAATTTCCACGTTTCATAGAATTCTAAACCTATTTCGGAAAAAAAAATTTGCAACATTTTTCACCAATTTGAAAAAAAATTTAACACTAGAATAGACAGAAAACATTTTTGAAAATTTGTTCTATACTTTAATCACTACTATACTTCCACTCCATTACGTGAATGTGGGATTGAAAATGTGAGAGATGGCAGTAATATTTGGCATATCCTATTATATACTTTTATTGAATAATGGCATCCCAAGAAATAATTGAGTCATGGTGGACATTTATAAAGGTATTTGCGCAACCCTTCCATATTTGGCACCTGTTATTTAGTATATTGAACTTTTGCTGTTGGATGAACACTCTGTATATTTTTTTGACCAAAAGTTATCAGGTTTTCTTTGTACTAATACCAATAATTATATTCCGATTGTTATTCTCAATGTCATTTCGTAATTAATAATTTTTTTGAGTGACTGTCATGCACAAATAACCAGGGAAGTTCTGTGTAAATAACTTTACCGATTTTTTCTCCAGGCGCACTTTGAAAAAACTGACCTAGGTTAACATTCAAATTTTAATTTGAATGTTAAAGTAGGAAACATTTAAGAACCACTGTTTTTCAGGGTCAATGGATGTTATAGTTCCGAATATTAGAAATTATAAAAAACTGTAATACCCGACTTGTGTTCCCGCCGGCGGCACTTTAACGATTATTTGTACCGAACTTTTTATACCACTAATTATGAAAATGTAAATAATTCCTTCTCTTTTGGTACAACGCAAGCATAGCATGGTCGCAGGGGTTTAATAGGATTCGTTTACATGTGTTTTTTAATTTGGAACACAGTTATTGCAGCTTTTATTGTCGTTTATAAGAATTTATAAAATTTAAAAGTGATTTATTAACATTTGTAACATTGTGTTAAAAGCTTAAAAAAATAGTAATTATTTTATGAAATTGGAAAACGAACAGTTAGACGTCTGAGATACGATAACAGAAAATAGTTGTGTATTTAAGTTAGGAAAAAATCAGATTTTTTTAACGAATTGAGCGCATAATTTTTCCCAATCAGGTATCGAAAACTAAAAATCGAGTCTTTGGTCTCTATGAAAATCAATGTAAACGATACTAAACAGATCAAAACAAGACAGCGAATACTAATAATAATAATCATACTTTTAATGCCCAATAGGTAACATCCAATAACTGAACAATTATTTTGAATTTTTCACAAAAATTGTTCGAAATGACCTCAGTCTGCACGTATACACATTTCGGCACGTCGAACTAAGGACATACGCATTTGGTAAATTAGGATCGTTTTTTATGGTTTCTATGCACATTAAAATACGTAGTTGCAATTGTTCTAAAGCTGTTCCGCACCAGCTGCATTTACACCACTTTCTCCATACACCAAGTGCATATCGGCGAACTCTGGATAAGTGTAATCTCCCATAATGTCCAAAATCTGCATTTTAAAACACCACACTAAACTGTGAATTAACGTTATCGAAAAAGAAAACAAACAGAAAATCTTGGTCTAAAATCGAAAAAGTAACACAAAAAGCACGAATGAGAAGTAGTGTCTTACGTAACCAAGTACTAACGACTTGAACGATAAGTCAATAAATTAATCTTAACATAAGTGGCACAAAATTCAAAAAGAACAATAGCGACAGACAAAACCAAGGAACGGGTAGGTCGCGTCGTATGTACATTGTTTACCAGCTAAGGACACACATTGAAATTGTTACTTAAGAATATCACAAGGGAGAGTATAGCACGCCTAATAAGATAATTTGGCCGCAAAGAAGCAAAAAACATGGCGGTGCCCTCTGTCGGTCACTTTTAACTGCTTTGTCGGCATTATTTGCACGAATGTCAGTGTATCACGTGCGACAAAACGCGAGGCAGTAGAACCTGCCCCAATATGCCAGCAGTTCTCAAACTATGCTATTAAGTATTTTGGATATTTTTGTTTAACTGAACATGGTAGGGTGTTTCTTAAATATTTATGTGAAAGAAGTTATATAAAATAATCATTAAATGCAAAAGTTAGGAAGTGGCAATGGTTATGATTATTAAGATACAACTTTTACAATAAAAAGGGCGAATAAAACCTTCCTCTCGATTACATGGAAAATAACAATTTTAAGAGGAAGTCATGCAAACTTTAATGAATTTAGGAAATCACACTTTTCGTTATCCAGTAAGATACTTGAAAAAAAAGATAACTACTTAAGTTGTGTATATTCTAACTATAATGATCTACACTGAATTTTAAATTAGCTCTTATTAAAGGTAGTGCTTAAATATATGGGAGACAACCCTTGTAACACGAAATGAGTATACGTGTGTTATTATGAAGAGTAAGTAACTAACAATACTCTTTGCAAATACAAAACGAAGAGTATACAGGGTGTAATTAGTTTCATGTCATTAAAAAAACTGGTGGTAGGTAATGACAAGACAAACAAAAAAACCTTATACAACATGGGGTCTAAAGCTCATAGTTTTGGAGAAAAGAAATAAACAAAAGTTTCCAAAATACTTAATGACATAGTTTGAGAACTGCTGGCATATTGGGGTAGGCTTTATTGCCTCGCGTCTTGTTGCATATGATACTCTGACATTCGTGCAAATAAGTATGGTGAACCTAAGAGATAATTAGGCCGCGACGGGGGTTATCGAACATCATGCCGACAAAGCAGTTAAAAGCGACCGACAGAGGACACCGTCATTTTTTTTTCTTCATCGCGGCCAAATTATCTTATCGTTCAAGTCTTAGTATTTGGTTACGTAAGACACTACTTCTCGTTCGTGCTTTTTGTGTTAATTTTTGGATTTTGGACTAAGTTTTTCTTTTTGATAACGTTAGGTCATAGTTTAGTGTGGCGTTTTAAAACGCAGATTTTGGACATTATGAAAGATTACACTTATACAGAGCTCACGGATATGCACTTGGTGTATGGAGAAAGTGGTGAAAATGCAGCTGGTGCGGAAGAGCTTTATCGTTTAACGTTCCCTAATCGATGTCATCCTTGTGCTCGTACATTTGTTCGTATTGACCAGCGTCTTCGAGAAACAGGTCGTCTCGATGGACATGGAGGAGAATGAGGTCCACAACGCGAAGAAAGGGTAATTGACGCAGAGGTTCAAATTTTGGAACATGTAAAAGAGGATCCAACTTTAAGCAGCCGCGATATCGCGAACCGTGTGGAAGTATCCCATTTTGTGGTATGGAGGACATTGAGAGACATGAACTTACATCCCTTTCACTATCAACGTGTCAAGCACTAGAACCTCAAGAATTTGCAGAGCGAAGGAAATTTTGTAGGTGGATTTTAAGAAAACACGCGGCAAATGAGGATTTTTTAAACGTTCTGTCTTTCTCCGATGAGTCGTGTTTTACCAGAAATGGAGTGTTTCATTTTAAAAATATGCACTATTGGGTAGACGAAAATCCATGTGTAATAAGAAGGGCGCATTTTCAACGATGGTTCAGCGTTAATTTTTGGGCAGGAATTTGCGGCAATGAAATAATTGGACCTATGCAATTACCCGCTAGATTAAATGGTGATGTATACTTAAATTTCTTGCAACAAACATTGCCAAATTTGCTGGAAGATGTACCCTTGGCTACGCACAGAAGAATGTGGTATTTGCACGATGGCGCGCCAGTCCATTTTAGTTTGGCTGTTCGAAATTTTTTGAACGGAAAGTTTCCTCGACGATGGATTGGACGTGGCGGACCAATACCATGGCCTGCTAGATCGCCCGACTTAAATCCGATGGACTTTTATTTTTGGGGCATTTTAAATCTCTGGTTTACCGTCATCCAATTGACACTTTAGAACAATTGCAACAACATATTTTAATGTGTATAAAAACGGCCATGGTATGCTTGCGTTGTGCCAAAAGAGAAAGAATTATTAAATTTTCATAATTAGTGGTATAAAAAGTTCGGTACAAGTAATCCCATCAAAGTGCCGCACTTTTTCCGGCGGGAACACAAGTCTGGTATTACAGTTTTTTTTATTATTTCTAATATTCGGAACTAAAACATCCATTGACCCTGAAAAACAGTGGCTCTCAAATGTTTCCTACCTTAACATTCAAATTTTAAACCTAGGTCAGTTTTTTTCAAAGTGCCCCTAGAGAACAAAGTCATATAGGTTTTTTGTTTGTCTAGTTGGTCCCTATAACCAGTTTTTTTAATGACATGAAACTAACTACAGCCTGTATTGCATTCAATAGGCACATTTATAAAACCGGTAATATTACCTGTAGAAAAGAAAATCATATCACTGTATAAGTGATCGAATTCTGAATAAATTTCAAACTGTCCGTGCGCCCGTCTGTTTGTCTGTCCGTCTGTCTGTCTGTCTGTTCGTCTATCCGTCCGTCACGTTTCTTGAAAGCACGAAAAGTCTGATTGTATTGAAATTTGGAAAGTAAGTTAGTATTAGCTACAGGAAGAACTCTATTGTTTGAACAAAATCGATGAATAAATAAAAGTCAATAATTATTTTTTTAAAAATAATAATTTATGTTTTGTAATTAAACAAGAAATGTCTAAAACTAATATTATTTACAAAAAAACTTCGAATAGTGTCCTATAGAATGCAACATTTATATAAAAAGTGCCATAAATCGGCGAAGAGTGTAATGGTTTGCTTGTTTTTTCCCTATTCAGAGTCTGAGATTTATGTGATTCATGATATGTTTTGTTGGTATCTGAGTTTTCTACTTACCTCATTTAATAGTCGTTGTCCACTGATACAAGTGATGATCATAGCAGCAGTCCATCCAAATAATACGGCCATACAAATGAAGGAAAATCTCTGCAAATGCATTTATTAGTTTATTTAGCCATTGCTAAAACGATTATGACAAATGGGTAGTGTGCAAAGTCTATACTGCTGCCTACCATAGGCAGCGCAGAGTAGTGCCAAGATCGGGTAAATTTGTCAAAAAATAAAAAATCGCGAAAATGTCATACATTTGAAGGCTATAGTTTAATGGCCCATTAAGAAAAAGACAAGGGAAGCACGCCGCTCCTCGCCACACCATTCGAAACTTCTACGTCTTTAACTGATTACTCGTTGCAGATTGCACTTCAAGTAATTATAATTTATAATCTTATCCATTTGTGAATTATTTTTATCATGGATATCGTGCTACCTACAAGTTAATACATTACTCTTTCAATAGATTTATATGAATACAAACTCTTAAAATCAATACAGGTACACCAAGTGATCAAATTTCAATGATCGTTATCAGTGTTGGCGATGATACTAGCTGTAATTAATAATTATCCGCCGACTGACATAAAAATGTCCAAGAATGTCTGATTCATAAAAAAAATTATCAAGGAGAGAAAGTGTCAGAAGATCGCTTAGTGAACTTTGTACAGTTGATCCACAGATTTATTCATATCTTTGCCGGGAGTCGTTAGAATGATACGTTTATTTTGCTTATATATTCTTATATAATGATATATTAATCCAAGTAACATTTTATTGCAATTACTTTTGTTGGAAAAATATGCCTTGCGATCAAAGTAGAGGGTATATTTCTCATCGATCAATCACCTCCAAATTTTGGAGTTCAATTCGCTATATCTTAAGTAATAATAATCTTAATTTTTGGATTATAAGTACAATGAAACATATTCTTTCGAACGACTTTAGAGTTTTTTAAATGCACGCAGTACTTTTTGAATTTGTCTACATTATTCATACACGTTCAGAAAATGCACAATTATACAGTAAAACATATACAACTTATTTTTTTCTTAAGATTCTTCAATGAAATTTTCACGAAATATAGATTAAAGTGCGTGGAATCGAATCCATGCAGTGAAAAAGCACCCATTGTTACGGGAGAAATAGGCAGGATGCATAAAACTCAAAGATGTGAATAAATCAACTGTATAAAGTCTACTAAGCCATCTTCTAATACTTTTTTCTCTATGATAAAAATTTGTATGAATTTTGCGTTTAGTTCCACATTAAAGCTGAGACTTTTCTCTACATTTTACGTTGCTTTCATTTTTTTAGCGGCTCTGAATAGTAATAATTACCGATCGATATGTCCGGTCGTACGAAACTCCCAGAGAATTCTCATTTTCCGCGCATATTCTGGAGCGGCTCAAAACTATAAGTGGAAAACTGGATTTATCTCCTAAACGGCTTAAGTAGACAAAAATTGGTAAAGACCTATTTTGTAGAGAAAGAGACGAGATACACATTTTGTTGAAAGCTTTGTTCTGTATTTTCATTATTTTAGCCGTTAGAGCAAAAAAAACGAAAATCAAAATGTTTTTCCAAATTTTTTTGAATTCTTTTATTAATTTTTGCGAGGCTTTTGCAACATTTTGCCTTCATTGCCTGTACTATGTGTATTACCTAATTAGTGATGGAGTCTATACAGCGTGTCCTCCGATTGAGGTCGCTATAAGAGAAATGGACAAAACATTTTCGATTTTTTTTTCATATTTGGGGGTTCACCCCTGCTTATCTAAAAAGTTATTTTGGGTGTACCTTTTTTTTTAAATCACGTAGGTCATGACACTTAAGCAAGCACGAATTTCTTGTTAGGTTTTCTGTAAAAGAACCGGCAAGATGTCATTAAGGAAAGTTATTCAGATTAAAAAGTTATAGTCCTGTGCAAAATTTCAAAAATGTGCGCCTACTTTGATGATTTTCATTTTTTTAATATAATTAGGTGTTTTCACTATGTGAAAATTTGCTTTTTTGATATTATTAAAATGAAGTACTTGTTATACTAAAGCTTTTAAACAGCATTCTACCGCCCATCAAATTAAAATTTCAGCAAATAAATAACATAAAGTTTTAGTAATTGAACGAGTATGCAAAACACGCTGTGACGTCATCGGTTATATTAGTTTCTTAAATCGCATTTAAAAATTGTTAAACACAACACTTTATTCGCTTTATTTACGTTTTACATGTGATTAAATAAGTAACGCCTACCTAATACGGGATTTGTAAAACCTATTTTAGGAAATTTATCTGCAAAATAACGTGTTTATAACACACAATGACACTGACAATATAACTGATGACGTACGTCATGAGTGCGTAGTGAATTGATGTAGTGATTTTGGCGAAAACATTTCAATACAAAATTAAAATGGCCTATTTTAAGGTATTATTGGACTGTTTCTCAAAATTCAAGTGTTTTTAACTATAATAAAGCATTATATTCACAGTAAAAGTGAATATAATATTTGTGAAAACACCTAATTGCAGTTTACGAAAGAAGAAAATTGTATGTTGGTTTACTAAAGTTTTACTCGATTATTTAATCGAAAGAAAATTATTTACCTAGTTATTTATGTATATTTTATCTTACGTGTTATGATTCATTTTCAAGGAAATCCCATTACTTTACACAAATACGATTTTCATTTATTTTAACATAGCTTTTGCGGTATTTAAAAAAAAATGGTGAACGATATCAAAATATACACATATCCCTGGAAGGAGCAACCTATATTGACATTAATTTCTAATATTTTCATCTTTTAAAACTTTCAATGCATATTCATCAATTCATCCATGACAAGCAAATGCCTGTATGTGCTTATCTGTCAAATTAAAAATAATAACTGTCAGATGAGCATCATAATTATTAACTAAAAATCCTGCTTACAGTAGAACAATAGATATTCATTGTTTAGTGCTACGGATAGTGAGATACAAATTCCTATAAGGCTGTAGAAAAATTCGAAGAACATTGACCAAATGGACTACTAACAGATAGGGGTGCTAAAAAATAGTCTACAAATTTAAGAGAACTGGTAGTGTGTTAAACATAAAGAAAAAGAAGGAGTTTAATGAAGATGATGCTGACACTTTAGTTGCGATGGATTCGTTGAATGAGTTTCCAAAATTATCTCTGAGAAGAAGAGCAACTCAAACTGGAATTTCTGAAAGTGTGATACAAAAAATATACAAGGCCAATAAAATTTATCCATATAGACCGAAATTTATACACACTCTTGAACAAAATGACGACCTTAAAAGATTGGATTTCTGTTTATGGATGGGCGAGAATATTTTAAGTGATAGACACTTTCTCGAAAATATTATTTTCTCTGACGAGGCAACGTTTTCCACTAATGGTAAAGTAAGTTCACATAACTGTAGGTATTGGTCCTCGGAAAATCCTAATTTTCGTATACGATGTAGACGGCAATATTCCAAGAAAGTGAATGTTTGGTGTGCGATTTCATACTTTGGAATAATTGGTCCATATTTCTTTGGAGGAAATGTAAATCAACATTCTTCCCTGGAAATGCCAAATAATTTTTTGTTGGATCAACTCGAAAATATACCCATATCGCAAAGGTTGAAATTGTTTCTACAGCAAGACGGATGCCCTGCACATTCTGCAAACATTGTCAGAGAATGGTTAGACCGTCATCATTTTGCAGAAAAATGGACTGGAAGACACGGGCCTAGAAGTCTGGACCTAACGATAATGGATTTCTGCTTATGGGGCTATTTAAAAGAAAAGTTTATGCTTTTAATTTTGACAATAATTTAGAAGCATTAAAAACCAAAATTAAAGAAGAATAAATCCAGAACAGTTAAAGAAGACTGAAAGCTAGACTAGAGCTATGTGTTAAAGCTGGTGGCAAAAATTTTGAATAATCACGCGACATGTTTATGTTTATTTCTAGATACCTATAGCAGTTTTTTAATTATCATTTTTTAATTGTCGTTTGTATTTATTGGTTTCCTAACCCACAATGTATTTTTGCTTCACAATAAAAATTAATAACTAAATACTTTTTCTCTGGACACTTTGTAGAACAAGCACTTTAGTAAACTGATATACATTTTTTTTTTCGTAAAATGCAATTATATTAAAATAATCAAAATCATCAAAGTAGGCGCAAATTTTCGAAATTTTGAACAGGACTATAACTTTTTAATCTGAATAACTTTCCTTAATGACATATTGCTGTATCTTTTACAGAAAAGGTACTTTACCTAACAATAAATTCGTTTTTGCTTAACTGTCATGGCCTACGTGATTTAAGAAAAACAAAAGTACACCCAAAATAACTTATTAGATAAGCAGGGGTGAACCCCCAAATATGAAAAAAAAATTCGAAAACTTTCTGTCCATTCCACCTATAGCGAATTCAATCGGAAGACACTGTAATAATTGCCCCACTTATCCTGTTTACACCACTTTGGGGGTTATTATGTTTATTGATTATAACCGTGAAAATTAATGTACCCCTTTCAAATGAGATCAATTTTATACTATATGCGGCTACCAAGAAATACTTGTTCGCCCCCAGCGGGTCTTTCTCTAAGGTTATACTCACAGTCCCTCTGCTTATGGGGCCACATATATATCTCAATGTATGAATCTCGTCTATACGTGGTCCTTTCACAGATATAATATGTGTGTACACTTAAACAGATATAGTTCAAACTTACCCCAATTTTCTTTGTCACGCCTGCTGGTCCACCACGATAACCTAACTTCGATGATTCTAATTTCCACTATTTTAGTAATTAAATAAAACACGAAAATCTAACCACACTTAATCTATTTATACACAAAAGAAACACGAAAATAATCGGTTTGAAAATATAACAATAATTAACACTTAAATTAAAACAAAAGAAAATACACTTAAAGTTATACAGATAAAAAAAAATACCCCAGTTGGACCGTAGTCCCATTCTTAAGTGAGAAAAATGACTTCGTTAATGGGTAAACATAAACTGATTGCCGGAAGGGCCAAAATACAATACCATTAACGAGCATGACTCTAATTAATTTTGAAGACTCTAATTTATCAACTCGTACAGAAAACGCCAGTTGCCAGCGACAATTCGAAGGAGGTGATGTTTAATTTGAACTCTAATGACGATATGTTAATATTTAGTACCAAAAACTTAAATACATACATAAACCCGGTGACACAAAAAAGATTACCACTACGTAGGAAATAGGACACGTTTACCATACTCGAAGGCTGAACAAAAAGTGTTTTTCTAAAATTGACCGCTTCTCTTGGTCAGTTTTTTGGGCGAAATAGGGCGTGGTACTTTGGGGTTATCCTAACCAATGGAATGCGAACCGCCCCTATCTATTACTTAATCGCCTTCTGGAATTTGGCGTCCTCTTCTGGCAAAAATGAGGTACCGAACTAGTACCCGTCTGGCAAATGGCGCCCTCTGTATTAAATATGGCCAAAATGATATTACCCTAAATATACAACATGATTTTAACAACTTAAACTGTTTTATATCTAAGCTAGCTAAATTATTCCAACGAGATGAAAAAACCCTTTTTGTATTTAGATTCTATCGCATCATATTCATAAAATAAAGGGAAAAAATCTCGTCGTTCCTATCTAGTGTACAGTTCGGGGAATTTTTTGCACCATTTATCCCATTTATGGTTTGATTCGCGCTCTCATGAATTTAAATATACTTCTCGTTTAATTTCCCGCGTGTTTGTTACATTTCTAATAAAAAGCAATTTACCGATGACGTCGATTGTAACGGATTTTCTCAGGCCGAGCTTTATGAGTTTATAGAAGGCCTTTAAACGGTAATAAAATATTTCAAATTTAGGAAATGTACTACAATATACTTTATAATGTGGAAGAGGAGTTCTTTTGTATCTAGCATGAAACTGTTGTTAGCAATTATAAACTATTTGCAATCTTGTTTTTTTCAATCCTCTAATATTACAATAAGCCGCCTTGTTCAACTTTTATAGTCTGGGAACGAATATCTTAAATTTCGAAAACATCGCGCTATTTAATGCCGAACAATTATAACTTCTTAACCCCTTTTATTGCATTTGTTACAACACGCTGTATAGTCTCCATTACTAATACGCGTAATTAGTGATGACGTCATTTGACGGATTATGTCAAGAGACTGAACCCAAACAAATATTTGGAAGTGGTTTGTCATATATGTCATTTATTATTATACAAATATTTATTATTATTTGGTGATTTTAAGAAATAGATAAGGTTAGTATTAAACAAATATGATTTCTAAATGTTGTTTACATACTAATTTCACAAATTATTGCTGTAATATGAAAGAAATATGCAAATTATTAAAAGACACTTAACCTCACTTAATTGATTTAAGAAAATGTTTGGGTTCAGAATCACTCAACCGTAACAAAAATGACATATGTGACGTCACACTAATTATGCGTATTAGGTAATACATAGGTGAACATCTGTTTTTTTTTCATTCAGTCAAATGTCAAACATTAACGTCAAAAAACTTGGTAATTATCTTGGTTTTTGCATGAAACATCGTGTGAGTGGCCTTTCTGATGAGCTCTAGAATATGGACGAAAAACGTATCAAAGGCATTTCTAAGAAACAGAATGATGGATTTCATGAAAATGTAATCCATTTGAATGAAAAATTTTCCAAAAGACGAAGTATGTAAATAAATTCATTTTAGGCCTTTGTTCTCATTTTTAACTGAATCTTCATGACCGTAGTAGGCTATGTGGATACTGGTTTACTCTGCATAACCGTAGGGGACCATGTGAAAACTAGTGTGAGTAGAATGAGAATTGTCAAATAAGAAAGATTTTAATTGCTAGCGTAACCAGAATTCAGGTTACCGAAATAGTGCAAAGATTGTAAATCAATAATTTTACAGATAGTTTTTCTTTTAGTTCTTATAGATAGTATTTTCTGCTGTTTGCAAAATCCTATAAAGAATGTGTTTCATTACAATTATAAGTAAACAAAAAATAATTAACTTTTAGAGTAATACTTTTGTTCCAAGGAGAGTTTTCTGCCAACATTTCTTATTACTTAACTAAAATTGATTCTCTTACCTGTATTAGTACCTTCTCCAAGCAACCCAAAACAGCTGCAGAAAGGAGCATATGAACGGCCATACCATTTTTGAAAGACTTGTTTAGTAGATTATACATACTAAAACGGAATATCTATTAGGACAAAAGTGTCATTTTTTTTCTAAAAATAGAGTTCCAACTTCTACAGTGTGTAATAATTATCAAAATAAGGACATAGTCTTAGGGAATTATACTCACTGGGAGCGAATAGAAGTTCCGGCAGGTAAAGACATTATTGTATTATACCCTCTAGGGGCGTGAGGCTGATACGCTCATGAGAGAGAACCAAAATTAAATAGCAATGATTAGACAACTGTAAAGCCTGTAATGTACGCCATCTCTGAGACACTGGTGGTATTAGCAAGTTTTCTAGAAATTTATAGAAGGAGATTGAGATTTCTGCCTTGTTCTGGATTGTCGTGGGAGAAAATTCTAAATTTTGTTCTAGATGACTCTAGAGGCGTATTAAGAGTACTTGTATATAAGCTAATGTAAACAGGAGGAAAGGGAAGTTTTAAAATGACAAGGTTACAAATTCGAAGTAAATATAATGTGTAAATATCAAGGTTATTTTATTCAGTAAAAGTGTATGTTAGTTAATGAAAGTATTGTGAACTTTTCAGTAAGTTATTAAATAAAGTGTGTTAGTGTTTGTCTCTTGTTATAATTTTTGGAACCCAAGGATTTTAAGGGGTGTTTCCTAGGCATGGAAATACGTGACAATTGGCTAAACATTCAGCTTTTTACTAATTTCTTATAAGTAACACAACTCCCCCTACCAAATGCCCAGCTTATTAAGAGCTTACAACCAATTTGTTCCAGATTTAGTTTCATTTTCTCTTAATGTGTCTATATTGATTGAGCAAACTAGCTAGTGAAGAGCAAAAGAGGAGTAAGCAATTACAAATCAAAACAGTACAAACTTGTAAAAGCGAAAAAATACAATGAGGGTTAGAAAATTTAACGTGACACTGAAGATGTGTAGTTTCCTCAAATCATTGAACAGGCAATAGTCAACTACAAGTAATGCTAATGTGATTGTTGTAACGCAAATATAGTAATGAAACATATTCTTTATAGGGATTTGCAAACAGTGGAAAGAAAAAATATCTATGAGAACTAAAAGGAAAACTATATGTAAAAATATAAATGAAATCTTTGAATTCTTTCTGGCTTTGGTTATGCTAACAAGTAAAAATTCTTATTTGCCATTCTCATTATAACACTAGCATCCAACATAGTCCCCTACTACTAGGCAGATTAAACTAGTATCTACATGATCCCCACGATATGTAAATTCAGTTAAAAATGAGAACAACGGCCTGAAATTAATTTATTTACCTACCTTTAAAAATTTCTTCATTCTAATGAATTACATTTTCATAAAATCTCATTCAGTTTCTTGGAAATGCTTAGCCTTTGAAACGTTTTTCGTCCTTATACTGGGCTCATCAGAAAAGCCCAAAGCCACTCATAACGATGTTCCATGCAAAATTAATTTCAGGCCTTTTTTCTCATTTTTAACTGAATTTACATATCGTAGGGGATCATGTAGATACGTGTTTAATCTGCCTAGCCGTAGGGGACAACGTGGATGCTAGTGTTATAATAAGAATGGCAAATAAAATTTTTTTACTTGTTAGCATAACCAGAAGCCAGGTTATCGAAATAATGCAAATATTTCATTAATATTTTCACATATAGTTTTTCTTTTAGTTCTCATGCATAGTTTTTCTTTCCGCTGTTTTCAAAATCCTATAAGAATATATTTCATTACTATAAGTAAACAAATAATAAATAATTCACTTTTATTAAACATGCATAGAGTATATAGGCTCCAATACTAGTTAGCTAATAGATAGGTGAAGATCTGTTGTTTTTTATCAGTCAATGTGAAATAAAAATATTTCATACTTATTCATCGATATAGCCTTGGTTTTGCACGGAACATCGTTATGAGTGGCTTTGGGCTTTTCTGATGAGTCCAGGAAAAGGACGAAAAACGTTTCAAAGGCTAAGCATTTCCAAGAAACTGAATGAGATTTTATGAAAATGTAATTCATTAGAATGAAAAAATTTTTAAAGACAAGGTAGGTAAATAAATTAATTTCAGGCATTTGTTCTCATTTTAAACTGAATATACATATCGTAGGGGATCATGTAGATACTAGTTTAATCTGCCTAGTCGTAGGGGACTATGTTGGATGCTAGTGTTATAATGAGAATGGCAAATGAGAATTTTTACTCGTTAGCATAACCAGAAGTCAGGTTATCGAAAAAATGCAAAGATTTCATTAATATTTTTACATATAGTTTTTCTTTTAGTTCTCATAGATAGTATTTCTTTCAGCTGTTTGCATAATCCTATAAAGAATATGTTTCATTATTATAAGCAAACATATACTAAATAATTCACTCTTAAGTAAATATAGTATTCGAGTGTGGTGGTGTATGGGGAAACTATTTAATCATCAAAGAAACGGTCTTAAGTATACATACGTTCTTAACTACTCCATTCTAAAAAAATATTTATTTGAAGTTTCACTTAATTTATTATCAGAGGGCGTATCTCAGGTTGCAATTTTACAATTATGAGGAGCTGACTTAAGGTGAGTTTATACGAACGTTTTGACTTTGCACGTATTTTATGTACTTGTCAACGTGAAAACATTTCATTAAATACAGGGTGTTCCATTAGTAATGGTACATAGAGCAACAACGGATTCCTTACGTAAGAATCATGCGATTCAGCCAACTTTACCTCAGTTCAAATGTTAAAGTAATAAAAGATATCAAATTCATTAAAAAAAATAATAATAATGTCGGGTTTCTAAAAGAATTTAAATATTTTATCATGTGGAGATCAGGAGTTGAGGTGAGAAATTCAAATCTATTCATAGTCTTGTTGCTATTCGTAGAGGGCACGTTAGACGAAAGGTTCGAGACCAATGAGAACGAGAAGGACAGAAAACGCTTTGTCGCGCGCTAGACTAGGACAGAGCAGAATCTTCTGTAAAGATAGCACATTCGTTGACACAGGGGCATATTAGGGGAAGAGATGAAAGTAAACGACCGCCTGCTTTGATCTGAACATTCACGTTGTACACAAAATACGTTTCTAGATTTGCAACATGCGATACCAACTCTATTAATTATACATACCCGATAATTGAAACGTGAGACTCAATAGCTTTGTTAAACTTCTTCCTTCTTGCAAGATAATTTTTTTCAGTTAGTGCCTCTGCGAAAAGATCGCTAGTATGTCTAAGTCTGATAATAATGTGCTCTATGGTTTCCACGATAGCCCATGATGTTACGGAGGCCGTGTGGTACACTACAGTAATGGCGTAAAGTTGGTACAAAAAGTAAATTTGTTTGTATGGGAATTTATTTATATTGAATGGAAACCACGCACTACCAATTATACCACAGATTTCAGTTAAATTCTCTTGCATATTTAGTTCTGTGCATCTTTTATACTCATGAAATGGTGATAGTCCAGCTATCAAAATTGCAATTGATACATAGATATAATGGCACTTAGAAAAATAATTGAGTATTCTGTTTCTATCTTCATAATCGGCTGGGACACCATAACTCTTAAAGTCCGATAACTGTTTAAACAGCTTTATTGTATTTCTTACATTTATAAAATACGTAAAGTTGAAAGTACTTGATCCAAAAATTGACATTGTCAGTGCGATATCTACATCTATGTTGATATAAGTTTGTCCTAAAATATACAAGGACATTAATCGCATTGGAAAAGTTTTATAAACTGTTTGCTTAATAACTTTATACAGGGTATCCCAGAATTTCCGCGTTTTCTTTTGAATGCTGATTCCATATGCATATACAGGGTGTTTCAGGTATGCGGTCATTAATTTTAGGGGCGATTCTTCAGAGGCCCGCAGAACCCTTAGAGGGATTTCCGGACCAATGTTTATTTAAACGTTTTTTCATATTTTTTGATGTAGAAAATTAATGACCGGATACCTGAAACACCCTCTATAATAAGAAAACTTCCCATAAATATGTGTTCGTAAATACTTCCTAATAGAACTCGGTTCTCTGCGTATGACGCCTAATAGACAAGGCGAGAACCTCGCGTTCGAATGGGAAAAAAAATCTCATACAATTTTTTTTGCATATTCACATTTGAGACATGCCCCCGAATAAAGACCAAGAGTTTGCCGGGCGAAAATCTGGTCACTAATTTTCCAAGCAAATTGCAAGAATCGCTTTTTTGACTCAAATGAATTTTAACATCGGAAATGTTAATGTTAGTGTGTAGCATATAGGACAAAACCAACATTTTCTTATGCAAAGAATCGCATTACTGAATACCAACACGGTTTCTTCAAGGGAAGATCTACCTCAACCAATCTTTTTTGTATTACCCAATATATAACTGATGCTATCGACGCAAACTCACAAGTTGACGTAATTTACACAGACTTCACTAAAGCATTTGACAGACTGGACCACAGTATTTTATATTCAAAATTTCAACAATTTGGTTTCTTAAAAAATCTGCTATTATTCTTCAAATCTTATCTTGAAAACAGACATCACCACATTGAATACTGTGGTCAGCGGTCTGTAGAATTTGTATCCACTTCAGGCGTACCCCAGGGTTCACTGTTAGGTCCTTTATTTTTCAATATTTTCATTAATGACATAACAGTAGAACTGGGTGTCAATTGTCTCTTATACGCAGACGATATGAAGTTGTACAATAAAGTAAATGATGTTACTGATTGTGTTGCTCTACAAGCGGCCCTCGATAAAGTAAATGAATGGTGTAATTTGAACAAACTACAATTGAATGCAAAGAAGTGCAATGTTCTAACTTTTACCAATAAACATCAGCTGGTCGAATTCAATTATTGCTTAGAAGATTCAGTGCTTACACGTCCATCAACCTTCCGCGATCTCGGTGTAACATTTGATAGTAAACTTAACTTTAATTGTCATATAAACACCATAACCAATGAAAGTTTTAGAACACTGGGATTTATAACACGATGTTCTCATGATTTTAATGACAGTAATACGCTGAAACTACTTTATCAGTCTTTTGTTCGATCAAAATTAGAATACTCGTCAATTATTTGGTCTCCTCAGTACAACCTACATATACAAAATATAGAGAGAATTCAGAGACGTTTCTTAAAGATTTTAAGTTACAAGGAGGACGGTGTCTATCCTGCTATTGGTTTTCCCCAGACTGCACTTTTAAACAGATTTTCGCTTTCGAGTTTGGAGACTCGCCGAACTATTTCACAACAAATATTTCTTTTTAAAGTAATACATAATATAACAGATTGTAGTGCTATCTTAAGTTTACTAAATTTTCGAACACCTAGACCAGGTTCCAGACAAAACACTTTATTTTATCTGCCGACCCCCAGAACTAACGTACAGAAATTTTCACCATTGTACAAAATGTGTGAGAACCATAATAGTCTTCAAGGCCAGTTTGATATATTCCACTGCAATGTAACTGAGATAAAGAGATTAACTGTATAAATTAAAACACGTTACCATATTTCTATTTACTTATATTCTTTTAATATTTTTTAATATATTTTATATGTACTTATCATCTCCTGCCCTGTAATTGGAATGGTCTGTTGGGCAGTGTATTGTTAAATAAATAAATAAATAAATAAAAGTTACGAGTTTTTTCCAAGGCCGTCGACATGAAAGTATTAAGGTCAGATGATGTAATACTGAGCGAGAGCCTGTTACTATGTGGGAAGCGAATGTGGTGTAGTCGGTCAGCGCTGATCGATATTGTACCGCCTGTTCAACAAAAGGCTCTACGGATAGAGCAAATCTTGTAGCATCGAGCCGGGACGCATTAGTGCTGTTGCGTCGGATGAATAAAGAAACGTGATATCATTTGTCTCATTATTTATTCCTTGCCCTAGTCTTCGTCATCAGCCGTACGGTTGCCGCATAGGTAATGTTCTCGCTTACACCCATTACCAGACCAGGCGTTGCCTATCTTTCGGCAACCTCTTTAGCCAAACTCTTGTCTACCAAAACTTCTCACTGTCACACACTTTCACCACCATAGTTTTATTCTGTACCTATCCCTTTTCTATCTCTAACTGTTTGTACTCTGTATTTTTGCAATTTTTGTTATTTTGTCAGTTTTTGTTAAAAATTCCTTCTTGACCGCGAAACTTATAAAAATGACAACCTCTTAAAAACTTAAATTTTCTTTCCACAAACACAGCTTTTCAACTGCGAGCAGACTGTTGGGACACAATTGCCTCGAACGGGTTCTTTCATTGAGTTTTTTTCCCGTCTCAGCAATCCAAATTCAAAAAAGTGAAATAGTGCGCGACCAAACGCTTAAGTGAGATATTTTTAATTTTTAGACTACTTTGTAGACAAAAACAATTAATTTTAAGCCGCCACAGGCGGCAGGAGTTTTAACCTTCAAATATAAGTTTTATTGAGCCGAACCGGTGGCGATCCGCCCAACCGCACTAACACCACGGCGCACAGTGGAAAAAAGAACACTTTTTTGGACCTGCCTATAAGTCAAATCTTAATTAATTTGGATCTACCTTGGCTTAATGTAGGTCACTGGCTACACTTTCAGAGTATAGTGCCTAAATTGCAAACCCCGATTTTCTAACCTCAAAGAATGTATCACATATGAGAGTAACTTTTTCCTATTTCTACAAGTCAAATCTTAATCAATTTTGACCTACCTTGGCTTAAAATGTAGGTTATTGGCTACACTTTCAGAGTATATTGCCTAAATTGCACACCCCGATTTCCTAAAATCAAAAAATTCAACAAAACATAATTACCCTACTCAAAATTTTATTGTTTATGTTTTATAAATTAATTTCAGTTATTACCATATTTTGTTATAAAAAAATTTTTTTCGAGCGAATGAATTAAAATTTTACCTACAAATAAAAGAGGTTTGTAAATTATTAAAATAAAAAAAATGTATGCTATAAATAACAAAACTCGAATCTTTCATTGACAATAATTATCGTGGAGATATATTCAAAACACTAATAGTATATCTATCTAATATCTAATACCTATTTAAAAGATCCAATCTAATATTTTATTGTTATTAATTATCTTGAAGGCATATTGGAGAGGTTAACTAGATGTTGATAATACCATCAGTCTGCCAAATGTATTATTATAAATTAAAGTGTCACAATTTTGGTGAATTGTATTTGCTCATAAATCACGTAATTTAGTGTTTTTAACTGGATTTCATTTAGAATAAATCGAAACCGTCATGGTACACTTAAATGGAAACCTAAAAATTATATTATAAAAAAATAGATGTTTGAAATGTCACTTATTTGGAATCGTTGGTTGAAAATTATGCAGAATTCAAAAATGCAATAATATATAGAGGTGTTCCATTTAAAAATCGAAAGTTAGTGTCACTTTCGGCGAAACAGGAAGTGAAAAAGAAAACTGTATGTCAAAAAGTGCCGCTTATAATGTATGTAGTATATCCTAAATTTCAATCGATTATTTTCAAAACTAAAGAAGAAAATGGGGTATACCATGATTCTGTTACACCCCGTATATCTGGATAATTTCCTTAAGCCCTAGATATCAAACTTTAAATTTTGAAGATTTTGGATACATCCTGCATGAAACAGGTGTGCTGTTACTTAGATTTAAGTTCAGTACTTACCTGATAATTTTATTTCTTAGTGCAAACGTTTAAAGACTTGCAAAACCAAAGCATGTCATGGTAACAAAAATATTACTTGTGCACCTTTATGTGGTTGTAGTATAGATGAATGCAAGAATTTGCTCAAATAAATTTTTTGCTAATTCAAGATTTTTCAATTTTTGTTTGTTTAATTTACCATTTATATTTATAATAGTTTATAACAAATTATATTGATTTATAAGACATACAGCAATAGTAACTGAATAGTATGTAAAGACAAAGCATCGAGAACATATAGACACTTTATAGTCCAATCGACAGTAGGCGGGTAAGCGCACCCGCGGCTGAGGAAACTAAAACGCCTATTTAACAATTACAAATTTAAGCTTTAGAAAGAAATAAGTTTGTACTTACTCTTCAGGATTTTGTTAATGGATGCTCAAAGATTGTATAAGAATTTTCAAATATTAAATTGTTTAAAAGTCGAAAACGGTCAACTTTACGAAAAAATGATGAAAAATGAGTCCCTTTTTTGTTTAAAGGGACCGAAAAAACCTAAAAAGGCATTTTTTGCAATTTGTTTAAAAAAATTAGTTTAAACAGATTGGGACCAGATTTTCACAAGGCAAACTTTTAATTTTTATTCAGGGGCATTTCTGGAACGTGAATATGCAAAAAAATCGTATGGGAAATTTTGTCATACGAACGAGAAGTTTACGCCTTGTCTATATAAATACAGACTGTTTGATGCATATGTACAAATATTTTTCACGATGATATGTTTTCCCAAATAGTGTAAAAAATTCTTATAAATATCTTTTCTATCTGAAACCTACTGTTTGTATAAAATTAATCAGAAATGGACAATGTCTTCAGTGTAGATAGAACAATTACGAACAGGAGAAGGAATTGTGAGGGTTATTATGTTTACTTGTATCATAGATACGAACTTTCCAGTATTGGAACCTTGTCATCTAATAACAATAAAACACTTTCGCGTTTACCTTGTTTAATCAGTTTTTAATTGAAAACACTGAACTGAAATTTATTATTAATTTAGGTACTTAACAAGTAGCAGATTGGGGGCATCCAAAGCCAGTGAAGAAAAAAAAAAAATGATTTACTCATTGTAATTTTAGTGCTATTTCATAAATACAAAAATTACTCCATAGGTTTTCTTCAACGGCATCGGGCTTTTATAACAAAAAGTAAGCCGCCCAGGTCGGCTTTTTGAATTTATTAGTACCTTTATTGAAAAGATGTCATTGGTGTCAGTTTTTAGTCTTGGGAAGAGTAGTTTGTTTAAGCACTGTCAGTAATTAAATTATTAATTTTTAATTAAATTTCAACACTTATTTCATTACCCCATTCACTATCACATCCAGTTTTATTAATTTCTACTATAAATTATGTTATAACGAGACAAATCAAACAAGTTGTCAACGCTGCATGATTGCTAAGCGACGGCATAGCATTCGGCTAAATAACGCAAGGCCGAGGATTGCGTTATTTAGCCGAATGCTATGCCGTCGCTTCAAAAAGCCGACCTGGGCGGCTTACTTTTTATTATAAAAGCCCGAAGCCGTTGAATAAAACCTAAGGAGTAATTTTTATATTTATGAAATAGCACTAAAATTACAATGAGTAAATGATTTTTTTTCTTCGCTGGCTTTGGATGTCTCCATTCAGCCACTTGTTAAGTAAAGTAATAATAAATTTCAGTTAGTGTTTTCAATTAAAAACTGATTAAACAAGATAAACGTGAAAGTGTTTTATTGTTTTTAAATGACAAAGTTTCAAGACTGAAAAGTTCGTATCTATGATACAAGTAAACATAATAATAAAAAAATTGATTGAAGGAGCCGTTACTCTGTGGTAGTTAATCAACTAAATAAAACACACTACTATGTTTTCTACCACTATGTATTTATAAAAATTGCGACTGCAGTTTCGACTTACAAAGCCATTGTCAAGCAGTGAATCAAAAATGACTGATTTACAATTATACAGAAATGTTATATATAGACAATATTGGTTGGATAGATAGGTACAATAAGGGCTTAGGCAGGTAGATGACAATAATAAACTTAATTATGAATATTCAATTATGGGTCTGCCGGCTGTAAATAAAGGTGAATATATCAGATCTAATTGATCATTTAACAAATTATAATCATTGATATTATTGTGTTTATGAATTTCCAGAGATTCTAAAACGTTTAATTTAAAGCCTTTTGTTGAGAAATGTAAAATTTCAATGTTTTTAATTCTGGAAAATTATAGTTGTTTTCGAGGCAGTGGTTCACGAAAGATGAATCAGTTTTCTGTAACCTATATGATCTAAGATGTTCTTTATCCCGTATTTTGAAATTTCTACCGCTTTGCCCTATATAGATACTTTTACACTCTGTACATTTTAACTTATAAACTCCAGATTTGTTAAATTTACGTGTTGGGTCTTTTGCATTGTATAATATGTTTGATAATTTACTCTGTGATTTAAAAGCTATTTTTAGATTGTGTTTAGATAGAACATTAGCTATTTTTTCGGATAAATGGCCACAGTAGGTAATTGTTGTGTAAGTACATTTTGTTTGTTTCTTTTATTTTTGGATATATTAATTGAAAAGTGAAATTTTTCCGGATTTTGTTAATTAACTTTCTAATGACATCTTTACCAAAATTATTTTTAACTCCAATGTCCTCGATTATTTGTAACTCTTCATTCAGATCCAGAGGTAGTGAAAATGCTCTGTGTATCATAGAATTGTATGCTGCCATTTTTTGCTGATATGGGTGTAATGAGTCGTAAGGAATTGTGGTTCCTGTAAATGTTGGTTTTCTAAAAATTTAAAAAGTATATTGATTATTTATGCGTGACACTGTAAGGTCTAGGAAATAAATTTTATTATCTGACTCTATTTCTAATGTAAATTGTATTTTCGGGTGTATGTTATTAATATAATTTAAAAAATTGTTCAGTTGTCTGGTAGTACCGTTGAAACCGGCCAAAACATCATCAACATATCTATACCAAAATTTAATATGTTTCTTGCCTAACGTAGAATTTAGAATTTCTTTTTCTAAGTGTATCATAAAAATATCCGCTAAGAGAGGACTAAGTGGAGAGCCCATGGGTAAGCCTGAGTTTTGTAAGTAGAATTTTTCCCCGAATTGAAAGTACGTTTGTGACAGGCAGATCTCGAAGGCTGATAAGATTTCGTAAGAGATTATATGGTTAATTTTGCATGTATCTAAAAGGTTTTTGATGAGGTGTAGACATTCATCCGTCGGGATATTAGAAAACATGTTTTTTACATCGAATGAGACTAAAACAGAATTTTGTGGAGTTTTAATATTTTTTAATTTTTCAACTAATTCCGTCGAATTTTTTAGGCTATTGTCTGATGAGAATTTAGTTATGTTCTTGAATATATCATTCAAGGAAATGCTAAGGTCCCTGGTTGGACTGTTAATGTACGAAACAACCGGTCGAATGGGGTTCCCTGGTTTGTGATTTTTAATAAGACCATATAGTTTTGGTGCCACTGGGTTCATATTAATTATTCTCCTCTTTTCATAATCAGAAAAAATTGCTTTAATATTCGAGAGACCTTATTTTAATTTACTTTGACAATGTTTTGTCGGGTCGTTTTTTATTTCTGTTATATCCTCGGACTGGATGAATTCCTGCACTTTATTAACATATTCTATTTTTGGCAAGATAACTGTGGCGTTAGATTTATCTGCTCTGCTGAGTACCAAATTATTTTCTTTTATTTTACGTTTTATATTAATTTTTGGTATAGATATGTTGATGATGTTTTGGCCGGTTTCAACGGTACTACCAGACAACCGAACAATTTTTTAAATTATATTAATAACATACACCCGAAAATACAATTTACATTAGAAATAGAGTCAGATAATAAAATTAATTTCCTAGACCTTACAGTGTCACGCATAATCAATATACTTTTAAAATTTTTAAAAAACCAACATTTACAGGAACCACAATTCCTTACGACTCACATAATCGAGGACATTGGAGTTAAAAATAATTTTGGTAAAGATGTCATTAGAAAGTTAATTAACAAAATCCGGAAAAAATTCACTTTTCAATTAATGTATCCAAAAATAAAAGAAACCACAAAATGTACTTACACAACAATTACCTACTGTGGCCATTTATCCGAAAAAATAGCTAATGTTCTATCTAAACACAATCTAAAAATAGCTTTTAAATCACAGAGTAAATTATCAAACATATTATACAATGCAAAAGACCCAGCACGTAAATTTAACAAATCTGGAGTTTATAAGTTAAAATGTACAGAGTGTAATAGTATCTATATAGGGCAAAGCGGTAGAAATTTCAAAATACGGTATCAAGAACATCTTAGATCATATAGGTTACAGAAAACTGATTCATCTTTCGCGAATCACTGCCTCGAAAACAACCATAGTTTTCCAGAATTAAACGACATTGAAATTTTACATTTCTCAACAAAAGGCTTTAAATTAAACGTTTTAGAATCTCTGGAAATTCATAAACACAATAATATCAAGGATTATAATTTGTTAAATGATCAATTAGATCTGATATATTCACCTTTATTTACAGCCGGCAGACCCATAATTGAATATTCATAATCAAACAAGTTGCCAATGCTGCATGCTTGCTAAGCGACGGCATAGCATTCGGCTAAATAACGCAAGCCTCGGCCTTGCGTTATTTAGCCGAATGCAAATGAAATGTCTGTTTGAACCGCCTACGCCAGTAGCGGAAGCATTTTAATGAGACAGTGGCAATATAGCTCGGGCAGCACTTATCTGGCCTTTTTTACATTTTTTATTTCTTATCTTGGATGCACTGTACATAACAAAAAGGTAAGTAAATGCAAATGTAAATTTCTTACAATGTAGGAGTACCCTAAAATAGAATCTAAGGATATAAATATATTACTAGCAAAAAGATACTAGGAATTATTTCAACTCTTGCTAAAGACTTATCATAGATAAGTACAGAAACATATATCATTCTAAACAAAATACTTTGTCGGCTATATGCCACTATCAACACTGGATTATAAGAAAGGAATATGCACACTCCGTACAACGTAACTGGTCACAATCATGTTATTTTTTATTTTAAATTATCTTGTTCAACAAAGCCAAGAAACAACTAAAAATAAAAATACTTACCAAAAAACTTTAGAAACTTTCACATACACGTGTTTCGGTATCCCACACCAAGGATGCACTCTTCAGTACTACTTCTTTCAAAGTTTAAAATGAACAGAATAGCAGTGTTGCCGATGATATTAGCTGTAATTATCCGTCGACTGACATGAAAATATCCAATAATGTCCGATTCGGTGGTGCTGCAGCCTTTCCGGCTATATAGATATATGTATTAAGGCAAATAGATTTCGTTGAAAATGTTTCCTTGCAAATTTTAAAGAACGGGGGGAAGATTTCTCTGGTGCACATTTTTTTCCCCTCACTCGAAATTTTTGAAGAGCAGGGGGGGGGGGCGATTTCTCTACCTCTCTCTCGGAATTTTGAAGAGCGGGGGAGGGAAGATTTTCGACGATTATTCACTATTACACGAAACAAACCCGATCGACCACGCTAGATTAAAATTATCCGTTTTTTATCCGATTTTTAACAGGGTGAGAAAAATATCCTCCTCCTTCCTAAATTATCCGCAAATCGGATAATAATCCGCCAATCGGCAACATTGCTGAATAGTCAAATGGGTATTCTAATATTCTCTATCCAACGTCGAGAATGTTTCTGAAATGGTGGCGAGCCACGCTGGAGGAGTCACATAACATGCCAAGGCTTTAAGCAGGTTTTCAATTATGGGTTATATTATTTGAAATTATTATTATTGTATTATTTAGAAATTTTCTTATCGCAATATTACAGTATATCATATTACAAGCTTAAAACTACAGATTGAGTTATGAGCTGTAAACTCTAAATTTAAGTTTAGAAGATTAGAATACCTTAGGATTTTTATTGTGAAAGTAACGCATGGTACCATGGGATGCTAGTATGCCTTTTGCTGTGTAATACATTGAACATTTTTAATGGAATATACTTATTTTTCCATCATTCACTAACATCTAGTTTCACACAGCGAGCATTGCAGCTGTTAGCGCATGAACTCTCGCTCATTTACATCACATCTCAGTGAGAAATTATTTAATGTCATCATTTCTTATAAAGAAAGCGAACTCATAGTGTAATTTTAACTCGCTATTGCATAGGACATAACTTGTGGTTGAGAGATAATTTCATTCATAGTGGTAAATTGAGATCTCCGGTATAGTTCTCCTTGAGTCAAGCATGTAGAGCTTCCTATTGTGTATGGATTAATTTAGGTATCAGCTATTTATTTTTTTGTTCTACATCTCATTTGTGTTTTTAATAAATGTTAATGTTTACATGTTTTTGTTACTTGCACTAACATACCTGATACTTATCTAACATTTACCACGATTCTGAGATTTGATTATTACAGTATAAATTTTGACATTACTTCTAGATTTTAAAAATTTCATCGCATGATACAAGCAACTTAATTTCGCTACTTCGTTGGTAAAATTGTATTACTCATTGTAGGTCAAGTGGCGCCCTTTTGGTGTCCACCCTCCTTTGCTCTCCTCCAAAATACGAGTTGACGTATGCATGGGAAACCGTTTTATGCTTAGTTATAAACACACTGAATTTGGTTTAGTAAAATATTTGTATATATGGACCAGACACCCTGTAGACTTTTAGTGAATATCTCGAAAATATTTTGGGACAACTTGGTTTATCAAAATAATAAGCTCCTGTCTCCAGAAACACTTTCTAAGAGATTTGCTCTCGATATCCTTTAAATACTTACTTTTTATATTTGTTATAAGGTGCAGCAGAATCCCCATCACAAACATTGCTGTGGACAAATTCAATGCGATGAATTTAACATAAAATGTTATTGGGGGATTATTCACATCATTCTTTTTCGGGAAAATTAAATGACGAGACATGTACTTCCGAGAATTCTCTAGTATGACAATATCATCAGTATCCATTTTTTTGGAACTTGTGCCACACAGTGATACGAATTCGGCTAAAAATGAGAAATTCAATATGTATTTTCTATTTTTCATATACAGGGTGTAATTAGTTTTATGTCATTAAAAAAACTGGTGGTAGGGAACGACAAGACAAACAAAAAAAACCTTATATAACATGGGGTCTAAAGCTCACAGTTGGAAAAAAAAATAAACAAAAATTTCCAAAATACTTAATAACATCGTTTGAGAACTGCTGGCATATTGGGGTAGGTTTTATTGCCTCGCGTCTTGTCGCACGTGATACTCTGATATTCGTGCAAATAAGTATGCCGACAAAGCAGTTAAATGCGACCGACAGAGGACACCGCCATGTTTTTTTGCTTCTTCGCTGCCAAATTATCTTATTAGGCGTGCTATACTCTCCCTTGTAATATTCTCAATTTCAGTTTGTGTTTGGTGTCCTTACTAGGTAAACAACGTACATACGACGCGACCTACCCGTTTCTTGATGTTGTCTGTTGCTTTTGTTCTTTTTGAATTTTGTGCCACTTATGTTAAGATTAATTTATTGACTTATCGTTCAAGTCCTTAGTACTTGGTTACGTATGACACTACTTCTAGTTCGTGCTTTTTGTGTTACTTTTTGAAGTTTTTCTTTTTGTTTTCTTTATTGATAACGTAAATTCACAGTTTAGTGTGGTGTTTTAAAATGCAGATTTTGGACATTATGGGAGATTACACTTATCCAAGGCTCGCGGATATGCAGTTGGTATATGGAGAAGGTGGTAGAAATGCAGCTGGTGCGGAACAGTTTTAGCACAATTGCAACAACGTATTTTAATGTGCATAGAAACCATAAAAAACGAGACTATTCTCTAAAAACCATTGTTTTTAACAATGAAGCCTGTGTTTTATTTTTTTTTTAATGTCACCATCGTTGTTCCGCGCAATTTTCTTATGAGAATAGTCAATAAATTGCTTTTTTAAATTTCTGACCAAAGAAAGTTACGACGACTGGCCTATAGGGAAACACATTTATAATGAGTACATTATTTAATAGTCGTGGACAAATAAAATTGTGATTTAGTGTGTACGAGAGCACGCTCATTAAACGTCAGTGAGTGGAAAAGGTATTGAATTATCACAATGTTTTATGGGTTTTTGGGTCAGACGATTTCAAATATTGTAACTATAAAAATTCTATGAGCAACTATTTCCGCATACTAAAGTGCAAATATAGTCAAGAAGGTTACCTTTAAAGAGACTTGGATGGAAAATCTTAATGTGAAAGTAGTGATTCCTTAGGCAGCGGTTTTTTTAACTAACATCAATATCGATATTAGGTAATAAGGATTAATTAACCTGACGAAGGTGAAATTTTGTTTAATAATTTTTAGGGATCGTTTTTTTAAACGCGGCTATTTTTTTTCTATATTTTTTCTCCTTATTAAATTAAGTCGAGTATTGATAGGAATAATTAATAAAATGAGGAATTGTTGTAAAAATGTTCAGGTTGAAAAGTAAACACTACCCAAATTTGGATGCCTAGTTGGAACATATGTTTGGTCATTTTTTATGAAAAAATACAAAGAGGAATCTTACCCGTATTTCCAGTTTGACGACGCAAATCGTACTATTTCAGTAAATGTATAATTTTGCTTATACTGAAGAGTCTTTAATTAAGTAACTTGCAGATTATAAAGAAATATAAAGCATAATGTAAGGGACAAATCCGCATCCTTTTTAATTAATTTAATTGTCTTAAATTTATGGTTAAATATCATAGGGAAGTTTGTTTAGAAAATTGAGGTAATAAGTAATTCAAAGACAATAAAAATACTTCAAATAATTGTACTACTTATTATATGCACTGAAGAATCACTATTTACTAATGATCAAAAATTACGTAAAAAGTTCAACAAATCAACACGAGTATATTGTTTACTTTTTAGTATTTCTTGTGCGTTAATATTGTGACGTTTCGTTCACTCGTCGGTTGAGTGAAGGGGCGTCACTTTGGCACTCGAGCTCGGTGCGGTTACGGTAAGCTCGGGCGCCACCTTTACAGTTTTTCTCGTGGTGTAAAGGACCCACACTGGCCTCTTGACACAGCCTGTTACAGTAGGGCTGGGATAGCGTCAGAGGAGATACGGTACGTCCAGGGGTCTAGGGGCAGTAGACTTCACACACACCAAAATAAAAGGCACAGTTTAAATCCTATATAGATATTTATTACTCCTAATATATTATTATACCTAACCTATAACTACTACGGTTAACGGTGACGGTGGCGAAGCAAGAGGACGGTTATAAGCAGGATACGAGCTTAGAGAAACGGAACGGTAAGTCGGAGTAACTACAGAGCAGATACCAGGCGGAGGAAAGCAAAAGCACAATAAACAATAATAAACAAATACTCGGGCAACTTGGCTAAGGCGCAGAGCCTAAGGTTAGTACACACTTACGGTCACGGTTCCTTGTTGGTGTAATCCCCCAAAGGAGAGATTAAACCAACGAGGTTCACGGGCGTTACTTTGCGCTGGTGGATGCCCTTGTAGCTTTCCGGTCGACGCACCCAGACCAGAAAGCCCCAAGCTTCCCAAGTGCTCGCTTGTCCTCCAGACGACGCAACTAGGCCAGAGGGCAAACACGAGACCTGTTACCAGCGGAAAGTTTCCCAGCCACACACTCTCCCAACTTGCACACTGGCTCACTCCGGTAGGCGGTATTTGGTCGGGGATGATATTTCGGTGTGCTAGAAGGCTTTGTGACTTTCCAGTCGACGCACCCAGACCAGAAAGCCCCAAGCTTCCCAAGTGCTCGCTTGTCCTCCAGACGACGCAACTAGGCCAGAGGGCAAACATGAGACTTGTTGCCAACCAATGTATCTTCCCAGACACACGGCGGAGCAAACCGGGATTAGTACACGGATGGCACTTAGTCCCAGCCAAGCTGCTTATTTACGGTCGGTGTTACTTACTCTCTCGCTCCTATGAGACGGCGGTTTCCAGTCAGCCGGTAATGGTCCAAATTAATGAACCCAGGCTAATAGACCATCATTTGGCTGGCTGGGCCAAGTATTCGTTAACGGTGAAGCCAATAGTGTCAGTGATGGAGACAGTGCTCCATCTGGCGGAGTGTATTTCTACTTGATAAATGAAAGTATAATACTTATTTATGCTCTGTGTGGACAGTATAAAATATTAATATTTAAAATACGAAAATAGACGGTGGCTTTGGGTGTAATTTCCACACCAGAAATTACGCCCAATACCTGTATTAGAAAATACTTATATCCTAAATAGAGAAATAGACGGCGGTGTCGGGTGCAATTTCCACACTATAAAAATGCTTCATTACAATATTACTTCCACATCCACGTAGGACAATGGAAGAAAACTTTTCTTTGTTAAAATTGGCTTAGAATGTCCTTAAACGTGGAGATTTAAAATTTGAGCTAAGAAAAATTTCTGTCTCCCGGTCGGTCTGTCTGTTACTTTTTTTATGCGCACAATTCTGGTTAAACGATTAAAGATATTGACACGTATGTATTATAACGAGTTCTGAACTAGAAAGTGAAGATGTTGTCGATGGGTTACCTGGTGGCATAGTGAAGCTTGTGAGATACTACCTTCATTGGAGGCAGCTTCGTGTGAAGATTGCCGACAAGCTGTCCAACTACAGGCCCATGGAAGCAGGCATACCGTAGGGATCGGTACTCTCTCCCCACGTGTTCATCATTTACAACTCTGACATGGCAAGAACCGCAAGGATCTCTTTGGAGATCTACACAGACGACACGGTCATTATCGCAAGATCATGGCGTGCAAGACTTGCCAACCGCAACCTCTAGGAAGCAGCATCCCTTCTGGAAGAGTGATGTAACAAGTGAAAAATCAAATTAACTGGGGAGACGAGCAAAGAGAGTCAGGTAGCAAACTCCCACAGGACACGTCTCCATGAACGGGGAGAACATCCAATGGCACAATAACGTCAAGTACCTCGGCGTTATCATGGATCGAAGCCTGACGTGGAGACAGAACACGGAAGCGATAATACAGAAAACGAGGACAAGGAGGACTCTACTATACTCTATGAGAGCCAACTCAACCTGAGGAACAAGCTCACGCTTATCAGAATCCTCATTCTACTATTCTGACCTACGCCACTGTTGCCTGGGGATACCAAACAGTCATCAACCTAAAGCAGATAAAAGCCGTGGAATACGACGCACTTAGGTGCGCCGTGGATGCACTATGATTTGTTAGAAACGGCGACATCTTCAGAGACCTGGAATACACCCCGGTAACTGAAGTTATCCAGGACAGAGCAAAGAATCTATACGCCCGTGCAGCAGATCAAGGAAATTCTCTGGTTAGACAGGTGACTGACTACGACCCAACGATGCTCCGAGACACAAAAGATGGAAGCTCCAGATCCTGGATAACGGGTAAGTATAACTTTACCCTTTCTCTGTTTCAGCCTGACCTTCAAGCCACGCTACAAGGAAATAATGACTAACACGTCCAAATCATCCGATCCCAGAGGTACCAAGCAAACAACCAGCTTGGTACCCTTACCCTAGCTCGTGCCGGCCTTTGACGCTAAAATAAGTGCCTGTGGCCGAACACAATCCTTGAGCTACACAGTTCACATTTCCTTGCAACGAAATCGAAGCACATGATGCCAATTGGCACCCTGGGCTTCCCATTAGTCAACACCACCCAAACCTCTCTAAATTTCGAAAGGGCTTGGAAACAGACGTTCCCTCTCACTACAGACGAAATACGTTCCCGGAGCCGACATGCCAAGACAAAAGAGCGCCAGAAGATGCAACCCAGCTGGCAGGGTCCAACAGCCAGGACCAGGGGAGGTCCGCTAACATCACCTACACCATCCGCATTTGCGGGTGGGGTAGGCGAAAAAGCAGGCCCACCCCTTACGAGGCTGGTCCAGGTCTACAGCGATGATTGGGGCAAACAACTCAAGCTCGACCCCTGATCATCCAAGACCGTCATCTTTAGTGAACAATATTGACGCGGAACTAGAAATAAGGGTAAATAAGTTAATCAAGCTAATAAATTAGACAAAAGTGAGCTACTCTTAGACTAACAGGAATGAAAATATCACTATCGGTTACACTTCTTTTCCTAATTATAATGACTATATTTTTTATGGTTTCTCATTAAGCAAAGAATTCGAAGAGTAACAATTTCTTCTGATTTAAAAAATTCCAAAAAATAAGTGTGATACAAACAATTTTTTATTTTCCTCAAAATGGCCGCGTCAGATGAACGCGACGCGACGTAAGAAAATTATTAAGTAAGCTATAGAAATTATTAGTAAGGTTGTAGACTTGTCTGTAAAGAAGAAAATAGTTATTTGAATTACTGATAGATACGACTATCTTTAGGTTTTCCCAAAAGACGGAATTTATTTCTTTGACCAACTTGCTAAACCTTCATTAGATTTATTTCTGATTTATTGCAGTGGAGTAAAACTGAAATTTCTAGGGAATTGTCTTACTACAGCAATTTTTTTGCTGGAACTTGTTGAAAACATTTCAAGAAGTGTAGGAGAACGCTTTGGTTAAACAAAAGAATGTTCAAAATCGTTCTTCATATATATGTCTGGTTTTATAATCCGTATAGCAATCGGTAAAGAGAAACGAATTACTATTTACAACGAAATTGTGAAGAAAACTAGATTTTCCGAAAATGTTTGGCCAATATGCTAAGACGCAAAACATTTTAGAGAGGCCACTTTTAAATAATTGATGCCAACTTGAACAATAATGCCAATATTTTAAGGAAACTTTAAAAGAATATGCTCCATGTAGAGCTGAACTCTCAAGCAAAGTTTCAAATTAAAATGTTTATAATAAAGCCTAAAAAAACAATTGCAAAATCGAAAATTGAATCGTCGATTGTCTAGGGGCATCAAATCGTACAGCAAAGATTTTAATTTCCGATTGTAGTTTTTTTATGTACTTTTCGGTGATATTAACGAAAACAAGTTTAAAATTTTTTAAATCCAGTTTTATTTAATTTTTCTAATTTTTTTAAAAAACAAATGCATTTCACTCATCAATATTTTGCCCGAACAATTTAAAAAAAAAGTATTTTTATCTACTACAATTGGGAGCTGAGTTATCAAAATTTTTGCGTTACGGCCATTTATAAATAAACTAGGAAACATTATGATGTACCATGCGGAATGCTCAAGAGCATCCTTCGTTACATTGTTAATAATTATTAGAAAAGTTATAAATTATGGGAAATATTATTCCCACAAACCCTGCTAATAAAGCCCCTATTCCTTAGACTGTAATGACCATACGTCATCTGTCAGCAGTTAACGCTCCCGAATAATAGATAGCACACCATGTATGAGAATTCAACTAAATAACGCCGGGTGAAACTCTTTCTCGTTGAACCATTGAACTAATTAGACGTATTTATAATTTTGTTTGGCCTGTAAACGGGGTATTATAATTTGAAAAACCCCGTGATGATCACATGAGGTAAGGTTGTTAATTATTATACCGGTAAATACCATCTAACATTTAAAATATTGTTTTAGATTTTTCCTAAAGAATTATTTTTTTCTAAAGAATAATTTTTTCTAAAGAATTATTTTTTCAAGAATTACTTCCTGAATAATTAATTTCTTAATAACCAAATTTATTTACGTTTTATTCTTTTTAATGTCGAAGTATCTCAACGTTACATTATTTGCTTTAAGCAAGATTATATACCTTCAATCTTGACAGTACGTTTTTGGTAATAACTTTTTGGATAAGTATACTGCGTTTGTCTTTCTCACGAAATTTTTCGACACAATACATATTTAAGATTTTCCACCAAGTAAAACGAAAACCTGGACGAATAAATCTTCTTAATTTTGTCTTGGCGCCAAATTATTTATGTACAAGCACGTTCTCTATGATTTCATAACCTCAAATTGGAATTAAGGCGACCATGTGCGAATCATTCCAAGTGAGCAAATAGAGGTCCTCAGACAACGAACCATCTACACAAATTTTAAATCTATAATCATCGGAGAACAGGAGCGTATTTAGGAATTTCTCTCATCAGGATATTAAAACAAAAGATAAGTACTTTTGATTATTACTCGTAAAACGGATTATTTTCACATGTAGTTTTGGTTCATAAAAGCCAAGTGTCTAAGTTTAAATTATTAGACTTAAGCGAAATCTATTATATTTTTGTTAGATTACATTTTAAATCCGTTGTTATAATTAATCCATTGTTGTACATTAATTCGTAGTTACTTATATCTTAAATTCGCTGTCGCATATATTTCGTCGTAGTATTGATTTCGTAGTTACTTTTATCGATTCCTTACTGTCAATATTTTATCATCGTATTGTAATGCACTTTTGTTGGTAATGTAGTAAGTCGTGGTACATTTTTATTGTAACGAGTGTGTCTAAAGTTTATGAATTTTGAGATGATTTACGGGACATATCTTTTGTAATATAGTTATTTTGTGTCTCGTAGAGAATCTCCAGTTTACCTAATTTTGTTGTAATATATGATTTTTAGTATTGAGGTAAAGTTACGAGACGTATCTTTTGTAATATATTTCGCTTGTCGCTCTTAAACACCTCAAGTTTACCTTGCTGTTGGGCAACTTGTAATATAGTGTATCTTGTAATATAGTATATTTTGTAAATATTCCTTTCTATTTAATATCGAGTTTTGCTATGCAGTATTATCGATGCTGTGATAGTCCCATTTTTTTGTAATATAATATTTTGTAATATATTTTCTCTTCCTTGATTATACTAGGTAATAATGGCGCCCAAGCCTTGAACTCACTGCCGTATTTGCTCTCAGTATCTTTGCTGTGCTAGCCAGGTTAAACCAGTGACGCTAACCACGTCGTTCGTAGGGTGGCCCACACTTGAATAACTTGGGCAATATTTTAACACCGATAAAAGCCTTTCTTTTATCGCCACAATGACTTGAAGTTTTCATTAAACATTTAATAATTAAACACTATGTTGAATATTTTTAGTTGGAAAATTATCGAGTTGCTCGACATTATCGAGAGAAAATAAAATATCGCGCACGGCCTACTTCCGCACTCTAAGAAATTCGATCATTTACAGGCTATAGCCTTCAAAGTTAAAAATAATTTTGTTATTAAACAATTATCATAATTGACCTTTCTACCATTACATATTATATCTACAGTATAATTGCTATTTCTGTACATTTTCCAATAAAATCAAAGCAAACCATATATTCAGTTGACAACAGAACGCTACAGATCAAATAATTGTTATAAACAATAACTCAACATGAATCGCTCTTGGCATTATGCACTTTATTATCGCTAAATGGTCAGTAAAACATATTTTGAAGAAAAATTGCGTTGCCCTAATTTTGCAAGCGAAGATATTGTCCTACAGCGCCTTTAAATAATTTTCACTTAGCACTTATTATTTACTTTTAAATAGAATAATGTACAATTAATAACTACTAAATAAGCATTGTAAGACGATGCCTGTAGTATGGAGTGTGGATCGTTAGAGAGTACCGAGGCTACGTGGAGTTTTCAAGAAGACAGCCATGAGTTGAGGTGTCAGATAGATGTCTCTATCGAATTTTGTACAACCGTTTACTCTAAAAGTCCCGTTATAATTATGCATTCAATATATCATATATAATGTTTAATATATATATAGTGTGTGAATCATTTCACCCTAAAGCATTTAAATAATCTCGAAGCTTTGTGGTTTACCACCTGGGCCAGCACCTGATTTGGTTGTATTCGAGTTTTCAGCCTTATGTTATAAAGAAAATCCAGTCTAAATAATTCTCAGTTATTAGGAGCTCGATTCTATCATAACAGCAATTTACGTCCATCAACACAAAAATAGTAGTAATTATTCAGATAAAAGACTGGTTAAAAATTGACCCGTTATTAATATTGGGTTATCTAAATAAAACAAGGTGTGTTTGCAGGTGCCTAAATTTTATTGAAGTGAAAATTGGTCACATTACAATTCATTTATATAGCTAAATATAAGGGTGGTTTAATAAGTGTTTCCAACCTAATATTAGACTAATTGTAATAATTACCACTATTGCAGGTATAATTCTAGGGAAGATATCCTAAATAGACTTTGGCTCTTAGGATGTGCAGCTAAGAAGGGTCAGATATGAGTAAGATGTCTTTAATAGCTAAAACACAAAATAATACTAAACATATGAAATGGTTATTGAATATATAAAATATAAGGTGTATAGCACCAAATTACTTCCACTCCGGTAAATAAAAAAATTTCAAAATGATCTTCTCTCGAAATAGGTTGACAATGTCATGAAACGCCGAGATTCTACATTTGAAAGAAATGTCGGTTGGTCGGCCGGTCTGTCTGTAACTTTTCTTGTGAGTACATTTTCTCTGGAACGCACAGAGGGGCCAATGCTATACAGTCCAAGCTGGCTACTTTTACTTGTATCCAATTTCTTAAACGCTGTCGTATACCGAGTTGCACGTTTGGGAGATGTAGTTGTAATTTCCTTAAATAATTTTGAGGCATCAGGCTCGTAAACTCATTTGAGTTGCATATGATAGTTTTGCATGATAGAATTTAGCACGTAAATCTATGGTTCTATGTTGCTTAGTCCTCTCGCAAGTTGTACTAAAATTAGACCGGTCTTACAACTGCAGCTTAACTTTTTTCGGACACCATAATTTGTGAAACTTATCGATGTTTCTAATCAACTTGTACTTTTTGTAACCAATTTTTTTACTGAGATTCGCCACTCCAGATTTTGGACATTTCGTTCGTTCTTGCAAATATTCTTTTAAAAACGAAACTTGACCATCCAGGTCCGGACAGCTTGGTCCTAAATTAAAAAATAAATTTGATTAATGTAGGCATAGTTGACAGAAGTTAAGTTAGTTGTATAAAAATATTTGTCTACTGAAAATTATTTAAATTTAGGAAATATTTAGATAATGAATGTTAATATTTTTAGGCCACTCTGATAAATCGATTCCTGGAAAGTACCACTTTAAAGAGATTAGAAGATTATAATTACATCTGGCCGGAGATAAACCGTGAATTATAGCAATCCCTCTCAGATTACACCCAAACGTTTCTAGGAAATTTCAATGAAATATGAAAATTAAAGCATATGCCCCATATATTATTAAGGAAAACATATCTGAATGTTAAAAAAAAAAAGAAAAATTCATATCAAAATTATTTATTAATATTTATGTGCGATGTCGATATGAATTTCAGATAACAACTATTTGTTTTTGATTTTTTTTTACAAAAGGGTAAATATGGCCTAATAATTTTTGAACACACTAAAAGTACGTGACTTTAGCTTGTAAATGAGAGAAAAAAAGTGTTTTACCCACTTTTCATAGCATTGTCCCCTCTGTGGAAGGGTTGAAGATAGTAGCAAAGATTAGGGAATTAACAAGATAAGACAGCCGGCGGAAAACCTTTTATCTTTTAGCAATGGCGCCATTGACCTCGACATTTAAATTGGAGTTCTCGCGCAGTTGCCAGAATGTGACAATCAGACGTAGAAGGCAACATTAGAAAGAGAGGCCAATAGTGAAAAATGTCCTGATAGAACGACCGAAATCAGCATTTAGCCAGAAAACAGTATAAAGTTTTTGAAAAATTGCACGAATCGAGATTTTTGCCAGTGTGAAAGGGGAATGTTGAAAATTCGTTAGAGTTACATGCGTAGTATAATACATCTGAGTACAGAATAAAAAATTTGTAAATGTGAATATTTTTATTCCTAACTTCTTCTGCATTGAAGTACTACCTTGAACTAAAAGATAATGCATCTATAACTTATATTATAGTCAGTCATTTTTTATGGGCCTGTGAATAGTTAGATGCACAAAGAATCAAGAGATAACTATATTATATTGTTATTTTTATATACTAATAAATATCAATAGCCCTCAAAAATGGCAACACAAGAGAGTATTTGATGTTCCCTTTAAAACCCATTTTCAATTTTCTTCCTAACTTGTTTCGTTTTCGAGCAATTCAATTTTTTCTAGAGGCCGCGCTCAAAAATTCAAATAAACGAAAATTGGCGCGCATTAAAAATACAAATTTTGCAATTTTTATCAGTATCGACTTTCTCGAAAACCATGGCATATACAAGAAAATTACAAGAGAACTTTTTTTAGGGAATTAGTCAAGCTTTCATTCTTATGATAAGCAATTTTTTTATATCTTCACCGGTTAACGAGTTATCAGTAAAATAAAGCTTATCTCATCGAAGGGGTGGTTTTTTGGGGGATTGCGTGGCTCCCCCAGGACCGATTTTTGTGATTTTGTGATGTTTAATCCTCGCAGTAACAGTTACGGAAGAAAAACCTCAGATATCATTTTTTGCGTGCTTCTGGTGTATTTTTTACTTTATCGACTGGACTATGAAGACTGTTATCAACCATTTTGTGTATTTTTTTGTTACATTTTCATCAAAATTTCCTGTCACTTACAAAATACGTTTTATAAGAAATAAATGCCTGTATTTCGCAAATAGTATACGAAAATAAAAAATAAATATGTAACAATTCTTAATAAATAAGTGAATCAAATAGGAAACTAGAACGAAAAACAAAAATGTATTATTATCATAATATTTTTAAATAAAATAGCTGAATAACAATATTGAAAAACATATTTTACTTGTTTTTAAAAGTATCCACGAGCTGCTATGGCGGTCGCTTGTCTTTCAAGAAGGCTTAATTTGTTTGCATACTGTCATAGTTTTGCCAGCTGTCAGTTGCCTGGGTGGCAAATTCAGAAATTTGACATTTGAGTTAGTGTCAATTTTCGTTCAATATAAATTAAAGTGGAGGATTTCTTAACATAAGATATATGTAGTGATGTTTATAAATATTTTTTTTGAAATCTACTGTGAGAGAGAATTTTATATATACTTTATTAGTGTTTTTACCAGTGTAAAATTTGGTGTCAAGAACGTTGACATCTTTGTGAACCCATAAATTAGTGAAAATTAAGGCTATATTGGATTTTTTAATTTTTTTGTACATATATAATATCAAGACATATTTTAGTAAATGTTTAATTAATATAGGCTCAGTTACAGCTAGGCAGTGACATAGGTTAAGTAGTATTATTACACTAAGTTAAAAGTTATCACAATACTCATTGATTTATGCCAATATATCAATCATATATTAATGGTTTTATAAACCTATTGTAAAATTTACGTTTTTTTGACAATTTAAAATATTTCCCTTCAACTTTTTATTGATTTATATCTTACTTTTGTTACTCTCAAAAGTTTGTAACGAGTTTAAGTGTTTACCACATCAATAACAACAATCAGAGGTTTGTGTTATTAAATGCAGGAGTAATAGTAAATCTAATATAAAGATAGAACTGTGAGACCATTTCAGTTTCATTTAATTTAAATTGTAAGCAAATATGCAACATAATATGCTCCGAATACTTTATATAGCTATATACCTAGTTTGGTATCTGTTCTGATTCTTACAATTATAATTACAGACGTTCAAAATATTAATAATGTACACAAATAAAAAATCAGTGAAGGTAAGTGAGCTAAAACCCAACAGAACTTAAAAAATAACACACTTTTAACAGCATTGTCGACCATAATTGAATGTTCTAAATTATACACATTATACATAATTATAAAGGTAAGTATGAATAGTAATAGTCTCATAGTTTAGATATACATTTTATTTCCAAGAAGGGTCACAATGGTTCATTAATTCAATGCTATATCATATTTTTGAAAAATCATCCAACGATACAGTTTCAATCTTTCACTTTTAAATCGTATAGGTTAGCTCCATTAATATATTTCAGCTTAGAAATATAATGAGGGGACTCCTAAAATGTAGAATATAAATAAAATTATAATAAATTCACTAAAATTCACTTGCCATATGGAAAAGAAATAACTTTTAACATGTGAACCAGATGACAAAAACACACTACTATGGCGTATCGAAGTGTCGGTAGTTCTCAGAGCTCTTGTGAAGTTAATTTTAAGTGCTGTAAAACTAAGCAATTCATTCATTACGTGTGTGTAAAATGTTTCAGTATTGTACACAAATGTTGCATACCTAAGTATAAAGATCAAATTCGCTTTGTCAAAGGAAATAAAATTATTTGTTGCAAAATTGACGAAAGTGGACTTACCGAGGAAGAAGTGGAAATAAGTCTGCTAGAAAAGACAATCAGCGAACTCCAGGAAGATGGGGAAATTAAAAATAGACATATGAAAAAGTTAAAAGACGAAAATAAATTATTTATTGAACAAGCATTGAAATGTGAAGAAGATATGAACGAACTGATAAGGGAGCAACAAAAAATTATTATTGAACTGAAGTCACAGATAAAAATATTAAACGAGCACATTGACGAAGCAAAAACAAAAATAACAAAAAGTATCAGCACGCAGACAACAAAAAGTACGAGAAATTCAACTACATCAACCAACTTCACAACGGAGGAGAAAAATATTACAAGTGATCTACGTACCCAAATAAACAGCGCTGATAAAACAACTACATACAGAGTGAACATACAAACAGGACAAGCGGCAGAAACTAGCAAATGTAAAACGGCAAAGTATAAATTAATTACTAGACCCAGCAAAACCTCTCTAGGTGCACTAAATGGCAAAAAAAGAATTCTACTTCTCGCAGACCAGTTGGGTAAAGGTATGAACTCTATTTTAAGAAAAAACCTGAAAAACTGTACGGTTACCTCAGTCATTAAACCCGGGGCCTCACTTTCTGCAGTAATAGCAAATATGCAAAGTCTGTCTAAAAATTTAACAAAGACAGATGTTATTATTGTAATGGCTGGTTTAAACGATCTTCTAAATAGATCTTTTCCTTCTTTTAAAATAATTTGTGAAAATTTAAAAAAATGTAGCCACACGAATATAATTTTTTCATCGGTACCTTTTACAAAAAGTGTCAATATAAATAGCAGTATTTATAAATATAACTGCAAGCTCAATGACTTTTTAGTGAAATTAAATAAAGTAACAGAAGGAAATGTAAAATATTACGAAATAAATAAGGAAACCTACAAAATCAATAAGAATACATATACAAATGACATATCAGATATTATTATCAAGCACAGTTTTCTTCCCAAGTCGCTGATTTTTGTACCCACACTCCATTGCATTCAAACTGAAGACTGCTCATCAAGCACTCAACAAAATAAAGAACCATTAAGTGTAGATAGGACCAGTGAAGAAGACTTAGTGGAAATAATGGAACTCACATCGTATACACAAACAAACGATGCACCTAACCATACTTCAGATGAAACAAGTACCAACCAAATTAATGACTCTTTTTTATACCCGCGCTTGTCACAGATAACATTAGCGGAATAAACATGATATCTGAAGAAATTAATAGTGGGTGTGCAAAATTTAATTTTTCTCTATTTCACTTAAATATTCAGTGTCTCAGCAACAAAGTTGATGAATTAACACTCTTTTTGGACAATAAAAACTTTGATGTTGTGTGCTTAACTGAGCACTGGCTAGTTGACGAACAATGTCTAAAATCTATTAAGTTATTAGATTACACTTTATCATCCTTTTTTATACGCAACAGTCATTCTCATGGTGGTGTAGTAATATATGTAAAAAATAATTTAGCATTTAAGACCATTGACGTTAATAAATACTGCGTTGATATTGAAGCAGAATTTTGTGCAACTGAGTTGACTGATTTGAAATGTATTGTGATTGCAGTGTACAGATCCCCTATGGGACACTACGAAAATTTTCATGATAAACTAATTGAGCTATTGGAGTACTGTACAAATAGTTATGAAAATATTTTACTGGCTGGTGACTTCAATATTAACTTTAGGGGGGCAACGGCCAATCTAAACGAGTTTATTTGTTTAACTTCCACTTTTGGTTTAAATATTACTATTTGTGAATTTACTAGAGTTACAGATAGATCATCAACTTGTGTTGACAATATTATTACTAACTTTGATGAGACTGCTTTTACGTCCAGTGTGATAGATCCATGTCTATCGGATCACTACGCTCAGTGTTTTCTACTGAATACTGTGGAAAGAAAGAGTCACACCAGTGATGCTTTCAGAAGAATCATTACTTCTCGTAGGATCAACAAATTGAAAAAATCCCTTAATGCGCTTGATTGGACTAGCTTCATTTTTATATCCCATGATAATATCGATGGGTGTGCAAATCTGCTTGTAAATAATTACCAGAGCCATATTGAAAAATTATTCCCTTTGTCTAAGATTTCAACAACTAAATCTAAATTACAACCTCGTTGGTTCAGTGAAGAGCTTAGAACAATGAGAAATAAATTAGCGGGACTAAAAACAATATATAACTCATCTAAATCTGAAGAGGACAAAAATACCTACTGTAAATATAGAGGTTATTATAAAAAAACTATCGAGGTTACTAAAAGAAATGCGTACAGTGCATACATTGCAAATTCGAAAAATAAAGTTAAGGCTAGTTGGAATATAGTTAATACAGAAAGAAATGTGGCAAAAAATGTGACAAATACAAACTTAACAAATAATGATTTTAATGACTTCTTTGTCACTGTTGCTGACAGTATCGTTAATTCCATTACAGACACGGGTTACGAAGCTACAGAATTTCTAAGTAATGTAAAAAAACCATCTTGTTCTTTTTTTTTATATCCAACTACACCACAAGAAGTCATAAATGTTGTTACGTCCCTAAAAAATACCAGCTCACTTGATATTTACGGTATTAATACTGCCATGTTAAAAGAAACTATCAACATTATTGCTGTACCTCTCAGCAATCTGTTCAATGTTTGTTTCGATAAAGGTATATTTCCTGATGCTTTTAAAATAACCAAAGTCATACCAATTTTTAAAAAAGGAGACTTGTCTCTTCTCGATAATTATCGTCCTATATCCATTATACCCATTTTTGGGAAAATTTTGGAAATTCTCTTGAAAATAAGACTGGTCAAATACCTAGAATTGAACAACATTTTAAATTCTTGTCAATTTGGATTTAGGAAAAACTGCTCCACAACAAAAGCAGTTTCTTGTGTCATTGACGATATAATTGCAGCACTCGAGCAATGTCTTTACTCTTCTGTTACACTATGTGATCTAAGTAAAGCTTTTGATTGCGTTTCTCACGAAATATTAATCCAGAAACTAGAATTTTATGGTATTAGAGGATTACCTTTGTCTTTATTTAGATCATATCTTGCAAACAGAAGGCAATGTGTGTCTCTTAATAATAAAAGCTCTGACATTAAAATCAATAAATATGGAGTTCCGCAAGGCTCCGTATTAGGCCCAATTTTTTTCATAGTCTATATTAACGATTTGCCTTCATTCCTTGACGTTATTAAATGTACGTTATTTGCTGATGATCTGACCCTAAATAACTCTTCTAAAAATATAAAAGAACTAGAAAATCAAGTAGTAGTATCTACAGAAAAAGCTGAACAATGGTTCTCTGCAAATAAATTAAAATTAAACAAAAATAAAACTCAAAGTTTAGTTATAAGTACAGACTCGACTATTAATAAGGGTAACAGCGTTAAGTTATTAGGTATAACTATTGATGACGGTCTGAAATGGGATGTGCATATTGACCAGTTATGCAAAAAATTATCTAGCACAATCTTTGTCATCAGAAGATTGAGTAAACTTATCAATAGAGACACTCTACTAACAGTATATTATGGCTTATTTCATTCACACTTAAACTACGGAGTGATACTCTGGGGTAACTCTAGTCATTCACAAAGAGTTTTCATACTTCAAAAAAGAATTGTTAGGATTCTTGCTGACGTTCCTTACCTTGAGCACTGTAAGCCATTGTTCATTAAATTAAAAATAATGTCACTGACAAACCTGTACATTTACAATAGCTTACTAGAAATACATAGTAAAAAAAGTCAACTGCAGACATACTCCGATGTGCATTCTCATAATACTAGGTATAAAGATAATATATATATTCCTAAGTATAGGCTGTCCAAATCAAAGAGCAATTCTTTGGACATCAATTTATACAATAAATTACCTAGTGACTGGAAATTATTAAATAATATGAATTTTAAAACTAAAATTAAGTCTTTTTTATTGAGAAACTGTTTCTATTTCGTGGATGAATATCTTAATGCGAATGTAATGTGATGTTTTTAAACTATTGATATGCATTAATCGTGCTGTACTGAGCTGTGCACATGCATGTGTACATGAACTTTGGTTGTATTGTTTTATTATGTTTGTATCATGTAATTATTTCATCTGTATATATTTCTGTTATATTTTTTATATTTATACTTTTATTTCTTTATACTAGGTACCTGTACTAAGCTGTGACTTGCCACAAATGTATTAAATATGTATAGTGGTCAAATAAAATCTATCTATCTATCTATCTATCTATCATGCCTATTCGAATATATAAATAACGCATTAGATAAAGTCAGTTCAGCAATTCACGAAATGTATAATAGATAAAGAATACCAACAATTAGTTTTACACAAGAAAAACGTTTAAAAAGCACTAAAAACTCTTTAAAAACTCAAATTATTTCACATCGACACAAATGCAAAACTAGGTTATTGCCACCCAGTCAGCTGGACCGGCCATGTTGTGACGTCAGCTGCTACTGCTCTATTTCTAAATTTTTTTGCTTATTTCAGCTAATGCTGTTGTAGTACTAGCACTGTTCAATAGACTCCCTCCAGCAACTGTACTTTTTTCCATTTTTATAGGCTTCTCTACCTTAATGCCAGAACTCATCTTTACTAGAAAGCTTCTAGCTTCAGGTTCTTCATTAGTTTGGTAACTATTACATGCAGTGTCATGGTCTTGACCGTTGCCTAAAATATTTGTAGAAAATTGATCCACATCATCTTGAAAATAAGTAAAATTAACCACTGATGTTTCGTCAACTGCTTCATTGCCCACTACTCATTACGGGCTTACTACATTTGAAAATATTTCATCACAATCCGTTAAAACATCAGTTAGTGAAGGTCCACTCCCCGTTCTTGTACCATGCTGATTAATCTTAGCATTCTTGGTCTTTACTCTGCTTCTCACATCTTGTCAGGTCTAAAATAAAAAACACATTATTTTTTAGGTTTTACAAATATCTGTTGATACCAGAAATTTGAAACACGAAGGTCTATGTAAACTTACCTTCCCTCACTTTTTCAATCTTTATTTGTCCCCGGGATTGCATTTAATACATTAGAAATCACTTCCCATCTCCTTTGCGCATCTCTATAAGTAAAGTTGGTGGAAAATTTGTCAGACAAAATCTGTGGGTCTTCTTGTACTAAATGCATAAACATATCATTCTGCTGTTGGCTGCAATAATTCTCTTTTTTCTCCATCAAAACAATATTATTTAAAATATTATCAAGGAAAGAACCAAATATAATTTGACGCTATCAAATAATTTCTATATCGAAAATGTCATTATACAGTGTTGACATACTTCAGCAGAGTCTACTACTGCTTGTGAATACCATTTTTAAGAAGTATGCGACAATTATCGGTGACATTTGCCGTGGTTGACAATTTTAGTAGAGATTCAAGAATAGACCCCCTGGCCTCCCAAGGCTCTCTCCTCAATTCTTCCCTATTTCTTGTAGTTGCTCTCCAGTTTTCAGATCCAATAGAGCAGTAGCAGCTGACGTCACAACATGGCCGCCAAAGTTGCCTGGGTGGTAATAACCTAGTTTTGCATTTGTGTGCTTTCTATTAATTCGAATTTTTAAAGAATTTGTAGTACTTTTTTAAACGCATTTTTCGTGTCACATCAATTTTGGGTGTTTTTCGTCTATTATGCATTTCACGATTTATTGATCTGACTTTAATTTAGTGTTTTATTTGTGTTTTTCAATCGGCGTGTTATCTTGCGTACCTGTCAAAAGTTATTAATTTTCGATATGGTAAGTGAATTTCAGTGAATTTATTATAATTTTATTTATATTCTACATTTTAGGAGTCCCCTCATTACATTTCCAAGCTGAAATGTATTAATGGAGCCAACCTATATGATTTAAAAGTGAGAGATTGAAACTATATCGTTGGATGATTTTTCAAAAATATAATATAGCATTGAATCAATGAACCATTGTGACCCTTCTTGTAAATCAAATTTATATCTAAACTATAAGACTATTATTATTATTCATACTTACCCTTATAATTATGTATAATATGTATAATTTAAAACATTCAATGATGGTAGACGATGCTGTTAAAAGTGTGTTATTTTTTAAATTCTGTTGTGTTTTAGCTCACTTACCTTCACTGGTATTTTATTTGTGTACATTATCAATATTTTGAACCTCTGTAACTATAATTGTAAGAATCAGAACAGATACCAAACTAGGTATATAGCTATATAAAGTATTCGGAGCGTATTATGTTGCATATTTGCTCGCAATTTAAATTAAATGGAAACTGAAATGATCTCACAGTCCTATCTTTTTATTAGATTTACTATTACTCCTGCATTTCATAATACAAACCTCTGATTGTTGTTATTAATGTGGTAAACACTTAAACTCGTTACAAACTTTTGAGCCTAACAAAAGTAAGATATAAATCAATAAAAAGTTGAAGGGAAATATTTTAAATCGTCAAAAACGTAGATTTATAAAACCATTAATATATCATTGATATATTGTCATAAATCAATGAGTATTTTGATAACTTTTAACCTAGTGTAATAATACTACCTAACCTATGTCACTGCCTAGCTGTAACTGAGCGTATATTAATTAAACATTTACTAAAATAAGTATTGATATTGTATATGTACAAAAAATGTAAAAAATCCAATATAGCCTTTATTTCCACTAATTTATGGGTTCACAAAGATGTCAACGTTCTTGACACCAAACTTTACACTGGTAAAAACAACACTAATAAAGTATATATAAAATTTTCTCTCACAGTAGATTTAAAAAATATATAAGTATATATAAACATCACTACATCTATCAGATGTTAAGAAATCCTCCACTTTAATTTATATTGAACGAAAATTGATCCCAACTCAAATGTCAAATTTCTGAATTTACCACCCAGGCAACTGACAGCTGGCAATACTGTGACGTCACTGCTAGTGCTCTATTTTAGATGCGCCTTCTAAAGGTATGGTTTCTCTCACGCGATTTTCGATCGCTGTTGACGGCTGCGATTGAGCCGCGCGATTGGCGGTGTGTTTACAGTGTTTTGTCTCACGCGATTTGCGGTGCGCGTATATTGGAATTTGGTTTTAGTCTAGTGTTAATATTCATAGAGAACGTACTGTCATGGACTTTAAAAATCTTGCTGCGTTAATGATTTTAGAAGAGGAAGTTGAAGATGAAATACTGGAAATGCTCCTACCCAACGATGAAGTCGACAAGATGTTTATATCACGACCTGAAGAAGGCATTTACAATTTATTAATTGAGAGACATTTGCTTCACAACGTAACCAAGTTTCGAGAATTTTTTCGATTAAACATTGAACAGTTTGAATTTGTACTAAATATAATAGCAGAAGATCTAAAAATACCTGGTAGCCATCGTTTTCCTGATCCTATTGGGCCTAAAGAGAGATTTGCTGTAACGTTAAGGTATGTATTATACACTCAAGAATATTTTAGCATTACCATGAGTTTGTGCAAGTCAGTTTTACATTGATGTTCTAAAATAATTAAAGTAGTACATTATAGGACACGATTTTATTACTATTTAATAGTAACTACATATTAAAATAAGTTACGTCGTCGGTTGTAGGTGAAGTCATAGTAGATACATTTTCCAAACCTGCGGTAGGGACAGTTGTAACTGGGGAGAATGAACATGAATACACCGTTTGAGGAATTGCTGTTGTTGTGCCAGTATTTTGGGTCAATCCAGATGCCGCGGCTAACTCGAGTTCAGTAACTGCAGTAAGAATTTTCATTTTTGCAGTAGCTACAAAATGAGTTGGCAATTTCTTCATAGTTACTGCTACGCTTCTCATGAATAAGTCAATGTCGTCGTCTTCTGTAACTTTGATGTTCTCTTGACGTTTGCTTATCTCCTTTAATATTTCCATTCTTTCTTGGGACCGTGACTGTAAAGTTTCCATTATTTTTAATTTTCGCGCCCCATACTGCCTGTGTAATGTTGAAGAAGGTATTGGAGTACTTCTTGATGCTGCTTGTGTATCAGGAGTCACACTGTGTATTTCGTCTTCCGTAGTGTTTAGTCTTAATTTCTTTGATGTCGACGAGTTATTAGAAAAGTTTCTTTTATTTTTTCCCTTCATTGATGAGCTTTCAGGAAATCCTAATATTTCAGAATCATTAAAATCATTAGTGTTTTCAGAATATTCAGGGTAGGTTTCTTCAGTCTCAGAATCGGGAGAGTCATGAGCGTCATCTTCAGTCTGAAATCCATCGTCGCTTTTTTCCACATTGGTTTTTTCCACATTGCTTCTGCAACTAACGAGAGAGAACGAAAAACTAGTTCAAACTGTAAAACACGATTTGCAAAAAAATTACCGTCTTTCATTTTTAACTGATTCCAAAAAATTCAGTTTTCGGTACAAACACCAAGTTGGCTGTCGGGCTGATGCGGCCGATCCGGTACTTAAATTCTGTTTCCTTTTATGTCGCTCGTAATTATCCTTAATATTTTTCCATCGTGCCTTACAATCTTCAACTGCAATTATACAAGTAATACAAATTTAATACTTACTGGCATGTAGTTATACTTTATATTATTATATTATAGGAAAAATAAATAAAAATTAATTAATTTTTCAGTGAACTAAAATATATGCATATTTTAGCATATTTTAATAAATTCCTGTTAACGACGCACCTGAAATTAAACCCAAAATTCCGATCACTGTTATTAAGTAAATAGACTGCGTGATCTAATATTATGAATTTAATGATTTTAAATTTTTCAGGTTCTTGGCAACAGGCGAATCATTTCGATCACTTGCATTTGCTTTCCGCATTTCACATTCTTACATCAGTACTATTGTGAAAGAGACTCTAAAGGTAATGTGTAAACATCTAGTACCTTTATTTTTACATACACCAACAGAGATAGATTTTAAAAGAACTGCAGAGGAATTTTGGCACAGATGGGATTTTCCTAATTGCGTAGGCGCCATAGATGGCAAACATATTCGAATTTTTTGCCCACAGAACACCGGCTCTTTGTTCTTTAACTACAAGAAATATTTTTCAATTGTTTTGTTTGCTATTGTCGATGCTAGTTATAAATTTATAACAATAGATGTTGGATCATATGGAAAAGAAGGTGATAGTGGTATATTTGATAAATCTAATATTGGTAAGAAGATACTTTCGGGAGAGATATTCCCTCATGATAGAAGACTTCCAAATTCACAGAAGAGTCTGCCTTATGTCATTCTTGGAGATGAAGCATTTCGTCTGCATAAACATATTATGAAACCATTTGCTAAAAAAACACGGCAGGAAAAAAGAGAAACCATCTTTAACTATAGATTAAGTCGGGCTCGTCGTGTATCTGAAAATGCTTTTGGACTGTTAAGCCAAGTTTTTCGAGTTTTTTATAGTCACATAGCCGTTAATCCAGAAACATGTGATGACTTGATAATAGCAGCTTGCTGTTTACACAATTTATTAAGGGATGGCTATTTGGAAAAAAATGGAAGACCACATTATCATTATGACCCCACTGTCGATGTTCCAAAGCATGTTTATCCTTTAAAAAGAACTGGAGGGTACGCTAATAAAATCGGTTTTACTGTTAGGAATGGTTTCACAGACTTTGTTAATAATGAGGGGACAGTGCAGTGGCAAAATGCACGTACATCAAGAATTTCTAGCGAGAAATAAAAGATATTACTTAAATCAAATGATGTATTGTTTAATTAGCCGAGGGAAATGTATTTTTATAATATTAAATGTTTTTTTTTATTACATTTGGCTAAATTGAAATGATACTTAAATAAAATATATATTTCCAATGGTGTCTACTTACCATTTCTTCCAACTTTTGTGGCAATCTGGGACCAAATATTAGCCTTTATGTAATAATCCTTGTAATCCTTATCTTCATGGTCGTAAATAACTTTAAATTCCCGAACATTTTCAAGCAGAACATCATCCTCCTCTGTTGTAAATTTTGGTGCCATCTTCTTAAAGCTTAAAACTTATGCACTAACGCTTCAACCGTTGCGATTTGACTGCTTGCTGAGCGCTTGGGTCGCAGTCGCTGCCGTCAGCCGTTTGAGACGCCGGAGAAACCATACCTTAACACTCCGTCCTCTCATCTGTACTGAGTTTTGGCCTTCCCAGTTTCCGCCTTCCTTGTAGCTTACCATTCATAATTTTTTTGGCACGTACGTGTCCTTTGATCGTTCTACATTATACAATCGCCAATTTATTTTTTTGCGAACACCTTGTGCCACATTTGTCACCATGATGACGTCATAACAATTGAATTCTAATATTACTTGTCAATTTTTATTTTCTTATCCATTGACATTTTTAGGAGAAAAGTATTAGATGTTTTAAATATAAACGAGATGGAATTAACAGCTATAAGTGAGTACCAGAACATTATAGATTGATTTATATAAAAATTGTTTGCCTTAATTTAAAAAAAAATTCTTCCAGTTATATGTGTATCAGCTTTGGCGATAAGGGAAGGTATAGATAGATATTGCGTTTTATTAATGGGCTTATATTGAATGAAAATTATTTTAGTTTCGCTTAACGGAGTTAGGCACCCAACTTCAACTGTAGACTCCGAACGATGTGGAAGTTCACTATCAATAATGGGTTGGTAAGTACCTCGTGTCTTAAAACTGGTTATCGTAATCGTAATAAAATAAGTAGGGATTTTAGCCATACAAAAGGTGGGGTAGAAATAATTTTGATAGGTGCGACATCTGTCAGCGAATCGAAACGCTAATCCCCTGTTGAAATGCCGTAGGGCGAATTATATGAGAATTCTACATTTCTAAATTCTAGGTGGGTTCAAATAAAAACATCTTTAGATGGTTTTCTTCTATTACAAAATCTTCTGCGATATTCGCGTACCGCAGCATTCGCGTTTCCATTACAATATCCATAAATAAAATGAATATCCGCGTACTCCACATTACTAAACATGACCATTTTTTACTTTTCAATAGAACACTTTTTCCAAAAGGAAATACTTAATCTACAGAACAATGACCTACAGAAAACCAAAAAACAACAATGTCATTATTGTCATTCTGGCATTGCATGCTAGATTATTTTTCATTTGTTGCAAACATTACAATCACGGCACACTCCTGCATACCAGGGATGCTGGTCATAATGGTTACTAATTAATAAAGTTCAGATAAGATTTACTCAAAACTGATAATTTTAGAGAAAAAACATAAGAGACTTTTTTATGTAGAAAACTTCAAATTTTTAAGTTCTGCTCATAAATTAATTTAAAAGTGTGACACAATAAAGTTGGGGCTAAATTATACCTAGGCCCTTCCAGTTTCACCCGCCCCTGAATGATTTTAGTACATAGTTGACATCTTTTCTTAAAAGGCATAAAAAGTTGAATTCCTGTGTAAATTATCATTTGTTTATCTTTAGACGTTTCGAAAATATTCATAAAAAAACATTTTCACTTGAACTCCCTATCTCGGAAACTAATCATTTCCCGACCCGTGTTTATAGGAACTTTTCTTCTTATTTTGAAAAGTTGTATTACTTAGGGAATTCGGGACACCCTGTATATATCAAAATTCACGTTTTTTTTGTCTTTTTTCGCATTTTTCTCTGAAAATATGCATTTTAGTGAAAAAACACAGGAGTGGTAAATTGTAGAGCGGAAAATTTCCCTATCGACATTAGTCTTTAAAAGTTTCATTTAGTTTACAATTTTCTCGCTAGAGCGCGCTAAAGTAAATATATACAGACTGTCTATTTTACGAGGGACACACCAAATATCTCGCTTAATATCTATTGTAGAAGAATAAAGTTTTAGAAACAGTTATCCCATTTTTTGTGAGCTATATTTCAGTAAAAAGAAATTTGAAATCCATAGCCTACTTTATGAGATATATTACAAAAACCTTAAAAATAGGAAAACCACAAACGGTTATAGCTTCCTTATTTGAGGAGATACGAAAAAAGTTAAAGGAATGAAAGTTGACGGCAAAGACAATAAGAATAATAACGTGTAACAAAAAAATCGAAAAATGCAGTTGGCTTTGACATACGCTATTGTGCAAAAATGAAAAATACATATCTCAAAGTAGGTCATGACGCCATTAATTCCGTTATTTTTTTCTCATTCCAACGATATAAAACATGTCACAGAAATTTTAACCGATAGTGTCAATATTTAATATTTTACGAATACCACAATTCATATAATTGAATCGTAACAATCAGCTGTGCCATAATTAGTGAAAAACAATGTATACAGTTATTAATAAATTTGACAGATTGTCACTGTTGTATGTTGTATGTTGCGTTGTCGAGTTCTAAGACAAATTTTATATCAGTAATTATGGTGTACACCAATAATAACATATTCGATATGATTAGCATTTATTGTCAGTGCAATTTTGACGCTGAGATGGCAGTCACGGTTTACGGAGATAGATTTCCAGATGCTCCGCAGCCAAATCGAACTATGTTTAGGAAGTTAGTTCAAAATCTAAAAACGCACGGTTCATTTTCAAAAAAAAGTAGTAAGGCGAGCGCATGTTGCGGATAATGTAAGAAAAGTGAATAGAGTAATGAATTATGTTAACCAAAATGAGGAAACCTCTTTGAGACAAATTCAGAGAAACTGTCGCATAAAAAAATACAGTGCAAGAAAAATATTGAAAAAAAACGGATTTCGATGCTACAAAATGAGGAAAGTTCAACATTTAAATGAGGGAGATAAGCCAAGGAGAGTAAGATTTTGTAGATGGTTATTAAATAAGAAAAGGAATGACGCGCTGATATGTAGCAAAATTCTTTGGTCGGACGAATCAAATTTTTCTAATAATGGATTTTTCAATAGAAATATGCATTATAAGTGGACGCGAGAAAATACACATTGGTGCAGAGAGACTGCTTTCCAAGAAAGATTTTCTACGAATGTTTGGTTGGGTCTTTTAGGGACTAAAGTAATTGGACCTTATTTTTATGATGACAAATTAACCGCTCGTAGATACCTTAATTTCCTGCAAAACGAATTTCAAGATTTTCTTTATGAATTAACAGTGGCAGAAAGATTAAATTATTCATATTTTCAACAAGATGGGGCTCCACCTCACACTGCTGTAATATGTACAAATTATTTAAATCAAGTTATACCAGATAGCTGGATAGGCACCTATGGACCCATTCTATGGCCAGCTCGATCACCAGATATTACTCCCTTGGATTTTTTCGTCTGGGGTTACATTAAAGACAAGGTATTTCAAACTGCCCCTGAAAATATTGAGGACATCAAAACCAGAATTCGAAACGCATGTGAGGCAATTACTCCTGAAATGCTTCAAAATGTAATGCGTGACGTGTCTCGTAGAGCACGTTTATGTGTCAGAATGCATGGTGCACAATTTGAGCATTTGTAGTTAGAAAAATAAATACACACAATTTCTTTTCAATATAGTAGTAGGTAGTACTGTTATACATAGTTTTTCGTTTTTTTCTTTGGGTGTTCGTTTTGTACTTGTATTTTTATTTATGAGATATTTATTGGTTTGTATTAAATTGTAATAAATAATTACGGAATTATAATTATTATAACGTGAATTTTTACTATTATGGCACAGCTGATTGTTACGATTCAATTATATGAATTGTGGTATTCGTAAAATATTAAATATTGACACTATCGGTTAAAATTTCTGTGACATGTTTTATATCGTTGGAATGAGAAAAAAATAACGGAATTAATGGCGTCATGGCCTATTTTGAGATATGTATTTTTCATTTTTGCACAATGGCGTATGTCAAAGCCAACTGCATTTTTCGATTTTTTTGTTACACGTTATTATTCTTATTGTCTTTGCCGTCAACTTTCATTCCTTTAACTTTTTCCGTATCTCCTCAAATAAGGAAGCTATAACCGTTTGTGGTTTTCCTATTTTTCAGGTTTTTGTAATATATCTCATAAAGTAGGCTATGGTATTGAAACATTCTTTATAGGATTTTGCAAACAGCAGAAAAAATAACTATCTATAACTAAAAGAAAAACTTTGTGTAGAAATATTAATGAAATATTTGCATTCTTTCGATAACCTGAATACTGGTTATGCTAGCAAATTAAAATCCTAAAATGAATTTGTCTAATTTCTTATTTGACAATTCTCATTCTAACACTAGTATCCACACAGTCCCCTACGGCCATGCAGATTAAACTAGTATCCACATAACCCCCTAAGATTATGAAGATTCAGTTAAAAATGAGAACAAAGACCTAAAATGAATTTATTTATCTACCTTGTCTTAAAAAAAAAATAAATTTCATTCTAATGGATTACATTTTCATGAAATCTATCAAGGTAGATAAATAAATTCATTTTAGGTCTTTGTTCTCATTTTTAACTAAATCTTCATAATCGTAGGGGGTTATGTGGATACTAGTTTAATCTGCATGGCCGTAGGGGACTGTGTGGATGCTAGTGTTAGAATGAGAATTGTCAAATAAGAAATTAGACAAATTCATTTTAGGATTTTAATTTGCTAGCATAACCAGTATTCAGGTTATCGAAAGAATGCAAATATTTCATTAATATTTCTACACAAAGTTTTTCTTTTAGTTATAGATAGTTATTTTTTCTGCTGTTTGCAAAATCCTATAAAGAATGTTTCAATACAATTATAAGCAAACAAATAATAATTCATTTTTAAGTAGGCTATGGATTTCAAATTTCTTTTTACTGAAATATAGCTCACAAAAAATGGGATAACTGTTTCTAAAACTTTATTCTTCTACAATAGATATTAAGCGAGATATTTGGTGTGGCCCTCGTAAAATAGACAGTCTGTATATACATCTATTTCTCGGAAATCCCACTTTTTTTACAATTCCTGTTTTCACAGATTTATTTTGCATGTAATTACCTTCAATTTGGTATAGGTAACATTGCTGTATTATTTACTTCGACCTCGAATTCTAATTCCGGTGGACTAATAGCTGACGGCTGACTGAAGGCAGGATAAACACTTTTTAATTTAACAGTAACTTTAACAGCCATTTATAGTTGACTGGCAGCTATGTAACAGTAACATTTAACCCTGCCCTTAGTCAGCAACAGTTTTACCAAAATCGTCAACATTCCAATATCCAGATATTATTTTTTTTTTTTTTAGTGTTGCGCCAAATTATCTAGTCCTTTATCCTAGACAAACAAATAAATTAAGAGCTAAGTACGAGCCTGGACACAGATGCAATGTGATAGAATATCGAACCACTTTTGATTGGACATTTACTTTAGAAAGTAGTAAGTTCACTTTTTAAAATTAATATATTTTTTAAATTATAATTGTGGTAAAAATATTTTTAGAGTTTACAAATAGCAGAACAGTAATCTTTGAAACATAATAGAAACTCTTTGTATGAAAATATTGTTTTACAATCTTTCCTTTCTTTTGATAACTTACATTTTGGTCATATTAGCCCAATCAGCCCGTCATGGCCTAATGTTAAATATCCCAAAATTCATATCCGGAAACAAAAAATACCGTTGTACCTAAAGAAAATAAAAAAATCTAAGAAAGATTTGTGCTTCGATGGACGCGATCTGAAGTGGCGAATTTAACCTAAAAAATTTGGAAAATAGAAAAAAACAGTTTTTCGTAAATAAAGAAAAACTGTACGACTCTCATCGAAAAGAGATGAATGAGAAAGTTGTAGGTGCTAAAAAGATCTTTCGATTGCAATTTTTCTAAGTATCAATTGCGATAACACTTTTCGAGATATGTCGAAAAAACCGTCAATATAGGCTTTTCTTGTTTTCGCTGTATATTTTTCAAATTTATGTTTAAATACTTACTATCAACAGTAAATATACCTCACGGCAAGCCAAAAAAGCACGTTTTTGAAAAATTGAAAAATATCTCTTATTTTGCGAGATATGTCGATTTTTCGAAAAAGAGACGTTTTCGAAAATCGGCTAGACTTGCTCAACGGAGGGTTCTACAGTAACGGTCTTGGGCTCGTCTTCTTTATAAAGAGTTGTACTATCATGTTGTAAAGGAATTGTAACGGTTTTTTTAATTTTAAGCGTAAATAAGTGGCTTTAAAATAATTGCGTTTTATTAGGTTTGGTTTTTTTTAAATAATTTTGCCAATTTCAATTCTACAGAAATGACTTACTCGCGAATCGATTACTGAAGTGTTTTAACCAATTTCCAAAAAAACTACTTTTTTGTCCTACAACTTTTTGGAGCCCAGATAGTTTTTTCTTTAAATTGTAGAGGGTGCAATTTACAATGTACAGTGAGAGTGTTTATGGGGGTTAATGATGAATACCTATTAAAAAATAGCAATCGAAGGATGTTTTTAGCACCTGCAACTTTCTCATTTAATTTTTTCGGTTGGAGTTTTTTTTATTTACGAAAAACTGTCTTTTTCAACTTTTCAAATTTTTTAGGTTAAGTTGGCCACTTCCGATAGCGTCTGTCGAAACACAAACCTGTCTTAGAATTTTCTTTTCTATACAACCATATTTTTTGTTCCCGGTTATGAATTTTGTTGAGATAGAGATATAAGGTTTTTTTTTCAAGTAGAAAGCTGATTTTTTGTGTACAACTAGTAAAAATCACAACAACAACATATATTTTCCCGACACTTCAAATCGTAGTAGGTCATTGTTTAAAACCCGATAAATATGTGATTTTAAAGGCATTTTTGCGTTTTTGCTTATCTTTTTTCCCCTTAATTCCACAGAATAAAGATTCAATATTTTTTTGTTTATCTTCAATAGGTCTACAAAACAAGACCATCTGCGTCTGAAAATAATAACTAGATGAAGAGCAATTTGCAAAAAGCTTTTGCGTTATCATTATTTCGTAATTTTCAAATAAACCATGTACAAGTAAGTTATTAATACAACTAGTCCAATAATTATAAAAATTTCCATAACAAAAAATGTTATCTGAGATTTTTTTTCAGTAACTGTTGGTAGAGGGATTATACATCACAAAAGCACAAAAATCAGTTCTGGGGGAGCCGCGCAACCCCTCCAAAAAACCACCCCTTCGGTGAAAGAAGCCTTATTTTACTGATAACTCGTTAAGCGTTGAAGATATAAAAAAATTGCTCATCGTAAAAAATAAAGCTGGACTAATTTTCAAAAAAAAGTCCACTTGCGATTTTCTCGCATATGCCATGATTTTCGTTTATTTGAAATCTTTTGCGCATGGCCCATAGAAATTTGAATTGCTCGAATACCAAACAAGCTAGGAAGACAAAGTTATCCAAATTTTGGCCAATTTTTTATTGTTTCCTAAAAATAAAAAAAAGACCCAAACATCTTGCAAATTTAGCTCAAATTTTGTTTTCAATTTATATATCATATAACTATTGTTTTTAATCATTTGATAGTTAAAAGTTTGCATAAAAAATATCATCAAAAAATTGAATATACAGCTTTCTTTGATTTTTTTTTGGCCAACTTCAACATGCCGGTAAATTTGTAAATATGAATATTTTTATTCCTAACTTTTTCTGCATTGAAGTACTACCTTGAACTAAAATATAATGCATTTATAATTTATATTAAAGTCAGTTATTTTTTATGGGCCTGTGAATAGTTAAAAGCGCAAAAAATCAAGAGAGAACTATATTATATTGTTATTTTTATATACTAATGGAAACACAGGAGAGTATTTTATATCCCTTTTAAAATTCAATTTTTTCTATAGGCCGCGCACAAAACATTTCTAATAAACGAAATTTCGCGCGCATTAAAAATACAAATTTTGCAATTTCTGTCAATATCGATTTTCTCGAAAACCATGGAATATACAAGAAAATCAGAAGAAGACTTTTTTTAGGCAATTAGTCAAGCTTTCTGTTTTATGATGAGCAATTTTTTTATATCTTCAACGGTTAACGAGTTATCAGTAAAATAAGCTTTTTCACCGAAGGGGTGGTTTTTTGGGGTGGTTGCGCGGCACCCCCAGAACTGATTTTTATGGTTTTCTGATGTTTAATCCTCCCACTAACAGTAACTAAGGAAAATCTCAGATAACATTTTTTGCGAGCTTCTGTTGTAATTTTTACTTTATCGGCTGGACTAAACGTCTTCATATTACATTGAATTATTCTTTGCCACATGCAAATTATGCATGCCAAAGCTGAAGTGTATAGATGAAACAGTTTCCAATTTACAGCCTTATAAACGAATTAGCCTACTGTTTTTTTCAATCGGTCTGTACGAGACGAACCCTTACCCAAACTGAAGCTAATTATTTTGTAGATATATTTCATATCAAGGAACCACAGTCCACCAATTCTTAGCAAAAATCTAAATTTTACAAGTAAGGGAATTTTTCGAAAATATTTATTTATGAACAATTTGAAATCTATCCTATTGCCGAAATTTTTAAATATTTTTATATATATTGAACGTTCATAAAAAGAGCTAGAACTTGACGAAAAGAAAGTTGAGATTCGTTGGAAAACAACGGAGAAACCGGCTGTCAAATTTGTCAGCTTGTTGTTCAACAATTTAAGCGAGTAGGGATAACAAAATTGTTTAATATATGTTGTTTGTGATTTATACTAGTTGTACAAAAAAAATCAACTTTCTACTCGAAAGAAATCGATGATATTCGGGCTATCCCAACAGACCACATACCCTTCCATCTATTGATTGGGACAGTACGTGCATCTATCCTCAGATCCTACGAAACAATTTCTTTCTCTTAGAAAGTATAGTTCAGCGAAGACATGTTCTCACCAAAAACTATCTGCACTTATAGAATAGCGATCATATTTATTAAAAAACTGCTACAAATGTTGTTTTTGTCTGTTAACACAAAAATCAAAAAAGATGAAGAAAACATTTCTGCGTAAAAATATAATGTACATAAAATTGATTTTATACTTTATATTTTAATAGGAGTCATCGTTTTCGAGATAAATTGCTACAAAATACCTATAGTGCAATGAATGTGTCGGGATTTTGCCGTATTTTGGCGAATTTTTGCTGTAGCTACGAAACACTTCACCCTCCTTATTTGAGAGCGAATATCACGAAAATAAATCCAAAAGAGTTTTCACCCCAACCTCCGCAAACTGGCAAAAACCACCCCTTTTGATTGTTCTTTCGTGGCAATGCATGTTTGGAGGCAAATAATTTGTAATTTAACGGGATTTAGTGAAGGGACAGATTATGATAGGGGGAGGACCCTAACAACCCTTGGGAGTTGAAACAGCCCTGCCAAGGGGTGAAAAGGGGGAACTCGTCCAAAATGGAAGGATGTTTCAGGCAAAAGAGTGGGACTGAAGGCATTGTGGGCGAAATGGGACTCACTGAAATTCTTGAATGGGCTGTAGAGGAGAGCATGGGAAAGCCCGGATGTAAAGCAGGTGATTATGTGTCTAGTGATTCCCAGGCGTCGAGTAGCGAAGGTGCTCAGGAAGTGCACAATGGAACATCCGGTGGACACTTCGGTGTTAATAAGACCCTGAAGAAAATACGAGAACGATTTTATTGAATAAAAAGTCCTCAGCTTGTGGAGACTTGGTGTCGCAAATGCAAGATTTGTGCAGCCAGTAAAGAACCACAGACTGGAAGTAAGGGTGATATGAAGTAGTTCAACGCCGGGGCTCCATTTAAGAGGTTGGTTAACGATATAGTGAAGCCATCACTAGCCAGTGATCGAATGAAGGCTCGATGTGACTATAAGGGTAGTTCAGAAGGGTTCAAGGCGGGAGATCTGGTTTGACTGTACAACCCACAGCGAGAGAAAGGAAGGTCACCGAAACTACAACTACCTTGGGATGGACCGTACACTGTTATTAATGATGTCGTCTGTTGGATTCAACGAAGCAAAAAGTTAAGGAAGACATTCATTGAAATGTATTTTCGTACTGCAATCACATTAAAATATTATTGTCGCGCGCACTGACATATCCCATTTTCCGTTAATGTCACAAAATCCTTTTTCTGTAACAGTTATATTATGTTATGTAATACACATATATTACAAACTCCAATACAACGCAAATGATCTCTAAAAATTAAAATAAAATAAAACATACGAAGGGAGTGGTGGGAAAGAACGTAAACCAACGAGAATAGCAAATTAATGAAATTTTCGCGGTTTTAAAGCTTATTTAACATATTATTGAAAAATAAATACGATATTCGTGTTCCGCTCGTCGAGCTATCTCAAATTAAATACAAAAGGTTCTTCTTAGGTGAAAGGGGGGTGAAACAATTGCTTATTCTTGCTTTTCTGTCGAAAGTTGAAGTATTTGTAACATCAATTCCTGCCCCTGAGTGGAATAGGAACGATGAAACTACCCGGTTCTCATTTATTTTGTGGAGGCTGGGTCGTGGTTCGAAAATTAATTAAAATTTAGAATTGTTAGGCGCCAATAGCCAATTGCTCGATACCTATGCCTTACTGGTTTTCAAAATGTAATACTGTGGCTATTCAGTGGCCTTATTGTTTACATAGGTATCATGAGTTTTTAGAAAATTTATTATGAAAAACACAAAGTAAGAAAAATAAGTTGTATATTAAATTTTTAAAGACAAAACTAGAAATTGTAAATATTTGATAAAAATTTAGATATTTTATTAACAAAAAATTGAATTTAGAGGGTAGCTACCTTCCTTACATAATTTATATGTAGGAGTAAGAATGTTATTAGGCTGACGGCCGATGAAAAGTTAAAGATAAAAATTTACATTTGCTGAAGGCTAAAAATTATATGTTAATTGAAAATTCCACAAGAAGTTGAGCGTGTTGATGTTCAAATGAGAATGACACTCTCACCACAGATCCTGTTCACGAGCTGCCAGAGCGCCTCGTCCCACTCAAATCTCCTCTTCCCCTTCCTCTGTTTGTTACGTTTACTGATAAACGTTGAGACTAGACTGATTAATATGTTGTCGCTATACAAGTTCCATATCCAGTGACATGTGTGGATGTGGGCAAACAATTTCCTCCTGGGCTAAATAAGGTTATCCTCACAGGACCATCACCATCAAGCTGGTCACTTTAATTGACACCTAAGGCTTATCTTTGGCTGGTCATTACCACCTCTTCAAACTGGCACCTAATACTTCATCAGGCTGCTACTTAATACCTCAGGCTGGTACTTACTAGCTCATCAAGCTGGTACTTATTACCTCACACCTATCTCCAGGAATTTGAGGCTTTAAATCTGCGGCAAGACAGCACAAACACGTCTTGTTCTTGGCTTCAAGAATCGGAAAAATCTAATTTATTGTCTCCTCTAAAATAGCTATCAATTGTTGCCAACCGCAAAATGATAAAAAGTGTTTACTTAAAATTCTGTTTTTATTATCAAATCTACTTAATTATTGCACTATTTTACTTCCCATTAATAATTCTTATTTGTTACTAAATTTCTATCGAATCAAATTATTAATTAAAGTTATTGTTTAATTTTTACCAATACTTCTAGGTTTCTAACTAGTAAGAGCCGGTGGTTTGCTGGTAGAATAACAGATGGCGCTCGGTGTATATTTTAAAGATAGATTTTCGAGTGGGGATGAGGACTTCGGCAGCTCTAGGTTTCTGTGAACAAAAAGTTAATAAATTTAAAGTATCTGCTATTATAGTGGTTTTAAGAACCCCATAATTAAATTATATATATTGTAGCGTCCTGGAACTTTAGGACGGTACATATTCAAGTGCAATACCTGCAAATCTCAGCGCTGTAAGCTAAAAAATAAGGTCTAGAGAATTAAAAAAAAATTATCTCAAGTCCTGAAAGTCGGAGGGACTTCATTTTTTTTAAATAATTCGTATAAAAATGCCAGCTACACGACTATCAACTTTACATTTCGATACACGAATAATTCCGTTTGTTTATTACGAAGAAATATGCATCATCTTCAACGGAATTTATAGGCACTTAATTGAAATATTTCACTTCGGCTTTGAGTTCAGTGATAGTACGTCTTGTAAAAAGCTTTTTGTATAGTTGAAATCGAATCGTCTCATTTTGGGAAACTCAAATGATACTGAAATCACTTTTTTAATATACTAGTACATTTTTCGGAAACTATTCATACGTCGGAATTCGAGTTGCGGTCACTTTTTAAGCACATTATGACGCATATTTCCTGAGATTGTTGATACTATACGTTAATTATTGCAAAAGTTATTGCAAAATTAAAAAAATGTCAAATTTGACGTTTTTGTTTAATTTCCCAGAAATCTAACAAACGGATTTTGATTCAGCGGGCACCATTTTGTAGGTTTTTTTTAATGTCTGTAACTCTTGTTTGAATCTTTTTCGATGAAAAAATTACATTCGCAGATAAACGAGAGCAACCGACTTTTTCTCATTGCTTCGAACATAAAACATCCGCCATTTTGTGTCTGCAACTTTGTTTTGGATGCATTCGTTTGAGAATTAATATTTCACATGTACTGAATATAATCCTGGTGTTTTTTTTCTAATGGGAAATTACCTTTAGAAATTTTCCTACATTGATTGGCCTAGCAGTGGAGTGGAAGTACTATAATCAAAAAAAATATTATTTTGTTGTTGAAATAGTCTTAGAATGTCATAATACGTCGAGATTTTAAATTTGAACGAAAGAAACATTTCTGTCTGTCGGTTGGTCGGTCTGTATCTTCTTTATGCTCGCGTTTTCTCAGGAACGGTTTAAGATACTGTAGCGCGCTGGCGCCCCCCAGGGACTGGACTGGTAGTTCACGATGAAAGAACCTGAAAATTGAATAGACATTTTTAGGCAACCAGTAATACACGCCATCTCTTCTGGAAGCCTGTAGATGGCTCTAGAGTTATACATTGTTCTAGATGTATATTCTCGAAAAGGTTAGTCTATGCTACATTTTTCTGGATGTTATTCTGTTGAATATGTAAGGCGCGATTCACAGCGGAGGAGGAAGAAGTTGAAACGTGACAAGTGAGATCAGAAAGTGTAAATATCAAGTACTGTAGTGAACAAAAAAAATATTACAAGTCATCTAACGTATTTTTTCTAAAATCTAGTTACATCTAACTTTAATTTTTGTGACATTGTCAGTTAGTTGTCAAAATTCATCCTAGTAACATTGTTAATGGTTATTTTAGTCCAGTGGAAGTGTATTTTAGATAATAAAAATCTTGTGTAGTTTGTAGCAAGGTATTAAATAAAGTGTTTATCCCTTGTTGAAATTATTTGGAAGCCACGGATCCTGAAAGGTGGTTTCAGGGGTGAAAATAGGCGACAATGCTGTAATTTGGTACACGTATGTACTATAACGAGATCTGGAACTAGAGCTTATTCCGTTCAAGGGTTGGGGGTAAATATTGGTAAAGGAGTAAAGCAAGCAAGTAATAGTCGAAAAACTTGGAATTTGGTGTATACAGGGTGATTTACCACAACATGCGGAAAATAAAATGGTGTACTAGTTTTCTACGTTGGACACCCCCTGCAAAATTTTAGAGTGATTCGAAATAATTTAGTATATTTTTTTGCATTAAAACTTGTAATGAATGAGCCATGGAATTTGATTACCCCTTGCCTCAATTGTTTACACATATTTACGCGTGTGCCGCTTCATGTCTTTTTCAAGCGATCAGAAGTTGTTTATGTATGGTCAGTTTCTTTCCGGCTTCTGTCTGGATTTTTACGTTTTGAAAATTGTATTCGTAGATCGATACCGGCCAATATGCCAGCGTTTACATCTCATGAATACTGCGATATGATTTTGACTTATAGTGCAGTGAACGAAAATCTTGCAGCCGCTGTACGAGAATATGAGAGAAAATTTCCCGGCAGGCGTGTGCTAAATGAAAGAACAAGGAACCCAGATATCTCCCCTATGGATTTTTTTGTGGGGTTACATGAAGAGTTTGGTGTACGCTAAGTCAATAGACTCCCTAGAACAGTTACAACAAGCCATTGAGAATATTATCTGTGCTTAGAACAGTGCATTGAGTGTCAATGGTTAAACATACGAACATGTTCTTTTAAAAAATAAGGTAATTTTTGTGTCATATTTTTTAATCTTTCATTTTTTATAACTCCTCCCGGTGGGGACAACTAACATAAATTTTCCGCATGTTGTGGTAAATCACCGTGTATACTAGAAATCAAGGTATCAATTTTCTTTAAGACATCTGCTACTCTCACTACCACCTCGAACATCCCCACTCCATTATTAGAGGGGTAATCAACATAAAATTGTATTTTGGCTTGTGCATGTAAACAAGAGTTCTCAAAATATTTTCGGACATCAGCCACCCTTTATTACCGCATCGGCACCGATTTTTTAAAGTAAGTGTTCAAAATCGTTTTCCAAATATTCGACTGGGGAAATTTTCTTCTTTCACTTCCCTCGCATACCGAAGGGAAGTATTGTATTCGAGAAAAAATCACCCTCCGAGACTTTTTTCGAATTTTAACGTTTCAGATCACGTAGATTACGAAAATATAGGTTTATCAATTTCGTCAGTGGGTCTGTCTGTCTGCTGGTGCATTAACTAAAAAACTGCTTAACGGAGAGCAGTCAAATTTGGTAGGTAGTTGACGCTACTGTCAGCGAAGAAATGGTTAAACTTTCACTGGAAAATATACAGGGTGGACCGTCTAAAGGGAATAAATAATGAAAAAAAATTTTTTTTGCTCAAATTTAAAATTTCCACGTTTCATGACACGCTAAACCTATTTCAGAAAAAAAAATTTGAAATTTTTATTCACCAAGATTTTTGAAAAATTTTTTACCACTAAAATAGATGAAAATTTTTTTTCTTTCTTCAAATTTAAAATTTCCACGTTTCATGGCATTCTAAACCTATTTAAAAAAATATATATTTTAATTTTTTTTTACCAACAGTTGAAAAATTATTTACCACTAGATTAGAATGGAAAAATGTTTTTTCTTTGTTCAAATTTAAAATTTCTACGTTTCATAGCGTTCTAAATCTATTTAAAAAAAAATTTAGAAATTTTTTTTACCATTTTAGAAAATTCCACGTTTTCATGGCATTTTAAACCTATTCAAACAAATTAAAAAAATGTTTTGACATTTAAAAAAAAATTAGAACATTTTTTTAATCTATTTATCACTACTTACTACAGAATAGATGAAAAAATTTGTTTTGCTTAAATTTAAAAATTCCACGTTTCATGACTTTCCAAACCTATTTCGGAAAAAAAATTTACATTTTACCATTTTGGAAGAAAATTTACCACTAGAATAGATGGAAAAATTTTTTTGCTCAAATTTAAAATTTTCACGTTTCATGACATTCTAAACCTATTTCAGAAAAAAAGATTTGAACATTTTTTTTTTAACATTTTTGAAAATTTTTTTACCACTAAAATAGATGGAAAAAATTTTGTTCTTTGCTCAAATTTAAAATTTCCACGTTTCATGACATTCTAAACCTATTTCAGAAGAAAAGAATTTTGAAAATTTTTTTACCAACATTTTTGAAAAATTTCAAAAAAATGAAATTTTTTAACCACCACTATACTTCCACTCCACTACGTTAATGTGGAATTGAAAATGTGACAGATGGCAATAATATTTGACATTATACTTTTATTGAAAAATGTACAGGCTTTTTCTGTTGGATGAGCACTCTGTATATTTTTTGACCAAAACTTATCAGGTTTTCTTTGTAATAATAGTGATAACTATATTCCGATTATTATTTTCAATGTCATTTCGTAATTATTAATTTTTTACAGTGACCGCCATGCACAAATAAAGAGGGAAGTTCTGTGTAAACACCTTTACCGATTTTTTTTGCTTTATCTCAGAAACCACTGGTTTTTATATAAAAGTGTCCTCTAAAGAATGTACTTAGAATTAAACATACTTTAATAATGTTATATTTCCAAAGTTCCTGTCATCGAAAAATTTCTTTCCTCGACAATGGCAACGTTTGAACGACAAAATAATGTCACCAAGAATCTCTAACGACCGGTTTTTGCAGAATTTGAATATATCTGTTCGTTACCACGGAAACTGCCTCGGAGTTTTATGCGAGTCACCCTGTAGATCTCAAATTACCTCTTATACTTCCCTGTTCAGAGTTGGCATCATTTTTCCAAACACCTTGTATAAGAAAAAAATTGTTTCATTGGATCGGATCGGTTGCACGTACAACTATGATGAGCTCCCGCAATAAATGTAATTTTGATTAATTTCTAGATAAACCAGTCCTTCTTAGCTTCCCTGATCATTATAACAAAGCACGTTTCATGATACCACCCTATATGATCAATTCTGGTGTCTATAATGTGACGCTTCGCGTAACACATCTCACAGATAAAGGAAGTACTGAACAATTTGGTGCAAGTGTAAGTATTATTATATTTATTATTGTTCAACTGACAACAACAAAAAATGGAAAATACCCTGAAAATTCTTGAAAAATATTTCAGGAGTAAGAAAATTATTAGAGTGGAGTCGGTTTACGAAAGGGGTGGATTTTTTTTAAAGATGGGTACAGACCCTGCGGAAATAGTTTGTCATGGCGAGTATAACAAAACCGTGAAATTTCCAATAGTGGATGGAACCATGTTTTTTGGCAGAAAAGGGGTATTTCGGACATTTTAAGGGTCTATTTGCAGTTTTAATTTTTTTTGATCACTTATAGGCCAGCAGAATTAGCTCATGGGAAGGCTAATCTTGGATGAAATTCCTTACAGGTAACCACATGGTATATTCGATGTATTCGTTGATAAGGAACATACCTGTGAATTTCCTCCCATTTTACAGTGGGGGAACATTTTTTAATTCACGTTTTTTTGCGCAAAAATCACGAAAAATCGAGTTTTCTAAGCTTAGCTCTAAGCCAATTGACAATAGCCATATTTGATGTTATACGTTTCGTAGGTGATATAAAGACAGTTCATTTGCCATCCGAATAATTTAAATCGGTTAATAATTTTTTTAAATAATCGAAAAGAACTGTCGAAAAAATCTAAAATTTCAATAATTTTTAATTCCGTGAAACATTTTCTTATCTCCTTAGAACTTGGTGAAAACATGTCTTATGTAACCCTGGAGCTACCATAAAATTTTCATAAAAGAATATTTATAACTTTTCGAGAAAATTCATTTGTGTATAAAAAAGGTCTGAAATGTTTAATTCAATCTCACCCAGTTCCCGTGACTCATCCGGAGCTCATTTTTTTCGTTGCGACGCCTAGTTTACGAATACATTGTTAGCATAATGATTTTTTAATATTTTCATCAACAAAATGGCGTTTGAAAAAGTACGACTTTTTCGGACAGAGTTTCTTGCGAATATCTTAATAGCAAATTAATGTACTGGCATAAAACTTTCATATTCTGGTAGCTCGTATTTTTACACGAATTTGAAAAAAAAAATTATTGTTGTAAGATGTTTAGAAGCCGAGATAATTTTTTTAGTTGTTAATTACGCCATTTGTTTATTTATTAACATAGACATTTGAAATTTACATAGTAACTAGTTGAAGACTTGATTTTTGTAACTCAGTGAACTGTCACGTATAATGTTATGTATTAAGGCACGTAATGTCAATTTTTGACGTTTCTGTTTTGGTGAAAATTTTTGCACGTATTGATACTCTTCGTACTGTTTTAACTAGTAGATGAAAGTAGCAACGTGGTATCTGTGTGAAAATGTACTAACTGTCTTTTCCGATTTGATCAGTTAAAGTTCAATTTTCAAATATACTGATTAAGAAAATGGTGTGCTCGAATTAGGGCTTGTTAAATTCTCGCGATTTTATCCAAATAGCTATGACCTCAATAATTTCCAGAGAGAAAAGGAACATAGATGATATTTCGATGGAAATTGTGACAGTAAATACCGTTTACCAGATTTTAACTCAGACAGTCTAGTCATTTTACTGAGTTACAAGAATTCCTGTTTATCCCTAAAGGAGGCAGATACTTAAAACATATCGTCCATTTTGTTTATAATAACAACTTTCATATATTTATTTGCTTCTATAAATGTATAAAAGTCCAGGGATTGAGCATAAAATCTAGGTGAAATAAAATTAATTAATTATCCGTACATTTTGATACTTAGAAAATTTTCCGCATCAACTCCGACAAGATACCACGTGGCCGAGCTAAATTTTCACACAAATGCACCGAAATTAAATGTTGCCAACTCTTCACACATATATGCTGACCGCTCCTATAAGCATGATTTTACTGTAAATAATTGCTTGCTATTGCTTGGTATTTGCACACCGTTTTCTTTGCTTACTACTTACTGCTGTTTTTACCGATTTATTTATTCTTATATTCTTACTTTTGCTATCAATTAAAATGTTGATACCAATGTACCTGACACATTTAAGCTCTGGTTATTCCGTTATTTATTTATTCGGTTTTCTCTTTCATTGTATTATTGAATTTTATATGTTAATAAACTTTGTTATCTACCAACACGTGTTTTTTACTGCTGAATGTGAGTGAAAGTCTAATTTGCCATCCAGGACCCCTGGGCATAACCGTTTCTCCACTGTAGGTATCCCAGCCCTACTGCAACAGGCGCTCGAGATAACCGAAATCACGCTTAGCGTCAAAGTAACGCTTCCACTTGTTTATGGGCTAGACAAACGGAAGAAAGGACGTCACAATATATTATTTAATAATTTTCTTACTTTTTATTGGGTATTTTGCCACTGAAAAATATTTAAACATTTTAATGAAAAAACCTCTGCGCCAAACGGATCAGACAGAGGTTGGTTCTTGAATACTTGACTATAGCTTTCATTTACAGTTTTTAGTTTATTACATTGTTCTAGTTTATATATTTTTAGGTGTGAGACTTTTTGAAACAGTCAAGTATTCAAAAACCAACCTCTGTCTGATCCGTTTGGCGCAGAGGTTTTTTCATTAAAATTTGTAAATATTTTTCAGTGGCAAAATACCCAATAAAAAGTAAGAAAATCTGAATATGCCACAAATAAACAATTACAGACAATATTTAATAATTTATTTGAATATCAATCATGCATACACCTTTCCCTTTTGTATATCCGCAGAAACCCAGTAAAAGGTACGTAAAATTAATACAAATCAAATTTATAAAGTGTAGTGTATGGACTAAGGTAAAAGTATTTTTAAACGTATATTATAAACCACAATCTTGCTCTTTCATTAGTTTGTTATTAAGTACTCATTCGGCACTCCGCTCCTCGAATAAAAGGCAAAAAAAATGTTTTATTTAAATTGTTTATAACAAATTTATTAACAATATTTCAACAATGTTAATACGGTAGTTAATATTTCATCGTGGTACCCCAAATAAAAAAAAACCTCGATATGGCATCATAAATGAAGCAGACACATCGATTTTTTTTCGTCGGAATTTGAAGTCGCTTGACCAAAAACGTTAACGTGGATACCTGAGGGCGGGACACGAAGACTCATTCAGACTGTAGTGTACAAACATTGACATTACGACCCTTAATACATAAAATTATACGTGACAATTCACTGAATTACAAAAATCAAGTCTTCAACTAGTTACTATGTAAATTTCAAATGTTTATGTTAATAAATAAACAAACAACTAAAAAAATTATCTCGGCTTCTAAACATCTTATAGCAATAATTTTCTTTTTAAAATTCGCGTAAAAATACCAGCTACCAGAATATGATAGTTTTATGCCAATACATTAATTTGTTATTAAGATATTCGCAAAAAACTCTGTCCGAAAAAATCGTACTTTTTCAAACGCCATTTTGTTGATGAAAATATTCAAAAATCATTATGCCAATCATGTATTCGTAAACTAGACGTAGCAACGAAAAAAATGAGCTCCGAATGTGTCATTTTTGATGACGGGAACTGGGTCAGATTGAATTAAACATTTCAGACCTTTTTTATAAACAAATGTATTTTGTCGAAAAGTTATAAATATTTTTTGATGAAAATTTTATGGTAGCTCTAGGGCTACATAAGACATGTTTTCACCAAGTTCTAAGAATATAAGAAGTTTTTTCACGGAATTAAAAATTATTGAAATTTTCGATTTTTTCGACAGTTCTTTTCGATTGTTTAAAAAAATTATTAACCGATTTAAATTATTCGGGTGGCAAATGAACTGTCTTTATATCACCTACGAAACGTATAACATCAAATATGGCTATTGTCAATTGGCATAGAGCTATGCTGAAAAAACTCGATTTTTCGTGATTTTTGCACAAAAAGTCGTTAATTAAAAAATGTTCCCCCACTGTAAAATGGGAGGAAATTCACAGGTATGTTCCTTATCAATGAATACATCGAATATACCATGTGGTTACCTGTAAGGAATTTCATCCAGCGGTTTTTCTAATTCTGCTGGCCAATTATACAGTTAGTTAAGGAACGAAAATTGTATCCATTTATTTTCATTATTAAAGGAACCTCCAGTTCAAATTTGGGGCAGATCCCCCCTTTTGATATAGATATATACAGATTCGGAAATTGTGGTTGGTTATATGTAAACGTGTATCTGCGCAGGTAAACCACGCCTTACCGTAGATGAACGTAGGGTATTGGTATTCGCTCATAGCATCACCGCTTGGCTTCGTCGTTCATCCCACGCATTCTGCTTTCAGTAGTCTAGAGTCGGGTACAATTTAAGCTGACTTGTGTCATGGCCGCTAAAACGTTTGAACTAAGACTTTATTTGATGCATAAGAAATGCTAGTAGTTCTCAAACAGTTCTTTCCTGTAAGAAGAAGAAGAAGAAATATCTTTATTTAGGCAAGTAACTTATTGCAAAAAAAGAAAAATATATATACAAACACACACATATACAAACATACAACGTATATGTAGGTAAATACATATAAATTATTCGCTAGTTTAATCTAATCTATAAATATAGGAGTAGTTAGTATAATTAATACAAAAGCGTGATATCTTCAAATTTATCTAATTAAAGACTTATTTACGTATTTGAAAGAATAATTAACTATATATATAAAAAAACGTAACTAGATATAAAGCACCCTTACAATGTTTTAATATGGTTAATTAGGTAGGTAGCTCTTAAAATTTGCCAACGTTGTTGCATCTTTTACTTTTTGAGGTAATAAATTATATTGGTTTAGTCCTTTAAAAAATAAGGAATTCATGGCTTTTTTGAATTAGTTCGTTCAATATGTAAGTTGTTTTGATACCTAGTGTTATACTCATGAATTTCGCGATTAAAAGTGATAAATGATCTGAGATAGGAGGGCAATAGACCTTTTAATATTTTGTATATAAATATCATACTGAAATAATATAATCTGTTAGTTACTGATTGCCAGTTTAATACTTCGAGCATTAAGTTTATTGGAGTGTATTTATTACATCTTAGTATGATTCTCATAGCACGGTTTTGGAGTTTCTGCAATGCTGATTGGTTGTTCTTATCCAGTAAAAATAATAATGACGAACAATAGTTAAAATGTGGTTGAATGATCGTATTATAAACAAATAGTCTACTAGCCATTGATAGATTAGCAGATACCCTATAAAAGAAAACTAGTTTCTTTCTTATCTTTTTTTGAATATATTGGTAGTGACTTTTAAGTGAAAGGGTATTGTCAAGAATAAATCCTAGGTATTTAAACTCTGAGACAATTTCAATTGGACTATTATTTATTTGTAAATTAACGTTATTAATATTTATATTTGCATGTTTATATGGTGTTGTAATTAACATAGCCTTGGTCTTATTTGTATTAAGAATTAATTTGTTAATATCAAAGTATTTTTTTATATTATCTAGCTCGATATTCATTTTCTGTATGGCTGACTCTAAATTTTCATCTGATATTACAACTAATGTATCATCAGCAAATAGATTTAAAAACGTACAATTAATTGATAAGTTTATATCATTAATGGCAATGGCAATGGCCCGAACACACTACCTTGTGGCACTCCATACTGTGTTTTTAAACTATCTGAGAAGGTGTTATTTATTTTACATATTTGTGTTCTCTCACTTAAATAATTTCTAAACCACATACGGGCATTGCTAGTTATCCCATATTTCCTTATTTTTTTAAGAAGAATTGATCTATCAATGGTTTCAAAAGCTCTTTTCAAGTCAATAAAGACTGCAACTATATATTTTCCATTGTCCAGATCTTTTGCCCAGTTTGTAACTGTTAGCTGTAAACTAGATACACAAGAGTGATTAACTCTGAAACCAGACTGATATTGCATGAGAATATTGTTGTCATTAAAATATTTAACTAATTGGTTATATGCAGCTATTTCTATTATTTTCTCTATTGGTGGTAAAGAGTTTATGGGTCTAAAATCGTTAGCCAGATTGCTATTAGCTACTTTTGGTATTAGAATTACAGTGTTCAATTTTAACTGTTCTGGAAATTGTCCCGTGACGAGGGATGTCTTTATAATATGTAGTAATATAAGTCCCACTGAGTTTATAGTGCTTTTAATAAGTTTTGTATTTAATAACAAACTGGTGTCTAAATTATGTCTTAATTCTTTAACTATTTTACTAACATCTTGTATACTGATTGGTTGAAATTCATTTAAACTTGACTTACCCTGGATATATATGTTTGAGTTTTCTATGTTATCAACTGTGTTTACAATTTCTTGTATGCTATTAATAAAATAGTTATTAAAATTGTTCGCCAATTCTATTGGCTCAGAAACTAAAATTTGTGTAACTGTAACAGCAATGATGTCGATAAATAATTATAAAAAAATAGGAAAGATGTTGTCATAAAGTGTTAAGATTATTAATTTAGTAAGTAACTTCGTCATTTTAGTGGAGTTGTGATAATACAGTGTCCGCCATAAAGTTGCCTACATATGGGAAAGAATTGTATTATTGACATTTCTAAAAAACTCTATTGGGGTTCGATTAGGCATGTCCGACAACAAAAAATTACATTTTGACACATGTCATGTGATCACCGGTTTAGCAGGATTGTAAAAAATAGTTGACGGTGATACCGAAAAATGGGTCAAATTGTTAAGATATCGAAAAACTTTATCAAGAAAAGTGCATAGAATACTACAAGGACCCCATATATAAATGGAAGCAGATATGAGGAAAATAAAGTGCACATTTTACCCATACCATTAATTACTATATGAAAAATTCTAGATTCTTGTGTCTATTTCACAAATATTTGATTAGTTTCAACAAAAACTTGATGTATTTTAGTTGAATAAAGGTATTTGCATGTAAAAAAAGAAACGAACCCCCAATATATAGTACAGGCAAATTAGCCATTTAGGGTAACAAAAATTAACAAAAGGATCATCTCTGGTATTTAAGTAGGCAGTAACCTGGAGAATGAATAGAATAGAATAGAATTTTATTTCGTAACAGTGACAATAAATTTTACAATAGTACAATTTAAGTTTGTTACATGTCCAAAAATCCTGCAAACAGTAAGAATACATGATAAAAACAGAATAAAAAGTAAGATACTAAAAACTAAAAAAAACAATTGCTACTAATAGTACAAGAAATACAAATTACAAATTAAAAGAACAAATACTTTCTTACTTAAAAGTTGTCACATTCACTTCCTCTACGGTATAGGGTTCTGCACATATTAAGTGGTTTTTTATATTATTTTTGAAAATCTTTATAGATGTAATGTTTTTCAGTTCGATAGGTAACATGTTATAAAGATACAGACATCTATAAAAACAGCCTTTTTCTAAGACTGTAGTACTATGAATTGGATAAGACAAAGTATTTTTGTGCCTTGTTCCATAACTATGGTGTCTAATGTTGTTTTTGAACTCCTTCATATGTTTGAAAACAAAACAAAGACATTCATAAACAAAAAGAGCCGGGGCTGTCAACAGATTTAATGCTTTAAAATGTTTACGACATGATTCATTTACTTTTAAGTTGGATAAGATTCGTATTGCTCTTTTTTGAACTATAAATATTTCATGAATGTGAGTGCCACCCCAGAATATTATTCCATATGACATTAAGCTGTAAAAATGGCCATAATAAGCTGTAAGAAGTGTATTGTTATTTACTACTTTCTTCAGTTCTCTTCATGAGTAACAAACCGTTTGTACATGATACCTCCACTCCATGTGTGCATCAATAGTCACCCCTAAAAATTTTGTACTTTCCTTGTAGTCAGTGTATACGTTGTTTATTTCTATCTGATTTGGGAATTCCGTTTTGTTTCTACTGTGTTTGAACAAAATACAACTCGTCTTATCATTATTTAATATCAACCAATTTTGCTGAAACCATTCGGATATTGTTTGCACTACATTAGATGCTTTGGTCTTTAAACTATCATACTCTTTATCAAAAATTAGAATATTTGTGCCATCAGCATAAGATGTTATATAAACTGAGTCTTTATTTAAATACTGTTGCAAATCATTAATATATAATAGAAAGAGTATTGGCCCCAGCACACTGCCCTGTGGTACACCTAGTAGGACCCTTTGGGTCCTGGAATAATACTCTGATGAATTTGCCGTAATACACACTTTTTGATATCTTTCATTGAGATAAGAATTGAACCATTTATTCGCTATTCCTCTTATGCCTAGCTTATCCAGTTTACTGAGAAGTGTATTGTGATTAACACAATCAAAGGCTTTTGATAGATCGAGAAATATACCAAGAGCAATATATCCATTGTCCAGATACTCCAGTATTCTTCTGACAAAATCAAAGGTGGCTGTTGTTGTAGATTTATTTTTCTGATAAGCATGTTGACTTTCAGTTATAATATTGTATGATTCTAAAAATGGAATTAGTCTCCTACACATGACAATTTGAAGTAACTTGGAAAAGGACGATAGCATACTTATGGGTCTATGGTTTTCTATTAGGGATGGATCCCCTTTTTTGTATAGAGTTTTGACAACAGCTGTCTTTAATCTTGACGGAAAAACGCCGTATCTCAGAGATTGATTTACTACATAAGTCAAAGGTTCAACTATGTACCAGCAGATTTTCTTTAACATGATATTGCTAATATTATCATCACCACTAGAATACTTATTTTTTAAGCCATTAATGATATCCAAGATCTCATTCGGTGTTACTTCAAATAGGAAAATTGAATTAGGATTAGAAGTGATAAGTTCGAAGGTATTATTATTAGCAGGAATCGTTCCAACCAGATCCGTAGCCATATTAACAAAGGCATTATTAAAAATTTCACTCGCTAGTTGTGGTGATGTGATAATATCACCATTATCATTAATTTCAATGAATGACTGATTATTTTTTCCATCTTTTCCCTTTTCAGTGTTTACAATATTCCAAATAGTCTTAGATTTATTACAGGAATTATTAATTTGTGCTTCGTAGTAATTAGACTTTTCATGTATAAGTAGAGTAGTATAATAATTTTTATAATTTACATAAGTTTGTTTTGTGACTCTACCTTGCTGATACGATTCGTGTAATAAATTTAACGTTTCTTTGGCATTATAAATATTTCTTGAGATCCATTTACTTACTCTTTTTGTTTTTTTTGTATTTTAACAGATTTTAAAGGAAATGATGAGTTGAAGTAGTTTAATAAAATTCGAATGAAAACATTGTACATGTCATCAACAGTTGCGGCTTCATACACTGATAGCCATGTCTCTTGCACTAGTAGACTATAAAAGAGTTGGTAGTTTTCTGTACTGAAAATACGCCTGTATTGACATGTTTGGGTTTTAGCAATTGCGTTGCCTTTAACACGTAGTAGCTGAGCAAAGTGATCAGAAATATTTACATCTAGTACCTCTGTTTTACATTCTATCAGATTTGAAACAAAAATATTGTCGAGACATGTTGAAGTAGTTTTAGTTACTCTAGTAGGCAAATTTACTGTGATTTTTATATTATAAGAATTTATCAAGTTCATAATCAAATCTTTATCCTTGGTATTCTTTATAGACAACATGTCAATATTAAAATCTCCTGCTACTATCACAAATTTCTCATTCTCAGTGGCCAGCTCTAACAAACAATCTAGTTTATCAATAAAGATATTAATACTGGAAGCCGGAGGGCTGTATACAACACATATCACATAGCACATACCCCTAATTTTAACCTCTACTGCCGTACATTCTAATAAATAGTCCTCGCTTAATGCATTTATGTCTTCGCGAATGGTTGTAGATAATGAATTTAGAGCGTATAACACAACACCTCCATGAGCACTTCTTGCTGCTCTACAATAGGACGAAACTAATTTATAGTTTTCCAACTGAAAAGCAGCAATACTAAGACTATTTTGCCAATGCTCACAGAGTGCTATAAAACGGGCGTTTAAATCGCTTACAGCTACATTAATATTATTTACACAGTTTGAAATCCCTTGAACATTCATGTGAAACAGGCTTAAGCACGTATTCGAACCTTGGTCTTCTGTTTCGGAATATTTGATAAGTCTCTTCGACTCTAATTGCTAGATTTGCATTGTTTTCCTCTCTTCTAGATTTTTAATTATCTGGTAACATGGACAGTTTGGATCGGTTACTGTGTGGTTGGTTGGTAGCGATTTCTTTAATCTTTTATTTGTGTCCACAAAGTTAATACACTTTGAGAAATTTGCTCTACATTCTGATGTTTTGTGAGAATCCCCACAGTTGTAGCAGGTTATATTATTTTCACATTTGACTGCAATGTGGCCATATCTTGCACATTTGAAACATCTCACAACTGTAAAAAATTCATGGGCGACACACCTTCTCCAGCCGGTATTTAATTTTGCATGTTGACATATTTTATTTTTAAGAGTGACATCAACAGTAAGGATGATATTTCCTTTGTCGATTTTACCTTTCTGTTTGTATTTGGAGTGGACGATAAAGATTGAATCATTAGTAACATCTATTTCATTTTGTTCCCTGAGAGAATTTATAATTATTTCATCTCCGTTAATAAATTCTTCTTCGACACCCCTTATAATGATTTTCGGATTTTTCTTTTTGCCGTCGATTACACTATATGTGTTACCAAATTCTTGTTGAACTGTTTCCCTTATTTTCTCCTTGGAATTTGTGTTACTACAGTTTATTATGATCGCGCCCTCCTTACCATCCTTTATATTTTCTACTGCAATGGCCATACTTTTGGGATCAATTTTTCCTTTTAAGTCGCTTTTTGTTTTTGCACTTTGTTGTTTTTCTATTGGCTTTACAACCAGAACTTCGGTATTCTTATTTCCTACTGCATTTGCATAAGTTCTCGTATGCGTTGGTTACCTCACTTCTGAGACTTCATTTAACAGTCTATTAATTAAAACAGTTTGATCATTTATTTTCTCATCTTGAAAACGAATTTCCTTATGTAACTTTTTTATTTCTTCAAGAAGAATTGATTCCATATTTTTTAATTTGGTGCTTAATAATTCATGTATAGGAGGACTTTGACATTTTTTACACATAAAGCTAAGTATTCTACCACTTTTTAATTGTAGCACTCTGACTTCTGTAGAAGAGAGACCAATACAATCCTGACAATATGTTTCTTTACAGTAATCACACGCAAATGTGTCCTTATCAGGCGGCTTCTTACATATTGCACACATCATTTTACTAATTGAGTAATTAAAATAACCCCTAAGAAATAATTTAAGTAAGCCACTGGAGTGCTGTCTTCAGAAAAAGAACTACAAAACACATGGTGGAATGAGACGATGCATTCTTTGCACTTCCAAGTTCCGGGAAAATTCGGTTTTTTTACTCTAGCGGCCAAAATAATGAAAATAGAGAAAAAAGTTCCCAACAAAAGTTGTAGCTCGTCTCTTTCTCTGCAAAAAAGGTCTTTACACATTTTTGTCTTACTTAAGCCGTTTAGAAGATAAATCGAGTTTTCCACTTATAGTTTTAAGCCACTTCGAAATTCGCGAAAAAGGAGAATTCTCGGGGAGTTTCGTACGACCGGGCCGATGGATAATTCTTACTATTCAGAGCCCCTAAAAAAATTAAAATAACATGGAATGTAGAGAAAAGTCTCAGCTTTAATGTGGAACTAATAAAAAAATTCATAAAAAAACTTTTTCATAGAGAAAAAGTGTCAGAAGATGGCTTAATAAACTTTGTACAGTTGATTCACAGATTTATTAACATCTTTGCCGGGAGTCGTTAGAATGATAATTCATTTTGCTTGTATATTATTATACAATGATGTATTAATCCAAATAATGTTTTATTGCTATTACTTTTGTTGGAAAAATATGCCTTGCAATTAAAGTAGAGGGTATGTTTCTCATCGATCAATCACCTTCTAATTTTGGAGTTCAATTCGCTATATCTTAATTAATAATAATAGCACAGTCTTAATTTTCGGATTATAAGTACAATAATACATATTCTTTCGAATGACTTTGGAGTTTGTTCAAATGCGTGCAGTACTTTTTGAATTTGTCTACATTATTCATAAACGTTCTGGAAATGCACAATTATACAGTAAAATATATACAACTTATTTGTTTTCTAATATTCTTCAATGAAGTTTTCACAAAATATAGGTTAAAGTGAGTGGGATCGAATCCATGTAGTGAGAAAGCACCCATTGTTACGGGAGAAATAGGCAGGATGCATAAAACTCAAAGATATAAATGAATCAAGTGATAAAGTTTACTAAGCCATATTCTAACTCTTTTTTCTTTATCATAAAAATTTGTAAGAATTTTGTAATTAGTTTCACATTAAAGCTGAGACTTTTCTCTACATTCTATGTTGTTTTCATTTTTTTAGCGGCTCTGAATAGTAAGAATTATCGATCTATGTGTCTGGTCGTATGAAACTCCCAGAGAATTCTCATTCTCTGCGCATTTCAGAGCGGCTCAAAACTATAAGTGGAAAACTGGATTTATTTCCTAAACGGCTTAAGTAAGGCAAACATTTGTGAAGACCTTTTTTGTAGAGAGAGACGAGCTACAAATTTTGTTAAAAACGTTTCTCTGTATTTTCATTATTTTAGCCGCTAGAGCAAAAAAACCGAAAATCAAAAAGATTTTCCAAATTTTTTTGAATTTTCACGGAACTTGGAAGTGCAAAGAATTCTACAGGTTATTGCCTACTTAAATCCCGGAGATGATCCTTTTTGTAATTTTTGCGAGGTTTTTACAAAATTTTGCCTTCATTGCCTGTACTAATAGTATTTTTTAGAAATCTCAATAATACAAATTTTTCCCATATGTAGCCAACTGTATACGGCGGACACTGTAGGTGTATAGGTTCGGGCACAAATGAAACTGATAACAAAAAACGAATTGCCCAATTCAGTCAATTACAATGAGTTATCAGAAAAAGAAATCAAAGGCTAATATTGTTACAGTTCAGCAAGAACCAAGGGGAGGTATGGGCATTTCTTGCCAGGAAAGGATAGAATCGTAGTATTAGTAGGGGAAATGATGCTAGTAAAAATAAAATATTTCATACAATATTTTTACTTGAAACTTGGTATGATGCAACTAGAATGCTATATTTATAAGTACATTTTTTTCGGTCTATTTTGATTAATTCTTCATTGTGAAAGTATAGATTAATGAGCGCGCAAAAGCGTAGGGTCCGAAAGGAGACCGAGAGAGAAGGGCGCTGTGATGTCATGGCGCACTGTCGCTGCAGCCGCGCTCGGCTTTCGTAGACTCTTACTTGCAAATTAGATAACTCGGCTTAGAAAACACCTATCAAAATGACTTATTTTTAAATAACGTGTTTTCTTCTGAACTTTTCGATGGTGTCATCGGTAGCGACTATCGGTCGAAATTTCGTTTACACCATCGGAACCATCGGAAAGTTCAGAAAAAACACGTTATTTAAAAGTAACATTCATTTTGTAGGTGTTTTCTAAGCTGAGTAGTCTCATTTACAACTAAGAGCTTACAAAAGTCGAGCGCGGCTGCAGCGACAGCGAGCCATGACGTCACAGCCCCCTTCTCTCTCGGTCGTCTTTCGCACTGTACGCTTTTGTGCGCTCATTAATCGATATACTTTCATAATGGAGAATTGATCAAAATGGATCGAAGAAAAATGTACTTATAAATAGTAGTCCGGTATATTTAGACATCGGAAGGTAGAAAACTTCACACCCAGCTGAAAATTGGTAGGATTGTTCAAAACACCATTATAGATGAACTCAAAAAAGTCCTCATTGACCTGATACCTGGAAAAAAAAAATTACGCGGGGTCAAAGGTCACAAAAATGGGTTTATCGCGATTTTTAGTAAAACGGTAAGTTTTATTATAAAATTAGCTCAGACGAAAATTGTAGATCAGATAATTATCTATAAAAAATGTCCCAATTCTTTTTTTCTTAAAAGCCACCGTTTCTGAGATATGACGATTCAAAAAGTTGGAAGAGTTGTAATCGTCATAATATGTATAAGTACGTCGCCACGTATATACATCACTGAAGCTGTAATACAAGTAAATAAAAGCTCAATCGGAAATATATTCATCGAAAAGTTTATCCACTTTTGCAAAGTATCATTTTTCAGAAGGGGTAAAGTAACAGTTTTTAAAATGTTTGAAAAACAAGATTTAGTTCTATGTGCTGAAGTTTTTAAAAAGAATAATTCAACTCCACAAAAAGTTATCACTAACGGAATTCGCTTTCTTCTTTCTATGTATGGAGCTCCTAAAAAAACTACTTGTTTAGATAAGTTTCGATATGCTTGTTTCGTTAAAAATACTCGAAATAAAAAACAAGGGCAATTAGCTTGCCTTCCTCCAACCTCAGTGGCTGCTCATCAACATCTTTTTCGGGTATATTACCAAATTCAAGTGTGGCTTGGTTATCAGTTAGACCCAAAAGACTGGGGTTGGAAGTTGGTCGACAATACATTAGAACCAGTTCAGACTTTACTCCCACCTGCGCCAGAAAAACTGCTAAACACAATTTTTTGCAACTGTAAAAAGGGATGTAGTGCTAAATGTGATTGCAAAAAAGTTGGACTGTTTTGTTCTCTAGCATGTACAAATTGTCAAGGTCGGTCGTGCTCCAATGTTGAATCAGCAATAGTAGAGGATTCGTTTGATAGCAACGAGGAGACATGCGATGCATCACTATTGAGGTAATTTACTTGCACCCAGGATGAAAAAGAAGAACAAGAAGAAGAGGAAGCAGAAGCATTAGAGAATTATGAATCAGGCGAATAAATTTCCCTATTTTTTTTAAATTTACGCCGCTGTTATCATTCTCAACCCTTGCTAATATCTTTTATTATTCAATAGTTTCAAATTAAACAGAATCACGAGAGACCAGTGGAATAGGCCTACCGGGAAAACCAAGTTACCTCAAAGGTGGCGTGGAAACGTGTGCATATTATGACGATTGCAACTCTTCCAACTTTTTGAATCGTCATATCTCAGAAACGGTGGCTCTTAGGAAAAAAGTATTCAGACATATTATATAGATGATTATATGATCTACACTTTTCGTCTGAGCTAATTTTATGATAAAACTTACCGTTTTGCTGAAAATCGCGAAAAACCCAATTTGTGGTCTTTGAGCCCGCGTAAATTTTTTTCCAGGTATCGGATCGATGAGGACTTTTTTGAGTTTATTTATAATGGTGTTTTGAACAATCCTACCAACTTTCAGCTGGGTGTGAATTTTTGTACCTTCACTTCTATTTTTTGGTATAATTTGACCGGATTATAAAGCATATTCTTTATAGGATTTTGCAAACAGTGGAAAGAAAAACTATCTATGAGAACTAAAAGAAAAACTATATGTAAAAATATTAATGAAATAATAATAATAATAATAATAATAATAATAAAGCATTTATTATTTACCCAATTTGACACATTTAACAATAGTAAATTATACGTGTTTACAACAGGTAAATAAAAGGCGAGTAGTTCAGTTTACTGACAAGCCAGTAAACTGTTCTTCCACTATTGCCTATAAATAATATCAGAGGTAGATAAATTAAATAAATATAGGTACTCATATCGAAACAATCATAAAAAAAAAATTTTAAAAAAAATACATCAAAGTAGAATTAAAAAGAGGCAAACTAGAGCTGAAGGAGGGAGGAGAGTAGGAAATGAGAGGAAGAGAAAGAAAAGAAATTAGAAAAAAAATGAAACAAAGAAAATTAAAGAAGGAACAAAGTTTAAAAACAGAGAAATTACGGGAAAAGGTAAGATTTTATTATTACTGATTTCGCATTAAATATGTTTTAAATGTTTTTTTAAAACTTACACACGAAAGGGTGAGTCCATTAAAGGGTAGCGTATTTATAGAAGTAGCAATGTTATAAGAGAATGACCTTTTGAATATTTCCTTACGGTGTTGTGGTATGGTGAGAATATTTCTTCGTCTAATATTAATGTTATGAATATCATTTCTAAAAGAGAGCTTGTTGAGGAGATAAGGTGGCGATCTAAACTTTAAAATTTTATGAAAAAAACAAGCCATGTGAAGTTTGCGGCGATTGTACATATTCAGCCATCCTGCAGTTTTCAATTTATGAGATATTCTTTGACGGCGTTGAATTCCAAAAATTAAGCGAAGACAAGCATTTTGTACTTTTTGTATGCGCCGGGTCTCGATGCTGTCAATACAGGGGCCATAAACCACATCGCAATGATTAAAATGGGACAAAACTAGAGAATCACATAACATTTTTTTTACTTCCATGCTTAAAAATCGTCTCTGGGAATATATCATTTTCAGTGCAGCGTATGCTGATCTTAATTTACTCGTAATATGCTGTTTAAATCTCAATTTATAATCAATAATAAGACCAAGACTTTTAGAGCTGTTATTGAAGGCAATTGTATCATTTCCAATCTCTATATTAATTTCTCTCGACACAAATTCACGAACATTGTCATTGCAAAATATTATAGCAGATGATTTACTAGGGTTAATTTTAAGTAGATGATCAGTAGAAACTGACACTAAATTCTTTATATCGCTGTTAATTAAATTCCTATATTCCTGTAGATCTTCAACATGAAATGAACAATAAAGCTGTGTATCATCAGCATATAAATGGTAATTGCAGTGTTGCAAGGACGTGTGAAAGTTCGATGTAAAAATTGTAAACAATAACGGTCCAAGTATACTTCCTTGCGGTACACCTGAAACTACAGTTAGTGGTTGTGAAATATTATTATTAAGTACTGTTTGTTGAATTTTATCCGACAAGAATGACAAAATTAAACTGGAGGAATTTCGTTCAAAGCCACAAAAGTGTAGAATTGAAAAAAGTAATTGGTGATTTATCATATCAAAAGCTTTTGTATAATCTAATAATATTAATACACTTATTTTGTTAGTGTCAGTAGCTCCAATGATGTCATCAGTTACGTCTGCAAGAGCCGTAGCACAAGAGAATCCAGATCTAAATCTCGACTGCTTTAATGGTAGAACATTGTTGAGATTCACAAATTCTCTAATTTGCAATTCTAAGATTTTTTCAAAAATCTTTGATAAGACAGGTAAAACACTGATGGACCTTAGGTGACTCAATTGGCTAGGTTGACTGATTTTAGGTAATGGAAATATTAAAGCTATTTTCCAAGCTTTAGGAAAGTAGTGTGCATTTATACATACATTATATATGTGAGTTAAGAATGGAACTATATAAGGACAGCATAAATGTATTAAAGTTATATTTAATTTATCATATCCATAAGCTTTAGATTTTATGTTTTGAATGATTTTAATTACATCTATATCAGAAATAAGTTTAAAAGAAAATAAACCATCTATGCCTTCTTTAATATTGGTATTATAAAAATTTATTAACTCGTCTTTAGGTCTATCATTATTATTAGAGGAATTGATAAAATAATCATTAATAGTGTCCACATTACTTAACTGTTCAGGTATATTAGCCTTTTGATTTTTAGTAATATTTAATTTTTTTAATTCACCCCATTTCTCTTTAATATTACAATTATTAAATTTATATCTTAAATAAGCCTTCTTTTCAGCCTTAATAGCTGCATTAGTTAAATTTCTAAGTTGTTTATAGTACACCCAGTGGCCATTTTGCCCTGTTTGTTTGAATTTTACCAAGGCTTTATCACGTAGTTTCTGCATAAATTTAATGTTATCTGTTAACCACGGAGCATATTTTCTTTTGGAGCATTTTATAGATTTGATAGGTGCATGCGTATTGAATAACTGCAAAATATTATCAGTAACAAATTCAATTTTATCGTCAATATTATTCATACAGAAAATATCATTCCAAGGTATGTTTTCTAAATCCATTTGAAAATGTTCAAAATTTATATGCTTTAAAGCTCTGTAATTAAATATTCTCTCCGGTTCTTCCATAACATTAAACGTTATAGTGCAGTGAACTAAGAAGTGATCGGATATTTGTGCATCGACTACCCCAACGTCACAAACATTTTCAAAATTTACCAGAATTAAATCTAGCAATGACATGGTTGTATCGGTTATTCGCGTGGGTTCGTTGATTACTTGCACAAAATTAAAAGTTTGATATATATTTTTAAATTGCGCAGAGTAGTTAGCAAGCATATTAATATTAAAGTCACCTAAACACACTATATTGTCATAATTTGCAAAAATATTGGAAAACGTGTCCTCGAAATAGTTTAGAAAGGAATCATAATCGGAATTTGGTGGCCTATATACATTAGCGATAACAAGTGCCTGATTTTCTATTAATATTTTGATTATAATAATCTCTATATAATCACTGGTTTCACTTAATAAAATAGTATAATTTAAAGTGTTCTTTAAATACAGACCTACACCACCTCCTCGAACCAGCCGGTCTCGCCTGACAAGAACATAGTCATTCATACTTATAACATTGCTGCCAATACCTGGATGTAACCAAGTCTCAGTGACCCCGATCACATGATAGTTTGAATTTAAAATGCAATCTTGAAACTGATTAAAATTTGCAGTAAGAGATCTCACATTTATGTGTGCAACGTTCAGGTTCATATAATTCGTACGAAAAATATGTCAACTAACAAAAACAAAGCGTAATTATATGATTTTAGATAAATAGTGCAGCTAATCTATATGAGTTTTTAATCAACAGGTACGGATAGTGAACACGTAAACACAGATCAGCGATATAAATAAGAGAGAGAGAGAGAGAGAGAAGAGAAAATAGTGAGAGAAAGAGAGACAGAACTAATGTAAACTATAAAAATATAAAATAAAGAATGATACCTTGCACGTGTACAATACGCACAAGTAGAATATACCTACTGCTAATAAACATAAAAAAAAATACATATATATATTTATATGTTAAACTCTATTAACCAAATCGTAAACTGTTTAGCAAAATTACTTGTTCAAATATACATGTAGTGGCAAAGACGCACGTTATGCATATAGGCAGCATTCTTTCGATAACCTGAATTCTGGTTATGCTAGCAAGTTAAAATTCTGAAATAAATTTGTCCAATTTCTTAATTGACATTCTCATTATAACACTAACATTCAATATAGTCTCCTACGGCTAAGCAGCATAACCAGAAGTCAGGTTATCGAAAGAATGCAAAGATTTCATTAATATTTTTACATATAGTTTTTCCTTTAGTTCTCATAGATAGTTTTTCTTTCCGCTGTTTGCATCCTATAAAGAATATGTTTCATTACTATAAGCAAACAAATAATAAATATTTCACTTTTAAAAAGCATTCTAGTTGCATCATACCAAGTTTCAAATAGAATTATTGACTAGAACGGTTGTTAGAGATAAAAACGTGAAAGTGGCATATCTCGGCTCCCATTGGTTTTAGAAAGAACTTTTTTTTCTAAATTCATGTTTTTTTTAAGCGCAATTCAATGCACTTGGTTGCAAATCTTTAAACTGAACATTCGCGGAGGTACGATCCCCAGCAACGGTAATTTTTCCGTTTTTTGTAAATAAAACATTAATTTGCTAATAAAGAAATCTGAATTTTTGAACATTCGAACATACTGATAAATCCAACCGATTCCAATTGGTTTCATGTCGATCCGTTTTTTTCCGTCGAAACGGCAGCACTTCCAATTTTCAGCTTTGGTGATTTGGGATAGGCCGCCATTTTGGATTGGAGAGTCGGAGTTGCGAGTACTGAAAAGTGGAGGGAGGTGTTTTAGATTTCTTATTCTTTCACTACTTACCCTGTTATCTACTGATTGATCTAATCTGCGGCATGTTCGTACCTTAAGTATGGTATATTTTGGGGTGGAAGATCAGTCGACCTTAACAGTGGCCGATTCAAGTTATAACTACGTTACCCGTGACTGTATAAACTGGTATCAGGAGTATTTCAGTCTTAAACTGGATAGACAATAGCCAACTTTTTTTTCAACTTAAACATAAATATGCTAAAAATCAAGTTGTATAAAAGAACTTTATTTGCAATATAAATTTTTGCAAATTCAAAAATAAGTAAAAATTTAGCCAGAACTTCCACATCTATTTTAGGTAAGTACAAAACGTCATTTTAAATAGGTCCCTACTTGCATTAAAAAGTGATTTTGTTCACTAGCTCTTACTCTTTTTCGTTTCAGTGTGCATTATTTATGAGAACAGAACGACCTATACCACACATAGCTGGAGGGAATAAAAGAGTTGTGCCTTTCGAAGAAACTCTTGTACTCATTGGAAATGGCTCCATTGATGCGAACGTCCCGAATGGAAGAGTAGGCAATCTTGAGTACAAGTGGACGTGTTATCTTACAGCATCAGCTGCTAGAACTAACTTTTGTAACAAAGGAATTGTATCCAATAGTAAGTATACACTATACCAAATCCGTGAAAGGAAGATAGTAATAAATGCACGTAGCACAGTGGGCTAGAATTCCAAAATCCTGGCGACAAATCGAAAAAGCAAGTTCGTTATATTGTGTTTAAATTCGCATAGTTTTGTAAAGCAGGGTTCCCTGCATATAAGACTGAAAGGACAGCTACCTAGGTTTTCTAACTGCCGTTGTACCTTAGTCGGAACTTGGCCATCTTCGAGTGCTTAACGAGAATCGGTCCCGAAATACTTAACGTGCGTATGTTATGAATTCTTGTTATCACAGGGTGTGATTTTGAATAAGAAAAATGGAGGCTACTCCTGAAGGTAAGTAAAATATTATCTATGCATTGAAATTCAATATTTTTTATTTCTTATTATGGAAAATCAATGCTAACTATACGCTTGTAATACAAACGCCCGTGTTAAGGTAGCAAAACAAAAGTATGAAAATAGCTTGTATGTACAAGAGATGTTACTCTAATTAACAATTTAGCATGTGGGAATTGTTTGTGGAATGAGAAATTAATAAGAACTAGCTGCTAGAAACTGCTTATTTCAGTGAAATATGCAAAAATAGAAAGACGACGTGTTCTCGGAGCATTCTAATTGTGCCTGCGTCACAGCAGGTATTCATTCGCGATACAACAGTAAGTCCCAACCAAGGGGGAAAATGTATATACCTGGTGGACACTAATGACCAGTGGAAGGAAAATTATATATAGTGTCTCAATTTTCATAAAATATATTTCAAAATCAGGGAAGAGTGGATTGGATTCATCATGAAATGCATAATCTCATCTCATACACGCCGGAAGAAGCAGGACGAGAAGATATTTTCAAAAAATTTTCCTCATAAATACCTACGTGCAATCAACACGTCCGCCAAGTTTGAAAAATTCGTGCAGTATTTATATTTTCAACCCTTACAACTCACCCACAGGGGTTGATATATTTTTTTATTTTTCTCATAGAAATTTACTTATCGAAAGTACGTAAACTGAGTTTCAAAAATATCGAAGGTTGTTTATACGTTCAACCCCTATATTTCACCCCCAGATGGTGTAAATTTTTTTAACTATTTTGCATAGGTATGCGCAATAAGTACATTTGCAGAGTTTCAGAATTTTAGTCAGAAATTGTGGATTCTAGCCCATTAGCTCATTTGGAAATATTTCTTATTAGTTTATATTTCAAATAGTAGATGTGCAATAAATCAGAGTTTTATCACAATGGCTTCCCATTCATATTATCAAATGCAGCGCATTGCAAAACGGGGTGTGGCTAAATGTGATGTTAGAGAAGTCATTCCACAGATCGGCAGCTAGGAAGCCCCATTAATAACTATATCAACATGTAGGTAAGGCTAAGAATAAATGATATATCTTATTGCCATTGACCATTCTAGAGTTTAGATCAGTTGGGATAGCCCGAAAATCATCGATTTGCATTTTTCTATCGAGTAGAAAGCAGATTTTTTTTGTGTAAGTAGTAAAAATCACACAACATATATTTTCCTGACAGTTCAAATCGTTGTAGGTCAAAGTACTTTCTTGTTTGTCCATACAACTCTGGACCTGACAGTTTGCACAGAAATCAGAATATTTAAATCCATGTTTGACACATCCCGCAATTATTTTTGGAATCTTTTGTACATTTACATCTGATGCTTTTTAAAATTTCATCAGGCAATAGTTTACCTTCCACGTGAAGTGGTTTGTAGGAATGCTTGTAAAGCAAGCAGACCCCATGTAAACGTGGGGGTCTGCCTTAACCAGCCAACCAAGTGGATCGGGGCCACAATAACTCCCAATAACTCCCCCCAAGTCAAGGTGGAACAGTATAAGCCAAGTACTGCATGGCTAAGGGGAAGTTTAGTTGCTATTATGCGGACTCCAGGGCACCTGGCGCACTCTGGTTTCAATTATGCCTGTCTGGGGTATGCGGGGCACTGACTCGCATTTCCTCCGCTACTCGTGGAACTATTATGGAGACAATTAAAAAAAACACAGAGACCGGTACACCCCAACTGTACCAACAGAGGCTGAAGAGCCTATGGAACAGAATAACTTAATAAATCCTGGCTTATCCGAGGATGAAACCCTCCTTAAAATTAGCGATGAAGACATCGATGAAACCCTCAGTGCTCTAAAACTTAAGGAGCGGAGCTGTCAGGAAAATGTTCAAATTCCTATTGGCGAAGGGCACCCCTAAACAGGAAGCCCGGCTGCAGACTCTGAAACCCTGTAATACAGGGGCTGGAACCTTTGAGAAAGGGCTGAAGAGGGTCCGTTCAGAAGAAAGCACCCCAGAAACTAATCCACAGAAGCGGGCCCAAAGGCAAGTAGGGGCTAAACCAAAGCCCTCAATGTCGGCCGCAAGGCGCTCCTCAATCAAGTGGCTCGGGGAATTGGAGTGAAAGTTCTCTCCACTAATTTCCCAGAAGAGCTACTAACTGTGGAGCAAATGAACGCCATCCAGGACTCTTGGATAAAATATTTGAGCTAAAGAAATAGGCTACTGTAAAGCCTCAGTTCTACAGCTCCCATTTTAGACCAGGTTGGCTGGCTGTGATTTGCGCTGATACAGCCACAATGTAGTGGCTAAAAGGAGTAATTACAGGGCTAAAGACATGGGAAGGTGTATCACTACGGGTCGCTGAAGAAGCAGAAATGCCTCATATAGAGATTCTGGTGGTACACCTACCATCCACTAATCAGGATTACTCTAATGAGAAAATTCTGAAACTCTGAGGCACAAAATGAAGACCTCAACGCAACCAACTGGAGGGTGCTCCGAAGGGAAAGCAATGACAGTGGAACTAACTTTCTCAGCAGACTTGCAGTCAGTCGAGAAATTAAAAGCAAAGGGCTATAGGATTAGCTACAAGTTCGGTCAGCTACAGCTGAGTATTAGAAGCAAAAATCCTAAAAAAGCCCGAGACCAAGGTTCTCAGTTCTCAAGGTGAAATGCCAGGTAGATCCTAAGGAAAATGTCAGCATGCCAGTTAAAAAGCCGGAGGTCAAAGGAACACATGAGACCTTTTCGAAAGGCAAATAGGACCCAATATACAGCCTAACATAGACAAGACCAAAAGGGCCATAAAAAGACTCCAAGTCGCCAAAATGACACCAAACCTTAAATTTCTCCAAGTAAATCTCCACGATGCAAAAGCAGCTTCAAGCGTGCTTAGCAGGAGATTTGTGAGGGAAAAAATAAACATAGGGCTAATTCAAGAGCCCTGGGCATATAAAGAACACATAAAGGGACTCCCCACACAATCATGTAAGATAATTTATTCTACTTTGCATGAAAATCCTAGAGCAGCCTAACTGCTCGACAAAAGCACTAATTTTGTTCTCCTTTCGAAGTTCATAACCAGGGACCGTAGCTGTGGACGTACCTACCCAAAGTGGCAAAAGGCAGGTCGTAGTTGCCTCTGCCTACTTTCCCGGCGAAGACCGAAGCCCACCCCCCAGAGGAAGTAGAGGAAGCTTTTTGTAAAATTGAAATCGGACTACCTCATTTTGGGAAATTCAAATGTAACTAAAATCATTTTTATGATTAAACAATTGAATTTCTCGGAAACTATTCATCTGTCGGAATTCGGGTTGCGGTCTCTTTCTAAGCACATAACGTTGCATATTTCCTGAGATTGTTGATTCCATAAATTAATTATTGCAAAATTAAAAAATGTAATTTTTCGATGTTTTTCTTTAATTTACGAGAAATCTAACAAACCGATTTTGACTTTTTGGGCGTCATTTTGTAGGTTTTTTAAATGCCTACAATTATTGTTTGAAACTTTTTTCGGTGAAAAATTTAAATTCGAACATAGACGAGAAAAACCGACTTTTTGACATTTTTTCGTACGTAAAACGTCCGCCATTTTGTTTCTGCAACTTTGTTTTGGATGCACTCTTCTGAAAATTGATGTTTCACATGTACTGAATATAATCCTGGTGTTTTTTTTATGGTAATTACCTCTAAAAAACGATCTTATTCTGCTTCATTTGATCGGCCTAATAATGTGAAATTTTAAGTGCAGAACAAGAATATCGAGTACAATAAAAAACGTATGAAAGCCATATTAAAACAAGTTAACCAGTGTACTCTTCGCCGACTTACTACACTTGTTATATAATTGTTGGACATTCTATAGGATACTCTTCGCAGTTTTTTGTAAATGGTAATAGTTTCAAACATTTTTGTTTAATTACAAAACAAAAAAATTTCTTTTTCATGTAAAAAATTAATAACTTTTTATTTATTGATCGATTTCGTTAAAAAACAATAGGCTTCTTCCTCTAGCTAACACTAACGTACTGTCCAAATTTCAATACAATCGGACTTTCCGTTCTTAAGTTATCTTGCTTACAAGAAATGTGATGGATGGACAGATGGACAGATGGACGGACGGACGGACGGAGGGACGGACGGACGGACAGACAGACGGATGGACATTTTGAAAGTTGTTCAGAATTCGATCACCAACACAGTGATATGAAATTTTTTTCTCTACGAGCAATATTACCGGTTTTAGAAATGTGCAGATCGAATGCAATATACTCTTCGTTTAGTATTTGCAAAGAGTATAATACAAGGAACAAGCCTATTGCACGTCTGCTCGACTACATCATATATACAAGGGATAAATTATATCGATAACGCGGAGGTCTTTGTTTTTATACCATTATAGAGAGGCATAGCAACGGACATCCCTGGTAGAGATGCTGAATTTATAATATTTTCAATTGACAATAGAAATAACAGGTGTCTCAACAAGAGCGCCGGATTTGAATTTGCTGCCATTTGGTTTGTGCGATTAGTTCCGTGTTCATTTGTTGACAGTTGTCATGTACAAACTACGCGATTAGAAATCATGCAGCACTATTCAAACGAGCAACGTTTAATTATTGTGAAAACACACTACATAAGTGGTGAAAGTTTTTCGGAAACAGTTCGCAGATTACGTGCAATTTTCTGTCGCAATAATGCACCAAATGAGTTGACAGTTCGCCGTTTACTTAACAAATTTGAGACAAAATTCCATATACCTATTAACTATATACTGGTAACACGCTATAAGCCACTATTTACGGAATTGAGGCTAGAGAAGGAGATAGTTTTCCATCTCTATGGAGGACTTTGGATCCAACGCGCACGCTCCGACGACACATCGCGCTTTTGTAATAGGTCAGCGGCCATGTGGCCAATTTCTCCGATTAGATTGTGACCATTTGCCTTCTACATTCAGTTGAACGGTCACAATCTCGCGTCACTAAGGCATGCGCACCACACCCAAAGTCCTCTTAAAGGATAGAGAGACAGGTTTTCCTTGGCGTCAAGTTACGAACGAAACTCATAGTATATAGTTAATATGTATATGCAAAATTCACGTTGATGGATGAGAAGACCACTGTGGGTCGCCGTCCTTGTCGGTCGCTCGAAACATAGCCGCAGTGATGGAAAGTGTAGCCGAGAATCTAGACACTTCCATTCGGCATCGTGGTCAAGAATTGAACATTACCAGGCCCACTCTGCAACGAATTTTAAGAAAGGATCTTCATTTGCATGCATATAAGTTTCAATTAATGCAAGAAATCAAGCCAAGGGACCATGCCCAGCGACGTGGATTGGTTGATTGGGTGCTGGAGCACCATGAAATTGATGCGGATTTCTGTAAGGAAATCATTTTCTCCGATGAGGCACATTTTCAACTAAACGGGTATGCAAATAGCAGAACTGCCGAATTTAGGGTGCTGAAAATCCTCATATAATACTGGAGAAACCAATGCATCCACCGCGAGTTACTGTTTGGTGCGCATTTAGGGCTGACGGAGTGATTGAATGGACTAGTTTCTTTGGGGTTATCTGAAGGACAAGGTGTATGAGAATAAGCCACAAACAATTGAACGGTATGCGAAAAAGTGATCCAGAACTTTATGAAGAGAATGACCATGTGCCAGAGGCCCCGGTGGCCATTTGCCGGATGTCGTGTTTCATGTTTAATCGCAACTATTCCCCTTCACGTTGAAAAATAAATATTAGTTTAATTTAAAAAAAAGTGTTTTTTTTAACATTCAATCCGGCGCTCTTGTTGAGCACCCCTTTACTATATAGTAAGGGGTCCAAAGCATTAAAAATTAAAATGACCCATTCCAACAAGGTAAATAAGTTTTGAGCTCGCATATCGAAAGAGGGTCCTAATGGGCATCAGAAATGGCTTGTTGGACTTTTGTTCAGGATTGCACAATTTCTCCACAAGAAAAAAAGATGGCGGAATGTTATTTCAAGAATTCGTGTTTTTAAACGTATACCTCTCGCTAGAAAATTAACTACATGCGATATTGATCTGATTTTTTTTCCTTACATACTACTGATATGAGCGCATATGTCTGTACTAGTAGAGTTTCAAAATCACTTACGGCTTTTTTCTAATTAAATCCTAAATCACAGGAACGAAATTTGTGTGTTTGAAATTTCGACGTGCGGACAACTACATTAAATGTTTAATTTTCTTATATATTATATGCGAATGAAATATGGTCTAAAGATCAACAAAGTTTTTGCAAAAAAAATTAACTCGATATCTCATACAGTTTTCGAGTTACAGATTTTTTAATTCGATCGTAATAATGTCTTGTTATGATAACGCGCAACGTGACAGCTGCGGCACGATTCGGTCTGTGTAATTGTGTATAGACATTACGACATTAGTCTAATAACTAATTTGATTAAGGTATTATATTACTATTAATCAGTAGATCACCGATTGTCTGAAAATTAGACAATCATTTATGTGTTATGTTACAACTACGTGATTTTAAAATAGAGTCTGTTAAAATACAGATGCAGAAATAATGGTTTAATGATTACTGAAAAAAGGAAACTTTGAAGTACGTCCAATTTGCTTAGAAAATTTTCAGTTACGTCATTTTCGCTTAGAAGGACAGTATATATCGAAAGGTGCAAATACAGTATGAAATCGTCAATAAATTGTACAAATTTGAGATTAAAAAATAAAAATTGTTCGAAATTTCATATTTAAGAAAATGTATGGTATGACTTAAAAACCCATCAGAATTCTATGAATTCGCCATAACAGACACAATTCTTATTCTAAGCTGAAATTACTTTATAAATAGTAACAAATATAAAGCGAATAATCTAGAATACATTTTAGAATATTGGTGTAAATAAAGACGTACGTTGCCAAATAACGTGAACTTGCAATCATGAAGAAGGGAACACAATAATATTTGCGCAAGGTGTGTTTAATTTTTGCAAAATAGAAAACCTACAAAAATTGTGTGGGTACATGACAACAAAGGGTATCTTAGGATACTACTTACTACTGCTTAGCTAGCAACTGAAGAACCTAGCGAAGCAGGTTAAGACCCTGCTCACTGCGAAATACTTTTAATTCTAAAAATTATCCACAAAAAGTGGTTTAGACCCTTACCTAACACAAAATCCTGGATTTATAACAAATTTTCTAGACTTGAGAAGCAGTTAACAAAGCACATAAAATTTTAGTGTCCAAGTCCAAGCGATTTTCCGATCTCCTTCCCAATTTACCCTTTCCCAAAAATTTGGATATCTGATAGAGAATAACCAAATAAAATCACAAATGATGACAAAAAGTCACAACTGGTTCTAAAGAAAACAAATAGTGGAATTGTAAAGTAAAGTGTGATTAAAAATGTGCGTCCACTTGGTGTTTTGTTGCATGTGCAGCCTTTCCTAATAATTGTTTTAAGGGCAGAAATAATACAGAGCAGTTTTTAGCAGACAGTGCTTCTTAATAGTAATGCATATGTAGTGGTTTGTCAATGCTTACTGAGCTGTGTATACTTATTATGCATTATTATTATTATTATTACTTATGTATATATTACAAGTTTTGTCTACGTTTTTATTTTCATATTTGTAAAATGCTATATTATTTGTACCACAATAATGATATACTTAATAAATAATATCTCCATACAACACCTTCATAATTAATAGATCGAGTAAATCATCTGCCAAATGAGTTTCTTTTTACCTATTAATATTTTTGCAAAATTGTAAAAATGTAAATAATAGCACAATTTCAAAAATGTATTGGCTTACTATCTTAATGCATTGCACTTAGCCAGAAAACAGCCGCATGCTAACGGAAATACCACGAATCTAATTATGATTTATTTTAAAAAGTCGGTAACTCAAAAACTGTATAAGATATCGAGCTAATTTTTTTTTGCAAAAACTCTGTTGATCTTTAGGCCATTTCATTCGTATATAATATATAAAAAAATTGAATATTTAATATAGCTGCCCGCACGTCGAAATTTCAAACACACAAATTTCGTTACTGTGATTTAGGATTTATTTAGAAAAAAACCGTAAGCGAGTTTGAAATTTAATTAGTACAGATATATGCGCTCATGTCAGTAGTATATAAATAAAAAAAAATCAAATCAATATCGCATGTAGTTAATTCTCTAGCGAGAGGTATACGTTTACAAACACGAATTCTTGAAATAACATTTCGCCATCTTTTTTTCTTGTGGAGAAGTTGTGCAATCGTCAACAAAAGTCCAACAAGCCATTTCTGATGCCCATTAGGACCCTCTTTCGATATCCGAGCTCAAAAATTATTTACCTTGCTGGAATGGGTTACTTGGCGATTTTGACGGCTTTCGAAGGCGTGGACCCTCTACTAATACCCAATGCATGCAGTTTTTTTGCTCACTAGGTCCCATTGCTGTAGTCATTAAAAATGAAATATATACAATTTTTACTTTTATTAACTCCTGTTTCAGATTCTTCAATGACGGTACGCGCGTCAAAACTGGGTGCAGCGTTCACTTTTACATTGTCTGTAAGAGTACGTGGTAGTAGTGATTGGCAAAGTACGAGTCAGAGAATAAATTTTAGGAGGCATATCAGTCTTCTGGAAGTGAAGTATGCAATTAAACATCAATCGCCAGAGAATTTCTTCTCGTGAAAATGAAGTAAAAGGTTTCCGTTTTATTTTAATCGTTGGATTTTATGATTTTGAACATGTACCTAGTCCGGTGCATTTAGACGAAAATGGTGCGTTATTAAGGAAATACTTTGAACCTCACGAATTTAAACAAAGTGTTTTACATCGTACTTTATACACGACCAACTTTACACTGTAAGTGTGCAAATTCAAAATTTTTGAAAAAAATCTATATTTTATTGAAAAAAAATTGAAACTCTAATAACGACAACAATTCGAGTGATAAAATTACGATAAAATTTAAGCAGGAGTTCTTTAAATTGAATTTTAGGTAAAAAGGTGAATACCTCAGTTCTAGAAGTCCGATCGGGACAAACAAGAAACCAAAATCTTCGTAATTAAAATTTGAGTACCTACGTACATAACGTACAAGATTGAAATAAACTGGCGTTTTTTTTCATTTTAACGTCCAGGGACGTTATGAGTTCCGATCGGCTTCAAACTTTCAGAAAATATACCTTTTGTTGAGAACAAAACATCCTAAAATTTTGGGCAATAGGCTTTAGGAGTCCAAAACTCAGATAAGTATACCGCGTGGCCACGAGTCAATGTACGCCCCCAATATTTTGGCTGTTTTTGCATTTAAAAATTTGGTTTTTAGTACAAATAAATTAGACAATAATAGGCTACTTTTAGACTAACAGGAATGAAAATAATATATTTTCTTGATCGTTTCTCATTAAGCATAAATTTCTAAGTGCAACAGTTTTTTCAGATGTAAAAAATTCCAAAAAATAAGTGAGATACGAACATTTTTTAAATTTTTTCAAAATGGGCGCGTCAGATGAATGCGATGTAAGAAAGTTACTAAGTCGGCTATGGAAATTATTAGTAAGGTTGTAGACTTGTCTGTAGAGCAGAGAATAGTTGTTTGAATTACTGTTAGGTACCAGTATTTTTAGTTTTTTTTTCAAAAAAACGGAATTTCGTTTTCATATTCATTTCTGTAGGGGTCGTATGGAATTTTTTTAATGGAACTGTGATATTTCTTTTATCAATCAGAAATAATGATTCATAAAGTATAATTTTTTCGCCATTAATCATTTCTTAACGACATCCTTCGTAACAATAGAAGTATTTTTAAGAAGTAAACACAAATTAAACAAGAAATAATTTTAATAGGTATAACGTTACAACCATGAATAAATTACCAAGAATAACAAAACTGTTTAAAACCTAAATTATAATAAACCATTATAAAAATGGTTCAAACTGTTCACCGTTATGATTAATACACAAAGTAGCGCGACTTATCGTTGCACGTCTAACATTCTGTAATTGTTGAGGTGTTATTTGTGCAATTTCGTGTCGACCTCTTTCTTCCAGATCTTGCCTTGTGGTTGGAGCAGTCATGTAGACTCTATTTTTCAAATGCGCCCAAATAAAAAAATCGAGTGGGGTTGTCAGGCGACCTTGCAGGCCATCTGACTGAACCATGGGTCCCAATCCAACTACCTGGAAATAATTGATTTAAGCAATCCCTAACGATAATAGCATTGTGTGGTCCAGTCCCGCCTTGTTGGAAGCAAACCTCGTCAATATTGGTATTGGGAATTTGATTAATCTGTGTAACTATTATATTTTAGAGAAATTCTAGCTATCTTGGTCCAGTCAGAGTTTCGTTAAAAATTATTGGACCTATGATATGGTGGCCCAGTACGCCTAACCAAACATCGAAGCCAAACCGCTCCTGAAACCGCCCCTGTCTCATAATGCGAGGATTATCAATTGCCTAATATCGAGTGTTGTTTCGATTAAATAACCCAAGGTTTGTAAATCTCGATTCATCAGTGAACAAAATGTTTTTGATAAAATTCGCATTTCTTAATTGGTGTAACTGTAACCAATTACAAAAGGTTATTCTTCGTTGATAATCATTGTCATACAAAAAATGATGCAATTGATATTTATAAGAACGATAGCCGTGTCTCTTTAAAAATTTTCTGGCTGATTCATGTTCAATTTGTTTTATCGAAATGGTTGGGTCAACATGTACTAAAGCTAATACATTAATTTCCGTTTCTTCATCCACAATAAAACTTTCTTCAATTTCTACATTATGTTCAGTTCTAAATTGTTGCTCCAACCGGGCGAAATTGTTTCTTGGAGGTTGTCTTCCTTCTGGATATCTCCGTCCATATAGACTTTGTGCTCTAGTTGCATTACGTGGAGTCTCTCCATAAATAATGATCATGTCAACTTTTTCATCTCTTGAATAATTTCCAGCCATTCTATATTAATTTTCTTGTTTATAACAACTTTAATACACTTGCTTCAGAAAATTAGTGAGTAAGTCAAAAGACGAATTCAATTGTTGCGAATGACTGTCATTTTCATAGCTATCTGCAATTTTGGATTTAAATGTAGATAGGTACCTTATTAAAATGATTTGTTGGCGCTTACATTTTAAAAATACTTTTATTATTACGAAGGATCTCGTTAAGAAATGATTAATGGCGAAAAAATTATAGTTTATGAATAATTATTTCTGATTAATAAAAGAAATATCACAGTTCCATTAAAAAAAAATCCTTAGGACTCCTACGGAAATGAAAATGAACTTCCGTTTTTTTGAAAAAAAACTAAAAATACTGGTACCTATCAGTAATTCAAACAACTATTTTCTTCTTTACAGACAAGTCTACAACCTTACTAATAATTTCCATAGCCTACTTAGTAATTTTCTTACATCGCATTCATCTGACGCGGCCATTTTGAAAAAATTAAAAAATTGTTCGTATCTCACTTATTTTTTGGAATTTTTTACATCTGAAAAAACTGTTGCGCTTAGAAATTTATGCTTAATGAGAAACCATCAAAAAAATATAGTCATTCAATTTAAGAAAAAAAGTTGATGTCATTGATATTTTCAGTCCTGTTAGTCAAAAAGTAGCTTATTTTTGTCTAATTTATGTGTACCAAAAACCAAATTTTTAAATACAAAAACAACCAAAATATTTGGGGCGTACATTGACTCGTGGCCACCCGGTATATAGTTGCGTTCTGTAAGTCGGACAGGAATACAAATATTTTCTAACGTAACGAGACTATGTCACGCCCCCGTTTTCGCGGATGCTGAATACGATGGCGGTGGTTAAATCTCTCTCCGAGGTCACCCTACCCCACAAACGTTCAAAAACTGCCCCCGAAAGGAATAAACCGCGTATCCGCCGTCTCCTACCAGCTAAACCTATCTTACCCCCGTTTTCGAGGATGCTGAGCAAGATGGTGATGTCGAGACCCCTCTTCGACCCCCGCCAACCCCCCCAAACGCCCAAGCATGATGGTGATCTCGAGACTCCTGCTCGACCCCCGCCAACTCTCTAAACGGCCAAAAACCACCCCAGAAATGGCGAAACGCGGATATACAGGGTGATTCACGTAGGCCATTCATTAGAAATTTTTCAACTTGCACTTGGATTAGACTCTTGAAATTTGGTAAGCAGCCATACTCGATCATGCCCGTTCTATCTAAAATATTTTCAGTCCTCCAACTATACAGGGTGTGCCAAAGATTGGTACCAACTTTCTTATTTTAAATGGAAACCTATATTTTTCTTTACATGGTTCGATTGGTCTTCTAATTCTGAGTTTAGAGAACCTAAGTTATGTTAACTTATCTATTACAATTTTTGACATATGTCCAATTTTTTGAGAAAAATTGCCGCTGTAGTAGTTTACGAACAAATTTGTATCTCGCAAACCTTTTAAAATTATGAAATCAAATTTGTGAAGCAGTTAGCTGGGAGTCCAGGCTAACTTTTGATGTCCCATCGGTGGTCCCATTTTGTATCATATGGGCGCAGTCGATTTTCAAATGTCGCAATCAAAAATTGTCAAAAAGTCAATTTTTTCAAATGGCACCTACTATTTTTTTTCACGCCATTCGAAATAAAATTGAATTTTAGAGTGAGTTACTTAAGCATTCCCTATACCAAACTTCACCCCATATCGAGTTATTCAATAAAAATCAAGAAATACCTTATCTTGCTGAGAGATTCCTTACTTCATCAAGTATGCCATGGAAACAAAAGACAGTTGTAATACTTTTTAAAGAAAAATATGGATTCTTATTTAATTACACACAACTCCAACAAATTATTATTAACGAACAAGAACAATGTTGACGAAATTCTGTCAGTGAAAACGGTGCACACATTGAGCATTTGTATTGAAATAATTATTTTGTTAATCTGTTTATTTGTTGTTATTTTGTTATTATTTATTATTGCAATACGATTTTTGAATAAAAATTAGAATGAAATGATTGTTTCCAAAGCCTACTACCCTTGAGAAAAAAAAAACCAATATATTTTTCAAAAAATGCCAATAACTCAAAAACGACTGTAGATAGACATACACAATGTTAATAAAAGTGGCCCTAAAATTCAATTTTGCATTGATTTCTGGCGTCAGAAATGGTAGGCGCAAAGATGTGCTACGCAATCTGTTGGAAGTAGAATAATAGAATATTTGAACAAAAATATGGTGGTCACATCGAACATTTACGTCAGAATTTCGTCAACATTGTTGTTCGTTAATAATAATTTGTTGGTGTTGTGTGTAATTAAATAAGAATCCATATTTTTCTTTAAAAATTATTACAACTGTCTTTTGTTTCCATGGCATACTTGATGAAGTAAGGAATATCTCGGCAAGATAAGGTATTTCTTGATTTTTATTGAATAACTCGATATGGGGTGAAGTTAGGTATAGGGAATGCTTAAGTAACTTACCCTGAAATTCAATTTTCTTTCGAATGGTGTGAAAAAAAAATAGTAGGTGCCATTTGAAAAAATCGACTTTTTGACAATTTTTGATTGCGACATTTGAAAATCGACTGCGCCCATATGGTACAAAATGGGACCACCGATGGGACATCAAAAGTTAGCCTTGACTTCCAGCTAACTGCTTCACAAATTTGGTTCAGTAAAAAGTTCGTGTTCATATCTTGACCTGGATTTTATTGGTAATAAATTCTCGCTCGCTTGTGCCGCTTGCTCTAGAATGTTATCGGGAATTTCAGGGTTGAGTACATTTTATCGGCATAAATTTAATTGACAGAAAATAAACAACGTTGACGCTGGTTGGTATATATGATGAGTTTCCATGGTTACTCTCAAATTATTTCAAAGGTGATTATATAGTTTTGAATTAGTCTATGTCAGATAAGGTTAATAAAATGTCAAAAAATATTATAGAAGTTCATCCAAATATTCAAACTGTTACGTATTTCCACCTCTTAGGAAACACTCTGTATGAATCTGTGGGTTCTAAACAATTTTAACAAGGGGAAAACCACTAACACTTTATTTAATAATTAATTTACTGATTACAAAATACTCCTTAATTAGGCAATCCAACGACCTGTCAAACGTAATTCAAAATGGCCGACGTGGGCAAACAGGGGTTTATTTCTTATTAACTTGCGGAAACGAAACCAAGGCAATAGAAAAACAAACTCTTTTAACGAACGAAAATGAATGTTTGCAGGATGTTTGCCCACAACGCCATGTTGAAAGTCACGTGGTTTGGATTGCCTAATTAACCAAAATAACCTTTACACTTTGTTTACTTTATATTTAACCTCACTTTTCGCTGCCAAATTTCACTTTCCTAAAAACTTCTCTCTAGTAAACTTCTTCCTCTGTGCCGGTAATGGCGCCTTATATACTCTGAAACTGCCTCTAGATCAATCAAGAATCTTCTCCCATCACACTCTAGAAAAATATATCTCTTTCTACAAGTTTCCAGTCACTCACTATTAGGCACAGGCGTATCAATCTCTAGTTTCAAGGGTGGTCTAATACATAACAAAACATTTACGAATTAATATACAAAAATAGGTACATGTTAAATATCAGATAGCATACTATATTACTATTATTAGCATTATTACTATTACAGATAAAAATAAGGTGTTTTCAAACAAGTATAATAAAAATACATAAACAAACCGTCATGGTTGAAGATCAAAAAGTTTTGAGAATTGAACATTTTATCGAAACGTTAACTGTCCTTAGTTTTCATTTTCAGTTTCTATTAAACTATAGTCTGCTTTTAAACCAGGAGGAGCGTTTTAAATTCAACGCGCTAAATCATACATCTGTGATTGGATACGTTCTCGCCAGTTTTACACAAGGCAATAGTGGTGAATTTTGACATATTGTAAAAATTTTAATTTCATGTCATACATTTTTTGATTATAATTTCTATTTTATGGTTTGCACATTATATATCAGTTTTTAATTACTTTTGCATAAATCTGAAGGTAAAAGTGGCTAATTACTTGGTGCCTCTATATTGTGTAAATGGGCATGGATGCTGTATAAGATACCTAGGGTCAAATAGAGGTCAATGCATAATATAATGTAATAAAATACACACAAAAACACTGTAGTCGTGTATTGTTGGTTGCACGAAACGCCAAAAACGTTTTAGTGTATTTTCTAGTTACTTTGGTTACTTTTATGGTGTGAATCGAATTTTCATATTTACTCCTTCTGGTTTAAAAACAGACTATAGTTTACATATTTTTAAGTGTGAGACATTTTTTAGCAATCAGTCGCAAGATACTTAATAAAAAGTAAGAAAATTTGAATATACCACAACTTAATAGATCATTATTTGAGACTGAAAACGTGTATAGCCTATTTTCACTCTGTTAAATCGAACAAAATATTCATTATATTTGATTCACTATCTTCAAAATCGGTCCATGTTACCTTCTTGAGAACACTTTTAGCTCTAATTAGTTTTTTTCAAATTAATTGCTTGTTTTTAAGAAAAAAATGGGTTTAAAGAAGTATGTGGATTTCTTTGTTCTTTTTTAATTTTGAGCTTTAATTGCAATATTTTGGCATTGGGTTCAAACAGATCTACAGTGAACTTTATTGTACACAACTGTTATGTGAAACTTTTTTGTAAGAAAAAAAGTTATCGCTAATAAACCTGTTTTATCAAAATTCTTTTGGTTTAAACGAAAAATAAGCAAACAAGATTTCCTATCGCCAATCTAGGTACTTATTAACAATTATAATATCTAACGATTAGAGAACCAACCACCTTCTGCCTCAATTAGAAACATTGTGGTCTTTCCGTCTCTGACGCTTGGTCTGTTATAGTCTTAAAAGCTACCGGACGTTTCGAGTAACGTGCACAATGCTAAAAATTTGTAAATTAATATTTTAGTACTAACTAGTTAATTAAGAAATTAATGTCCTGGCAGGCGTTCTGCGATTGCGTCATTCCCCTAAATTTTTGAAAATGTAAAAAAATGGTAAAATTAATATGCTCTTACAAAGCTACAATTTTATTATGGTTCAATTTACATATTCTTAAATGTAACAAAATAATGCCAGGCGATTTGAAGGGTTGCAAGTACGTGCCAGGTCATGGTAAAGTTGTCATGGGGATGACAATTTTTAACATGCACTACAAGGCTGTAATTTTGAGAGAATATTCTGTAAACTATTTTAAGAATGTGTATCAAGAGCCAGGAGATTTTAGTGGGTATAAGTATTCGCCAGGCGAGTGCAATAGTAAAAAAAAAATGCACAGATCTTGCATATTTCGCAAGTATCTTAAGCGTATAGAAAATACCAGATGCAACTATAATGCTTTTGGGGTCCAAGGATGGGTGGCTAGGATGGTAGGTATTTTCAGCATTTACATTACGTACCATTAGCGATTAGTGATAAAATTAAAAAAATAAAAACTTTTATCAAATTTAATAATACCACTTGGGTTCATTGTAATTGGACCCATGTTCATTGATAATTTTTTTTTAGATTAACCCAGTTATCATGTCAAATTTTGTCATAAACCTTGTAGAACACCCTGTATAGTGCTTTTCTACTGTACTTTTTTATATCATACTTAGATGTGTTTCATAATTTTATTTACATCATTTTAAATATATTTGTCCATACGATGTAATTAAGCTAGTCCATGTTTTATTGGGTTATTTTGTTTTTTTAATGTCAATTTGAAAGTGGCGGTGTTCTGTAAGAAATAACGCAAGTTATGCAAACTAAGTGACATACGATATGGCAGTGTCGGCATGTATCACAAGAGACCATTAAGTTTAGGAGTGTTTGTTTATATTTTAGTTTCGAGATAGTCTGGAATGAAGTGAGAATGACAGGAAAAAGTCTGATTTAGGGGATGTTGACGCAACCGCGGGAAGTCTGCCAGGTTATTACTTTCTTAATTAATTACTACTAAAACATTAATTTACAATTTTTAGCTTTGTGCTAAGCACATTACTCAGACCGTCCGGTAGCTCTCCTACTATTAGGCACTTAATGGAAGTAAATATCTTACAGATAACGAACTTACATAATTTTATTTTAAGGTCTATAAAGAATTGTCCTCCAATTGTCCGGGGAATTCAGATGAAGCATGACATAATACTGACAGTAATTTGTGTAAAACGTTGCCGTAACCCTTTAACGGTTAAATGGGAGATTGATGATCGAAAACTCGACTACGACCAAAGCACCCGTTTTGGCAGATATTCAGCGTTATTTTATATTTACAAGAATGTATTATATAAGAGAGAAATTTATGAAATAAGTGTTGGCTTAAAAGGTATTATAATAAGTTGTCATTTTTTGTCCAATTGGTGGAGTAAAACTAAGAGTATAAATCACCTAACAAGGAACTGTTTTACTATAGCAGTTTTATTGACGGAATTTGTTGTAGACGTAACAAGAATTCAACATATTCTTTATAAGATTTTGCAAACAGCGAAAAAACTATCTATGAGAACTAAAAGAAAAACTGTATGTAAAGATATTAATGAAATCTTTGCATTCTTTTGACAACCTGAGTTCTGGTTATGCTAGCAAATCAAAATCAAAAATAAATTTGTCTAATTTCTTATTTGACATTCTCATTATAACACTAGCATCCATCATAGTGCCCTACGGCTAAGCAGATTAAACTAGTATCTACATGACCCCTACGGTATGAAGATTCAGCTAAAAATGAGAACGAAGGTCTAAAATGAATTTATTTATTTACCTATCTTATCTTAGAAAAAATTTCTTTCTAATGGATTACATTTTCATAAAATCTCTCATTCAGTTTCTTGGAAATGCCAAGAAACTGAATCAGCTTAGCCTTTGAAACGTTTTTCGCCCTTATTCTGAGCTCATCAGAAAGGCACAGAGCCACTTATATCGATGTTTCATGCAATACCAATGCAATGTTCATGAATAAGTATGAAATATTTATATTATTTGACATTGACTGATAAAAAACAACAGATATTCACCTATCCATTAGCTAACTAATATTGGAGCCTATATACTCTATGCAAGTGAATTATTTATTATTCGTTTGCTTATAATGATTAAACATATTCTTTATAGGATTTTGCAAACAGCGAAAAAAACTATTTATGAGAACTAAAAGAAAAACTATATGTAAAAATATTAATGAAATATTTGCATTCTTTCGATAACCTGACTTGTGGTTATGCTAGCAATGTCAAATATAAAAATTTCATACTTATTCATGGATATTCCCTTGGTTTTGCATGAAACATCGATATTAGTAGAGTTCAAAACGAGATCTATCTCGTCTTCCGTGGAACATTGAAAGGTAAAAATGTATGGATTACGTTGTTGCATAGTATTTGGCTTGTGTATACACCCCCTAAATTCGTCTGGCGATATCGGTGTTCAAACAACCCCTAGGGGTGAAAAAGCGAAAAAAATAGAAAATTAGATTTTTCCCTAGTCTTTCTAAGAGTTTCCAAATTTTTGTTTTACTATGTATAATAATAAAGTTATAGCAAATTATATATGAAGAAATTGCATTAATGGGCTTGTTCAGCATTTTTTTTTATTTCACAAATCGAAAGTGCAAGTATAAATTAATGGATCTGCAAAATATCAGAATCTTATTCGCACGTTTAGTATCTTAAAAACCATTACAAATTTCCATCTCGCGAAAATGGGGCGTGGCCAGGCGCTACGTCACTATACGCATAGACTCGGCGATCTCAATAGACTTGATGCTCCTTATTGGTTATAATTATAAGTGTTTTCGAAGTATTGTTTGTTTTGCTTATTACTTGACAGTAGGGGAGTACAATTTGGTGAAATGTCAAAAAATTACAATTTTCTCTCGCTCCTGCCAGAACGAATTTTCGATTTCGACCCTGCAATTTACGATTATAATTCATCGCCGACCTTCTCCTTTCCGTAGACACATAGAACGAACTTCCACTCGACGTATTTATTTAGTTACCAGCGTTTAAAAATTCCATGTTTTTCGACTTTTCAGGTTAAATTTGAAAGGTCCCAGAAAGCAATTTTTCTTACGTCACTTGCGTATAGTGACGTCACAAATGAGCGCTCGGTTTTTGCAACTATTACTAAATTCAACTCTTTATATCTCGAGAGCGGAAAAAGTTAATAATACGAAATTTTAAGTGTATAATGAGAATATCGAGTACTATATGAAAAAGTATAAAAACCATATAAAAAGAATATCATGGAACAAGCCCATTGAAGCGGATAATGGTTGTTATAAACCTATGTAACTTCCTTATTATGCATATATTCATTTTATTATTTTCGCAAATTCATTACACTCCTAATTGTAGGTAGACGAATGAAAATTTTAGAAAATTGATAAGAATAAAAGTTGTAGCCTGTACTATCTAGATTATAATCATTTTTTGATTTTTATAGTCCGTTTATAAATAAGAAAGTTATAAAAGAAATACTATTGACAGAATTCCCGCAGAACCCCTGTTACAACTATCGCAAGATTTGTCTATTTCCCTCTCTCTCTCACTCGCTGCTCGCATAGTCGTAAAAGTATTGCCATTTAAATTATTCATTAGAAATTAGCCTGGATAATGTGATATAACATAACAATAATTTAGGACGTAATTGTCCTAACAAAAATAAGTTAAAAATACACTAACGTAGATACTAATGACCTAAGTTACATAGTTTTTAAAATATAGAATGATGAATTTTGGGAGGAAAAACTACTTTTATAATTAATGATTATTTACACACACCCTTTACTTGTCTTAATAATAATAATAATAATAATAGTGCTAATAATAATAATAGGAGGAGTGTAAAATGCCACAATAATAATAAGAAATATTGTTATTTATAAACCAATTAAGAATTATACTAAACAAATAAAATTGACGAAAGTAATACATTTTCATATTAATTGAAAAATGCACATTATAATAAAATACAAAAGTAAGGATCTCCGAAATTATCATTTTGCTAATATAATTCATCGTCCATTTCTTCATCTACAACTGTAATTTTGTCTGTGTAATCATTTTGGCAAGAGTTCCCACCCGAACAACACCAGTTTCCCAAATACGACAATTTATATTTTTTGCACTGGCACTTCATGATTGCGCATCCTGAAATGACATTTATTAGTAAAACGTAGTTTAAACGATTCGCGATACTTTTACTTGTTTTACAATAAGAAAATGACATTTTGTCCATATAGGTGAATAAGAATTATCTTCATATATTCTCCCCCTGTACTCCAAAGGATTCGGCATATTAATAACTGGGTTTAAAGCACTGCTCCATATAATAAATTGGTAAAATGCTCTCAAACAGTGTTGATTCAAGGCGTCACTTATAGAGGGCAATTTGTCTATACTGCTTTGAGATGCCATCTTTGCCCTCAAATCATTAATATTATCGCAATTAAGGGGAGAGTACAGTAACCTTCAAAACTTGTCCAACTCCTTAAATTTTGTAACTTCTAAAGAAACAGACTTTTCACATGAACGCGATAGCAGACTGAAATTTGTTTCAAAGATTTTCCACACACTTTTTTCCCAATTCCATTAAATTGGCTAGTTAGTGTGTGAAATAATAATATATTTTGTTTTAAAATGTTGTCAAGATTGATAGAATTTATATCTATTATTTTCATTTGTGCTGTCTGCATGTAAACATTTACGTCAAAACTTTGTATAAAATGAAGTAAGTATCCTTACAGCTTATAATGTATTCTGTAAAACCTTCAGATTTGGCTGATAATATGTGCAGCAATATTCTAGTATCTGCCTCTTCATGATTAAAAGATAATAATTTTCTTTAATTAAGTGATTTTCGACTTTTAATCGGCAGTTTAAATTCCACATTTAATTCGTTTTCGGTATTACTTGATGAAGACTCCATATTTCACAATAATGTTATAAATATATAACAATATCTAATTAAACACCACTAAAAACATGTAATGAATCAATATTCTACACAGGAGTATGCATGAATTCATCATATGTGAGCATATAGAAGAGCTTTGCGGGCCGAGGTGACGAGCGGGAAGACGTGTTAAAGTGCGAGGGAAAACGACAGAGTAGAGATAGTTGCAACCGGGGGTTGAATTACATTTTTAACAACAACTAACTATTTTCTTCGTAACTCGCTTATTTATAATCCAAAACTAAAACCGAGAGTCTAATCCAGATAGTATAGACTACAACTTTTATTCTTGTCAATTTTTTCAAATTTTCGTTCGTCTGCCTACAATCACAAGTGGAATGAATTTACGAAAATAGCAAAATAAATATTTGCGCGATAAGAGAACTATGCTAGGTTTTAGGAGACAGTGTACGCTTTAAACAATACATTTCTCTTACCTATAAATAGCCATAACTTTGTTATAGTGTATAATTTATCAAAAATAAAAAAAATTGCAGAAAGATGAGACAAATACCTAATTTTTCGTTTTTTCCGGTTTTCCACCCCTGAGGGGTGCTTGGACACCGGTATCGCCAGTCGAATTTAGGGGGTGTATATACATGTTAACTACTATATAATAAAGTACTCAGCACATTTTTACCTTTCAATGTTCCACGGAACATGTTTCTAGACGACTTTTTCGTATTCTGAGTCTCTACTATATGAGTGGCTTTGTGCTTTTATGATGAGCTCAGAATAAGGGCGAAATACGTTTCAAAGGCTACGCTGATTCAGTTTCTTGGCATTTCCAACAAACTGAATGAGAAATTTTATGAAAATGTAATCCATTAGAAAGAATTTTCTTTTAAGACAAGATAGGTAAATAAATAAATTCATTTTAGACCTTCTAGATACTAGTTTAATCTGCTTAGCCGTAGGGGACTATGTTGGATGCTAGTGCTATAATGAGAATATCAAATAAGAAATTAGACAAATCTATTTTTGATTTTGATTTGCTAGCATAACCAGAAGTCAGGTTGTCGAAAGAATGCAAGGATTTCATTAATATTTTTACATATAATTTTTAATTCTCATAGATATTTTTTTTTTCAATGTTTGCAAAATCCTGTAAAGAATATGTTTAATTACTATAAGCAAACAAATAATAAATAATTCATTTTTGAATGTAACAAGAAGTTTAGGAAAAATTTTGGATTAAATCCTTGTCCCAGAAAGCTTTTGTTTAAACAAAAGAATGCTCGAAATCGTGTTTTTCGCAGTTTCTCTTCAATAACTCTGGTTCTAGGACTCTCAGGACTCTCATCGTAATAAGGAAAGAGAAACAAATTATTTACGATGAAATTGCAAAGATAACTAGAAGCATTCGAACTCTCTTGGTCAAGTGGTTAAATTACAAAATACAGAGACAATTGTGGGTGGCCAGTGTTAAACAATTGGTAATAACTCTAACAATGATGCATTAAATTTAACCAAACAAGAATATGCCACTAATGGAGATACATAATGGTGCCAATTTCAAGTCGAAATGTTTGTAACTACGGCTCAAAAACAAAAACAAAATCGAAAATTGTACAATTGACCGTGTTTGGGCATCAAGTCGTACAGAAAATTTTTCTTTTCAGATTGTAGCTTATTTTATGTACTTTTCAGCGGCGTTAAAATAAATATTTTTAGTATTTTTGAAAACCATTTTTTTTCAAATTTAATTTTTTTTTTATGCAAATGCATTTTACTCATCAATATTTTACCCAAAATTAAAAATTATTAGCATGTATTAAAAATACATAAAACAAGAAACTGTTAAAAAAAAAGTTTTATCTATGCCAATTGGGAGCCGAGATATGACATTTATTGCATTTTAGTCATTTATAAACAAATGAAGTGAAATAGTGTCTTGAAATTAACACTAAGCATTTCATAATATTTAAAACTATTAACTATGTCAAAATATTTTTAATCACATAAGTTGTTGAAGAAAATAGAAAGTAAAATTTTATCTTTAACTTTTCATAGTACCTATCGTTGAATTAAATAGTTTATCTCAAAATTGTGCAGCAAAACTGAAATCTACAAGAAAAAACAATTGTTAAAACAAAAAGGAACATCTCGATACTAGGCCAGTCATTGGGGAATAAAAAAGGCGTTAACCCAGACAAAATTACAAAACTCTCCATACTATGATAGAAGCTAAGTAACATATAAACATAAATAAATCTAGATTTGCAACCTTTTTGAGGCCCGAAACATTGTTAAAAATTGACTTTTAAACAATTGTCAATAGCGGCCTTTACACGAGAAGTATTAACCGCGCGAATTTGGAAATTCGTTCAATCGCGCGCGTATAACCTTTCGTGTATATGCGGTTGCAGAGGACAGGTTTAACTGAGTGATTTGTGGCGTGCTTGTTAAAAGGGAAGCGCACTAATTCTCTGTTTTGAAAAAAACGTGTAAATTTTACAAATTCCGCACGCCGAGCTAATAACGAGTGATAGAACGCAGTTCTCAAATTATCTGGGCACTTTTGCTCGCGCAATCCAATTTTAGACATTCTTAACCGCGGGACGCAAGCAAGACGTAATTTTCAAGTTTTTCGGCGGGCGGTTTTACGCGTCCAAATTTGCGCGCATTCATTCCTATGCATTATCGCACGTCCTCAATAGCGCGGTTAATCTCTTCCGTGTAAACGCCGCTATTAGCAGCCTTTACACGGGAGAGATTAACCGCGTTGTTGAGGAACGTGCGATAATGCATAGGAATGAATGCGCGCAAATTTGGACGCGTAAAACCGCCCGCCGAAAAACTTGAAAATTACGCCTTGCTTGCGTCGCGCGGTTAAGTATGTGTAGAAAATGGATTGCGCGAGCAAAAGTGCCCGAGTAATTGGATAACTGCGTTCAATCACTCCCTATTAGCTTGGCCTGTGGAATTTGTGAAATTTACACGCTTTTTTCAAAACAGAGAATTACCGCGCTTTTCTTTGGACAAGCACGCTACAAATCATTCGGTTAAACCTGTCATTTGCAACCGCATTTACACGAAAGGTTATACGCGCGCGATTGAATGGGCATTTCCAAATTTGCGCGGTTAAAACTTCTCGTGTAAAGGCCGCTAATAACTATTTAGACAAAATTGCAAAAGTTGTGCAAAACTTGGAAATCAATTGAAAAGGTTATTGCAAATGTTAATCTCACTTTGCAACCTGATCGTGTAAACGGAATATGGTTTTTTTTATTATTTTTAACCCGTTATTTAGGATTTCTACTGTGAGAAAATTGCAAAAGTTGTGCAAATCTGACAGACCATGTAGATTGGCCTACCGAGGCTGTGTGTGAATTTGCATAAAAAAAACGACCGTACAACTGCAATCATTTTTTTGAAATTTGCACAAAATGGCGGTCGAAAAAATGCAAAAGTCTTAAAATCGGGTTGCAAACGTTTGTTACTCTATTGCACGACCTTATGCACATTTGCAACCTTTAGTTCATAACGAAACATTGTTAAATTTTTAATTATTTGTCTCATTCACATTTGCACTATTCAAAATAATTGCAAAAAAGGTGCAAATTTGCAATATAGTTCAGTACGTGGGGGTTTTTTGAATGCAAAAGGTGGGGTAGTAGTGATTTTTTAGTATGTTGTTAAGCTTGGGGCCCTAATAAAAAGTCCAAGTTTTCGACCTCGAGGCGCATGCGCTCGAGCCGCCATCTTGGATTTTAGGTACAATAATTTGGTTTTTTGATAATAACTCAAAAACGGTGGCTTTCACGACAAAAGAGTTACAGTTAAGAGTTACAGCTCCGTGAAGTTGTACTATTTGCGGAAACTTCATTTTGGTTGAGTTTTATTTTATTATTCTTATTATATATCATTATATTTGTACATAATTATAAAAAAAAACTAAAATGCACTTGAATATTATCATTTAACAGTATTATACTTATCGTAAACAAAGTTAGAGGAGAAAAGTATATCGCATTTTTTTTTTTAATTTAAGAATAGTAAATTATGATTTTAGAGCGTTACAAAAATTAATTTCTACTACATTTTGGTACGTTTCGATGGTCTGGGTTGGTTATTGTCGGTGTCCTGGTCGTAGTTTTGGTCCGTAGCCTGAAAAATGCCGTCATCCTCGTCCTCGCTTTCAATGCAGATTTCCGGCATATTTCCGCAAGATTATCCGTTGCAGGAGCCACATACAACCGAACATTTAAGTCCCGCCTTTCGGCAGCTGCATGCCCCACCACACCCCTTTTTGCAGTTACAAAATACCGATTTTAATATCGGGAGCTGGTTTTTCCGCCATTGTTATGGGAGCGAGCCCGTAAGCGCCATGCTTCCAACCCCAGTCTTCAGGATTTTTCTCTATGCCTCTCCATTTCTGTACTTGGTGGTACGTCCTAAAGGCGTGGAATTGCGCCGCGTCTTTTGTAGGTTTCAAAGAGGCAATATTAAATTTGCTTTTCAGCGTAGATTTGGCGAAGCGTTGGAAGCGAATCTCTTCTAAACTCTCTTTATCCGTGTTGCCACCATATAAAGCTACAAGAAAGCGTACTCCGGCCTCGGCATTCTCCTCTGACATGGTATCTTGTTGGTTGAAAATTTCAATTATTTCATGTTTTTTTTCTATCAGCGTACAAAGTTTTGTTTTTCCCTGATTGAATAGGAATGACGTTGTGTCACAACCACTGAGGGCATGCAAGAACAGAATGTGCTTGGTTGCTTCTTCGTATTTGAGGATACTTGCTGAATATTCCTCTCAGCAGTTTTTCCTCTTCCAGGTTTACGGAAGTAGATAGAACTTGCAGCTGGGGCTTAAGGCTGTCGCAAGTACTAAAAGGTCAACATCTTCCCCGACCACAAAAACAGCATCAAATATTGATTCACTGCATAACGAAATTGCAGTGTTGACAATTAGCACATCGGCATCATCTTCAGCTTGTTTAACTGTAAATGCAGCCAGCTCAGATGTGTTCTTCAGCATCGATATGAGACGAACTTTATTTTTTTCATTGGCTAAAAATCGCTCCTGCAAAACTTGCACCACCATTGTTTCATCAAAAAGGACATCGGCAGACACGTGCTATTTTGATCGACGAAGTCTTTCTGCGGTCTTTGAATTTGTATTGCCACCATCAGTTGGATATCCTTCAAAAACAACAATTGCGTGGGAACCAAAATGATCTTGCACATATCGAACATATTTGTCACAAATGGCTCCAAACAAATCATTTCGGTGCCGCACAACTTTGTGTGGGAGATATCCGAATTGAAATTCGTCGGAAAGCGGTGTGAATACGGAATATAAAGATCACTTGGTTCCTTTGCGCATTCCTGCTTCCGAAAAAAGCGACAAAGAAAAGGGGGCCAGCTCGTGTTTAAGGAAATCCTTTATCTCGTCTTCGGATTTCTTAGCAATGCACATCCTTTGAAACAGCATTAGTGGGTTGAGGCAAATAGTTTCTTCGCCGACTTTAATGCTGCTATTAACTGCTAGTAGTGGGATAACTTTATCTTTTCGTTTAAATTTAATTGCCTCAAAATTTTCGTACGTGTTGACAATTTTGTTCAAACCTTTCAAACCCATTTCCCTGGACAAATGACAGTTTATCGTTGCATCTCCAACAAGTCCAGTGCTTATGCAAACAAGGGAATTGATTTCGGGAAAGGGAGGATGCTGAGAAAAAACCAATGCAACCATTTTTTTTAGGTTTTGATCGTCTCGTGAGATACGTGCAGCCCTTGCATCGACATGTTGCTTGGATGTATCAAGATGAACGTCGCAATAATTCTCAAAAGCTTCGTACACACTGACGCATACAGACTCGATGCACTGAAGGTCATTTAAGACCCTCTGTCAATACATACTAGACAGCAGCTGTTCTCTCGCTATCTGCCTATCCGTTAAGGTTTAGGGCAACCTATTAATATAAAATTAGAGTCTCTTTAAAGATTATTTCAATATGATTGGCATTTGTTTAAATTATTTATTTTAGTTATTAACAGCCAATTAACAAAATATAATACTTTTTTTTTTCAAATAGTGCAACTTCACAGAGCTGTAACTCCTAACATATGTGTGCTACAAAAAAAAAAAATAACGACAAAAGTAGGAATTTTGGCCTCTTTAACTTTGTATAGTACATCTTTTGTCGTGAAAGCCACCGTTTTTGAGTTATTATCAAAAAACCAAATTTTTGTACCTAAAATCCAAGATGGCGGCTCGAGCGCATGCGCCTCGAGGTCGAAAACTTGGATTTTTCATTAGGGCCCCAAGCCTAACAACATACTAAAAAATCACTACTACCCCACCTTTTGCATTCAAACACCCCTTTTTGATACCCACGTACTGGACTAATAACACTTGTACGATATTATAAAATAGTTTTGTAAAATTGCAACCTCAGCAATAGACCGGAAGTGCTTAACACTTGTACGATATTATAAAATAGTTTTGTAAAATTGCAACCTCAGCAATAGACCGGAAATGCTTTTAAAATAAAAAATAAAAACTGAAATTGAAAAATAAAAAGTAAAAAGGAAATTGAATAATAAAAAGCAAAACCTCCAATTAAAAAACTAAAAACTGAAATTGGCAGATAAAAACTGAAAACTAACATTAAAATCTTTTTAAAAAATGTTTGAAATAAAAAATAAAGAAAATGAAAGTTAACAATTATAATTTATAAAAGTCTAAAAACCTAATTAAAATTAAACAATAGAAAAGGATTAATCATTTTCTACTATTTTTTTTTTTTTATGAAAAGAAAGAATAATAAAAAAGCGAAATCAATTGTAAAATTGGGAAAAAACAATTGTAAAACGAAAAACATAGAACAATTAAAAAATGCGAACATTTTTATTTCAACAAATGTTTCATATATTGACAATCAAGACCCAAAAATATCTTTAGATATTGGTGGATAAATAACCGTAATCTCCCATTTGAAATGAAAGAAAATAGGTTGTCACCAATTGATGATATAAAAAAGACACTTCCGGTCTATTGCCGAGGTTACAATTTTACAAAACTGTCTTATAATATCGTACAAGTGTTATTGCAAATTTGCACCTTTTTGCAATTATTTTGAATAGTGCAAATGCGAACAATTAACCCCTACAGATACCGACTCGACGATGCGGTCATACAAGACATCGGGGAAAAAAATCGACTAAGACGGCTTTGGCAGCGAAATCGCGATGTTGGAGCCAGAATCGAAATGTATAGGTTGCAAAGACAGATTAGAACTGCCATAAACACCGCAAAAAACCGGAAATGGGGTGATAAGCTGGAAGCTTTAAATCCTCAAGATAACTCGCTGTGGAAGTTGGCCAAAGCGCTAAGAAATACGCGACAAGTTATTCCAGCCTTGACTGGCGTAAATAACAACGCACACACAGCAGTGACCGACTTGCAGAAGGCAAACCAACTAGCTGACAATTTCGAAAATATCCACAACAATAACATACCTAATAATCCGGAACATGACCGCATAGAAAATGACATTAACGAAATCATTGGCCATGATATTGAACTGACAAGACGAGAATTTCTAAAAGTCATGGTCAAACCCTCCGAAATCGTTAAAACTTTGCGGACTTTACCAAACAATAAGGCACCGGGAAGAGACGGTATCGATTATAGGCTACTCAAATATCTGCCGAGGAAAGCTATTGTGCAATTGATGTATATCATTAATGCAATCCTACGACTCCAGCACTGGCCTAGCCGCTGGAAGTGCGCCGTAGTTGTGCCCATCTTGAAGCCGAACAAGAATCCGAAGATCGCGGGTAGTTATCGACCAATCTCGCTACTGTCCGCGATCTCGAAATTGATAGAAAAGATCATCCTGACCAGACTAGAATCTGTTCAGGATGAACTTAATATTAATGATGAGTCTCAGTTCGGCTTCAAGCGGGGTAGAAGTGCGGTACAACAAGTTGTCAGGATTGTTAATGACATCAGAGTTCAATACAACCTCGGTAAGAATACCACCATGGTACTCATGGATATCGAGAAAGCTTTCGATACCGTCTGGCATCTGGGCCTTATCTATAAAATGAACATGTATGGATTCCCGTTACACCTTACAAAACTTATTCACTCATACCTGAAGGACAGAAAACTCCAGGTGCGGGTGAATAATAAATTATCCACATTACGGAACATTCGCGCGGGCGTTCCGCAAGGGAGCTGCCTCGCTCCCAAATTATACAACTTGTACGTCTCTGATTTTCCGGAGTTCCCTAATACTAAGATTGCCAAGTACGCCGACGACACGGCCATGTACGCTCACAGCCACAATGCACAAGCATCTACGATGCTGCTGAAGGCGCATATGACTCGTGCCTCGGCTTATTACGACAATTGGAAGATTAAGGTCAACGCCGAAAAGTCAGAGGCAATGGTCTTCACACGTAATTATACTAAAAACAAAATTATTACGCCAATTTTGATCAAGGGTACCCAAATTCCGACCAGGGATGAAAGTGTGAAGTACCTAGGGGTACACTTGGACAAAAGACTAACGTTTATGAAACACATTAACAAACGAGTACGGACAGTTTATTCTATGTCCAGGAGTCTGTATCCGCTCCTGGCCAGGAATAGCAAAGTTAACAGACATAATAAGAAACTCATATACACCGTTGTAGTGAGGCCAGCTATAATGTACGCGGCTCCGGCATGGTGCAGCATACCGAGCACGACAATGAATAAGTTAAAAGTCCTTGAACATAAGTTCATGCGCCTCATTACTAACACAACGCGATACATCCCCCTCAGGGATCTATATGCCTTATGTCACGACATTACTCCAATAGCGAACTACGTTTCTGAAATTTCACAAAAGTTTTATGCTTTCAAACTAAACGATAGTCCGCTAACAAACAACATAACGCGAATAAGACAGCATAATGCACCTTTTAGAATAAAACACAAATTACCATATCAGACGCTGCCCATCTTTCGGCAGCCACTTTAGCCACAATATCTGGACTTTCTTGCATTACAAAATAGTATAATTCTATCTTTCCCTTCTTTTCTTTTTGTACATTTTTGTTTTAAATTCATTTATTTCTCAAAATCCTTTTCAGAAAATCCTATTTTAACCAGAACTTTATTAATTCAAAAATGTATCCAAACATAAATTATTTTAAACCAAAAACTCTGCGGCATCGTCGACTGTTAGCAATGTAAGTCTTGAACGAATTGCATGGAGCAGGTGAGACGCCTTAGCACTCACCTGTATATGTCTACCACCAACGACTGAGCTTGTCTTTTTAACCATATTTATATACATGTTTTACAAATTATTTTAAATATACACTTTTATATTATCTCGCAGAAAAAATTACAATACCTGATGATGTTCCCACCAGAACATCGACACAATTTTCCCTTTTCTTACGACCTACATATAAAAATGAAATTGAAAGTATAATAAAAGAACTAAAGAACAATAAAACACCAGGTATTGATGGGCTAAAAGCGGAAGTTATAAAAGAAATTGCAGAGTATATTTCGCCTCAACTAACATTTCTTATAAATAAAATATTAGAAACCGGAATATGTCCTTCTGCATTCAAGACTACAATTGTAAAACCATTATTAAAGAGCGGCGATAAAACCGAATTGTCGAACTACAGACCGATCTCAATAATAACAAATTTTACGAAAATATTTGAAAAATTAATGAAACTCAGAATTAATGAATATCTAAAAAAACACAAAATAATTTCGGACAGACAATTCGGTTTTCAAGAACAAAAATCCACTCAAGATGCCATTTCATTTATTACCTCAAAAATTTATAAAGCATTAGATTCAGGCAGACCAACTTTGGGTGTATTTCTAGATTTAGCAAAGGCATTCGACACTGTGAGTCATACACAGCTGTTAGATGCATTGGAGGATATTGGTTTTCGGGGAATTACCCTAAATCTCATGGAGAGTTATTTATTAGAGCGTAAACAACTCGTTGAAATAGATAAAACAATGAGTAGCGAATGTACAATAACTTATGGAGTGCCACAAGGAACGGTCTTGGGCCCCTTATTATTCATTATATACATAAACAGTCTATTCACACTAGAATCCAAAGGCACAATCATTAGTTTCGCGGATGATACGGCAATAATATACCAAGGCGAAAATTGGCAGGACTTAAAAGACACCTCTGAAAGTGATCTAAAAAATATAAAAAATTGGATGGACCATAAATTACTTACAATTAACTTTCAAAAAACAAAATACCTACCATTTACATGCTACAATAGGAATATACCATTATACACGTCCTTAAATATCGATGAAAACACAAATATCGCAAACGGACACAATAAAATATCTAGGTGTTACTATGGACCAGCATCTTAGATGGAATCATCATATACAAAATGTTACCCAAACACTGAGAGGTCTACTATATAGATTTAAATATCTGAAAAACATATTAGACGTGGAAAATTTAAAAACCATTTATTATGCCTTGATTGAATCTCGACTCCGCTATGGTATTATAGGATGGGGAGGAGTCGTCAACGAATATTTAAAGAAACTAAATGTTATTCAAAAAAGATTCCTAAAAATAATCTTTGGTAAACCAAGTACTTACCCCTCAGATGATATTTATAAAGAATCCAAAATTTTTGATTTGCGTCAATTGTATTTTACAGCAATAATCAATTTACAACACAATAATAAGGACAATTTAGTGGAAATAGATCATAACTATCACACTCGACATAAACTCACATCTTATAGAACGCCGTTCTCCTCCAAGTCAATAGGCCAACGGCATGCCGCTTATCTTGGTCCGAGACTATATAATATATTACCGAATGAATTAAAAGCATGTCGCTCCCTATTCGGCTTTAAAAGAAAACTAAAAAAATTTGTATTGAACTTTAATAGAACCGAATTACAGAAATTAATAGAAATGAGACCCTGAATATACGCTACCGAGACGCTACTATTTTTTCAGAAATCGCATTTTATAGTCGTAGGTCATCTATTTTATAATACATACATGTTTAATTATTTTTTAAAGTTATGGAATGTTAATATGTTTAGCTGTAGGAAAAATTACATAGTTACCTATTTCATTATATAGGTACCTATTATATTACCTATTTAATTATATGTGTAATAGTATATCGTACGTATATGTAATGTACTGCTTGTATAGAAGTATAGTTATATTATAAGTACATGTATTTAAATATAAATGTATTTTACAATATTTCAATAATGTAAAAAATTACTGGTAAGTAATTCAACCGCGGACAGCTTTGCGGGTTACCTTAGTTTATTTGCTTGTTAATTGAATTTGTTGTGTACTATTCTGTTCTCTGTACAAATACTTAGTAGCTAATAAACAATTATTATTATATTATATTATTATATGTTCAATTTTGCCATCAGCTTTTGTAAATCTTTTATTTTAGAGATAGGAGTTAGTTTCATTGTTAATTATTTTAAGTTTTATATTCACTCACTCATCCAACCATTCAATTGCCACGGCGCTTCGCGCCGCGCATGTCTGGCTGGCTCTGAGTACGTACATATAATATGTTATTACTAAATTGAATAAAAGAAATTTGAATTGAATTGAATTGAAATGCGAATGAGGCAAATAATTATAAATTTAACAATGTTCCGTTATGAACAAAAGGTTGCAAATGTGCATATGGTCGTGCAATAAAGTAACAAACATTTGCAACCCGATTTGCATTTTTTCGACCGCCATTTTTTGCAAATTAAAAAAAAATGATTGCAGTTGTGCTTCCGGTCGTTTTTTTATGCAAATTCACAGCCTCGGTAGGCCAATCTACACGGTCTGTCAGATTTGCAAAACTTTTGCAATTTTTTCGCAGTCGGAATCCTAAATAACGGTTTAAAAATAATAAAAAAAAACAATATTCCGTTTACACGATCAGGTTCCAAGGTGAGATTAATATTTGCAATAACCTTTTCAATTGATTTCCAAGTTTGCACAACTTTTGCAACTTTGTCTAAACAGATATTGACAATTGTTTAAAAGTCAATTTTTAACAATGTTCCGGGCCTCAAAAAAGGTTGCAAATCTAGATTTGTTTATATTTATATGTTACTCAGCTACTATCATAGAATGGAGGGAAAGTTTTGTAATTTTGTCTGGCTTTTTTGCTTTAATGACTGGCCTATTTGATGAAATTGCAGGGTAATGCAATACACCTCGAATGAGCGCTAGAACGTTCTGTAGGAGTAGGCTGTGAATGCTGTTCGACAAATTAAATTCGTTAATATTGCAACTACTTATGTGATTAAAAATATTTTAACATAGTCAGTTAATAGTTTCAAATATTATGAAATGTTTAGTGTTAATTTCAAGTCGCTATGTCACTTCATTTATTTATAAATTACTAATATGTAATAAGTGTCATATCTCGGCTCCCAATTGGCGTAGATAAAACTGCTCTTTTTAATTGTTTCTTGTCTTATGTATTTTTAATGTGTGCTAATAATTTTTAATTTTGGGTAAAACATTGATGAGTAAAATGCACTTGTATAAACAAAAAAAACAAAAAAATAAATTAAAGATTTTCAAAAATACTAAAAATTTTTATTTTAACGCCGCTGAAAAGAACGTAAAACAAGCTATAATCTGAAATAAAAAGTTTGTTCTACGACTTGATGCCCAAACACGGTCAATCGTTCTATTTTCGATTTTTTTATAGTTTTTGGGTCGTAGTAATAAACACTTCGACTTGAAATTTGCCATCATAATTTATCTCCATTAGTAGCATATTCTTACAAAGTTTGGTTAAATTTAATGTATTATTGTTTTAGTTATTACCAATTGTTTAAAAATGGCCACCCACAATTGTTTCTATGTTTTGCAATTTAACCAATTGACCAAGAGAGTTCGGATACATCTAGTTCTCTTCGCAATTTCATCGTGAATAATTTGTTTATCCTTCCTTATTAAACTCTATACGAGCACAATTGAAATCGTATAAAAATTAAAAGCCGGTAAAAACAGTCGGCAACTCTTTATTGTACATAGGCGGAGGTAAATAGAAATGCTTGTCATAAGAAAATGCTATAATTTTTTGAAAATTGTATTAATTTTTATTATCTTTTGTTTATTAGATAGGCTATTTTTGTTCATTTATCCAATAACATATTTTCGAAGTATTATATCAGTTTTAGATATAAAGTCGAAATATTTAAATTTATTGGGTTTAGTTTTAAAGTTATCCCATTCTACATTGAAATATGTTATTATCAGCAAGGAACAACGAGAAGGTATGAACATATCCTTGCCGGGATGAGGGAATGGGATAGGTTAGATTGGCGAGGGGCAAGGATGTTAAATAGTAAAAATAAAATTTAAGTTTCTTCTAAAATAAAAATAAAAATGTAAGTTTCTTAACCAAGGCAAAGAATTAGTACAACAAAAACAAATGCTTGTATAGATAAAAGATAAATAAAAACAAAATTGAAATATGTCTCTAGAATAAAGTAACTTAAATTAAAATTTCTTGTCAACTATAAATAAAATATATTCCAAGAAATGTAATAATAAAAAAGTAAACTTCATACCTAATATAATAGCTAAATATTTTGTTCTGCAAATATATATTAAAAAGTTAAATGCTAAAAGTTGAAGCGTCCGAATCTTCACTTTCTGAAGAGGGATCATTATCCGGTTGAATTATAATCGGCGTAATGGGGGGTAGTGTTGGATATTGATTTTACTTTTCAGTTACATGCTTAACGCTATTTTTCCGTAAATCAGTATTGTCGAGGTCATTTATTACATCTCTTATGATCAACTACTACCGCGCTTAACGTTGGAGAGTCATTACATTTTCACAAACGATCTTTTAAAGTTGCTCAAACCACCTCGATAGGATTAAATATGCATAGTACGGAGGTAACCGCAAAAGTGTATGACCGTGAACATTGGATAAGTTATCAATAACATTTTTGAAATTCTGTTCTTTTATTCATTTCAGTAATTCGCGCTTTATGGGAACTTTTACAGGAATTTCCATACTTTTTTCTCTCTTGAATTTTAACATGTCTTCCTTGAACTTATGTAATATTCGCGAGTAATAGGAAACATTATCTAATACAATTACCGAATTGGGCGGAATATTTGGTATAAAGCTGTTCTGAAAACCATTTTTCGCACTGCACTGGAGAAATATCGAGTCCACCTTGACTAATGACTGATATAACTCAAACACCGACCTAACAATCGGACTGAGGAATACCCGGGTGCCAGCCAATCGTCGCCACCCGTCCTCAAACGCAGGCCAATGACAACACATCTCACAAGTCCACGTTGACTCTTGAGAAACGATTTAGAAGGTTTTTTTATGCTAGTGGACCTGTCCGTTTTATTATCTTTAAACCAGTGCAGTCGTAGATGGTTCATTCAGGCTGATTACATTGCCAGTCTTGGACTTGCCTGCACAGTTTCAACTACTATTCGATTTTCGATACCATTGTTAAATACATAGGACAAAACATCAAGTTAAGTGCGCACGATCCTGTGCTTTAACACTGACCAGTTTCAATTGACTTCGTAAACACTATACGATAAGAGTCCTAGAACGAGAGTTATTGAAGAGAAACTGCGAAAAAATACGATTTTGAACATTCTTTTGTTTAAACAAAAGCTTTTCGGGACACGGATTTAATCCAAAACTTTTTCCTAAAGTTCCTGTAATGTCTACAAGTTCCAGCAATAAAATTGCTATAGTAAGACAATTCCCTACAAATTTTAGTTGTACTCCACTAAATCTGGCCAGGTTCATCAATATCTTAATAATTAATATTAATTTATGTATGTCAAAATTGATTTTGTCCAAGTAAATCAATAGGAAGTGCTACCTACATATGATTTTATTGAGTACATTCATAAAGGTCTCGATAGGGGTAAATATGTAGGAGCATTATGGTTTGACTTGTCCAGGGCTTTTGATTGCTTATAGTCCGAGAATTGTCGTTACAATATCTAATGATTTTTAGCAAAGCTGATATTTCAATATTGGTTTATACTTATTGCGACAATGATAACCCCGCGGTAAGTCAGTCAATGGGGTATTTTCCCATATTTTTTTAATTTGAAAATTGAAAACTAGAAATAAAAATAAGGAATACGTGTTTTTTCTCTCTTTTTTACATTTTTATTTAAGCCGGAAAAAAATTAGTTAAACTTTCATGACGTCATTAAGCGATAATTCAAATAGAGCGCCAAATGTACTTATTTCTAGGGAGTTTCAAGTTGGTGATTTGTGATTTGACAGTTCATGTAACTATAACCTTATTTTTTGTTTGTTTCATAAACAGATGTTCAGTTTTGTGTAGCACCTAATATCGACCTGTGAATGAGTGTAAAATTTCATTAAAAACGACGTTTGATCTACCTTCTACATAATTAGTTTCCATATTTGTATGCAACAAAATATTGAAAATTAATGAGTCACACCACTGTCACCAGATTAACAGTGTGGTGTCAGTGTTGCCAATAGTTTTTTGGTTATTTACCTAGTTTTCGCTTAGTGACGTCATGATGAAAAATTGAAACTTCTAATTAAAATTATAATTTTATAGTTTTATATAACATATTTTTTTCTGTGCCAAAAATATTTAAAAAATATGCATTTTTCAAATATAAGTATTTCCACTTTCATCTCAGATTAATGAAAATACCCTATTGTTCGAACCTATGGCGTCGCGCACTCGGACGTCTTCAAACGTGTTGGAAAGATATGGTGTGTTGAAAGTATTAGGAAAGCTGAAAATTTGACGATTTAACAAAATGTAAGAAAAAAATGGAACAGGACTCGTCACTTAGGCTTTGAACACGTAATAAAAAAATATGGACATAAGTATTTAGGAAGGCTGAAAGATCCAGATCAAGACGAGGCGAAGCCGAGTCCGGAAAAAGTTTATGTTTGATGCATGGTGTTATCATTTCCAATGTCCCGACGGTTGCAAGAATTGCGAAATTGTGAATTTTTATATCTGTAGATGTAATAAGAACCGAGTTATGGCTCGTTGAAAGTGACTGTTTCCTCTTACTTACTTTACTTTAACAGATTTATTAAATATTAAAAGGGTGCAGACATTGCCTCCTCGGACCGCGATCCGGAGCCAACCAGACAACCACGGCGCGTGACGTCGTGGCGGACGTTAGGTTGGACGGATCACGACCGGTTCGGTTTAATATAATGGAAAAAAAAAACGAAAGCTAAAACACCTGCCGTCTGTGACGGCTTAAAATTAACATTAAAATTGAACATTGTTTTAAATTAAACATTAAGATAATTAAGAACTAATTTTAAAACCATCACTACCACACTGCTGATGTTGGCTGTTGATACGGGAAAAACTCAACGAAAAAACCCGTTCGAGACAATTGATTTCCCAACGGTCTGCCCGCCGTTTGGGAGAGTATGGGAGTAGAAGTTTATTATTTTTTTAAATGTTTAGATTTCTTAAATTTGTTGGTCTAAAGGAAATTTCTACCAAAAAGACAAAAGAACAAAAAAGACAAAAACGAAAACAATTAAAGGAAGAGAAGAGGGATAGAACAGAATAGATTTGAAAGATATAGTGTAGGATTTGAGAAAGTTGTGATTAGTAAAGGTTTGGCTATAGAGGTTGCCGGAAGATAGGCAACGCCTGGTATGTTAGGGGGTGTTTTATCTGGAATGGGGCATTATGCATTCTGATTTGGGTTATGTTGCGTGTTAGCGGACTGTCGCCCAGGCGAAAGGAATAGAATTTTTGTGATATTTCCCGGACGTAGTCCGCTAGTGGCATTATGTCGTTGCAGCGATCATACAAATCTTTGAGGGAGGTGTACCTGCTCGAGTCTGAAATGAGGCGCATAAATTTGTGTTCTAAAACTTTAAGTTTTCTCATTGTCGGGGCCGGGATGCTGCACCACACCGGCGCCGCGGATGTGATGGCCGGTCTGATTACCGCCGTGTACAACAATTTTTTATTGTGTCTGTTGAGTCCGTTACCCCTTGCCATGAGCGGATACAGACTCCTGGACATGAAGTAGACCTTACGTATCGTCTCGTTGATGTGTGTATTAAACGTCAGTCGTTTATCCAAGTTAATCCCCAGATACTTCACGCACCTTTTGATTGGAATTTGCTGACCCTGGATCGAAATTGGCGTTAATATGCGGTTTTCTGTGAATCGGCGCGTGAAGAGTATGATCTCCGACTTCGCGACGTTGACCCGGATCTTCCACGTGTCGCAATACGCCGTGGCATTGGCCATGTGCGCCTTGAGTAGCATGTTCGCCGCTTGTGCGTTATGCGAGTGCGCATACATGGCCCTGTCGTCGGCGTACTTGGCAAGCTTAGTATTCGGGAACTCCGGGAAGTCGGATACATACAGATTGTACAACTTTGGTGACAGGCACGACCCTTCGGGGACGCCCGCGCGAATGTCCCGCCGTGTTGAGAGTTTATTGTTCACCTTGACCTGCAGCGACCTGTCCGTCAGGAAAGAGTGAATCAGTTTGGTTATGTGTATTGGAAAGTTCAGTGCGTTCAGTTTGTGTATAAGGCCCGGGATCCAGACGGTATCGAACGCCTTCTCGACATCGAGGAGCACCATGGCGGTGCTCTTCCCGAGGTTGTATTGCACCTTGACGTCGTTTACGATCCTGACGACCTGATGCGTCGTGCTCCTGCCCCTCCTGAAGCCAAACTGGCACTCGTCCCCGATGTGAAGCTCATCCTGAGCAGCGTCTAGTCTGATCAGGATGACCTTCTCCACCAACTTGGAGATCGCCGACAGTAACGAGATGGGTCGATAACTGCCGACGAGCTTCGCGTTCTTGTTCGGCTTCAGGATGGGCACGACCACGGCGCACTTCCACTGACTTGGCCAGTGTTGCAGCCGCAGGATCGCATTAACGATATACGTCAATTGCACAATGCCTTTCCTTGGTAGATATTTGAGGAGCTTGCAGTCGATAGCGTCCTTCCCCGGGGCTTTGTCGTTTGGTAGAGTCCTGACAATGCTTGCCATTTCCGAGGGCTTGGTCATGACTTTTTGAAATTCTCGTCTCGTCAATGGAACGTCGTGACCAATTAGTTCGTTTACGTCGTTTTCTATGCGGTCTTATTCAACAGTATTAGGTACGTCTGCGTTATGTATTGTCTGGAAATATAGAGCTATGTCGTTCGCTGTTTCCTCGCTGAAAACTGAATTCGAACCTTTCAACGATAAATAACGGAAAAGCGACGAATTTTTGGTGGAAAACTTGTTGGACCTTTTTAAAAGTACTTGAAGGACCTTTAAAGAGAGCCTTAGTAGAATCCGTTAGCATAAAAGTTACGGAGTTATGGTGAAAATAAAATGGTTATCTCGTTTTTTCGAAGGAAAAATCAGAAATGAAACCAATGAGTTAACTTCCTATTTAAGATATCTAATCGCTCCAAAAAACATTTTGCAGGAGATTTCAACGGCTACAAGACCTGTACAGTTGAACTTCCTTGAACCCCTAATTTTTGAGATTTTTGAGTTTAAAGGGCTCGTTGACGGTGGTCCCCGCGCTCAAATGCGAAATAAAGACGGTGATATCTCAATTAATTCTCACTCTAGAGAAATTAGTACAGGTAATGAAGGTAAAATTTTGTAAAAATCTCGCAAAAACTAATAAATGGATCATCTCCGGGATTTGAGTGGGTAATAACCTACAGAATGAAATGATGCATTCTTTGCACTTCCAAGTTCCAGGGAAATTCAAAAAAATTTGGAAAAACTTTTTGATTTTCGAATTCTTTGCTCTAGCGGCTGAAATAATGACAATAGAGAAAAACTTTTCAACAAAAGTTGTAGCTCGTCTCTTTCTCTACAAATTTTTGTCATAGTTAAGCCGTTTAGGAGATAAATTCAGTTTTCCACTTATAGTTTTGAGCCGCTCTGAAATGCCCGGAAAATGAGAAGTCTCCGGGAGTTTTGTACGAGCGGGCACATCGATCAATAATTCTTGCTATTCAGCGCTGCTAAACAAATTGAAATGTCATGAAATGTAGAGAAAAGTCTCAGCTTTTAATATGCAACTAATTACAAAATTCATACAAATGTTTATCATAGAGAAAAAGTGTTAGAAGATGGCTTAGTAAACTATATACAGTTGATTTATTCATATTTTTCAGGTTTATGCATCCTCCATATTTCTTTCGCAATAAATAGGTGCTCTTTCACTGCATGGATTTGATTCCACGCACTTTAATCTACCGGGTGTTCGAAAAGTATGGGAACGGTGAAAAATCTCGAACAGTTTGCATCAAATCGAAAAATAAAAAAATACGTGTCAAAAAGTTTTCAAAAAACTATCTACTCATACCAAAAATGACCTCCCCACCCACCAACCAGGGGGTGGGGCGAGGGGCAACTTTAAAATTTCAAATGGAAACCCCTATTTTTTATTGCGGAATCGGATTCTACGGCAAAAAATACGTAAGTTTTATTCAGGACATTTTTTTCGATTCTTGCACGGTGTCGCTGTAATCGCAAAAAATGGAAAGAATGCATGACTGTTTCAAGAGTAGCGTCTTGTGCCCATAAAAAAAGTACAATTCAAAAACTGAAAAACACGTGTTTGTTATTTTTACGAAATCTATCCAATGACATTGGATTTGACGCTCCCACCCCCAACCCAGTGGGTGGGGCGGGGGACAACTTTGAAATTTGTAATGAAAATACCTATTTTTTATAGCGGATTCGGATTCTACGACCAAAAATACGTGAATTTTATAACGGGAATTTTTTTCGATTCTCGCAAGGTGTCGCTGCAACAACTCGTAGAAGTTTCACAAAACAAATACTGTTATTAACAACACTAAAAAAAACATTCATAAAAATCAAGATATCACAGATATTGTTTTTTAAACTGAATGTTTTTTTGTCAACACGAGTAGCTGTATTTACAAACTTATGGAGACTTCAGATTTATTTCAATTTTTTGCGATTGCAGCGACACCTTGCAAGAATCGAAAAAAATGTCCGATATAAAATTCACGTATTTTTGGCTGCAGAACCCGAATCCGCTATAAAAAATAGGGATTTTCATTACAAATTTCAAAGTTGTCCCCCGCCCCACCCACTGGGTTGGGGGTGGGAGAGTCGAATCCAATGTCATTGGATATATTTTGTAAAAATAACAAATATGTGTTTTTCAGTTTTTGAATTGGACTTTTTTTATGGGCACAAGACGCTACTCTTGAAACAGTCATGCATTCTTTTCATTTTTTGCGATTACAGTGACACCGTGCAAATCGAAAAAAATGTCCTGAATAAAACTTAGTAGAATCCGATTCCGTAATAAAAAATAGGGGTTTCCATTTAAAATTTTAAAGTTGCCCCTCGCCCTACCCACTAGGTGTGGGTGGGGAGGTCATTTTTGGTATCAGTAGATAGTTTTTTGAAAACTTTTTGACGCGTATTTTTTTATTTTTCGATTTGATGCAAACTGTTCGAGATTCTTCACCGTTCCCATACTTTTCTAACACCCGGTATGTTTCGTGAAATTCTGATTGAAGAATGTTACGAAACAATTAAGTTGTACAGGGTGTAATTGGTTTCATATCATAAAAAAAAACTGGTAGTAGGGAATGACAAGACAAATAAAAAAACCATATATAACATGGGGTCTAAAGCTCATAGTTTTGGAGGAAAAAAAATAAACAAAAATTTCGCAAATTTTCAATAAAATCTTTTGAGAACTGCTGGAATATTGAGGTAGGTTTAGATCGTCGCGCGTGTCTTTGCCTATATGAAAACTCTGTGACTCTCCCTTCTGCAATATTTTATTTACTGTGGGTGTTTCGTTATGTACACATGCCCAACCCGCCGTTCGTTGTTTTTGTTATTTTTGAATTTCGGGTCACTGTGTATTTATAGTTAAGATTTATTTTATTGACTTTACCGTTCAAGTCGTTAAATTCTTGATTACGTACAGACACAACTTACTTGTTCGTTATTTTTTATTTAGTTTTGGATTTTGGACCTAGTTTTTCTTTTATTTTTCTTTATTGACAACGTTAGTTGATAGTTTATTGTTTATTGTTGAACGGAGTACACATGTCCTTAATTCGACGTACCGAACTGTGTATTGATGCAGATGCAGAGATTTCGAATAATTTACTTAGGTGGTAGGCTTTTAACCCAGGACACTCATTTATGTTACAAACGTTAATAAATTAACGCATTTAAATATTCTAAATTATAAACATTAATCCAATATTTTGTTCCAAATTAAAAGGCCCACATGTAAAGAAATGCTCTGTTGAAACTTCTATGGCCAATATTTGCTTGCAGTTGTGCAGGAAAAGATAACGAATTATTTACCTCTTTGTAATTGCCTCAGTCCGGTTGAGGCGGTCCATCAAAGGCGGTCGATTATCCTAGGCCTTTGCTTTGACACCGCACGTGACGCCGAGGACTGCACTTTTCTATGACAATTTAAAAGTTGTATAATTGGGAACTACAAGTCCATTGACCGAGAAAAGCAGTGGTTCTCAATTATTTTCTACATTAATATATATAAAAAAAAAAATTGAATGTTAACCTAAGTCAGTTTTTTTCAAAGTGCCCCCAGAGGGAAAAGTCATAAAGGTGTTTCCTTTGTCTAGTCGGTCCCCATCACCAGTTTTTTTTAATGACATGAAACTGATTACACCCTGTATATGTTTTACTATATAACCGTGCATTTTCTCAACGTGTATAAATAAAAAGTACTGCACTCATAATATATCATTATATAAGAATATATTAGCAAAATGAATTATCATTCTAATGACTCCCGGCAAAGATATGAATAAATCTGTGGATCAACTGTTCAAAGTTTACTAAGCCATCTTCTAACACTTTTTCTCCATTATGAAATGTTTTATGAATTTTGTGATTAGTTCCACATTAAAGCTGACACTTTTCTCTACATTTTATGTTATTTTCATTTTTTTCAGGGGCTCTGAATAGTAATAATTATCGATCGATGAGTCCGGTCGTACGAAACTCCCAGAGAATTCTCATTTTTTGCGCATTTCGAAGCGGCTCAAAACTATAAGTGGAAAACTCGATTTATCTTCTAAACGGCTTAAGTAAGACAAAAATTTGCAAGGACGAGCTACAACTTTTGTTGTAATTTTTTTTCTCTATTTTGATTATTTTGGCAGCTAGAGCAGAAAAACCGAAAATCAAAAAGTTTTTCCAATTTTTTTTAATTTTCCCGGAACTTGGAAGTGCAAAAAATGCATCATCTCATTCTCCAGGTTTGTTACCTACTTAAATCCCGGAGATGATCCTTTTATTAATTTCTGTTACCCTAAATGGCTAATTTGCCTCTACTAAATAAAGAAAGACCAAAATTGTATGCAAAGAAGAACCTAAATGTTTGTACTTTTGCATTTTTTACGTATCTTCTTTAGGTTTTGAGTTATTGTGAAAAAAAGAAAATTTCTTCAAAAATTTTAAAAATCATTTCAAAATTGAATCAAACTTTTTACCAATCTAGGGATTCTAAACCGTTCAAACTTCTAGAACATATCGTTAGCACCTAAATACAGTAAACTGCAAATGTATTACGTTTAATTTCAATTCTTGCAGTTAAGCCATTCGTTTCATTGCTGATTTTTCCTCCGAAAATCAGAGACAACCATTTTATTTTCATCTCCGTAAGTTTTTATGCTATCGACTTTAACTAAAGCTCATTTTAAAAGTACACTGGATTGAGTATGTGGTAGGTTCCTTGTGAAACATCTTTAGAATAATTATTTTTAGAAAAGGGAAAAACAATGCTTTTAGATGTTTCAAATAAAAAATGTATTTTTATACACTCTACATATGTTTCGGCTTGTTAGGCCTTTCTCAAGAGCATTACAGATGAATACTAAAGCTATGAGGGTGGTTGTTCTAAAAATAAATGCAGTAATACCCAAACATGTGGAATTACGGGGATTTCAAGTAATAAAACTAAGGATCTACCTACTCGGAATAATTCAATGGGCTATTCTTAGAACCTTGTCTATTATAGGAGTGTTTATGAAATTTAATTGGTCATTGGTGGTACAAGTATTGCTTTTAAGGGATTTTTTTATTTCTAATTGTTCAAGGAGGTTTAAGCGTTTTCCTTTTCTTTCTGAATGGATTAAATTAATATTCTCTGTATCAATAAAATGATTATTTTCAATGCAATGTGTTGACATTCCTGTGTTTTTGGTGTTATTTAAAATGGATTGTTTATGTTCTTTTACCCGATTAGCTATACTTCTACCACTTTGGCCAATATATACCGCGTTACAGTCCTTACATTTAATTTCATAAACCCCCGATTTGTTGACTTTACTTATTTTTTCTTTATTGTTAACTAAAATACTTCCTAAATTTGTTTTGTTTACACTTATTGTGGAGATGCCTAACTTATTTAGTTTTCTACTTATTTTATCACTAAACCTAGGAATATAATTAATAAAATTGTACTTTGTTGTTTTGTTGGTTACAGTAAAAAATTCCTTTTGAAGTAATTTTCGCTGTTTGTTTTTAACCATGTTCTCTATTAGTGACTCCTTATATCCATTATTTATTGCAATCTGTTTGATTATGTTTAATTCTTTATTAAACTCATATTCGTCTAAGGGGAAATTTGTGAGTCTATGTATTAGGCTATGAAAGGGAGAGAGTTTAATTTGCCAAGATTGTTGTGAATTATAATGTATGACTGTGTCTGTTGTAGTGGGTTTTCGATAAATACTAAATTTTAATTGATTACGATGTTTTTTAATATTCATATCTAAAAAGTTTAATTGACCATTTTTTTCTTTCTCTAATGTGAACTGTATTTTACTATTAGATGAATTCAATAAATTAAGGAAACTACTTAAATTCCGTTCTGTACCGGTCCATATGCAAAAAATATCATCAACATAACGAGTCCAATAGAAAACATGTACATTTAGGTTGCTATTACTACTAAAAGAACATAAACAATCCATTTTAAAGAACACCAAAAACACAGGAATGTCAACACATTGCATTGAAAATAATCATTTTATTGATACAGAGAATATTAATTTAATCCATTCAGAAAGAAAAGGAAAACGCTTAAACCTCCTTGAACAATTAGAAATAAAAAAATCCCTTAAAAGCAATACTTGTACCACCAATGACCAATTAAATTTCATAAACACTCCTATAATAGACAAGGTTCTAAGAATAGCCCATTGAATTATTCCGAGTAGGTAGATCCTTAGTTTTATTACTTGAAATCCCCGTAATTCCACATGTTTGGGTATTACTGCTTTTATTTTTAGAACAACCACCCTCATAGCTTTAGTATTCATCTGTAATGCTCTTGAGAAAGGCCTAACCAGCCGAAACATATGTAGAGTGTATAAAAATACATTTTTTATTTGAAACATCTAAAAGCATTGTTTTTCCCTTTTCTAAAAATAATTATTCATTTTAAAAGTCCTTTCAAGTACTTTAAAAAAGGTCCAACAAGTTTTCCAATATTCATCGTTATTTATTTGTTGAAAGGTTCTAATTCAGTTTTCGGCGAACAAACAGTCACATTCAACGAGCCATAACTCGGTTCATATTGCATCTACAGAAATTTAAAAAAAACAATCGATTTGCTATTTTATTAGCTTCATCCCTGCTCCTGATGATTTTTTTGACAAAACGTAAGGTGTTCGAGTTATTCGTGAAAAATCGGTCTAAGACGCATTCTTAGATGAAAAAATCAACATTTTCAATCGCGAGTAACTGGAAAAATATTGACTTATCGAAAAAGCTTCATAGAATATTTTTTGCTTAGAATTCATCGCCCTATCCATTTCTGCTTAGTTTTGACTGTGCGAATTTCCACCCCCGAGAAGGAGTGGCATCCACTAGGCCAGTCACCACGGACTTCCATAATGTAAAGTTAGACAAAAATTGCGAAAGTTTTTAATCTTTGAGACAATATTGGAGGAGGTGAAAAAATCATGTATCCGGTTTTGTACTCTTCTCCGCCCCCCGGAACATTGTTAAATTAACAAGAAACGTAAATTTGCAAATAACTTTTTGAAAAAAAATCCGATATTTATGCAAGTTTTAGATAATATTTTAACAATTATTACACGTATTCTATCAAGTTTGCACCCTGCTACGATGACCGGAACATAGAAAATAGTTGTTTTTTAACTTTATAATGAAATATTTTTCGAAAGAGAAAATGCGAAAGTTATGCAAATGATTGTTTATGCAACAGAGAAGGGCCAAAAACCCGTTTGTAATTTTGCATAACTTTCTTTACCCCGGAAGATTTTTTTCACAATATTTCTATCTGGCACGGACACGATTTTGACGTTTTAAACAATAAGTGGGGGTCTAAATAATTGCGAAAGTCTTAAAATCGGGTTGCAAATGTTTGTAACACCAATAAATGATACAATCTGAATTTGCAACCGTAAATGTTCCGGAAGTTAATGAAATTACCTATTTTTTAAATAACGAAGCTATGCTTGTCTCGAAAAAATTGGAAAATAGGTGCAAATTTCATATAGCATTCTAATAATTGATATAAATACTCATGTGAATTCACAACCTCGCAAAATATCCGGAATATAATTGATCTGTCTTCGCTTTCCTTCTGAGATATTTCGCAATTTCATTAAAATTTCATCAGCATAAAAATAATTCCAGAAAAAAATTGCAAATTCATTATTGTTTTAATTATGTGGGTATATAGCTTTATTAACATACACTCGCACATACTCAACACACGAAAATACAAAAAACCCACTATCCTGACTTTCCTCGCCATACCATGCCCCCTAAAACACTAACAAAATATTTTTGCATATAAAAAAAACTCTAAAAATTATCCCCCGTCTTTTTAACTTATGACCCATTTGCTTCGAGTAGGTTTTTCCTTTTATTTTCTACGTATTTATAAAGGATTATTTTTGTTCCGCCCAGCCACGCCCTAACTAATATGGGTTAAGGGGGTCATTCCCTAGAAAGAGACATCCGATAGGGAAATATTTACTATTCTTAGCTATAACTTTTTTTTCTTAGTACGTATATTTAAAAAAACTATAAGAGTACCTAAGTAGAACCATAACAAGACTATTACTATGAATTTTCACTCAATAATTTTAGTGGTTTGCAAAATAGCTCGATTTAAATTTAAAAATTGTGTTAATCTTCCTTTCGTAGTTTTAAATCGAGCTATTTTGCAAACCACTGAAATTATTGAGTAAAAATTCATAGTAATAGCCTTGTTATAGTTCTACTTAGGTACTCTTATATATTTTTTAAATATACGTACTAAGAAAAAAAAGGTATGGGCAAAAATAATAAATATTTCCCTATCGGATGTCTCTTTCTAGGGAATGGCCACCTTAAGCGGCTATCAGTACTTGTTTTTATGTATCAATAAAATAGTCTGTAATCTTGTTATGTGTTTTATATGTGCACTTTATGTACACCTGGCAATAAGTTTGAAATGTAGGATACCTAAAAATATGGTAAAAATCTGTATGTAAAAACCCTCCTTACTAGCTGAAAAGTACATAACTCTGCAGCCAGAAGTACATCCCGCGTTAATTTTTCATTAAAATAAAATCTTTGAGTGCAGCTCTGAAATTTTGTGTAGTTATATATTTTAACTGAAGAAAGAAATAAATAAATTCCTTGTAATTTTAGGATAAGAAATATCAGCCAAAAAATTGACAAATTGAAAAAAGTACACCTGTACATGATTCGAACCGAGAAATCTGCTGTGAATGTCGTTGCTTAAAGCGGTGGGCTACGGTTGGGGTGGACTTGAAATTTCAATTAGTCCCGTCGGAAAAAGCAAAACATGAAATTTTTAAATGTTCATAACTAAATAAATGCATCAGCAGGAAGGCTTCGTAATGTCGATGTCGAAAAATCGAAATTGGCATTTTCACGGCATCGTTAATTGCACGGGCGAAATCGAAAATTCGAGACAACGGAAGTGAACGGAAAATAACATTCTTTGACATTCTGCGAATTTGATTTGTTTTTTGTTCCATTAATATCACTGGTACGTTAATAACCGGAAAACTCGGAAGAATAGGGAGATTTTAAATATAAAAACAAAATCGCCAGAACTGCACCTTGACCAATGTCAAATTTTAATCATTTGAATCATTTTCTTACAAGTTTACCGACTTCTGGCAACGTTCAATCTCCGACCTAGACGTCTGGCGATAATTTTACGCAATTTCTACAATTAAAAACTATAACTACAGAAAATTTTATCATTTGCACCTATTTGCCAATTTTTTTGAGTCAAGCATGCATAGCTTCATTATTTAAATAATAGCTAATTTCATTAACTTCCGGAACATTTACGAGGTTGCAAGTTCAGATTATATCATTTATTGGTGTTACAAACATTTGCAACCCGATTTTAAGACTTTCGCAATTATTTAGACCCCTACTTATTGTTTAAAACGTCAACATCGTGTCCATGCCAGATAAAGAAAACATGAAAAAAATCTTTCGGGGTAAAGAAAGTTATGCAAAATTTCAAACGGGTTTGTGACCCTACTTTGTTACATAAACAATCATTTGCATAACTTTTGCAATTTTTTTCAACGAAATATTTCATTATAAAGTAAAAAACAACTATTTGCAATGTTCCGGTCATCGTAGCAGCGTGCAAACTTTATTTAATATGTGTAATAATTATTAAAATGTTCTCCAAGGTTTGCATAAATATTGTATTTTTTTCCAAAAAGTTATTGAAAATAAACGTTTTCTGTTAATTAAACAATATTCCAGGGGACGAAAAAGGGTGCAAAACCCTTAGAGTAGGAAAGATATATATTGTAAGGAGTCGTAACGCTACTGCCAATGGTGAAGCCACCTGCCACCTGCAACCAGAGAGCAAGCGCCAGTGGCGGAACATATGTACAATATGTAGGTGTCAAGTTTATCACGTCAAAGGAATAAAACGATACAAAACTGGTATTTTTCCAAACACAGCTTCATAATACAACTAATGGGTGCAATGGATATTATTTCGACAAATTGTGCATACCGCGAGTCTGGAAAGTATGAAATAAATGTTTGGGAAAACTATTGGGCACGTCGATCTTTTTTATTTGGCAGCCCTCATCATTGTGGGTATATATTTTTGGTTATCCCCACTAGTGTCATTTATTATAAACAATTCGAGACATTACATTTTAAAAAATGTCGAAATAATAAGTTGGGTGATGTGATAATTAAAAAGAAAAACAAAAATTAACATGCCAGTCAAATACTTCTCCTTTCACTGTTAATGAAGTTATCACTTGAATATTTCTGAGACTGAATGTAGACCTACTGAAATTCAGTTAATTTATTTAGAATACATTGATTATTATTATTAGTGCAACTTAAAATATGCGTAAACTTTTTACTTGTTTTTCAATTACCTGTGTAATAAAAAATAATACATAATGAATTGGGTAAGTGTATTTATAGAGGATAACACCCAGCTAGATGCAAATATCACAAAACATTTATTTCAAAGACACAAATACAAATAATTTTCCTACATTATTTCTTAGAAGCATTTTCAAATATGCATTTAATATTTGATGTCATATGATGGCATCTTTTTGTTCTCTGAAACAAGAAAAAAATATTATCTGCAAATAAAAAGAAAAATCAGATTACGACTGATTTCCTGTTGGCGTACATTGTTAAAAAAAGATTACTTATTAAAGAAACGATGCTCAGCTTCTTTACTTGCAAGTAGCTGGGTAGTTCTAGGAAAATTGTTGGCACACAGCTTCATTTCATTTTATTTCCCTCTGGTAGAACCATTTCTTTTAAAAATGAATACTACAAATAAGCCTATCATAACTTGGTGTTGGAGCTCAGTCTACTAATTTCATATTTTCTAACCATAATTTTCGTTTCTCAGGATCGTTTGGAAACCTAAAAAAACAGAGTAATATAAATTCAAATGTAATAAAAAGTTTTATGGCATTTATTACCAAAATTTTATTAAAATAAATACATACGGGGTATTTGGAGGGTCGATGCAAACCCTTGCGGATGTGATAGAAGAGATCATTTAGACTGTATTAAGCCAGACATATCCTAGTACAAAGTCTTACGGTCGAAAATCTCAAAAAATGTAAGACTGTACTAAGGTATGTTTGGCTTAATGCAGTCTAAATGATCTCCCTTGTCACCTACGCAAGGCTTTGCATCGACTTGTCAAAAACCCTGATAGTAATATATATATATAATAGTAAACATTTATTATTCAAAAGTAATTGCACCGTGGTGTATTGACATAAACAAACAAACAAAACAAATAAAACGCACAGCTATTGTAAATATTTTAAAACGAAGCAAATATGGCCTGCGAATATTTTGCTTGAATATTTCAGAATTCACTTTTACCTGAATGATGCCACTGAGATTGACTACACAAGTGCCAAAACCTTTTCTAATTTTATTGCCCAAATATTTAAGGCTATTGTGAAACGAGTGAAAGTTGATAATATATTTGATTTCACCATGTTAGAATTAAATGGATTTTTGTAGAAACTTTTTTATTTCTACCATGATAAAAAAAATCTCGTTATAATATACTTTTACGTACTTATAATCAAGTAGATATAAAAGAAATATATTCAAAGAAGGAAACAATAAGCCAGCCACTTTAATATGAACCTAACCTACACAGACAGACGTTGGATTTATATTCACACAACAAGTTATAATTAATTTTGAATGCTGTTGTCTTTATCTCACTTTTATGATTTTCCCAGTTTTGTCCAGTGGGCGGAATTTTTCTAAAAAAAAAAAAATATTCTTTGCCAAACTTATTATTGCCTTCAGCCCTGTTGTAGGTTGACAGCTAACCATCTCACTATACCTATATTCAATAATTAAAAAAATGTTTGGATTACATGAGCATAGAATAATGGCTAGGTACTATATATATAGATATTCACTATCACAAATATATTTACTCATATCTTACATACTAGAATTTATTCTACATTCTACATAACACCATAATCGATATACCTACGCCCATAGAAAAAGTGTCATTTCGGATGCACTGTTCTATATTCAATGAAGAAAATCTGAATGAAAATTTCAATCAAATAACGTGCAAATTGCATACCAGAAAATGATATACTATGCTTCTCATGATCATTGCATGCACACGGACATAATTAAGTAAATAATAGGCCTACAGTTAATTTAACTAGGTAAAGTGAAAACTGCATATATTTTACCTGCAAAGCGTTACTCCTTTCAATTTTTTCCCGCTGTGATTTTTACAGTCGTTTACAGAATATGATACCATTATGTAGGTACATTACATACATTAGCACTAAATCATTTATAAATCACTTCTATTGGAAAATTTCATTTTGCTCTCTACCGTTTGCGTGCCACCACCGCAATGGCGTCTTAGGCACAACTTGTTTGCGTGGCGATTATGCGCTGTTACGAGTCCTCACCATCTATCTTTCCTAGTCTAAGGCAAAACCGAATTCATTATTTTTTCACCCCCTACAATATTGAAACATATTCTTTATAGGATTTTGCAAACAGTGGAAAGAAAAGCTATCTATGAGAACTAAAGGAAAAAACTATATATAAAAATATTAATGAAATCTTTGCATTCTTTCGATAACCAGAAGTCAGGTTATCGAAAGAATGCAAAGATTTCATTAATATTTTTATATATAGTTTTTTCCTTTAGTTCTCATAGATAGCTTTTCTTTCCACTGTTTGCAAAATCCTATAAAGAATAATATGTTTCATTACTATGAGCAAACAAATAATAAATAATAGGCGGGTTCGGTCATAAAAGAAAAAAACATTTTTCTTGGCAGATGTGAAGTTAAATAGTCAACAAAACACGTATGTGCAAAAAAAAATGAGAAAAAAAAATTGCAGCGCCTGCAATTGCCAAATTAAAGTTCGGTGATAATGGTGGACCCCACAACGGAATTGACGTCAGTGGCCTCTGATATAAGCTCCGGCTCCACCCTACGCGCACGTATCCCGCATAGTACAAGCAGTGAATTACTATAATATTTAAGTTTTGTGACATTTATCGGTGGTGTTTTTTAAAGTCCTAGTCGTACAATGCAACCGGGGTACCAGAAAGCCGATTTCCGAAACACACCACATTGAAATGTGCAGATGGTATTTGATTTTTTGACAAGCAATGCGAACCTAAATCAAGCTCAAAGCAATGGCGCTAAATACTGTAAGTACCAAACTTGTGGCATATTTTTTATTTGTATTGTATTTGTATTTATTATTTAGTGGAGTTTCGGTAAAGTTTAAACAAATTAACATTTGAATACGTATATAAAACAGGCAATCTGCTAGACAAGTAACTTTTCACCGTTTGTCTGTAAACTATTTTGTTTCCTGGCAATAAATGATTATTTTATATTTATTTATTTATTTATATCTATTAGAATGGAAATAGGCAGAGGTATAAGCAACTGACAAATATACGTCGACGCTTTCATGCTCCGACGTTTAAGAATTATAATTAATATGTATTTATATAAGTTTACCGTGTATTTACTAGGCATAAAAATAAAAAATGCCGCATGTACAAAGCAGATTTAATGGAACCGCCGGCGTCGCAGGGACATCAATGGGAATTTTTTATATGACAAGTAAATATGAGGTAAACTATACCGATTTGTGTATATTAAAAACTACTTAATAAAATTTTGAAGATAAACTTATATGAAAAGCATTAATTGCTAACAGTAGGTATATTATATATTATATAGTGTGAGCTTCCAAAGACCTTTGAATAATTGCAAATAAATTTACACTACGTATCTACCCACTTTTTACAGATCAGGAAGAGAAGATTATGGAGACCGCTCAGCGCTGTCGGGTCACTGACGTCACCGCAGTAGCCTCACGCATAGGTACGTTTCTAGCCTCGCGGCGACGGGAAGATTTTCAAGTATCAATAAAACCTTTATTTTTGGACATTTAATTTTTAAATTTTATATGGTTGTTTTTTTCCATGGGTTCTATCGATTTAAGCAAAAATTGAAAATTACCGAACCCGCCTATTCACTTTTAAACTCTACAATATTGTTTCAAAGATTAAAGACTTTCGCAATTTTTCATACCTTTTTTGCTTTAATGACTGGCCTACACCCCCAGGGTAAAAGCGTACAACGGCACTATATAACTTTTGTTCCTTGCGCCATTTTCTACTTACTGTCAATCCGAAAGATTTCTGAGCGAAAAACCGTCAGACAATGGACTATTTCTATGAAGTTTCGAACAGATCAACATAATTTCCTGTGTTAAAAAACATGTTTTTTTTTAGATGACAAGAATAGCAGAGCAGGTATAGATGTACATATTCCTGACCAACCAAGGTTAGATTCATGCACAATAACACCAAAGTCGGGGATCGCTTTACAAACAAAATTCGTTGTGAGTTGCGAGCATAAACCAAAAGAAAACGTCATGTTTGAAATATACGCTGTACACAGCAATGGATCAGAACAGGGTAATTTATTATTGAAAACATAATATTTTGAAGTAGTCCAATAAGTATAAAGATTTTCATAACAAAAAATATTATCTGAGATTTTCCTTCAGTAACTGTTAGTGCGAGGATTAAACATCATAAAACCACAAAAATCAGGTCTAGGGGTGCCGCATAACCCCCAAAAAAACTACCCCTTCGGTGAAAAAAAGCCTTATTTTACTGATAACTCGTTAACCGTTGAAGATATAAAAAAATTGCTCATCATAAAAAGAAAGCGTGACTAATTGCCTAAAAAAAGTCCTGTTGTATTTTTCTTGTATATTCCATGGTTTTCGAGAAAACCGATATCGACAAAAATGGTAAAATTTTTGTTTTTAATGCGCGCCAATTTTCGTGTATTTGAAATTTTTTGGGCGCGGCCTATAGAGAAAATCCATACAAGCTAGGAAGAAAAATCAAAATGGGTTTTAAGGGGTATGTAAGATGCTCTCTTGTGTTGCCATTTTTGAGGGCTATTGATATTTATTAGTATATAAAAATAACAATATAATATAGTTACCTCTTGATTTTTGTGTATCTAACTATTCACAGGCCCATAAAAAACAAGCCGCCGATTTACTGCACTTTTTACATAATTGTTGCACATTCTATTGGATACTCTTCGCAGTTTTTTTGTAAATAATATTAGTATTAGACATTTTTAGTTTAATTACAAAATATAAAAAAAATTATGTAAAAAATATATTTTTTGATTTAATTTTTTTTTTTTAACTTTTTTATTTATCGATCGATTTTCCTCTAGCTAATACTAACTTACTGCCTAAATTTCAATACAATCGGACTTTTCGTTCTTAAGTTATCGAGTTTACAAGAAACGTGACGGACGGACGGACAGACGGACAGACGGACATTTTGAAAGTTATTCAAAATTCGATCACCAACACAGTGATATGAAAATTTTTTCTCTACGAGCAATATTACCGGTTTTAGTAATGTGCCGATCGAATACAATATACTCTTCTAGTCTGGCTACGGAGGGGTAGGGGTGACTCGGTGCATTGGAAATTTTATCGCTTACAGGTTCGATTGTTACCGACATAGCGTGAGGCGAGCCGCCAGAAGGCACCCTGGAAAAATAACGCGAGGGTAGGGGGTTAAATATGCAATTTTTTTACGTAAATTAATTGATAAGGTGCAATGCTGAAAATTTGCAGAATAATAGGAGATAGTACAAGTAAGTAGGGAAAAAATTGCCAGAAGACTAGGCGGAAGATAAAAGCCGCCAGAAGGAGCTAATGTTGCGAAACATTTTGCAATAATTATGTGACTCAGTGCACTTCTGGCAATTTCCGTACTTATTCTGTAATTCAAAACTAGACTACCTGCAAAACGCCAGAAGGCTAAGTGGAAGAATGACAGAGATATCAGCGATACTAAGAGCGTCGGTGGCCCACTCGATGGCTCAATTTTTCTTATATTTTATATTTTATTTCATTAAGTGTACTTCTGGCGATTTGTCAACATAATTTAGGATATTTGATGACACCATTGGACAAATGCCAGAAGTAAATTTGAAAGACATGTATAACGCCGTAATTTTATTAATGAAAATATAATAATATGACGATTAATTTTATTTCTATCAAAATGACATTAATAATTTTGAATATTTGTCGAACGTAATTATTATATCATGTTTGAATTTTACTGTTCTCATGAAGAGGCTGACACGAAGATAATATATCATGCTTTCAAAATTGATTCAAATTCAACTATTGTAATTAAGTGTTCAGATACAGATATTGTAGTTATTTTATTAGCAAATTTACACAAAATTAAATCGAAAATTCGGATTGAGTGCGAATTTTCGGCAAACGTCACATTATCGATGTCAATGCGCTTCATGAATCCCTGGGATTAGAAATGTGCAAAGCATTACTGGGATTTCATGCATTAACGGGATGTGACTATAACCCCGCATTTTTCAGAAAAGGAAAACAACGTCCATATAAAATGCTTTTGAAGTCAAAATAATATCAAAATGCATTCGCTGATTTAGGTAATACAGATGTAAATTAAGAAAATATTTTCTCCATTGTTGAATCATTCGTTTGCAATATGTATGGTATCAAATCTCCGATACGAATTGTTCCATCGAAATTACACGATAAAAAATGTAAACGAGCCTTTAAATAAAAACAATTAAAGAACTTCGACGCTTCCTGCTTGCCACCTTCCTACGTGGAATTACGCCAACAAATGGAAAGAACACACTACATTGCAAATATATGGACGAATGCAACGTTATTTGATCCATACGAATTAGAAGCGAAAAATTGCGGATGGATATTGAACGGATCCGAATACGAATTCAAATGGTTTGAAGGACTACAATTACCACCATCTGTCAAATACGTCGTTGATAGTGATAATTCGGAAGGTAATTTTGAATTCGATTTTGATAATTTATCAATTTTATTAAATTATTGATTTCCTTTTTCAGCTGAAGATGATGACACAATGTATGACAGCGACGAGGACATTGAATTTGATGACGACATAGAAAATGAGGGTTATCAACGGATTAATTTTGTATTCAATTAATATTAAATTAATATCAATATTCGTAGTATTAAAGATATATATTGTATTAGAAGTAGAAATAAAAATTATGTTATAGGGCATATTGAAAATTCAAACATGACATAATAATTACATTCAAAATGATTAATGTCATTTTGATAGAAATAAAATTAATCGTCATATATTTTCATTAATAAAATTACGGCGTTATATATGTCCTTCAAATTTACTTCTGGCATTTGTCCAATGATGTCATCAAATATCCTAAATTATGTTGACAAATCGCCAGAAGTGTACTTAATGAAAGAAAATATAAAATATAAGAAAAATTGAGCCATCGAGTGGGACACCGACGCTCTTAGTATCGCTGATATCTCTGTTATTCTTCCACTTAGCCATCTGGCGTTTTGCAGGTAATCTAGTTTTGAATTACAGAATAAGTATAGAAATTGCCAGAAGTGCACTGAGTCACATAATTATTGCAAATTTTTTCGCAACATTAGCGACTTCTGGCGGCTCTTTATCTTCCGCCTAGTCTTCTGGCAATTTTTTCCCTACTTACTTGTACCTACCATCTCCTATTATTCTGCAAATTTTCAGCATTGCACCTTATCAACTAATTTACGTAAAAAAATTGCATATTTAACCCCCTACCCTCGCGTTATTCTTCCAGGGTGCCTTCTGGCGGCTCGCCTCACGCTATGTCGGTAACAATCGAATCTGTAAATGATAAAATTTTCAATGCACCGAGTCACCCCTACCCCTCCGTAGCCAGCTCTCCGTCTATTCGTTTTGTATTTGCCAAAAGTATAATAACTGACTATAATATAAGTTATAAATGCATTATATTTTAGTTCAAGGTACTAGGTACTTCAATGCAGAAAAAGTTAGGAATAAAAATGTTCACATTTATAAATTTACCAGAATGGTGAAGTTAGCCAAATTTTGGCCAATTTTTTATTGTTTACTAAAAATAAAAAAAGATCCAAACATCTTGAAAATTAGCTCAATTTTTTTCTCAGTTTATGTGTCATATAACTATTGTTTCTAATCATTTAATAGTTAAAGAATTGTATTAAAAAAATATCATAAAAAAATTGAATATGCAGCCTTTTTTGGATCTCTTTTTGGCTAACTTTAACATGCTGCTAAATTTGTAAATGTGAATATTTTTATTCCTAACTTTTTCTGCATTGAAGTACTACCTTGAACTAAAACATAATGCATTTATAACTTATATTATAGTCAGTTATTTTTTATGGGCCTGTGAATAGTTAAATGCACAAAAAATCAAGAGATAACTATATTATATTTTCATTTTTATTTGGAATAAATATCAATAGCCTTTAAAATGGCAACACAAGAGAGTATTGTATACCCCCTTCAAAACCCATTTTGATGTTTCTTCCTAGCTTGTTTGGTTTTCGAGCTATTCAATTTTTTCTATAGGCCGCGCGCAAAAAATTTCAAATAAACGAAAATTCGCACGCATTAAAAACACAAAGATTCCAATTTTTGTCAATAACGATTTTCTCGAAAACCATGGCATATACAAGAAAATTACAAGAGGACTTCTTTTTGGCAATAGGGTGTGTGCACTATTTTTTTTTAATCTAAAATTATAAAGTACTCGTGGTATATAGTATAACTGAAACAATATTTCGGCAAAAAAAAGTTTTTAAGTAATTTTAAAAGAAACTTAGTTTTGAATTAAGTATTTGCCACCAAAAAGGACAAACCTATATCCTATATCATATGTGACATCACTCATCATATAGATGTAGCAGTATTGAGTATACTACAGTGGTAATCTATACAACTAACATGTACAATCTGTCAGAAACATGTTATACGACTTAAGTGAAGTTAGCAATCTGTTGCCAGCAACGCATTACCAACTTCACGCTTTCAATTTAACTTGGCAATGGAAATAAGTTTTGAGTTTGATGATGTCACTGAACTGAACTTGATTGAATAATTTATTTTTTTATTTGGACTAATATTTTTTATTGGTGAAGTAGCAACATCTTTGGCTACGAAACATGTTCCTGTTGAGTAAGCTCTGTGTCTCATCACTTTTAATTTTGCATGTCAATTATTTACTACAAAAGAATGGTTTGACCTGCACCCCCACACTTTTAGTCTGTATAATTTGACCTATGTCTTGTTGATAAAATTGTTCCAACACATGTTCGTCTGCATCTAAGCTGACCTAATCAGTGCTCGTATTGGGTTGAGCAAAATTTATAACTGGTGATAAATACTCCTGTTCGTTACATATCGTTTCCATATTTTTAGCCAGCACAATTTGAATATCATCTTGTTGATAAACATGTCCACATGTTCGTCTAATCGTACCTGTTCAGTGCTTTTGGATTGATGATAGTCTGTAACGGGTGATATATCTTCTAATATAATGTAATTCGTATCCTGTATTAAAGTCCACTTCACTAACTGTTCTCTTTGCGGTTTTAAAGAAAGAGATCATTCTGGTGCAGACGCATCTCTCTGTCTGTCTGGTTGGTAGGCAAATATGCGTGGAACTACATCCTCCTTCAGAATCATATATCCTCCCATAAGTTTGTATCACATGTAATTTTTCATGTCTTCCTCAAGCTGAAAATAACAAAGAAGTATAATCAAATGCAAATGCAAATTCCCTACAATGTAAGAGTAATCTAAAATAGAATTGAGGAAATGAATATATTACTAGCAAAAATACTCGTAATTATTTCAAACTCTTACTAAAGACCTATCATAGATAAGTACAAAAACATATATCTTTCTAAACAAAATACTTTGCTGGCTACATGCCACGAACAACATTGAATTATAAGAAAGAAATATGCACATTACGTACAGAAAACTGTCACAATAATGTTAGTTTTAATTTTAAATTATCCTGTTCAACAAAACCAAAAAACAACCAAAGACAAAAACACTTTTTAAAGTTTTTGGTAAGTGTTTTTGTCTTTGGTTGTTTTTTGGTTTTGTTGAACAGGATAATTTAAAATTAAAACTAACATTATTGTGACAGTTTTCTGTACGTAATGTGCATATTTCTTTCTTATAATTCAATGTTGTTCGTGGCATGTAGCCAGCAAAGTATTTTGTTTAGAAAGATATATGTTTTTGTACTTATCTATGATAGGTCTTTAGTAAGAGTTTGAAATAATTACGAGTATTTTTGCTAGTAATATATTCATTTCCTCAATTCTAACAAAGAAGTATATTTATATCTTGTAATGTATTACATAGGGAGTTCATAGGGTTAAATATAACTTAGTAATTAGATTAGTTTCAATTCAAAATACATATCATACCATTACAAGTATAATTTTAAGGGAAATATATACCTAGCATGATCTATTTACAATATTAAGGGTAATGAGCCATTTAACTGTTATCGAATAGTTTCTACCATGATGATAACAAATAAATTGTACTTACATTAAAATGATCTTCACAACAATAAAATGTCGAATTCGATTTGGGAACATTGCGATTCTCTGCTTTAAACCATTTCATTCTTCGTGAATAATTGGTTTTAGGAACACTTATAAAATTATTATTTGAGGCATTAGGCAGTATTTCTGCATGTTGGCAGAAAACCCCACTTATTTTCTACTCCACTCATATTTCTGACTTATAATAATGACATTAATAATATCTGACACATATTGTTTATAATATCGGCCCAAAACTTATTTCCGTTGTCTCCCGTTGACGCCACGTGACGTCATCTTCTATATCAATGTATGTGATGTTAGCAACGCGTTGCCAGCAAAGCATTGCCAACTTCACATATATGAAATATGACGTCACATGGTGTTTTCGAAAACATTCATATTGTCACGCTGATAAAAGGGCTAGGGCCTTAGCATTGGGCCCTACACCCTACGTGACTGGGGGTTTTCTGTAGAGTGTATGTTAAGAAGGAGCACTTTAAGAATATACATGGTTTTATTAAAACCTTCATTAAGGGATAACAAACAAACAACAGATACAAATAATCAACAATACAAAAATATACATAACAACTTAAACGATCTTACCAATATACATAGTGGGGAGGAAAAGGTGTCACTTTCACTTAACTTAGTGATCTCCCGGGTGGAGATCACTAAAACTGCCTGAAGGGCCTGGGCCCCACATCCTAAGATGAGGGCCCAAAACTAAGACTGACTGTCGACACTAACGTCGAAACTCAATTAATGAAAAGAACCGAGAGCCTCGTTTGTTTTGATTATTCGATTTATATACTTGTTTATTTAGCAGACCTTTATAACGTCAATGTTATGTTTATATATATTTGTGTTTTATTATTAAACAATCCTACTAATTGGCATTGAAATTATTTAATTGTTTTTTATTTAATATGGACTAGGGTCGAATATATTTAATTTATACAAACATTTGCGACTTTCCCGGATTTGGCTGTTTCCTGCGTGACAATATATTTGAATTTTAGGTCGATTTGTTTATTAAATATTTATTTTAATCTGATGATTTGATTAATATGAATGTGTTTAGGCTTTCATATTTATGTATTACTTGAACTTAATGCATCATTTGAAGTGAATTGTTATATAGTGCACACACCCAATAGAGTGTGTTAACCATTGAACATATAAAAAAATTGCTCATTATAAAAAAGGAAGCTTGACTAATAAGTCAAGCTTTCTTTATATCTTCAACTAGAAAACGCTACCCGTTTTCTAGGTCCTCCGGACGGGTGACAGCTATCGCTGTCAATGCGAGTGCTCTCGCACTCGTTTAGATAATGCTTGGATCAATATAGAAATTTTAAGTTGTTCAGTTTTTAATATTTTTTAATTTCGATTCGTCATCAACAACCTGATGAACATCTAGATACCGATTTTCAGTCAAATCGGACCATAAATGATACATTTTGTCTGCCATTTTGCCAACGCCATGTTGAATTTTGTAATTTCAATGGAACATTCGGTGTCAGCTACTCTTTTAACCTCTACATACCGAGTTTCATTTGAATCGGACGGTAAATAAGAAAGTTACAGTAAATGATGAATAATTAGGCTATGGGGACGTCGCCATTTTGAATTCTTGAGTTACGAATACATATTCGTGATCGGTGACCTCGTTAACACTCACGTACTGATTTTCAGACGAATGGCACCGTAAATGGCAAAGTGTGTCCTGCAACTCGTGCCGCCATTTTGAATTTTTGAGTTACGAAAACATATTCGTGACCTGTAACCTCGACAACACATACATACTTATTTTCAGACGAATAGCACCTTAAATGGCAAAATGTGTCCTGCAACTCCGCTGCCATTTTGAAATTTTCAATTTCGACGTCATATTCACAATCAGCTATTTTAGTAACTTCAACATATCGAGTTTCATTTGAATTGGACGGTAAATAAGAAAGTTACAGTAAATGATGAATATTAGGCTATGGGGACGCCGCCATTTTGAATTTTTGAGTTACGATAACATATTTGTGATCTGTGGCCTCGATAACACCCACAACCCTATTTTTGGACGAATGTCACCGTAAATAACGGATTGTGTCCTGCAATTTAGTCGCCATTTTGAATTTTTAAATTCCGTAATCATATTCGTTATCAGCTACTCTAATAACCTCTAAATATCGAGTTTCAGCTGAATCGGTTGGAAAATAAGAAATTTACAGTAAATAACGGATAATAGGCTATGGGGACGCCACCATTTTGAATATTTCAATTTCGATGTTATATTCACAATCAGCTACTTCAGTAACTTCAACATACCGAGTTTCATTCGAATCGGTTGGAAAATAAGAAAGTTATAGTAAATAATGGATATTAGGCTATGGGGACGCCGCCATTTTGAATTTTTGAGTTACGATTACATATTCGTGATCTGTGACTTCGATAACACGTACATACTTATATTCAGACGAATGGCACCGTAAATGGCAATTTGTGTCCTGCCACTCGGCCGCCATCTTGAATTTTTCAATTTCGATTTCGGATTCGTAATCGGCGACCTCAAAAACCCCCACATACCGATTTTCAGCGGTGTGACGCCATAATCGACAAACATCGTCCGCCATTTTGGCGTCGCCACTTTGAATTTTGTAATTTTGACGTCATATTCGTGATCAGCGTGGTCGATAACCCCCGAGTACCAAATTTCAGGTCAATCGGACGACAAATGCATTTAATTGCGATTTTCGAAGAATTTGGCTCACCCTATATCGAGATTTATTTTGCGCACCCGTACAATTTGGATTCTATTTAATTGTTATCACCTATTTCAGTGATCTGCCTTGCCGACAGAAATTTATGCAGGAAGTTAAAACATGGATTTTAAAAACTGTGATTTTTCAGGAAATAATGGGAGTTGAGAGGCTTTCTAGGTCTCAAATTAATCGGAAAGGACGATATTTTGTTGTGATAGTGGAGTGTGCGGGCCAAATTGGAAATTCGGTCCGGCACGAGCGTGTGAATGTTGGGTTTTTTGTGAGAAAGTGAAAAACATCTACGTACAAAAAATTCATAATTAAGCAAGTACATAGAATAGAAGCTCGTTCTGTGTCTCGATGGAAAGGGGGAGCTTGGCCCTTTCCCGTGATACCAAATTTTACAGGGAAAATCGAAAATTCGGCCTCACAGGAGCGAGACAAATGTGACAAATTTGAGTTTGTTAAAACGTAACCTAGAAAATTCTAAAACATGAAATCTTAAAACACTCATATTTTAGTTAATATTTGACGTAGAGGCTCGATCTTAGTCTCTATTTGAACACGGAGATTGGCATTTTATTCGTGCAGTACGTGCCCTGGGTTAATTAAAAAATTTAGTGTAGTTCTGTGCGATATGAGAATGGATATTTTCGTAAAAATGGAAAACAGTAAGTACTTCAAAAATTCATAACTCAATAAAAATCGGGAGTGAAACGGCGTTCGACATCTCTCTGGAAAGCAGAAGAACGTGGCTTTTCGGCGATACCAAGTTTGACCGGAAAAATGGAAAATTAGGCCCGCTGCGAACGCGAGAATGGTAGCTTTTTTGGGATCTTTGAAATTTAAAAAAAGTCGCCGTGACGAAAAATTTTCACTTTGACCGCCCGTATCTCGTTAATCTTTGGAGCTGGAGAAAAACAAAAAAAAATGCTTTTAGAAAATTCATTTTTCTACATTTTCGATGGGGCATAGTATTTTGCTCTAGGAGGCCCCGTTTAGAAGTTATTGAGGTTTAAAGGTAAAAACGCCCCATTTTTCACCTTTTTGCACCGCCACACCCTTCGGCCGATATCTCCGAAACGAAGAGTCGTACGGAATTTTTGAAGATACCGGAGGAAGGGTAAAGAAACGCTCTTGTCCTCAGGGAATTTTTTATTTTGAGCTAGGCTCTAACCGTTTTCGAGTTATAGGCGAGAAACCGAAAAAATGACTCTCGCTTCGGAGCCGAAACAGTGCAAAAACGTGCAATCTTAAAACGTCCATGTTTTTCGAAATACATATTTTGGAGCGCGGAATGCCATCGTGGCGGAACGGGGAGAGGTTCTAGTTATCGCTAGCCGCAAACTGCGAGGTCGAAATCGAAAATTAGGCCCGGCAGGAGCTAACGAAAAATGGTAAATTTTTGACGTTTGTGAAATACCAAAACACCTTCCCCTATTTTCTCTCGTCCCCCTCGACTCCTCATTCCTAAAAATAAGAGGCGGGAGAGATAGGTGATTTTCGTCCGTTAATAAATAGTCGGGGCAAACTAAATTTGTGCACGGAAAAATAGAAACCAGAACTAGCCCAGCGGGAAATGGTTGGGGGGGTTACTAACATGAAAAAAAAAATAAATGCAGTTACTGACCTTGGGGACTAACTTAAGGGGGGGGGGGGGGGGGGTAAAGTGAAAAAAATTCAAAGTCAATAGTTTGGATGCGTATTACGAGAAAATTTGACGTCGGAGATAAAAATGTTCAACAGCAAAGTTGTAGGTAATAAAAAGATCTTTCATTTTTGTTAAGGGAACTTTTCATCATAACCTCAAAATTATCGAGAAATTTAAAAATTTTCCAAAAAATAATAAAATTTTCGTTTTTATATTATAACTTTTATAAAAATTAATGAATTGTTATGAAACTTGGTGAAAAGATACCTTTATATATTATAAATAACCAAAAAAATTTTCAAAAGAAAATAATGGAAAATTTTTGATTTTGAATTTTTTTCAAAAAAAAAAAGTCCTTTTTTCAGACGAAAATTGTATGGTGGAAAATCATCATAAATAGATTTTTCAAAGCTCATTTTGTTTGTTTTTTCGTCTACTTTTTGATAAATCCGAGACACAATATAGCTTCTATTTAAGAATATGCTAAAAAATGCAAAAAAACGAAAAAAGGCAATTTTGAAAAAAAAAATTTTCAGCAATTGTTGATAATTTTGTTTAAATTTCAAAAAAATTGTAAAATTAATTTCACCAATCGATTCTACGTGAAAAAATATTTAAGAAACTGTATTTTGTTGTTAAAAATTACTCCAATATTTAGGGGTGGTAAAGGGTTGCTTCTGGAGGGTGAATAAAGTAATGATCGTTCTCATGCAATTTTCGGCTAAAATTGACGTTAAACAAAAAATTAGTAATCAATAAAAGTTGTAGATTTTGAAAAATTCTTCAAGTTTTGTAGAGGTCATTTTTACCATAATATTAAAATTTAAAAAAAAATGCAAAAAATGTATTTTTTTACATTTTTTACTTTTTTAAACTTTCTTATTATTTCTTTTCTTCTTATTTTTGTGTACTTAGTAGACAAAATGTGTGGTTGAATAAAAGTATTATAGTAATGATATTAGAAAACTTTAAAAATTAGAAAAAATATACGGAAAGATTAACGCATCTCTGCACGAGTTGTCAATATTCTGGTAATTGTTGCAATATACAACAAGTTTCAGAAGATGTAAGCGATGGTGAAGACGAAGAGCCAAGTCCTCAAAATAATATAAACAATGAGGAAGTCGAAGATGATTTTGAAGAAGAGATGGAGTGTGAAGATTCGCAGTTTAGCGAAGAATCGGAGGGTGAAGAAGAAGAACTGATTCATGTAAATAAAAGAAAAAGATTAGTGTAGTTTGCAATGTGTATTTTTAAGATTTAATCATTTTTTTTATAATAAAAAGTTCTTTTTTTTAAGTTTTGATCATATTTTAACAAAATAAATACATATTTTCCTCATGAACTTCCTATGAGTTTCCTCAAAATCTTGAACATTTTTTCCAAATTAAAGTTACAACTATAATACTTTTATTCAACCACACATTTTGTCTACTAAGTACACAAAAATAAGAAGAAAAGAAATAATAAGAAAGTTTAAAAAAGTAAAAAATGTAAAAAAATACATTTGTTGCATTTTTTTTTTAATTTTGAGGTTATGGTAAAAATGACCTCTACAAAACTTGACCAATTTTTCAAAATCTACAACTTTTATTGTTTACTAATTTTTTGTTTAACGTCAATTTTAGCCGAAAATTGCATGAGAACGATCATTACTTTATTCACCCTCCAGAAGCAACCCTTTACCACCCCTAAATATTGGAGTAATTTTTAACAACAAAATACAGTTTCTTAAATATTTTTTCACGTGGAATCGATTGGTGAAATTAATTTTAACATTTTTTTGAAATTTAAACAAAATTATCAACAATTACTGAATTTTTTTTTTTTCAAAATTGACTTTTTTCGTTTTTTGCATTTTTTAGCATATTCTTAAATAGAAGCTATATTGTGTCTCTGATTTATCAAAAAGTAGACGAAAAAACAAACAAAATGAGCTTTGAAAAATCTATTTACGATGATTTTCCACCATACAATTTTCGTCTGAAAAAAGGACTTTTTTTTTTGAAAAATTTCAAAATCAAAAATTTTCCATTATTTTCTTTTGAAAATTTTTTTGGTTATTTATAATATATAAAGGTATCTTTTCACCAAGTTTCATACCAATTCATTAATTTTTATAAAAGTTATAATATAAAAACGAAAATTTTATTATTTTTTGGAAAATTTTTTAATTTCTCGATAATTTTGAGGTTATGATGAAAAGTGCGCTTAACAAAAATGAAAGATCTTTTTATTACCTACAACTTTGCTGTTGAACATTTTTATCTCCGACGTCAAATTTTCTCGTAATACGCCTCCAAACTATTGACTTTGAATTTTTTTCACTCCCCCCCCCCCCCCTTAAGTTAGTCCCCAAGGTCAGTAACTGCATTTATTTTTTTTTTCATGTTAGTAACCCCCCCAACCATTTCCCGTTGGGCTAGTTCTGGTTTCTATTTTTCCGTATTCTGATTAAAGTTATGTTAGTTTGCCCCGACTAAAAGGGAAAACCCGGAAAAATACAGGAACCGAGTATAGCCATTTAACTACAGAATTCCGTCCCGATGCATTAGTGGCGGGCGGGGACCGGCGAAATTAAGCGCGTCTTAACATCTCGATCTCATAAGATCACAACGAGGAAGGGGCTCGCACCAACTGAATTTTATTATTATGATGGTTAATTAACGAGTTATTAGTAAAATAAGCCTTTTTTCACCGAAAGGGTGTTTTTTGGGGCGGTTTTTGTGGTTTTGTGATGATTAATCCTCGCACTAACAGTTACGGAAGGAAAATCTCAGATAACGTTTTTTGCGAGCTTCTGGTGTATCTTAAAAGTAAAATTATTGGGTCCCTGATTATTATCATTACCTACTATTGAATTTGATAATATGATCGGCACACATTCCGGTTAGTGGAGGTACAGCGGCAGACATTTTCAGTTTGCAAGGTGTCCATTTATACCAAATAATTAATTTCATTTATAAATTAAGTTTACACCACTGAGGAAAATTCTCATATCACATTTGTTGTCTTCCATGCTCTAAAAAAATTACACAGGCACACAGAAAAGGAGTAAATTCTCTGAGGTTTCACATAATATACATATACTCCCATATATTTTTGACCGCTGAACATGATTCCGATATGAGTTTTACAAAATTTGCTCAGGATTCTTTGTTAACTACAAGAAACAGGTTAAAACGGGCCTGCATAGAGTTTAAAATAAAAACTAAATATTTTAAATAAGTAGACCATGTATTCGGTGTATTTTTGACTGCTGAACATGATCCCGATATGAGTGTTGATCTAGGATTTTTCGTTAACAGGTTAACAGGTCTATTCTGTAACATTTTTGTTAAGCTTTAACGGCAAGGTCACTGTTAAAATAATTAGCGAAATGATGTTAACGGTCAGTGGTATTTTGTACACTTTTTTTAAGGTTAAATTTAACCAACATCGTTTAAAATTAGAGGCGACTTTGAACCTGCCACTAAAATTTAACGGTACTGTTAAAGAGGCAAAAACACCGTATTTTATTTTTGGTTCATAACATTTTGTATAATATCATTCAGTAAATGGTACTTTATTTATGTTTGTCAATGAGTTTGAGATTCTTTTGACGACCCATTTCCTCATTTATATTCAGTAATTATTTTTCCGCCTTCAAATAATCGTAATCATAACCTCAAATAGAAGCGCGGTCGTTAAAAGCTTGTGACTTTAACAGGTCCGTTAAATGGTCGCAGACAGAATAGAAAAATGAGTTATTATTTTTAGCATTCCGTTAAAATTAAAAATTTAGCAGGGCGTTTATTTTTAACCAAAAAATTACAGAATAGACCTGTAAAACAGGCCAGAATATGGTTTAAAATATAAGTTAAAGGTTCTAAATAAGTAGACCATGTATTCGATGGATTTTTTATTGCTGAACACGATACCGATGTCAGTTTCAACCAATCGGGTCATGACATTTTATTTACCTGATTTATTCTTTTCTGTGGTACCGTACTCTTTTGTCTTCAAATGATCTGCGTACTGGTTTTCTTTTTCGTTTAATTTATTTCGTTTCCACATTCCTTTTTAATGTCCAACATTAGTCTGCCATCATATTAACATCCCATCGACCTTGATATTTATGCTCATTTCCTTTATGTTGGTATGACCTATAGTGAAAGATCTAACACATTTTGACACAAAGAGGTCCTAGATCTTACAAATCCTATACGAGCGAGTTAGAGGAGGTTACAAATAAATAGAACAGCTAAAATGCAAAATTTATTTAATAACACTTCAAGCATTACACAGTTACAATGGTATTGGATCTATTTAATATAAGGCTTAACTACAGACATATTGTCACAACCCCCCCTCTTTTTTAGGGGTGTATGACCTATTTTTGAGTATTATGTGCGACGTCCACAGGTATCTCCCATATTGTCCGGTTGCCCGGAGTTCTATCGGCGATACCCATGAAGCCACTTTTACTCGCTTGGCATACGAGAGGGTTTAAACTAATTATTGAATGAATACTCTATTAAATAAAACATAGAGGTAGAAAACAAAGTACAAGTTTATTAGATTAAAACAATACAGAAAAAGAGTGTACTTACATTTTGTTGTTACAACCCCTGGGGATGGACCATTCTGGGGGAGGGAGTTGGGCCCACGCAGTACCCGGTGGACTTTCGATTTCAGCACTCTAAACCCAACTAACTTTTTTACCGCGCGAGGTATTGTTATTAATTTAATTGACACAGCACTTTTGCCCCGGCGACAATGCAGTGCGGTGAACCTGCTAACTCAGCTTTTTCGAAACAAAGTAAAATGCAAAGAAATACGTTAAGTCGATCTCATGTCTCAAATCATATCCGTTACCACACATGGTGTACCGGGTGTCCCAAATAAATTTCCAGTACTGCGTGACACATCTCCCCCACCCATGAAAGCTGGTCCCCAGCTTTAAACATTTGGGTATACAATTACAAGAAACAAAAAAAAATAATAAGTACAGAAAATAGAATTTTTTTTTTTTTTTTTTAAATATTCAACAAAACGGCAAACACAGTATTAAAATATTTCCAATACAAACGATACACAACAATAAAACACATAAGAATAAAATAATAATATGGAGTAAAAATAAAATTTAAAAAAAAGTCAAGTTTTAAAATAATTAAATATCAATAAATCGACAACACAAAACATTAAATTATCTATTTAACCTTAGTAATGCAAGCTCCAATACTCCGTAAACTATTGTTAAAGACTAGCGAGTCAAAAAAAAATTAATATTCAATAAAAATTTAAAAAATGCATATTAGTATTTGGAAAAAAAAATTGAAGGATCCTTGCAGTAATAAATTAAATGAGTTTTAAATAAAAATACACCATGAAAAAAAATTAAAAAAATATTTTGCTAGAATGTAATAAAATTCTAAGGATGCTACTTGGACACCCAAAAATGTTTCATTTAAAAAAATAAAATAAAATATAGTAGTAATAAATTAAAATAAATTCTTTTGAAAAGAAAAATAAACAATGAAATAAAAATTACCAAGCTAGGCTGTAAAAAAATTAAAATATTATTGTAATGATAAAACAGAATAAGTTTTTCGACAAAAAAAATAACAAAAAAATAAAAAAATACTTCGCTAAGATAAAATGATTATAAAAATGTTATTTGGGCACTTAAAAATGTTTCGCACTGTATAAGTTTCAGAAAACACACGACTGTTATAGCACAAATTTTTGGAGTCCGGCTCTGTTCAATTTATCAAATTAATAAACCACACTTACACCATTGTCCTTCCACGTTCCAAATATTTTCTAAATGTCTTTCATCCCCAACCTTTATGGATTATCATTTCAACATTTGGGCTCGTGTTGTGTAACCTGTGGACCCTCGGAACAACGGTAGAGATATCCCAGCCAAGCGTACCACGACTAACTGCTCCCATCGTCGCCATCTCCACTGTGCGTAGGGCGGTACGCACTTCATTTTCCTTCGTTCGGAACCAACTGGACCATAACCATTTAAGGAGTACTTCTCATCTGCTTTCCATATATCCATTTCCACAAAAAGTTCTTTTGGGTATAACTGTCTGTCAGGCTAAGGCGGAAGAATTTTAGGCGAATATAACCACAAGTTATTAATGTGGGTGGAGAAAAAAATTGCCTTTAGACGTGGGCCTTTTTATCGCCTGATTGACAGAGAAACTCGTTCAAGAAGCAGCTACACCATTATATGTTGGAATTGATTTCGAATAAATTTGAAGAAGAAACAGCGGGCATTTTGCTTAAATGCTGTTCGGCATTAGTCGCTACGACTTACAGGTGAGATTATCGTTTCCTGGGACATTTGAATGGGGTTGCCTTCCAGTGCTACGTGTGTCTCGGTTCCATGATGCGATTACATAAAACAAGAAAAAAAAATGGCCCAAGTAAGTTCTTATATTACAATATTTGAAAAAATAAAATATGTTTTATTTGTTACAATTCTTAATTAATCATTTCACCCCTTTATTTATTAAACAGAAAAAAGAGAGTATACCACAGACAGTTTTCCTAGCCTGGTTGACTTAAAAAAAATTCAAAAAAAAAAATTACAATTACAATCTAGACAAGGAATTTAATATCTCATTAATTTAAACTTTAGCTTAAATTATTCCACAAATTAGAAAATAATAGAAATAGGTAGTTTACCCATTACGGTTGGATCAACCCTAAAATTACAACCTTAAAAAAAAATTCACGATTTAACTTGACAAATCTACTTTATTTTTCTGTGTCCCTCTAAGTTGGAGCTTGCGTAAAAGATTTAAAGTTAACATCTGAAAACGATTTTTCCAAAAACGTAAAAATACTTTCCGATATTCTTAATAGACTACGTTTATTATTTCAAGGAAATGTCTTTTAACTACCATTACTGTTATCCTTTGGACTTCTTTTTCCCTTACAAAAAAAAATTAAAACTATCGTGTCATTTACGTTATTACAGAAAATAATCATTTAGCCATTATTAAATATAACATTATTTTTCACAATTTTCATCACTTGTTTACCTTTAAACTTTTATGGTTATTTTTCTTGGCGTAGTGTCAATTTATGTACCTATATAGCCATCTATTTGAGAGCGAAAGAGCAACTAATAACTTTTTCACACATTTGTGCCTTTGACCCATATCATATGCCATTTATATTTTCATTTAAGTACCATTTTACTTTACTTAACCTTTGCCTTGGCAAGTTTACTTCTATTAACTAATTAACAATCCAATTTTTTAAAGGAACATTTTCTTTAATCAAGCCTGATGCTCGCAACCTTGTTCCAGTACCAATTGCCGTGATATATATTTAATATTTCTGCATAACATTAACTTAAATAACCCACCAAAATAATCCTGGGAACAAGATTCGAAGATTTTGAGTGCGCACTCTCATTTTGGCTTAGGCCCCTTTTTATTTATTACAATTTCGCTCATTACATAGAGTGGGTACTCATCTAAATTGGCATACAAAGTGTTTTATTAAGTACCATTCATGTATTTTTTAATTATTATCTGGGCACAGTGCATATCTATTACACTATCATTCATCACATCGGTAAATACTTTTAATTATTCTATGTGCACAGTGCATATATATTTTGTATAATCTTTACTCCATAGACTCAATCTCATAGAAAAAAAATAGAGATATATTTATATCCCGTTAAGTTATTCATTGACTTTCATTTGTTTCAGCACACAAACAAAACAAACAAAAAACGTACTCCATTAATGGAACTTCATAATGAAACAAAAGTGTGTTTTTTTTGTGTGCAGCGTAGAGCAAAAACGGTTGTTATTATTATTATGGTTATTATTGTTATTATAATTTTGATGCCGCCTCAGTTATTAATTGACTTGTATCTTTTCCAATTTACAAATAAAATTAAATAGACTCCATAAATTTAATATTATGAGGCAAAAAAAAATGAAAATGTATTTCGGTACCTTTGAACTTATTCATTGACATTCAAAATATCCAAAAACAAAAAAAAATTACCTATTATGCAAAATATGCTAAATTAAAAAAAAAAACATCAAAATCATAAATAAGAAAAATTAACAGTTTCTAAACACCTTGTACCTTATATAGAATCAAATTATAACTAACTTCCCTTTATTAGTGTTCTCCCCTGAACAAAAAAAAATTAACTCAATACATATAAAAATTGTTAAAGAAGCAAACATTTTTTAGGAGGACCTGTTACCTGTATTACTTTTCTCTCTTTAAAAAAATATCTTGTCACAAAATGAAACTAATTTCCATTTGACCGCTTACTCTTGGGGAAAAGTGGGGAAAAACAATCTTAATTTCGTGTACTTTACTATATATCCATCTCTCTCTTGTCATTTATTATAGCCTTCACGTCATCAAACAATCATGTTACTATTAAAAAAAACTTTTACTATAGAGGATAATAACTTTTAATAATTACTTTTTATTTTTCTTGGTTTTCATATACCGTGGGTTGTTGAACTTCTGTTCAATATGGGTACGTACCTATTTATAAGTTTGTCGTTGAAACAAGGTGGCCACCAATTGGGTACGTACTTCTTTATCATAGTAACGAAATTAATTTTGCTTGGATTTTGCCTGGTGTTAGGCCGTCCACTACTTTACTTTGCCATTTATCTAGTAACCTCGACGTAGCTACTAGCTTAAATCGCCCAGCAACATTGCTTCGAGACCCAACGACAACACTTACCAATTTGATTCCGTATAAACAAAAAAAAAATTAACATTTACACCACCACACGGTATTTAACCCTTCGAAACTAATGTTCCCGGTTTGTTGTTGAACTAGGCTACAACAACATACCCTTATAATTACATTTACCCATATTTTTTAGGACTATTTTACATCTTAAGGAATATTGACCAAACATTATAACGATATTCGATTTCTTACCCTTAATTTTTTTTTCGAATCAGAGATCAGAGTTACTTTTATTGTACCTTTGCTAATTAAATTTGACGTTGACCGTACTAATATTTAGTTGGCAAAACTTTTTCCTACGTCTCTCCTATTTGACGTTTGTTACACATCCTTATTTACCTATGAGAAAACCTTGGTACCATAACACATAAAAAAAATCATCAACATTTCTTCATTCTACATCTTTTTATATTTAATTTTACAAAGCGTACTCTCTTCTTTAAACAACTACTTTCCCGGCTATTTGCCCCGCTGAACATTGAATTATAAAAGAAAAGAATATGCTTTGTTTTTTCAGTAGGTTTGACCGGACTATATCACTGTCATCAAACCTTTTTTCGCGTCTTTTTCCTAAGACACATTCTACACATCCTCATCGACCTATGAGGGAAACTTGGTACCATAATACATTATAAACCATCATAACTTTATTATTATTCTCCTTACATTTTATGTTACAAAGCGTGCTCTCTTCTTTAAACAACTACTTTCCCGGCTATTTGCCCCGCTGAACATTGAATTATAAAAGAAAAGAACATGTTTTGTTTTTCAATAGATTTGACCGGACTATATCACTGTCATCAAATCCTTTTTCTACGTCTTTTCCTAAGACGCATTTAACGCATCCTCATCGACCTATGAGGGAACCTTGGTACCATAACATATAAAAAAAATCATCACCTATTTACCAAAAATCATAATCATGCTTTTTTGACCGGACTAACGGATAGTTTTCTTGAACTTCCCCTTATAGTAGATTTGACCGGACTATATCACTGTCATCAAACCCCTTTTTTCCTGTCCTAAGCATTTACGCCACCTATTTGGCTTTGGTACCCTTAAATATTTCAATAATTCGTAACTCTTCATTACAACCCTTCTAACCTCATAAAACTTGGTACCTTTTTTAAAACAAATTTATCTCATAACTCACATTAAAAATCATAACAACTCATAATATCTCATAATTATTCTTGTAAAATCATATAACACTTGGTACCCTTTAATAACACATTATTTATCTCATAAAACAATCAACTCGTAATATCTTATTATCACTCTTATAAACTCATAAAATTGGTACCTTTTTAATAACACATTATTTCTCATAATTCACAAAAATAAACCTTTTCTCTTTCTTAAGCGCGCTTTCGACTTCCCTAAACTTGACTTGACCCGGGTCTTGGTACAACAATTCAACGTAATTAAGTAACTCACTAATTGTCAATATTCCCTTTTTTATACATTTTATATTTTCATCATAAAATTGTAACATAATCAAATCGATATCAACAAATTATTAATTCATGGGTAAAACATTTCACTATACCTTTATCTAGGTATTTTTCCTCTTAAAAACTTCATAAAAATCAATATGGTCAATACGGTTAGTGTCTAAAATCACAACTCTGTAATTTTCAGTTTTACTTAAAAAATTACTCCTTTTCACTTAAAATCAAATTACAAAAAAAACAGTTCTTTTTCCAACTCTTAGCCACTATATTGTCAGTAACATAGTTTTGTTTTTCCTTTTAATATACCTTATGTTGGTATTTTCCCCAAAAAAAAATATAAAAATAAATTTGCCGTGACTGTACTTTGTCACTAATTTAACACACACTCTATAATATTTTGGTCTGACTTAAAGCTTCCCCTTTTTTATAACTTAAGTTACAAAAATTACTCAATTATCCTGGACTATTATTTTGTAGATTTCAAATCTTTAACTTTAACTCTGTTTTTCATTGAACAACAAAAAAATTATATTTAAATAACGATATTTTGGATCTAATTTTCAAATGGCAATTTCTCACTCTATTTTAGAATTAAAATTATTAGAATTACTTAGATAAATCGCTATAATTGAATAATATTTAGGTCCCTCCTATAGCTTTATAAAAAAATTATTCTCCTCAAATACCTCTAAAAAAAAAATCTTAACATATGGCACTGCGTGTATTTCCTAAATGTAAGTACTTTATTTAGGGGCATTAAAATTAACTCATAGAATATTAACTTAACGAACAACAAAACTCAGAAAAAATATTACATTATTACAACTTATACGCGAAATAAAGAATAAGGAATGAACTTAAATTAACTAAACTTTCATTATTTTTCTACAATGCGTTATAAACTTTGTTTTCTCTCCTAGAGAAATTTTCTTAGGGATAATATAGGCAAAAATATTATTCTTGTACTTTAAAACAACGAACTGCACGATGCGGGGTAAAAAAACTTCTGCAGTAGGCTACTACAGTATTATTTATCTTTTCCATTAAAATTCACATATTTTATATTAAATTACCCTCGTGATACGAATGTTCACGATAGAAAAATATATATATATATATACACATATATTATATAAAACTCTTTTTTTAAAAAAGAAGAAATCAGTGATACAACTTAAAAGGTTGAAGCGGTGAAAATATTAAACATAATGTAGGTTAAGTTTTACGTACAAAACTTCAATTGTTAGGGATGTTAATAAAAAAAAAATCAAAATTATCTTTCCCATATTCAGACACTAGAGATGTCGTTAAAAAGAAGGGGGTAACAAAGTGTATTTAAAAGGGAACAAAAGAATTAAGGTTATTCTTTATGGACGGTAGTCGTTTTACAAAATGCTCGAAAATAAGTAGGTCCAGTTTAACGTGGGAGATGGGAAATGTTAAAACTGGGTTAAAACTCGAGAAAATACCTTTCGCTAAAAATTGTTGGGACTACAATAACATAGAATAAATTAATAAAAATGCAACGGCATAAGTACTGGGCCATTTCGACGGTAAGACGTCCTAGTTTAACGTGGGAGATGGTAAATATTAAATCAGGGGCGAAATACTCAAAGAACAGCGTAATAAAAGAAAAAAAATTAATAAAAATGCAACGCCATAAGTATTGGGCTATTTCAACGGTAAGACGTCCTAGTTTAACGTGGGAGATGGTAAATATTAAATCAATGGCGAAATACTTGAAAATATACATTTATGAAAAAAAAATAAAAAAATTATTACAAATACATTGGCAGAATTTGTCAACCATTTTAACAGTAAAACGTCCAAGTTTAACGTGGAGGATGGAAAATGTTAACACTTGGCGAAATACACGATAATTTGCTATTCTAAGAAGAAATCAGCAAGGAAAATAGGATTAGAAATTGCGGTACAATCGATTACAATAAGTGAAAAGTCCCAAAAATTTTTGACACAGTTAACTTAAGATAAACTTAATAGGGTTTCTCCAGACACGGAAATACTCTTTGAAATTGAAGTGAATGAAATTGTGAACATAGGGGCAACCACCCCATTCCAAAATTTACCAGAAGAAAAAGAAAAAACTTTCGTGTAAGAAAATAAATCTTACTTAGCTTTTCGCAAGGAGGCGAGAGATTTATATAAAAAAAAAATACTTCTGACTGCACCGAACGGGTGTACAATACTGCTGTTGCAAAATAATAAAATATCAAACTAGTTAAAATTCAATTCAAACGTTATTATTATCATTAAAATACGAAACTTTTTGCCTTTTATACCAAAAAATCTAAAAATAAAACTAAACAACGAATCACTTCGGGGTACTGTTTGCACGAATAAATAGAAAAGAAAATTGGTGCTAAGCTGTCTCTAGCCAGGTAGATGGGCTCTAGAGAAAGAATAACTATTAGCACAAAAATTTTATATGAATTACAAAATAATTACGTCAGTACCACAAATCCCTTTGTCATTATCTAAATTGTTCTGAATTTACTGAAAGAACCAATAGCAAATAAAAATTTTAGAATTAATTCAAGCTAAAGAAATTCGGCGCTTTCACCCTAATTCTGCCGAAATTTGGCACGTCCACAATAAATCGAAAAAAATAAAAATAAAAGCAAGTAGCGTTTACCATTAAGTAAAATTAATATTTAGTTAGGATGAAATCAATCAATCACAAAATAATCAATAATAATAAAAATTTAAATCACAAATAATACAGAGCAAATTAAGGAGTTTCAAGAAAATCTATTTTACGAATGTAACGTAAGTTCGTGAAAAAATGTCTATCTAATAAGTTAAGCATAGCTACTGTGCCAAATATCAGTAGTAAAATTAATTATCAAAGTACATAACCAATATCAATAGATCCTTAACAAAACATTTGCCTTATATCAATATAAAAAAAACCCTAGTTCATTCCTTATTTCACTGCCCCTAAATAATTTTTGTACACTTGATTTCTACCATCGGACTTTACCAGAAAAAATTATATGACTCGAAGTTACAAAGTTTCTAAATAAAATAAAATTACGATCAAACAGAAAATACGCAGTATTCATTCAATATTGTAAAATACAAGCTAAATATTTAAAAATAACTTATTAAAATGCGAAAAATTCCATAAGTATGCTAAAAAAATTAATTTTCTGCTTAAGTTCAACTTTTTTAAAACAATTTTAAGTTCAAAAAAAATATCGTATACAAGTGGTGGCCTGTACTATATTTAATAAAAAGCAAAAAAAAAAATTTTAAGTCAGTTAATAATGAATAATTACGTAAATACAGTATAAAAAATTAACTCGCTATAAAATTTAAAAAATATTTTTAAGTATTGAAATTAAGAGGAGTGATTATGAAGAATCACCCCTGGAATCGAACACGGCGGCCTCCACCAAATGTCACAACCCCCTCTTTATTTAGGGGTGTAAGACTTAATTTTGAGTATTATGTGCGACGTCCACAGGTATCTCCCATATTGTCCGGTTGCCCGGAGTTCTATCGGCGATACCCATGAAGCCACTTTTACTCGCTTGGCATACGAGAGGGTTTAAACTAATTATTGAATGAATACTCTATTAAATAAAACATAGAGGTAGAAAACAAAGTACAAGTTTATTAGATTAAAACAATACAGAAAAAGAGTGTACTTACATTTTGTTGTTACAACCCCTGGGGATGGACCATTCTGGGGGAGGGAGTTGGGCCCACGCAGTACCCGGTGGACTTTCGATTTCAGCACTCTAAACCCAACTAACTTTTTTACCGCGCGAGGTATTGTTATTAATTTAATTGACACAGCACTTTTGCCCCGGCGACAATGCAGTGCGGTGAACCTGCTAACTCAGCTTTTTCGAAACAAAGTAAAATGCAAAGAAATACGTTAAGTCGATCTCATGTCTCAAATCATATCCGTTACCACACATGGTGTACCGGGTGTCCCAAATAAATTTCCAGTACTGCGTGACAATATACAGACTGTCTATTTTACCAGGGCCACACCAAATATCTCGCTTAATATCTATTGTAGAAGAATAAAGTTTTAGAAACAGTTATCCCATTTTTTGTGAGCTATATTTCAGTAAAAAGAAATTTGAAATCCATAGCCTACTTTATGAGATATATTACAAAAACCTGAAAAATAGGAAAATCACAAACGGTTATAGACTCTTTATTTGAGGAGATACGAAAAAAGTTAAAGGAATGAAAGTTGACGGCAAAGACAATAAGAATAATAACGTGTAACAAAAAAATCGAAAAATGCAGTTGGCTTTGACATACGCTATTGTGCAAAAATGAAAAATACATATCTCAAAGTAGGCCATGACGCCATTAATTCCGTTATTTTTTTCTCGTTCCAACGATATTAAACATGTCACAGAAATTTTAACCGATAGTGTCAATATTTAATATTTTACGAATACCACAATTCATATAATTGAATCGTAACAATCAGCTGTGCCGTAATTAGTGAAAAACAATGTATACAGTTATTAATAAATTTGACAGATTGTCACTGTTGTATGTTGCGTTGTCGAGTTCTAAGACAAATTTTATATCAGTAATTATGGTGTACACCAATAATAACAAATTCGATATGATTAGCATTTATTGTCAGTGCAATTTTGACGCTGAGATGGCAGTCACGATTTACGGAGATAGATTTCCAGATGCTCCGCAGCCAAATCGAACTATGTTTAGGAAGTTAGTTCAAAATCTAAAAACGCACGGTTCATTTTCAAAAAAAGTAGTAAGGCGAGCGCATGTTGCGGATAATGTAAGAAAAGTGAATAGAGTAATGAATTATGTTAACCAAAATGAGGAAATCTCTTTGAGACAAATTCAGAGAAACTGTCGCATAAAAAAAGACAGTGCAAGAAAAATATTGAAAAAAAAACGGATTTCGATGCTACAAAATGAGGAAAGTTCAACATTTAAATGAGGGAGATAAGCCAAGGAGAGTAAGATTTTGTAGATGGTTATTAAATAAGAAAAGGAATGACGCACTGATATGTAGCAAAATTCTTTGGTCGGACGAATCAAATTTTTCTAATAATGGATTTTTCAATAGAAATATGCATTATAAGTGGACACGAGAAAATACACATTGGTGCAGAGAGACTGCTTTCCAAGAAAGATTTTCTACGAATGTTTGGTTGGGTCTTTTAGGGACTAAAGTAATTGGACCTTATTTTTATGATGGCAAATTAACCGCTCGTAGATACCTTAATTTCCTGCAAAACGAATTTCAAGATTTTCTTTATGAATTAACAGTGGCAGAAAGATTAAATTATTCATATTTTCAACAAGATGGGGCTCCACCTCACGCTGCTGTAATATGTACAAATTATTTAAATCAAGTTATGCCAGATAGCTGGATAGGCACCTATGGACCCATTCTATGGCCAGCTCGATCACCAGATATTACTCCCTTGGATTTTTTCGTCTGGGGTTACATTAAAGACAAGGTATTTCAAACTGCCCCTGAAAATATTGAGGACATCAAAACCAGAATTCGAAACGCATGTGAGGCAATTACTCCTGAAATGCTCCAAAATGTAATGCGTGACGTGTCTCGTAGAGCACGTTTATGTGTCAGAATGCATGGTGCACAATTTGAGCATTTGTAGTTAGAAAAATAAATACACACAATTTCTTTTCAATATAGTAGGTAGTACTGTTATACATAGTTTTTCGTTTTTTTCTTTGGATGTTCGTTTTGTACTTGTATTTTTATTTATGAGATATTTATTGGTTTGTATTAAATTGTAATAAATAATTACGGAATTATAATTATTATAAAGTGAATTTTTACTCTTATGGCACAGCTGATTGTTACGATAAAAAAGAGATAGCTAACGCTTTTAACAACTTTTTCATTGAAATTGGCGAACAAATCACAAGAGATATTCCCGATCAAATACAATACATGATAGGAAACGAAAGCTTAAACGAAAATTTTAATTCAATGTTCCTAGAGGACGTGAATGACCGAGAAATAGAAGAGGTAATATCTAGCCTGAAAAATAACGCCTCACCGGGAAAAGATGGTATAACCACAAAAATCTTAAAACTCATATCGAAACATATCAGTAAACCTATTGCCTACATTATTAATCTTATGTTTAAAAATTCCACCGTCCCTGAAATTTTTAAAGAAAGTATTGTTGTACCAATATATAAAAATGGCAATAAAAATGATATGACAAACTATCGTCCAATATCGTTAATAAATAATATTGCAAAAATGTTTGAAAAATGATAGACTCCGATCATTTATAGATAAAAATAAAATAATATCAAAGCATCAATACGGATTTCAGAAGCACATTGGCACTGAAGAACCTCTTCAATTATTAACAGATACAATACTAACTAATTTCGAATCGAACAAGAAGGTCTTAGCCATCTTTTTGGACTTACAAAAGGCTTTTGACACAGTATCCCATACTCAACTACTTAACAAGCTAAACAAAATAGGCATCAGAGGGAGAGTACATGATTTGTTCAAAGAATACCTAGCCAATAGACCACAACAAGTTAAAATAGGTAATTCGTACAGCGAAGCAAAAAAAAATAAGAACTGGCGTTCCACAAGGAACTATCCTAGGTCCTAGCTTATTCCTTATATATATAAACGACCTCTTACAAAGAAACTACGGATGCAATATTATATCATATGTAGACGACACGGTGCTAATTTGTGCAGAGGAGACATGGAAATCCACAAAACAAAAAGCTACCGATGCAATTAGCAAAGTAAAAACTTGGCTAGATACCAATCGCCTTAAACTAAATATTACGAAAACTAAATATATGTCATTTTCCCCAACAAAAGTTGGAATGCCCCAAGTGCAAGAACCTATACTCGTTAATAAATCGATTAACAATTGTGTACATAGTGCCGACACCATAAAATACTTAGGGCTGATCCTAGACCCGCACATGAAATGGGTAAGTCACGTCGCTTATTTAAATGGAAGATTACGGAAACTAATCTATAAATTTTATAGCCTAAAGGGCATACTAAACAATAAAACTCTACTAGTTGTGTACAACAGTTTAGTTGAATCTATAATTAGATATGGTGTCACAGTATGGGGCTCCGCTTATAAAGCAACTTTACAACCTCTGCAAATAACACAAAACTATATATTAAGAATAATTTTTAACAAAAAAACCAGAGACAGCTGCAGAGACATATTCATCGAAAAACAATTGCTTGATGTGAAGGGTATATACATGCATGCTGCCATATCCTACGTACATAATAAGAAGGACACCATTGGATCTGTTATTGAACACCAATATGAAACAAGGGCTAGGACATACAGCACATACACAGTACCGTTCCATACCAAAACTGTCACTCAAAAATGCATTAAATACAATGGAACCAAACTACTTAATAAACTTCCACCACACATTAAAAAAATGAGGAAAAAACGTTTTAGAATAGAAACAAAAAAATATCTGATTGACAATTACACTACACTCCTGTCCATCCTGGCATAACTTATACAAAAACGTCACATATCATTTCTTTAATATAGTTAACATTACTACCAATTTAAAATTATAAAGGTTAATGTATTATATAGGTGGCAATCTACCGTTAAAACTTACAATTCTTTTTATATATCCATCTCTTTTCTTTCTTTCCACCTCATAATTATTACCCCCGTTTATAATTTATAAATTATTGCACTCTTTTCTACACAGCCGCAAAATATTTATACTATTTCTATGCCCACTTTATTAATTATCAACTTATTATACTTCAATCAAATTTATATACTATTTTACACATTGTTTAAAGATGATTAATTATATATGTAGATATAGAACACATATGTAGATATAGAATGTAAATACTGCTCGACACAATACGAGGTCTCCTCAGGTGTCACTTTTTTGTTCTTTATGTAATTAGGTTAAGACATTTTGTTTTATAATTTTGTTGCAGTAATAAATAAATAAATAAATTATATGAATTGTGGTATTCGTAAAATATTAAATATTGACACTATCGGTTAAAATTTCTGTGACATGTTTTATATCGTTGGAATGAGAAAAAAATAACGGAATTAATGGCGTCATGGCCTACTTTGAGATATGTATTTTTCATTTTTGCACAATAGCGTATGTCAAAGCCAACTGCATTTTTCGATTTTTTTGTTACACGTTATTATTCTTATTGTCTTTGCCGTCAACTTTCATTCCTTTAACTTTTTTCGTATCTCCTCAAATAAGGAAGCTATAACCGTTTGTGGTTTTCCTATTTTTCAGGTTTTTGTAATATATCTCATAAAGTAGGCTATGGATTTCAAATTTCTTTTTACTGAAATATAGCTCACAAAAAATGGGATAACTGTTTCTAAAACTTTATTTTTCTACAATAGATATTAAGCGAGATATTTGGTGTGGCCCTCGTAAAATAGACAGTCTGTATATGTGAGATAAAATAAATAGTGAAACTAAAATACTTTGAAAAATAAGGTATTCTAACATTTAGAAGATTCTACAATACAATATATGTGTGAAAACACTGAAATACTAGGTATTATTACATGGAAATCGACACTTCGATGATTATTTAAATTTGAACGTTATAATTCGGTCAAATTAGAGCAAAAAATAGGAGTGAAGGTACAAAAATTCATACCCAGCTGAAGGTTGGTAGGATTGTTCAAAACACCATTATAAATGAACTCAAAAAAGTTCTCATCGATCCGATACCTGGAAAAAAAATTTACGCGGGTCAAAGGGCACAAAAATGGGTCTTTCGCGATTTTCAGCAAAACGGTCAGTTTTATCATAAAATTAGCTCAGACGAAAATTGTAGATCAGATAATTATCTATAAAAAATGGTTCAATATTTTTTTTTGCTAAGAGCCACCGTTTCTGAGATATGACGATTCAAATAGTTGGAAGAGTTGTAATCTTCATAATATGCACAAGTTTCCACGCCACTTTTGAGGTAGTGTACTTAGCGCTTTTTTTAACGTGGTTTCCCCGGTAGGCCTATTCCACGGGTCTGTTGTGATTCCGTTTAATTTGGAACTATTGAATAATAAAAGATATTAGCAAGGGTTGAAAATGATAAAAGCGGTGTAAATAAAAAAAAAATATATTATAGATATTTATTCGTCTGATTCATAATTCTCTAATACTTCTACTTCCTCTTCTTCTTGTTCTTCTTCTTCATCCTGGGTGCAAGTAAATTGCCTCAATAGTGATGCATCGCATGTCTCCTCGTTACTACCAAACGAATCCTCTACTGTTGCTGATTCAATATTGGAGCACGACCGACCTTGACAATTTGTACATGCTAAAGAACAAAACAGGCCAACTTTTTTGCAACCACATTTAGCGCTACATCCCTTTTTACAGTTGCAAAAAATTGTGTTTAGCAGTTTTTCTGGCGCAGGTGGGAGTAAAGTCTGAACTGGTTCTAATGTATTGTCGACCAACTTCCAACCCCAGTCTTTTGGGTCTAGCTGATAACCAAGCCACACTTGAACTTGGTAATATACCCAAAAGAGATGTTGATGAGCAGCCACTGAGGTTGGAGGAAGACAAGCTAATTGCACTTGTTTTTTATTTCGAGTATTTTTAACGAAACATGCATATCGAAACTTATCTAAGCAGGTAGTTTTTTTAGGAGTTCCGTACATAGAAAGAAGAAAGCGAATTCCGTTGGTGATAACTTCTTGAGTAGTTGAATTACTCATTTTAAAAACTTCAGCACATTGAACTAAATCTTGTTTTTCAAACATTTTAAAAACTGTTGTTTTACCCCTTCTGAAAAATGCAGATGTCATATCACAGCCAGTGATGGCGTGTAAAAATAGTACATGATTTTGACACTTTGCAAAAGTAGATGTTTATACGTGGGGTACTTATACATATTATGACGATTACAACTCTTCCAACTTTTTGAATCGTCATATCTCAGAAACGGTGGCTTTTAGGAAAAAAAATATTGAGACTTTTTTTATAGATAATTATCTGATCTACAATTTTCGTCTGAGCTAATTTCATGATAAAACTTACCGTTTTACTGAAAATCGCGAAAAAACCATTTTTGTGACCTTTGACCCCGCGTAAATTTTTTTTTCCAGGTATCGGATCGATGAGGACTTTTTTGAGTTCAATTATAATGATGTTTTGAACAATCCTACCAACTTTCAGCTGGGTGTGAATTTTTGTACCTTCTTCCGATGTCTAAATATACCGGACTATTAATGAAATGTATGAAATTTACCGATATTGGCTCACTAGTGGTATGATCGAAAATTAAGAAATGAAATGAACTTATCTTTTAATATTGGGGACGACACTGAAGTCCAGGTGCTCCAGATCCACAGGGCGCTTAGCGATTTCTCGTCTAACCTCCAGCAGTACTTGCTATCTCCGTAAAATATTGTGGTTACCAGGTATAAAATTATCTTGTGTGGTAAAAACTATACTCTCCTTCCTCAATTGATATTTTATTTCCATAAACCAAACATTTGTAGAACATAAATCCAACCAAAAAGCTTCTTGTTTTACAATTAATATCCAATTATTTATTTTAAACTACAGGGATCGACCATGTGGCGGACCATACGGCCAAGTCTCTCAAAAATTCAGTTAAATCGGATACTATGTGCCCGAACCAAAATTTCTCTACCAAAATTCTGCTCTAACCACATCTTTAATTGGCAAAACTCTGCCTTTACCAAAACGTCTACGATAAAAATATAGAATTAATATCATGCAAGTCAACCTTATTGGTAGCACGTGTTCTTTTGATTTATATGAAAATTACAACTTACCCAGATTTATCTGGACGATCATTTGTTTTGTTAAACCGATTGAAAATCGAAAAGATTGCACTACTAAAGGAGTTGCAATCAACTTGTGAATTATGAGCCTTATTTCGATATAAGTTATTGATGTCACCCAAATAGCTAATTGACTTAAACTCACTGAACAAGTTATTAGGCTTAATTTTAAGGACAAAAGAGCCATGCCATATGCCCATTGTCTTTTATAACTTTAGATTTATAAAAACACATTTCCGGACCCACGTACTAATCAATTTTACATCTTTGTCATCTGACTAATACATGAATACCAACCTTGTTTCGGTTGTAAAATGAAACTATTTTTGTCTTTGAGCTTTTGGATTTATGTAATAAAATGTCTGTGGAATAAGGGTTAAATAACACATTAAATATTACAGATTGCAGATTACATTTGGGTTGTTCAGGCGTTTGACCTCTCCTCACCTCGACCTATAAAGATCTTTTGTGATTACCCCATATCTATGTGTTCCCATCCAATCCTAGGCTTCTAAAGAATCCTAGAATTTTCCTGGGGGCTAACTTTGACACTTCTGCGGGTGTTAAAATCACCTGTTCCAAGTGTTGTAGCCTTTGCCGAACTAATACTTCTCATGTGCAAAGTATGTGTTCCGACGTTTCGGTTGTCTTAGTATAGAATCGACAACTTTCATCCTCAGCCTTGCCCATTTTTTAAGATGGTATTTTAATGGGCAGTGACCCGTGAAAAGACCTGTTAGCAGTCTTAATTCCGTTTTGCTGAGTTCAAGTAGCTCTTTAGCTCTCTTTTGCGAATAAGTAATGAACTTTTTCGCTTGTTTTTGACCTGGAGTTGAGTTCCAGTAGGAGGATTTTTGTTCATCCTCCCATGTTCTTACCTCCTCCGTCGTGTTACTTCTTGCTATCCCACAAAACGGTTCTGGTCCGATGAATGTCGATTTGGCACCCTGTCTTGCAAGGTCATCCGCAATCTCATTCCCTTCTATTCCTTCATGCCCTGGCACCCACATCAAGTTGACCTTGTTGTTTCTTGCCAGTTGCTTTATTGTTTGTAGACATTCCCTGACTCAAAGGTGAATGAACTCAGAGCTTTGAGTGCTGCCTCGCTGTCTGAAACTATATAGATTCTTGATCCCCGTGTGCCTTTATTTATGCACTGTCGAGCACAAAGATCTGTGGCATATATTTCTGCCTGAAAGATGGTGGGAGTGTGACCCAAGGCTATTGTCAGCCTGCAGTTTGGGCCGTATACACCGGCGCCTACTCCCTCATCCGTCCTGAATCCATCAGTGTACCAGATGAGTGATCCTTTTTCCCATTGTGGACCTCCAGAGCTCCATACCTGGCGGCTAGGAATTACCACTTCAAAGGTTCTCTCAAAGTCGAACCTTTTTGGTGTGGAGTCTGTGGGCTTGGTCATTGAGTCTAACTGGACTTTGTTTAGAACAGTCAGATGACCAACCAGATCCCCTGGTTTGAATTTCTTATTAGAATGTATCCTGTAGGCACCAAGAGCTGCCTCCCTTTTAACATGGATATGCAAGGGAGGCAGATCCAGTAGCGCCTCCATTGCTGCTGTTGGACAGGTGTGTACTGCACCTGTGATTCCAAGACACGCTAACCGTTGCAGTTTTTGCAACCTCTTTTGTGCTGTTTACACATTAAATATACTAATATTACAATGAAATATTTCTAGTTTTACTTGTAAAAAGAGTACCTTTGCTTAATCGAACATCAGATTTATTTTGTTTTATACTAGCCACGCCAGCTGTCGGCGGATAGCCTAACCATCATTTTATAATAGCTTGCCCTATTTAATAATAGCGGTTTCTCTGTCTAAGTTAGGTTTGTAACTGGGATCGAGAAAATATGATTTGGTTTGAATGACGCCTAAGAAATATATACGGGATGTCCCTCTAAATAGTGTCTCTCGCTGCCCCTGTTTGTAAGTGACAAATAGGGTGTAACAATGTCTTGGTGAAAAGGTTCACCATACTCTTCGCTATTATGGTCTAAATTTTCTGGAAATTAGTCTATATGGAAATGCAGGAAATTTAGTTTCAAATTCATTATACAGACTAATTTTCCGCATTTTTCTACCATGAATACTATTTGCTTGCACTCTTCGGCTCTTACTGTTTCCTAGAAATATATCAACAACTTCTTTAACGCTCTGTCAAGCTCTCTTTTCTGCATGTGACATTGTAGTGATGAATTTCATATCTCCTTATATGTGGACCATTAAAAATACCAATTTTTCTTCGTTTGTCTGTGGAAATGTATTCTCAAATACTCAGAGCATATTCCTTATGTTTTCAAGGCTTCCATACATTGCTTTATGAGACCAAGTTTAATATGGAGTGCGGGCAGTAACATCAGATATCAAGGTTGATGGAATGTTAATATGATGGCAGACTACTGTTGGACACTGAAAAGGGGTGTAAAGACGACAAAGAAAACCATTACGCAGATCATTTGAAGTCATGACCTAATTGGTTGAAACTGACATCGGGTTCTTGTTCAGCAGTCAAAATGCATGATTTACTTATTTAGAACCTTTAATTTATATTTTAAACCTCATTCTGGCCTGTTCTCATCTGTTTTTCGTACTTACCAAAAAATCCTGACCTGATGGAGCAAAGCAGACAACGGGATCGTGTTCAGCAGGAAAAAATACATGGAAGTATACACGTGAAACCTGAGAAAATTTTCTTTTTTTGTGAGTCTGTGCATGCAGCTGATAAAAATGTGTCAGATAATTGCACGCTGGCCTTTGACACCAATCACTATAATTATCGTTCTTGTGATTATGATGTAATGAAAAATATATTTTGTGTATTCTCGCCAATAAAAGTAAAAGTTTCTATATAACCAATCTTTTTACAATCTGTACAATCCGTACAATTTAGTTATTGAGAAGACAAACTAACGTTTCTGTTTTTATAGAGGTCCTCTTGGAAAAGGGCGCCAGACTAGAAGAAATAGATTTTATGTTAAGCCCAAAGTCGGCTGTGATAGTTAAATTTATTGACGAATATCGCAACTTCGTTCGTCGAACGCTGAAACCACAGGTAAGCAAAAGGAATTAGAGTTGCCTTCATATTTCCAAAGCACATAAAAAATTCCCGTCTAAGGAGTCCGCGCGGCGGTATCATTGAATAGGTAAAGATGCCGCCTGCCCGCTTTGTAGTTACCGCATTTTTTACATGCCTTAAAATTATGAAGACGACTATAATATGCTAGTATATTTAGTTAGTAATTGCGGTATTTACAATAGTGTTGCGTGTTTTCCACCTTTTAGGAAACACCCTGTATGAATCCGTGGGTTCTAAATAATTTCAACAAGAGATAAACACTAACACTTTATTTAATAATTTACTGTCTATACAATACTTCAAAATAACCTTTACACTTTATTTACTTCTGATTTAACCTCACTTTTTACCGAACGTCACTTCTATAAACTATATACTCTGAAATTGCCTCCAGATCAATCAAGAATCTTCTCTCACAACATTCTAGAAAAGTCCACTTCTTTCTACTAGTTTCCAGTCACTCACTAGTAGGCATAGGCGTATCAATCTCCAGTTCCAAGGGGGTGTAATTCATAGCAATAGTTAGCCTCAATTACTATGTATCGCACGAATATTTCTGTATTGACACTTTCGTTATAGTACAGAAGTCACCGTGCAATCACCTGACATATTTGTAATGGCTAAGGACATTATTCATTCTGTTCCCTAGAGCTGAGCAGTCAAGAAAAGTGAGAAATTTCTTTAGTGGTGGGAACTGCACTAGATGACTCTGGAAAGTCGACATACGGGCATGAAATTTGTATTTGTATAAAGCTGATATTTCTTTTGTCGATTACTTATCACACAGTGAGCTGATTTTCATTTATCGCTTATAGGCGGGGTGATTTAGACCTAAAAAAGATCTAATCTAAAATCCTTTTAAACGTTGCAATATTTTGACTAAAAATAGGTGAAAAATACATAAATAACAAACAAAAAATATGGAACATGGTTTTATATTTTGTTTTATATTGCAAAATAGAAAGCGGAACCCCGTTTTATCTTTTAGTTTCTCTTAAACAACTCGTGAAATAAGCCTGTAATCGACTCGAGATATAACAATCAACTTTATTCTTAAGAAAATTTCCTACAAGGACAGGCTATTGCGAAAATTCTCAAATTGTTTACTATTGCAAAATTAGCAACAAGTGTGAAAAAAATGAAGAATTTTCGAATTGCAATAACTGAAGTAATTGTCATCGAAACTCTATGGAATTTTGGAAAAAGATAGTTTTTGGGATGTCTAAAAAGTGGTCGCAACCCCGACCCTCCGTTCCAAAATGGTGGCCCATTGAACATTTTCATATTTCAAAATTGGAGCTGCTGCCGTTTCGACAAAAAAAAAAACCGGATCGACATGAAGCCAATTGGAATCGGTTGACTTCATATGTACCAAAATTCTGATTTCTTTGTTAACAATTGAATTTTTTATTTACTAAAAACGAAAAAATTACCTTTGCTAGAGATCATATCTCCGCGAATTTTCAGTTTAAAGATTTTCAACAAATTGCGTTAAATTGCGCCTAAAAAGAACATGATTAAAAGAAAGTTTTTTTCTAGGAGGAATGGGAGCCGACATACGCTACTTTTACGTTTTAATCCATAACAACCGTTCTAATCGATATTTTTACTTGAAACTTGATACGAAGCAACTAAAAAATTATAAGTACAATTTCGATCTATTTTGATCAATTCTTCATTGTGAAAGTATCGATTAATAATCGCGTAACAACGTAAGGTACTGTCGTGACCAGAAAAAAAACAGGACAAGTCTTATAACGTATTTTTTCTAAAATCTAGTGGTGTACATCCAGGTTTCGCCTCGTCCTGAAACAGCTACGATCCGTCTCAAAAAACATGATTTTAAGTATTTGTTACAAAAATAACTATTCGCTATTTGTCAAACTTTGTGGCGACCACTACTGACCACAATCACATTATAACTTCATTCACGTCGGTGGCCTTGGATAAAATTCGTAACGTTGACCCCATATACGAACATTAACATTTCCAATGTTAAAAGTGGAGAATAAACGGTACGATTAGTAGAAATTCTGGATCTGGGCGACGAAGGATATCAACTCAACAGCAAGACTTGCAGTTGGTAAATAAATTAGTAGAAAATCCATTTTACTCAGTAATTCAGGCTGCTGAAGAAACGAATTTTCCTGGATCGAGTAGTACTGGGGACCTATTTTCATCAAGTGTTTTTGCAATTGCGAATGCGAATAGTCAAGAAACGCGAGCAGTTGCGCAGTATTGGTATTCTTGAGCCTTCGTAAAAGTTTTTACGAATAGCAACTTACTCACCTATGCAGCGAGTGGAAGTTAATGGGTGAATTCCAAATACGAATTCGCAATTTAGTAAAATTCATTGTTGTGTGCCTAAAGTGATATCGCGCGAATTGATACGGATAATTGGAAACAAAAATAATAATATTGGAATAATAAATTGGAATATTTTATGCAATTTTCTGAAAAACAAGGCGGGGGGACACCCCTCGCACCCCCCGTTTTTGTCTGCGACGCTAATGCTGCCTGCGGCGCTGATAATTTATTAACAGTTATTTAGCAATATAAAAATCAACCTAACTAACCCAACTACCATCACATGAAAGAGATAAATTATTATATGAAAAAAAAAGAACATTATTTCTGTCGTGATATCCAACCAGAATATGTGAAAAAGGATATTAATCGTTACAAAATATTTAAAAAAAAGTCCAGTGGGCAGTATGTATTGGAACCCGGGACCTTCAGCTCCACAACGCGACATCATCATCATAACAAATTTATTTAGTTTTTTAATACAGTAAATTGCCTCCCCGGATGTAGACCCGGAGTCAACCGTACAACCACGTCGAGCAGCGCCGTGGTGTTAGTGCGGTTGGGCGAATCGCGACCGGTTCGGCTCAATAAAACTTATATTTAAAGGTTAAAACTCCTGCCGCCGGTGGCGGCTTAAAATTAACATTAACATTGTTTTTGCCTACACAGTAAGATTAAAATTAAAATATTTCACTTAAAACGTTTGGTCGCGCACAGTTTCACATTTTAGAATTTGGGTTGCTGAGACGGGAAAAAAATCAATGAAAAAACCCGTTCGACAGTCTGCTCGCCGTTGGGAAGTTGTGGTTGTGCCACAACGCGACAAGTTACGCATAGGCCAGCGATCCACGTAGAGAACACCGCTATAGCACAGAATAAATAGTATCTAACCAAACCAATTGCCGCGGCGGACAGCTAAAAAATGATAGCTGCCCGTCGCGGCGTCCTTATAGCCACTCCGTTTTTCTTTTGTATTAATATTGCCCTAATTGAGGTTAGGTACAATGGCGGAAGAATTTCTTTACCTTCTGCTGATAGAAGGTCTTGAAGATGCCGAAGAAAGTGTCCACGTAAGTTAGCCTTTTCTGTGGCGTACGGCTGTGATTCGTTACGTGCAGTAATGGGTGGCCGGCAATTTTCTTGCTGCCGGGTAATGGAGGCTAGGTTTGAAGTGGTCAGAGCCAGGAGTTGCGCTAATTGTTCATAGCTGGGTAGTCCCAAGCTCGGTTGGGGTTGGTCCGTTATGGCGGCAGAGGGGACTGGGATCGTTCCAGTCGTTTGGTTTTGGAGCACTATTTGTCTTTGGGGCGTAGCACTAGGTCTTGCCGTCTGGTACGGCGGGGTGACGTGGTAGGCGCCGGCCGACGAGGTAGGCGTGACGAAGTACTGTGCGTTGGGCGGCGTGCTTGGACTTGGGCTGGTTGCTGTTGGTGGTACCATGCAGTGAGGGGTGGCCAGCTGGCGGCGAGGTGTCAGCGAGGCGTCGCTGAAGAGTTGGGGCCAGTCGGGTGTGGCAGCGATGGTGTACTGACCGCTGGGCAGCCCTGAGCCTGAGTAGGAGGCTTCCCCATGTGTGGAAGCGAATCCAGCGAAGCGGCGATCTCCCAGCGTCGAGGAATCGTCGTTGGCCCGGGATGCTGTTGGGTCCACCATACAGCGAGGGGGCATCACCATGTCATCATCACCATCTAATCCCTGTTCCATCGCCGAGTTTTCGTGCCACGATGCTGCGTTGCGCTCCATGCAGTAAGGGGGCATCGCCTAGGAATCGTTGCTACTCCATTCCATATTTGTTGCCTGGGTTCCATGCCAGGTGGCTGCGCTGCGTGCCATGCAGCGAGGGGGCACCGTCGTGATGACGTCATGCGTGACCCCAGTGTCGTGTCCTATGTTGGTGGCGAGTCCTGCCTCGCTATGCCTAGGCGCGGAGCCCGGCGACGCACAGTAGTGGGGCGCCGTCGTCGCGACGCCATGCGTAGCACTTGTGCCTGTGGAGAAATCAGAGGACATGCTTACCTCGCCGAGCCGGGTTGCTGTGTTGCTTGCTGTGCAGTGTGGGGCCACCGTCGTGGAGACGTCGGGCGTGACCCCCGTACCCCTTGTCAGGGCGTCGTGTTGGCGGAGCACTTCGTGGTCAGATGCTGTGAGGGGCGTCGTGCAGTGAGGGGGGGCCGACGTGGAGACGTCGCTCTCGACCCCAGTGCCTACTGCCTTGCCACTCCGGGTATGCATTGCCACTTGACACTCAACACAATAAAACTCAATTAAAACACACTGTCTGGTTACAACACAAGAGGAAGGGATAACCTCATCAGCATTGGCGTTGGCTTCTGTGCTCAAATGACTTCTGTTTCGGCAGAAGACTATTAGTTGCTGAAGGCTGGAACATTACTACTTGAAGGATCGATCACTACTTGCTCGCTGAGAAAAAGTGTTTTCTTATATAGACTTTTTTGTGCTCAAATGACTTCTGCTTCGGCAGAAGACTATTTTTTTGTGCTCAAATGACTTCTGTTTCGGCAGAAGACTAAAACATGAGCACAGCGCGCTAGACAAGTCATAACTTGTTCGCGACGCCGACGCCGATGACACCACCCCCCTTTTTTGTGACTTTATTGAACATTAATAAAGGCATACAGGTTATGTTTCAGTTCAATAATTTCAATTATATAATGTAAGAGTGAGTGGATACAATATTTTCAAAACTATAAACTAAGAGTAAGTGTTAAGATATTTCAACAACTAAGATATTTTAACATATATAGACTAAGATTAAGTGTGGTAAGATATTTTAAATAAGTAACTAATAATAGGTCCACTAAGATATTTTAGGTAAAACAAGATATTTAAAATTAAAGTATTTTATGTGACAAATCATAAATGTATTCTAGTTGAACAAAGTTTTCGCCCTGTGGCGTCGAATTATTTACATTGGTATATTATCGCAAGTTTCGCTCTTCTGGACGTCGTCTCCGCGACGCCCGGGGCTGCCTGATCCTGTTGCGAATTGGGGGCTGCTAAGTCCTGCTGTGTTGCTCGCTAAGGCAACGGGATTCTGGAGCGAACCTGTGAGGCTGCAACGTCCTGCTGTGTTGCTTGCTAAGGCAACGGGAGACTGGAGCGATTTATTGAGGCTGCAACGTCCTGCTGTACTGCGGGCTAAGGCAGTGAGATACTGGAGCGCCTCGTGGGGGCTGCTAGGTCCTGCTGTGCTACGTGCTAAGGTAGCGGGATCCTGGAGCGGTGCGCCGGAGCCGGCTGAGCTCGGGCTGGCGTTAGAGTTGACGAACACTCGCGTCCGGACTGGGACAGGCATCTGGCTGGCGGATGGCTGCTGTCGGTCGTGGCCAGGCGTGGTCACGGCCTTCGCCCAGAACGGCATCGGGAACAGTATTGGTGTCGTATAGAGCGGCTGCTCTTGTCTTGGCGTAGAAGGCCCAGGGTCTGCTGGCGGCGGCGGTGCGGCTGACAGCGCCGGGGACTTCTCATTCTTGTTTGTTTGTTTCCTCGTGGCTGAGGTGGATGGGCCAGGCACGACTGGGGGCAGTCGGCGGGCTGGAAATTTTGGTTTAGCGGCGGCTGTGGTGCTATGTCCACGTAGATAGTCGCCATGTCCACGGAAGTAGGTACCAGGTCCACGGATGTAGACTTGTGCGTTGGCATCTGGCTTTGGGGCAGCGGGCACTACTGATCCTGTGATAGTAGGCGTGACTGGCTTCTGGGCAACGGGCGCTACTGGTCCTGTGACAGTAGGCGTGGTTGGCTGTTGGGCAGCGGGCACTACTGATCCTGTGATAGTAGGCGTGACTGGCTTCTGGACAACGGGCGCTACTGGTCCTGTGACAGTAGGCGTGGTTGGCTGTTGGGCAGCGGGCACTACTGATCCTGTGATAGTAGGCGTGACTGGCTTCTGGACAACGGGCGCTACTGGTCCTGTGACAGTAGGCGTGGTTGGCTGTTGGGCAGCGGGTGCTGCTGGCTCTGGGGCAGCGGGCTGGTGTCCTGTGACAGCAGGTGCTGCTGGTTCTGGCGGGGCTGGATGACCTGGATCCTCGGGATCGTCATCCTCGTCGTCGGTATCGTTATCTTCGGTATCGTCATCTTCGGGGTCGTCATCTTCGGTATCGTCATCTTCGGGATCGTCATCTTCGGTATCGTCATCTTCGGGATCGTCATCTTTGGTATCGTCATCTTCGGGATCGTCATCTTCGGTATCGTCATCATCGGTATCGTCATCATCGATGTCGGTGGTCTGTTGCAGAGATTGTCTGAGTAGGTCAGTCTGGCTGGACTGAATTCTGGGAGGCGGCTCGGGGCCTGGCAGGCCGAGTGGAGGTGACCTCGGGGGAGATGGCTTCGTGCTGACATCTCGGGTATGAGTTGGCGGGAATACCCTATCCAAGAATACAGAGGCTATTAGTGGGGCAGTGGTTGGCAATACTGACCTTTTATCCTTCCAGGAAGGTCCAGCGTCCTGCTGGTCCGGGAAGGCGTCCATACTCGCCACTTCCTTGGGTTCCTGTTCACCTGGCTGAGGCTGAGGAATGAGCGTGGTTGACTGATCTGGGCCGAGGGAGGTAGCATCTTGTGTCACGGTGTTGACTGGTGACCGCCTGTCCAGGCGGCCCGGGCAAAGGAAAGCAAAGGCGGCGGCTCTGTTGCTTTGTTGCCGTGGTGTCAACGGGCGTGGTTGATACGTGTCCTGCTCCTGCTTGGCTGTAGCTTCGTCAATCTCATTCTTCTTGGTCGGTGGTGGAGACACCAAGGTTGTGGCTTGTTGCTGGGCTTGTAGTTGCAGCACTGCGTCCTCTGTCTTGGTTGGTAATTCTAGGCTGTTAATTTCCAGCGGTGGGGCCGGGCGCCCTAGTTCTGCCCGACCCATTGGGAGTTTCCCGATGGCGGTGCATTGCGGGGTTCTTGCCGTGTGGTTGATTGACTTCGTTGCTGTGATGGTGCCGTGGATGTCTGTCCAGGGCCTGAGTTATTGGTTGGACCTGCTTGTTGGCTAGGGTTGTTTGAGTTGGTGCCATGCCCTCGGAAGTTATTGCCCCCTGTCTGGACGTTTTGTTGGCGGAAGTTAGGGTTTCCCTGTTGGTTGGAGTCGTGTCCACGGAAATTGGGGTTGGCTCGCTGGTTGGAGTCGTGTCCGCGGAAATTGGAGTTGCCTTGCTGGGGCTCTGACTGAGTTTGGTTGGTGGGGCAGTCTCGGTGATAGTGAAATCCCGGGCACTTGCGGCACTTTGGTAGACTATTGGTAGTATTACTCGCAGGCGGGATGGTGGCTGGCCTCGGCAGCGGTCGGAGTTGCCTCTGAAATTCCCTGTAGTCACCCTCGGCGTTTTCAGCCACTCGGCTCAAGCTTTCCATCGTGGCCACTGGGACATTTCTAGTTGCGAATCTTAGTTCCGGTCGCAGGAGCTCGCGCACCTCCATAACCATCTCTTCTTCCGGCGTATACCGTTCTACTCTCAGCCAGAGTCCAATTTTGCGTTGTATAAAAACGGCGGCGGGTTCGTCGTCTTTTTGTCTCTCCCCGTGTAACCTGGAGCGTAGCTTCCCCAGGGTGGCAGTGTCGTTGAACTGCCGCAGGAGTTTTTCCTTTAAGAATTCGTATGTGATGTTGTGGGACTTCCACATCTCCAGGGTGCGTCTGGCCTGACCCTCGAGCTGTTCTATAGCTACTCTCACTTTATCCCTGCCGTGGATGTCTTCATGGAGCATCGCCTCCTCGAGCTCATCCAGGAAGTTGGCTGGATCCTCCCATTCCAGGCCTGAGTAAGTGGGCAGCGCTCTCGTTCTTCTTGTGGGCATCCTGTGATGACCTTGTATTGCGTGTATTGCGGCTTGAACGCTTCCCTCCATTAGTCTTGTCATGCTCTCTGCTAGGTTTTGTGTTGGGCGCCACTGGGGGTCCATTTCCCCAGAATCTGTATAGTCGGGTCGTCGTGGATCCTCTTCCCTCCGGAAAGATCTGGCCTCACGTTGTTGGTCGCCATGTCCACGTAAGTTAGCCTTTTCTGTGGCGTACGGCTGTGATTCGTTACGTGCCGTAATGGGTGGCCGGCAATTTTCTTGCTGCCGGGTAATGGAGGCTAGGTTTGAAGTGGTCAGAGCCAGGAGTTGCGCTAATTGTTCATAGCTGGGTAGTCCCAAGCTCGGTTGGGGTTGGTCCGTTATGGCGGCAGAGGGGACTGGGATCGTTCCAGTCGTTTGGTTTTGGAGCACTATTTGTCTTTGGGGCGTAGCACTAGGTCTTGCCGTCTGGTACGGCGGGGTGACGTGGTAGGCGCCGGCCGACGAGGTAGGCGTGACGAAGTACTGTGCGTTGGGCGGCGTGCTTGGACTTGGGCTGGTTGCTGTTGGTGGTACCATGCAGTGAGGGGTGGCCAGCTGGCGGCGAGGTGTCAGCGAGGCGTCGCTGAAGAGTTGGGGCCAGTCGGGTGTGGCAGCGATGGTGTACTGACCGCTGGGCAGCCCTGAGCCTGAGTAGGAGGCTTCCCCATGTGTGGAAGCGAATCCAGCGAAGCGGCGATCTCCCAGCGTCGAGGAATCGTCGTTGGCCCGGGATGCTGTTGGGTCCACCATACAGCGAGGGGGCATCACCATGTCATCATCACCATCTAATCCCTGTTCCATCGCCGAGTTTTCGTGCCACGATGCTGCGTTGCGCTCCATGCAGTAAGGGGGCATCGCCTGGGAATCGTTGCTACTCCATTCCATATTTGTTGCCTGGGTTCCATGCCAGGTGGCTGCGCTGCGTGCCATGCAGCGAGGGGGCACCGTCGTGATGACGTCATGCGTGACCCCAGTGTCGTGTCCTATGTTGGTGGCGAGTCCTGCCTCGCTATGCCTAGGCGCGGAGCCCGGCGACGCACAGTAGTGGGGCGCCGTCGTCGCGACGCCATGCGTAGCACTTGTGCCTGTGGAGAAATCAGAGGACATGCTTACCTCGCCGAGCCGGGTTGCTGTGTTGCTTGCTGTGCAGTGTGGGGCCACCGTCGTGGAGACGTCGGGCGTGACCCCCGTACCCCTTGTCAGGGCGTCGTGTTGGCGGAGCACTTCGTGGTCAGATGCTGTGAGGGGCGTCGTGCAGTGAGGGGGGGCCGACGTGGAGACGTCGCTCTCGACCCCAGTGCCTACTGCCTTGCCACTCCGGGTATGCATTGCCACTTGACACTCAACACAATAAAACTCAATTAAAACACACTGTCTGGTTACAACACAAGAGGAAGGGATAACCTCATCAGCATTGGCGTTGGCTTCTGTGCTCAAATGACTTCTGTTTCGGCAGAAGACTATTAGTTGCTGAAGGCTGGAACATTACTACTTGAAGGATCGATCACTACTTGCTCGCTGAGAAAAAGTGTTTTCTTATATAGACTTTTTTGTGCTCAAATGACTTCTGCTTCGGCAGAAGACTATTTTTTTGTGCTCAAATGACTTCTGTTTCGGCAGAAGACTAAAACATGAGCACAGCGCGCTAGACAAGTCATAACTTGTTCGCGACGCCGACGCCGATGACAAAAGAGAACCACGGGTATACGATCGGCGAAGAAATCCATTTGAAGAGCTCACCCACAAAAAGTTTGTCTGTATGTTCAGGTTCAGGATCTAGCTCGCTTCCTTATAAATGTTTTAACCCCTTATTTGACAGACTCACAAAGGGCCCAAGATTTTAGTGTCGAAACGAAAGTAATGAAGGTGTTTGACTTCTCAGTTAATAACCATTAATTATAATGATTTGTAGGTGTTGATATGCTTGCGGTTTCAACGTGAAAGACATAAACACTGTTCATAACCTTACTTTAATGACAGCATTTCGCTGCGGGCGGTATTGCCAAACTGCCACTCGTTTTTATAAATACGTATTCGATTTCATTTTCGAAGGATCATTGCTAAGGGTCAAGCATACGACAGAAAATACGCATGCGTATCTAAAGCTTCGTATATCTAATATGCGAAGACTCAAACGCACTTGATGAAAATAGGTCCCCTGGTCGCCGGCTAGTAAGAGAATTGGAGCTACGCTGTCATCCCGCAGCACAGAAATACCTACTTAAAGCTGAACATAAAGAAGCCCGACTGGGATTTGCGCTTAAATTTTTTGTGCATGGTGTAAATTTTTGGAACAATGTAATCTTTACATATGAAAAAACTTTCCAGTCTACACACAGCGGTCATATTCGTGTTTACCGACCTCCGAATACTCGATTCGATGAGAAGTATATATCTAACAATGACAAAAGTGGTAGATTTTTCGTTAACATGTGGGCTTGGATATTGGAACGCGGTCTTGGTGTTTTGTGGCATATTGAGGAACGATTTAATAGTGAAACGTATATTAGGATTTTAGACAATATTATGCTCCCTTCTGTGTCACAATTATTTCCTAATAATGAATTGATATTTCAACAAGATAATTGTTCAGTTCATACTGCTCATACCGTGACTAACTGGCTTCAAGATAACAACATTAATGTTCTTAACTGGCCCAGCCTAGTCCAGATCTTAACCCTGTGGAAGACGTATGGGGACTACTCGTAAGAAGTACCCAAAAACGAAATGTGAGACCATGGAATGCCCAAGAATTACTGGAAGTAGTAAATAATGCATGGGAAAATATTGTTACTAATGATTATTGAATTTTATGCCAAACACACTTTTGCCAAAATTCAGATCGGCCGTAATTTTTTAATGGCTATAGCAAATTGTACCAAATTTAATAGATATGTTTTACTAATAGAGGTCTACATAATTCAGTATCGAAAAAAAGAAAAGTCAGGGCCTGAGCCATTTTTTTAAATTTTGGATCTTACCTAAAAACATCATCCTGTATATGGATTTTGGCAATGTACAATACAGATTTTCAAAATAGTCTAATAGTGTGCCTGACCCATGTAGTTAGCTTTTTTGGCACACTTTCAATGCCTCGAGAATTAACAGCTGAGTTTTATAATAAAAAATATTTGGGTGACTTTCGGTCAGTAACTACATGGACGACATTAATTTTGTGGGGAAAGATTTAATTTTACTGTCTGTTTGTTAGAATTTGCTACAACGATGAAAAAAAAAGTAAAAATATGTAAATGTCAACAAAAGTAAAAAAAAAAATTAAATATGTAAAAATGTGAACAAACAAAATTTTTATTTATTAGAACAAATACAAAAGAGTAAAAATTATATGGAAGTGAAATAACTGAGACAATAAAGCTCCTAAATAGTTAATATAATTTTATTATTTAAAAAGAATTTGATCCAATACAATTACACGAAATTAAAATAACACCTAAGATGTAACGGACAAAAAATAATTTAAAAAAAATTGCTACAACAAATTTTCAAAATGTCTGCCTCCAACCTCAATACACTTTGTCTAAATGTTATTTGTGGCATTATCTTAATTTTTTTCCTTCTTCAATTCTTTGGGAATTTCACTGCCACATGTATGTTTTCTTTCTAAGCGGTGCTAGGGGAATCTACAAAATATATCACAATTAACCAGTATGTTACTGGTAAAAAAACCTCTACGCCCGTGACGTTTACGTCAAAGGATCAGTTAAAGGTTGGTTTTGATATATAAACAACACAAATAAGTATAAAAACTTGAAATTAAATATTTCGCCGACGTTTCGGAAATCTAATCTGTTTCCTTTCTCAAGGCTTTTTTTGAAAAATCTTTTTTGCTGTGTATGACAAATACACAGCTCTAAGAATGTTTGTTATATTCAATATCCATAGATACTTACTATTTACATAGAACTGTTGATATAGTTAACAGTTTTTTAGTTTCTATACAATGTTAAGTTTGTGAAGTTCTTCTTTTAACATTGGCAGCCAAGTTGTACAGACATCTACGGAACAATTCGACACGCAATTATCCTCATTCAATAATATTATCGCGGATTCTTTTATTTTTCTTTTTTTGCTATCTGCCTCTTTTGTTAAAATTTTTGCCGAGTCCCAGTTTATTCTATGTCCGTTTTCCCACGCGTGTTCGCAGATCTTGGACCTCTGAATTTCATTTTTTTTTTCTGATATAATTTTGATGTTCGCCCAATCTTACACTAAAAGGTCTGGATGACTCACCCACGTATTGTTTGTTGCACTCACACGGAATACTATAAATAAATGCAGTTTTTTGAATTTTGCTCGTGGTTTGTTGGTTTCGTCTTTGTCAGAATAGATCTTAAAGTGTTGCTTGTTTGAAATACCGTCCTAATATCAAATCTATCACCGATGCGGCGCAACTTTTCGGATAATCCGCATACATAAGGAATTAACGCTGTGTAACGTTTTTCAGGTTTTTGTCGTACCTGATTGTTATTTTCAATATTTATGAAGGTTTTATCGACAAAACCCCCAGGGTATTGGTTATTAATAAGAACTTCCTTTATAAACCGCTTCTCATTGTTTAGTATCTCATCATTAGAAGAAATGATTTTGGCCCTATCATACAAACATTTTACAACACCCCTCTTAACGTGCATCGACTGATTTGAGTTGAAATTTAAATATCTGTTGGTATGTGTTGGTTTTCTATAAACACTTGTTTCAATTGTACCATTTACTCTTTTAATTAAAACATCTAAAAATGGTAATTCATTTCTAGTTTCCTTTTCTAAAGTGAATTTAATGGAAGGTTCTTTATTATTTAAATGATCCAAAAAATTATCTAGTAACTCAATACCATGAGGCCAGATTGCAAAGATATCATCTACGTATCTCCACCAGATAACCGGTTTGTATGCACAATTTTGAACATGCCTAGTCTCAAAATCCCCCATAAATATATTGCTTAAAATCGGTGACAATGGAGAACCCATTGCCATACCGAAATCCTGCTGATAGAAATCATTTTCTAATTGAAAATAAGTTGTTTTTATACACATAGTTAAAAGTTCCATTATAGTATTTACACTCAATTTAGTTCTCGCTTCCAAATTATTTTCATTAATTGTGATATATTTTGTAGATTCCCCTAGCACCGCTTAGAAAGAAAACATACATGTGGCAGTGAAATTCCCAAAGAATTGAAGAAGGAAAAAAACTCAATACACTTTCTTGCACGCAACTGTAAATTATTTATAGCATTTCTAATCATTTGAGGGTTACTCTTTATTTTACTGCATTTCCGTTCTATGCGTTCTCTTAATCCCTATCTAGTGGTAACTCACGTAGCATACACTTTTTGCTTTAAATGGCCCCATAAGAAATAATCCACTGGAGTCAGGTCTGGGGATCTTGCATGCCAGGAAACTGGACCATTGCGACCGATCCACCTATTGAGGTAATGGTCATCTAAATGCTGCCTCACATCTCGTAAATAGTGCGGACCTGCAATGTCGTCCATGTAGCCTCGAAGAAATGGGGTCTAATGGGGTTTAATTATTATCTAATATTCCACACCAAACATTTATAGAAAATTTGTATTAGGAATTCTTTTGAGACATGCCGTGAGGATTTTCTTTTGCCCATAAGTGCATACTTCTACTGTTATAAATACCGTATCCGGTAAACTGAGATTCGTGAGTAAATAAAAGTCTTGAAATTATTCTTGTATGATTCAACACCCAACGACAAAACTCGCTTCGGGAAATGCCATCTCTTTCTTCAAGTCTTTGAACAATTGGTAAGTGGAAAGGATGTCTATTACTGTTTTTTAAAATTTTCCAAACTCTTACATGAGGGACTCCTAAAGCAGCATCTACTCTTCGTGTATCAATTGAAGGATTTTGTTGCACTATCCCCAGAATTTCATTTTCTTTCGTTTACATCTTGTCGAATAGGACGTTAACGTCGCAAAGGAGCTGAAGGAAATTTCCCGTGTTGTTTTGCATAATTGTGAACAGAAGAAGATGTTGATTTATTGGGAATTTGTCGATTGGGAAATCATCGACGATATTCTGTAACGGAGCCCTGGAGTTCCCATTACAAAAACCATAAATGTAACTAATGTCAACGTACTCTTCATTAGAATAAGACATCTTAACTTTAAAAAATAGTTTAAGTGCTGCTTCAAGCAAACAAGAACAAAGCTTTTAACAGGTACTTTGAGTATTGTCTGTGGCAAATCTTTATCAAGGCTCACGAGATTCTTGAAATGGATTTATATGGTTGTTAATTCTCGAATCATTAAAGCTGTGTAAAACTGACTAAATAGTTTAATTACATTATTATAATATGTAGAGGTTGGAGGCAGACATTTTTAAAATTTGTTGCAGTTATTTTTTCTTTTATTATGTTTTATTCGTTACATTTTAGGTGTGTTATTTTAATTTCGTGTAATTGTATTAGATCAAATTCTCTTTAACTAATTGTACTAACTATTTAGGAGCTTTATTGTCTCAGTTATTTCACTTCCATATAATTTTTACTCTTTTGTATTTGTTCTAATAAATAAAAATTTTGTTTGTTCACATTATACATTTTTTTTTTTTTACTTTTGTTGACAATATGTATTTACACTTTACATTTTTTTATCGTTGTAGCAAATTCTAACAAATAGATAGTAAAATGAAGTCTTTGCCCCACAAAATTAATGTCGTCCATATAGTTACTGATGTTTTTGTGACCGAAAGTCACCCAAATATTTTTTAAATGGATTTATTGTGAAACACAGCTGTTAATTCTCGAGGCGGTAAAAGTGTACCAAAAAAACTAACTACATGGTTCAGACACTCTATTAGACTATTTTGAAAATTTGTATTGTACATTGCCAAAATCCATATACAGGATGATGTTTTTAGGTAAGATTCAAAATTAAAAAAATTGGCTCAGGCCCTGATTTTTTTTTTATTTCGATACTGAAATATGTAGACCTCTATTAGTAAAACACATCTGTTAAATTTGGTACAATTTGCTACAGCCATTAAAAAAATACGGGCGATCTAAATTTTAGCAAAAAATAGAAAACACGCTGTATATCAGAAACGAAAGGCATTAGAGATCCAATAAAGGTCATTCTTAAATTGTTTTAGGGTTCTGTACCCCTCAGTAGCGTATAGTCAGTCACTCACGAAATACCCTGTATAACTAGAGATATTAAAGAGAAACTTCGAAAAAACAAAATTTTGAACATTCCTTTGGTTAAACAAAAGCTTTCCCGCCACACGGATTTAGTTGAAAGTTTTTTACTACACTTTTTGAAATGTTTAAAATAAGTTCCAGAAAAAAATTGCTATAGTAAAACAATTCCTTTTTAGAAAATTTAGAACCTTAATTTTATTCCACTAGTAGGTGCGTTACATTGTTCTAATATTGCAGGTAAAAGGTGCAATCAACACCCGCACCGGAGATATGAACATTCTGGAATATGAAATTGTGGCTAAATATTTTAATTCTAGTTCAAAAAATTCAATAGCAGGACTGATGGCTTCGAAGAGATATGATGAAGCCTTGCAGGCCACGAATAGTTTAGCTGACGAACTAACAGATACTAGACAAACTCAAGATATTCAAAGTATTGTTGCGACATATGACCTCGTAATTTTGAAAATTTTGGACTCAGTAAGTGGGTAGTATCGAGTATATTATGTATCTCTTAGGATAGTTTTTCAAAGAATAGAAATTTTTCAAATCCTGAATTAAACAACTAAACAATCTTCCTTTTTTCAATATGAAGGGTATGTAATGAAACATGTGATAGTAGACGTAATAGATACAAGGTATTTTCTCTTAGTAAATATCAAAAGCGCCGGGTACAGCCAGGTATGTTGACAAAGGAATTAGCCGGCGCGTACAAAGGGTTTTGCGTCTTGCGTCTCAACCCGCCGACCGAATTTCGTATGCGTGTACTGTACCATCGTCTCATTTTATTCCGTCAAATGTAAAAAATGTTTACTACATGTAATTTTTTCATAAATATATGTATAAACGAATTAGTCCTACGAGAATTTTTTCCACGGCTTTTACCCAGCCCAACTAGCACCAAAGTGACAGTAACTGAGATAAGAACTTCGTATGCGTAACCATTACGTAATTGCCACTAAATTTACGACTTTGGTGTAAAAATAATTTCATTTGACAAGTCTACAGTCCCTGCCTCGTAGTTTCTACCACTAATGATTACTTTATAGTTATGCAACTTCTACGTAGCTTTCGTGGTACATGGGAACGTGGCCAGTGTGACGACTTTTGGGTTTTCAGAACTTGAAGGTGGTAAACTGTAGTAGCAGCGACTAACTCGCATCACTGAAATGTGACTTCAAAGTTGCAATCACCTTCAAGTAACTTTAATAGTTGCCGCGACGTTCTGGGAACCTTCACTATTTCTTTAAAGTACTTGTAAGTAATATTCATAGGTGTTAATGACGTTACTGCTACCTACAGAACTGTGTACGGCTACTACAAAGTGCACATCACCTCTGAAATTCACCATGAAGTGAATTTCACCATCTAGTTCCCAATGTTGACCATAGATAAAGTTAATGCAACAAACCTAACCTATATAATATGTTTGCCTAACCTAGACTAGAATTATATGCTGCTATATTCGTGCTTTGCAACATTTTATGTTCAAAATAAGGCAACAAAATTTAATATTTCAACACAGTTTTATTACACCTACCTTTTCTTCTATGTTATCTATCATTGTAATAGTATATTATGCCAACAAGGTTTATGTTCATTAAGTCGTTGATATATGGCTGCATACAAGTAAATTGCGACAGCTGATAGGTTTTTCAATGTGAAGTTAGGTAAACGATAAACAGAAACAGCAAAAGCTAGGAACACGTTCAGTCTAGACCTCAACGTACGGCTAACACGTACGTTCCGAATCAATAGCGGGAGAAATGTAACCATAAAGTAGCAGCGGCAACTTTGGAGAGGTAATTTGTGGTAGTCACAACTTTGCTACGGTTTAAAGTGATGCTACAGTTCCATTCGCAGATTTGTGGTAAATATAACTTTAAAGTTACGTATTTGCAGTTTTCGTCACTATCGCCAAGTAGCAATTACTTTCAAGTAGCATTTCTTGGTGAAAACGACCTTAAAGTCATATTTTCTGAAATACGCCATGTTGGTGACCAAAATGATGGACCCCATTATTATAACACATGAACCATAATTTCACAATTGACTAATCAATTTAATTTATCGCAATTTCTTCACCAAATGCAACAAATGAATGCATAAAAAGTAGTGTTAAGTTCCGAAGAACAATAAAAAATATGTTTCGGCATCTAGTGTGTCATATTCTCGCATGACATTACATATTTTAAAAACAATATTTTCATTAAAAAATGCATATTTTAAAGGCGCGTGGTTAGATTCGGACGTTTTATCATTATGTTTGTCAGTAATATTGCATTCGTTTTAATTGTGACCCTTAGACCATTGGAAAATAGCACAAGTTTTGCTGTCTAATATTACCTTCTGATATTCTATTAAATTTCTGAGTTAGGGAAATGAACAAGAACAAGAATCACATGTAAGAATGAAACATAAATATAATAAAATCGGTTGCAAGACAAAGAAGGGGCAACATCGATTTGAAAGAGTAGGTAGTGGTAAAGTTTTCTGAAAGTTGCGGCGTCTACGCCGCCACGTCGTCGCTCCGGAGCAACAACGTCATTGGAACGTAGCCAGACAAGTTCCAGGAACGTGGCTGGAACGTTATCGTCACCAAAAAATATTCTCCATTTTGGTCATAAACACGTATTAGGAACGTTCCTATTACGTGCCTGTGACTAGTACCAAAACACTTTAAAGTGCCTACAATAGTCATTGCTACGTTCCCACGACTAATTGTGCTAGTTGGGAGTATACTATGTAATGGGTAAACTGAGGAAGTCTACGAATTCAAAATGAGTTTTGCAAATTAAATGTTCAGTAATGTAAATCAACGATAAGTGTTAAGAATTAAATGAGTAAGAAAGCTGAAACCTTCCCCTTTAACATGTTTCTTACTTTATTTTAATTCGATGATTAAATAAATTATCACATTATCAGAGTGATTCAACGACTGATTATAACGGCCGTTCATGTCCTATTACACAGTAACGAACTCACAATATTTTAAAATTATTCAAAAATCGCGGCACCTAAAAGATAGAATGCTTAGTATATTTATTTCGTAAAGTTTCCTCATCTTTCATCTTATCCGACACATTAAATCGATATTTTTTTATATTAACTGAGATATAATTAAAACATGGTGTCGAGTAGGTACATAATTTACCCTATCATTTAGGAATTTTTGGACAAATCGGTTACCCTATCTCAACAAACTTTTTAACATCGTATTCTATATCTAAAGTACCACATGCGTGCACAAAGTTTGCTTAGCGAGATAAGTTTACAATTTTATTTATTGACTTTTCTCCACTTAAAAAAAGTAATATTAATTTATTTATTGTTAAACTATTAGAGCTTACCTTAGATATGTTTTGTTTTTATTATTTTCTTTTTTTTGCATGTTTTCTTCGTCTTTTCTATTTTTTTTTTAAATCATAGATATAATAAACTCGATATCTTGCTCATAGCGTTAGCATTAAACCCAACGGGTTGCTCAGGTGTCGATACTGAATAAATAACGTTTCTAAAAATCAATCGTTTACATATCTATAATTACAATGCATTATATAAAATAAATCATTTTCCAATATTTAACAACTTTAAAATAAAATTACAAATTTAGAGATAAATCATACTCAGATTGTTCATTAAGTATACAAAAATACAAAGATGCACACACAATAAGCCAGTCAAACTGTCGAAAATACCTCGATTTTTACCAACCGATCGATCGGCAAGATAAAATATGGAAAAAATAGAAATTTGCGTTGAATTTGATAAAATCTTTTTGGACAAGCAGTCTACTGCATAAGTTATTAAAATGGGGTTAAAAGAGGCCCAAAAACAATTTTTCGCGTTTTTAAAAACGTCTAGATTTGATTGATTGATTGATTGATCTGCCAGCATAAGGTGGGAATTGTTGCCGATTCTGGCATCCACTGGATGTTTTATATACCGCCGGACCGGCTGTGTTCCGTCGTTACTCGATATTTTGTATTAATTTTTAATTTGAATGTCTAGTGCTTTTGTTCATTGTGATCTTGACCAATCTGACATATGCACTCAATAGCTGACTATTTGTTTTAAACAAAAATGACACTTCTGGGCACGAATGCTAAAGTCAATTGGTTTTTTTAGCCAAGTTGTAAGAGACAGAAATTGATAAAAACCGGTCACTAAATGTTATGTGGCTGGATTCTGGAGAATAAGTAGTTTTGTTGGTGTAGAATACGATAAAAAAGTTTGCCGGCGACCCCTAAAAAAGGCCGAAATTCTGTTTTTGGCCAATAACTCGAAAAATAAAAAAAATATAAAAAATCTAATAGCACTAGATTTTTTTTCCATTATCTATTTATTCCCATTAGTCGATCCACCCTGTGTATTTTCCAGTGAAAGTCTAACCATTTTTTTAGTGGTAGTAGCGTCACCTGCCTACCAAATTTGACTGTCTCCGTCAAGTAGATTTTTAGTTAATGCACCAACAGACAAACCGAGATTTCATGACGTTCAAAACCTATTACAAATTTTCTTTTTTTTTACCACTACTATAAAATGGATGATGGAAAAAACATGTTTTTTGCTCAAATTTAAAATTTGCACGTTTTATGATATTCTAAACCTATTTAATTTATTATTATTTTTTTTAAGAATTCATTTTGCATCTGACTGCGTTTATCGTCAATCTTGGTATTAGCCCAGGCGGCAGGAATATTTCCCCTATGTTATTGTGACAAGATCACCTACCTCGCTGACTTCTTGCATGCGTTTTAAGCCCCCCCTTAAGGAGGTTGAGGCGTTAGACGAAAATAATGAAAAAAATCTGAAATAAAGTTTTTTTAATAGATTTTTATATGACACAATTTTCTGTAAAAAATCCAAAGTCATTAGGAAACTCATAAAGGTAAACATTTTGAAAAACTTTTACATATAATCTTATGGAAAATATGTCAACCCATTGAAAACGTACATTTTAACACAAATAACTAAATAAAACACACTACTATGTTTTCTACCACATAGTGGTACAAAATATAGTATTGTGTTTTATTTAGTCTTTTGTGCAAAATGTTATACCTACTACCACAGAGTAACGGCTCCTTCAATCAATTTTTTGGTACGTTTTAATTTATGGCAAATAACCAAATAATGTCAGCAGTTCCGAAAACTAACTATGTAAAGCATTGATGTCTTACGCATATTTTAATATTATTTCCAATTTAATTAGGAGACTTATAATAAATAAAAAAAATTTCTTACTTTTTATTGGGTATTTTGCCACTGAAAAATATTTAAAAATTTTAATGAAAGAACCTCTGCGCCAAACGGATCAGACAGAGGTTGGTTCTTGAGTACTTGACTGTTTCAAAAAGTCTCACACCTAAAAATATATAAACTAGAACAATGTTATAAACTAAAAACTGAAAATCAAAGCTATAGGTAGTTAACGTTTCGGAAGAGAATCTACTTCCGTTCTCAAAACTTTTTTGGCCGTCAACCATGACAGTTCTTTGTTTATGTATTTCCATAGTCACGTGAGACATTAAATTATATTTATCTTATTTTTACTTACTTCGTCTCTAAATAAAAATAAAAAAATTATTAAACATTTGTAAACTATCAAATTTCTCTTTTCGTTAATGATTTTTAACTTATGTTTCAATTATTCGATGATTTAATTTTAATTTTTACTGCTTCACATTTAAAAAAAAAATATTTACTGAAACAAATTTGTAAAATACACAGATACTTACATTTTTTTTTATAAGATTGGATAAAACATCCAGAAGTTAGTTCATTAAGGGCCGGTTTTTCAATGTCCAGTTAAAAGTGCCTGGTAGGTAGTTGCTAGTTACGCTTAGCTGGCAGTTATATCTATAGTAGTGTTTATCAATAGTAATTTAACTCCAGCTACATATCCATAAGTTTCATAATATTTTAGCTATATTGGCGCTACTGATTCCACCTGAAGTTTCTTTCAATTGGTTTAATTCAAATTGCGCGCGTCTTTTCATGACAGTTTATCTAATTTAACCTCAAAATTCATTGCGTTGTGTAGCGTGTTAATTGATGTTCTGTTTTTGATTTTGGGCGTTTGTGAATCAGCAATGATTGCAATGGAGAGCGTAAAAAAGGAAGAGAGGTCCCTACCTCTCCCTAATAATTGCAGTTTCTTCATCTATCATCTCAATGATATGTGAAACAGTTTCTTTACGCAGTCGAAATCATATAAAAAAATCTTTATCATTATAATTCTCAAAATTATTTTTCTCGTTCCCCTTTCCTACTTTATAAATTGTATAATATCATCGTCATCTTCACTCATATCCAGAATATTATTATTATAATATATAATATAATTAATTATTGGCAATAATATATTTAATATAAATCACGAATTAAAAACGAACATATCAATCAATCACATTGGCTTTTAAGTTAGAATGTTTTAGAATTGTCAGAAATTGAACCAAATGCTCATGTGCAAATCCACTAACAGTAGAATAAATCCTTAACTGGCACTTTCAACTCTCTGCTAAATTTACTTTCACTAACAGCCGGTTTTACAATCGCTAGTTAACTTCCAGTCAGAGTTAACTTTCAGGTTATAATAGAAATTGGGTTTTACAATAGCTGGTCATTTTCGATGTGGTAGTTATCTAGTAGTTAACTTTACTGGCAGATGAGGTGTGGGTAAACTAGAAGTTGGCAGTTTACTGGCAATTTATAACCTATAAAATAACTGTCACAAAATAATTTTTTGATATTTTGCCTAAAAATGGATATGTACGAAGTAAATGCATATAGCAGTGATGAGTAGCCAAGGTAATCCTGTATAGACCTAGCTTTTTCGAAGAATACGATGAAAGAGATTTTTTAAATAGATCGAGACTAAATACTATCTACTTAGTAATAAACCACTAACTCATAAATTGCTTCTGACATTTATATTTGATAGCAGGTGACATGACTTTGAACCAAAATTCATACATTTTATGTATATTACCCATTTTTCTAGTACCAACATTATAAATTTTATTCACAACCTCTCGTTTACAAATCATCACTTAACTTTATATTGAAAAACGCATGTGTCGGTAAAGTTATAGTTAACCTGCAAGTAAAAGTCAACTAACATGAAAGTTAACTTGCGATTGTAAAACCGGCTGATAATGAGTCTAACCTCCCGGTAAATTTTACCTGCACATTGAAAAACAGTTTATGTGCCAGATAAATTGTATCTGACAGTTAAGCTATTTAACTGGACATTGAAAAATCGGCGAGTAAGATAATTAAATCTACTTAAATAATTAATTAATAATAAAAATGATACATGTATCCCTTTATGGCAATAATTATTGGTATTAACCTTTAATTTATTATGGAAAAGTTCCGATTTAGAATTCGACTTACTTTTGGTTGGGACTGTAACGCCTCAACCTCCGGCTTCGCCTCGTCCGGAAATAGCACGATCCACTACACCGCTGTATTTCCACTTTAAATGAAAACTGGTAACTTAACCCCCGGTGATATATGCAACCCATGTTACATTTGCCTATATCAGCCGTTGCATATAATAGTCTCGGTCGTCGAAATAAAGAGATATTATTATTGTCACTCAATTTGTACAACAGACAACCTATATCAGTTAGTTGCAATTCTAACACATCATTTATTTGCAAGCAGGCACCTATTTGTAGCAAGCTGTACACTTTTGTGTTCTACCGTCAGCATCGCTGTACAAGTTTTAGGTAATCTCCCGACACGGTAGGTAATGTAATTGGCAAGCGCAGCAGCCTAATCGATAGTAGCGTGGCCTTTTCGGCAGCCGTGTACAAATTTTTGCTTGAATTATATGGTCATACATTTTCAGTCTGTGACGTCAGACGCGGATGTTATGTAATAAATTTAAGTAAAGGCAGGTCAAATTTTAATTCGCTACTTATTGATTAATCAGTAAACATTAAATTCAATCGCAAAATAAATCATCTGTCAAGGATATCTTCGAACAAAAATAATTTAGTATCATTGTAAGTGTTGGCCAGTTTATTAGCATTTTCTAGCTCGTGCAGTGTATATGTAGATGAGCGTACAAATATCGGATGCGCAGTGGATTCATAAAAAATAAAATCGATTACAACAAATCTCAAGAGTAAGTGAGCCTACTGGTCTTCTCATCACTGTGCCGCGACTTCGCTGTCTTTTGACCTTGAACAAAAACTGGTAACTCTACCCCATATACGAAAACATAAACATTTCCAATGTTAGAACTGTGTTTTAATTATCTCGGCTTCTATTGAAGCTACGAGAAAAGCGATGATACCAGCGTACAGGGCGCTTCGAACACTAAAACTTTGCTCCTCTTGACTGTCGTAGTAACTGCAAATTGTACATATTTTCGATCCTTTCTCATCCACCCTCACCGCTACCCACGCAGCGGACGGTCCATTCAATGTTCACTTATGTATGAAGCTGACATCAAGTTGCTCTTAACCGTTTCTCATGTTACGGAGCTAACTCTTTGGAAATCCAGGATTTCGTTTTAGATAAAGAGATATGAGACCCTACAGTAAATAGTGAAGCCCGCACCACTTCTTGGGGATAATTCTGTAATAAAAGTTATTTCGCAATAAAGCATGGTTCGAACCAGTTTCGTTAAGTATTCCAGTTAGTGGTAGCGCGTTTAGCTTGGAAGGCGCGCTACCACTAACATACCTACCCTGTAGTAAGATAATACAAAATTCTTCTAGAAACATTCAATGTTCCCTAAGTTATTGCTATTTTTAGATGCCTTTAGATAGTGTTGATCGAGGTATACAAATATCTACACAGGCCGCTAAAATTGCCCAGAGGTATATGTATGACCCTGTTCCAGAAATTGCATCCTTGGCTACGACAATGTGTAAGAAGTCTGTGCAAAAATACCTAGAAGATCTGAAAATGCAACATTTTCATCAAAGCTTCAAAGTAGAAATACTAGAGAATATAAAGTAAATAAGTTTTACTATTTTATTATCGTTTTAGTGTAGTTATTTTAGGCATAAATTCTGTTCTAGAAATCTGAATTTTTGTTGTTTTGGTCGCCTTTATTTTGTTGTTATTAATAAGTGTAGGCAAATTAGACGAAAATCGACTTAAATTTGAAGAAGAATATCCAATGAATGGATTTTCACAAAACTTTGTGGATTCTGTTCGTTTTGATGTCTAGATCAAATTCCAACAAAAAACAAATTTGCCTCTGTTGCCCCCGAATTGTTATAAACAAAGATTTTGTGCTAATTTATTAAATAGCAAAATTGAGGTAAATTAAAAAAGCAAAATGTATTTTTAGATTATTTGACGAAAAATAACAACTTTTTACTTTTGTACAATTTTCGGAAAAATACCTATTTTCCGAAATATAGTGGTTCAAATTTTTCCAAAAGGGGGGATGGGGAATAGAAAGCGATGAGAAAAACTTCAGAGAAATTCTGGTGAATGCATTATTAAAATGCAGGGTGTAATTAGTTTTATGTCATTAAAAAAAACTGGTAACAGGGACCGACTAGATAAACAAAAAACCTATATGACTTTTTTATCTAGGGGCATTTTGAAAAAACTGACCTGGGTCTACATTTTTAATGTTAAGGTAGGAAACATTTGAGAACCACTGTTCTTCAGAATCAATGGATGTTATAGTTCCGAATATTAGAAATAATAAAAAATCGTAATAGCCGACTTGTGTTCCCGCCGGTAGAAGTTCGGCACTTTGATGGGGTTAATTGTACCGAACTTTTTATTCCACTAATTAAGAAAATGTAAATAATTATAACGAAATTGAGTAAAACACTACTATGTTTTTTACCACTATATTTGCACAAAAACGTGACTGTAGTTTCGACCTGTTTTAGGTCATTTTCAAACAATGATTCAATTAAGAATGAAATACAAAAGATTTGGTCCCTATTTAAATATGTTTCTGGATTTAAACAGATTAGAGAATTATGAAATTATACAGGTATTTTATGATATCCTAACTATCTAAGGGTGGGGTTTCTCAGAAATTTTAATTACATCTTGGTAGCAGTAAAAAGAGGTGAGTACATAACATCTAATTGATCATTTAACAAAATTAAATCATCTTTATTATTGTATTTGTATATTTCCAATGCTTCTAACAAATTAAGTTTAAAACCTTTGCTGGCATAAGGTTTTAAACTTAATTTGTTAGGTTTAGGTTTTAAACTTAATTTGTTAGAAGCATTGGAAATATACAAATACAATAATAAAGATGATTTAATTTTGTTAAATGATCAATTAGATGTTATGTACTCACCTCTTTTTACTGCTACCAAGATGTAATTAAAATTTCTGAGAAACCCCACCCTTAGATAGTTAGGATATCATAAAATACCTGTATAATTTCATAATTCTCTAATCTGTTTAAATCCAGAAACATATTTAAATAGGGACCAAATCTTTTGTATTTCATTCTTAATTGAATCATTGTTTGAAAATGACCTAAAACAGGTCGAAACTGCAGTCACGTTTTTGTGCAAATATAGTGGTAAAAAACATAGTAGTGTTTTACTCAATTTCGTTATTGTCATGGATTACCACAGAGTAACGGCTTCCTCAATCAATTTCATGTAAATAATTCCTTCTCGTTCGGCACAACACAAGCATAGCATGGCCGCAGGAGTTTAAATAGGATTTGTTTTCATGTGTTTTTTAATTTGGAACAAAGGTATTGTAGCTTTTATTGTCGTTTATAAGAATTTAAAAAATTTAAAAGTGGTTTGTTAACATTGTGTTAAAAACTTAAAAAATTAGTAATTATTTTATGAAATTGGAAAACGAACAGTTAGATGTCCGAGATACGATAACAGAAAATAGTTGTGTATTTTAAGTTAGGAAAAAAATCTGATTTTTTAACGAATTGAGCGTATAATTTTTCCCAATTAGGTATCGAAAACTAAAAATCGAGTCTTTGATCTCTATGAAAATCAATGTAAACAATAATAAACAGATCAAAGCAAGGCAGCGAATACCAATCATAATAATCATACCTTTAAGGCTTTGTTATCAATGTCAAAATACCGCGTTCACAGTCGTAAATCTTTCAACATGTTGTTCTCAAAAACAAACCAACAAAATTCAGATTTGATTTCATTATTAGAACTAGTTAACTTAAATCTAGTACATATCATATTTTATTTCTGAAAACTAAATGAAATTAAATATTTCCTTTGGATTATTACACGCGAACGTGCCACTCAATCGTCCGCAATTCACTATTCATTTTTTTATATTCTTTAATGGGACTGAAATATTCAAATATAATATGACATGTACTGGAATAAATATATTAAATGTGAAAAAAAGTTAAAAATCGGCATAATATTTGCTCCTAAGGGAGATTAATATGTTAGAAGAAATGGGTTCAATTTTGCCAATTTAATTGGACGGTTTACTAATAGAGGGCGAAGCAGTAGCTGTTTGAAGTACCAACCGTGCTTCAAATCACTAAAAACTGCAGGGTCGAACTTTTTGTTTTCTCTACCGTTTGAAATATAGTTTAAAATAATTTAAATTTACCTACCAATTGAATTGTTACATTTCTAGTTTATTCTACATATTCAATAACTTGTTAGTAATATTGCTAATAAATCAGGAGCATATCTAACAACAACATATTATTACTATAAAAAGTAATTTTTATATGGACTAAATGTACCTATTTTTAATCCAGATTGTGAAAAATCAATGCCACGCGGGATTCAAAAGAACTTTGATCTTGTGGCATAAAGACAAACTATCTTTGCATACGCTTTAATAGTGTAGATTTTAGACAATCAATTATTATTTTGAAAGAGTAACATGTCTCTTTTTATTTTACTCCTCTAAGGAGAGCTTAGATTCTTTCTGAGAGCAAAAGTGATACTTTAGTCTTTGAAAATGATAACTAAACTAGCAGTACAGAAATATTGTTTTGAAGAATTCCGATTTCCTCATTTCCTCCAGCACGCAAAAGGTTTTTCCATTGTTTTCCTCTGGTTTTTGTAATTTCCTTTTTCAAACATTATAATTTTATGGTTGTTCATTGGTTGTCGTGTGTATGTGTTTTCGTGATATTTCACTTTCGGCGTGAAAGTGATCATCGTCAGGTGACAAAAATTCGATGTTTAAGGAAAAATCTGCAAAAATCTGCACCCCTTGTGCGTAGGAAGGCGAGAGAAATCGATTGGCGGACACCTGAGTGTTCCATCTGCGTTCTTATTCTGAATAGGGCCCTCGGAAATTGAAAATTTGTCACATTTTCCATGTTTACGTGTTTTTCGTTAAATTTTCCTTTCGTTGTGAAAGTTTTCATCATCGGGTGACCAAAACTCGATTTTTTTTAAGGAAAAATCTATAAAAAAAAACAAGGATACGCAGTTAGCGGAGAAAAATTGAATAGTGGACACCGGAGTTTCCCATCTGTGCTCTTTCTCTGAATAGGGGCCTTCGGAACAATTTCCCAATGGAAAATATCAAATTTTCCGTGTGTACGTGTTTTTCGAGATATTTTAATTTCGGTGTGAAAGTGGTCATCATCGGGTGACAAAAATTTCGATGATTTAGGAAAACTGTGGAAAAATTTAGGGGTAGGTATAAAGGTGAGAGAAATCGAATGGCGGAAACCGCTCTTTATCTCATTTCGTTTTCGAGATACGATCTCTGGAAGCGGTCCTTAGTTTCCGAGATACGGCTGCTCAAAGTCTCCGGAAGGTAAAAATCGAAGTTTTTCACCGCTTCCCGAGGCCATATCTCGAAAACTAAACGAGATAAAGAGCTGCGGTTTAGGCCTTTCCATTTTTCTCGGCTTCCTACTTACTAATCCAAATAGGTAGGTTAAATCGCAAAAAATGTGACCGGAGGGGGATCTCTACGGAAAAAGTTGTATTGAGCTGAGATGTAAAATAAAAAGTCTAATATAGTACTAGTCCCACACTTTCAATCAAAGAGGATGAAATGGTTTATTTTTGCGTATAAATCGAGAACGATGAGAGACATGGAAAAAGGTTTCAGATAAAAATTGTAGAGCTAATAATTTGGCTTAGGGAAGGTCATATGAGTTTACACCCTATTTCTGATTGTTTGGCTGTCTGTCTGACTTTTAGGGGATGAATGTAATAATAAAAAAATAGTTTAAAATCGAAAAGTTGATAGTTTGTGTTATTTCTTTTCTGAATCTCCTTAGAATTATTTCTACTTTCTTTGCAGAGGTAAAGTTCCTCTGTTTGTTTAGATAAAAGTTATAAACATCTGAGTTTTAAAATTCACGACTTTTCAGGGCTAAACGTTTTAGTTTAAATTTTTTCAAGCAACACTGTCCACTGTCCTCTTAGTGAAATTTCCTTAAAAAAATTCCATTACAGTTTTTTTTTCTCACACATACCAACGTTGATATCTAAATATAATTACTATAATTCCTACGATTTTTATTTCACTCGACGCTACTGCAATATAGTCTAAGAGTTACTGGACTCGACGACATACCCACTATTCGAAGGCTGGAAATATGCCAAGATATTAATTTAAGGCCTCCCAAAGAAGAAGTGGCTGGTAAGGCTAACGGACGTCGGTGGGGTGAGCATCCTTGAATTTTTGAAAGTGGTTGCCGTTGAAGCTCATATTTATTTATGTATTTTCAGACATCAAACAGGGTAGCGGAGACAATAATAATAATAATACTTCACAAGGTAAGAATATCTGAGAAAACTAAATATCCCAGAGAACGCCTACCACCTCATGCAAAAATCGGTTATCTTAGATGCCACTAATATAGCAAGATCGTTTTTGGAGTCGTAGACCCCAAGCGATAATCTTGTCTTTAGGGCCGATCACAGCGTTGGTTAAGAAATTACGGTTATACACCCATAAATTGAAATAATAATAATAATAATAACAGAGACGGGGCTCCTCACAATCGATCCCGCTAGGATGGGGGTCCGAGACCAGTTGGAAGAGCTCAGCAGGACGGTCTCAATGATGTCGAACTTGGAAACGAACGCGGACGCTTTAAGTGGACGAAGGAACTCCGGGATGACTTGCTGACCTGCTATGAGAGCAGCGAACCTGTGCGCAGAGGGTACATGGCGCGATTGCCTGAGATCTGGTGTGACATGCACCAGAGCATCGCGCCTTCTCCGAACAACACCTGAGAAATCAAGTATCCTTCCTGCGCAGGACAAGTTATGTAAGGGCACCCCGTCAGCAGGAAGAAGTGCCAGCCGCACTTCCACCGCGGCAAATAGCACCTGGCGGGGACCATCCGATAGAGAACACTGTTGTGATTTGTTGTTGATTTAAGGACGAAAGTTAGCCTTAACAGCAGGGCTGCCCTAAAGCCAAAAGACCTGGCACGGATGGACGCTGTCATCGATGAGGAATTACCAGAAGATGTCGACAATTGGCAAATTAACTGTGCCGTGTATAACGCCGCCAGTCGACTTGTTCCCCGTGAGAGGACAACCAATACCTCGAACGGTATCGAGAAAGCTAAGCGGCGTGTACAAAAAATCGAGGGCAAGATACAGTTGGCCAGACGATACGTTTTTCGAATCCAGAGTGTAGTAGCTGGCGAGACATTTACGCTAAAAGATGAAAGATATTTCAATTACAGAAGCTCTCGCTTGTTCTATGTTTTGGACAGCAGGAATTTTCATCTCAGTTGTCTGCCCGGCATATCCCAGTCATATTCAATTGTATTCAAGTCCGGAGAACATGCAGGCTAAATCATTTTCGGTATTTCCACTTGGTTTAAAACGGTAGTTACTCAATGGGCGGTGTGCTGATGAATATTGTCTAAAATTAAGAGGAAATTTTCCTCGATATGTAGAGCGAAAGGCACCACAAGATCTTGAAGAATATCCCTTATGTCCTATCTGCAGTTAAAGTGCCCTAATCGATCACTATCAACTCTGCGCGTGCCCCTTAATATATGCCACCTTTTACCACAATTGAAGCTCCGCCGAGAGAGACAGTAAAAGTAGAGCTGAATAGTTTATTTTGTTCTCCTGGACGTGGCGTCGATACACTCTTCCTCTACCATCAATTGAGTTTACACAGAAACGCCTCACAGCCGTGAACAAAGCTTGACCCCATTGATCATCTTTCCAATTTTGTTGTTCTCGAGCAAAGGCTATTCGCGCTATTCGATGACAACTCTGGAGTCGTGGAGATTACTTTGGCCTATACGACTTCAATTCAACTTCTTTGAGTCTTCGTCTAACTGTATTCTGGTTTCACGAATTCTTTCCAGTTCGTCTCTTCTTGTTTGAAATGCCGCTCGACGCCTACTTCGGAATGTGTCTTAAACCTTATATATCGATCCTCTACGGCCGTGGTTGAGGACTTTCTGCTTAATTCGTTTTCTCACATACTCTCTAGTTTGTAACATTACGATGGATCGTCGAATTTGATAAACATATCGAGAACACCTCTTTATGATCGACTATTATCGATCATCGCTGCGGTCCTAGTGATATAAGGCCGTGCTAAATCACCCAATATGAACTTTTTCACAATCAAGGTGATGATAGTAAGCAAAAACAAAATGAATTTAAATAATTACTATTGAAAAGACAATTCTAACGTTGTGGAGATATGTGCTTCAAATGTAATGCAACTATCGGATCGTTATACGTTGACATCGAACTTGACATTGACCAACTTGATAAAAATGTAAAATAAATAAAAATTGTAGTAATAAACTCATGGCTAACTAGACATTTAAATTTGTTATGAGAAAAGAAAATTATGCAGAGCGGTGAATGTGTTACAAAGAAGAAGATATTAATATATTTTTAATACTGAAACTTGCAGATTGTTTTCAAGATGTTCGCAAGCTAGTATAATATCGAACTTAGATATAATGGAAACGAAAGGTTTTGAACCGACGACGCCTCATCCAGTTGTAGATGTATTAGCAGTCACAGAAAATTACCCAGACTATGTGGATGATCAAAATACTTCAAAATACAGAAACCACGTAAGAAATATATTTAATATGTATAAGAATATAAGGTTTTATATTAGTCCATTGAAATGTTACATTGACATTGCATTTTGGGCAGGACAAGATTTTTTTATGTGTAGCAGGAGTCAGTGTAAGTATAAAACTCAGTTTTCGGGGTTGAAAGCCCTCCCATTTGGCGCCATCTTGAAAAGGGGGGGTTAACAGTTTTTCCTCGATATTTGGAGAAACGTAAGTTTCCTTTTTATTTTTTTCGACAGGCACCCCTCTCAAATAAAGTAAAACAAGCCTTTTCTTTTACAAAAAGTAGTAAAAAAAACAAAAAATAAAAACAAACCCTCGTTGGACAAGAACAATCATATGTTTGTTGCAAGATAGCCATTTTTTTAATGAAAATTGCAAAGAAAAATTATTTATTTACGACGTTTTTAAACATTTCTCATAAAGTAAAAACATTTATTATCATGAAAAACACTACCTGAAAAAGAGCAAATCTGACGAAAAGAAAAAAAAAATTTGCTCACACCGAGGATCGAACCCGCCACCCCATTGCGCGTCAAATTTTACTATTTTCACGTTGCGGGAGAGATTTTTTTAAGGGTCAAAAATTCGTATAACTCTTCAGGGATTGAATATTTTTTGTAGAACTTTTTGTGGTCGATGGAAAAACTTGTTAGCTTTCATATGCACCGAATCTCGTGTCCAAAAAGTTGTTAATAAACAAATTAGAGCCTCTCACACAATATCACTTTTATTTCCGGTTCCGGTTATCCGATCCGAAGTTCTTTCTGGTCTCATAATTACTTCCACATCCAACTGTCTGTAACTTTTTTTTGTCCGCAAGCTCTCTCCGGAACAGTTTAAGATATTGACTTGAAATTTTGTACACGTATATATTATAATGAAATCTGGAACTGGATTGGTTTTTGAAGATATCCGGTGAAGGGTGGGGGGTAAATAGGGGTAAATATGGGGAGAAATATGTAAAGCAACCTGGTAAGAGTACAGAAACTTGAAATTTGGTGTATGTACTACAAGCCCAGACCTCAGATTTTTTTAAAAGTATTTTTCAACCCACCCACCACCCCTACTCCATTATTAAAGGGGTTGATAAAATAAAATTGAGATATTCATTTGAAATTTGGTACACGTGTGTATTATAACGACATCTGGAACTAGATTATATTTTGAGATGAATCCGTTGAAGGGTTGAGGGTTAAATAGGGGTAAATAGGGGAAAACAAGTAGAGCAAGCTAATAAGAGTACAAAAACTTGAAATTCGGTGGTTATTTTACATTATTTACATTATTTTTCAACCCCCACCACCCCTAAATCCATTATTAAAGGGTTGATAAAATAAAATCGAGATTTTCACTTGAAATTTGGGACACGTATGTATTATAACGACATCTGGAACTAGATTATATTTTAAGATGATTTCGTTGAAGGGTTGAGGGTTGAATAGGAGTAAATAGGGGAAAATAAGTATATAAGCTGGTAAGAGTACATAAATATGGGATTTGGTGTATATACTAGAAACCAAGGCCCCACATTTCTTTCTAATATTTTTCAAACACCACCTTCTCCGCTCCATTATTAATGGGTTTGTTAACATAAAATTGAGATATTTACTTGAAAGTCAGTACACTGATGTATTTTAATGACATCTGATTGAGATGATTCCATTGAAGAGGAAGGTGGTAGGTTGTGAATAGGGGAAAATAAGTAGGGTAAACTAAAAACTTCATTTTTAACGTATTTGGTAGAACCAATGCCTCAAACTTTTCTATGACATCTGCTCCAAATATTATTAAATTCTATGACCAATAATTTTCACATACTAGAGTGTAAATCTACTCAAGATGTTTCCTTTAAAGTGACTTTGATGAAAAATCTGGATGTGGAAGTAATGATTCCTTATGAATCGGTTTTTTTTTTCCAAGCACTTTCATATGCACAAAATCCCATTTCGATACGCTTATCCAGAGCCGAGATATTCCATTTGTTAATTTGCAAAATTAATTGAAACTTTAAATAAACAATAGCAAAAAGTTACATTCCTGCAGACTTCTATGGGGGTTATGCCCGACATCAATATTTATTTTTTAAAGATGGTTTGAAGTCGACTTGCTAATTAACAAATTATGCCAATTATTTAAACAATCAAAAAGATATCGGGCCAATAAAAATGTGGTATAATCTTTAGTATAAAATGCATGTTTTTTGAAAAAAAAAAATAAAAATATCCAGACCTTATTAGTTTCGGAGTAATCAATTTGTTAATTGACAAATTTATTTTGGCTATAACAAATGAAAGGGTTGACAAAATGAGTTGTGTCTGGCGCCAAACGACGCGTATTGAAAATATCTTTCGATTGAATCAAGGTTTCTTCGGATCCGTCAAATTGTTTTCATTTCATTAAATAAAAACAAAAACAAAATTATTTAAACAATTGTTTCACTATGAAGCTCGCGGTTTAGGAAAATTTTTCGCAAGGAAATCTTGTTCAGCAGAATTTTTCCTATAAGAATCCGTGGCTAACTCAGAATAGAAATTTTTTGGGAAAAATTCCAGGCAGACTCGCCTATATTACCCCGTGATTTTAAATATTTACTCGAAAATAGCCACTTAGAAAAAAAAAACCTTAAAACCTTTTTTCGTAAAACCTAAGCTTTCATATAGACGACAATCTTCATACTTATTAAGATATTGTTACGTATTTCCACCTTTTAGGAAACACCCTGTATGATTCCGTGGGTTCTAAATAATTTTAACAAGAGATAAACCACTTAACACTTTATTTAATAATTTACCGACTATACAATACTTCAAAATAACCTTTACACTTTGTTTAGTTGATATTTAACCTCACTTTTGTTACCGAACGTCACTTTTCAACTTCTTCACTTTTATAAAAACTTCTCCTTAATAAAACTTCTTCCTCTCGCCGTGGAATCTCTCCTTATATACTCAGAAACTGCCTCTAGAGTCATCTAGAACATAATCGAGAATCTCCTACCACACTCTAGAAAACTACAAATTTCCAGTCACTATTAGGCATAGGTGTATCATCTCCAGTTTCAAGGGGGTGTAATACATAACAATGTAATTAAAATACTTCGTCGGGTACAAAAGTTACCCTATTATATTTAGTGATATTTAGGACAGAGTGGCAACCCTGTTATTGCAAACTTTTTGAAATTTCATTCTGTACGCAAAATACTACTCGTGTGTACAAGGTTTGCTTAATTAGTGGATTATTATTGGGACAAAACCCACAGGAAGCGGACTATTTAATTTAGTCTCAGTTGCAAATGGAATGATTTCCATTCTTTTCTGTTAAAGATTAAAAATAATAAAATACGAAGAATATCAAATCAAATCAAATAAGTTTTTATTGTGCAATAACGATAATACACACAAAAGGAAGACGATTAGGATTACTAAATTTAATAAACAACAAAATTAATTAACAAACTTAAATTATAAAAACAAGAAACATAGAAATAGCAGTATATACATAGAAATCACAGCATACATACATAACAGTCAGTAAAAGAATATTACACTAACCTCGTAAGTGGATATTATATAATAAACAACATACAAAAATAAATGACAACTACAACTACAGTACTTATTAGTAGAATTTACACTGATTTATTGTATTAATTAACTGGTCTTTTATTCATTTTAAACCGATTAAATTATAGGTTAAGGTTCATCAACACTTTATTTAAGAAAGTAGGCGCTATATATGAAAAACTTCCTTCAAACTTTTTTGAGGTATGTTAGGGTATCGTGAATGTATTCATCCTTATATTTACTGCATGTGCATCAGATCGCTGTGATATTAGTTTGAATAAATAATTAGGACTACGGGATTTGAGCAACTTATATAAAAATATTGTAGTTAGAAACTCTACTCTTTGCTGAATATTTAATTCATTCATATGTGTGAGATATGGTGTTATGTGGTCTCTGTACGGCGCATTGCAGTCAAATCGCATGCATGCATTTTGTATTCGTTGTAATCTATTCCGTTTATATTGAGGAAGAAAATTGTAATATACTGAACAGCAATATTCAATATGAGGGTAGATCAATGATTTGACTAGTTTAAGTTTTACCGGCTGGCTTAATTAACGTTTCCACTTATATATTAACTTTAACTTTAAAAATTAATTCTTAAAAACATAATCAACATGCTCACCAAAAGACAAGGATCCATCGATTATGATTCCTAAATTTTTCGCAGATCTTACCCAGTTAATAAAATTATCATTTAAGGTCAATCCAGAATAAGATTCTATTGACTGTCTGTGTTTTTCTGATCCTACACTTAATGCCACTGCCTTGTTCGGGTTTAACCTTAGACCATGATGCTCAGAATATTTTGAAATATTTTGTAAATCAGCATTTATATATTCTACGGCATTTTTTAAATCATTTATTTGGAATGAAAAATACATCTGAATATCATCCGCATAAAGGCGAACGCAACAATAAGTAAGTATCTTGGGAAGATCAAAAATAAAAACTTAAAGAAATATTGGCCCAAGTATACTACCCTGCGGGACACCTGCAGAGGTGACTCTTAACGAGGAGCATTGCATATCATTGATTATCACTTTTTGAGCCCTGCCTGTTAAATAGTTTACTATCCATTTTAAAACAGATTCTTGAAAACCTATATACCTTAATTTGGCTTCAAGAAGATCAAAGTTCACAAGATCAAATGCTTTGCTGTGGTCTAACAAAATAAGAATGGACGATAGAGAATTATCATTTGCATAGGCTAAGTCATTTATAACACTCAATAAATCTGTATTAGTACTATGCTTCTGCCTAAAGCTAGACTGTGTTTCAGGTAAAATGCCGTTATCTTGCAGATAAGATTTTATTTGAAGTGATACTATTTTTTCTAATAATTTTGAAAAAGTTGGCAATATATTTATAGGTCTCAAGTCACTAAATGTTGAAGGGGCCATTACTAAATTAAATAAATAAATAAATAAATTCTTTATTTGTCTTTTCAGTGTAAATACACAATCAGACACGTCAATGGATATACAGTAATAAAAAAATAAATATATATATATGTATACAAGAAAAGAGAATATAATATATAACAGTAATTCTACACAGAAATATAGGTACACAAAATACACACGTACATACACACATATATATACACATTGTATAAAAATTAAAAAAACTTAGTTATAGGCACAGTCAAATTACATGTCGGCAAACACAATGTCATACCAAAGTCAAAATACATAAAATTCATATCTCAGCATTTAAAAATTCGTCAAAACTATAAAAGGCCCAATCTATAAGAATTTTTTTAATGCCATTTTTAAATTGCTTTAAATCAAGATTTTTTATTCTATTTGGCAGTTTGTTAAAGAATAATGGCCCGTAATAATTTTTAGCTCCTCGGCTGTGGTTCAATCTTACGTATTTGGTTCTAATGTGACCATTGTTTCTGGTATTATGAGGGTGTGTATCACTTACAAGGCTATATTTGTTTAAATTTATTTTAACAAACAGAAGGCATTCATAAATATAAATAGAGGGTAATGTTAAAATTTTCATGTCCTTAAACTTCTCCCTAGCATCCTCTCTAAAACCCAAGAAACACATAGCTCGGATAGCATGGCGCTGTATAGAAAATATTCGATCAGTATGTGCCGAGTGACCCCAGGTAATTATTGCATAGCTAATTACCGAGTGAAAGAAACTGAAATACGCAGTTTTTACCACTTGCGTAGATACTACATGCACAAGATTTCTTATTAAGTACAATGTTTTATTCAGTTTTTTAACCATATAATCTACTTGATGTTCCCAGGTAAGAAGAGGGTCTAAGTACACTCCAAGAAATTTTATACACTTCGGGTTATTGGCGTCATCTAAATTACGATGTGAAAATATCATGTTCATTGTTTTTTCATTGTTTAGCAGTAATTTGTTTGCTGTGAACCAGTTTTGAAGATCTGCTGTTTTATTCGCCATATCATGTAGTAGGTATTTTATATCATTTTCTGTTGTAATTAGTGTCGTATCATCAGCATATAGTATAGTACTACAGTTTACGTTTGCATAGATCAAGTCATTTATATAAACAATGAACAACATTGGTCCAAGGACCGACCCCTGTGGTACGCCGTGATTTATTGATAACAGTGTGGAAGTTACCTTATTAAAGGAAGTACTTTGTTTCCTGTTTGATAAATAGGAAGTTATTAACTTTAAGCTAACCTCATTAAAACCATAAAACTGTAATTTATATAATAAGGTGTCGTGGGAAATACAGTCGAATGCTTTACTTAAGTCGCAGAAAGTAGACCCTACGTAACATTTATTTTCGAAGCCATCCACGACATTGTCTATTAATTTTAAAACAGCTAAAGAAGTTGAGCGATTTTTTCTAAAACCAAATTGGTTTTCAATTAACAGCGCATTTTCTTCAAAGTATTCACAAATTTGCTTTTTTAGCAGAATTTCAAATACTTTCGGTGTTGTGATGACATAGCTACTTTCCACGAATCTGGAAAGACACATTTTTGAAGAAATTCGTTAAATATATGTCTAACCACATGAATGCAGTACGGCATAATTAGGCTTATCATTTTTAAATTTATGTTGTCGTTGCCCATAGCCTGAGATTTTATTAATTTTAACACTTTATATATATCCTCATCTGTTATTTCATGGAAGCTAAATTTAAGAGTGTCATTTAAAAAATTGTCATTGTAATATAATAAAGTATCATTATCTATTTGCGATTGACCAGCTACGTTTATAAAATAATCATTAATATCTTCAGGCTTGCACAACTCATTTGGTAATTTGCTTTTCTCCATCGATCGACTAGAGATGCCCCAATCTGATAAACTTCTCCACAACAATTTAGGAAAGTTAATTTGAATTACTTCTTTTAGTTCGACATAGCAAGCAATAACCTTGTTGACATCTGCTATCTAAACGCAAAAACCTTGTTTTTACCAACTGTGAAAGAGGAGGTCATTGAGAGTATACGTGTGGAGTACTTAGAAGTTTTTGTTACGAGAGCTCTTGGAATAGCCAGGAAACGTACAATTGCCGCAGATGTCACTGTAGATAATTCTGAGGATTTTGCTGAACTCGAAAGTGAAGTATTTGTAACGGTAAGGCGTCATCATTTGTCAATTTCTGCTATAAAATAGAAAACATAAACACACCACATATGGTAGCATCCCCTAAATCTAAAGCCAAGGCTTGACAACATTCATTCCCGACCAGTAAATTTGTTTTATAATTTAAATGTTCCACGATTATTTTGTTGCATAGGCCAAACTTTACTTAGTAATACAACTTTTCAAAATAAGAAAAAAAGTTCCTATAAACATAGGTCGGGAAGTGATTAGTTCCCGAGATACAGCCCACACAGCACATGACATCCCTAGGATATCCTCATTAGGTCCTGTATATCCCAATCGAGGACAACATTCCTCAGGATATCCCAATAAAACATATACAACCTGAGAATATCCCAAATGGGATATCCTAGACAAATCCCGGCAGGATGTCCTAGTAATATCCTGCAAAGATATTAAAATATCCACTGTGGGAATATCCTGGGCAAGTCCTAGAGTCGTCCTATTAAAGGTATTATTATTTAGGAGATTTCAACAACAAAAATAATAAAAAGTATTTATTTTGAGGCTATTTATTGTGTCTTTTATTGGTTTGTAAAATTTGCTTCTAAAAACTTATTTGTTTGTTCTATTTGATAATCCCCTCCAGTACAAATAATTCATTAAAAATGTATATCTTATTTAAATAGCAGGTATTTATAATTGTTTTTAATACATATACCGTATTCTGAATTAGCCGCCTTTTTGTGACAAGTCGAAAGTTCTAAGAAATCCTCCGGGCGTTGATGTCTTTTCCACGTTCACTTTAAAGTTCTTTCGACAAATAAGATTACGTAAAATATTTCATAAATATAATGCTGCTATGTTGTATCTTTGTATTTATTATATTATCTAAAAGGGGAAAATGTGATTGGTTATTACCCCAGAGAAATAAAACTTCCTCTGCGGAATGAGACCGAACAAGCTGAATTTTTGCAGAGACCTTCGTTTTGATGTTCCAATGAAGCACAAAAAAATCTCATATGCCTACCCTTGTGCGTCTTGAGATATCGAAGGTCAAAGGTCATGAAAATCGGTTTTTCGCGAAAATCTCGCTTCCAGTGCATCTGACGTCGTAAGAACCCATAACAAAACTTACGTAAAATAGTATTCTCTACAAAATTGTTCATATAAATTTTTTTCGCACGACCAACCGTTTTCCAGATATAGCATGATAAAGCGGGAGCGCGCATTCGTAATAGGTAATACTGTATTATACTGCAGAGCTATAACTATAAAAGCACTTTTCTTAACTTCCCGCTTTATCATGCTATATCTCGAAAACGGTTGGTCGTACGAACAAAATATATATAAACAATTTTGTAGAGAATACTATTTTACGTAAGTTTTGTTATGAGTTCTTATGACGTCAGATGCACTGGAAGCGAGATTTTCGCGAAAAACCGATTTTAATGACCTTTGACCTTCGATATCTCAAGACGCACAAGGGTAGGTATATGAGATTTTTGTGTGCTTCATTGGAACATCAAAACGAAGGTCTCTGCAAAAATTCAGCTTGTTCGGCCTCATTCCGCAGATGGCCTTTTTTTTTAACTTATTTCACTGGAGTATATTGTCCGCAGATGTTGTTGTCAGATACGTAATCCTTTATATTTTTCTGAGTGAATAATTTTTTTTAATTCATTATAACTTTGCAGCAAACTATGATTTTTTAAAATTGTACATATCATATCCCTTCTAACCACCCTAAACTCTGTTGATTTTAATAATATCAAAAAAGGCAACCATTTTTATGTAATATTTCATGCTTTTACAATTTTTATTTGAAACTTTTCTAGTAGCTTTTACACATTTTGAGTAATTTGGAAAAACGCTTTGTTATATTTTTTTTCACCCTTTCTCGGGGTTGAAAAAAATATTTCTTTCATTAATCATGTTCAAATACTTCAAAGTAGGTAACTTATATAAAAAATTCAAGTATTTACCTCAAAATTTTGATATATCGACCTATTTCATTGGGTATATGTATCACATTTTTATTAGTCATTTTACCTCTGCCATTATATAAACTTGTATTCCTTTGTATTTGCTTATTGGCTCAGTTTAAAAGTAATGATCTACTATGTTATAAAATAATATGTATTTTTTGCTGTCTTTAGAAATATCCAATAAACCCTAAAAGAACTGGGGATGTCCTATATAAAGTCCAATCAGTGTCCTCAGGTTGTTCATAGTAAAGCCCAGGCATAACCCATATAAGAGCTGATGATGTCCTATACACACCCGTACTGATGTCCTAAGGACGTCATCAGCAAAGCCCGAACTGTCCCATTTGGATATTCTACGGACATCCTAAGGTGATAATGGGATCTTCCCAGGATATCCATGTGTCCTGAAAAGTTGTCCCCAGTAAGTTCTGCACAATTTTTATTTGAAACTTTTCTAGTAGCTTTTACACATTTTGAGTAATTTGGAAAAACGCTTTGTTATATTTTTTTCAACCTTTCTCGGGGTTGAAAAAAAATATTTCTTTCATTAATCATGTTCAAATACTTCAAAGTAACTTATATAAAAAATTGAAGTATTTACCTCAAAATTTTGATATGTCGACCTATTTCATTGGGTATATGTATCACATTTTTATTAGTAATTTTACCTCTGCCATTATATAAACTTGTATTCCTTTGTATTTGCTTATTGGCTAATGATCTACTATGTTATAAAATAATATGTATTTTTGCTGTCTTTAGAAATATCCAATAAACCCTAAAAGAACTGGGGATGTCCTATATAAAGTCCAATCAGTGTCCTCAGGTTGTTCATAGTAAAGCCCAGGCATAACCCATATAAGAGCTGATGATGTCCTATACACACCCGTACTGATGTCCTAAGGACGTCATCAGCAAAGCCCGAACTGTCCCATTTGGATATTCTACGGACATCCTAAGGTGATAATGGGATCTTCCCAGGATATCCCATATGTCCTGAAAAGTTGTCCCCAGTATGTTCTGGGGATGTCCTTGTGCTGTATGGGAGGGTGTTCAAGTAATTCTCCTGAAGATGTGTTTTTATGAATATTTTAGAAATGTCTAAAGATAAACAAATGTTAATTTACACGGGAATTTAACTTTTATGATTTTTAAGAAAAAGTGACAACTATGTACGGAAATCATTCGAAAATAGCCCTTATATCTCTATCACAACTGGCCTAATAATTAAAGTCTGCCTTTTAATGAAATAATAACGGCGAAACTAAAAATATCAGATTTAGGGCAATGGAGAAATTGAAAAGTTGTTTTAAAAATTTTAGGTACATGTGTTAAAAGTGTAGCAGTTTTGGCAATAAGACACAGTTTATACCGCTGTATAATGAAGCATGATGGATTCTGCTTCCTGCACTATTAACGTATCATTTAACTTTCATCATATTCGACTATGTTCCAAAACATATTCTCTACAATAATATTAAATTAAAAAATTGATAAAGAAATTAATTCGCCAATTCTAGTCAAGCAAAACTAATCTTTTGTTTGTTTAACAATTCAAACGTGGTTTTTTAATTATTGTTTGTAACATACAATGATGTTACAAAATTATTTTAATTTTAATAAATACTAACTAATTTTTGAAAATAATTATCACAGGCCCACAAAAAAAGTGATCTGTAGCCGGGCCTGACATAGTAATTCCATGTATTTCAACATGATGACCACGAGTCCAATGTCCGTTTAGCTCCATCACCCATCAATTTTTTTGTAAATCGCAAAAATAACCTAAAATATTCAGGTTTTCTGTTATTTTCGCGACTTACAAAAAATTGGTGGGCGATGGAACTAAGCTGACATCGGATTCGAGTTTAGCATGTCGAAATACATAGGGACTACTATGTCGGGTCTCGACTACACATCACTTTTTTTGTGGGCCAGTATTATAAAACATACAACGAAAACAGTTGGATTTCTCAATTCTCCGGCGATTTTTCCATTGTACTATGTATTGTTTTTTTGTTTATTGAAAGTAGAAATAAAACAAAAAAAACGAGTCCTGTCTAAACTCTGTTGGACAAGTATATTTGAGGAATTGCAGTTGAAAATTTCATTTTTATTTTTTAGAAATTGAATTATACAACAACCGTTAGATATTTTGGTTCACAAAAAATAGAGCTTATGTGGCACACAATAAGGTATACGTTCACCAAGCTTGAGCTAAATCGAATTATTTTGTGGAAGAAAAAAACAAAGAAACTGAAAAACGGGTTTTTGCGTATTTATCGAAAAATGTTGAGGTTAGGACAAAAATGCTCTCCATAAAAGTTGTAGATCTCTTTATTACCTACAACTTTTGTATTTAACTTTTTTCGATGCGATTTCGGAGGATTTTCATAGTCAGAAATCACAAAAATAATGGTGTACCCCTAAAAATCCACCCCATTTCACCCCAGAAAATCGCATGTGGCTCGGACTATTTTTCTTTCATTAGTTGTGATGTGTTTTAAAATATTCTGCTATCAATTTGCTGTAACGACTTTCTTCTTTTTAATTCTAACACTTATCTAGCCTGGTCCATAGTCTATTTTTAAACCAGGAGGAGTAAATATGGAAGTTCCATTCACCCCATAAAAGTAACCAGAAAATACATTAAACTCTTTTCGTCGTGTTGGGCAACCAACAATACAAGACTACTGTGTTTTTGTGTGTATTTCATTACATTATATAATGCATCGACCTCTATTTGACCTCTAGGTGCTTTATACCTCATCCATATCATTTACGCAATATAAAGTTACCAAGTTGCCACGTTTACCTTCAGATTTATACAAAAGGAATTAATAGCTGATATACAGGGTGGATCATTAATAATAGACCATAGTGCAGGGGTAGATTCTTTAGGCCAAAATACCAGAATATAACCAAATATACTTTAGTAAAATATTGCTGTGGAAAAAGATGCAGGGTGTTAAAATTTAAATAATTTTTTCGTTTTTTTGCAATAACTCAACAGCCTCTGGAACTGATGCTAGAGGAACTTTTTTAATTCTAAAAGATCATAATTTATGCATTACATCACGTTAGATCATAGAGGGGGCCGCAGCACCTGTATCTGATGATGAATTTTTTTCATATTTTTTTTGGCGAAATGTTGTGGTACTTCTGACCAGAAAATCTGATGTGGACGTCATTTCCACATATAAAAGATACACTTGGTAGAACTTGATAACTCCAACCGTTTTCGAGGGAATTGCCGTTAAACATTTGAATAATTTCTTGAAAGACAAATTCAAATTTAATGAAACAAAGTGTATTTTTAAAAGTGAATTATTTATTATTTGTTTGCTTATAGCAATGAAACATATTCTTTATAGGATTTTGCAAACAGCGGAAAGAAAAACTATCTATGAGAACTAAAGGAAAAACTATATATAAAAATATTAATGAAATCTTTGCATTCTTTCGATAACCTGACTTCTGGTTATGCTAACAAGTAAAAATTCTTATTTGCCATTCTCATTTTAACACTAGCATCCAACATAGTCCCCTACGGCTAGCAGGTTAAACTAGTAAACTAGTATCTACATGATCCCCTACGATATGTAAATTCAGTTACAAATATACAAAAATTTAAGCTACCATACCGGGTGAGTCACGAATTGCGCCCCGATATTTCCTAAAATATTTGGAATAGAAAATTGAAATTTGGAGGCCTTATTACACGACTAAAATGCCATCTTTTCAATAAAAAATCAAGTTTGATGCACATCTGGTTTGACCGGAAATGCCCACAACTTTCGATTTTTAAATGGAACACCCTATATATTTTTACATTTTTGGAATCTAGAGGAAATTTTGAATACAATACATCCATTTTGGTCACTTTTTGATAAACATTAAAAATTTTATTAAAAAATCTATTTCTGAATCCAGAGTGCTGTGGTGCCCAAAATATATTTTAGTTTGTGTGCTACGTTACTATAAAAATAAAAAGAGCAATATGATTGCATTACTTAATTCTCTAGAGGCGTTTAAAATTTTTAAATGTGATTTTTACCCACTAACTCGGTTTTTTTAAATGGGAATTTAATCGTTCACCAACATTTTTAAATACCTCATTTTCATACGAATCTAATGATACCAAGATTTTGAAAATCCGCTCAGAAATATTTGAGATTTCAGCCAAAATACAATGCAACCAAGCTTTTAGAAACATGCGGCTAATAGATAATAGATTAGTGGGCTTTGGAAACTGAAATTGCACATTTATGTGTAAATCTGGTAACCTAATAACATTGGAAAAATCATAGTAGCCATTGAATGTAATAAAACAATATCAGCTACCAGACAGATACAAAATAAAGCGTTGCGGAAATCTCTTTGAGTAAAAATTAAAGAAAATGAATAATTTTAGTAGAAATGAAAAGGTCGATATGTTACTGATATATGGAGAGCGTCTCAAAAATTCAATTGCAGCTGCAGAACTGCAGCGATATCCCAACAGACGTCATCCAAGCAGACACATGTTGGCCAGAGTGGAACAAGAATTAAGAAACGAACCCAATCAACAAGATGACCATCAAACATTTATTGTAAGTGAGGACAAAGAAATTGATGTATTAGGATTTGTGATGGTACATCCAACAACATCAACAAGGGAATTGTCAATGGAATGCGACATTAGTCAGTCTTCGGTTTGCAGAATTTTAAGGAAACATAAGTTTCGGTCTTATAAATACCAAATACACCAACATCTTTATGGAGATGATAACGACAGGAGGCTAGTATATTGCAACTGGTTCTTAAATGCAGTACAACAAAACCCAGGTTTTCCTTTTCATATTTTATATTCAAATGAAAGTAGATTTACGAACAAGGTATGTTTAACAGAAATAATACTAGGTACTGGGCTCAAGAAAATCCGAGGTTGGTAGGGCGGGGGAATATTTAGGAAAGATTTGGGTTTAACTGTTGGCTTGGAGTACTTGGAGATCGAATAATGGGACCCATATTTTTTTGATGGAATACTTACTGGCGAACGATATTTATTCTTTTTACAAAACCAGACAGCAGAATTTGTTGACTTACTTCTTCTTGCCTATTTACAAAATCTGTTTTTCCAACAAGATGGTGCTCCCCCACATCATTCCAGAAGAGTGATGGAATATTTAAACAACTTGCATGGTGAACGCCTTATCGCAAATCAAGGTCATATCAGGTGGCCTCCTAGGTCACCTGACTTAACACCCCTCGACTATTATGTATGGGGCACTCTCAAAAATAAAGTTTATAAAACTTCTTCAAATACCCGTGAAGAGCTGCAAAATAAAGTTGTACGGGCTCTTAATGAAATAAGGCCGGCTGAATTGCGTAGAACCATTCAAGCAACTGTACGCAGAGCCGAATTGTATATAGAAAAAAATGGACATTTTGAACAATATCTATAAATGTCAATTTATGGTTTAATTTTATTAATTATTTTAAAGATACCTACTGTTACCTAGTTTAAGTTTAATTGTTCAAACGGAATTGATTTTTATTTATTTATAGGCCCGATATTTATGTTCATTTAAATAAAACTCTGAAAACCGAACTGATGTCGCATTCTATTGCAAATGTCCTTGTGGATGTAATTGTGTTTACCTCCACATACCTATGCTAAACTTAATTGTAACGTTCTTTGCGCTCACAATTATTAAATGTTTGATAGCTCAAGATTGCCTATAACTACACGAGTCTGTCTGACAGCTGATATTGTTTTATTACATTCAATGGCTACTATGATTTTTCCAATGTTATTAGGTTACCAGATTTACACAGAAATGTGCCATTTTAGTTTCCAAAGCCCACTAATCTATTATCTATTAGCCGCATGTTTCTAAAAGCTTGGTTGCATTGTATTTTGGCTGAAATCTCAAATATTTCTGAGAGGATTTTCAAAATTTTGGTATCATTAGATTCGTATGAAAATGAGGTATTTAAAAATGTTGGTGAACGATTAAATTCCCAAAAAAAACCGAGTTAGTGGGTGAAAATCACATTTAAAAATTTTAAACGTCTCTAGAGAATTAAGTAATGCAATAATATTGCTCTTTTTATTTTTATAGTAACGTAGCACACAAACTAAAATATATTTTGGGCACCACAGCACACTGGATTCAGAAATAGATTTTTTAATAAAATTTTTAATGTTTATCAAAAAGTGACCAAAATGGATGTACTGTATTCAAAATTTCCTCTAGATTCCAAAAATGTAAAAATATATAGGGTGTTCCATTTAAAAATCGAAAGTTTTGGGCATTTCCGGTCAAACCGGATGTGCACCAAACTTGATTTTTTATTGAAAAGATGTCATTTTAGTCGTGTAATAAGGCCTCCAAATTTCAATTTTCTATTCCAAATATTTTAGGAAATATCGGGGCGAGCGCAATTCGTGACTCACCCGGTATAATAATCTTTTTATTTCTAGGTATGTGTAGCATATACAAATCCGTTTTGGTGGATTGAAAAGGCGGAGAAATTAACTAACATCGCAATCATTCAGTTTCATGCCGGTGACACAAATGTGGAGCGCTTCAATAAACCTTTTAACTTGTCGCTTAAAACTAATGAGGAAATGCGCAACATCATTGAGACGTACAGCGATTATACTCCGCGTTTCCTGTCTATTTCACTGTCCGAAGAGGAACACGCTTTTGAACGATTGTCCATGCACCGAATAGATGTGTATGGAGGATACAGATACGTCATTGAATTCGTGGACTTGACTGAAGCTGATAAATTTGATGTGAGACTGTTAAGGGACTTCTCTCAAAAACGTTATTCTTTATTACTGATTTGTTTTATAAATCTTTACTTGTATTTGATTGCAAAGGAGAATTATAGCATTTAGAGACTGACACTGAAGGTTCTACAAACATCAAATAGAACAAAATAATTTGCACCTAACTCGACAATCAAGTTGGCATTATTAGGTGATTATTTGTGAGGCAAAGGCCATAGGGTTCACACAAATGTTTTCAGAAATATAAAAACTCGTACAAGTTGACCAAAAATTGTAAAATGCATCATAAAATATAACATGCGACAACATTTTTTATTATTAAAGTTAGACGAGTGGTGAAACGAACTAAAGTAGGTTTGAAAGTTCAGAAAAACTTTTTTATTTGAAACATTTTGTATGTCATTGTTAGTTTTTCCACACCAGAGCTGGTAACATAGCGCACGCTATAACACTGGTAGCATTGTATGTTGCTAGCTAGTGCAAGCAGTGAACAAGTGTTTTTTCCAGTTTTTGTTATTTATAAGTTATCTTGTAAAGTCATTTTATACGGTGTTTTATAGCAATTATTTAGAATCGTTTGAATCATGGAAGATGAACATAAGGTTTTGAAATAATTAATCTTATTGTATTCCTTATTGGGCAGATTTGGAGAAAAAACAGGGGTGAAGAGTGACTGCTCCGAATTGAATTATCTTATAAAGTTAGGTCCCCTCCATCATTCCGACAAAATTTTACAGAGGGGGTCGGCGAGGGGTGGGGGAAACGCCCCATTAAAGGTATGATAAAACAATTTTTCCGACATATCTCCGCAGGTGTTGGTTCCACAAAAAAATGATACTTGCCAAAAATGAAGAGCTTGACGAAACACGTGAGCTCGTTCCGGAGCCCGATCGCATAATTAGTCGCGAGATATCGCGATTCGAGATTACAACACTGATAACTCCGTTATTAATTGAGTTACGGTAATCTGTCCGGGAACAATTTGCGTACTTCTTTCTTTGCTAAGACATAGCACGGGCAGAATTTTCTTTTTTTGCAAATAAACGCCTGGCGCGCAAAATAAAAAATGGCTGACTTTTCGCACGTCCTTTTCGGTATGAAGGAAGGGGTTAGGGGAAATAATTTTTTCAGCAATTGATAGCATTTTTTTTAACTTCAATTTTCGTCTGGCAAGATCGCGATCGGATGATTAGGAAGGGAGATACAGGCCGGCAAATTTTTTGCTGTTTAGCGAGAGAACGGAGAGGGGTGGGGGGTTCGGGCCGGGATAAAAGTTTTGAGGAAAGTCATTTCTTTTGGCTTTTCCTTTTTATAAGTCCCCGATGTCCATACGTTGTCCGCGCGCGCAAGTTACAAAAGGAAAAACAACGAAAATAATCTACGTGGTACTGTAGACAGTAAACAAAAAGCTCCTTGCTGCAAACCATCTAAATTCACTTTTCTTAGTTTTGTCCGGTTTACGAGGGCCTGGAAATAGGCCCTTTAACTTAAGTAGTGATTGGGCTGTCATATCGGTTGAAAAGATACATGAAAGGAATAAATAACCCTCTGATTTTTTTTATGTCCAACAGTTCGTCTCGTTTCAAGTCGAGGAAACGAGACCAGTCAAACACATGTTTAAATACGACAGCCCTTCGCGGCGAGGGATCTAGTTAGATTTACAAGAATAAAGTAGTTGTTTCGGAGAATATTCAAGAGAATATATGTAAACTCTTAGTAAGAACAAGATAGGTCAACTAAGGTTGATTTTTTTGTACCCATACAAAAGCAAAGTAATGGACAAAGGGATTTATTTTCATCTGCCTTACTGGCATAAATGTTAGAGAGGGCAAATTACGACAACGAAATAGCAGGGATTCTTTACAGCATCATGTGATGCACATAAAGTAAAGTTTCGCAAATCCTATGCTCCGTTAATTAGGGTATGGTTTAAAGTAGGGAAGATTTTAATTGGTAGATATTTTAGGATAACCACCTAGAAGAGTAAGCACAGTCTCGATTTTGATTGTGTGACGTTACGTTCACTCGTCGGTTGAGTGAAGGGGCGTCACTTTGGCATTCGAGCTCGGTGCGGTTACGGTAAGCTCGGGCGCCACCTTTACAGTTTTTCTCGTGGTGTAAAGGACCCACACTAGCCTCTTGACACAGCCTGTTACAGTAGGGCTGGGATAGCGTCAGAGGAGATACGGTACGTCCAGGGGTCTAGGGGCAGTAGACTTCACACACACCAAAATAAAAGGCACAGTTTAAATCCTATATAGATATTTATTACTCCCAATATATTATTATACCTAACCTATAACTACTACGGTTAACGGTGACGGTGGCGAAGCAAGAGGGCGGTTATAAGCAGGGTACGAGCTTAGAGAAACGGAACGATAAGTCGGAGTAACTACAGAGCAGATACCAGGCGGAGGAAAGCAAAAGCACAATAAACAATAATAAACAAACACTCGGGCAACTTGGCTAAGGCGCAGAGCCTAAGGTTAGTACACACTTCCGGTCACGGTTCCTTGTTGGTGTAATCCCCCAAAGGAGAGATTAAACCAACGAGGTTCACGGGCGTTACTTTGCGCTGGTGGATGCCCTTGTAGCTTTCCGGTCGACGCACCCAGACCAGAAAGCTTCCCAAGTGCTCGCTTGTCCTCCAGACGACGCAACTAGGCCAGAGGGCAAACACGAGACCTGTTACCAGCGGAAAGTTTCCCAGCCACACACTCTCCCAACTTGCACACTGGCTCACTCCGGTAGGCGGTATTTGGTCGGGGATGATATCTCGGTGTGCTAGAAGGCTTTGTGACTTTCCAGTCGACGCACCCAGACCAGAAAGCCCCAAGCTTCCCAAGTGCTCGCTTGTCCTCCAGATGACGCAACTAGGCCAGAGGGCAAACACGAGACTTGTTGCCAACCAATGTATCTTCCCAGACACACGGCGGAGCAAACCGGGATTAGTACACGGATGGCACTTAGTCCCAGCCAAGCTGCTTATTTACGGTCGGTGTTACTTACTCTCTCTCTCCTATGAGACGGCGGTTTCCAGTCAGCCGGTAATGGTCCAAATTAATGGACCCAGGCTAATAGACAATCATTTGGCTGGCTGGGCCAAGCATTCGTTAACGGTGAAGCCAATAGTGTCAGTGATGGAGACAGTGCTCCATCTGGCGGCGTGTATGTCTACTTGATAAATGAAAGTATAGTACTTATTTATGCTCTGTGTGGACGGTATAAAATATTAATATTTAAAATACGAAAATAGACGGTGGCTTTGGGTGTAATTTCCACACTAGAAATTACGCCCAATACCTGTATTAGAAAATACTTATATCCTAAATAGAAAAATAGACGGCGGTGTCGGGTGCAATTTCCACACTATAAAAATGCTTCATTACAATTGATGTACTATAATATCCACGGAGTCGGCAAAAGTAATTGAGACACTCCATATCCTAATGTAATGTCCAATTTAATTCGTGTAACTAAGGGAAAATAACCCCAGTTATTACAAATGAAATAAATATTAGATCTATCATCTGCTTCTGAAACTTCCTTCTGATATTTCCTTTCCTCCTCATGACTCTTCTATGCTAGTACTACATGCGCTACAACGTCGCTTGGCCTTGAAGGCACCGCGACAGTCTTCTGTATAGCGCGTCTCATAATTTATTACCTGCCATTGTTTTAATGGACCCACGCCGGCTGGCGCAACATTCCGAGAAAGCAGAGATGAAAGGCAGCCGAGCTACAAGAATGCGACTAAGGATTAAAAATCAAGTCAATGATCATAATATAACAAAAATCGACCCGCCAGCGCATGACAAAACGAGAACGTAATATTATTTTCCATTCCCGAACGTTCACCAATCACGAGGAAAAAAAAATGTTCATAAACGCTCCATAATCGAGCGAGATGCGAGCGATCAAACATTCAAAAATATTTGAGAGCGCGGTGTTCACGAACAGTCGTTCACGCGTGTGCCAGTTCGAGTAGTGCGAGAGAGCGGCTGAACTGACTCGCTCGCCCGTTTTCGCTCTGTTTTTCCTTTTGTAACTCGCACGGGCGGAATATGTATGGATATCGGGGACTTATAAAATGGAAAAGTCGAAAGAAAAGACGTTACTCAAAATTTGCATCCCGGCCCAAACCCCTCACCCCTCTTCGTTCTCCCGCCATGCAGCAAAAAATTTGCCAGCTTGTATCTCCCTTCCTAATCATCCGATCGCGATGTTTCCAGATTGAGATTGAAGTTACAAAAAATGCTATTGATGGATGAAAAAATTATTTCTCCCACCCCCTTCCTTCATGCCAAAAAAGACGTGCGAAAAAATCAGACATTTTTTATTTTGTGCACCAGGCGTTTATTTGCAAAAAGAAAATTCTGCTCGTGCTATCTGTTTGCAGATAAAACAAAAACGCAAATTGGTCTCGGCCAGATTACCGGAGCTCAATTAATAAGTTAAGAGTTATCAGCGTTTTAATAATTTTAGTTTCTCCCCCATATCTCCCTCCTAGTTGTCCCACCACCTCCACCCTCCGGCCTCATCAAGTGTTCATCAATACCCTTTTATTAAGAAAAAATTGAGGGCCTACTTCCACTTCCTCTCGAGAAAAAATTAGTTTAATTTTTCGTTTTTTGTAACTTCAAATCGCGATATCTCGCGAACTAATTATGCGATCGGGTTCAGGTTGGAACGAGCTTACGTGTTTTATCAAGCTCTTCATTTTTGTACGATATTTCTGTGAGACCAACACCTGCGGAGATATGTCTCAAAACTGTTTTCCTATACCTTTAATATGCCGTTTCCCCCACCCCCCGCCGACTCCCCTCTGTCGGAATGATGAAGGGGACCTAACTAACTAAGATGGCAAAAGGAAATTCTCCATTTGGAGCAGTCACTTTTCCAAATCCAGATCTGCCCTACTATATTATTTGATTCGAATAAATATTTGTAGTAAAAAATAAATGTTAGACAATGCATTATATGTCAAAAAGATAGTGCCAATTACAAAATGTAATGAATGAGGCTTTTGATTCGTTAAAAGAGGCAGCAAACATACAAACGAATCTGTATTCTATAATATAATATAGTATAATATAATATTAGGCACAGAGTCACAGAACTACAAAACAGGCACTTATTTTAAAGTAAAAAACTCGTGTTTCACACATAATGTAGGAATTAAATCAAAGATATGCACATTGCTAGATTCAGAAACAGAAGAAACAGAAGTCAGAAGAAGAAGAAGCAGAGATATGATGATGGATGGAAAGCAAAGAAGCATCTCACAAACACCTAAGTACTTCCCATCCTATATTTATTCCTACACTATGCGTCATATGGTTCTCGTTGCTGGCAACATGCATGTCCCAAAACCAACTCGACGGCGGCGTACACAGCCGGTCCAGCGGCATATAATAATATACCGACTGGATATCCGGAAGTGGCAGCATTGCCTGCCATACGCTGGCTAATCAATCAAGCAACCGTATTTTTTGGTGATTGTTAAAACAACAGACGAATCGGTAAAAATCAATATATTCTCGGTAAAAGTTTTTACCAGTCTAGCCTGTTATCAACATTGCCTGTTAAGAACTATGCGTTTTTGAGAGATGTCCTTTATAGAACAAAGGTGACTTACACTAAAACCTAATTTAGGTCTCTGTTACAGCTTTCATTAAACCAACTTACGAGGAGTTTCGGAAAATTTCCGTTGTTGTGTCAAAGGATAATAATTTCATACGTCGAATTTACGACGAAAATTACAACAGTTGGCATTACCTAAGTGTGTTGCCTAGCTTAAAACTGGTGAGTATTAATTACTTGCTGACAAGTCAACGTACATCCCCAATATCTTAGTCCACTCCGACGGCAGCGGGCTTTTGAAGCTTTGGGGGAGATTATTTGTGAGTGCATTGGTGAGTTTTCATCGTGAAATAGTAGTTTATGTCACAAGGACGAAAAATCTAGTTTTTCGGGCGACTACGAAATATTGCTAGCCAAGACGCTGGCAATTCGTAGGAGTTCGAAAAACAGTTTTTCGGACGTGTGACATAAAATATTTTTTATTCGAATATGCTTACGGTTATTAAAATGATAGTTAAAATTAAAATATTACGTTCTAAGATTTACTTGCTACCCCGCAAATGATACAATTTTCAAGTTTTCTTGTAACAGACGGCTGTGACTTAAGGCCAGATATAATAAATAACAACTGCACAACTGCTGTCATATCAGTTTGCTTGAAATTAGTATCGAATTCATTCAATTTATATATTATAATATCGAATTTAATTGAAAATGTACTACATAAAATAAATACAATACAATGAATGGTGAAGAATTTGTTGCGGGAACACCCCCAGAAGTAAGAGAGATAGCAAATTTGGCTTCGATGGATTTAATTCCAGGAAAATAAAAAATTATTTATGAAAGAAGCTATTATAAGAAAAATATTTGGAGCAAAACCATATAAACATGATTTCCGAAAATGTATTACTTGCATATGTGGCTAAACTTGCAAAACATTATAAATCATCAACTTTATGGTCGGCTAATTCAATGTTAAATTGTATGTTGAAAATTAGGAGAAACGTTGACATTTCAAAATTTATTAAATTAAGGGCCTTTCTAAAAAAATGTTGGCTATGTACCAAAAAAATCGAAAACGTTGACATGGGACCAATTTGAAACATTTTAACAGAAGCGCCAGACGACAAATATTTAATGCATAAGGTAATTTTTTAAAACTAAGTACCTACCTACCGTTAATATCATATTATTTGTAGGTGGTATATGTATTAGGCGTAGCAGGTGCCTGTCGCCGTGCAGAATTGGCAATTTTAAAAGTGTCACAAATAGATGATTTAGGAACAGCTCTTTTGATAAAAATTCCCGATAATAAAAAAAAATAGACCTCGCTCATTTACTGTAACAGGGGAATATTTAAGATATTATCGGAAATATTTTTTGCCGCGGCCACCAAATTTTGAAGGAAATGGCCGATTTTTTTGGGTTATAGAAATGGCAAGTGTTGCAAACAAAATGTGGGAATTCATAAAATCGGAACAATTCCTTTTGAAATTGCATCTCATTTGAAGCTTGCGAATGTCAAAGAATATACGGGGCACTGCTTCCGAAGAACGTCGGCTACGTTGCTCGCTGATGCAGGAGCAGACATAACCTTACTTGAACGCCACGGAGGATGGAAATCTTCCACTGTTGCTGAGGGCTATGTGGAGTCAATAAATAACAAACTTGAAATAGCTAGCAAAATATTGAATCACTTACCCCACACTTCTACGATTCGAAACACAACATCACAATATTCACAAACGAATAGTATTTTAGACACAGACTTCACCAGTACTATTACTCGAACAGAATATAACACACCAAACACACACAAAACTCAGACAATTATCGCACCCTAATCCACTTTAACTGAAAATGTTGCACTTAGAAAGTTTGAACCGACCGATAATTATACAAAATTGTTCTAATTTTGCTATTAACATAAAAGGTTCAGAGATAATGTAGTCATATATAAGCACATTTTTGTAAATTAAAGTAAGTTTAAAAATAAGGTTTTGTTGTACGTTGTACTGTTTCTTAGGTTAAATTAAAGACTTCGTTTAGTATTTTTCTGTTCAATTTTATGCTTTGCCACTATGCAAACTCGAACGTAAAAAGTGTTGCATATCTAGAAGATGAGAACATACGCAGTTATTTCAATTCGTTTTACATGTATGTTTTATACTTACTAGTATTATAATAATTAATTGACAACGTTTAATGATCCTAGGTTTCTTATTCAATTAAAATTTAGGAATCTCTTATTTTATTCAATTAAAATTGCCTAAATTGAAATATATTTGCATGTGTATTACCACTTTATAGTAGAAAAGAAGGGCTAGCATAAAACGTAGGTAACTAAAAACGCTGAATCTGTTTGTTTGTCACGTTCTGGCCTAGGTCGGAAAAGTCTTTTCAGGCAGCTTACTTGAAGTAGGTAGAAAAGTTCTACCTTTTGCCTTTGTTTTCTAACCGAGAAACGTATTTTTTTGACACATTCGAATAAAAAAGCATTTTCAAAAGTTTCTTCATGTATCTCGGCTTCCATTAAGGCTACATCAACAATAAATGTCGTAGAATTTCCCATTTTTTAAATATTATTATGAATTTTTTTTTCCTAGTACCGATAGTTTTTAATTTATTACGAGAGAAAGTGTAAATTGAGCGCGAATCACACGATTTTTTGCTCTTTCTTCGATATGGGTAGTTTCTACGATAGAATTGTTCGATATTATAGAGTAGGAGAAAACCTACAACTTATTTTTTTTAAATTTTTGCTTTCGAATAATAGTTTGCACTTCAGCGCATCGCAAAGACTGCGGAACTCTTTTCCACACCAACTCGGGGGGTAAAGTACTAGGTGCGTTTTTGTTTTTCGTGGTTTCCCTGTTACGCCTGATCTACTAGCATTATCGATTGATAGTGTTTAGTCGTTCTCTTCATCGGAATTCTTGTCGATGCTGACCTGCTCACACATTTACAGGAAATCTGTAACGTTGTCACATCTTTTACCGCTGCAGTTTTGACATATAACTGAGTATTTTATTCCAGCTTTGTGGCAACCACAAGCTATTTCGCAGTTTCCTTTGCATTTACAGACTCTTAATTTTAAAACTTCGTTGGGCGCAGCTTTTCCCGTGATGGTTTTCGGTTCTGGGCCACAATTTTTCCTGGACCATGCCCAGATGGATCGTGAAAGTCTCCAAACCACATTCACACTTGAAGGTAGGTCTTGAAAATTGCCGGACCGCATCTGATATCGGCAGAAGTGATGCAAGGTTTATTTTTGATCTTGTTGTTCCTTTAACAAATCGCTTGTGACGTAACGAATTTAACTTTTCTTGTACTTCGTTTTCTCTGTACACAGCGACAAAGAATGTTTTTCCTGCGGTAGCGAGAAGTTCGGGGGAATTTTTTTTTCTTTAAATATTTTCAGAGATACTTCCAGATAATCGTTGTTATTAAAGGTGGTGACGAATTTTGACTTGCCAAATCCAAGAACAGAGTAAGTTGGGTAACACTCGCTGAAGACGTGCGGGAGCAGGATGTTATCGCTTATGGCATCGTCGTATCGAAAGTTGGAGTTGAGTAAAGTTTCTCGGCAATACTTCCTTTGGTGTGTGAGCCACGAGAAGATCTTGATGTTCTCGCCTAGGATTACTACGGAATCGTAATTTCAAACATACCCAATGGCGGTGATTACTATCTCGGTGTCGGCGTCTTCTTGAACATGTCGTTTTGGTTCAAGTATTTCGGAAGCATTTTTATAAATTTCATGTTTCGTTTCGCTGGTCACCTGGCTGTAACGTTGATTTCTCTCCCTTAGAAGTCCTTCTGCAGATTTTATACCAAGAGTGCTTGGGTGCCCGATTGTCTTTTGAACATATCCGGTGAAGGGTTAGGGGTAAATAAGTAAAGCAAGCTGATAAGAGTACAGAAATTTGGGATTTGGTGTACAAACTAGAAGCGAAGGCGTCAGGTTTTTTAATAATATTTTCCATCCCCCCACCACCCCACTTCCTTATTAAAAGAGTTGATAAAATTAAATTGAGATTTTCACTTGAAATTTGGTACACATATGTATTATAACGACATCTGAAACTAGATTATATTTTGACATGATTCCGTAGAAGGAGTGGAGGGAAAGTAGAGGTAAATAGGGGAAAATGAGTAAAGCAAGCTGGTAAGAGTACAGAAATTTGGGATTTGGTGTATATACTAGAAACCAAGGCCTCAGATTTCTTTCTAATATTTTTTAAACCTCCGCCCCAGCTCCACCACCTCCACTCCATTATTAAAAAGATTGATGACATAAAATTGAAAGTACACCTATGTATAGTAATGACATCTGATTGAGATGATTCCTTCGAAGGGGTGGGAGGTGAGGTGGTAGGTTGTGAATAGCGCAAAATAAGTAGACCAAGCTAAAAATTTCATTTTTAACGTATATGGTAGGAACCAACGCCTCAAATTCTTCTATAGTATCTGCCCCAAATATTATTAAAATTCTATGACCAATAAAAATAAAAATAATAATAATAATAATAATAATAATTTATTGGTCAACGTTAGATACAAATTGTATATGTGACAAGTCAAGAAGAGAATAAAGAAAGAAAGAAGTATAAGTGCAAGTATATGTCGGCATAATTGAAATACAATATTAAGATTTAAAATAAGGAACAAATATAAATAAATATAATATTAAACTAGAAACAGAGAACAAACATTGTAAAATAATTTCCACATACTAGAGTACAAATATAGTCAAGATGTTTCCTTTAAAGTTACTTGGATGAGAAATCTGGATGTGAAAATAGTGATTCCTTAGGCAGCGGTTTTTTCATGTCGAACAATTCTCTCGTAGGAATTATCCAATTCGTGAGATATGCGAGAACCGTATGAAGCGCATTTATTCCAAATTTTCTCTCTCAATAAGCAAAAACCTCAGTACTGCTAAAAAAATAAGTACATAAAACATAGGAAATTTTACGTTCTTTAAAACGTCGCATGTATTTTTGACATAGTCTTAAGAGAAGCCGAGATATTTGAAAAACCTTTTCTTAACAATTTTTTCAAGATGGCGGAAAACCCCGGTGCTGTACCGTGCCTAAAACTCATCAATACATTCATCAATTATCCCCACCACCGGGCTCCAAAAGCTCGCCGACATCGGTTTACTGTAGGCCTCTACATAGGGATTTCATACATATTGACCGGAATATTTTGGTTATTTTGACATAAAATATATATCCATCAATTTTTTTATATGAATAAAAATATAATAGCTAATGATTTGGCAACTAACACTTCAGTGAAATGGAAACAAAGGGTATAGCCGGACAAGTTAGGGAAATGTGCCCCCGCACTTATTTAGTTAAAATGGCTTCCAGATGATGCAGTTTATGAATATATTACACGATAAAAATTTTAACCCCCTAGTACCCCTACGAAGGTGGAAAAAAAATAATATGCCCTTAACTATTATATATTTTTTTTCGGCTTCTACGCAACCGATCGATTTGAAATTTAGCACGAGTATTGCTTGCATGAAGATAACTTACTCCAAAAAATAAGGCCATTTTACGACCATTTTAACTATCGGAAAAAAAATATAAACTTTTTTTAGAGGACAAAAGGGTGGCCACCCTTTGTGGTACAATCACCATTCTATGATATAATGGCTGCGTTCATCCGAGCAGATCGCTACCTGAGCGCTCCTTCACTGATCGGTGATCGCTCTGCAACCGGATGAACGGCTCAGTGCTGTCCGCTGTCGTTTGTCAAATTTGTCATGGTGTGATTGTTTTGAATTTGAATTGTAAATTGTAATTTGTAATCATTATTTTATATTAAGAGACTAATAGTTTTATAATTATATTAAATTACGGTTTTTCGTTGTATCCTTCTTTAGTTTTGCTCGTCTGTTGAAATGGAAAACAGAAATAGAAATTTAGTGCTATTGCTTGCGGGTGATATAGGTTTAGATATGAATATTGTGCAAAACATAGCAGAAGGATTCATAAATACGTTGCCATTAAATGAATTAGAACTTCAAGAACGACATAGAACTCCCCGAAATAGACACTTTTATGAGGTTACAATACCGAAAATAGTCGAAAATGTAAATCTCGATCTCCTGCAACATTATAATGTACATTTTCGTGTTCATATGTCACGTCAAACTCTGCGTTCTCCATTTTTCTTCTAATATATCAAATTTTCCGTTTCCGATCACTGATCAGTCGATCACTGAGCACAATTTTTGTTTGCTACAAAAAATGGCGTCCGATCCAAGAGCGCTCAGTGCAAGAAGTGCCGTTCAGCCGAATGATCCGTGATCGCCAAGTAGCGATCTGCTCGGATGAACGCAGCCATTATGTCTTGACATTCGTGATTATCATACTAAATTGTCAGATTTTTTGCTGTGGTAGAACAATATGAAAATAAATTAAAACGGCTTGGCTGTTCATCGTGAACAGAACAAATTCTTTGTTTGTTTGTTTGTGTTCGCGTGAATTAATTCTCTAGTTACTGTCTGTAGACCAAAATGTTCAGGAAGAGAATGGAAGAGAAACATGCAGAAACTAACTGGGCGTGCTTTAAGCCAATAGTGGAGGCAATCATTTCATTACTAGTACCTGTTTTCAGTTTTAATAGAAAACCAGTTATGGCCTGCACAGAAGTTTTTCTACTGGAATTTTCCAACAGTGACTTTAATGTGTCAATGGCATCTGCCGTTAGGCCTGTAAATGTTAACTGCTTTTCTGATAAATCGCTGTGGTCTGTAGAGCCTTCTGCAGTTGTTATTGAGGTTAAGCAATCTAATAGAATGCATAAATCCGATCTAGGAATCGAGCTACAATTGCCATATGGTTCCAGATGTGCAATATCGTTTTCATAAAAGCGATGTTTAATCGAATGTATCTTACAACAACGATGGCCTCGGGGGTTGTATATTTGTTTGTTCCGATAACACTGTAGTCTCGCATTAGTGGGTATTACAGTGAGTTCTTTACTATCACCACATATGCAGCAGTATTTATGTGTAGCAACAAGTCTTTGCAATGGTAGTCCTATTATTTCTTCAGAGTCACTACTAGTCGTAGTGCTAGAAGATGTCGAAGGCACAAAAGGCTGGTCTTCTTAGATTGTCCCCACATTTTCTTCGTCTGGATCAGTACGTCAGTTTTTAGATACCGTAATGCGACAGTAATTACAAATAGCATCATTCGTTGCTAAACTTTTCCCCAAAATTGAGAAGTGCCTTTTGTCTTCGGCACTTTGAATAATTTTGCGTGATCCTTTTAGTTTGCGTAACCACTTTTCACAAAATAACACTTAAATACAACTCCAACTACAATTACTTAAAACAACTACTATTAATTACACACAGTAATAGACACTCGAATTCTAATCGCCTCGGTTCGCCTGGGACTCTTGCTTCTTATCTTGCTAACGCTCTATAAGAAATTGACTTCTGCGGCGGCTGTTCGTCTCTTAAATACCTATATCGAAGCTTCCAGAAACTCCTAGATTTTTTATTCTAGATTTTCCAGTCTATTCCATGGGGTTCTTCCGGCTTATTATTGCTCGGCGATAAACGGTGATGGTAAAGTCCGATGATTGACGGGGAAAAAGGGGTATCTCGGTTATTTGAGGTTCTAGACAGTTAATACTTCGCTCCTGGGGGATTAACCTTGGGTCCTCCAAAAACGTTGTTGTCAGATTGTACCGAATTTCCGTGCGCCTGGGGGGAAAGTAGACTGGGCAACATCGCACCCTTCGCGGTCGATTGTAGATATGCAATAATACCTTGTAAGGCTATAAATATTAACTGTTACAAGTAAGAGGCATGTGTAAATATTTTATTTTATCCAACTTTATTTTTTTCCATCATGTTCCACCAAAGCAAAAAATCTGACAATTTAGTATGGTAATCAAGAAGTGTCAAGACATAACATATCATAGAATGGTGATTGTACCACAAAGGGTGGCCACCCTTTTGTCCTCTAAAAAAAGTTTATATTTTTTTCCGATGGTTAAAATGGTCGTAAAATGATCTTATTTTTAGTAAGTTATCTCCATGGAAGCAATATTTGTGCGAAGTTTCAAATCGATCGGTTGCGTAGAAGCCGAAGAAGAAAAATATAATAGTTAATGGCATATTATTTTTTTCCACCTTCGTAGGGGTAGTAGGGGGTTAAAATTTTTACCGTGTAATATACTCTATAAACTGCATCATCTGGAAGCCATTTTAACTAAATAAGTGCTGGGGCACATTTCCCTAACTTATCCGGCTTTACCCTTTGACTAAAAATATTGATGAAGCTTTGAAATTTTGCAAAAGATGTTCATTGCGGTGTACTATTGCTAACCATTAGCGATATCGATATTATGCTCTATACATGAAACAAAGTTTATAACATTCCTTATAGTGCAGTAAAAAAAAGACCAGAAAAACGATGAGATATGCATAGTTCTTAACAGCAAAATTATAATATCATACCTTCTGGGGTATCACCAGGAGTATATACGTGAGTATTGGACTTCCAAAGCTTATTGCATTTTTTATAAACAATTTTGTTTTTTTGGCAGCGTTTATTTAGGTAAAAAGGTGAATATCTCCAGTTATATACCACTTTTTCCATAAATATAAGACTTTTGAGTTATTTACGAAAAACAGTCTAAAAGTACCAATTTTTAAAAGCTAAAATCGTAATCTTCAAATCATTATAAATTGGAAAATATAAATTTTCATGAAAAATTGTAAATGATCTTTTTCTCCTACAATATGATTCTATACCAGATACGGTGCTTAATATTTTACTATTTTGCCCACCTCTCTAGAGGGGGTGAGAACCACCCCCGAGTAAATAAGGGGAATTTTTAAAGGGTAAACTTTTTTACATTAAGCATTGGAAACTCAATGCTAAAAAAATCATTCAAATCCATTCATTAAGGCTGGGTTCCGTAATTTTTCAGTTTTAATGACTAATTGAACTGCACTATTAGGCGGTTCAAAGATATTCATAAAACCCCATTTGCAGAATTTTAGCTTGAGCAACCTCTGTCTTGGAAACCTACAACTTCCCGATACATGTTCATGGGAATCATTATTTTTAGTTTAAAAAGTTCTATCACTTGGTGATGTTTGGACTACGAAATTCGGAATACCCTGTATATAACTTATTCTGAATACTTTATGACCTTTTCAGAAACATCCTATGGAAAACAAAACTTACAAGTTTAGGGTCTACAGAGCAGACTGCCATTATTGGGTGCCTGAAAACAGAACCTGGGAATTTGCTTGCAATGTATGGAGAATTACAGATTTGATTGATAAATACTTACATTTCCCGCCCTTCTAATACATGATCTCATCATGTCACCGTGTTCTAATAGTTTGTGGTAAACGAAATTGTGCCATCTTCGTGCGACAGATCGACCCAAAAGTCCCGCAACGCTTGCCAGGAAACTGAAACCTCGAGTGGCAACTAAAGCAGTAGAGATTTATTTAACTGTAACTAAGATGAAATAGAAAGAAGGGGTAAATAATTCTACCCCTCTTTCCTTCTTCTGAACCAGCAGTCTAGGATCACAGGATACAGTACATGAAATTGTATTTTCTCTCTTTAAAAAACCATTATATAGGTGAGAAAGAAAGTCAGGACCATGTTATTTTTCGAATAATGCAATAAGATGAACTGTCAGCTGGGTCTCTCTATCTTTTTCATTAACCTTCATAGGACTGACCGGGGTCCGTTTGTACCCCAGGATATATTTTTGTACTACATCTCAAAAAATTTTAAACTTTTCGCGTTGTCATTCCTTTCAGTTGTAGTTTATGCTTTTTATTGATAGAATACGGTGTATACCTTAATATTTACAAGTTACGTTAATTTTAAATTTCGTTTTTGATTCCGGCTTCTGCCCGGTCCGCCGTTTATGTCCATATAAATCTAATAGCATACCGGGGAATTCAATTTATTGAATGTATCTGCAGGGGCTTCTCCGTCCTCTGATATGTTTATAAGAGGTATTTTACCGATTTTACTGCGTTGGTACCTCAGATAAATTAGCCAACGAATATATGGCACATAGAAAGTCAAATCGGTGGCCAATGGTAATATTTTCTCATCTTGTAGTTGGTTAAATTCTTAGAAATTGTGGTTGCTAAAAAATCTCGATTGGTGTAATAGTAGGAGAGCTGATGGACATTATGGTGAACGATAATGATCAAAATATTCATTCGTGGGAAAAGGGGTAGTTTTAGGGTTTGGTGAACCATAGTGATCAAGAAAAATAATGGCTTAGATGGCTTTTCCACCTATAGTACAGGAAATGAAGCTGAAAAAATGGCAGAACCTCGCAATTTTTTCGTCCAGCATCGATTTGTACAAAAATTTGGGATCAGGCTCATTTCACCCTCTAGTTCATTTTCTATATTGAGCCGTTGTACGCTTTTGGTTTTTTAAGGGTGAAAACTACCCCTAATTGTAAAAAATTATAAAATAACATTTTAAACTTTAATATGGTCAACATTTGGTTTGGATTAGTTAAATAATGATTGTTTTATGCTTTAGGATATAATATCATAATATTTCAACCCTTAAAACCACCCTTGTTGGAGCTACATATAAAAAATGTATTTATCCTAAAAGAATGATTTCGGCTTGCATCGATGTGCATAAAAATTTGGGATTAGGATCATCTCACCCTGTACTTCATATTCTATATCATGCTCATGGGCGTTGATTATTTTTAGGGGTGTAAACTACCCCCTATTGTCAAAAATTATATAAAAACATTGTAAACCTTAATATGGGTAAAATTTGGTTTTGATTGGTTAAATAATGATTGTTTTATGCTTTAGGATATAATATCATAATATTTCAACCCTTAAAACCACCCTTAATAACATTGCAATTTTTATAAGTAATTTAATAGATCTATACAGAAAAAAAAGTAGAATTACATACAAAAACATTTATTTACACAAAAATACGAATTTACAAATACAAATACAAATAGTTTTTTAATCATCTTCATCGAGATCGATGTCATCTTCGTCTTCTTCTATAACTGCTGGACTATTGTTGCAATCTTCCCCCGAGCACCCAGAACAAGTGGGATTGCAGTATAACCCCAATTTTCTGCACCCGCATGAAAAATTATTAATTTTCAAAGAAACTAACCGACTTATTTACTATAATAAACACAATTGAATAATTCTAAAAAAATTGTCAGAGCACGTGTTATTTCTTTCGAACTTTAGAACACACTGGCAAGGAATCAACGAAATATACACTCACACATTAGCAGATGTTTCTTCTTTTCTGTCTTTCGATTTGAATGGAGAAAGTGGAACATATTATAACGTATTACTGCCGAAAAAACCGGTTCTGTGGTATTATATATATTGAAAATGCTCTATTACACTCCCAAGCGGGCTATTCGAATTTTTCGAAAAAAAAAAAAATTAATTCGTTTCATAAACATAGCTCCTTCATTTTTGGTGATAAAAAGTTTTTTCAAAAATGATTTTGTAGGGTTTTTCAAGAGCTATAAGGCTATGTGAATTAAATTCCGTAAGATCCCTTAGTTTTTAAGAGGGGTGAGTTTAAAGGGCTCGAATAAGGGGGTGTTTGCTCGTAAATAGAGGTTTTAAACAGCTATAGCTCGGTAAATATTCACTGTAAAAAAAATCTATGCACAGGGAAATTTTAGTTATTAAAAAAGCTACAATTTAGTACTCTATCATTTTTTTCGTATCTCCAGTATTTTCGGAGATATTTTGAAGAAAAGGGTGAAAAATACGAAATTGCAAAAAATCAATTTATCTTTAAACTCCAATTTTTCTAAAATTAGGCATTTTAAATAGGTCAAACTTCTTGGGTGTATTGATAATACATATATAAAAAGAATTACAGAAGGGTGAAGATCAATTTTAATTAGGAGGGTAGTTAGGGGGTTGTTTTCACTCATTTTTTCGTAGAAAAAAGTAGGTACCGACCTTATTTTGATCATAAGTCGCTCAATTTTTATGCTAGAAACTTTTTTTTTTGTTGTTTGAAAGGTCTAATTGTATACTTGAAAAAAGATTCTGTAAGTTTTCCTCGAAAAATGCAAAGTTTTCCCGTTATTTGGCTTTGAATATTTCAAATTATGCATTTGACGAAAAAAGCTAACCTTTAACATGCCGTATCTCGGTTTGTATTAGTCGTAGAAAAATTATAAAAAAAGGATTTTGTTTGTTTTTCTAAAAGCTACAATTTTGATATCTACAGTTTTTTTTGATTAAATGCATATTTTTCGAGTTATTCTCAAAAAACCCTCTAAAAAAGTCGATTTTTTCGTCGAAAAACTGTTACTTTCAACCGCGAATAACTCGAAAAATATTAGTTTTACGAAGAAAACGTAAAGAACATTTTTTTCTTAGAATTACTTTTTCCATCGATTTCCATCGGTTAAAATGTAATGAAAAATTTCCACCCCCGAGATGGGGTGGCAACCACCCCCAAGGTTTTAGCGTACAGCGGCATGATATAGAAAATGATCCTTGGGCTACTCCCTACCTTCTGTGAAAATTTCAAGTAAATCCATGCTCGACGAAAAAATTGCGAGCCAAAATGCTTCATTTCCTAGCCTACTAGACAGATGATTTTTTTGGTAGCTTTGTATATGGCATACGCCGCTGAAAATGGCAAAAATCACGTTTCGGTGAATGAAATTGATCAAAAATAATTTTGGCGCCCGTCGATTCGGTTATTTATGCTAAAACAGAAAACACATAGGCAGACGAAAAAATCGGTATCAACTTCCGAGCAGACGCTGTCAAAGTGGCAGGTAACTTAAATTTGAATAATACATTTCTTTCTCATGTTTTATGTAAATATGCAGTTAACAATGTAAATGAATTCTACCGCCCATATATATTTTTAAATATGTATTTGGGAGCCGTATTATAAAATTGGATACGTATGTACTAACCAAAATGGTAAGTTTCAAAAATGTATTATGTAATTTAGTTACAATTGTTTTTGAAGAATATCGATCAATAAATAAATAAGTTACTAAATATTTTAATTATAATAATGGGTCTGCAGGGTTGTCACTTTTTATAATATTCTATAATTACCGAAATACTGCATTGCACACAGTCAAGTATTTCACCATCCAAACTGGCATCATCAGGAGATGATTAAAATAAAAAAAAAATCTTTCTTAAAGGAATTGCGAATAGTAATGTTGATATCTACTTATCTAGTTGGTATCATTTGACGTTTCCCAACAGGACAAAGAATACAATTTAGTATTTTGAAAATTTTTACTGGTGCACGCAGTATTTTTAAATTTTCGCATTTATTTTCGCATTTCATTATCGTCAAATTAGAGGAAAATATTTCAATTGAGGCACTAACTACAATATGATCTAAATACTGAAATGCTAATTAGAATCAATCAAAAGCATCTTAAATACAATGTTTTTACCATAGGAAGGATGAAAATAAGTAATATTTCGTAAAACCAAATTCGTGATATTTTCAAAAAATTTGTCGGGCGGAGCGGTTATCCGCCCCGTCTATCTTGAAATTTTTTGAGTACTTTTGAAAATTCGAACGACGGAGCCCAAAGGCGATTGACCGTCGTCCTCGAGATGAAAAATTTTCTAAGTCAATTTTTTGATCATTTTTTACACAGATTTCGATGAAAGATAATGCCAAAGGTGGTTAGAGAGGTCTTTTGTAAAGTGATATTGTTTCAAAGCTGATTTTTTCGTGGGATTTTTGGTTTGAATTTAATTTCTTAGTAAATTGAATATTTTTCAAAGGGATCGTTTCAATGGGTTCAACAATATCACTGTGTTAGTTAGTTAGTTTCTAATTTTTCTGAGTTCCTTTTATTAATGAGCCATTTTTATGTTCCGTGTACTAGAGCCACATGACTCTTTTTTTGGCTATACTTACGCATATTACTTTACTTTTGAAAATAATATTGTTACGTTTATTCACCTTTTTGGAAACACCCTGTGTGAATCCGTGGGTTCTGAATAATTTCAATAAGAGATAAATACCACTAACACTTTATTTAACAATTTACTGACTATACAATACTTCAAAATACACTTTGTTTACTTTTCTATTTAACCTCACTTTTTACTTTTCATTTTGTTCACTTTTATAACCTGCCTGCTTAATAAAACTTCTCCTTCCGCGCTGGTAATCCCGCCTTATATACTCTGAAATTATTTCTAGATTGAACCAGAATCTTCTTCCAACACTCTCTAGAAAAGTCCTTGGCTCTTTCTAGAGTCTTTCCGGTCACTATCAGTAGGCATAGGCGTATCATCTCCAGTTCCAAGGGGGTGTAATTCATAACAATATGTTTCTATGTTTTTGTTATTTTGGATTGTTTTTTACTTGCAGAGAAGCAATAAATCTATTAAAAATCCCATTTTTATTTTATAACCACTAGATCTTTGACAACCTCTACTCGAAACTTGCCACAATTGTTTATCTGGGCAAACATGTCAAAATGTCATGTAAAATTGTTGTTCATAATATAATATATCAGATTATTTTCTTTGATAAATATCGTTCATCAAAACTCGACCTGCCACTTTGACAGCGTCTGCTCGGAAGTTGCTATCGATATTTTCGTCCGCCTACGTGTTTTTTGTTTCAGCATAAATAACCGAATCGATTGGCGCCAAAATTATTTTTGGTCAATGTCGTTCACCGAAACGTGATTTTTGTCGGGGGTGTTTCCTCCCGGGCCCGGCGGTTTTTGAGGGAGCCCGGCGATTTTGAGGGGGCCTGGGTTTCCCCCGAAGTTGGAGATTTGGAGATTTGCATTTTAAAATTTCTATCGCGATAAATATTCAGCTCTAGGGAATATCATCCCCCGCTCTTTAAATTTCGATTGAGATAAATATCGAAACCTAGGGAATAGCACTCCCTCGCTCTTCAAAAGTTCGACCGAGACAGATATTCAATTTTGAGGAATATCACCCCCCTCCCCGCTTTTGAAAATGTCGACCGAGATAAATATTTTAACTCCAAGGAATGTTACACCCCCCCCCGCTCGAGAAAAATATTCATTCCTAAGGAATACTCCCCCCTCGCTCTTCGAAATTTTTAAAGAGATAAATAGTTTATTATTATGAATGCCACCCCCGCTCTTCGAAATTTACATTGAAGATTAGTGGGAGTCGTATGTTACAACTCCCCGGGCCCCGATTTTCTCTCTGCGTTCAGTTAAACAGAAAAACACATATGACAGACGTTTTTCCCGAATTACTGAAGGCAACAGGACACAGAGTTCATGAAGAAAATAATACCAGGGGGCGCAGCTACATGTGTCAAAGGGGACAAACCAGGAAATCCAGGAAAATATGTGTAAAATGTAACAAAATTTGTATGTCTAGAACACGCAATATCCGAGGTGGTTTGTAAAAATTCTAAAATTACTATGTAAATAGTTTGTAGCTTGTTACCATTAGTTATAAACATGCAATTTTTTACTAATAAAAGTATTTTAGTTAAACAGTAATAAAAACGACTTTTTATTACATAACGAGTGAAAAAATATAGTTTACTCAATGTTATATTTGGGGTCCATTTAGACCCCCGTACGTCTTTTCAGTTTTTTCTCTTCGTTTCCTTTTTGTATTTTTGTTTGTTTTGTCGTTCTAAATTATTTCTTCCAAACAATATTTATTCCTTTATTATTATTATTATTATTAAATTCTTTAGAAAGCAAACATTTTAAATTATAAATTATGCGGTCTGATATAGCCGCTCGCTCTTGCTGCATTGCTTGGAACGGGTTTTTTGGATAGTAATTTTCCCGTGCCGAACTATCATATATATCTGTGATATTTTATCTACACCAGCGTCTTTTGCATTGCATATATCAATTGTTTTAAGTTTAAATTTTTTTTTTACATGTTCTATCTTATACACTCTTTAATTCGCCGATCCCGCGAAAGGAGATAGTGATTATTATTTAAGTTTACTTTTAATCCAACCTAGCCTCGCTCTGTCCATCCCTTCAATTACCATGGCGATTAATGCTGTGGATGTTTGGCTGGCTCCGGACGAGGTAGGACAATTATGTATTATTAATTTAAAATAAATTTGTTTTGATTTGATTTGATTTGATTTGATTTGATAGCCCGCCCTATAAAGGTTAAGAAAAATCTAATAGTGGCGTTGTCGGTATGGCATTTCCGAGCTCTCGTCACTTGATGGAACATTTAAAAGTGTTGCCAAGCCTACTCGTCGTAAAAAAGCTAAAAAAAAACAACTTTTTTTCTACAATGTTTGTAGAAAGTTAGGGACTTATATAATTATTCGTTTTTTATGCGATTTTTGTGGCAATATGTGAAATTATGCGATGTTAATTGGACTGCGAAAATTATTACCTGGTGGACAAATTATGCACAAATCGCATAATTATGGGCCAATCGGCAAAACTGAACCGTACGCGCTTTCTCCCTTTCCCCGTCGCATAGTACCGCAACCCTGGCTGTTTTTGTATATACCATCTGTTGCTATCGCGAAGTCGCCGCTAAAATCTTGAAACGTAAAAGATTTTAAGTCTGTCTGAGATAAAAGCAAAAGAAAATTGCAAATTAGTTATATCTGAAATTATAGAAAAAATAAAACAAACAAATACAAATTACTCTATTTTTTGACAGAGCAAGATACTTCAGCGGTGGTTGAACAAAAACACTTTCGTTTAATATACAAAAGAAATATAGCAAACAAAACAAATACATGTACAAAAAACCGCTGCCTAAGGAATCACTACTTCCACATCCAGATTATTCGTCCAAGTCACTTTAAAGGAAACATCTTGACTATATTTGCACTCTAGTATGTGGAAATTATTGGTCATAGAATTTTAATAATATTTAGGGTAGATGTCATAGAAAAGTTTGAGGAGTTGGTTTCTACCATATACGTTAAAAATGAAGTTTCTAGTTTACCGTACTTATTTTCCACTATTTACAACCTACTACCAATCAGATGTCACTACAATACATACGTGTACTAACTTTCAAGTGAATATCTCAATTTGATGTTATCAATCCCATTAATAATGAAGCGGAGGTGGTAGAGTTTGAAAAATATTAGAAAGAAATCTGAGGCCTTGGTTTCTAGTATATACACCGAATCCCAAATTTCTGTAGTCTTACCAGCTTGCTTTACTTATTTTCCCCTATTTGCCCCTATTTAACACCCAACCCTTCAACGGCATCATCTCAAATTATGATCTAGTTTCAGACGTCATTATAATACATACGTGTACCAAATTTCAAATGAATATCTCAATTTTATTTTATCAACCCTTTTCATATTGGAGTAGGGGTGGTTGGGTTGAAAAATATTATAAGAAAATCTGACGCTGTGGCTTCTAGTGCCGAATTTCAAGTTTCTGTAGTCTTACCAACGTTTTACTTATATTCCTCTATTTACCCCAAATTAACCCCCAACCCTTCAACGGAATCATCTCAAAATATAAACTAATTCCAGACGTCGTTATAATACATACGTGTACGAAATTTCAAATGAATATCTCAACTTTATTTTGTCAACCCCATTAATGGGGTAGGGGTGGTGGGGGGGTTGAAAAATATTATAAAAAAAATCTGAGGCCTTAACTTCTTGTACATACACCGAATTTCAAGTTTCTGTACTCATACCAGCTTGCTTTACTTATTTCCCCCTATTGACCCCTAAATAACCCCAAACCCTTCAACGGAATCATCTCAAAGTATAATCTAGTTCCAGATGTCGTTATAATTCATACGTGTACCAAATTTCAAATGAATATCTCGATTTTATTTTATCAACCCTTTTCAAATTGGAGTAGGGGTGGTGGGGGTTGAAAAATATTATTAAAAAATCTGACGCTTTGGCTTCAAGTACATACACCGAATTTCAAGTTTCTGTACTCTTACCAACTTGTTTTACTTATATTCCTCTATTTACCCCAAATTAACCCCCAACCCTTCAACGGAATCATCCCAAAATATAATCTAATTCTAGACATCGTTATAATACATACGTCTACGAAATTTCAAATGAATATCTCAACTTTATTTTATCAACTCCTTTAATGGGGTAGGGGTGGTGGGGGGTTGAAAAATATTATAAAAAAATCTGAGGCCTTGACTTCTAGTACATACACCGAATTTCAAGTTTCTGTACTCTTACAAGCTTGCTCTACTTATTTCCCCCTATTTACCCCTATTTAACCCCCATCCCTTCACCGGATTTCCTCAAAAAACAATCCAGTTCCAGATCTCGTTATAATATATACGTGTACAAAATTTCAGGTCAATATCTTAAACCGTTCCGGAGAAAGCGTGCGGACAAAAAAAGTTACAGACAGACCGACAGACAGACAGACAGAAAATTTTTTTTCGCTCGAATTTAAAATCTCGACGTTTCATGACATTCTAAACCTATTTCACGAATAAAAATTTTTGAAAATTTTTTTGCGATTACTATACTTCCAATCCACTACGTGGATGTGGAAGTAAAATTATAAGATGGAAATGCAAAATATATACTCAAACATTCGCGTCTGACCAGTTCCGCGTGAAATAAATGTTTTACTATTATAGAAACAAGAGTTAAATGATAACAATTTTTACAACAATATCAAAATCTATAAACTAGTTACAAAAGGAAACCGACAAATTAATATTCGATATGTTGGTTGTCGAACTAACAAAGATTTTCGCACACCAAGAAAGAGATTTACTTGAGGACACGAAAACTAAATTTTTATAACAGGATGCAATGTCCGAAAATTATAATTCCGGTTACCAAACATCCAGGGACTACAAGATCATCACTAACGAAATACGTTAGCAAACGTTGTTTATGGCGTCGGCCATTTAAAATGCAGAAAACGAAGACAGTAGAAAGTTTATGGCGTACTTACAGTTTAATTCTTCTGTAATTTGGAACTACACTACTTCACTATATAACTCGTTAATTATTGATAACATTGGTTCTAGGTATTAATTTACTAAAGCAGGTAGGTGGGATGACCAATATTATAAACTTTTTAAAGTGTAGTACAATTCTTCACACCCGACCCGGGCAGGGGTCTGCTGGGTAATCCTCCTCTCTACGCGATTCTACTGTTTCAATGCTTTTTGACAGGATGGATCGTTTTTTATTGGTTGTTTATAAAGTGACAATTGACCTACCGCGCAATGGATCTATTTATTCATTTGTACGGATTTCTAGCGTACTAGCAGGGTAGGCTTAACGTAATTTTAGAATATAATATTAAATAAAAGCAGTGTTTTAGTTAAATTATTCATATTATCGATTGCACAAAAAGTAACCCGTTACAATCTTAACATTTTAAATTATAAAATTAAACAACCACATGTATAAAAAAGGAGTCGTTCATACTGAGATCATGTAGTAGAAGGACGGGATACATATTTTAATTTCGTTTAAGCTTATATAATACTTATTAATATTTCAGTCGACGGAAAAAACAAGTGAATACCAAATCGATTGCGAATGTTTCCATTCATCCGCCATGGCAGGAAAAATTACGAACAACGCAGTTAAAAGAGAGGTAACACTGTTAGAGACACACGAGTTGGAAATGCCAGCCAGTATAATAATATTCGCTTGTGTTGCCGTGGTGTTCTTTCTGTACTGTGTTATTTTAAGCTACCTAGCTTTGAAAGGCATTGACGAGGTTAGTATTAAACCGGAAACTGTGGCATTAACCTTTAGGCACGGCGCGCACCAAAGTGGTGTGTGGCAAAGGAATGGTGGTGGCGTTGGAATGGTTAAGACGTGGTGTGGTAGTAGAATGGCGACAAAATGATATCAAAGTGACGTAACGCGTACCGAAGTGACAAGCAGCGTCATCCTGCCATTGCTTTACCATTTATTAATTAAATGTTCATCAGATGACGAGGATGCTTTTGCATTGGTTCAACTAGTAAATTTTCAAAATCGACATAAAAGAAAAAAACATTTTGTCCATCCTTTATGGCAAAAACATATAGAATATGGCATATATAATGTGTATAAAAATGAGTTAAATTTCGACGATAATAAATTTAAAGTCTTTTATCGAATGAAGAAAACAACAATTCGCCTCTACAAGGCCTACAAAATGATTACTGAATTCCTGGTCGCCTTGCATTTTACGATTATCGCGGAAAATACTGGAGATGCAACCTCTTCTCTAGGCAAATCAATACTAAATACAAGCACCACTCACCACTTGCCACTTGAAAATTAAACATGTCCGAGACTAGTGGTGACCGAATGGCACCACCCCACTTGCAAAACATCACGCCACCGCCACGCCACCTCAATGCGCGCTGCCGCATTTGTTTACATGGGTTTAAAAAATGTCACCTGCCACACAGCTACCACGTCACCTAAACCCCACTTCAGTGCGCGCCGGGCCTTAAATAAAGTATAGTCTGGTAGTTATAGTCGGTCTCAGTTTAGAATGCAGTTGTTTACGTTATGAGTGGAGCACAGTTTACACAGGCACAATATTTAAATTTCAATTTAAATTACAGCATAAATGTTCCTATTTTATTGTAGTTTTATGTTTATTTAATTTGTTATTAGAGCGCAAAGAGCGCTGTCCGAAATAGTCGTACTTTTTCAAACGCCACTTTGTTTATGAAAATATTAAAAAATCGTTATGCCAACAATGTATTCCTAAACTAGACGTCACAACGATGAAAATGAGCTCTGGATGACGGGAACTGGATCAGATTGAATTAAACATTTGAGACCTTTTTTATAAACAAATGCATTTTCTCGAAAAGTTATAAATATTTTTTGATAAAAATTTTATGGTAGCTTCAGAGTTCCATGAGACATGTTTTCACCTAGTTTTGAGGATTTAGGAATTTTTTTAACCGATTTAAATATTTCGGACGGCAGATTAACTGTCTTTATATCACCTACGAAACGTTAACTCCAAATATGTTGTTAATCGGCTTAGAGCTACGCTTAAAAAATCCAATTTTTCGTGATTTTTTCGCAAAAAAACGTTTATTAAAAAATGTTTCCCCATTTTAAAATGGGAGGAAATTCACAGATATGCTCTTTATCAATAAATGCATCGACTAAATCATGTGGTTGCCTGTAGGGAATTTCATCCAAGATTAGCCTTCCCATGAGCTAATTCTACTGGCCTATCGTGTCTAATTGCTCCTGACTATAATGGTTAGCTTGTTAGTTAGTGTAGGCCAGTTAGGTTTTACCCTCAGACTAACTGCAACTTCCGAAAAAAAAAAAGAAAAGAAAAAACCTCACATGTAGTTTGCGATGCCTGAAAGGAGATGATATTATTTTCGCGGTTTAAAGAAAAATTTGAATTCATAGCAAAAAGGTGTTCAGGTAGAAAATGTGCGCAGTATCAAATCGAACAAAATGAGCCTCGGTGCAACTCTATTGGTTCAGTGGTTACCCCACAAATTGCAGAAAAGCACTAAATGTGCACTAGGGTGGAGTGAAAAATCTGGCATTTTAGTTTCTGAACGCTTATATGTGGAAAAGTGGTGGGCTAAGTAATATTAATTCCCTGCAAAACCTGGAGTCGATTGGATGACATTTAGCGGTGCCCCCACCACTTTCAAAATTTGTCACCGACTGCCAGAAACAAAGCCAATTCAATTGTTTCTCCAGCGAGTGTCGTTAAGTGAGTGTGCGTTTAAGCCGCCGATATTCATTCGAAAATAGTTTTACAACCGCATAATTGTATCTCGGTTACTTTGGTTGTTATTTAGTGAATTTTGATATTCGAGTCTTTTTGTGAAATATGCCAAAAACTAGAAAAGATATTGACTGCCCTGTATTTGGGGCTCCGTCCGTGTTTAGGAAAAATACGTTACCTACATATGCGGATGTGATGAAAAACTATGCATATGTACGTCAAACCTTAATTAATTCATGTCAAAATAAAGCAGAACCGACCGTAAGTAACATTGCAGAGATTTTGATTGCAGAGCTGAAACTTCTTTGGTCTAAGGCATCTATTCTCGTGGTGACAGATCAACAAATTTTACATATGATAAGACAATATCACGAATAATTGATAAACCTTAAGAAACCTCTACAATCCCGATTGAATGATGCTCTTAGAAAAAAATGTGAAAAAATTTAGATAAATTGCAGGAACAAAGCTTTTCGATATTTAGTCCTGCATGTGCTCGAATTTTTCATTGTGTAAGTGTAAAAACAAAGTGCCAATTTGAGAAAGAGAACTTCTAGTAGACCAGAGAACTGAGAGAAAAATCTTTATTGGCATAATTGATCTAGTAGCTATGCAAAACATTCAGCGATCCTTACATCAGAGAGTCTTGGAAACAAGATCGCTACCTTCAACTTCTACTTCAAATGTGCTGGATATGGAACTGTCAGACGGTGAAGAGACAGATGATATTGATGGCAGTTCTAATGCAAAAATTACAACGCCAACGATCTAAACAAATGCGTATTAACTTACCAAGTCTCGCACAAGCGGGTGATGCACAGGTGTTTCGATAGCTCCACTGCTGTTATTGCGTCTGCTGTATTAAAAAATATAGGACTGGTAACCAAAGAAGAAACTTCTAAAATAATTGATAGAAATAGGATAAGAAGAGAGAGAAAAAGGAGACAAAACATTTTAAGAATCAAGCAAGACAAGGATTTTTTACAAGCCATTTATTTCGATGGATTAAAAGATAATACCCTCGTTCAGCATTCAATTGGTAATAAAAATCACAGAAGTACAATTAGCGAAGAACATATTGTCATTGTTTCAGAACCCGGATCTAAATATTTTGGACACATCACTGTTCCATGTGGCACAGCAGAGGCAATTTCCGAAAATTTGATACAGTTTCTGCAGCAACATATGAATTTGACGAACTTATTGGCTATTGGATGTGATGGAACCGCTGTCAATACAGGAATTCATAATGGTGTAAATAGAAAGCTAGAAATGCATATTGGAAGGCCACTACAGTGGTACATTTGTATGTTACACGCAAATGAATTACCTTTCCGTCATTTATTAAAACATTTAGATGGGGAAACTACTGGCCCTTCTGGGTTTTCAGGCGAAATCGGAAAATCATTACAATCTCGCGAATCTATACCAGTCACAGGGTTTTAAAAGATTACCACAGAACTTCCCGAAATTGACTTACAAATGTTAAGCACAGACCAAAAATAGTTGTATAACATGAGTTTGTGTATATCGAAGGGTAATATATCGGAGGATTTGGCCATGCAGCCACCTCCACGTGATGAGTTCTGGGTTGTTTTGTATTAAAACAAGCGAAGAGCTGCATAAATCGTAAGTTTTATTAGTTTCACTTATTTAGAAAAAAGTCATAAATTTGAAGAGCCTGAGGCACCGGAAAACGTGATCGTATGAGGCTCAGTTTTCTCACAGTAAATTGACCCTACATGTAGTCACTTTTTTACATATAGGAGTTTATATTCTTCCAGACTGACCCTAAACAATAAAATAAACAAGTTGTTGTGCCAAAATGGTACTAAACGTAATCCGATCTCAACCAAAACCTTTTCAGGTTTTCTAGAGCACTAAAGAAACCCTCATGCAAAGTTTCATCCAAACCCGTCCAGTAGTTTCGCCGCTATCGTGCTAACACACATACACACAGACATTTTTCAAAAACCACTTTTTTGGATTCCTGAGACCTCAAAACGTAAAGATTTGATGTTTTCTCAATTTTCGATTTTGGACCAATTTTAGTAACCTCACTCAATTTTATCGTGGGGAGGTTAAAAGTACAGTAGAAAAGCACTATACAGGGTGTTCTACAAGCTTAATGACAAAATTTGATAGATGATAGCTGGATTAATCTAAACAAATTTTATCAATGAACATGGGTCCAATTACAATGAACCCAAGAGGTATTATTAAATTTGATAAAAGTTTTTATTTTTTTAATTTTATCACTACTCGCTAATGGTACCTAATGCAAATGCTGCAAATACCTATCATCCTAGCCATCCATGCTTGGACTCCAAGAGCAGTATAGTTGTATCTGGTATTTTCAATACGCTTAAGATACTCGCGAAAGATGCATGATTTGTGAATGTTTCTTTAAACCACCAAGAACCGATTTTCGCGAACTTCCGCATTTTTTCAAAAAATTCCACCAAAAATTCTTTTTCCAAAATAATATCTTCTTCCAGACGCAGACATCGCAAGCTAAACGTGGATATTTTTTTGCTGAGGTTGCAGTTAATCTGTGATTTGGGTCCCTGAAGAGCTAGCTCGCCTACACCAAATTATGTATTTAGATATTTTGTTAAAATCTGTCGGATACTTTTTTACACCCAGAGCATTAACAACATTGTTTTCTATTCTTTATTTAATAGCGTCTACGTGGGAACGTATATTTTTTGGGCGACGTACCAAGTTACTATAGATATGGGTATCTTCTGATTGCCAAAACTGGTAGCAGTATGGATGCAGGAACAACGTCAAATGTCGTAGTAAGACTGTATGGAACTTTAGCGACGAGCAAAGTAAGTACTTTTTTCTAAAATTGGCTGTCAAAGATTATAAACTACAATAAGACTACAATGATTTTCTACTTCTGTATATATGGGTACATTACATACACTGTTATTTAATTATACTAAAATGTTTTTTAACTTAATATATTTTTATACGTTTATTTTTCCCAAAACGTTACAATGTTTTACAATATATGTCTTATAATGAACAAACTGAACTGTGTAGTAGTGGAATAAAAGTAAAATTTCTAGGTAATTGTCTTACTACAGCAATTTTTTTCTTGAAACTTGTTGAAAACATTTCGAGAAGTACAAATTGTTCAAAATAAAATTGCGAAGAGAACTAGATTTGTCCGAAGCTTTTTGGTCAATATGCCAAGTCGTAAAACATGAAAACATTTTAGGGAGGCCATTTTGAAACAATTGACGATAACTTGGACAATAATGCACATATTCTAATGAAACATTAAAACAGTGTATTCCTTGTGGTGTTACACCATCAAGCCAAGTTTCAAGTTAAAATGTTTACAATAACTCCTAAAAAAACAATCACAAAGTCGAAAATCGAATCGTCGACTGTTTATGGGAATCAAGTCGTACATAAAAAATTGTGTTTCATATTATAGTTGTTTATGTTCTCTGTGGTGGTATTAACAAAAATCAATTTATATTTTTTAATAACAATTTAATTCAATTCTTCCATTTTCTTTTTTTTTAAGAAATGAATTTTACAAAAGAATATTTTGCTCAAAAATAAAAATTATTGGCATATCTTAAAAGTACATAAAAAACGAGCTATTGAAAAAATTAGTTTTATCTCCGGCAACTGGGACCCTAGATATGATATTTTATTGTCTTATGACCATTTATAAGTAAGCTAATAGACATAATGACTTGAACATTTTTTCGGTTTTAAAAAATATGAAATTTATGTTTGTTTATACCACCAAAAAGAAAATAAGAACAACTATAATCTGAAATGCATCAAAACTATAATTAGCTCTCTATTTTTAATATACCAACTATATTATAGCGCCTCTCCCCCCCACCTTCTTACTACAAAATTTTTATAATATAAAATAATATAATATAAAAAAACAATATAGAACCAACACAAACAAACGAACAAAAAAAATGTTAAATGGAAAGAGTTAAACAAGTAGGTATAATAGTTAAGTATTTATGATTAAATGTTAAAAATGATATTTAGTTTTGTAAGTGGGGACAAAACAATAAAAACAAATATTTCGTAAGTAAATGAAACGTCACTTTTACCACTTGTGTTAATATCAGTAAAGAAAGAAGTTGCAAACGACCGACATACATTTTTTTCTCTCATATTTAAAATCTCGGCGTTTCATGATATTCTAAACCTATTTTAATAAGAGAAATTTTTGAATTTTTTTTTACGATTGCTATACTTCCACTCCACTATGTGGATGTAGAAGTAATTAAACGCACTAGTTAAGTCATGATGATTGAAATACCGCGTGCAATAACTTGCTGTTCGCTGAGCGCTCAGAGCCTAGGGAAATATTGAAAAATCACCGAATAATAATTCAGAAAAAAGTGTTCATCAAAATAAGAAATAAAGAAATCGGTAAAGGTATTTACACAGAACTTCCATCTTTATTTGTGCATGGCGGGCACTCTAAAAAATTAATAATTACGAAATGGCATTGAAAATATTAATCGGAATATAGTTATCATTATTATTACAAAGAAAACCTGATAAGATTTGGTCAAAAAAATATACAGAGTGCTCATCCAACAGTAAAAGTTCAATACTAAATAACAGGTGCCACATATAGAAGGCTTGCGCAAATACCTTTATAAATGTCCACCATGACTGAATTATTTCTTGGGATGACCACCTTATACATTTTTCAGTAAAATTATAATAGGTGCATATGCCAAATATTATTGCCATCTGTCACATTTTCAATTCCATATTCACGTTGTGGAAAAATGTTGGTAAATAAATTTTCAATTTTTTTTTTCCTGAAATAGGTTTAGAATGTCATAGGCGAGCGATTCACCCCCATAAAAACAGCATGGACCGACTAAATTTTTTTAATAAAAGACTTCTACTTGAAACTTTTTGGGCATTGTAGAGCATATTTTTCTGACAATTTACGAATTTTTTGCATAATATTTTAGGCGGTCCTTCAATAGTTATAAACAAAAATGTTGTAAAGAAAAGAAAACTTAGTAAATCGCTCTGAAAACGTTTTCCATAATAAAAACCGACCAATATTAACACGTTTTGTCTCTTGGCTTTTTCTCGAAAAATGCACGGTTTCCGAGATATGGCCAATTTTTCAACAAAAAAACGCGAAAATAGGCGACATTTCGGATTTTTTTTCTCAATAATTTCTGAATGCACAGTAATTCTGCACACGCCAAAATAAACGGCAGTTCATCTACTACAGGTGTGATTTTTTGTGTGTGGAATTATGCTCATTAAGATTAATTAAAATTGAATTTAGAAAACTACCATTGAAAATCAAAACAATAACAACGACGACTTTAGTACTTCCAGTAAGAGTAAACATTAAAAACTATTTAAAAATTATATAGTGGAAAATGTGCGACAAACAATTGTAATTGTGTATCATTAAATCTGAAATGCTGTTCTGTATGTGCATGCACCGATGAATGTCAAAATGTGACACCAAACATTAATGAACAAACTTCCGCTTTAGATATTATTGAAGAAGAACACGAAGAAATTATTTAAACAAAATTTTTAAGTTCCTATAAATTTTTTATGACTTTGGAAATATGAAAAATCTTTTTATTAAAAATGTGGTTTATACAACATCGTTAGTTAAAAATATATAAAGCTAAAACGCCTTGTAACTTTATGAATTAAAAGAATGAATATTGTTAATTAAAAACCACTCAAACTTCATTCTATTGATGTATAATATAATTTTTACATTTCTTATTCAATTATATTATATTATTATTATGATCAATGTGCATATTTATAAATGAAAATGTGAAATCAATCAAAAATATAAAATATTTGGATTCGAGTAGGTCGCGTGCGCGTCATCTGCGCAGACGCGCGGCTTCTGCTTCCCTATCCCCCGGCCGCCATGTTATTTGCTTTGTTATTGTTTTGATTTCCAATGGTACTTTTCTAAATTCACTTTTAATTAATCTTAATGAGCATAATTCCACACACAAAAAATCACACCTGTAGTAGATGAACTGCCGTTTATTTTGGCATGTGTAGAATTACTGTGCATTCAGATATTATTGAGAAAAAAAATCCGAAAGGTCGACTATTTTCGCGTTTTTTTTTGAAAAATTGGCCATATCTCGAAAACCGTGCATTTTTCGAGAAAAAGCCAAGAGACAAAAAGTGTTTGCTTTGGTCGGTTTTTATTACAGAAAACGTTTTCCGAGCGATTTATTAAGTTTTCTTTTTCTTTACAACATTCTTGTTTATAACTATTGAAGGACCGCCTAAAAAATTATGCAAAAAATATGTAAATTGTCAGAAAAACATGCTCTACAATGCTGAAAAAGTTTCAAGTAGAAGTCTTTTATTAAAAAAATTTAGTCGGGAACTCGCATTTCTAAGCGTCTTTTTAGGGGTGAACCGCTCGCCTATCATGAAACGTGCAAATTTTAAATTAGAGCAAAAACGAAAGTTTCCTTCTATTCTATAGTAGTGGTAATTTTTTTCTTTTTTTGAAATAGGTTTAGAATGCCACGAAACGTGAAAATTTTAAATTTGAGCAAAGAAAAATTTTTTTCCATCTATTTTAGTGGTAAAAATGTTTCAATAATGTTGGTGAAAAAAATGTTAAATTTTTTTTTTCTGAAATAGGTTTAAAATGTCATGAAACGTGAAAATTTTAAATTTGAGCAAACAATTTTTTTTCCCATCTATTCTAGTGGTAAATTTTTTTCCAAAATGGTAAAAAATGTTGCAAATTTTTTTTTCCGGAATAGGTTTGGAATGTCATGAAACGTAGAAATATTAAATTTGAGCAAAAACGAAAGTTTCCTTCTATTCTATAGTAGTGGTAATTTTTTTCTTTTTTTGAAATAGGTTTAGAATGCCACGAAACGTGAAAATTTTAAATTTGAGCAAAGAAAAATTTTTTCCATCTATTTTAGTGGTAAAAAATGTTTCAATAATGTTGGTGAAAAAAAATGTTCAATTTTTTTTTTCTGAAATAGGTTTAAAATGTCATGAAACGTGAAAATTTTAAATTTGAGCAAACAATTTTTTTTCCCATCTATTCTAGTGGTAAATTTTTTTCCAAAATGGTAAAAAATGTTGCAAATTTTTTTTTCCGGAATAGGTTTGGAATGTCATGAAACGTAGAAATATTAAATTTGAGCAAAAACGAAAGTTTCCTTCTATTCTATAGTAGTGGTAATTTTTTTTGAAATAGGTTTAGAATGCCACGAAACGTGAACATTTTTAATTTGAGCAAAGAAATTTTTTTTCCATCTATTTTAGTGGTAAAAAATGTTTCAATAATGTTGGTGAAAAAAATTTTCATTTTTTTTTTCTGAAATAGGTTTAAAATGTCATGAAACGTGAAAATTTTAAATTTGAGCAAACAAATTTTTTTCCATCTATTCTAGTGGTAAATTTTTTTCCAAAATGATAAAAAATTGTTGCAAATTTTTTTTTCCGGAATAGGTTTGGAATGTCATGAAAATACAAAACTGACTAATGAGTTAACATGTGTCCAATGGACGCCGACATCACACAAACATGTGTGTGAATAAAAATTAATTATTACACGGAATATCCTTTAATTCCAAAAAATAACTATACAGCAACATTAACTCAATAATATGACATCATTTAATAATCAAATATATTCAAAATATCAAAGGATTAAAGAAATAAACGTGAAAATTCGTTAAAGAATAACGGTCTTAATTCACCAGCGTCGAAAACCCAAGTGAAGTAGCAGGGATATTTCAAATGATGCTTCTACCGCGTATGCGCACTTGTTGACTTCCCGTCGGCATTTCCGCGGGTAATTCAAATTTATTTAGCACGGGTGCTTAAACGAAAAAATTATTTTTTCGTTACATATGTCAGATGGACTTTTAATGGTTTGTTTACATGATTATTCTGATGAAAGTTTTTGTAAAGTTTACTCACAACCCTGATGTCAATTGCTCTGCCTTTGTTTGTGTATTTTTTTAGTAAATCATTAAAGTAAATTACATTCAATGATTCGTTTTATTTCCACTTAAGAAATTATAGCGTTTCAAACGGGTGCAAGTGTCATATATCTTTGTAATCGGAACTTTAACTGCTCTTTAATCGTTCGATTACAAATTTAAGTAATTATAAAATAAACAACTTGTTGTGCCAAAATGGCACAAAAGTGCCTATATTTTCTATATTTTCTATGTTAACTGCGGTAATATAATTTTTAATATATATGATGGTTCCGTCGTTTTGGTTGAATTGACCGTTATTGCTATATAAAATGTAATTTGGAATGTCAAAGTTCTGTAATTTTTCTGGGTGCCTTAAACAATGAATAACATTGACTTACGAAAAAAATTTATCGAAAATTTCTTGTTTAAAAAGTTGTTACATTGAAAAAAATTAATATTTCCTTCTGTTATAAGCAAAATTGTTTTAAACAATATCAGACCAGGTCACCGTCTGGTAACATGGATTTTCATAATCTGGTAGCGTCTCCTGAACTGATCCCAGTAAAAAACCGCGTCTGAAATGTATTAGAAACTCATGCGCTTATGCCGCTTGCTTTATAATCAGTCTATAAGTTTATGTTGTAATGGCTAACTAGTGTACTTTCCATATCACTTTGTGTGGCACATCCATTGTCAAATAATTTGACCTAAATGGGAATTTAAAAAAAATTATTTATTTATGTTTTATTTATTTGTTTATATTTTCAGGCACATGTACTAAACTATCCCGATCCTGCACTGAGATTTCTACAACAGAATCAGGAAGACTGGTTCTTCTTGGCGTCAGAATTATACCTGGGTGATATTGCAAAATTGGGAATATGGATCGATTGTGTTGGGGCCAGGCCAACATGGTAATATTCGCTAATATATACTATCAACAGCAAACTAATATGGCCATATCTGTGTCGTGTCTCCTATATACAGTGTGTCTTACCTCTCGCCTACACAACCACGAACCTTCCTCAGTTTTTTGATGAACTTAAAATTTTTGTCAGTCAACAAAATTGATTGTCTTTTTTGTGTAAAAAAAATTACTTCATCGATCATGGCCTACTGAGAGCGGTCAAGAAATTTGAACATTTTAAAAACATAGTAGACATCATTTAATAAAAAAATGTGATTAAGAGAAAATGTTCATAATTTCAAACTTACCTGAAATCACGAATCTTGTCACGTCATCATCTTTTAATTTACGAATCAAACCGACTCTATACTCCGTTCGCCCAAGAGATATAGAAGACCACTCCCCATTTTGCTTAGACCATTGAGGACAACAACCAGTTTCGCACGCTACAAATTTATAAAAGCGGCAAAATTAAAAAAATTACTGAATGGTATAATAGATTGTATATATTCTTTTATATTATTACAAGTGAGAACCAGCGAGGAGCAGTTGTTATTCAACAAATACGCTTTTTAGCATTACTGATTGTGTAAATTAAGTGTAAATAAATAAAACAAAAAGGCAACATTTTGTTTTATTTATTTACATATACATATACTTTTTACAATCACAAGGTTCGATTACTACTCATAAGAAGAACCGAGAAGAAACTTACGAGAGGTACCTATCTGTATAAATATCAACGAGAACTAAGTGCTAACGCTATAACAATAATGTATAAAAATAAATATTACATATATACATACACCGTTATTAATTAATAAACTTAACTTAAAGTTACCTATTTACAAGAGAAGCTTATTTAATGGAATGGAAAATTTAATAATTGTATTCTAAGTAATAAATAAAATCACACACAAAAAAAAATCACTAATTTTGTTGTTTAACATCACTTTTGATTTTCTCATCGATGTTGTCCAAAATTGCTCGTTGTCGGTGATGCGTTTTTGGCTCTTAAAGTCCATGTGTTTCATGATATTCATGAAGAATTTCGAAAACGCTCCGGTCACACATACACACCTAAATTGTGTATAATTAATATAGATAATAGTAATAAACTCAAATATAAACTGTAATAAATATAAACTAAGAATGCCTCGAGAGAAAGTACTTTGAGCATGCCTGTATAATACAAAATAGAAAATTACCTGCTGTCTTTGCAGTAAACTCGACGTTTTGTGTCTTAAGGTTGTCTGGGTTCTCTGCAGCAGAAACCTTAAAGATGTTCACAATATTTTCCTTCCCTTTAACCGAAAAATGTTTGCTTTTCCGGTGGAGAAATGGCTTGAGCTTGATTCATAATTAATTTGGCAAGAATGAATTTTTAACCTAAAAAAGAAAAAGTGGTTCTGACATTCAATATTAAAAATCGTTCTTATTGCGTACCTTGATATACACAAATATGCACCACAGTATTGAAAAACACTATTTTATTAGATGAATAGGAATAACAGCAAATAACAACAGTTATTTCTAAAAACCATTCATCAGATTTGAGGCTGAAAACGATTTGTCTCAGAGAACCAATACCTCATATACTAGCGGATGTAATATGGGTTTTAAAAATGTAACCAATAGACATGTTATATTCAAATTTAGCGCACATTTGTGGGGAGTGGCTTAGCTGAATCTCTTGGGCGAACGGAGTATAGTATAAACACCAAATCCCAAGTTTTTGTACTCTTACCAGCTTGTTTCATTTATTTTCCCCTATTCACCCCTATTTATCCTCCAACCCGTCAACGGAATCATCTCAAAATATAATTCATTTACATATGTCGTTTTAACACATATATGTACCAAATTTCGAGTAAAAATCTAAATTGTATCAACCATTTTACTAATGGGGTGGGGTGATGGGGGGGTTGAAAAATGTTATTAAAAAATCTGAGGACTTGGCTTCTAGTATGAACACCATATCCCAAGTTTTTGTACTCTTACCAACTTGCTTTATTTTCCCTATTCACTTCTATTTAACCCCCAACCTTTCAACGGAATAATCCCAAAATCTAATTTGTACCAGATATCATTGTAATATATACGTATACCAAATTTAAAGTGAATATCTCAATTGTATTTTATCAGCCCCTTTAATAATGGAGTGGGGATGGTGGGGGGACGGAAAATATTATAAAAACAATCATCGGCCTTGGTTTCTAGTATATACACCAAATCCCTAACTTTTGTACTCTTACCAGTTTGCTATACTTATTTTCCCCTGTTTACCCCTATTCAACCCCTGTCCCTTCAACGGAATCATCTCAAAATATAATCTAGTTCCAGATGTCGTTATAATACATACGTGTACCAAATTTCAAGGGAATATCTCAATTATATTTTATCAACCCCTTTAATGATGCATTACGGTTGGTGAGAGGTTGTAATATATTATAAAAAAATCTGAGGTCTCGGCTTCTAGTACATACACCGAATATGAAGTTGGTGTAATCTTACCAGCTTGCTTTACTTATTTTCCCCTATTCACCTCTATTTAGCCCCCAACCATTCAACGGATTAACGCCAAAATATAATTTTGTTCCAGATATCATTATAATATATACTTTACCAAATTTGAAGTGAATATCTCAATTTTATTTAATAAACCCGTTTAATAATGGAGTGGGGGTGGTGGGGGGATCTTTGAGTCCTTGGCTTCTAGTACATACACCAAATTTCAAGTTCCTGTACTCTTGCCAGCTTGCTTTACTTATTTCCCTATTTCCCCCTATTTACCCCCCCCCCCCAACCCTTCACAGGATATGTTAAAAAACAATCCGCTTCCAGATCTCGTTATAATACACAGGGTGTTTGGTGCATCGTGTGCCAAATTGAAATGGCCGACGGAAAGGGTTATTTGCTATCCTTTCAGGCCCCTTAACACTTCCCATGCCCTGCGGGATTTTTCATATCGACCTTCTATCTTTTTAATGAAAAAAAATCCCAAATTGTACATTTAAATTCAAATTATAAAAAAAGTATTAGGCGTAGACTTCGAATTTCAATTTTATTTTGATGTGTATTGTTGAAGGGTTCTTTTAAATCCAAAATTACTGGCATTAGTCATCTAGTTGTTTTTTTATTCACTCGCAAACTTTCAGAATAGGTAAAATTTAAATTTAAACTTAGACTTTAGACGGCTATAAAAAAAAAAACTCAGAGCAACCGGGATCTTCCAATTCCCTCAAAAATTCTCTAGTCTATCCTCTTGCTAGTGATGTGCCACATGTGATAAAAAAATTTTAATAACTTCGTGAATTCGCTAAATTAATGAATCGGGTCACATAAGGCTCATATTCAAAACTTCGAATCAAAAATTATATTTGCTTAAATTATGCATTTTGGTATAACAGGTAAAATCTGTTACCTCACTCCTGCGAAGTAAAATCTATCTTCTATCTCTTTCTGTTCATTGGTTTTCTTGAAATGGAGAAACAGTTACATTTTTATCATTTATTAAAAAAATTTAAAAATCTTGATCAAAGTGTCGGTCTCTGTTGCGAATGCAGGCCCCACATCTGCTTCGTATTTCGATAGTTGTTGTATGAAGTCGTATTTCCTCCCTAATTGTACCGAAAGCCGTTTCTATGTGTTGGACAAGAGGACAAGTTCCTCCCTAGTCACAACTTCCGTCGTGTACTCGAGCTCTTTGGCACGTCCCCAGACATAAAAATCCAACGGAGTTAGGTCTGGGAACGTGAAGACCATTGAATAGGGCCATCCCGCCCAATCCACGCATTTGGGAACACAGTCTAGATATTGTCTTACAATCAATCGCCAGTGCGCGGGACAGCCGTCATTTTGAAAAACTATAGGCGTATGCGTAGATTGGGCGGGATGGCCCTATTCAATGGTCTCCACGTTCCCCAGACCTAACTCCGTTGGATTTTATGTCCGAGGTCGTGCGAAAGAGCTCGTGTACGCGACGGAGGTTGCGACTAGGGAGGAAGTTGTCCTCTTGTCCAACGCATAGAAACGGCTTTCGGTACAATTAGGGAGGAAATACGACTTCATACAACAACTGTCGAAATACGAAGCAGATGTCGGGCCTGTATTCGCAACAGAGACCGACACTTTGAGCGAGATTTTTAAATTTTTTTAATAAATGATAAAAATATAATTGTTTCTTTATTTCAAGAAAACCAATGAACAGAAAGAGATAGAAGATAGATTTTACTTCGCAAGAGTGAGATAATAGGTTTTACCTATTTCCCATGCATAATTTAAGCAAAAATTATTTTTTATTCGGAATTTTGAATATTAGCCTTATGTGACCGGATTTATTAATTTAGCGAATTCACGAAGTTATTAAAAGATTTTTATGACATGTGGCACATCACTAGCAAGAGGATAGACTAGAGAATTTTTGAGGGAGTTGGAAGATCCCGGTTGCTCTGAGTTTTTTTTATAGCCATGTAAAGTCTAAGTTTAAATTTAAATTCTACCTATTCCGAAAGTTTGCGAGTGAGTAAAAAAACAACTAGATGACTAATGCCAGTAATTTTGGATTTAAAAGAACCCTTCAATAATACACATCAAAATAAAAATGAAATTCGCAGTCTACGCCTAATACTTTTTTTATAATTTGAATTTAAATGTAGAATTTGGGATTTTTTTCATTAAAAAGATAAAACACACCCTCTATATGTGTACAACGTTTCAAGACAATATCTTTAACCGTTCTGGAGAAAACGTGCGGACAAAAGAAAGTTACAGACAGACTATGACAGACAGACCGACAGACAGACAGAAAATATTTTTTCGCTCAAATTTAAAATCTCGACGTTTCATGACATTCTAAACCTATTTCAAGGAAAAAAAAAATGAAATTTTTTTACGATTACCTACTAATTAGTAAAGTAATTGACACTGAAGTCACCACCTAGGATCATGAGATTTTGTCTAAGTTCTCACCCAAGAGAATATATATATATATATATTCTACAGGGTGGACCATTAATAACAGGCCATAGTGCAGGGGTAGATTCTTTGGGCTAGAAAAATATGAGGATATAACCAAATATGCTTTAGTAAAATGTTGCTGTGGAAAAAGATACAGGGTGTAAAAATTCTAATTATTTTTTCATTTTTTTTCTTCGCCAAATTTGCTAGAGGAACTTTTTTTATTCCAAGCAACAATAATTTATGGATTACATCACGTTAGATCATAGAGTGCGCCGCAGGACCTGTATCTGATGATGAATTTTTTTCATATTGTTTTTTGAACGAAACGTTGTGGTACTTCTGACCAGAAAATCTGATGAGGGCGTCATTTGCACGTATAAAAGGTACACTTGGTAAAACTTGATAACTCCAACTGTTTTCGAGGAAATTGCCGTTAAACATTTGAATAATTTTTTGAGAGACAAATTCAAATTTAATGAAACAAAGTGTATTTATTGAAAAAAGTACAAAACGTAAGGTAAAACAAAATCGTAATAACAGCGTAAACTCGTTCTCACTTTCTTATGAACTAATGGAGTATTTTCATGGTATTGAGATAAATATATAAATCAAAAGATTGTGTAAAATAAGGATCTAATATTATTAGAAGACCAAAAGATGACATAAAGGATGACTTAATGATATTAGTATTTATTGTATAAACTTCCCCCCCATGCAAAAACCCCATTGCTGCAACTTAAAGTAAAAGTAAATTTTCTATGTGGTCTCCATCTACTTCTATGCCTTTTCTAATTCTGTTCATAAAATATTTTCTTATATTGAAAAATACAGAGGACGGAGGTCCTCTAATAAAATTGGCTGCGTTTTGTATTTTGTCCCACAGTTCTTCTCTTGAATTGATAGTATTTGCATAGACTAAGGACTTCCTATGTCTTGCATAACCCACATTCTGTTCCGTATGTCTAGCATGAAAGCATGTAATATATCAGCAAGAGTATTTTGAAGAGAAAACAGATAAGAGTCCATTTAAATTTAGAGGAAGGACAAATGGTCCCAATAACTGTTCGCCGATATACCACTCCAAACGTTAATCTTAAATTCGTGCTGAAAATGCGTTTCTTTAACGGCATGAGGATTTTCTATTCCCCAGTAATGGGTATTTCTCCTGTTAAAAACGCCTCGGCGAGTAAAAGTTGCTTCGTCGGTAAATAAAATGTTCTTAACAAAATTTCGATCCCTCTTATGTTTATTTAGAGCAAATTGACAAAATTGTAGCCTTTGTGGAAGATCCCTTCGAAGTAAGTTTTGTACAGGAGTGAAATGATATGGGTAGAAGCGTTCTTTGCGTAAGACTAGAACAAATTGTTTACTCACCCTTGTTGCCACTGATAAACGACTTGAGCTGACTTGAAGATCTTCATCCACACGAACTAAAATTTCTTGATCTGGAGTAATTCGTTTCGGTCGTCCTACATCATTTCATGGCGAAATAAACCCGTTTTTCCCAACGACAAAACAGATCTTTGAAAATCTTATGGTCTGCCTGTATTCTACGTGGATATTGAAATGAGCATCTCCTCGCTGCAGCACGTCTGCTAAATTTTTTTTGTTCATAAACACATATCATATCCCTCATTTCCCTATTTGAAAACTTATTATGTCGGGGCATATTAAATAAAGAAGTTAAAGAAATTAGCTCGAGGAACACAAGAACAAAATAAAATGATTAAATGACGTACATGGCAGAACTAAAACGTAACCAAAGCACACTTTTCAATAAATACACTTCGTTTCATTTAATTCGAATTTGTCTATAAAAATTATTGAAATGTTTAACGGCAATTTCCTGGAGTTATCAAGTTCTACCAAGTATACCTTTTATACTTACTTGGAAATGACACCCTCATCAGATTTTCTGGTCAGAAGCACCACAACGTTTCATCAAAAATAATATGAATTAAAGTTCATCATCAGATACAGGTCCTGCGGACTCTATGATCTAACGTGATGTAATACATAAATTATTGCTTCCTAGGATAAGAAAAGTCCCTCTAGCAAATTTGGCGAAGATCAGTCGAGCGGCTGTTGAGTTATTGCAAAAAGACGAAAACATAATTTGAATTTTAACAACCTGTATTTTGGCCCATAGTAGCTTTTCTAAAGTGACGTAGGTTTGGCGGCTCTGGGATCTTACTCTATAGCGCAATATATTTATTAATAACAATTTTTTTCCAGCTGCTACACACAAAGTTCACTGTCATTAAAAACAGCGTACATTGTTTTATAAATTGAAATACTTTCAGGTATTGCGACAAAATAGAAATATTTGATATGCAAAGGAAAATGTATTGGGTATGTGATATGAATAAATGGTTTGGAGTGATTCCGGATGACAATCCAACGTATGAAGTAATTCCAAGTACTCCAGCCAGGATGACGAGAATGCGATATTTTATGTCAAATATTCAACACCATATGTGGAATGTGATAACGTAAGAATAGCATACTTCCAAAGATTTATTCAACGCGTATTAGATTTAACATAATGTCCATGGAGCATTTTCCTGTCCCATCGTGTGTTTGATTAATAGTAATAGTTGAACCCAAAGTAAGAAAATTACTTTCCAGTTAAACTCGCTCTAATTCAAAAACAGAGCAATCAATTGGTTTAAAATGTTTGCATTGTTATCGCAATGTATTTACTAACAATATGTGTTAACGTGAAGATCAAATTATAATAAAGTGTAAAAAATATGATTCTCTAAGGTGTGTCAAGAAAACATTAAAACTTGCAGGGATAAATGTAGCAAGCGGGAGACTTTTTATATTTCGAAATAGTATATTGAAAAGAAGTAAAAATGAAAGTGGGCGGCAAGTTATTTATTTGATTGTTTTTAGAATTAGCAGTTTTCGAGAAATCGAGTGTAGTCCATTCAATGAACGCCCAAAAGGGGGTTGTAGAGGACATGGTCAGGAACATAATCTTTGACATTAGGGCTGTACTTGGAGTAGTTAGGAGGTAATCATACTAAAAGTACCTGAATCTACTAGGTAGGTGGGATGCAGGGAGCATATACCGGGTGAGTCACGAATTGCGCTCGCCCCGATATCTCCTAAAATATTTGGAATAGAAAATTGAAATTTGGAGGCCTTATTACACGACTAAAATGCCATATTTTCAATAAAAAATCAAGTTTGGTGCACATCCGGTTTGACCGGAAATGCCCACAACTTTCGATTTTTAAATGTAACACCCTATATATTTTTACATTTTTGGAATCTAGAGGAAATTTTGAATACAATACATCCATTTTGGTCACTTTTTGATAAACATTAAAAATTTTATTAAAAAATCTATTTCTGAATCCAGAGTGCTGTGGTATATTTTAGTTTGTGTGCTACGGTACTATAAAAATAAAAAGAGCAATATGATTGCATTACTTAATTCTCTAGAGGCGTTTAAAATTTTTAAATGTGATTTTTACCCACTAACTCGGTTTTTTAAATGGGAATTTAATCGTTCACCAACATTTTTAAATACCTCATTTTCATACGAATCTAATGATAGAAAAATTTTGAAAATCCGCTAAGAAATATTTGAGATTTCAGCCAAAATACAATGCAACCGAGCTTTTAGAAACATGCGGCTAATAGATTAGTGGGCTTTGGAAACTAAAATGACACATTTCTGTGTAAATCTGGTAACCTAATAACATTGGAAAAATCATAGTAGCCATTGAATGTAATAAAACAATATCAGCTGTCAGACAGACTCGTGTAGTTATAGGCAATCTTGAGCTATCAAACATTTAATAATTGTGAGCGCAAAGAACGTTACAATTAAGTTTAGCATAGGTATGTGGAGGTAAACACAATTACATCCACAAGGACATTTGCAATAGAATGCGACATCAGTTTGGTTTTCAGAGTTTTATTTAAATGAACATAAATATCGGGCCTATAAATAAATAAAAATCAATTCCGTTTGAACAATTAAACTTAAACTAGGTAACAGTAGGTATCTTTAAAATAATTAATATAATTAAACCATAAATTGACATTTATAGATATTGTTCAAAATGTCCACCATTTTTTTCTATACACAATTAGGCTCTGCGTACAGTTGCTTGAATGGCTCTACGCAATTCAGCTGACGTTATTTCATTAAGAGCCCGTACAACTTTATTTTGCAGCTCTTCACGGGTATTTGAAGAAGTTTTATTAACTTTATTTTTGAGAGTGCCCCATAAATAATAGTTGAGGGGTGTTAAGTCTGGTGACCTAGGAGGCCACCTGATATGACCTTGATTTGCGATAAGGCGTTCACCATGCAAGTTGTTTAAATATTCCATCACTCTTCTGGAATTATGTGGAGGAGCACCATCTTGTTGGAAAAACAGATTTTGTAAATAGGCAAGAGGAAGTAAGTCAAGAAATTCTGCTGTCTGGTTTTGTAAAAAGAATAAATATCGTTCGCCAGTAAGTGTTCCATAAAAAAATATGGGTCCAATTATTCGATCTCCAAGTACTCCAAGCCAACAGTTAAACCCAAATCTTTCCTGAATATTCCTCGCCCTACCAACCTCGGATTTTCTTGAGCCCAGTACCTAGTATTATTTCTGTTAAACATACCTTGGTTCGTAAATCTACTTTCATCTGAATGTAAAATATGAAAAGGAAAACCTGGGTTTTGTTGTATTGCATTTAAGAACCAGTTGCAATATACTAGCCTCCTGTCGTTATCATCTCCATAAAGACGTTGGCGTATTTGGTATTTTTAAGACCGAAACTTATGTTTCTTTAAAATTCTGCAAACCGTAGACTGACTAATGTCGCATTCCATTGACAATTCCCTTGTTGATGTTGTTGGGTGTACCATCACAAATCCTAATACATCAATTTCTTTGTCCTTACTTACAATAAATGTTTGATGGTCATCTTGTTGATTGAGTTCGTTTCTTAATTCTTGTTCCATTCTGGCAAACAAGTGTCTGCTTGGATGACGTCTGTTGGGATATCGTTGCTGATACAGTTCTGCAGCTGCAGTTGAATTTTTGAGACGCTCTCCATATATCAGTAACATATCGACCTTTTCATTTCTACTAAAATTATTCATTTTCTTTAATTTTTACTCAAAGAGATTTCAGCAACGCCTTATTTTGTATCTGTCTGACAGCTGATATTGTTTTATTACATTCAATGGCTACTATGATTTTTCCAATGTTATTAGGTTACCAGATTTACACAGAAATGTGCCATTTTAGTTTCCAAAGCCCACTAATCTATTATCTATTAGCCGCATGTTTCTAAAAGCTTGGTTGCATTGTATTTTGGATGAAATCTCAAATATTTCTGAGCGGATTTTCAAAATGTTGGTATCATTAGATTCGTATGAAAATGAGGTATTCAAAAATGTTGGTGAACGATTAAATTCCCATTTAAAAAACCCAGTTAGTGGGTAAAAATCACATTTAAAAATTTTAAACGCCTGTAGAGAATTAAGTAATGCAATCATATTGCTCTTTTTATTTTTATAGTAACGTAGCATACAAACTAAAAACAAAAAGTGACCAAAATGTATTGTATTCAAAATTTCCTCTAGATTCCAAAAATGTAAAAATATATAGGGTGTTCCATTTAAAAATCGAAAGTTGTGGGCATTTCCGGTCAAACCGGATGTGCACTTGATTTTTTATTGAAAAGATGGCATTTTAGTCGTGTAATAAGGCCTCCAAATTTCAATTTTCTATTCCAAATATTTTAGGCAATATCGGGCCGAGCGGAATTCGTGACTCACCCGGTATAGTCTACATGTATGGGTCCAAGGAGATAACATGTTATGTTTTAGCAAATATGTTTCTGAGTATTTTTTCTGAGTCAGACCTCCCCCTCTGTGAGTGTCAACATTTTTTTCTCAATATAACCTCCTCAAACCACCCCCAAAAACCCCAAAACATTCAAATACTAAGTAAGTAAGTATTTATTGATGTATTATACAAATGTATTTACACAAGTCAAAATATATCTCAGTCACAAACAATAAATATAAATGTAATAAATAAAATATAGATAACAAACAAACATAATTTAAAGAACAAGAAAACGTATACTTATGTTACTTACATAAAGAAGAAAAATCTGCATAAAAAAACTCGCTTAGTGAAAAGAAAGCATTCTCGATTATAAATGATTTCACAACAGTTTTAAAAAGTTTACAATTCAGTTCCCTGAATATTATGTGGCAATGCATTAAAGAATTTTATTCCATGGTACGCTGTACCATTGCATGTTTTTGATAAGCGTAGAAAATCAAAATGTAGATTTCCATTATTTCGAGTGGGATAAGAATGTAGCTGAATGCGTGATAAATATTTTGATTCATGCTCTTTTATATATAGGAGGCACTGTAAAATATAAATACTATAGAGAGTAGGGATCTTCAATTTTTTAAAATATTCCTTGCACTCCTTTCTGTAACTCTACCCCGCGATCACCTGTACTGCTTTTCATTGCACTGCAAATTCAGTTGTAGCATGTGAAGAGTGACCCCAGGCCAGAATTGCATAGATAAGTACAGAGTGAATTAGACCAAAATATGCTGCTAATAAAGTTTTCTCGCAAGATTCCGTAATAAGTACATATTTTTGGACGTTTTACCACAAATGGCATCCACGTGTTTTGCCCAGGTTAATTTACTATCTAGATGGACGCCTAGAAACTTAACATAGTCCGTTGTTATAATTGTATCTAAAGTGTGTTGTTTTAAACTAAAAATCATCAATTCAGTTTTATTTTCATTTAGCATTAATCTATTTGCTAGGAACCAGTCTTGAATAGTTGACTGAGTATCGCGCACACTAGAAATCAATGAGTTGATATTTGTATTGTTATATATTAATGTTGTGTCATCTGCAAAAAGAACAGATCTTGCTGGGATAGTGTTATATGGCAGGTCATTAATAAAAATCAGGAAAAGGGTTGGGCACAAGACGGAGCCTTGGGGGACCCAAAATTTTACACGTGTTAGTTTGGAATTCATGTTGCTATAGTTAACATACTGAAGTCTGCCTTCTAGATAAGATGATAGCAGTTTCTGACTGGTGATTGAAAATTTGTAGAAACCTAACTTTCTTATTAATATGTCATGAGAGACGCAGTCGAACGCCTTACTTAGGTCTAAAAACTGAGCATACAAAAATTCACTTTGTTCGAAACCCCTATTTAACATGTCAGTTAGTGTGTTTATAGCTACCGTAGTGGACCTTTTTGCTCTGAACCCAAACTGATGGTTATTAAACAAATTGTAGTTCTCAAAATAAAATGTTATTTGCAGTTTTAATACGGTCTCAAAAATGTTTGCGGAAAAAGGTATTATGGAGATAGGCCTATAGTTTGTAGGATCATCAACATTGCCTTTTTTATAAACTGGAATAACATTTGAAATTTTGGGAAATGTGTTGTTTCTTAAACATTCATTTATAAGTTTAGTTAAAGGAATAAGTACAGCGTGTTTAATAGAATTAAGTATTTTAAGGTTTATGTCATGGGCGTCTTTGCTGTTGGTTTTTTTTAAATTGTTAAATATGTCCAGTATTTGTATGTAAGACACTTCAGAAAAACTAAATTCAGTATTATGTTCAGCAATATTAGTGTTGAGTAAATAAGTTTTAAAGTTGTTATTCGAAGGTGGTAACTTATTTATTGTGTTTTCGGCAACCGTTCCAAAGTAATTATTCATATTCTCAGAATTAATACCAGAAGAGTCTGAACGTATGTTACTGGTTCTCGATTTCTTATTGTTAATGACATTCCCCATTACTTTGCCTCGATTGTGACTTTGAAAAATGTAATTGTCACGAGCATTAATTTTGGCTTGCCTTATTTTAAATTTATATTTTGCTTTTTTCGTGTTTAATAGGGATTTTAAATCAGGCATTGGATTCATTTTATAGAGATCTTGCAAAAAATATAATGACTCTCTCATTTGTTTTAAGTTGTCAGTGGACCAATTAACTTTCGTTCTCTTATTACCTGATACAATTTTTGATTTTTCGGGCATGGTAATTTCAATTCCACTATTGATTATGTTTAAGAAATGCTCAAATTTATACTCGGGGTCAATGGACGGGTTATTTACAAAACTCCAATCTACATATTGTAAACAGTTATTTAATTGAAAAAGGCCGATTTCAGTAACAGGCCTAAAGTTAATTCTTTTGCTTGAGCTTGGTGGTTTAGAATTTTGAATAATTAAACTAATACTGATATGGTCAGATAGCGTGGATTCAAGGTCACAGCTTTGCAGACACTTTCTTAAAAATTTACAAATATACTGTCAAGACAATTTCCATCTCGTGTTGGACATTTGTTTAAATCGTAAAATCCAAAAGATGCAAATAAATTAAGGAGCAGTGTAACTAACCTTTTTATCTGGGTTATGAAAATGTACGTTAAAGTCTCCAGTTACGATGATTTTTTTGTTTTTCTGTGTGACTACATCTAGGGCACACAAAAGTTGCTCCAAAAATATGGATGATCTCTATAAATACCGATTATTATGCCAAAGAGGATACAAGAATGACACAGTTAGCAAGTAATGATCGAATTATCCTTTTTAACTTCGCACAGTGTGATATTAATAAGTTGTCATTTTCAAAACTCTAGCACCCGCTCAATTTTTGATCAAATTGGATGAAATTAGACGCAAAATGTTCAAAAAAGCTGGTACTTTATGAAGTAACTGTTGGTTTTACAATTAAGGTATTATATGCCAATTGACAGCTGCTAAAATTCCGGGAAAATTAAAAGATGTTAAAATCTTTAAAATGGCCAATATCTTCAACTTGGACCACTTTAGACCAAAATGATTGGACCGCTTTTGACTAAAATAAATATTGAATTCATAATCAGCGACCCGAAAAACATTCATTTAAGTCGCAAAAATCCGTTAAACCAAAGCTTATACTAAACAAGTTTTTTTAAATTTTAAATTTCTTAAATTTCGCGGGGTTTTGGCAGCTGTCAATTGTGATATAAAAGCTTAATAATTGTGAAATTAGCTGTTAGTCATAAAGTACTAGCTGTCTCGAACATTTTGCGCCTAATTTCATCAAAGATCAAAAATTGAGCTGCAGCGCTATTCTTGACTGCATGCATTTTTTAAGTTTACTCGCATTTCACTAAAATTCGAATAGAAATTCATCCTAGACATTCTTGACCGTTCGCAAAGTATTCGAGTGCTCGGATTAAACAACGAGCGGTTTTTGGCAGTCGGTAAATATGCGAATGATGATACATAACCTAATATTTTATTTGATATGTTTTTAAAGTCTTCAAATTCGTTAAGATAAATTAAGAATATTTATTGTATTGTTATATTTGTTGATAATAGACGATCTGCAGTATATTGCGAACATTGAAAATCTACAAAATGAAGAAAATCCCATACAGAAGTACAACAAGTTTAATCATGTAGATCAGTTTTCAATGAAAAAGAGTTCATAGGTACAAATATTTAGAATGTCTAAGGTATTATGTAGATTTCTCATTGAAACTGTAGAACCATTTATGAGACCACAGAAAAGAGCTAAAGATTTGAGCATAACCACAACAGTAAGGTTTTACTATGAATTTGTAGCAATCAGGTGGTTTTTTTAATTTAATAGTAAGTTGCCACATACACTGACCATCCTTTTGCGTAATTTCATTAGGACATTTCTCAGAAGTGAGTTTTGGAAGTTACTTTATGAATTCTAGAATTATCCGCTTTTAATAATTGTTAATAAATTAAACACTGCTTTTAGATGAATCAATCAATATATTATAAATACTCTACATATGTTTCGGCTTATTAGGCCTTTATCAAGAGTATTACATAGTGAATACTAAAGTTTCTGACGTGCTTATTCAATTTATACCTAAAAGTATTTATGTTTTAATCTATTTATGACTTAAGCTACTTAATATTTAATTTAACATCTTCAATTATTTGAATGTTTGGAGTGGACCTAAGCTGATTATATAAATCAAAGGATATTTCTTAACAATTGGTTTATTATAGGGGTGTTTAGGAAATTCTGCTGGTCATTTGTGGTGCAAGGGTTGTACTTGAAAGATTTTTTGATTTCTAGTTGTTCTAGCAGATCTAAACGTTTACCTTTTCTTTCTGAATGAAGTAAATTTATGTTATCAGTATCTATGAAATGGTTGTTTTCAATACAGTGTGTTGACATTCCTGTATTTTTATTGTTATTTAAGATTGATTTTTTGTGTTCTTTTACCCGGTTGACAACGCTTCTACCACTCTGACCGATATAGACAGCATCGCAATCCTTACAATTAATTTTATATACACCTGATTTATCAATTTTATTTAGTTTTTCTTTGTTATTAACCAAAATGTTTCCTATATTTGTTTTGTTCACACTTATTGTAGAGATACCCAAATTATTCAATTTTTTAGAAATCTTGTTACTAAATTTCGGAACATAATTAATAAAACTATATTTTGTGGGTTTGTTAGGCACAGTGAAAAATTCTTTTTGAAGCATTTTGCGTTGTTTGTTTTTGACCATGTTATCTATTAGTGACTCGTTGTATCCGTTATTTCTTGCAAATTCCAGTCTGAAATTGTATCCAACTTAAAGAAATGTAATACTGTTATTCAAAGTAATGACGCGTATAAATTGAAAGTTATGAACCCTTCGGCCCCCATTCTCTATGGTCTTCCAAAAATTCACAAAGTCGATAACCCTATACGCCCCATAGTGTCTTACATCAATGCTCCATCTTATAAATTATGTAAAAAACTAAATTATATTTTACCAAAATTAATAAATTTTAAATCTAAATATTCCATAAAAAATTCTTTTGAATTTATTGAAAATACAAAAAATTTAATAATACCAAATAACGCAAAATTATTCTCCTTTGACGTTAAAAGTCTGTTCACCTCAGTTCCGCTCACAGAACTAAAATTAATATTAAATAATTTAATAGATAATTTACAAATTAGCGAAACCGAAAAAACAGAGTTAAAAAATCTTTCGAGAGTTTGTATTGAACAAAACTATTTTCAGTTTAATGGTGAATTCTTTAGACAAAAAGACGGGCTACCAATGGGTTCACCAATTTCTCCTTTGTTAGCTGAAATATTTATGTCAAACCTAGAAAATTTAATTTTTAATAGCAATAACAGTTTAAATACACATGTGTTTTATTGGACTCGATATGTAGACGATATTTTTTGTATATGGACCGGTACAGAAAGAAACCTAAGTAATTACCTTAATTTCTTAAATTCTTTTAATAGTAAAATTCAGTTTACAATGGAATCGGAGCAAAATAGTCAATTAAACTTTCTAGATATGAATATCAAAAAACATAACAATCAGTTGAAATTTAGCATCTACCGCAAACCTACCACTACAGATACAGTAATACATTATAATTCGCAGCAATCATGGCAAATTAAGATTTCACCCTTTCATAGTCTAATACATAGACTGACGAATTTTCCTTTAGATCAAAGTGATTTTGATAGAGAATTAAATATAATTAAACAAATTGCAAGAAATAACGGATACAACGAGTCACTAATAGATAACATGGTCAAAAACAAACAACGCAAAATGCTTCAAAAATAATTTTTCACTGTGCCTAACAAACCCACAAAATATAGTTTTATTAATTATGTTCCGAACTTTAGTAACAAGATTTCTAAAAAATTGAATAATTTGGGTATCTCTACAATAAGTGTGAACAAAACAAATATAGGAAACATTTTGGTTAATAACAAAGAAAAACTAAATAAAATTGATAAATCAGGTGTATATAAAATTAATTGTAAGGATTGCGATGCTGTCTATATCGGTCAGAGTGGTAGAAGCGTTGTCAACCGGGTAAAAGAACACAAAAAATCAATCTTAAATAACAATAAAAATACAGGAATGTCAACACACTGTATTGAAAACAACCATTTCATAGATACTGATAACATAAATTTACTTCATTCAGAAAGAAAAGGTAAACGTTTAGATCTGCTAGAACAACTAGAAATCAAAAAATCTTTCAAGTACAACCCTTGCACCACAAATGACCAGCAGAATTTCCTAAACACCCCTATAATAAACCAATTATTAAGAAATATCCTTTGATTTATATAATCAGCTTAGGTCCACTCCAAACATTCAAATAATTGAAGATGTTAAATTAAATATTAAGTAGCTTAAGTCATAAATAGATTAAAACATAAATACTTTTAGGTATAAATTGAATAAGCACGTCAGAAACTTTAGTATTCACTATGTAATACTCTTGATAAAGGCCTAATAAGCCGAAACATATGTAGAGTATTTATAATATATTGATTGATTCATCTAAAAGCAGTGTTTAATTTATTAACAATTATTTTCAAGATGTTTCACAAGGAACCTACCACAAGTTCAGTTCAGTGTATTATCCGCTTTTGTTCAGTAGACGCATTGCGATTTCGGCGTGGAGTCTCCTTCACATAATAAGGTCTGAAATAATAGAAAAGAATCTCTTTTCTTCAATACAAACAATTTGTCGTAGCTATATGGACTACGTTCCCAATAAGCCATTTCCTTAGGGAAAAAAATCTCTATTCTTTTATTTCTTTCTCTTTAAAAGGATAAAATCAACTACAAATTACATCAGTGAAGATACGTCATCTGTCATTTCAAACGCAGTGAAGTTAGTAATTTTTCGAAAATTGCCATGATGCCAAGTGCATTTTAACGAGTGATTGCTATCGTTCGTGTTCATAAACGAAATGCAGTCAAGAATACCGTATATAGAAAGTGTTCGTATCAATACGTATACGTGCACTGCGAAGGATGTCAAGAATAGCGCTGCTGAGGCTAGAATTTAGAAAATGACAACTCATAAATTGCACATACTGTGCGTCGCCAGTACTGCCAATTGCATGGAGAAAAAATGTTAGCATACATCGAATATCGATAGCCAAGATACCAAGTCCCAAAGTGTTATACTTTTTTCCAGACTTGAATATTTCCTGGGGCGGCTAGCGCGAGGGAGGTGACTCACATAAGATAAAATTCTCAGAAAAATATTTGCTAAAATATAACTGCAATGCCAACATGTTATATCCCAGGCCCCATTATGTAGCTATCTCCTGGACTGGTAGAAGGCCACTTTTTTTGGTTCTTCGCTCATATCTCGAAAACAATGCATCGTAGCTAAAAGATTACTGTACTCAAAATAAAAGCTGACCAAATTCCCTGTAGGAATAGTATCATTCATTTTTTTTTTATTTCCAATAGCTTCCGCTAGCGAAAATCGCAAATTTTCGAAAAAAGCTTTTCGACAAACTTTGACTACTAGAGCATCAGCCCTTAGTTTTACAGTAAAGCCTTCACAGTAGAAGTAGTGGAGCGCTGATTTTCCTTTAAAATGAGTTTTCATTTGTTATTTTATCTTCAAATGATCAGAAGTTATAGCAATTTGAAATATTCAGGCAAATTTCTAAATTCCAAAAGAAGACAGTATATTGCACTTTCTTTATTTAGTTTTGAAATAAAATTTCTTTATGTTCAAGGACCTGTTCAACGAATTTCCACTTGAAGGGGCGCGTGAAAAAATTTGTACCCTCGATGCATATATAATGGAAGTATCCGAATATACTTCTTTTTTCTGAAAAACACATATGTAACATGCAGGCGAACATGAAGAAAGTATAAGAATGCCTTAAAAATTACACTTAAAAAAAATATTTTGTTGATTTCTTTTTTTGGGAACGCTTACTTCTTGTCCATCTTTATCGTTCACTTTGTTATTTTCTGTATTCCCGGCCCCTAAAAAGCGAATATGTTGGTTGAATGGCCTTTAATGCAATATTAGATCAATTTAAAATCAATATTTAACCTTATATTGCCACAAGGTTTTAAGCACATTGCAGCACTTTCTTAAAATCGTATTTCTTAATAAATAAAAAAATATTCAGCTGCTTATTACTGTCGGCACTGAAGTCTAATATCTCAAATTTATTTTAGCATGTTTACTTGAAATACATTCTATTACACCAACATTCTATGGTACTTTATATTTGCTGTCCTGAAGAATTTTCTATTTCTATCTTCACGAAATTTAGTTTTAATAAATAGTATTTATTACCCAATTACCTTTTCCTGAGGTTTCTCGGTGTAAATGCATAATAAACAACTTTTATACAAAGATGTAACCCTTAACCTTCCATTAGTCTGGTGGGGTCTGAGAGGCCCAGTGGTTTAGTTAAGTGATTGTATCTTAGAAGTGGTGAGAGATGCATATCCCTTCCAATCAGTAGCTGCATATCTAGACTTAATATAAATTTATTTAGTGTTGGTTTAGCATTTGATTGAATACGAGTGCAGTTTTATCCAGATTAATACGCCAGACCCCAGCAGACTAAACCCGTATAGTCACGCTTCCACCATATTGGTGGGTAAGTATTACAAATAACAAATATAAATTACTTGAATGGGTAATTATTTTTTATATTATAGTTGTATATAAACAATGGGTGATTTTGAAAGAAAGCAGGACCAGCTTCTGGAACTGTGGAAGGAATGCGAATCTGATCCTGAGTTAGTGGATGATGATAGTAATTCAGAAGACAATGATGTAACATATAGTGACCAAAATACTGACACTGGACAGGAAATATCTGACGCTGATGAAAATTATGTTGATGACTTTGAAGATCTGGATGCCTTTACATACACTGGAAAAGATAAAATAAGCAAATGGTCTAAAATAGCTCCGAGTACTCGATTTAATGTCCGAACACGAGCCGAAAATATTATTTCTCATTTGCCAGGTGTGCGTGCACCATATAAGATGTATAAAACACAGTGTATTTTTATGCAATGAATGTGCGAATAAATGGGAGACAATAATTTATGTGCATTTGATATTACTTAAGTAAATTTTCTGTTTTTTCTCATTTATGTCAAATATATTTTTATTTTGTTATCTCTGAGGCAAATATACCTATTAATATTTTTATTACTATTAAATGTTATTTTTTAACACATGCCCATTATATTATCTAATCAGAAGTCACTTTCTAATATTTTACATGGGGTAAAGGCATGGGGTCCTCTAGACCCCACCAGACCAATATACAGCGGTAGAGAAAGCAGACTAATGGAAGGTTAAATAAAGAGAAAGTGCAATGTATAGTAGAAGAGCTACCGGTCGGTTCGAATAACGTGCTTAGCACAAGGCTAAAAATGTAAACTATTTTAAGAATATGTGTTAAGAACCAGGCGATTTTGGAGGTTGCAAGTCACCGCCAGGCGAGCGCTTACAACCGCCAAAATCGCCTGGCTCTTAATACACATTCTTAAAATAGTTTACAGAATATTCCCTCAAAATTACAGCCTTGTAGAAGCATGTTAAGAATTGCCATCCCCATGACTACTTTACCATCACCTGCCACGTACTTGCAACCCTTCAAATCGCCTGCCATTGTGTTTTTTCATTTATACATATTAGGCGAGTCTGCCTGGGATTTTTCCCAAAAATTTTCTATACCATTTGAGATAGCCACGGATTCTTATAGGAAAAATTCCACTGAACAAGATTTTCTTATAAAAAATGTTGCTAAACCGCAAGGTTCATGGTCAAATAATTGTTTAAACAATTTTTTTTCGTTTTTATTTAATAAAATGAAAACGGTTTGACGGATCCGAAAAAGTCTTGATTCAATCGAAGGATATTTTTAATGCGCGTCGTTTGGCGCTAAAAATTTGCTAGAAAGTAAAGTCATTCATTATCATTAAAAATACTTGGTTACATGATAAAAAGCAAATTTGACGAAAAAAAAAAAAATTCCCACACCGAGGATCGAACACCCGCCACCCCATTGCTCGTCAAAACTTACTATAGTCCCTTCAAATTAGGAAAATTGAGGGAAATATTTCCTACAGCTAAGCCACCCATATAGAAAGTTGTCTTGGAGTTGTGTTAACATATTTTTCACCAAGCGCATGAAAAAAAAAGGGTTGTTTTTTAGATATAAGTAGATACATATACAGGGTGTCTCGCTTAAATGTGGAACAAGCTTATAACTCCTTTGTTTACTGACCGACGTGAACTTTTTTTTTTAGTAATATAGTGCTACATAAACTCTATTGTTGAATAACACAAATGATTTCTGCAACGCAAAACGTGGCCTACTGCGAGATATTTTCAAGGTCAAAAATCGGTCATTCATATTAGCGATTTTTTTTTTCAAAAAACTGATTGCATATTCTTTTTCACCATCCCTCTTAACTATGTTCTTCAAAGTTTCATATAAATCGATTGTTGCTTTTGGACTTTATTAATTTTTTTAAGAATAAAAATTATTAATTTATTTATTTATTTATTTATTTATTGCATACACTGTTCAACAGGTAAGATACCCAATTACAGAACAGGAATAAAGGCATACAAAGCATTAATTACATAATATACAACATAGAAAGAAAGTAAAATGAAGAAAAAAATTACTTAAATGTACGAACTATGAATAACTAATGATACGAAGAAAGAGAAAAAAATAACATGGGAAATGTTTAAATATAAAAACTATATATACATATATACACATATGTGATTCAAAGCAAATTAAGAAAAACAAAGACACTCACTGGTTATTTAATTTAGAACATTTTGTTTTATGTCACTAAGGCTGCAATTAAAAATATCGAAGTCGTTACATAATTTGTTAGAAGTACTGCAAATCGTATATAAAGGTGAATTATTTAGTACGTTGGTACGCGGCGTAGGTAAATAGAACACTTGGTGATTACGAGAGGTTAATCTGGGAACGTGAAAATTAAGCTTACTAATTATTTCAGGTTCGTCAAAATCATTGTGTAGTAATTTAAACAAAAATACTTGAGAAAAGTACGTACGCCTATCCTCAAGAGTAGTCATAGAATATCTTTCAAGCAAGTTACTGTGCGGAAAACCAATCACTGGATAGGTACCGTCGGATTTGAACCACAGTAATTTAAGAAATCTACGTTGAACTGCCTCCAAGTTATTCTTGTGAACATCATAACTGGAACTCCAAATTAGCGATGCGTACTCAAGTTTCGATCTGACGAAGGATTGATAAAGAATTTTCAGAGTATCAGTATTAGTGAACTCTCGACTAGTACGAACGATGAATCCAAGGGCTTTGGAGGCTTCGGACACAATGGTATCGATATGATCAGTGAAGGATAATTTACCATCAAAAGTTACGCCGAGGTCGCGAAATGTTATAGGTCTTTGAAGTATGACATTATCTAACCTGTAATCAAAAATAAAAAGTGATGTTTTCAAAGAAAAGGACATTACGTTACATTTACTAGGATTCATGAATAATTGATTTACTATACACCAGGTGTTTATTTTGTCAAGAGTAGTCTGAAGTTGAAAACAGTCATCGATTTCATCAATTACTGTGAAAATTTTTAGATCGTCGGCATATAAAAGGTGAGGCAAATCAATTTCGTTCACTATGTCGTTAATAAATATGTTAAAAAACAAGGGCCCCAGAATAGATCCCTGGGGAACTCCAGATGTGGCAGCAAATTCGATCGATTTGAACCCATTCAATGCAACGTACTGACTCCTATTCATTAAATAAGATTTAAACAAAAGGAGCAAAGAATATGAGAAGCCGATTTTTTCTAATTTATTAAGTAACAACTGGTGATCAAGTCTATCAAACGCTTTAGAGAAATCGGTATATATGACATCTACCTGCCCACGTTCATCTAGGGATTCAGAAATATATTGAGTTACACAGAATAAATTTGTTGTTGTTGAACGCCCTTTCATAAATCCATGTTGATTAATAGAGATTTTGGTGTTAATCGAATGATATATTCTATCATGAAGTAATATTTCTAAGACTTTACAGAAGTTACAAATTACAGAGATTGGTCTGAAGTTCTCAATATCTAGTTTGTTTCCCTTTTTGAAGATGGGACATACTTTGGAATATTTCCATAGGTCAGGAAATAGGCAGTTTTTTAAGATTAAGTTAAAAATTAGAGTTAGAGGATATGCAAAGATGATAGCGCAATCCTTTAATAAAAAAGCTGGAATGGAATCAGGACCGGTCGTCATTTTGGGTTTAATTCGTTTTAGAGCCCGAATAACCTCATCTTCACTGAAAGAGTTTATGCTAACAATAGGGTTATTGTTAGGTATATCGGTCTCAAAGTGATGTTCCTCGATATCTAATAAAGACTCATTATAAGATTGACCGAAATAATTGGCAAATGCATTTAGTATATCAGAGGGATTGTTTAGCGAAGATCCCTCGAAGAACATCTCTTCAGATACACTGGCCGACCCTTTTCTACTTTTGATGAAAGCCCAAAATTTATTGGGATCATTTTTTATATTGTCTTCAGAGTTCTGCACGAAATTTCTGTAGGCTAAATTGGTATCATATTTTATTTCCCTTCTGATGTTTTTGAGGTTATTGTGTATAAGTGGATCACTGGTTCTTGCATACTGTCTCCTAAGACGTTCTTTAAGGCTAATTTTTTTTATGATACTGCCATTAAACCACGGAGGATATCTGCCGCTGCGAGAAGTCGATTTCTTAGGTACACAAGATTCAAATACAGAATTAAGTTTGTTGTAAAAATGAGTGCATGCATCATTGACGTCATTAAAAGAAGAGAGGGAGGACCAGTCTATGTTGAGAAGGTTTTCATACAATTTGGAGAAATCACATTTGCGGAAATTATAACTAACGTCATGATTGGTTGGAAAATTATTAATAAGGTTCTTAACAGTACTTATTTCAGTTGATATGATCAAAGCAGGGTGATGAAAATCTTCATTAGTTAACGGATCAGGAGATTGAGATACATCACAGTTTTTGTTGTGTAATACTAGATCAAGAATATTGTCATTGCCATTAAATATTGAGTTGTATTGAGATAAATTATTAGTGTCTAGAAAATTATTCAAGGCTCTAATTTGGGCGTTAGATTTTGAGTCTTTTAGGTAAGATGCATATTTGGGGATATTAAAATCGCCCAAAATGACTATATCATTATCGCTATTTTGTAAATACTTCAGGGTACCTAGTGTCTCAAAAAAATATTCAAAATCGGCAACAGGTATACTCGGTGGTATGTAGATAACAAATATGTAAAGAGACTGATAATTATTTGAAATTTTTATACCTAAGATGTCGATGGCAGGTATGTTGTTAAAACCTGCAGTATCAAGGCTTAATAAAGAAGAAGTGTATTTTATATTTACTGCTAATAGTACCCCTCCACCTTTTGATCTATTAATGGCAGCAAAATCTCTATCTGAACGAAAAACATTGAATTTATTGCTGAATAGTTCGCTATTAAAAACGGAGGAATCTAGCCAGGTTTCGGTTAAAGCTATCACGGAATATTAAATAAAACCTAAATAATTAATTTCTAATATCATTTTATTTTTTTCCATAATGAATATAAACAAAAAATAAGTAATGTTACATCAAAAACACCTGAATATGAATATAAAAACTAGCACAACAAACTATACATTTTAAATCGAACAAAATTAAAAAATTAACAGGAGTAATATTTCAGTTTTACATAGGAATATAACACAATTTAACTTAAATATTTAAATAGTCTAAATTATAATTCCTTCTATTAAGTCCCCATTGGTAAAAATACATTTTTCTACTCTCCTTCTGTTATTAATAACAATTTTTCGCAGTTGCTGTCGAGTAATAGCACGACAAGCAGCGGCAATTCTGTTTATTAATTCGTCTCGGTAGCTGGGCGCTCCTTGTATACTTTTTCTTTTAACATACCCCATAAAAAATAATCTAAAGGGGTCAAATCTGGAGATCGAGGTGGCCACCCGATGATAGGGCTGTTATGCCCGATCCGTTTGTTGTAGATAAAAAAAAATTTTTTATCTACAACTTTGATATCTTGATATTTTTTTATAAAATTCATAGTTTTGGCTTAAAATACATTTTTCTACTCTCCTTCTGTTATTAATAACAATTTTTCGCAGTTGCTGTCGAGTAATAGCACGACAAGCAGCGGCAATTCTGTTTATTAATTCGTCTCGGTAGCTGGGCGCTCCTTGTATACTTTTTCTTTTAACATACCCCATAAAAAATAATCTAAAGGGGTCAAATCTGGAGATCGAGGTGGCCACCCGATGATAGGGCTGTTATGCCCGATCCGTTTGTTGTAGATAAAAAATTTTTTTTTATCTACAACTTTGATATCTTGATATTTTTTTATAAAATTCATAGTTTTGGCTTAAAATCAAACACCAAAAAAATATATACATTTACATAAACTTCAGCGTGCTCTAGCGGCGTAACTAAGCGGAATTTCAAAAAAATGAAGAGAACAAAAATTGTAGAGAATCGCTATATCTACAATATCAAGTCAGGTGATATTTTCCCAAAAATGCATAGTTTTGCAGAAAAACGCAAAAAACCGCCAAAATGGCCAAAAAAACATATATATGTATCTATATCTAAAAAACAACCCTTTTTTTTCATGCGCTTGGTGAAAAATATGTTAACACAACCCCAAGACAACTTTCTATATGGGTGGCTTAGCTGTAGGAAAAATTTCCCAAAATCAGTGATTTTTCTTCTAATTTGAAGGGACTACTATTTTTAGGTTGCGGGAGAGATTTTTTAAGGGTCAAAAACGCGTGTAACTCTTCAGGGATTGAATATTTTTTGTAGAACTTTTTGTGGTTAATGAAAAAACGTGTTAGCTTTCATTTGCACCGAACCTCCTGTCCAAAAAGTTGTTAATAAACAAATTAGAGCCTCTCACGCAATGTCACTTTTATTTCCGGTTCCGATTATCCGATCAAGGTCTTCCTGATCTCAAACTTTTCCTTTTTGCAAGCACTTTCATATGCACAAAACCCAATTCCGATACGCTTACCTAGAGCCGAAATATTCCATTTGGTAATTTGCAAAATTAATTTAAACTTTAAATAAACAAAAGCAAAAAGTTGCATTCGTGCAGACTTCTATGAGGGTTATACCCGACATCAATACTTATCGTTTAAAGTTGGTTTGAAGTCTATTAAACTATCTAAAAAAAAGTTATTTGCTAATTAACAAATTACGCCAATTGTTTAAACAATTAAAAAGCATTGAAGATATTGGGCCAAAAAAATATGGTATATTCTTTGGTATATTTTGAAAAAAACAATATCCAGACCTCATTAGTTTCGGAGTAATCAATTTGTTAATTATGAAATTTACTTTGGCTATAACAAATGAACGGGTTGACAAAATGAGTTATGCCTGACGCCAAATGATGCGGATTGAAAATATATTTCGATTGAATCAAGATTTTTTCGGATCCGTCAAACCGTTTTTATTTTAATAAATAAAAATGAAAAAAATTTTGTTTAAACAATTATTTGACCATGAAGCTCGCAGTTTAGAAAAATTGTTCAAGAGAAAATCTTGTTTAGCGCAATTTTTCTTACAAGAATCCGTTGCTAACTCAAATGGTATACAAAATTTGTAAAATCACCTCTTTTTTACCCCAGGCAGACTCGCCTATATGTTAATTAAAACATGTTAAAATTGTAGCTTTGTAAAAGCACATTTATTTTTATAATTTTTTTACATTTTCAAAAATTTAGGAAATGATGACGCAACCGCGAGACGCCTGGCAGGTCATTACTTTCATAATTAACTGGTACTAAAACATTAATTTACAAGCACGTTACTCGGACCGACCCGTAGCTCTTAGACTAGTACGGTTTTCTTTTGGAATCTCGAAATTTACCCAAAAATTTTAAATTGCTGTACCTTTTGGTCATTTTAAGATAAAATAACAAATAATAACTCATTTTAAAGAAACTTTAATGTTCTACCTACATTTACTGTGCGGGGCCTTATTGTAAAACTAAGGGCTGAGGCGAAAAAGTGTTTTCTCATAAGCTGTTGGGAATAGAGAAAAATGAATGAAGAGAATCTTGTAGCAAACTTTATCAGCTTTCATTTTGAATAGAATAATCTTTTCGCTGTGATGCACTATTTTCGAGATACAAATGAAAAAGGAAAAAAGTGACCTGCTGCATGGTTCAGGGACTTTTAGTATGTTTACCTCCTGACTACTCCAAACACAGCCCTGAAGTCAAAAATTCTGTTCCCGACCACGTCCTCTACACCTTCTTTATTGATTTCACTGTAGGTGTTAATATCAATAGAAACAAGTTGCGTTATGAAACAGTGTATCTCCTCTGATAACGGAGATAATCAAGTGAATCAAGAACGAGAAAATTAAGAAAATGCATGCTAGTGTTTAATTTGAATTATAATTCGCTGTTGTTGCTGATTTACCCCACCGATCTAAATTGGGCAAATAGGCCAGTCATTGGGGATCAAAAGAAGGGCTTACCTGGAAATAACTCGGGATGTTTTGAAATTTGGCAGGTTTGTAGGTTTGGGCGTGTGGAACTAAAATTCACAAAATGCACAATTCGAGACTTGACGCCGGCTTGCCAAGATTTTCGCTAAAAACTGTTTTTTGCAATTCTCCAAAACTATGCGTTTTTAGAAAAAATATGCAAAGAGCAAAATTAAAGAGGAGGAAATTTCATACAATAAATGTCCCTCATCATATTTTCGCTAAAGTTAACGGTTTAGGCTCAAGAGCTTCTTCAAGTGATTTATGCACCGAATTCCGTAGACAATATGATGTCAGGGCACGCCTGCGCTCGGACAGTCAGAGGTCATCTTTTAGTCCACCGAGCTCTGGGACAGATTATTATGCAGACTGTGGAATTTACAGAACGCCTGGCCATGGAAAACATTATTTCTAATTTGGACAGATCCATCTTTGCAACGGATCACCAAGACGAGCGCATGTTGCGGATAATGTAAGAAAAGTGAATAGAGTAATGAATTATGTTAACCAAAATGAGGAAACCTCTGTGAGACAAATTCAGAGAAACTGTCGCATAAAAAAAGACAGTGCAAGAAAAATATTGAAAAAAAAACGGATTTCGATGCTACAAAATGAGGAAAGTTCAACTTTTAAATGAGGGAGATAAGCCAAGGAGAGTAAGATTTTGTAGATGGTTATTAAATAAGAAAAGGAATGACGCGCTGATATGTTTGTAGCAAAATTCTTTGGTCGGACGAATCAAATTTTTCTAATAATGGATTTTTCAATAGAAATATGCATTATAAGTGGACACGAGAAAATACACATTGGTGCAGAGAGACTGCTTTCCAAGAAAGATTTTCTACGAATGTTTGGTTGGGTCTTTTAGGGACTAAAGTAATTGGACCTTATTTTTATGATGGCAAATTAACCGCTCGTAGATACCTTAATTTCCTGCAAAACGAATTTCAAGATTTTCTTTATGAATTAACAGTGGCAGAAAGATTAAATTATTCATATTTTCAACAAGATGGGGCTCCACCTCACACTGCTCTAATATGTACAAATTATTTAAATCAAGTTATGCCAGATAGCTGGATAGGCACCTATCGACCCATTCTATGGCCAGCTCGATCACCAGATATTACTCCCTTGGATTTTTTCGTCTGGGGTTACATTAAAGACAAGGTATTTCAAACTGCCCCTGAAAATATTGAGGACATCAAAACCAGAATTCGAAACGCATGTGAGGCAATTGCTCCTGAAATGCTCCAAAATGTAATGCGTGACGTGTCTCGTAGAGCACGTTTATGCGTCAGAATGCATGGTGCACAATTTGAGCATTTGTAGTTAGAAAAATAAATACACACAATTTCTTTTCAATATAGTAGTAGGTAGTACTGTTATACATAGTTTTTTGTTTTTTTCTTTGGATGTTCGTTTTGTACTTGTCTTTTTATTTATGAGATATTTATTGGTTTGTATTAAATTGTAATAAATAATTACGGAATTATAATTATTATAAAGTGAATTTTTACTATTATGGCACAGCTGATTGTTACGATTCAATTATATGAATTGTGGTATTCGTAAAATATAAAATATTGACACTATCGGTTAAAATTTCTGTGACATGTTTTATATCGTTGGAATGAGAAAAAAATAACGGAATTAATGGCGTCATGGCCTACTTTGAGATATGTATTTTTCATTTTTGCACAATAGCGTATGTCAAAGCCAACTGCATTTTTCGATTTTTTTGTTACACGCTATTATTCTTATTGTCTTTGCCGTCAACTTTCATTCCTTTAACTTTTTACGTATCTCCTCAAATAAGGAAGCTATAACCGTTTGTGGTTTTCCTATTTTTCAGGTTTTTGTAATATATCTCATAAAGTAGGCTATGGATTTCAAATTTCTTTTTACTGAAATATAGCTCACAAAAAATGGGATAACTGTTTCTAAAACGTTATTCTTCTACAATAGATATTAAGCGAGATATTTGGTGTGGCCCTCGTAAAATAGACAGTCTGTATATGTTTTTTTTGCCATTTTGGCGGTTTTTTGCGTTTTGCTGCAAAACTATGCATTTTTGAGAAAATATGACCTGATTTGATATTGTAGATCTAGCGATTCTCTATAATTTTTGTTCTGTTCATTTTTTTAAAATTCCGCTTAGTTGCGCCGCTAGAGGGCGCTGAAGTTTATGTAAATGTATACATTTTTTTGGTGTTTGATTTTAAGCCAAAACTATGCATTTTATAAAAAAATATCAAGACATCAAAGTTGTAGATAAAAAAAAATTCGACAAATTTTGTTTTCTGTTTTTTTTTTCAAAGTCGCGTGGTTTTGCCGCTAAAGGGCGAAAAACAATTTTTCAATACTTTTGAGCAGATAAAAAAAATATAGGCAACAGCTGTAGTATTTTGCGCCTCCACCTCCCTCTACTCAATATTTACCGGCTAAGCTAATATAGATGACATTAACGATGACATATACAAAAAGGCCCATCACGACCACTACAGCTGAATGCGCGTAGTTCATACTATTAGATGCACCGTTCTATGCGCAGCTGTGTAAGAAATGAACGATGAGTTTCAAAGAAAATGATTTTTTTTTGCTCTCCAAATTTTTATATAATTGACGAGTACTCTAAAAAAATATATAGTTTTGCCTGTATATCAAAAATATATACGCTATATTTTTTTTTCCGCTCAAGAGTATTGAAAAAATGTTTTTCGCGCTCTGGCGGCAAAACCACACGACTATGAGAAAAAAAAAACAGAGAAGAAAATTTGTCGAAAATTTTTTTATCTACAACTTTGATATCTTGATATTTTTTTATAAAATTCATAGTTTTGGCTTAAAATCAAACACCAAAAAAATGTATACATTTACATAAACTTCAGCGTGCTCTAGCGGCGTAACTAAGCGGAATTTCAAAAAAATGAAGAGAACAAAAATTGTAGAGAATCGCTATATCTACAATATCAAATCAGGTGATATTTTCTCAAAAATGCATAGTTTTGCAGAAAAACGCAAAAAACCGCCAAAATGGCCAAAAAAACATATATATGTATCTATATCTAAAAGCAACCCTTTTTTTTTCATGCGCTTGGTGAAAAATATGTTAACACAACTCCAAGACAACTTTCTATACGGCTGGCTTAGCTGTAGGAAAAATTTCCCTAAATCAGTGTTTTTTCTTCTAATTTGAAAGGACTACTATTTTTAGGTTGCGGGAGAGATTTTTTAAGGGTCAAAAACGCGTGTAACTCTTCAGGGATTGAATATTTTTTGCAGAACTTTTTGTGGTTAATGGAAAAACGTGCTAGCTTTCATTTGCACCAAACCTCCTGTCCAAAAAGTTGTTAATAAACAAATTAGAGCCTCTCACGCAATGTCACTTTTATTTCCGGTTCCGATTATCCGATCAAGGTCTTCCTGATCTCAAACTTTTCCTTTTTGCAAGCACTTTCATATGCACAAAACCCAATTTGAATACACTTACCCAGAGCCGAAATATTCCATTTGGTAATTTGCAAAATCAATTTAAACTTTAAATAAACAAAAGCAAAAAGTTGCATTCGTGCAGACTTCTATGAGGGTTATACCCGACATCAATATTTATCGTTTAAAGTTGGTTTTAAGTCTATTAAACTATCTAAAAAAAAGTTATTTGCTAATTAACAAATTACGCGAATTGTTTAAACAATTAAAAAGCATTGGGCCAAAAAAATATGGTATATTCTTTGGTATATTTTGAAAAAAACAATATCCAGACCTCATTAGTTTCGGAGTAATCAATTTATTAATTATGAAATTGACTTTGGCTATAACAAATGAACGAGTTGATAAAATGAGTTATGCCTGACGCCAAATGATGCGGATTGAAAATATATTTCGATTGAATCAAGATAGTTTCGGATCCGTCAAACCGTTTTTATTTTACTAAATAAAAATCAAAAAAAATTAGTTTAAACAATTATTTGACCATGAAGCTAGCAGTTTAGAAAAATTATTCAAGAGAAGATCTTGTTTAGCGCAATTTTTCTTACAAGAATCCGTTGCTAACTCATATGGTATACAAAATTTGTAAAATCACCTCTTTTTTACCCCAGGCAGACTCGCCTATATGTAAATTAAAACATTTTAAAATTGTAGCTTTGTAAAAGCACATTTATTTTTATAATTTTTTTACACTTTCAAAAATTTAGGAAATGATGACGCAACCGCGGGACGCCTGGCAGGTCATTACTTTCATAATTAACTGGTACTAAAACATTAATTTACAAACACGTTACTCGGACCGACCCGTAGCTCTTAGACTAGTACGGTTTTCTTTTGGAATCCCGAAATTTACCCAAAAATTTTAAATTGCTGTACCTTTTGGTCATTTTAAGATAAAATAACAAATAATAACTCATTTTAAAGAAACTTTAATGTTCTACCTACCTTTACTGTGCGGGGCCTTATTGTAAAACTAAGGGCTGAGGCGAAAAAGTGTTTTCTCATAAGCTGTTGGGAATAGAGAAAAATGAATGAAGAGAATCTTGTAGCAAACTTTATCAGCTTTCATTTTGAATAGAATAAGCTTTTCGCTCCGATGCACTATTTTCAAGATATAAATGAAAAAGAAAAAAAAATGACCTTCTACATGGTTCAGGGACTTTTAGTATGTTTACCTTCTGACTACTCCAAACACAGCCCTGAAGTCAAAAATTCTGTTCCCGACCATGTCCTCTACACCTTCTTTATTGATTGCACTGTAGGTGTTAATATCAATAGAAACAAGTTGCATTATGAAACAGTGTATCTCCTCTGATAACGGAGATAATCAAGTGAATCAAGAACGAGAAAATTAAGAAAATGTATGCTAGTGTTTAATTTGAATTATAATTCGCTGTTGTTACTGATTTACCCCACCGATCTAAATTGGGCAAATAGGCCAGTCATTGAGGATCAAGAGAAGGGCTTACTTGGAAATAACTCGGGAAGTTTACAAATTTGGCAGGTTTGTAGGTTTGGGTGTGTGGAACTAAAATTCACAAAATGCGCAATTCGAGACTTGCCGCCGGTTTGCCAAGATTGCCGCCAAAAACGGTTTTTTGTAATTCTCTCCAAAACTATGCGTTTTTAGAAAAAATATGTAAAGAACAAAATTAAAGAGGAGGAAATTTCATGCAAAAAATGTCCCTCATCATATTTTCGCTAAAGTTAACGGTTTAGGCTCAAGAGCTTCTTCAAGTGATTTATGCACCGAATTCCGTAGACAATATGATGTCAGGGCACGCCTGCGCTCGGGCAGTCAGAGGTCATCTTTTAGTCCACCGAGCTCTGGGACAGATTATTATGCAGACTGCGGAATTTACAGAACGCCTGGCCATGGAAAACATTATTTCTAATTTGGACAGATCCATCTTTGCAACGGATCACCAAGACTTACTTTAAAGAATCACTGGAAAATTTGGAAAGGCACTTCCAATACTAGAAAGTAATATACCTACCGCGAAATTTTGGGTTTAATATTTTAAAATGGTGACTCTAGTGGAACAGTTTATAGAAGCAGAAATAATGGGTAACTGGCAACTCCACCTAGAAACTGTTCAAAACATGCTCCCATGCTTCTACGCGAGCGGCCACCACAATTATGCGAGATCCTGTCATTTATATTTGCAAGTTATGTTATCCCTACAGGACAAAATGCCACCTGATGAATACCAACAATTTACAAGCAACGGCTTTTTCACAATCAGACGCAGCAACAAATTTTGGTCAGGTATTTGGGTAGACATGACTATAGAACAAACCCTGATGCGGATGATGAAATCTGTTGGTGGTCTCACTCATGGACGAGGGATAACGGATAGCGTTTTAACAAAGTGGACACTGGGAATGGTGTATTTGCACAACATATGTGATGAAATTGAAAAGTTTTGTGACCTTTATTTTGAATGTACAGAACAACACGTGGATATGAGAAATTCGCGCATTATTCGAGACGATAATGATGTGGAAAATATGTTGTCTTGGAGTACGCAACACCCGCCTTTCCCAGACGTAACGAAATAATGTCTGTTTCTTCAGGCGTTGTTGGAGATCAAACAATAAATTGTTTTGAGGCGGAGCAAATTGGGGAAGTTGGAATAAGTAATATAATTGGAAACAACTTTAGCGATGTGGTACTGAGACGCAAAGACGTAGTACTTCCCCTAAGAGCAGTGAACTCGAGCATTCGAATTGATGATAAAGTAGTGCCCGTTGACCCACTACTTATTTTTCAGAGACCTTGTGTTGCAAAACTGAGCAACGAAGAACTAGAACAGCATCAGCAGTACGAGTTGGCTCAGAAATATTTGAGATTTCAGCCAAAATACAATGCAACCAAACTTTTAGAAACATGCGGCTAATAGATAATAGATTAGTGGGCTTTGGAAACTAAAATGGCACATTTCTGTGTAAATCTGGTAACCTAATAACATTGGAAAATCATAGTAGCCATTGAATGTAATAAAACAATATCAGCTGTCAGACAGACCCGTGTAGTTATAGGCAATCTTGAGCTATTAAACATTTAATAATTGTGAGCGCAAAGAACGTTACAATTAAGTTTAGCATAGGTATGTGGAGGTAAACACAATTACATCCACAAGGACATTTACAATAGAATGCGACATCAGTTCGGTTTTCAGAGTTTTATTTAAATGAACATAAATATCGGGCCTATAAATAAATAAAAATCAATTCAGTTTGAACAATTAAACTTAAACTAGGTAACAGTAGGTATATTTAAAATAATTAATATAATTAAACCATAAATTGACATTTATAGATATTGTTTAAAATGTCCACCATTTTTTTCTATACACAATTCGGCTCTGCGTACAGTTGCTTGAATGGCTCTACGCAATTCAGCCGGCGTTATTTCATTAAGAGCCCGTACAACTTTATTTTGCAGCTCTTCACGGGTATTTGAGGGGTGTTAAGTCAGGTGACCTAGGAGTCCACCTGATATGACCTTGATTTGCGATAAGGCGTTCACCATGCAAGTTGTTTAAATATTCCATCACTCTTCTGGAATTATGCGGGGAGCACCGTCTTATTGGAAAAACAGATTTTGTAAATAGGCAAGAGGAAGTAAGTCAAGAAATTCTGCTGTCTGGTTTTGTAAAAAGAATAAATATCGTTCGCCAGTCTACTTTCATCTGAATATAAAATATGAAAAGGAAAACCTGGGTTTTGTTGTACTGCATTTAAGAACCAGTTGCAATATACTAGCCTCCTGTCGTTATCATCTCCATAAAGATGTTGGTGTATTTGGTATTTATAAGACCGAAACTTATGTTTCTTTAAAATTCTGCAAACCGAAGACTGACTAATGTCGCATTCCATTGACAATTCCCTTGTTGATGTTGTTGGGTGTACCATCACAAATCCTAATACATCAATTTCTTTGTCCTCACTTACAATAAATGTTTGATGGTCATCTTGTTGATTGGGTTCGTTTCTTAATTCTTGTTCCACCCTGGCAAACAAGTGTCTGCTTGGATGACGTCTGTTGGGATATCGTTGCTGATACAGTTCTGCAGCTGTAGTTGAATTTGTGAGACGCTCTACATATATTAGTAACATATCGACCTTTTCATTTCTACTAAAATTATTCATTTTCTTTAATTTTACTCAAAGAGATTTCCGCAACGATTTATTTTGTATCTGTCTGACAGCTGATATTGTTTTATTACATTCAATGGCTACTATGATTTTTCCAATGTTATTAGGTTACCAGATTTACACAGAAATGTGCCATTTTAGTTTCCAAAGCCCACTAATCTATTATCTATTAGCCGCATGTTTCAAAAAGCTTAGTTGCATTGTATTTTGGCTGAAATCTCAAATATTTCTGAGCGGATTTTCAAAATTTTGGTATCATTAGATTCGTATGAAAATGAGGTATTTAAAAATGTTGGTGAACGATTAAATTCCCATTTAAAAAAACCGAGTTAGTGGGTAAAAATCACATTTAAAAATTTTAAACGCCTCTAGAGAATTAAGTAATGCAATCATATTGCTCTTTTTATTTTTATAGTAACGTGTAGCACACAAACTAAAATATATTTTGGGCACCACAGCACTCTGGATTCAGAAATAGATTTTTTAATAAAATTTTTAATGTTTATCAAAAAGTGACCAAAATGGATGTATTCTATTCAAAATTTCCTCTAGATTCCAAAAATGTAAAAATATATAGGGTGTTCCATTTAAAAAGCGAAAGTTGTGGGCATTTCCGGTCAAACTGGATGTGCACCAAACTTGATTTTTTATTGAAAAGATGGCATTTTAGCCTTGTAATAAGGCCTCCAAATTTCGTGACTCACCCGGTATATTTCCCCTGATACCAATTTGAAAAAGTTTTTTCAGAAGTATATTGTGATCCACAGCATCAAAAGCTTTACACAAATCCAAAGACATTATTCCACATTTATGATTTTTATCAATTTCTAATTGAATTATAGATATTAAATCTAAAACCGCTGACTCTGTATCGCAATATCTACGAAAACGATATTGTCCATCATACAAGAAATTTATTTTTTCCAAATAATCGAATAATCTTTCATTCATAATTTTTTCTATTATTTTAGACAACACTGGCAATACTGATATAGGTCTGTAGTTATTCATACTATCTTTTTTTCTATTTTTAAATAATGCTGTAACTTTGGCAATTTTCATTTTAGTTGTTTATTTGTTAAATTATTATATAGTGTTGACATGAATTATCACCAAGTAAAGGCCGAATCTTTTAACTATTCAAAAAGTATTTTTACAAAAAAAAACAACTAATTTTTAAAAATTGTTTCGCAAATTTCCCTGGATTTTTTTTTCCGAAAAACTGCTTTATTTTATCTTGGTAGTCGTGATATAAAATTTGTCTTTTGTCCTATGGCACAATACCAAGATATTACCAATATAAATTTCAGAAGACGCCGCTGAGAAATAATACCTACATTGAAATAGTAATACTGGTAATCCGGCTCTGCCTCTTGCCTAGCCTTGCGTCTCACCCGTCCCTTAACAGTTGGCCTCTTAGCAATTACGCATACTATACACTAGAAAAAAAAAGTTTACGACAGTATCAGTTCAAAGTTTGAGCAATATAGTTATATTATTTTTTTTTTAGGTACCCAAACAAAACCTTTTCTAGGTTTAAAAGGCTGACAATAATTTTGTCAATATTCATGACAACCTTTACTAGTGGATTCATTTTATATCATGGTCCAAAATTAAAAAATAGTGACAGCCTGGTAGAAAATGAAGACTTTCGCTTACATGAAATTTACATAACAATGTACTGTTTTAGTGCAACTTTTGTTATTCATTTACCGATCGTCTGTTTCTTTAAGTATTTATCTACATATTTAGGACACTTCTAATAATTTTAACTAAAATATTTTTTAGATTTTGCCGAAAGTACGATGAAGTAGATACCAGCGTAAAGGTCAGAATAGACAAAATAGGCAATTATATATGTTGGTACGTATAATCCTGTTACAGACCGAAAATATTAAAATTTTTCACAAACATTTCAAATGACCAATAAAAAAAGTAAAACTTATAGACAAAGCGGCGACCATAAAGAGAACAAGAATCGAGAGCAAGCAGATACGTGTATTGAGAATTAAGTATACACCTTCCTCAAAATGACAACAAATGGATTTCTTCGGCCATTTTTAGCTAGACGAAAATTAACTTTTATTTTGCAAAATTAAAGTTCTCGCAATTCTCTTTATTTTCTGATAAAAAATTGTCAGAGTGGCCGAAAAAATCCAAAATGACTTAAAAAACTTTCTTTAATGTCAACGGAAAACAAGCATCTAAATCTAGAGAGAGAGTTTAGTGTGGTGTTTTAAAACGTAGATTTTGGACATTATTGGAGATTATACTTATCCAGAGCCTGCGGATATGCACTTGGTGTATGGAGAAAGTGGTGGAAATGCAGCTGGTGCGGAAGAGCTTTATCGTTTAAGGTTTCCCACTCGACGTCATCCTTGTGCTCGTATATTTGTTAGTATTGACCAGCGTCTTCGAGAAACAGGTCATCTCGATGGACATGGAGGAGAACGAGGTCCACAACGCGAAGAAAGGGTAATTGACGCAGAGGTTCAAATTTTGGAACTTGTAGAAGATGATCCAATTTTAAGCACCCGCGATATCACGAACCATGTGATAGTATCCCATTTTGTGGTATGGAGGACATTGAGAGATATGAACTTACATCCCCATCACTATCAAAGTGTCCAAGCACTAGAACCTCAAGATTTTGCAGAGCGAATGCAATTGTATAGGTGGATTTTAAAAAAACGCGGCGAATGAGGATTTTTTAAACGTTCTGTGTTTCTCCGATAGTTGCGTTTTACCAGAAATGGAGTGCTTTATTTTAAAAATATGCACTATCGAGCAGACGAAAATCCACGTGTATTAAGAAGGGGGCATTTTCAACGACGGTTCAGCGTTGATTTGTGGACAGGAATTGAGGTAATGAAATAATTGGACCTATACAATTACCCGCTAGATTAAATGGTGATGTGTACTTAAATTTTTTGCAACAAACATTGCAAAATTTGCTGGAAGATGTACCCTTGGCTACGCGCAGAAGAATGTGGTATTTGCACGATGGCGCACCAGTACATTTTAGTCTGGCTGTTAGAAATTTTTTGAACAGAAAGTTTCCTCGGCGACGGATTGAACGTGGCGGACCAGTACCATGGCCTGCTAGATCGCCCGACTTAAATCCGATGGACTTTTATTTTTGGGAGCATTTTAAATCTCTGGTTTACTGTGATCCAATTGACACTATATATTAATTGCAACAACGTATTTTAATGCGCATAGAAACCATAAAAAATTATCCTAATTTACCAAATGTGTTGAATGGAGTGCGTATGTCCTTAGTTCGACGTGCCGAAATGTGTATATGTGGATATGGAGGTCATTTCGAACATTTTTTGTGAAACATTCAAAAGAATTGTTCAGTTACTGGTTGTTGCATTAGGCATTAAAGGTACGATTATCATTATTATTATTTGTCAATTTCTCTCCATAGAAGGAGGTTTGGGGTACCAACCATCGGCTGTCAGCAAGATGGCGGCTTCAATTTTAATTTGCAGGTAAATAAAGAAATTTCCAGACTGAGTTGCATGTATTTAGGAGGACGAATTTTTGGATTTGGGTTATAGTATAAGGGTGGACTCTTAGCTGCTGGAGGTTTTGGGAAAGAGTTTTAGAGATAGCTATGGGGAGGATAGTATTTATCTTGCTGCCACATTTTCTTGATCTCAGAGAGTTCACCGTATTTGTTTAATTTCCCGCCATAGGACTGCTATAAGTTGTGAGTATTCGGTACCGTGACGTCTATGAGGAAAGTGTGCTTTTGCTTCTTCTGGATTAGTATGATGTCCGGTCTATTGGCGAGAATGCTGCGGTCTGGTATCACCGATCTATCCCGGTATAGCTTGTAGTTTTCATTCTCTAAAACAGCTAGCGGATTGTACTCGTAATATGGTATACTGGTAGTCAGGAGTTTGTACTGAAGAGCTAGCTTAAGATGAATGATTTTTGCTACCTGGTTGTGCCTGTGGGTATAATCGGTGGCCGTCATCATGCGGCAGCTCGCTGTTATGTGCTGAATAGTCTCGGATGCACTAGCGCATTTTCTGCAAGTGTCGTCTCGTATGCCTGGGTCTTTGACGATGACTTTAAGATAGTTTTTTGTTGCAACTGTCTGATCCTGGATTGCCATGAAAAAGCCCTCCCTTCTTTTGATCTGTTTATTAGTGTTTACATTGATTTTCATAAAGACCAAAGAGTCGATTTTTAGTTTTCGATACCTGATTGGAAAAAATTATGCGCTCAATTCGTTAAAAAAATCAGAATTTTTCCTAACTTAAATTACTCAACTATTTTTTGTTATCGTATGTCGGACGTCCAACTGTTCGTTTTCCAATTTCATGAAATAATTACTAATTTTTTAAGCTTTTAACACAATGTTACAAATGTTAAAAAACCACTTTTAAATTTTATAAATTGTTATAAACGACAATAAAAGCTACAATAACTTTGTTCCAAATTAAAAAACACATGTAAACAAATCCTATTTAAACCCCTGTGGCCATGCTATGCTTACGTTGCGCCGAAAGGGAAGGAATTATTGATATTTTCATAATTAGTGGTATAAAAAGTTCGGTACAAGTAATCCCATCAAAGTGCCGCACTTCTTCCGGCGGGAACTCAAGTCGGGTATTACAGTTTTTTATTATTTCTAGTATTCGGAACTATAACATCCATTGACCTTGAAAAACAGTGGTTCTCAAATTTTTCCTATCTTAACATTAAAACTGTAAACCTAGGTCAGTTTTTTCAAAGTGCCCCTAGAGAAATAGGTCATATAGGTTTTTTATTTATCTAGTCAGTCCCTATTACCAGTTTTTTAATGGCATGAAAGTAATTACACCCTGTATATGCCCGCCTACCTTTCTTCACTCCACATGTCTACAAGTGGCTTGGCTTCCAGGAATACCAAGATCTAACGCTTTCTTCACCAAAATGTGACAAGACATAAAAATCGACTATCTTTAAGATATTCTGCTGACAAGTGACTTTTTTGGCCAACTTGTAAAATCGTTCAATTTTTAGCGCATGCTGGTCCTGGTCGTTGTTGTATCATCATGAAACTTGGCAATTGTGTGTAGCTCCGATGACAATACAATTTTAGAATATGTTCAAAATGGCCGCCGCCCCAAGATGGCGAGTTATCATTTTCTTTACAACCCCCTTGATATGGGTATTAAAGGAACAAGTAAAAAACAAACATGTCATCAACACTTAAAAATTCAAAATGGCGACGTACATGGTGGATGGGTTTTATCAATAATCGTCGGATTTGACTGAAAATCGGTATCTGTGAGTTATCGAGGTTCCAGATTAGAGTTATCTGGTCCAAATTTTTAAGACTAAAAAATAAATAATAATTAAAAAAACTAAAAAAACACGCTTTGATAGCAAACCGAACTAAAAGGTAAAAGATAATACAATACAAAGAAACGTGGGGTGCTTGATATCAACTGGTATAAATATTTCATAGTAATAAGCACCCCACGCTTTTTTGTATTGAATTGTTTTATTTTTTACTTTTAATTTCGGTTTGCTATTAAAGCGTGTTTTTTAAACTATTATTCTTTGCATAAATGCTACTGTACTATAACACTAACAAATTCTGACAATAACATAATCTTAATTAATTTTACAGAATATACATATGAGAAAATAGTACATTGCATAGATAAGAGTTGTATAACGGATAATCTGTAACGACGAACATTTTCAATTGCTTCCAACAAGTCATTGTAATAAAGAATAGAGCACTAGCAGTGACGTCATAGTATTGCCAGCTGTCAGTTGCCTGGGTGGTAAATTCAGAAATTTGACATTTGAGTTGGGGGTCAATTTTCGTTCAATATAAATTAAAGTGGAGGATTTCTTAACATCAGATAGATGTAGTGATGTTTATAAATATATATTTTTTAAATCTACTGTGAGAGAAAATTTTATATATACTTTATTAGTGTTGTTTTTACCAGTGTAAAGTTTGGTGTCAAGAACGTTGACATCTTTGTGAACCCATAAATTAGTGAAAATAAAGGCTATATTGGATTTTTTACATTTTTTGTACATATATAATATCAAGACATATTTTAGTAAATGTTTAATTAATATACGCTCAGTTACAGCTAGGCAGTGACATAGGTTAGGTAGTATTATTACACTAGGTTAAAAGTTATCAAAATACTCATTGATTTATGCCAATATATCAATCATATATTAATGGTTTTATAAACCTACTGTAAAATCTACGTTTTTTGACGATTTAAAATATTTCCCTTCAACTTTTTATTAATTTGTATCTTTCTTTTGTTAGGCTCAAAAGTTTATAACGAGTTTAAGTGTTTATCACATTAATAACAACAATCAGAGGTTTGCGTTATGAAATGCAGGAGTAATAGTAAATCTAATAAAAAGATAGGACTGTGAGATCATTTCAGTTTCCATTTAATTTAAATTGCGAGCAAATATGCAACATAATATGCTCCGAATACTTTATATAGCTATATACCTAGTTTGGTATCTGTTCTGATTCTTACAATTATAATTACAGAGGTTCAAAATATTGATAATGTACACAAATAAAATACCAGTGAAGGTAAGTGAGCTAAAACACAACAGAATTTAAAAAATAACACACTTTTAACAGCATCGTCTACCATCATTGAATGTTTCAAATTATACATATTATACATAATTATAAGGGTAAGCATGAATAATAATAGTCTTATAGTTTAGACATAAATTTTATTTACAAGGGTCACAATGGTTCATTAATTCAATGCTATATTATATTTTTGAAAAATCATCCAACGATATAGTTTCAACCTCTCACTTTTAAATCATATAGGTTGGCTTCATTAATACATTTCAGCTTAGAAATGTAACGAGAGGACTCCTAAAATGTAGAATACAAATAAAATTATAATAAATTCACTGAAATTCACTTACCATATCGAAAATTAATAACTTTTGACAGGTACGCAAGATAACACGCCGGTTGAAAAACACAAATAAAACACTAAATTAAAGTCAGATCAATAAATCGCGAAATGTATAATAGACGAAAAACACCCAAAATTGATGTGACATGAAAAAAACGTTTAAAAAAGCACTACAAATTCTTTAAAAACTCAAATTAATAGAAAGGACACAAATGCAAAATTAGGTTATTACCACCCAGGCAACTTTGGCGGCCATGTTGTGACGTCAGCTGCGTGCGTTAAAAGTTGTCTGGGTAAAGAAAGGGGCCAATTACTTACTCACCAAGGATTACACCCCACACGTTGACCTTTTGGGAATATTGACTTTTAGAGTTAATTATCTGATGAGAAGTTTTTGTAGCCCAATATCCTCAATTTTATGAAGGCACATTGGCAATGAATACGGCCTCGTCAGTATTCATAATTCTTTTATATTCATGGCTTTTTATCAAAATATGTAGGAATATTGGATTAAAGAGGTTTCATTTTATCAGGAATAAAACGGTCTTATGAAATATTCAGTCAGCGATTCAAATTCTTTAAAACTTAGCTCTTAGATATACACTTTTTAGAAAATAGCGAGAGATCTTTTCAGTAGAAAATTTGCTCTTCTACAAAAAGTGTTCTTACATTTATATTCAAAATCGCATATTTATTAAATTGGCAAGAAAATTAGGAAAAAAAAAATTCAGCGCTCCGTTTTCCACTATTTCTTATCTGCATCCTTGAAAATACTAGATTTTTAGAACTATAAGAGACCTTTCCTGTAGTGAATTTGTTTATCTGCAAAAAGGTATTCTTAAATTTTTATTGAAAATTTATTCACAGAAAAAAAAATGAAAATCTTAATAATAAGATAGCATAGCGGCCAGATAAAACGAGGCAACTTATGAACTATACTTCATTTTCAATACACGTATACCGGGTGGCCACGAATCAACCTACGCCCCAAATATTTTGGTTGTTTTTGTATTTAAAAATTTGGTTTTTGGTTCACATAAATTAGACAATAATAAGCTACTTTTAGACTAACAGGAATGAAAATATCACTTCCGGTTGAACCGGAAGTGACATCAACTTTTTTTTCTTAAATGGAATGACTATATTTTTTTGATGGTTTCTCATTAAGCATAAATTTCCAAGTGCAACAGTTTTTTCCGATATAAAAAATTCCAAAAAATAAGTGAGATACGAACAATTTTTTAATTTTTTCGAAATGGCCGCATCAGATGAATGCGATGTAAGAAAATTACTAAGTAGACTATGGAAATTATTAGTAAGGTTGTAGACTTGTGTGTAAAGAAGAAAATAGGTGTTTGAATTACTGATAGGTATCAGTATTTTTAGTTTTTTTTTCCAAAAAAATCGGAATTTCATTTTCATTTCCGTAGGGGCCCCATGGAATTTTTTTTAATGAACTGTGCTATTTCTTTTATCAGAAATAATAATTCATAAACTATAATTTTTTCGCCATTAATCATTTCTTAACGATATCCTTCGTAATAATAGAAGTATTTTTAAAAAGTAAGCGCCAACAAATCATTTTATTAAGGTACCTATCTACATTTAAATCCAAATTTGCAGATAGCCATGAAAATGACAGACATTTGCAACAATTGAATTAGTCTTGACTTGCTCACTAATTTTCTGAAGCAAGTGTATTAAAGTTGTTATAAACAAGAAAATTAATATAAAGTGGCTGAAAATTATTCAAGAAATGAAAAAGTTGACATGATCATTATTTAAGGAGAGACTCGACGTAATGCAAGTAGAGCACAAAATCTGTATGGACGGAGATATCCAGAAAGAAGACAACCTCCGAGAAACAATTTCGTCCGGTCGGAGCAACAACTTAGAACTGAACCTAATGCAGAAATTGAAGAAAGATTTATTGTGGATGAAGAAACGGAAATTAATGTATTAGCTTTAGTGTATGTTGAGCCAATCATTTTGATAAGACAAATTGTACATGAATTACCAGTTTCCAAAGAATCAGCCAGAAAAATTTTAAAGAAACACGGCTATCGTTCTTATGAATATCAACTGCATCAATTTTTGCATGAGAATGATTATCAACGAAGAATAACCCTTTGTAATTGGTTACAGTTACGCCAATTAAGAAATGAGAATTTTATCAAAAACATTTTGTTCACTGATGAATCGACATTTACAAACCTTGGATTATTTAATCGAAACAACACTCGATATCGGGCAATTGATAATCCTCACATTATGAGACAGGGGTGCTTTCAGGAGCGGTTTGGCTTCAATGTTTGATTAGGCGTACTGGACGACCATAACATAATTTTTAACGAAACTCTAACTAGACCAAGATATCTAGAATTTCTCCAAAATATAATAGTTCCAAAAATTAATCAAATTCCCAATACCAATATTGACGAAGTTTACTTCCAACAAGACGGGGCTGGACCACACAATGCTATTATCGTTAGGGATTACTTAAATCAATTATTTCCAGATCGTTGGATTGGGACGCATGGTCCAATCAGATGGCCTACAAGCTCTGGAAAAACGAGTTCGACACGAAATTGCACAAATAACACCTCCACAATTACAGAATGTTAGACGTGCAACGATAAGTCGCGCTACTCTGTGTATTAATCATAACGGTGAACAGTTTGAACAATTTTTATATTGGTTTATTATAATGTCGGTTTTAAATAGTTTTGTCGTTCTTGGTAATTTATTCATGGTTGTAACGTTATATCTCAATGCAGGTTTTCACGGACGTTGTCCAATGAAGTAGTTTCTTCCGGGTTTTGCCGCGGTCGTCGAACTTGACTTAAGTCAACGTTATATCTACCTATTAAAATTATTTCTTGTTTAATTTGTGTTTACTATTTAAAAATACTATTATTACGAATGATATCGTTAAGAAATGATTAATGGCGAAAAAATTATAGTTAATGAATCATTATTCCTGATTAATAAAAGAAATAGTATAGTTCCATTAAAAAATATCCATAGGACCCCTACGGAAATGAAAATGAAAATGAAATTCCGTTTTTTTGAAAAAACAACTAAAAATACTGATACCTATCAGTAATTCAAACAACTATTTTCTGCTTTACAGACCAGTCTACAACCTTACTAATAATTTCCATTGCCTACTTAGTAATTTTCTTACATCGCATTCATCTGGCGCGGCCATTTTGAAAAAATTTAAAAGTTGTTCGTATCTCACTTATTTTTTGTAATTTTTTACATCTGAAAAAACTGTTGGACTTAGAAATTTATGCTTAATGAGAAACCATAAAAAAATATAGTCATTCCACTTAAGAAAAAAAAAGTTGATGTCATCTCCGGTTCAACCGGAAGTGATATTTTCATTCCTGTTAGTCTAAAAGTAGCCTATTAATATCTAATTTATTTGTACCAAAAGCCAAATTTTTAAATACAAAAGCAACTAAAATATTGGGGGTGAACATTGACTCGTGGCCACCCGGTATGCTTGTTCTCGATGACGACTTTTACGGTCTCTTGGACTATTACACAGGTCTACAAAAAAGAAAAGAAACATATAAATAATTCATTTTTAAACTCTACAAAAAAGGGTTTTGATCCACGGACTAAACCCATCAAGTTTGAAGTATTTTTGTCTGCTGAAACTGCATTTTCAATTTAATAAACTTTCTACCGCGTAGATTTCAAATAAATCCTGATTTTTATTGTCAATATACGATTTCTTGCCAATTTCGACGTAAAATGTGTTTATAAGTATTTACATGAGGAGTCCCTACCCCAAAACATAATGAAGACTACAATTTACTGTGTATTTTTGGGCGATGGTTACGAATCCGTCCTCAAAAAGGGCACTCTACCCTCTAAATGGAAATAAAGGGCAGTAAAGGGCAAAAAGAGCAAAAACTCAATTTCATCGAAAGAAGAAGTGGAAGATGTGTTTTGCTTTGTATTTTTTATCCGATGTTAAAAAAGAGCACCTCGCTCTCCAAAGGGTAGTAATGGGATAAATAGGACCGAATATTAATCGTTTATTGCTCGAAGGTGTTTCCTAAGACTAGCTTAACCTGAACTATCAAGCAAGGTTTGTGGCTGATCACGGTGTAGTAGAAGTGGTGACACTTTCGTTAATGACTTTTTAATTACCTTGTTGACCTTGAATCGGGAAAACCCCGCGATCTTATCTGGGGAGTTCCGCGGATTGTGGAAAAACCCCGCGGACCTGCTTTGAAAATACCCAAAGGACTGGTAAAATCCGCGATCTTATCTTAGGGAATTCCAACAGACTTTTGGAAAAACCCCGGCATGTAAAAAGTGTAATGACGTAACAAACTGTCTGGGATTTTGGAACTTGGAATTTTTTAGGTAATTAAAACATCGATTAATATTTCTTAATATAAAAACACACAGTTGTGAACAAATAGCATTCAGTGTTCAACAAACGTGGTAAAATATGTATTCAAACGCCTATAGTAAGAAGTGTCGCGGTGTACAAGGTATGAGAAAAAGTAAACCATATTTAAGAGCTGTCGGTAGTGATTATAGAAGTGTCCATCCAGGTCAGCAGCAGGCCGAAACGAATGCTACAGGTCTAGATGATGGATTTGACATTCCTGATTCGATATGGGAGTTAATGGGCCAAAAAATGGGTGGATTGGAAAAGACGAGGCCCTTTGGAGGGCAGAGTGCTCTTTTTTAAAATCGAATTCGTGTTCAATATAAAAACATACGTAGGAAAATACGCTTCGCACTTCCTTTTTCAATAATATTGAGTTTTTACCCTTTTTGCCCTTTATTGACCTTTAGAGGGCGGAGCGCCCTTTTCTAAGGATCGCTCAACAATATAAATATAGAAAATAGTAAGTTTTATCATGTTTTGGGGTAGGGACCCCTCATGTAAATACTTATAAACACATTTTACGTCGATAGGTTTAATGTTTAGCCCTTGGAGCAGATTTTGTCTTTTTTTTATAGACCTGTGTTGTTATGAAACATATTCTTAATAGGATTTTGCAAACAGCAGAAAAAACTATCTGCTATTTGCAAAATCCTATAAATATGTTTTCATTACAAGTATAAGCAAACAAACAATAATTCACTTTTAAACTGTGTTGTTAGTTTTCCACATACGTAAAAATTTCTTCAAATGATTTTTTTTTTAGGATTGTTTTAATTATTCTTATATTAAGTACTATGTCATATTTGTTGATTTATGGATGCTGGATACCGTATGTAACTTCTTTATTGTGGTTAATATCAGTCCTAATCAGCCTAGTGGTTTATGGTTTGCTTATGGAAAATTTTATGAGGCTGTGGGTCTCATGTTCGCCATATTCACGGGTAAGAAATTGAATCAATTACTTTATTTGATTATGCAATTTTTTATTGAAATATTATTCTGTTGATTTAGTAAAAACTGTTTGCTCGTTCCCTACTAGTAGTTTCTTTAATATTAAGAAACTTCCTCTTCTCGATGGTTCCCTACAGACCAATAATGTAACCCTGCTATGCTGTATAATAGAATATTTATATATTTCATTAATTGTAGGCTGCATATGTTTCTCGACAAATTCATGCACTACTAAACTTCGTCGAAGAACAAAGAATTATGCTGTACGAATCCTTTGACGTAACAGCACTGAGACCGTTCTTGACGCATTTATATCAACCATTGGATTCTTCTAGGGTGAAGGTAAAAATAACCTTGCTACATTTAGACCAGTGTCTTTAGACATAAATAATATGACTTCTGTTTGAAAAAATCCGAATTTTAATTTTGATATTTTAATTGCTTCTTTTGTTATTTTAAACAATATATTAAAAATCGAGAGTAAGATCGTGAAAATATGTTCGTTGTATGTACTTTTTATAACGATTTTTTTTTTGAAGCTCAAATGGTTGAAGTATAAGAAAATTTACCCTAAATGTTCTTACAGCTCAAAGGGTTGTCATACCGCAACAAAGGGTTCAAATATGCGTTTAAGATTTTTGGGGGGTACTTGGCATAAAATCAAAATTTCATGTCAATTTGACCACATACAAACTATCGGCAGTCATTTGAAAATTACCCTTTTTTCGTAACCCAAAAAATTGTCTTTTGCAGCCCTCCTTCGTGCGCGAAAAAATTTCACAACGAAGTTATTGTCCTTGTTTCGGTTTTTGCTCAATAACTCCTAAACTATGCATCCTACAGAAAAGGCCATTGCTCCATTTTTAAAGTAGATTGAATTTGCTACAGTTACAGCTCTAACCGAGTTCCGTACGCCCAAAGCTTTTCGAGATACAGTTCTTCAAAAATTGGCAATTGTCTTCAAAAAGCGAACGCCCAAACACTTGTTTCTACGATAAATAATACATATAATGCCGAAACAAGTGTTCGGACGTTCACTTTTTGGAGACATTTGGCAATTTTTGAAGAACTATCATTATCAAGAAGGTATAGACAAAAATCGATCTACTTGTAATATTAATTGAACATAGATATTCTGTATTCAATAATTCATAATAGCTAAGTTATATATGTATTTTTTTTGTTAATGCACAAGTTCAATATTTCTTAAATGGTTAACAAATTATCAAATATATGCTTGGTGTTCTGTGTATTTAAAGTGGGCTTTGCCAAATCATCCCCAAGTCTCTTCCCTTCTATCTCTCGCGTCTCAAGTTTATCGATTCGCTAATAGATGTCGCGATATAACTACCTTTATGCAATAATATACCGAGTAGTTCATTTAAAAAAAACATAAGTTTATGACGTCAGGCCTAAATTGATCGCCCTATACGTTTAAAAGGTTTTAAAACTATATCCATTTATGCTTTCTACAACCCTGTCTTTGAAAATGTTCAGTCTTACAAGACAGCCAGTATATTTCGACGAAACAAGACTGAGACACTCTATATATTGTTTAGAATAACAAAAAAAAAGTGATTAGAACAAAAGAAAGGTGGGATTTTTTTTGAACAGAAAACTCTAATTTCTCTGGATTAACAAATAGTACGGCAGCCCGCTACCAAAATTTTCGAATTACTATAGGGAAAATAATTCCAGCGTTTCTCATCAGTTTTGGGAGACTGGGAGAGCTGACAAGAAAAGTTTGTGGTGACGGAAAGTTTTACCTGTCCTAAAGGGTTCAAATCAAGCTTTGAATATGTAAATAAAACCGGCCATCTCGGTCTTCACGGCGAGGCAGTTTCTTTTGTTTTCTTGCCGAGGGAAATAAATATGATGAGGAAAAATTGAGAACTACCCTTTTCACTGATACGCTGAGTTACAAAGTCAGAAAAGAATGATACATTTAATTCCATTCAAAATTCTGGTCACCGCGACGAGGCAGTTCTGCTCATTATCGAGTAGTTTCGATGTCTCTTGACCACAAGATAGTTCGAACGGAACTAGTTCAGTTACGAGTGATTACACTCGCATGTTGCGGCGAGGCAGTTCTCCACTTCAGGCTATTCCAAACATCACTGAACTGAACTTTTCCCCAGTTCACATTTGAGAATTTGTTTACTTGTCATTCCGGAGCACGCATAACATACCAGGAGGCTCTGATGCAAGGTGCACGGACCGAGGATGCTGCGTTGGCACTATACAAAGTGTACCGTCTCTGTATAACGACAACGCAACATCCTCGGTCCCAGCAGCCATCTTTTATTTACGCATACACGCGTTCTATACCTTCTGCTGGAGATGCTACATTAGGTCAGTGGAATTAGTGAAATACAGGACGTAATTCGATACAGGACACCACATTAGTTTTTACCCTTGTAGAACGCTCTTTTTATATTAAAATTGATGGAATTACGAAGTTCAGGTATTCATCTAGATGTAATATCAATTTCGGCCCTTACTGTTTATAAACAAACATTTGGCGAGTTAACAAAAAAATATATCTAGGCTTTTAAGGGCCGGTACTTTCATCTATAGATAGCGACATTTATTCTTTAGAATAAGTCTTATCTAGAAGATAAGCAAAAAATCGGTATTTTCACCTACAAATAGTGATATCAGTCAGATAAATATGCTTGTTCCTAGGATAAACTATTCGGCGCTCAAATCGACGAATAAGGCTTTTATCTACCGGATAAATGAAGCCACGCCTACGCGCTTGCGCTCGGATTGGCAGTGCTATTCTATTTTCTAAACTAAGTTTTGAAAAGTTCTTTGCTGTTTTGTGTTTAACAATATTTTAGATAAGGTTTGGCCAGTGGTGACTTTTATAACTGGGTGATTTTACGGACTTTCACAAGCCACGGCGGGAAGAATAATAAAAAAAATCTAATAACTGCTATTTATGTAATTCCTCACTTTGTCCAAAAATATATCACATGAAACACAGTTTTATTTTATATATACCATTTAAAAATATGCAGACACAAAATCGCACAATAAAAGCCATTGTAAACACTATACTCATAATGATAAACAACCAAAATGACTGAAATGTCATTAACAGGTAAGCAATAATAGTAGGGGATTATTTCTATCTTTATTTGAAGTACATAGCTTCTGCATACATTTCTCTTGTTTTACCACATCTTAAGTTGGCAACACTTACTTTGGGAAGTGTCTAAAATCTTATCCATCGAATTGTTAACCGAAGGTGTGATTTGAATGAAAGTACAGATAGAAGATATCCAGTAGATAGCAAATTCTGGTTATCTTATCCTTCGGATATTTATCCGGCGGATAAAGTATATTTATACTTAAGTGAAAGTACCGGCCCTTAATGTGTTAAAGCCATTTTTTTTAAATGTATGTTACATTACCAGCTACTCAGATATCAAAGTTTTATGCCAATAATTTAATTTGTTGTTAAGATATTCGCAAAAAACATACCCCAAAGATATAATACTTTTTCCAACGCCATTTTGGTTGTCTAAAATATAAAAAAAAATATATTCCCACAACAGTTTCATAAAACATAAGTCTTGATAAAAAAAAATGAGCCCCGGATGAGCCATTTTGGTTGACGGGAATAGGTTAAAATTGCATTAAACATTTAAGTTGTTTTTAATAAACAAATTGATTTTCTCGTTAACGAATAAATATTTTTCGATGAAATATTTATGGCAACTTGAGGGTTATAAGAGACATATTTTCTGACAGTTGCAAGAATGTAAGAGTTTTTTCACGAAATGAAAAATACTTCAATATTCTCAAAATCCTGACAGTATTTTGCCCTTATTTAAACAAATAATTAACCAACTAGGATCAATAAGGTTGAAACCGTGGCTTTAACCACTTAGTTGAAAACAAATATGTATCGATACAAAATTAAATCAAAGGACCAAAACTGCTTTTGTTTCAATGAGCTCAATAAATAACAATATAAAATGTATGTCGACCTACAATGTCCACTCCACACGCTTGCAAGGGTTCCCAATTCTCACACGTTCACAAAGCTTTATATAAATCGCTGGAACTAATATGTTTTTCAAACCACCAAATAACTGTCTTCAAAAACGTTCAAATTATTTTTTTCACCAACTTGTTAAAACAGTCCAATTTTAGTGCATGCTTGTAAGGTCGGCAAAGCTAATTATTATCAATCTTACAAGAACAAAAGCGCCCCATTCATATTAAAAATAAAAGTAAAACGTGATGACGGAACAAAGGTCTTAAATTAACTGTTTTTTATTATCTGCACCCAAGAAGAAACAGAAACTTCTATTGACAATATAGTCTTGGAGCTCCTTTCAATAAACCCCACTTTTCATGATTCTTGCACATTCAAACGTCGATTTAACAATGTTCCCACTATTTAAAATGTGATCCAATTCAAGGTTATGTTCCTTAATAGGAAATCTACCCATTAAACCATGTGGTTTCCTGAATCGTATTACCTCCTATTTCTAGTCTACTTGTGTCTAATTCTACTAGCCTACATGGCATCGGATACACTCCATGTCGTTGCCTAGGCAACGAAGTTATCCAGCGTCTCTATGTCCGCCGCGCGCCGCCACACAGTGGAAAAAAGCCTCTTTTTGGACAAAAGTCTGCCTACAAGTCAAATCTTAATCAATTTTGATCTACCTTGGCTTAAAATGTAGGTTATTGGCTACACTTTCAGAGTGTACTGCCTAAATTGCAAACCCCGATTTTTTAACCTCAAAAAAGGTATCAAATATGACAGTAATCACTTTTTTCTATTTCTACAAGTCAAATCTTAATCAATTCTGATCTACCTTGGCTTAAAAGGCTATTGGCTACACTTTCAGAGTATACTGCCCAAACCCCGATTTCCTAAAATCAAAAAATTCAACAAAACATAATTACCCTACTCGAAATTTTATTAACATGTTTTATAAATTACATTCAGTTATTACTACATTTTGTTATAAAAGAAACAATTTTTCCAGGCAATGAATTAAAATTTTACCTCAAATAAAAGAGTACAAACCTCTTTTTCAATTATTAAAATAAAGAAATGTAAACTATAAATAACAAAACTGGAATCTTTTATATTAACAATAATTGTGGATATATAGGTATCGAAGAAACTAATTAAATATTAGTATATCTATCTAATATCTAATATCTGTTTAAAAGATCCATTCGAATATTTTATTGTTATTAATTATCTTGAAGATATATTGGAGAGGTTAACTAGATATTGATAATACCATCAGTCTACCAAATTTATTATTATAGATTAAAGTGACAAGCTTTATCACATTAAGTAGGGATTTGAATAATTATATGTTATAAGTGAATGTATTCTAATTTTCTGCAAATATAAAAAATTATGGATGCGATATTATTCTCGCTTTTCACTAAATGTAATTATTAACTATATCTATAAAATTGTTAATATTGACATTGTATTGATTTATAGAAAAAGATTTGAAGAAAATAATCTTTAAATTTCAATTTTAAATTGTTTTATGTAATTTAAACATTGTTACAAAAATGAAATATAAAATCAAGAAAAAAGAAGTTGTATGAAATTATTTGGAATGGTGATAAACAAAAATATACAAAAAAAGATTTAATATTAAATAACATTAGGGATACAACTAAATTTGATGAAAATCAATTAAAGATGATACAAAAAAAAATTGATCAATTTGACTTGTAGAAATAGAAAAAAGTGATTACTCTCATATTTGATACATTTTTTGAGGTTAGAAAATCGGGGTTTGCAATTTAGGCAGTATGCTCTAAAAGCGTAGCCAGTAACCTACATTTTAAGCCAAAGTAGTAGATCAAAATTGATTAAGATTTGATTTGTAGGCAGATTTTTGTCCAAAAAAGGCTTTTTACTTCCCTCGCATACCGAAGGGAAGTATTGTATTCGAGAAAAAATCACCTTCCGAGATTTTTTCGGATTTTGACGTTTCACATCACGTAGATTACGAAAATATAGGTTTTTCAATTCCGCCAGTCTGTCTGTCTGCCTGTCTGCCTGTCTGCCTGCCTGCCTGTCTGTCTGTCTGTCTGTCTGTCTGTCTGTTTGACTGTTGGTGCATTAACTAAAAAACTACTTGACGGAGAGCAGACAACTTTGGTAGGTAGTTGACGCTACTGTCAGCGAAGAAATGGTAGAACTTTCAGTGGAAAATATACAGAGTGGACCGTCTAAAGAGAATAAGTAATGAAAACAAATTTTTTTGCTCAAATTTAAAATTTCCACGTTTCATGACACGCTAAACCTATTTCAGAAAAAAAAATTTTGAAATTTTTTATACCAACATTTTTGAAAATTTTTTTACTAGACACTAAAATGAAATTTTTTTTTCTTTGTTCAAATTTAAAATGTCTACGTTTCATGGCATTCTAAACCTATTTAAAAAAAATTTTTAGTAAATTTTTCTACCATATTTGAAAAAATTTTACCACTAAAATAGATGGATTTTTTTTTCTTTGTTCAAATTTAAAATTTCCACGTTTCCATGGCGTTCTAAACCTATTCCAACAAATTTAAAAAAAATTTAAAAAATTAAAAAAAAAAAAAAATAATTTTTTAATTTATCACTAGAATAGAATAGATGAAAACAAAATGTTTGCTCAAATTTAAAATTTCTACGTTTCATGACGCGCTAAACCTATTTCCGAAAAAAAATTTTTTTTTAATTTTTTGACCAACATTTTTGAAAAATTTCTTACCACTAAAATAGACGTTTTTTTTTGTTCAAATTTAAAATGTGTTTCATGGCACTCTAAACCTATTTCAAAAAAAAAAAATTTGAATTTTTTAAAATCAACATTTTTGTAACATTTATTACCACTTATTAGACGGAAATTTTTTTATTTCTTTGTTCAAATTTAAAATTTCCACGTTTCCATGGCATTCTAAACCTATTCAAACAAATTTTTAAAAAATTTGATTTTTTTTTAATCTTTCACTACTGACTATAGAATAGATCCAAAAATTTTATTTGCTCAAATTTAAAATTTCCACGTTTCATGGCATTCTGAACCTATTTCAAAAAAAAAAAATACGACTTCTATAGAATAGAAGGAAACTCTCCCTTTTGCTCAAATTTATAATTTCCACGTTTCATGACATTCTAAATACATTTTAGAAGAAAAAAAAATTGAAAATTGAACATTTTTGACAAATAAAAAAAAATGAAATTTTTTAACCACCACTATACTTCCACTCCACTACACGGATGTAGAATTGAAAATGTGACAGATGGGTATAATATTTGGCATATGCACCTATTATACTTTTATTGAAAAATGTACAGGGTGGTCATCCCAAGAAATAACTCAGTCATGGTGGACATTTATAAAGGTATTTGCGCAAGCCTTCCATATTTGGCACCTGTTATTTAGTATTGAACTTTTGCTGTTGGATAATCACTCTGTATAATTTTTTGACCAAAACTTATCAGGTTTTCTTTGTAATAATAGCGATAACTATATTCCGATTATTATTTTCAATGTCAATTCGTAATTATGAATTTTTTAGAGTGACCGCCATGCACAAATAAAGAGGGAAGTTCTGTGTAAATGCCTTTACCGATTTTTGTTCAGTGTGCTCCGCGCCAGCACGCCGAACATAAATGCGACGATTTCGTTTTATACACCCCACTCTATAAATACAAAACAGTTTTAGCCTCGCTGCTTTGATAATTTTAGCCTCCAAATTAATACAGCTTTGATTGATTTTGTTGGAACTTGGGCCAATGAAAAATGGCAGTTCTCGATTGATTTATGTTTTGTACATCATTCGTAACGAGAATTAATTGAAAATTGCATCGCCGCGGTATAAAAATTACGACATTTTTTTCGACAGACGGGAAGTCGTTTGCCAGCCGACCTTATCGTTTTTTGAACTTTCGTCGTATGAAAGCGTTTCTTTTCATAATCTGTAGAGTTTCCTTGCGATAAAGCTCGCTGTTTTGACAGGAGCTTTTGGTAACGGACTGCCGTACTAAATTAGTTAAATAATTAATATTGAAATTACCATAGGACCGGCGATATTGGCTAATAATGAAACAGAAGTTGTTCGAAATAATGTTGGACATAATAATGATATCGCTCTATGTACTGTTACTTTATTTGGTGATATTAAAAGATAAGGATCCACTGGCGTCCTACAGTAACGTGGAAATTAGAGAACTATTCGATGGAATACATACCAGGAGTACACGCCTAAACGGAATTAGATCAAGACACGAGTAAATATCTAACTATATCAATAACGTAGCCATAATGTTTATTTCGGAGGAGTCTAGGAGAGTTGGAGAATTAAATACCAAAGAGGCGTTAATGCAGCCCAAAAATCGCCAATATCTCGGAATTCACAACAACAGAACTTTTTTTTAATCCAGTCACCTCTAATTTGAGTGCTAATGAATGGATTTTAATGAAACCTCATGCTATGTGTTTATAATGACGTTAATAAAAAGTTGAAAGAAAGATTAGAGTAGGAAACGATCGGAAGGGGTAGAAAACACCCCTTTTGTCATGGATTCCATAACTTGTAGAATTAGGTCAAAAATGAAAAATAAACAATATATTTATCCTTTTGACCTAAAATAAGATGTTTTTACTCTTGTGAATTTTTTCTAAAACTGCATATTTTTCGAGATATGGCCACTCGAAAATTCATAAAAGTGGGGGAAGGGAAATGGAAAAATTGAAAAAAGAATCTGAATTTTTTTTTTATTATATGCACAAGTATTGACCACGGGTTACGTGAGTTACTAAAAACAATAGGATAGACATATAGGTGGCAAAGCGAAACCTACTCTAAATATTTATGTTTGTCTTATTTATGAATGAAATTATGCAATCGATTATATATCTTTTATTTAGAGCCATAAGATGGAGTAAGTTAAATGGGGCTTCTACTTTTAGTGGGGCAGATCTGGGTTTTGAAAAGTGACTGCTCCGAATGAAAAAATGTTTTCTGCCAACTTATAAAGTTAGGTCCCCCCTATCATTCCGACAAGTTTTTACAGGGCGGAGTCGGCGGGGGGTGGGGGAAACGACCCAATAAAAGTATGGTAAAGCAGTTTTTCCGACGTATCTTCGCAGGTGTTGGTGCTACAAAAAAAGCATACTTATCAAAAATGAAGGGCTTGAAAAAATACGTAAGGCCGTTCTAACCCGAACCCGATCGTATAATTAGTTCGCGAGATATCACGATTGAAGTTGCGAAAATACGAAAAATTAAATTAATTCTTTCTTGAGAAGGAGTGTAGTTGGGGCCTCACTTTTTTCTGAATAGAAGGGTATTGATAAACACTTGATGAGGCCGGAAGGTGGGGGTGCTGGGACAATTAGGAGGGGAGATGTGGTGGAGAAACTAAAATTATTAAAACGCTGATTACTCTGTTATTAATTGAGCTACGGTAATCTGGCTGTAACCGATTTGCGTATTTTTTTATTTGTTAAGAGATAGCTGTGGCAGAAGTTCTTTTGTTTCCAAATTAACGCCTCGCGCGCAAAATAAAAAATGGAGGATTTTTTCCACGTCTTTTTGGGCATGAAGGAAGGGGGTGGGGGAAATAATTTTTTCACCAGTTGATAGAATTCTTTTTTATCTTCAATTTCCGTCTGGCAAGATTGCGATCGGATGATTAGGAAGGGAGTTACAGGCTGGCAAAGTTTTTGCTGTATAGCGGGAGAACGGAAAGTGGTGGGGGGGTTTGGGCGGGACCAAAATTTTGTGAAAAGTTTTTTTTCGACTTCTCCATTCTATAAGTTCCCATTGTAACCACATTGTCCATCCGCGCGAGTTACAAAATGAAAAACAAAATGAAAACGGGTGAGCTCTCTCGCTCTTCTCGAACACACACACCCGTGAACGAGCGTTCGTGAACGGCGCGCTGTCAAATAGTTTTGAATGTTTGATCGCTCGTATCTCACTGGATTATGACTTGATTTTTAATCCTCAGTCACGCTCTTGTAGCTCGACAGCCTTTTATCTCTGCTTTCTCGGGATGTTGCGCCAGCCGGCGTGGGTCCATTAAAACAATGGCAGGTAATAAATGAGAGGTGCTATACAAAAGACTGTCGTGATCTCTTCAAGGTCAAGCGACGTTGCAGCGCATGTGCCAGCATAGAACTGCCTGAGGATGATGAGGAGGAAAGGAAATATAAGAAAGAAGTTTCAGGAGCAGATGATAGATCTATTATTTATTTGTAATCACTGGAGTTGTTTTCCCTTAGTTACATGAATTAAATTGGACATTACCGTTTCTAGGATATGGAGTGTCTTAATTACTTTTGCAGACTCCGTCGACGTTATAGTACATCAATCAAAATCGAAACTGTGCTTACCTTTCTAGGTGGTTGTCCTTTCCTCTGTACGTCCCAAACAGGATACCTCACAATTAAACTTTACTGAATTTGTATTGAACTCATCTACGTAACAAGCAATAAAACACATGATTTTTGAAAACACTTAAACCACTATATTTACAGAGAAACTGAAAACAAATGAAAATGAGAAACACAAACATTGAACGATTAAATAAATTAACAAACAGCAATTAATTATATTATAAGATAATGAAGCGGTCCACAGCAATTTCAAATCTTTAGACTAATCGCGGGCCGAACACTCTTAGGATAATTACAAGACATGAATTTACGTTATAACCGAGAAAGTACCGAAATTTACATAAACATTAAAACTGAAAGAATTTATCATCACCCTGTGGTTAGATCTAGACCAAAGGAACGCTGTAACCCAGAAGTCCTATTTTCCCTCACAGAAAATAAGACTTCTCAAAAGTGGGCGGTATACCCTGAAATCTCTACCAGTTAAAACCTTCCCTACTTTAAACCGTACCCCATTTTGAAATTACCTAACGGACCATGGGATTTGCGACACATGAATATGTGCACCATATGATGCTGTAAAGAATCCCTGCTATTTTATTATCGTAATTTGCCCTATCTAACATTTATGCCAGTAGAGCAGATGAAAAACCCCTGTGTCCATTACTTTGCTTTTGTATGGGGACAAAAAATATACCTTAGTTGGCCTATCTAGTTTTTACTAAGACTGTTACATACATTTTCTGGAATCCTCTCCAAATCAACTACTTTATTCCTGTAAATCTAACTAGACCCCCCGGCGCGAAGGGTTGGCGTACTTAAACATGTGTTTGACTAGTATCAGCACAGGGTGAAGCGGGTTGGATCTTCGATGCCGGTATTGTCATTGGTGTTCCTTATACAGGCCATATAACACTTGACATGGAAAGATTCCTCTTTCGAATTACATGGAATAGTTACGGGATTGAATTTTTTGCAATTTTTTGTAGTAGTGCGCAATGTAGCCAAACCCTTGCTCTTAACAACTTTACTAGTTTGTTTCTCGTCGATGAGGAGATTACACAGTAGACAAACTTTAGGTTCGGCCATGATAGATTTGGATCTCTGGTGATATCCATGCTGATGAATTCGGCCGAGATACAATCCTCTTTTTGCACAATCAACAGGTATTCGACTTTTCTCCTCGATCTTTTGAGGCAGCAGCTTTGTTAAATGCGTGGAATCAGAACAGTCAATCAATCAGCAGACACTGATTGAAATTGAAGTATTGGATTTGATGACCCAGAAGCAAGACTTTTCTCAAATCTCTCACGTTAACAGCTTCTGGAAAGAAGGATAACAAAACCAGAATCAGAATGTGCTTGCTGTCTCACAATACAAAGATATAAAATATTTACTCGTCCTCCGATATTATATATAGTGAGAGAAATCTTCGTACACCCTTGCAAATCAGTCAACGTCATTACAAACAGTTAACTGACAGATGATGACAATTCAAGGAGAGTGAGAGAGCGGGAGATCGTAAACTTCGCCCCAGGCCGCTCAACTGACTCGCTCGCCTGATTTCGTTTTGTTTTTCCTTTTGTTATTCATGCGGGCGGACAATGTATGGACATCGGGGACTAAAATAACCAAAAATCCGAAAGAAAATTTTGGTCCCCTGCCACCGCCATCTTTTAGTAAATAAAAAAATACGTAAATTGGTCCCAGCCAGATTGCCGTAGCTCCATTAATAACAGAGATATCAGCATTTTAATAATTTTAATTTCCCTCCCATATCTCCCCTCCTAATTGTCCCAGCTCCCCCACCCTCTGGCCTCATCAAGTGTTCCTCAATACCCTTCTATTCAGAAAAAATTGAGGCCCTAACTCTACTCCTTCTCAAGAAATAATTAATTTAATTTTTCGTTTTTTCGCAAATTCAATCGCGATATCTCGCGAACTAATTATGCGATCGGGTTCGGGTTAGAACGAGCTTACGTGTTTTGTCAATCTCTTTATTTTTGGTAAGTATGTTTTTTCTTGTAGCACCAACACCTGCGGAGATGCGTCGGAAAAACTGCTCTCCTGTACTTTTAATGGGTCGTTTCCCCCACCCCCCGCCGACTCCGCCCTGTAAAAACTTGTCGGAGTGATGAAGGGGACCTAACTTTATAAGTTGGCAAAAAAATTTTGTTCATTCGGAGTAGTCACTTTTCGACCCTGTTTTTTCTCCAGATCTGCTCCACTATTTGTGTTTGATCAAATATAATTTATTATAGACCACAAGCCCATGCTAAATTTTTAGGGGGTCATATAACACTGCTTGAAAAGGTATAATTTTCGTAGCCCTACAAAAATAAATCACTTTGAGCCCTATGCCGTACATTTTAGGTGGGACATGGGAAAGCCGCGGAAAAGTGAAAATCGTAACCCGCGGAGGTGCATTTTTTTCAAATGACACTGTACGGCTTACGTTTATTTGGACTGTATTTTTACCTGTGACTCTTAAAAAGAAAATGCCGTACAAAAATAATGGGACAGAAGTACAAGAAAAATTTTCGTTTTTCGAAAAATGACCTCTATGTACTAAGATAATATGACACCGTACGGCTTTTATGAAATTCGATTTTTATATTAACAAGGATGAAGTTTTTTGCTATGCCGTACAAATAGACCTCTATCAAGGGTGGTGATTTGACATCACATAAATCTTGATTATTTTAATACTGTTTTATATATTAAATTTTTTTATTACAATGCCATATATTTTAGTTGGTACATGTGTCTGGAAAATTGAGTTTTCCATCCCAAAGTGAGGTTTTCTGAATAACAAATTATTGTAAGACTTCATTACATTTGAGCAATACTTGATATTCTAATTATTCTAAACCTATTATTCAAAATTAATGGATCTGTGTAAAATGTAAAATGTAAAATAGTTTTCCGAAAATTTTCCGCTATTTTATGTCGAAACAGTGCGTAAATAAATTATACTTTATAAAAATAAATATTTATCGATATTTTTTATGACTTAAATAAAAGATGAAATAGAACAGCTGCTTGGCCAAAACACTGAGTCTGTAAGGCCAAATATCTAGAGAGAAAAAAAGAAAAGCTGCTGAAAAATATTATTTTTTATGTACTTGGAACAAAGGTGATTCAGTGAAAAAGGAGAGCATCTTGATTACTTCCACATCCCCACTTCTCTATCTAGGTGTGTTATCCACATACATTTATTTCCAGAATATAATGCTGGGTACTGACATATACAACGACAGAATCACAATACACACAATAATATCACAGTGAAACTGTAAATCTCCTCCTGGTGTTATGTTATAAACTCGTTATAAAAAAATATCGCAAAATTAGTTGCCCGTGACTTCCCTCGCTGATCCTTGCCACACTATTAAAAAAAACTAAAAAAAAGTTGTTTTGGTAAATTTGGGGGGGGGGGGCGACAACCCTTATCGATATCTTTGGTGCCACCTTAGCATAAAATTTTATTGAAATCCATTCATTTTGTACTTTTATTATAACCACTTATACCTCTATTAATTCTATATTTTAAAAAACTAGTATGTGTCGATTTCACCTGAAATTAACTATAAAAATGTATGAAATATATTATTTTATAATTTAGTGTTTAAGAAACCATCACGCAAATTTGAAAGTTTTTCTTAAATCCATTATAATAGATCAGTAAGTAATGTATGCATATTCTTTTTATCATGTGAACGACGAATTACATTTTTTAGGTTTTTCAAATATGGTATGCTGTAAAATTGAAAATGTTGGGAAAAAACGTTTGCCTAGAAATAAACATACAAAACAAACCTACTAAACTTTTGTAGATTTCAAAGACTGTAACATAATTTTTTTCCTAAAGTTTTCAAAAAAAGTTAATTAAAAAAAGATTTTAGGTAATTTGTACACATTTTTATATAATTAATATTACATTCTATTCTAAAGTTTAACTGTGATATATACCCATTTCCCACTTTACTTCAAAAAAAAGTTGTTTTTGAAATATATATTTGGTTCTAGTATTTAATTGTGGCCGATCTAAAATGTACGGCATTGTGATTGTTTATCAGCTTTTGCTATTTTAAATAATATTTTGCAAACGTCGTACGGTATCTAATGACCATTAAGGGTGGTGTAAATCGCACGAATAACGTAATCTAGTGTCTAAAATCCCTACAATGAAAATGTACGGCATGGACACATTTGTATCCTTTTATAGTTAAGGAAAAGAAAAACGATGTAAAGTTGAAAATCTATCCATTGTATTAAAAAATAGACAATTTTTAAATTTGCGTAATTTTAACAAAATTTTGCTTCTTTTGCAATGTTCTAATTTTATTCTTGTCCATTATTTTTGTACGGCTACTAAATAAAATAAAAATTCTAACCTATATTAATCCAAAAAAATAAATGGCCGTACAGTATCAAATAAACTTACCCTAGAAAACGTGAATCTTTCCCTTTCTCGGGGGCGATTTTTTTATTTACATTGATAATACCCATTATTTTTAGACGGGTTATATTTTTTTAAAGATTTGAAATGTCGTATAATCTTTTGGAATTGATGCCGTACAGGGTCAAATCGTCACCCTTGATAGAGGTCTAGGAGGGGGTTGATCTCGCGTTTGTCAGCCCATGGTCCAACCGATTTGTACGGCATAGCAAAAAAATTCATCCTTGTTAATATAAAAACCGAATTTCATAAAAGCCGTACGGTGTCATATCACCTTAGTACATAGAGGTCACTTTTCGGAAAACGAAAATTTTTCCTGTACTTCTGTCCCATTATTTTTGTACGGCATTTTCTTTTTAAAAGTCACAGGTATAAATACAGTCCAAATAAACGTAAGCCGTACAGTGTCATTTGAAAAAAATGTACCTCCGCGGGTTACGATTTTCACTTTTCCGCGGCTTTCCCATGTCCCACCTAAAATGTACGACATAGGACTCAAAGCGATTTATTTTTGAAGGACTACAAAAATTATAACTTTTCAAGCATATGACCCCTAAAAATTTAGCATGGGCTTGTGGTCTATTAGTTTCTTGAGCGTATTTCTGACATTTGAAGAAAATATGATCTAGGACCCCTATTTCACTACACTGCTCACAAATATTTGATGGTAATATTCTTATCTTATGCAGGTGAAATGGATAACAGCCATGACCAAATTAAGTCTGCTTATATGCGTTATGCTCCTTCTGGAATAATTAACGCTATTATACCCAATGTTCCTTTGGAATACCTTGTCGGATTAGTACGCCCGCACGCCCCATTACTCAATGAAAATTGTGTTCCTATTTTACTTAAACTACATTATACTAAAATCTGATTTCAAATAAAGTAACATCGTAAACACTTTTTTCTACTTCCATCTTTAAAATGGCGTTTATCGTATACGTTTCCATGACGCTAAATAATCCTTTAAACACGCTTTCGACAAACCGTGACTTCGTGCATTTTAGTCAAGGGCGGTCATAAGGGGGGAGCATGGGGGCCATGGCCCCCCCCAAACTGATTTTTAATTTAAAAAATGTTAATTATTATTAGTATTAGACAGTATACATTTAAATGTAATTTTTTTACTAGAGATAAAATGTAAGTTATCTCTGTCTCTGATTATACTTGAGTTGGGCAGCAAATATTGAAATGTTTTCAGTAGTGATAAAGTAGCAAATTTATTATACCGGAACAGTTAGATACTCGGAACCAGGAAATTCCTGGAAGTGAGCCTACATGTGCACAGATGGCCACCCGCCAGCCGGGCTGAACAATTTAAGAGAGTCGCAATTACGACTTTCTTGGAATTTTTTTGTTACAGCTTTTTAACTAGGAAACAAATAAAAATGTTTAGTTTCTCGGTCTTAGAACTTATAGTATAGTCTTATCCTACTCCTCCTTTTTTTCGCTTGTATAAACGTTGGTAGTCGGTATTCGGCATTTGAAAATATATTAATTAATAAGTGTCAGTGCTTGATATTCCATTTTCGGATTTTATAAATCATTCCTTTCGACTCTTTCGAGGTAAGTGACCATAGACCAGTGACTTTAATTTATAGCAGTGTTGTTGCTCTTAGCACGTCAATTTTTTTTGTAAATATAGTAATAACTTAGCCATATTACGTGAAAAATACTCTTGATGTAATTCACACGCCGCTAAATTTATTATTGCAGAATTACCGCAAGATTCATTCATTCGTTCAATTGTTTATAAGCCTTTTTCTTTACAACTTCCGTTCTAATCATCTGATTTGAACTTTCCAAAGCTCATTTTACTCGGAAATGACGGGAATACATTCCATTGTGCTTTAATAATAAATACTATTTTTACATAGCAAAAACTGGCGAATTTTTGCAAATTTTTAGTCCCTTATTCAAAATTGCATAACTATACGAAATCTTCAGTTAGACTGCTCAAAATTTTTTTGCATACATTTCAGTGGTTACCAAATAGACTCCCGGTGTCCATTTTAAATAAGATGGTGTTGAAGTCAAGTCTTTCCGCTGAATTAAGATTATGAAAGATGAAATGGAAAAACGGCAATAAAGTGGAAGTTCCAACCGATGGACTAACTGGTCTCAAACAGTGTGATACCACTATGTTTCCAACCATACACGAATTTTTAAAAATTCATTGCACTTTGCCAGTAAGCGTATCATCTGCCGAAAGAAGTTTTTCCGGACTGAGAAGACTGAAGAGTTGGCTGAGGTCCAAGATAGGTGAAGAAAGGTTAAGTGATCTCGCACTAATGAACGTCCACAGGGATATTGCCCTTAATGAAGAAAACATTATTGAACGTTTCTCTAAAAGTGGAGTAGACATAGACTTTGTTTTATAGTTACAGTTCGTTAGTTTGTTAGTAGTATTTTTTTAGTAAATATTCGATTCATAAATATTTTCTATTCTGCAACTATTATTAAAATGACATTTGCTACGAATTAAAAATAGAACATTATGTGGCGTGTTAAAAATAAAATCTACTTATATGTTTTTAAAATGTCAAGATATTCTAAGAAACTGTCAAAATAAGCACGAAATGTTGTTCTGAATTGTCAATTTTATTGAAATGCAGCAAAAGGCAGTTGTGGTTTGCGATTTTACTTTGCTCGGTACTCCCGTTTCGAAATCATTTTTTACTCACAAAATAAAATATCACCTTTAACACTTATATAACAAATATCTACTATTATTATTATTATTAACTATTATCTGAATTTGCAATAATTAATTATTACCTATGTAATTAAATATTTTTTTTGTGTTTCTAAATAAAATATCATTTATCAGTATGTACATAATTTTCATTATTTTGAATCTTTTAATAGGTAATATATTTCTTGAAATAGCCCGTAGCCCCACCCTCCCCCCAGAAACTCGATATATGACCGCCCTTGATTTTAGTCACAGGCTGAACTTAGCAACGAGATATTAGTCACGGCTGAGGTTAATTCTAGATATTTTAATGGCGAAAATCAAGTTAGTTTTCCGTAATTCTTGTCATCAATCTGTCAAAATAAATCGACGCGTTGTGACAAGAGACAAGTAATTTTGTATTTTTTGGAAAAAAATGAGCCTAAATCACTTAGCTTTTTTAGCAATTGCCAAAATGTTTCCAATGTAACCATTAATATACACAATAAGTAGAACAATAGTTTAGTAATTTCTTACTGTTACCATGTTATTGATACGTTAATAAATGAAATATTAAAATAACTTCCAAATTTTTTATTTAGATATTTGCTGTCGTAGAAAAAGTATAGTATGCAACACGTTTTATAAACTTGTTAGTCACTCATTTTATTAAACACTCGCTCCGCTACGCGTCGCTCGCGATTAATAAAACTCGCGACTAAAATGACGTTTATAAAACTTGTTACATAATATACTATTATAAAATGGTCAAAATCGGATCTGTTGTTAAGGATTCCGATGCGAAACCCTTCACTGCTTCGACTAAACTGATCAAAAATTGTTTCTCCGAATTCAGTTTAGACCTGCATGCTCTATCTATTTTTCGGCAGGTCTACTGGCTTTGGATCGTGTCTCTCGCTATATCATTGCTTTCTTCTAATTTCTACCGGAAGGAGTTAATTTAAATATTTTTCGATAAAATTCGATTTATTACCTATAGTAGGGAACTGAGACGTCTAAATTTCGTACCTTGTATACCACTCGAGGACCTAAAGAAACTGCACATTGGAACATACGTAAAATGTCCTGCTGCATCCAAATTTTCTGGTCGCGAATTAATTAGGAATTGCAAAATCAGTGATATGTGGGGTTTTGGTTTTTCTTTTTTAATTTGAAATTTGGTTTTACTTGTTTAACTTGTTTTTTTAGTTTATTTAACCTTAATTAAAAAATGTTGACTTCGCCAACTTGTCCCAAAATGGTGTGCTTCTAGGGTTGGCAATGCTAATTATTTTTAATCTTACAAAAATAAAGCCGCTCGAATCATATTAAAAATAAACATAAAATGTGACAACGCAACATTCTTTTGTCGCTGACTTCTTTTTAAGTGTCAAAAAATAACAATCGTTCCACGATGACTCAATATATTACAACAATGGAAAGCAATTTAGCAGCACCAGTATTATGGCAAGATACTAACAATTTTTTAGCAAAAAAAATTAGCTCGATAACTTTTGTAATAACGAAGATGTGACTTGAGAAGTGTTAAATAATACGTTTTTTCGATTTTTCGATTTTGGGGTAAAATTGACTTTCAGGGGGTGTTCGCAATTCCGAATATTAACGCGACCTCAAAATTCGAATGCGCCAGGTGATTTTCTATGGGAAATAATTTTCAGTTTCTTTAGGTCCTCGAGTGGTATAAGTCTCTTTTTACAGGCGTTTATCAGATGACTCGGTTCCCTACTACTATATCTACAATATTTAGAGACAGGTCGAGCCCCACCCGGACTCACCTTCTGGCTACGCTACTGAATAATAATTATTATTTTGTATTGTAAGAATAGTATATTACATACCGAAGTGGAAAGTGCTTTGTTGTTATCGAGATATGCAATGAATTATCGAGACAGCAATGAAACTTTCACCAAGGTTTGTATACTATTTTATTCATAATCATCCCCTTTAATGAACAAAAAACCAATAAGCCGTTTTAGTCCCTTTAAATTTGTCAAAAAATCGCTGTTTTATGCTATGAGACCTGTAAAAAGTGAAGCATTTGAGATGTCTAAACATGATTTTCAACCCTCGCGGTTCTAAAAAGGGTGGTTTTAGAGAAATATATACATATACAGGGTGTTTCGTGAGTGGCTGGCTATACCCTAGTGAGGGGTAGAGAACCCTAAGACGATTTAAGAATGACCTTTATTAGATCCTGATCTTGTTTCTGATATACAGCGTGTTTTCTATTTTTTGCCAAAATTTATATCGGCCTTATTTTTTTAATGGCTGTAGCAAATTGTACCAAATTTAAAAGATGTATTTTACCAATGGAGGTCTACACAATTCAGTATCGAAAACAAAAAAAAAGTCAAGGCCTGATCCAATTTTTTTAATTTTGGATCTTCCCTAAAAATGTCATACTGTATATGAATTTTGGCAATGTACAATACAGATTTTCAAAATAGTCTAATAGTGTGCCTGAACTATATAGTTAATTTTTTTGGCACACTTTCTGACTTTTGTTGACATTTACATATTTTTACATGTTTTTATCATTGTAGCAAATTCTAACAAACAAACAGTAAAATTAAATCTTTCCCCACAAAATTAATGTCGTCCATGTAGTTACTGACGTTTTTGTGACCGAAAGTCACCCAAATATTTTTTAAATGGATTTATTGTGAAACTTAGCTGTTAATTCTCGAGGCGTTAAAGGTATGCCAAAAAAAACTAACTACATGATTCAGACACACTATTAGACTGTTTTGAAAATCTGTATTGTACATTGCCAAAATCCATATACAGGATGATGTTTTTAGGTAAGATCCAAAATACAAAAAATTGGCTCAGGCCCTAACTTTTTTTTTTGTTTTCGATACTGAAATATGTAGACATATCTATTAAATTTGGTACAATTTACTACAGCTATTAAAAAAATACGGCCGATCTAAATTTTGTCAAAAAATAGAAAACACGCTGTATATCAGACGCGAGAGGCACTAGAGATCTAATAAAGGTCATTCTTAAATCGTCTTAGGATTCTGTACCCCTTACTAGCGTATGGCCAGTCACTCACGAAACATCCTGTATATTAATTTTAGCGCCTTTGCGTATTTTTCTCTATTTTGAGGAAAAACTATGCAAATATCAAGAGAGTAAAGTGTTAGAGCATACTATTTCCTATAAATTTTGTTTCCACCTTTTTGTCCGAATTCCACATAGTTTCGCCGCTAGAGGGCGCGAATGAAATATGTATATAGACTTTTACGCTTTTTAAAATTTTTGGTCAATATTATGCATTTTAATTACTAAGTACATGCATCCGGATTCATTGTATGTTATATTTATATATTTAAAAAGCCATATGCAAAATGGCAGACAAAAAAACGATGGCTAAAACCGCCGCAGACGGTTATAAAAAGCGCTCGATTGCTCGAGCGTTCTCAGCGAACGCACGCCGCGCCTTACATTTAAGTATTGAAAAATTATTAAAAATTTGCAGGAATCTCTTTTTTATCTTTTTTATTACTTTAAACTTAAAAAAATATGCCAAAGTAATTTAATTTTTATAGGTTTATAGAGTAGCAGATGGCAGTAACGTGTAAGAAGCGCCCGCATCGAAGGTGACTGATCAAATTAAAAATAAAAATGATATTATATTTAATATATTTGTATTTTTGTAATAATAATAATAATAATACCTTTATTTTCATGCATTTTCTACATGCATAGAATAATATCAACAGGAGAATAACAATACATTAAACATATATAAAATAACGTATTAGTGCTATAGACAGTAACGAATACATATTTGTAAGAGTAAAATACTACAATGCTGACAATACAAAACAAATACTATAAACTACGCCAATAAATCAACATTTAGGTACAATTGGTTAGAACAGACGATATGACAAAACAAAAATTATATAATGAATGTAATAAGTTTAATTTCTAATATTTCTAAACTCGGGTCTAAGTTCCTTATGATGTTGCATGCCATACTCAGTGCTACTCTGCCATGCAAACTCTTCGCTCACGAAGAACGGACGATCTAGGATGAATACTCCTATTGATATTCATCATTTTGCGGGTATCTCTATCTAATTGGCGCAGCTCATCAACCGTCCAATCGACTACAGCAAAGAAGTAGAGCAGAACAGGAACTGCAAGCATATTAATCGCAGACACCTTGTTTTTCCCCGAAAGTTCGGATGACCAAATTTTTCGGAGTGGGCGTCTGTACTTGCCATGGAGAGATTCCTTAACTTGCTGCATGTCCTGGATGTGATGTTATTGCACACCCAGGTATGTGTAGGTCTCTCCTGCAGCCAGATGTCTTAGGATGCTTCCGTCTGCGAGCTGCGCGTCTTCAGAAAAGTCCCCGCAACGTCCTCTCTTGAGATGGATGACTGCGCACTTGTCCAACCCGAACTCCATGCCAATAGCCCGCGTATACTATCCGACCACCCTTAGAGCATTCTGAAGTTCGTGCTCTCCGGAGGCATACACTTTGAAGTCATCCATATAAAATAGATGAGTGACCTTCCTCCGGTCGTTGGGTGGTCCACAACAGTACCCGCGAGTTTGGCGGAGCCTAAAAGATAACGGCAGCAGTGATATGCATAAGAGAAGGGGATTCGAAGAGTTCCTGGAAAAGTCCTCTTCTGAATACCAACTGCTCTGTTGTAACCCGCTGTAAACCAGAGGTTATGGTGAAGCGAGTCCTCGAGAGCGGCAGTAGTTGTTCTATGCATATTTGAGCAAATGCATTAGTAGTTCGTACAATGTAGTGTCAAATGCCTTACGATAGTCAATACAGACCATAGATACATACCACCTGTACTGCACAGAATCCTGCGTAATACAGCGGTCTATCAAGAGGCTGTCTTTGCAACGTGCCATGCTCCTCTTGGCGTCACGCTGCTCGTAAATCTGCTGGAAGACCGGATCAACCTGCCGTAGTGTCCTAGTATACAAGATACGTGTAAATATCTTGTAGCAGGAGTTCAGACAGGTGATTGGCCTATAATTCCTTGGATCGGACAAATCTCCCTTCCTGGGGATTAGCACGGTACGTCCCTCGATAAACAATCCGGAATCTGCGGCCCCTCGTTCAACTACGAGTTCAGAATTCGAGCCAGACGACGGTGGGTGGAAGGATATTTTTTCCACCACCAGTTGGTTATGCCGTCTGGACCCGGAACAGCGAAGTTCTTAGTGTCAACCAGAGCTTGTTGAACTTCTCTCGAACTGATTGTCGGGCACACCTCTTCTGTCTCTTCAAAGGTTCTGTGACAGAGAGCCTCGAAGTGTGCGATTGCTGGAGTGTTGCTATCGAACGGACGTGTCGCTTCGTAGGTTCCCTTCCAGAAGCTTTCGACATCGGCTAGAGCTGGCGGATTGTCGACAACACGCTGTGGCTCTTGAAATAGGTGGGAAGGATTCGTACCGAACAATGTCTTTTGCTCCATACTCCTTACCAGCCTTATTAGCTTTTCTTGATAGCCATGAGCGCTCGACTGTATTTTCCTTTCGATCTCTTGTGCACGCAGCTTAGCCTTATCGATGCCGCTTGGGACTCTGGTTGCCCTTTTGCGGAGAACGAGTTTACTAGCAGCGTTGTACACGGAAGTGTTGATCTGCCAAATGCCGGTGTTTTCTGGTAGCTCTTCATCGATGACAGCGTCCATTCGTGCCAGGTCTTGTGGTCTTAGGGTAGTCCCGCTGTTAAGGCTAACCCTCGTCCGTAAATCAACATCAGTGTACCCTCTGGGTTGTTCCCCGAGAGGGGTTAGTGACTGTAAATACCAGAATCGTGTGCCCTAAGCAGGCGAAGTGACTCCAAGATAACCGCCTTCTGCATTTGGCCTGCCAGCCATTCGGCTGATTTCTGGCAGACCGGTATGGACTTTAGTTCCGAGAGTAGCGTAGGCTTCATATTTAATGCGAGACCAAGTTCATCTGCGGCCCTTTTTGCCGCCTTATACAATCCTGCACCCACCCCTGCACTTTCGTGATCTCTCACTAATTTCAGGATCGGGTCTTTTTTTACTTTATTAGCTCCCCCGCCTTGCGGCTTTGAGCAAACATAATCTCTATGCTACAATACTATCCAATAAAATGTTTATATATACATATATATACAGATATACATTATCTATAATACCTGGAAGGCAACCCTCACACATGCAATTCTTCAGTCATCATCACTCTCTCTGCCCACTCGTTCCATTTCCTCACTTGTTCCTCTTGTACTACCTTATTTTCTCTCATTTGTACTTCCAGATGACCCCATTCATTCCTCACAAACCTTCTCCCTTCTTCCCTATCCATTCTTTCACATACAAACCTTACATGCTCACTATTTTCCTCTCCTCTTCCGCATTCGCACTCCCCATCTACATCCCTTAGGCGAAACCTTTTAAGGTATCCCAGAAAATTTCCATGTCCTGTCGCCATCTGCACTCCTTTAAAGGATAATCCCAAGGCGGTATAACCCACTTCCAAACATACCCCGAAGAGGGTTCTTCCAGTTTCTCCATCTTCCCATCTTTTCTGCCATTCCTCTATTACTCTTTGTCTTGTTCTTGCTTTTCTCCCTCTCCGATCAATCCAAATTTCTCCCCCTTCTATTTCTTCTCTCATTCTTGCCCTTTTTGCACTTTCATCCACCATTTTATTTTTTCTATTTTCCTCACCCTTTCTCCTCCACATGATAATACATTCAACTCTCATCCTATTCAGTCTCTCGATACTCAATTTTATCTCAACTATCTCTCTTTCTTTCGCCCCTCCTTTCTTCAACCTCTCGAGAGTCTGCAGGCTATCCGTGACGATGGATACCTGCATTCTCTCTCGTGGCCTCATTCCCTCCTCATTCACTCTTCTCTCAATCACTCTGGATGGTTTTTCCCATGGCAATGGCTTCCGCCACTCCCACGGGGATGCCATCCGCAATTCTTTCTTCAAATCTTCCTTCTCCGAATATTCCCTCAATTACTCCAGCTATTCCCACTCTCCCTTCTTCGTCTCTACTCGCGTCCGAATAACCCACAATCTCACTCTCATTTTCGATTTGTGCCTCCCATACCCTCTCTGTCCTCACTCTAAACGCTGGGTGTGGCCTTAGTGCTCCTTGTGTTTCTTTTCTCTTCATCTCTTCTGTTTTGTCAAGGTGAAGGACCCCCGCTAGTACCTCAAGCGGCGGTATGCCACTTAGGACCTCCAGAGCGGCTGTAGGAGTTGTCCTATAAGCCCTCTGGAGACCAAGAAGTACCATTCTTTGGGTGGCCCTTAGGTGTCTCACTATTCTGCTGTCATTCGCTCTACTCCCCCAGATCTCAACACCATACATTATTGCCATTCGCATCACCCTTTCATATATAATTTTTATCAAATTTTCATTCGCTCCGTATTTCCTTTTCAGCATCGCAATCACCCTGGTACAGGTCTCTCCCACTTTTTTCCTCACACTCTTAACATGGTCGATGAATCTAAATGTCTTGTCCACCACAATCCCCAGGACCTTCACTGCATCTCCCATGTCCACAATCCCGCCTCCCATTCTAATCCGTGGTTCTCTTATTATTCCTCTCATTCCCACAAACATTGCTTCGGTTTTTTCCGCATTATAGCGGAGCAGATTTTCCCTCTCCCACTGCTCGCATTCTTCTTTCGCTCGTTCCCATCTACCTTCAATCTTCTTTACGGATTCCCCGCTCAGTATTAGAATCTGGTCGTCAGCGAAAGCCTGCGCATGACAGACCTTACCTCCTTCCAGATCCACTCTTCCTACCTCCTCTTGCATCAAGCTATTTAGCTTGTTCATTCGTCTAAACCATCCTTCCATCACTATCAGCCATAGCGTTGGTCCTAAACTGGAGCCCTGTGGACATCCTCTATCAATTTTGGAAACCACTCCCCCACTTTCAATCACTCTGTTTCCTAAGAAATCCTCACATACCCTTCTTACATTTCCATACATTCCCATTCTTTCCATTTCCTTGTCGATAGAGGGCCCCCATGCCATATTAAACGCATTGCTCAGGTCCAGGGCCACCACCATACTATGTCGCCCTTCCCTTTTATTTTGCTCAATCACTTCAATCATTCTCTTTACAGCCATCCCCGTATCTCTTCCACTTCGGAATCCATACTGCTCCCTGTCGTACTTCCCTTCAGCCTCCATGAAATGCTGGACCCTCCCGTTGATCAGCCTGTCATATACTCTTCCCAGAGTGGGTAACAGGCAGATCGGTCGAGGATCCCCATTCCTTTTCGGTATCCAGGTCACAGTCGCTCTCTTCCATAACTTGGGAAAAATTCCCTTCCTCATGCACTCATTGTACAGTTTCGTTAAGAAACTGCACTTCTCTTTCACAATCTCTTTCATCGCTTCATTCGGAATCCTATCACCCCCCACGGCTTTGCCATTTTTCATCTCTTTCACTACCTCCTGTACCTCCCATTCTTCGATTTCTCTATCATCCCGATTATAGTCTCTTGCTCTGTCCTCAATCCTCCTGTGCATTTCCTCCTTTACCTCTTCCACTCTGGGGAAGTATTTCCCAATCAGATATTCATTCTTCTCCCTCACACTCGTTGTGTACCTGCCATTTTCCATTCTCACCATTCCTTCACCATCTTCGTTTATCGGTCTCCTAATCCATTTCCAGACTTTGTCCCAAGGGTCCCCCTCACAAAGCCTCTGCAGTTCCCTTTCAAGAGCTCCTTCCCTCTCCTCCTCTATCATTCTCTTATACACCTTCCTCTCTCTTTTATATGCTTCCTTTCGCCTCTCTCTCACCTCCTCATCATTTTCATCTTGCCATTCTTTCCTCATTTTTTTAATTTTCCTTCTCAAGCTTGCTAGTTCACCGTTCCACCACCTTTCATTTCCTTCAAACACTCTAATTCGTCTTATATGTTTCTTACAAGCTCTCTGGCAGTAATTACTGAATCTCTCCACCACGCGTTCAATTTCAGTCAGATCATCATCTTCTTCGTATTCCGCAATTTCCTTTCTAAAATCTATCCAATCCGTTCTTGCAAAATCATACAGCCATTTTGTTCGTTCTTCTTTCATACCCCCTTTTACGTTGAAGTGAATGTATCGATGATCACTCATGGACTCATCCTCATTCACCCTCCATTCGTTCACTTCCACTTGCCTACTCACAGTAACATCTATCCAGCTATTTCCTCTCGTACTGGAAAATGTCAGGATCGGGTCTGAGCTTCTAAGGACATTACATGCCATGCCCAGTGCTACTCTGCCATGCATACTTTTTTTTTCAAAGCCAGTCGCCCTACTCTCTGTCTCCGATGCAACCAGCGAGGATGCGCTGGTAGTACCAGTAACCACTCTCTACGCCGTAGAGTCAGTGATTACAGGGTCCGCGAATCGTTTGCTTTGAGCAGGTGCAACGAACCAAGAATATCGGCCTTCTGCATTTTTCCGGCTAAGATTCCTGCCGAATTTCGGCATGCCAATATTTTTCTCAATTCAGAGAGCAGTGTGTGCCTCACTCCACCGTGGGATCCTATTATCAATACGACAAACTTAACAGAGTGGTCTGGATAGAGTCTGCAGAGTTTGTAGAGAAGATCTCGATATTTAGTACGTTTTCCTCCTCCTTCAAGACAATGTTTGTCTCCGCTGGGCCGGAGAACTGAATAACAAACATTGTCTTGAGTTGGTGATCGAGGAGGACTACGTCAGGCTTGTTAGCTTGTATTTGCCAGACGGTAGGAAAAAAGCAGTTCCAGTAAATTAGGCACCGCTCATTTCCCGCAAAGGACTCAATATCCCCCGGAGCATATGGCAGCACTGGTGTCTCGTCTATCCCATACGAGTGCCCTAGATGATAATACAGTACTCGCAGTACTCCATCATGTCTATGAATATAGGCCGAGACTGCGTATGTCGGACAAGCCGACAACAGGTGCATCAGCGTCTCCGGCGCCCTTCGGCAGCCCCTGTAGTTTATATCAGGGACCTCCATACCGAAGACATGACTTCGATAAATGAGTGTGTTAAAGACACCGTCTTGACAATCTATAATGAACCCTTCGGTCTCAGACTTCAGCCCAGCTCATCTTAAGAAGGCAAAGGTCAGCTTCTCAGATAAGCCTCGGTCCTCAATGTTCTTGTAGAAGACTCCATGTATCTTTATGCAGCTGCAGAAGTTTTCTTTGCTCTGCTCTCTATTATTATTATTTTAAACAATCTCGGCTTTGTCGGGCGAAAGATATAGACAGAGGAAGAATTCACTTCATCCTGCCTATATTGAGAGGAACTTGCGGACCAGGTGACATGTCTGCAAAATGGCGGCCTTCTGCATAAGGTAACGAAGAACCTCCCGTATTTCTAATTGCACTAAGTAAGGCGAAAGATTATGTGAACAAACTCCTTATTATTATTATTATTATTATTATTATCATTTCCTTTCTCTCGCACTGAGCGGTACTTTATCTCATGCACATCGGCCTTATTATTATTATTATTATTATTATTATTATTATTATTATTATTACTAACAGTTCGCCCTGTATACTATGCGCTATGTGCTACTTGCGATACTTGTGACATTTGTCGGGTTTTCAGGTTTATAGACTACATAAACGACACCTTAATTACATCAATGCAGTCGTTTCAATGGTACGGACGATATGTCTATACAGAGAATAGCTTGACTATAGACAACGCAAACAGATTTATTGGAATCGCACGCTTAAGACAGCATCGCATACGCGCTAATTCTTGTGAAGTTCCAGCAAAGATGAAGTCTCTCACAGAAACATGTAATCCAGAGTACGAGCACCGTGATAGTCCTGAGTATAGAACTTTTAGTGCGGGATGGTTGAGTTCTGATCTATTGGATAAATTTGGCACAAGAATGGATTATATATGGAGGTACACATCTGAGTCTGATGCCGGAACTTTACCATATGATGGTAAGATGATATTAATTAAATTATAAATACCTGATAATCTATTCTTATATAATAGTCCGGTCAATGAGGACATGGTAAGGAACAGAATTTTTGTCTTCAAATACGGCGATACTGCATAATTTTGCCAAACAGCACCGATTTGCAACAAAAATTTGGATTTAGGTTCTACTTACCCTCTACTTAAAAGTTGACCCTGTGCCGGGGGTTACTTTTTATTTTTTAGGGTGGAAACTTCCCCTATTCGAAAATAATTTAAAATTGTAGATTCGAGCGTGTAATCGATTGAAATCATCTTTAAATAAGTTGAATGAACGTCAAATTACATTAAGGGACATAATTTATGATTTATTAAACAGTTTCGTCCCTAAAAGCCACCCCCTAGAATAGTTATAGTTAGAAAAATATCTTGAAAATGTTCTTTAGCAACTTGGAATGATGAAATATCACCGATTTGCATGAAAATAAAAATTTAATTTTTTTATTTTTATTGCAACATTTTCTTTTTATTACAAAAAACACATAAATAATCAAAAATCCTCTTCACTATCGTCTTCCTTTTCCTCTTCGTCCTCATTCCTTTCCACGTCCGCCTCATACCCGTTTTCCTCCTCGTCCTCCTCTTGGTCCATAATTGGAGCACTATTTTGACAATTGTCTCCGCTGCATGTTATACATATCGGACTGCAGAAAAGTCCTAGTCTTCGGCAACCGCACGCTGAACCGCACCCTTTTTTTTACAGCTACAAAGAATCATTTTCAACAGCTTTTCAGGTGCAGGTTGGTTTGGAGTCTTGATTGGATTTAATAGTCCTTCAATATTAACCCAACCTCAATCAAGTGGATTAATCTTTTTATTTCCCAGCCATAACTGGGTTTGCAATTAAACCCTTTTATGTGCTCATTTTAAGCACCAATTGTTGGAACGAGTGAGGACAACTTAACTGCATTTTTTTTCTGCAAAAATATGTGATTGGTTTTTTACCCATAACTCGCTTAGTTTTTAGGCTACCAAGTCCTTCAAAAAACAGTTTTGTAGCTTTTTTCGACAGCTATAAGCTCATATAAATTGAGTCTTCTTTCAGCCTTTATTTTTGAAAAGGTTTGAGCTGAAAGGGCTTGAACAAGTTACTATTTACGAACATATGCAAACTTTAATCGGCCATATCTTCTTACTCAAATTTTATCCTACAGAAAAAAAAAATTAGGAAAGCAAAACCTACAATTTTGTACTAAAAATTTTGCGTATCATTAATAGTTTTTGAGTTATTTTGAAGAAAAGGCAATTTTTTGCAAAATTACAAAAATGCTTTTTTCACTTCAAGCTCAAATTTTTTCAAAACTGGGCACTTTAAACCAGTAAAATTTCTAGAGCATGTTACAAGTACATAAATAAAGTGAATAGTATAGTGGTAAGGATTATTTTCAATTAGGAAGGTAATTAGGGGGTGATTTTCACAATTCTTTGACGCCGAAAAAAATAGGGACCAACATTATTTTCATCATAACTCGCTTAGTTTTGATGCTAGGAAGTTTTATAAAAAATAAAAATAAAGGTTTTTTTTAAAGCACTTCAAAAAGGCCCCATGAGTTTTTCCCCAAAAATGCATTGTTTTTTGGTAACTTCACGTTGAAACTTTCAATTTTGGCGTTTGACGAATAAGAACCAACCTTCAACAAGCTATTACTCCGTTTGTATGGGTCTATAGACAACATTCTTTTTGTTCTTTTATAAGCTACATTTTTACTAAGGGATAATTTTTTCGATCAAATACTCACTTTTTGAGTTATTCGCGAAAAACCGTCTGAAAACGTGGGTTTTTTGGTTGAAAAATTGACACTTTCACTCGCGACTAAGTCGAAAAGTATTGACTTTCTGAAAAAACTTTATAAGACAAAAGTTGCTTAGAATAGGGTGTGTACACTATTTTTTTATCGAAAATTATAAAGTACTCATGGTATTTAGTATAGCTGAAACAATTTTTCGGCGAAAAAAAAGTTTTTAAGTAATTTTAAGTATTAAACTAATATTATTTATTATTTATTGGTGAAGTTAACAACATCATTGGATACGACACATTTTCCTGTTGAGGAAGCTCTGTGTCTCACATCACTTTTAATTTTACATGTCACATATTTACTACGAAAAAATGGTTTGGCCTGCACCCCCACACTTTTAGTCTGTATAATTTGAGCTACGTCTTGTTAAATTGTTCTAATACATGTTTGTCTGTATCTAATCCGACCTGATCAGTGCTCGTACTGGGTTGATCAAAATTTACAACTGGTGATAAATATTCCTGTTCGTTATGTATCGTTTCCATATTTTTAGCCAGCACAATTTGAATATCATCTTGTTGATAAACATGTTTCATCACATGTTCGTTTAATCTGACCTGCTCAGTGTTTTTGGATTGATGACAATCTGTAACGGGCGATACATCTTCTAATATAATGGAATTCGTGTCCTGCATTAAAGCCTACTCAACTAACTGTTCTCTTTGCCGCTTTAAAGGGAGAGATTGTTCTGGTGCAGACGCATCTCTTTTTGTTTCTGGTTGGTAGGTAAATATGCGTGGAACTACATCCTCCCATAAGTTTGCATCGCATGTAATTTTTCATGTCTTCCTCAAGCTGAAAATAATAAAGAAGTATATTTATATCTTGTAATAATATATAACATTGGTGGAAGTTAATAGCGTTAAATTTAACTAAGTAATTAGATTATTAGTTTTAATTCAAAATACATATCATACAAGCATAATTCTAAAGGAAGTATACAGGGTGTTTGGTGCATCGTGTGCCAAATGGAAATGGCCGACAGAAAGGGTTATCTGCTATCCTTTCAGGCCCCTTAATACTTCCCATGCCCTGCGGGATTTTTCATATCGACCTTTTATCTTTTTAATGAAAAAAATCCCAAATTCTACATTTAAATTCAAATTATAAAAAAAGTATTAGGCGTAGACTGCGAATTTCATTTTTATTTTGGTATTGTAGAAGGGTTATTTTAAATCCAAAATTACTGGCATTAGTCATCTAGTTGTTTTTTTTATTCACTCGCAAACTTTCGGAATAGGTAAAACTTAAATTTAAATTTAGACTTTACATGGCTATAAAAAAAAAACTCCAAGCAACCGGGATCTTCCAACTCCCTCAAAAATTCTCTAGTCTATCCTCTTGCTAGTGATGTACCACATGTCATAAAAATCTTTTAATAACTTCGTGAATTCGCTAAATTAATGAATCGGGTCACATAAGGCTAATATTCAAAATTCCGAATAAAAAATTATTTTTGCTTAAATTATGCATGGGAAACAGGTAAAATCTGTTATCTCACTCTTGCGAAGTAAAATCTGTCTTCTATCTCTTTCTGTTCATTGGTTTTCTTGAAATAAAGAAACAGTTACATTTTTATCATTTATTAAAAAAAATTGAAAATCTTGCTCAAAGTATTGGTCTCTGTTGCGAATGCAGGCCCGACATCTGCTTCGTATTTCGACAGTTGTTGTATGAAGTCGTATTTCCTCCCTAATTGTACCGAAAGCCGTTTCTGTGAGTTGGACAAGAGGACAAGTTCCTCCCTAGTCGCAACCTCCGTCGCGTACACGAGCTCTTTGGCACGACCTCGGACATAAAATCCAATGGAGTTAGGTCTGGGGAACGTGGAGGCCATTGAATAGGGACATCCCGCCCAATCTACGCATACGCCTATAGTTTTTCAAAATGACGGCTGTCCCGCGCACTGGCGATTGATTGTAAGGCAATATCTAGACAATGTGTTCCCAAATGCGTGGATTGGGCGGGATGGCCCTATTCAATGGCCTCCACGTTCCCCAGACGTAACTCCATTGGATTTTATGTCCGAGGTCGTGCCAAAGAGCTCGCGTACACGACGGAGGTTGCGACTAGGGAGGAACTTGTCCTCTTGTCCAACGCATAGAAACGGCTTTCGGTACAATTAGGGAGGAAATACGACTTCATACAACAACTGTCGAAATACGAAGCAGATGTCGGACCTTCATTCGCAACAGAGACCAATACTTTGAGCAAGATTTTTAAATTTGTTTAATAAATGATAAAAATGTAACTGTTTCTTTATTTCAAGAAAACCAATGAACAGAAAGAGATAAAAGATAGATTTTATTTCGCAAGAGTGAGATAACAGATTTTACCTGTTTGACATGCATAATTTAAGCAAATATAATTTTTTATTCGAAATTTTGAATATTAGCCTTATCTGACCCTATTCATTAATTTAGCGAATTCAGGAAGTTATTAAAACATTTTTATGACATGTGGCACATCATTAGCAAGAGGATAGACTAGAGAATTTTTGAGGGAGTTGGAAGATCCCAGTTGCTCTGAGTTTTTTTTTATAGCCGTCTAAAGTCTAAGTTTAAATTTAAATTTTACCTATTCCGAAAGTTTGCGAGTGAATAAAAAAACAACTAGAGGACTAATGCCAGTAATTTTGGATTTATAAGAACCCTTCAACAATACACATCAAAATAAAAATGAAATTCGCAGTCTACGCCTAATACTGTTTTTATAATTTGAATTTAAATGTAGAATGGGCTTGTTCCATGAGATTCTTTTTATATGGTTTTTATACTTTTTCAGATAGTACTCGATATTCTCATTATACACTTAAAATTTCGTATTATTAACTTTTTCCGTTCTCGAGATATAAGGAGTTGAAGTTAGTAATAATTGCAAAAACCGAGCGCTCATTTGTGACGTCACTATACGCAAGTGACGTAAGAAAAATGGCTTTCTGGGACCTTTCAAATTTAACCTGAAAAGTCGAAAAACATGGAATTTTTAAACGCTGGTAACTAAATAAATACGTCGAGTGGAAGTTCGTTCTATGTGTCTACGGAAAGGAGAAGGTCGGCAATGAATTATAATCGTAAACTGCAGGGTCGAAATCGAAAATTCGTTCTGGCAGGAGCGAGAGAAAATTGTAATTTTTTGACATTTCACCAAATTGTATTCCCCTACTGTCAAGTAGTAAGCAAAACAAACAATACTTCGAAAACACTTATAATTATAACCAATAAGGAGCATCAAGTCTATTGAGATAGCCGAGTCTATGCGTATAGTGACGTAGCGCCTGGCCACGCCCCATTTTCGCGAGATGGAAATTTGTAATAGTTTTTAAGATACTAAACGTGCGAATAAGATTCTGATTTTTTGCAGATCCATTAATTTATACTTGCACTTTCGAAATGTGAAATAAAAAAAATGCCGAACAAGCCCATTTGGGATTTTTTTCATTAAAAAGATAGAAGGTCGATATGAAAAATCCCACAGGGCATGGGAAGTGTTAAGGGGCCTGAAAGGATAGCAGATAACCCTTTCTGTCGGCCATTTCAATTTGGCACACGATGCACCAAACACCCTGTATATCTAGTATGATCTATTTACACTATTAAGGGTAATGAGTCATTTAGCTATTGTCGATTAGTTTCTACCATGATAATAACAAATAAATTGTACTTACATTAAAATGATCTTCACAACAATAAAATACGCATTTCGATTTGGGAACATTGCGATTCTCTGCTTCAAATCATTTCATTATTCGTGAATAATTGGATTTAGGAACACTTATAAAATTATTATTTGGGGCATTTACAGAAGTATTTCTGCATGTTGGCACGATACACCACTTATTTGCCACTTCACTCATATTTCTGACTTTAATGACATTAATAATATCTGACATATTTCTTTTAACATTGGCTCAAAACTTATTTCCGTTGTCTCCCGTTGACGCCACGTGACGCCATCTTCTATATCAATGTGTGTGAAGTTAGCAACGCGTTGCCAGCAAAGCGTTGCCAGCAAAGCGTTGCTAACTTCACACATAAGATGTATGACGTCATACGATGTTTTCGAAATCATTCAAATATTTGAATTTTAGGTCGATTTGTTTATTAAATATTTATTTTAATCTCATGATATGATTAATATGAATGCATTTAGGCTTTTATATTTATGTATTACTTGATATTAATGCATCATTTGAAGTGAATTGTTAAATAGTGCACACACCCTATTAGTCAATCTATCCATTCCTGTACTTATTTTCAATTAAACATTTTTCACTCCCGAGAAGCGGTGGGATCCACCCCCAGGGTAAAAGCAACCCCCGGTACAGGGTCAGCTTTGAAGCTCAGTCACTTGACAGAACTTTCCGGTACCTGGGTATGGTAAAAAGAGAATCATATCACCAATTTTGCACTATTGATTGATCTTATAATTTCTTCATCGCTAAGATCATTTAGAAATAGGTGAGGTTATTGTTTCAGTAGTTTACCAATCGATAAGGTCGATATTATTTAAATTTATTCTAGTAATGACGAACGTTCTCTTTTAGCTTCTCTCAATGTTACAGGTTATCTTGATCTTAAGTATACATTTTGATGCTAGTTCTTGGACAAGTGTTCTGTCATTTGCAAGCACACTTATTAATAGATTTTCGAAGTGAATGAAATAGGAAATGTGTATTATTATGTGTATTATTATTGTGTTCTGGTTGAGTGGTAGAGCAGCAATAGCTGAACTCCGCCAGGACGTTAATATAAATAAGGCATTAAAATAAATAAAAATAAATAAACTATGTATTACTGAATCAACAATATTTCTTTGTTTCCATGGTTTCCAGTATTGACTTTTCTGAATTGCTCTCCAGACATGTTTGGCACCACTTTTGCATGGCGAGTTAAACTTTATCGCAAACCACATTGGTGAATACACCAGTTGAATAAACTGTGTCAAATCATTGAGAGTGGTTTCTTTGTGGCAATATAAAGTAGCCATCTTTGGTTAGCTGTAGTTAACCACTTGGAATAAGATGGTAAATCCAAGGGTTCGTCTTACGTAAATCTAAGGAGGAGTTATCAGTAGAAATTTTAAAGTACATTTGGTAACGATATTTTTTATCTGTGCTTCAACTTTAAACAATTAGTTGGTTCAAAGTCTCTAACTGATAAATTATGGCAATGCGTTCCACGTCCCACGAATACACGAGGTCCAGTTGTGTCACCATCAAGAAAGTGGAAAAAGTGTCTTAAAGGAAGTTCGTTACCATGCGACTGACAAATAAACTACAACTACGTATCAACTATGCCCTCATTTGAGATATGGCTCAGTTTTCGATCCAGTGTTTACTACTCTCCCATGAGTTCCTACTGTTAGCAAACTGTCTAAGTTAAAATTATGTGATACAATATTTTTTAGTATGTATCCCGAAGTAGGTATGGTATGGCCTATATAAATAGATCCAGGTTCTTCACTCAAGGATAAGTGCTAATCCACTATAGTTTACTATGTTCTGTGACGAAGTGTCATCGCAGTATGCATTGCTTTGGTAACGTCCATAGTGTTGATTCAACACACGCTTTGTTTTAGTGCAGTACATGAACCTTTTAATAAGGCGGTAGACTGCAAAATTTGTTAATATATTTCAAAAATATTTTACGGTGTTACTTTTTACATGTGATAACAATTGTTTTTCGCTGTTACGTGTCAATAGTAATAATTAGAAATATCATCCCATTTGAGTGGTGGTAGAGGACAGAAGATATGTTTTGTTTGCAAAGTGGTTTTTAGCAATTTTTACAGACTATAGCAACTTTTTTTACTATTACAACTTTTAGTAAAAAAAACTAAAATTTCTCCTATAGTAGCGCTCCATCCTATACAGGGTGTAATCAGTTTTATGTCATTAAAAAAAACTGGTAATGGGGACCGACTAGGCAAACAAAAAACCTGTATGACTTTTCCCTCTAGCGGCACTTTGAAAAAACTGACCTGGGTCAACCTTTTTAATATATTTTTTTTAATATTAATGTAGAAAATAATTGAGAACCACTGCTTTTCTTGGTCAATGAACTTGTAGTTCCCAATTATACAACTTTTAAATTGTCATAAAAAAGTGCAAAGACCTTGGATCATCGACCGCCTTTGATGGACCGCCTCAACCGAACTGAGGCAATTATAAAGAGGCAAATAATTCGTTATCTTTTCCTGCACAACTGCAAGCAAATAGTGGCCGTAGAAGTTTAAACAGACCATTTCTTTACATGTGTTTCTTTTAATTTGGAACAAAATATTGGATCAATGTTTATAATTTAGAATATTTAAATGTGATTTATTAACGTTTGTAACATAAATGAGTGTCCTTGGTTAAAAGCTTACCACCTAAGTAAATAATTCGAAATCTGCATCTGCATCAATACACAGTTCGGTACGTCGAATTAAGGACATACGTACTCCGTTCAACGCTAAACAATGAACTATCAACTAACGTTGTCAATAAATAAAAATAAAAGAAAAACTTGGTCCAAAATCCAAAACGGAATACACAAAGAACGAACAAGAATTTAACTACTTGAACGGTAAAGTCAATAAAATAAATTTTCACTATAAATACACAGCGACCCGAAATTCAAAAATAACAAAAACAACGAACGGACGTGTGTACATAACGAAACACCCACAGAAACTAAAATATTGCACAAGGGAGAGTCAGAGTATAGTTTTCTTCAGATCAGATCTACTAAACATTCAGAAAACGTCGACGTCTTTCATCTTATTTACCGCACCGCTAAAGACCGCCGACATTTTATAGCTATCTACACAAATATTGAGTATCATAGGCAAAGACACGCACGACGATCTAAACCTGCCTCAATATTCCAGCAGTTCTCAAAAGATTTTATTGAAAATTTGCGAAATTTTTGTTTATTTTTTTTCTCCAAAACTATGAGCTTTAGACCCCATGTTATATAAGGTTTTTTTGTTTGTCTTGTCGTTCCCTATCACTAGTTTTTTTTTAATGAGATGAAACTAATTACACCCTGTATATACCTACTGAGAGGTATATATTTCCGCCGAATGGCCCCGGTTGGCATTTTTTATTTTCTAAAACTATCTTTTGCCTACGCTAATATTAGTATGTTAAAAAATAGTTGAACATGTCACTTATGTCTGTGAAATCATTCAAGACACACTCGTCGCAACTGTTTACGACATTTACACAATTTTCAGTTGCTCTAGCTGAGGTCAGTTGGATTTTTTTAACACTATCAGACTGATCAGGCAAACACCACTCTTGAACTGATAATTGACAGTCTGTCAGTACTATCTTGCCTAGAAATGTCGTGTTTTAAGAAGCCGTTTCATTTAAGCAGAACAACTGAGTACTATAAGACTCTTCTGTTTTCTGCCAGCACATTGCCATGCAAAATATTTTTACGTATGTCCCAGTCACCCTCAATAATTAGTTATGATTTTTCTAGGAGAATTTGCTATCTACCCAGGAGGTGGTTACATAGCAAATCTGGGACGTCAGTTGAGCAATTCGCTTTTAAATCATCACTATATCGAGAGGAATGGATGGCTTGATCTCTTATCCAGATGTCTTTATGTAGAATTCTTACTCTACAACGCTAACACAAATCTTTTTAGCTCAGTTCGCATTACTCTGGAAATGAGCGCGACTGGATATATTGAGAATAAATGTGAAGTAAGTGTCATTAAGGGCGGGTTCTATTAACCGAGTTTAAACCAAAATCAGCTTGATCCAAGATCAATTTGCAGAACTGGGTTGTAACATGATGAATCACAGCTCTTCTTCCTATTCATAACGGTTTGTAATTCATGTATTGTGCCGTATAGCAGGTCCGACAGCCCCACGACATCTATCGCAGCTGAGCAGAGAAATAAACTGTTGGTGCGATGGGTTGTCCAGGGAATTCGCAGCAAACGTCGCCGAACCCACATTTTGAAAGCATCAATACGCCGCCCAGTGGGACAAAGCTGTAGTGTTCCACCCAAATCAACATATAGATCATGAAATCAATGATTTTAAGAAGTCTCTTTCAACGTTCGTTATGAATTTCTCTATCAATACCTTTAGCGGGATTTTCGATTTTCGTTCCTAATTTTTTATAATTTTGATCAAAAACGTACTTTTACTAAATTATGGTTTTTCCAATGAAAGTCAGTGTCAAGGTCACAAATGTATTAATACTTTCGATTTTTTAATTTAAAATTATCATGTTACAAATAAACAAATTATATTTTACATTTTCTTTTACTTCCCTCGCATACCGAAGGGAAGTATTGTATTCGAGAAAAAATCACCCTCCGAGATTTTTTCGGTTTTGGACGTTTCAGAACACGTAGATTACGAAAATATGTTTTACAATTCCGTCTGTCTGTCTGTCTGTCTGTTGGTGCATTAGCTAAAAAACTACTTGACGGAGAGCAGTCAAATTTGGTAGGTAGTTGACCCTACTGTCAGCGATGAAATGGTTAAACTTCCAGTGGAAAATATACAGGGTGGACCGTCTAAAGGAAAAAATTTTTTTTTACTCAAATTTAAAATTTTCACGTTTCATTACACACTAAACCTATTTCAGAAAAAAAGAAAATTGAAAATTTTTTTCACCATTTTTAAAAATTTTTTACCACTAAAAATTTTTTTTTCTTTGTTCAAATTTAAAATTTCCACGTTTCGTGGCATTCTAAACCTGTTAAAAAAAAAAATGTTTTGAAATTTTTTTTTCGAAAAATTTTTACCACTAAATTAGATTGATTTTATTTCTTTGTTCAAATTTAAAATTTCCACGTTTCATAGCGTTTAAATCTATTTAAAAAAAAAATGTAGAAAATTTAGATAATATAAGTACTTAATAGATGGAATTTTTTTTTCTTTGTTCAAATTAAAAATTTTCGGGTTTTCATGGCATTCTAAACCCATTCAAACAAATTGAAAACATTTTTTAAATTTTTTTCAAAATATTTTTCATCTATTTATCACTACTTGCTATAGAATAGATGAAAAAATGTTTTTTACGCCAATTTCAATTCCATGTTTCATGACATTCCAAACTTATTTCGGATAAAAAATTTGCACATTTTTTTACCATTTTGGAAAAAAAATTTACCACTACAATTAATAGATGGAATTTTTTTTTCCTCAAACCTAAAATTTTCACGTTTCATGACATTCTAAATCTATTGCAGAAAAAAAAATTTTGAACATTTTTTTCACCAACATTTTTGAAAAATTTTCACCACTAAAATAGACGGAAAATTTTTTTCTTTGCTCAAATTTAAAATTTTCACGTTTCATAGCATTCTAAACCTATTAAAAAAAAAAAATTACCACTGTAGAATAGAAGGAAACTTTCCCTTTTGCTCAAATTTAAAATTTCCACGTTTCATGGCCTTGTAAACTTCTCAGAAGAAAAAAAAAATTGAAAATTTTTTACCAACATTTATGAAAAATTTAAAAAAATGAAATTTTTTAACCACCACTATACTTCCACTTCACTACGTGAATGTGGAATTGAAAATGTGAAAGATGGCAATAATATTTGGCATATGCACCTATTATACTTTTATTGAAAAATGTACAGGGCAGTCATCCCAAGAAATAATTCAGTCATGGTGAACATTTGTAAAGGTATTTGCGCAAGCCTTCCATATTTGGCACCTGTTATTTAGTATTGAACTTTTGCTGTTGTATGAGCACTCTGTATATTTTTTTGACCAAAAGTTATTAGGTTTTTTTTGTAATAATAGCAATAGCTATATTCCGATTATTATTCTCAATGTCATTTCGTAATTAATAATTTTTTAGAGTGACATGCACAAATAACGAGGGAAGTTCTGTGTAAATACCTTTACCGATTTTTTTTATTGTTGACAGCTGCCAATTAACTGCCAAATAAAGTAACTTTAAAGTGTATCATCTGTTATATAGACTAGTCAAATTAGATTAAAAGAAGGCGCTTTAAGGAATTAATTTACAGTAAGCTGGAAATCGTTTTAATACCTTTATTTATAATAATAATAATAATAATACTTTATTTACGGACAAAAAATCCATTACAAAGTATGCATGTTGGATACAATGACTGAGTATACATATACAGTATATTACACACTAATCTCACAGATACGAACATACACATATAATATAAAATATACAACACATTGACATTATTTAGGTTACCTAATATAAATTAAACATATAATAATTAAATAAATAAAATCACTAGTACAAAATAAGCCGAGCTTGTTTGCAGAATAAGCTATAATTAATATTAAAATAATCAATATGAGCTGCATACATATTATAATTATTTATCATTCTATTCAGAGGTGTATGATTTCCGTAAGAGGTTCTATGAAATTTTGGGTTAAAAACGAGTGGATTCCTGGTGTTCCTAGGAGGTACATTGATATTAATTTCAGACAACAGGTACGGTGAATTGATCAGATTGTTCATTAACTTATAAATGAAGCTTAAATCGTAGAATATACGTCGCTGATTAAGGGTGGGCAGGTTAAGATATACGCCAGCATTAATAGTATCCAGGTGAATCCCTTGCAGGGTGAGTTTGTAGCATGCTTGTTTTAGAAATTTATGCTGTACATGTTCCACCCGTGAAATATGAGTTTCATATGAAGGTGCCCAAACCACTACACAATATTCAAGTACCGATCTTACTAGCGAAATATATAGCGTACGAAGAGCTTGAACACCCTTAAAACTTGAAGTGGATCTTTTTATGAAGCCTAACATTCTATTCGCTTTGGAAATTACATGATCGACGTTACTATTAAAATTGAGTTTAGGGTCAAGTATAACCCCAAGGTCTCGTACTTGATTGGTTTCATGGAGATCATGGCCATTAAGTTGATACATAACATTAATACCTCTATTTATTCTCCTTGATAATTTAATAAAATGACATTTATCAACATTCAATGTCATTTCATTCTCATGACACCAACCAGTGAAACTATCGAGGTCTTCTTGAATTCTTTGACAATCGTGTAAATCAGATACCCTTGAATAAATTTTTAAGTCATCAGCGAATAGTAATATGCGACAGAATTTAAAGCATTCATAAATATCGTTAATGAACAAGTTAAATAATAATGGTCCTAGGTGAGAGCCTTGAGGCACACCAGAGGTAGGCGTGAATATGTTGGATAAATGTCCATTGATTCGCACCTGGTGACACCTATTTAGTAAGTACGAGGATATCCACTCCAGCAACATACCACCAATCCCCACGCTAGATAACTTTTGAATTAAGAGATCTATGTTTACCTTGTCGAACGCCTTACTAAAATCTGTATAAATTACATGTACCTCATCACCTGCTTCCATGGAATTTTGAGCATAATTTACAAGTGAGACCATGTTTGCTGCAGTAGACTTACCCGACTGAAACCCGTATTGTTCGTTAATGATGGTATTTTTGAACTGAGACGTTAAAAAAATTGTAACTATCTTTTCCAGTACTTTCGGAATTGCTGAAAGAATTGTTATTGGGCGATAATTTGCGGGATTAGATTTATTTCCTGATTTGAAAATAGGAGAAACATAAGCCTGTTTCCATTTATCTGGGAAAATTCCAGTCGTTAGTGATTTACAAAAAATAATGTATAGCGGAGTTGACAGAGTAAGTCTACATGATTTCAATAGCAAGGGTGGTATTCCGTCAGGTCCAGGGCCCTTGTTAGTATTTAGGTTAGCCAAAATGTCACATATAATTTCAACGGATATATTGACCCCATTAATATTACTAGACGTTACTGATGTAAGGTTAATTTTCTTCTTACTTTTGCTATTATAGTAATTTTTAAAATTACTTGCAAACAAGTTTGCTATATTTGTACCACCAGTGATTTCTATGTTATTATTAAACATTGTAGAGGGAATACTGTTTTCATTATCATTAATAATCTTAACATAATTCCAAAATTTTTTAATATTGTTAGGAATACTGATTTCGACACCTTCTATATATTTTTCAAAATCATGCTTGACCGATTTTTTACATTCTTTGCGTAAATAACAAAATTGATTGTATGCGATTCTACTACCCGACATTTTATATTGTCGGTGAACAATTTTCTTTTCAAATATTAGTGCTTTAAGATTTTCACTAAACCACAACGGAAATTTTCTTTGCATGCATAAGGTCTTAGGGACATGTAGGTCTATTGCCTTGAAAAGAATTATATAGAAGGTGTCTACGGCTTCATTTATGTTATCAATTTGATGTAGGAAATTCCAGTCAATGGTGCTTAAATAATAATTTAATTGAATATAATCTGCATATTTGTAGTTGTAAAAGTAGTTCGCAGGTGGTTCTAGATTGCTATTAACGGTCATATCCAAATTTACATTAAGTGGTGGATGGTAAATATCACAATTTATAAGAGGTATAGATTCACTTACATTAACATTTACATCTGAGAAACACAAGTCGAGTAAGACACCCCGCGAATTTAGCACACCATTGAATTGAGTTAAGCCTTGATATATGAGATTGTCACAAAGTATTTCTTCTGACGTGGTTTTGATATTCGTCGGGATGTAGCCAGGTTGCTCTTCGGTGTTGGTCCACTTGATGTTTGGCAAATTGTAGTCACCCAAAATTACCGACTTATAATTTTTAAAGCGGTTTTTTAATCCTTCAATATTTGATATATGTTTTTCGTAAATAAGTGCGTCCGACCCAGGTGGAATATAAATCACACCTACAAGAATATTAATTGTCTCATATTTAATAACCACCCACAATTCTTCAGTATCATCATGTATCACAGGTGCCATAAAAGATGATAATTTTTTGTGCACAGCAATTAGTACCCCACCTCCTCTTGATTTATTACTGTTCATTTCATTACGATCCACTCTATACACTATATAACGATCATCAATTAATTCACTATTTCGGATGTTCTTATTAAGCCAAGTTTCGGTGAAGCAAATAATTGGGTAGTTTTCACTTAGAGCAGATAAATAAACATCTTTTAATTTTGTTAACAATCCCCGAACATTTTGGTAATAAATATTAAATGAAGAATTCGGAATGTATGTAGTATTATAGAAATGTATTTTGTGCAGCACGTCTAGTCTGTGGACGATTAGTAATTTTCTTGGGGATGGCACCATTATTCTTTGCTGCTAAATTGTTGTCTTCTATGATGGTATTGTCTGAGTTATCAGTGTTCTGCGATATACCAGTATATGGGAGTACATTTGGTAGTAATTTAGGCAGCGCATATTGGTTTAGTGTGTCTAGTGAACACGCTTGGTTAAATGCTGGTAGTCCATTTGTAGTATTTGGTAGTAAACTATGACTAAATAACTGTGGCCGTTCACTTAGGGCAGTGGCATTATCAACCTGGTCAATTGCACTAGATGTTTGTCTTGCATTCTCGTTTGAATTAATAGTATTCGATTGGGAGCTATTTACCACTAGATTACCTAGATCCAGGGAGTTTAATTCATGAAGTGACCAAGGTTTATTGTTGATTATTAATTTGTCATATTTAATATATGTTTTTAAGCCCTTAAGTTTAGCGTTTCTATAGTGTGGTAGTAACTGCTTTCGGATTTGCCTATCTTCTCTCGATAAGTCTTCTGATATTGAGATTTTTGAATTTTTTAATTTATAACAATTTGAGAAAATGGCTGATTTAATGCCAAAAGAGGTAAGTTTTAACAAAATGGGAGAGGTTTTGTTATCGCCGCGTGACCCTAATCTAAAAACAGTTTCAATGTCCCCATCTTTAACGAGTACTCCCAATACAGTTGTAATAAATAACATCACTGCCTGCTTTAAATTTGTAAGTGTATTTTCTTCCATCCCATAGATAATTATATTTTTACTTCTCGCCTGCCTCTCCAAGTTAATTATCCGCTTATTTAATTCATTGCTAGTATCCTTCAAATTAGAAAGATCCGTGGTGACATAATCTTTAAAGGACTTAAATTGGTTAGTTATATTTAGCACTTGAGATTCTATAGTACTTTTTAATTCCTCTTTATTGCTTTGCAGTTCCCCTCGCATAATTCTCAACTCTTTCAATACTTCGTCTGCCATAGCGTTATGGATTAGGAGTGTATTAGTACAATAAATTAGAGCCTATGTAATAGGCAAGCGATGCACAATGCCGACGTGTAGTTATTATCTTCGAGACAGTATTAAATCTGATAAGGAGTGATAAGCGGACGGTAAATAGTTGACCTTCTCATGTACAAATATTTGTTATGCGGTGACGATTTCGTATTATGGCTTAATTTATTTATTGTGTATAATCCAAAATGTGTTATATGTTACATAAATAATCAGTTACTCACTCACTGCATGTCCTTACACTGCCACAATTGACAATTTCCAATCACTTCTTTACAAGAAATTACTGAATATATACAGGAGCAAATACACACACACGTTCACGTTCAACTGTTGAATACTAATATGTATATTTGTAATAATAATGATAATAATAATAATAATAACAATAATAATAATAAATCGTCTTTATTTTTGTAAGTGAAATACAAAGAAAATATATTTACAATATGTTAGAGATGTTGGGGGTGCACGGCGAAGTTTAGCCAAAGGCTAATCTTAATCTTAACCGTTATTTGGTCCTAAATGCGTGTAATCTGAGTTTGCACCACTTCAGGAGGTGAGCATAACTCTTGGAAGCCAAAATACCGCGAAATGTTTGCACTTTTTTCAGTTTTTGCTTGTAGCTCTAAACTCACTAAAACTCAGACGGAAAATGTCATCCCACTCAGTATTAAAGAGGGTTAAATTCTGCGTCGAATGAACATCTAAAACTTCAAATTCGGTTTAGTGGTATAGCCGAAATCAAAAGTTAGAAGCTGGGAAAATTTCTCATTTCGGTTCAAACTTACGTTTTGTGACTTTCCAGGACCACATATCTTTGCAACAAATACTCCTATTAAAAAACCAAAATTTGTAGAGAATAAAATTTCACGACGTTTTGAGTCATTTTAAGTCACTTGAGCCAAAACAAATTTTTTAGAAATTTTTCATCAAAACAACACTTTCCATTGTTTTGCAATGTGGAGATAATATATAGACCCTGAGCAGAGATTCGAGATAGTACGAATGAAAAACATTTTTAATTTTAACAAAGTTGTATATTGCCATTAAATCTTTAATTGGTAAGTACTATCAATATTAATTAATTAATAAGTAATTATTAATAGTTGTTAATAATTTAGGTGCAATGAAGTAACAAAAACATTTAAAATTGACATGACATTGTTAAAATATGAATAAAATATGTTATAGAAATCAAAGGGCATGCAGCACAATATGAGGCAGCATTCATGTTCGCATTTTCTTAGATATCGATGGCCCTTCATCTACAAAGCTCTCAAGCTGCGGTGGCATGTCGAGGCCCTCTTCATCGGTATCATCTTCAAAGGGACCTCACTATTTCTGCTTCTACGGCGATCGGCACGTGGGACACCCCCTCACCTTCGAACAATGCTGAATTCGAGCATGTTTCATGATATTCTAAACAAATTTCCGACAAAAAAAAGTTTATTATTATTAGGTATTATAATTTCACTCCATTATGTGGATGTGGAAGTAAGAAACCGCTTCCTAAGGAATCATTACTTCCACATACAGATTTCCCATATATAAGTCTCTTTAACGGAAAGTATCTTGATACTGCATTTGCTCTCCAGTATGTGGATACAATCGTTCATATAATTTTAATAGTACAATATTTGAAATCGTTGACCCAAGAAACCATAAGACGGTGTGTCACTTCATTATCTTTTTGACTGACCGACGTTTAATGAGGGTGAGGGTGGCTAGTGCAAAAAATGTTGTTGAGAACTTTTGCTCTCGTATAGAGTCACAATTTTATTTTGTTAATTCTTTTAATAATGGAGTACGGGGTGCTAGGGGTGACAGATGCCATAAAAAAAATTAACAGCTTAGTGTTTAGTATACCTATGCACCAAATCCCAAGTTTCTGGACTCGTATACTAGTTTGCTTCACTTACTTATTTCTATTTCACCTCCAGCCCTTCAACGAAATAAACTCAAAATTAAATCTAGGTCCAAACTTCGTTATAATATATACCTGTACAAAACTTTATATCAATATCATTCTTCTATTTTGTTAACCCCTTTAATAATGGAGGGGGCATGGTGGAGGGGCTGCAAAATGTCATAAAGAAATTTGAGACCTTTACTTCTACTTTGTACGTCAAATCCCAAGTTTCTGGCGTACTACTAGCTTGCTTTACTTATTTACCCCTATTTTACCCCTCACCCAACGTATTCAAAATATAATTCAGTTCCATTTGTCGTTATAATACATATATTCTAAGAGCTGGCTACGGAGGTTGGCATATGACTCAGTGTAGTCGAGATTTTACCTAGTATAGGTTCGATTCTTACCGATATAGTGAGAGGCCGGCCGCCAGAAGATAGTTTGGACGGATAACGGGTGGGTGGACGGTCAAAGATGGAATTGTTTCAAGTAAAAAAATTGATAAGGTGTGGTAATAGAAATTTGCAGAATGATTGAAGACAGTATAAATAAGTAGGGAAGAAATCGACAGAAGGGTGAGTGGAAGGTAAAGGGGCGCCAGAAGGCGCCAAAGTTGCAAAAATTTCGCAATTTTTATTTGATCAAATGTAAACACTGACGCTCTTATCATCGGTATTTTCTCACTTTTTTTCTACTTAGCCTTCTGGAGTTTTGCACATAAGTTCATTTTGAGCCAAATAATAATTGCGCGAATTGTCGGAAGTGTACTTGATCACGTCACGAAGTCATTATCCTAAACCGTTCCAAAGAAAACTTGCGCACGAAAAAGTTACAGACAGGCAGACAGAAATTTTCTTTCACTCAAGAAATCTTGACGTTTCACAACCTTCTAAACCCATTTTAAAAACATTGAACTTCTTTACGGTTACTTTGCTTCCACTCCCCTACGTAAATGTTTAAGTTCAAAAGCTTAAAATATTTGTTTCAATAAACTAATGTAAAAAAACCTAAATTTAAAATCTTATAAATTTTAGAGCGATTTTAAAAATTTAGAAAATTTTCATTGTAGAGGAAGAGGGTTAAAAACTTTTTTTAAATATTTTCTCTACGAATATCCAAAGTAGGATATATACCATAATATCGCCGAAAAGTACATAAAAAACTATATGCTGAAAAAAATGTAGTAAGACTTAATTAATACCTCTAAACAATTGACAATTAAATTTTTGACTTTTCAATTATTCTTTAGGCGTTGTTATAAACATTTTATGTTAGCGGTACACGTTGGGCCATATGTTGATCGAAACAATTGCTGAAACAATTGTCGATATATTTGTCTATAAATATACCATCCAAACGTTGGCCGATACAGCAGTGCTTGCTAGAATCTAAATCTAAAAGACGGTGGTATTTCTCCTGTGCAAAATAGTATTTCATAGAGAGATACTGATTGAAGAAAAGCTATATCAGCCAAAGTTCACTTGGTTATTAGTTTAAGCTTTTTAGCTACTGGTAGCTATAGAAATCTTCATTACCTGTTCAAAATCTCAATCCAATTATTATTTTTCGGGTCCCACATCGTAGGTTCTCCCTGATATAGTTCTTAATATTATTATCGTTGTTCTAAACTGCCATTTTAGCGTAGCACTAACTAAAAAAAAACATAAATACGCACGCTGTAAGCGGTATTTATGCACTAACGTGTGGACGGGAATTGGTATCTGACTTAATACACGCCCAAAATCCCTTTGATTTGTGTACCATTTACCGACACCGAGGCGATCACACGCAGACTTGGCCCATTCGCGGCCAATCAAGACAAACTTATCATCAACACGTTGGCTTTGGCCGAGGTGTACTAGACTCAGCCCAACTTGTAGCGCTAGCACTAACTTGAAACTTGGCTTGATGGTTTAGCTCCACTACTGTGGAGATCAGCAATCGGAAGGACACGCAAATATCTGGTAATGTTTACAACAAGTTCTAGTAAAATTATTGCCATAGAAAGACAATTTTTTCAAAGGCAGTTTTATTCCACTATTCTCTTAAATACTGTTTACATTCTAATATTTCCTTTTAATGTATCTTACAGGTTAATACAGCAAGGCTGCTGCCTCTTAAGGGAGACACTGGAATAACTACCTGGATTATTGTCATAAGCTTTGTAGTCATGGTGTATATATTAATGATGAACATGTGTAAAAGACTGATCAGAAAAAGATTAGTTCATTTTAAAGACGTGTGGAACATCGTTGACTTATGCATAATTTTAATGAGTATAGGGTGCCTAGTCCTGTACGTGAGACGAGCATTACTTGTGAAACATTTCTTGCGTCAAATTGAAAAGGCAAGGCACAACGAATTTGTGAACTATTTTCACCTTTTATATTCTGAAACGATCTTGACCCTACTAGCAGCCATCCTGGTATTCATAGCAACGTTGCGTCTCTGGAAATTATTGAGGTTCTTACTTATTATCAGAGTTATGGAAAAGACGTTGCAATTGTCGACGCCACCTTTGCTTTGCTTATTTTTCTGTCAAATGGTGGTTATCCTTGCGCACGCGGTTGCTGGAGTCTTTATGTTTGGCGACCAATCTGAGGACTATAGAAACTTATTTGTTAGTATAATAAATTTAGTTATACTGTCTTTAAATTTACATCAGCATTTTCACTACGAAGTTCTAACGAGTCCTTTGCATTACATTTACTACTCTATTTTTATGATTGTAACACTAGCAATATACACCATGTATATAGCTGTCATAACAATGAGTCATCGTGAAGCTCAACTGTTTTATTCCGACTTTGATGAGTATAACGTAGTAGACTACGTTAAGGAGGAACTCATATACTACTATGATGTAGCCAGAATTAAATGTTGGTCTCTCAGAAAGAGAGGAGGAGAAGGTCATGTGCAAAAACCCAAATGTGTCTTCCCAAAGGATGATGAGTTCAGATATGCAAACTGCATAACGACACCTTCAACCAGAATGAATGGTATGACTTCTGTTGCTAGGTGCCTTTTAAGGGACAAAATAAAAACGACATATAGGAAACGAGAGATTACCTCGATAGATGTTGATTTAATGAAAAATGCCATTGTAAATTTACTTCGACAAGAATGTGCAGAAAAAGACATATTTTTAATACCTAATGTCGAAAATACAAGAGTACGATTGATGGATGACAGAGTTCTTTTGGAAATGGAGAGAGTTGTGGATAAAATTCTACTAAAAACAGAAGATAGTGATACTAAGGAATGGCAGGAGCTCTCCAAAACAATTCTCGAGACTAATGAGGAGAAGCTGAAGGAGATTGCCACAAATATCAGAGCTATGTTAAGTAACATAAGTAACATTATTTTTGAATATGAGAACGCAACTAAAGAGTAAATGTAAATGCAATTGTACTTTATATACCTTGTATTTCCTTAATGGTATTAATTAAACATCTATTACAAATAATTTGTCATTAATGTATGCGTAGAAGAGTAGAAGCTCTAGTCGGGCGTGGCCGACAACGAATATCTATTTGATAAACAGTTTACTGGAATATGACTCAATTTCTTCTTGTTGTACGTGGTGACACTGAGATTAAGTTTTATTATTCAAATAGGTATTTGCAGTTGGCAATAAATACATTATAACCAGTGATGGACTTATCCTTAGGCCCGCGAGGTGCTGACATCGGGCGCCTAAACTTGAAGGGCGACTAAAAATTAAAATAAATTGCTTTCTTTTTTCTCCAGTGACTGTATGAATACGTTTTTGAGCTTTTTTTCTCATTTCCATGTCTAAAAAGTTATTATTATTTCAAGAGTACAGTTATATTGTTTAAATAATTGAGTGTTTAATCTATAAAACAACTAATAAAAAGTTTTTTGAACAAAGAGTTCCTCAAGTAACAGTAAGTGTCTATTTGTATTGTGAATTTTTTTTTTATTTCATTTATCAAAACTATAAGTAAAACGTTCGTCGGTTCTTTACTAAGAAAAAAAAATAATTGTTAATATTTATTAGAAAAGTTATAAATTATCTATTATTCCCACAAACCCTGGTGCTAATAAAGCCCTTATTCCTTCGACTATAATTATCGTACGTCATCTGTCAGCAGTTAACGCTCACGAATAATAGATAGCGCACCATGTATGATAATTCAACTAAATATTATAATTTGATAAACCTCTTGATTATCACATGAGTTAAAGTTTTTTTTTAATTATTATGCCGGTAAATACCATCTAACATTTAAAATATTGTTTTAGGTTTTTCTAAAGAATCATATTTTTTTAAAATCATTTTCTCAAGAATTAATTTCTTAATAACCAAATTTATTTACGTTTAATTTCTTTTTAACGTCGAAGTATCTCAACGTTACATTATTTGCTTTAAGCAAGATTATATACGTTCAATCTTGATACCACATATAAATCCCATATGCGACACTGAAAAGGACAGCGATATTTTGTGCAACACTAGCAGATATACATCCAGGTTAAATAGCCGAGACTCATGCACATATTGTACAGTTAGTTGAACGTCAACTAAACAGTTTAGCTTCAATAAAAGATTGAATTTTTGTAAGTACAGATTTCACTATTATTTTAAAATAAGCCTTAAATATGATACAAATAGGTGATGTAAGGAATTATGAGATGTACTTAAATGTATCTTTACTATGATGATTAATTATAATAACATACAACGATACTGTGATATATTTGGTGACCCGTTTCAGCAAAAAAATCGAAAAATACATTGAGGGAAGTTTCAAACAATAATATTGATATATCTCATTGAATTATGTAGGTTGTAGAACGTAGGTAGATATAAGTTTTTTTTTCTGGCTTTTTGTATTTAAATAATTTTAGAGTATTCTATTTTAGTTTAGTTTAGTATAGTGAAATTCAAGTTAATTTAAAATAAGTTATCTATTGTTGGTTAAAATTTAATGTAGACAACTGTCTGTAATTGGGATATCCATCCTGTAGACAAGTTTACCTAAATAAATAAATAATGCAGATATTGATATGATTAAAAGAGTCTATTACCTACTTCAGTCAGGTACTAAAATTCTGATTCGGATTATCACATATAAATCCCATATGCGACACTAAAAAGTACAGCGATATTTTGTGCAACACTAGCAGAGATACATCCAGGTTAAATAGCCGAGACTCATGCACATATTGTACAGTAGGGTGGAACGAAAAACGAGATTTTCGATTTTTTTTTGAGAATTATTACCACATAGTTATCAAAAGGTGCATTTGGTGGTTATTAATAACTGTGGAAAAATTGAAAACGGTACTTTGTTATTTTCTGATTCCTCAATGGGTTCAAAATATTACAAAAAGCTCTCTTTAGACCATTTATTTTTTCTTAGTTATTTTTTCATTCTTTGGATATTAGTAATGCCATAGTCACCAAAAGGTGTCTTAATGTACCAAAGATCACTGTGGAACATATTTAAATGCTATTATCCATACTTCAGTTTCCTCAAGGATGTCCAAATATGCTCTTCTAAGCTATTTCTTCCTAAAACATAACGTATTGATCGAATCGTATTTATTATTTTTTTCTCTACATTCAATAACTATAGAAGGATGCACCAAGTAAAATCAGACGTTTTATTTAAAAAAACACACAAATAGACATGGAAAAACAAACAAAAACAGAACATGTTTAATATTTCAGTTATTATCCATTTTTAAAGTAATCTAATTTCGTTTCAAATGATGGCAATATCTGTCTTGATTTTATACAGGCTTGAATGAAGCCAGTTTGGTTTTCTTGGCCACAGACAACTGGTGATGTCTCATCTGCAAGACGCGCGAATCGTTCAGCTTCGGTATTACAAAGACTATGAAATCAGAAAAAATTATTTATGTCTAACGCTTTGATAACACACATTTCCATATTAGCAGTCATTGGCGGCTCAGAAACATTTACGTCATTCTAAGAACTTAATTCCCAGTAATGTTTGGCCTCAAAATGTATTTTAGGTATACTAAATTTTCGTGTAGCTGTTGTCTTAACGGTTTGTGCCGTGAAGACACGTTAGATATCATCTTCCTTTTCATCATTAATTTCATACTGTTAGTAAAGCTGAACAGATGACAGGTGGTTTAATACCGATGAAGCTTCTGCATGTTTTTCAATGCTCTGGATGCTGGCATTGCTTTCCTTTCTTCTGTCATTTTCATTTTCTTGGTTTCCAGGGTCACAGTATTTTTTCTAGATTCTAAATTCTTCTGATTTTCCTTATAACGTCTATGAAATTTTTTTAGTTTATCCCAGAAGTAGAAAACGGTAGGAATTGATGTACTTTGCCAAATCCCTTAAATTTTCGGTACAATATTTTTGAGTATTTCTTGAACACTTATATGTCTCCCAGCATATTTATATTTTAGACCATTCCAAACAAATAAATAATGAAAGTAAAGTCCTTATGAGTAGGTAACACAAGGTCACTTAATATTTTAGATTGACCGAATATCTTGCAACGAAGTTGACTTATAGTTGCCATATTAACGTAAATATTCACATTCAACGAACAATCGGCATACAACCACGAATCACGTAAAAACCCACAGAAAACACTCAACTACAAACATTACTTAGTAGAAGTATTCAAACAAATGAAAGTAGGCTTGAACTTGTTACCATCCCACCCCAGTCATAGACGCCTGTCGCTTGGATGGTGATTGTATTCGAGAGCGTTATTTGTCGCGCAATTCCCATAAGCGGCGCGATTTTCAAAGACAATGAGGAACCGGAAAATATTAGAATAAATCAAATTGACTTGGAGGGGCTTTTTATCATACTGTAATAATTATTTTAAATACTGTGTATACCAGGAATATATTTTTTTAAATAAACCAGGGCAGGTAATAAAAACCTATAAAATTTCTATACTATCAGTCCCGTGAGGAATCTGAAGATGCTAAGAAGCTTTTAGGAACGATTTTTATTTATCCAAATGCACATTTTGACACCTATGTCAAAACAATTTAACAATAAATAATTTTTCGTTCCACCCTATTGTACAGTTAGTTGAACGTCAACAGTTCAGCTTCAATAAAAGATTGAATTTTCGTAAGTACAGATTTGACTATTATTTCAAAATAAGCCTTAAATATGATACAAATAGGTAATGTAAGGAATTATGCGATGTAGGTAAATGTATTATATAATGCAGATATTATAACTATATGATTAAAAGACTCTATTCCCTACTCCAGTCAGGTAATAAAATTCCGATTCGGATTATCCGAGTAATCCCGAACGTATTTAATCTTGACGTGTCACATCCACAGTAAATGTCCGAGGTCATCGGCGGCATTTCTGCTAGATCAAAAGAGTGTCGCATATGGGATTTATATGTGTTGATACTACGTTTTTGGTAATAACTTTTCGGATAAGAATACTGCGTTTGTCTTTCTCACGAAATTTTTCGACACATAATATTTAAGATTTTCCACCAAGTAAAACAAAAACCTGGACGAAGAGATCTCCTTAATTTTGTCTTAGCAACAAATTTTTTATGTACAAGCACGTTCTCTATGATTTTATAATCTCAAATTGGAATTAAGGCGACCACGTGCGAATCATTCCAAGTGAGCAAATAGAGGTCCTCAGACCATCTATACAACTTTTAGATCTATAATCATCGGAGAACAGGAGCGTATTTAGGAGTTTCCCTCATTAGGATATTAAAACAAAAGGTAAGTACTTTTGATTATTACTTGTAAAAGGGATTATTTTCACATGTAGTTTTGGTTCATAAAAGCCAAGTGTCTAAATTTAAAATATTGAATTCAAGGAAAGTCTATTATATTTTTGTTAAACTACATTTTAAATTCGTTGTTATAATTAATCCATTGTTGTACATTAATTCGTAGTTACTTATGTCTTAACTTCACTGTCGCAAATATTTCGTCGTTACTTTATCATAATTCCTTACTGTCAATATTTTATCGCAGTATTATAATGAATGCTCTTTTGATGGTAATATAGTAGATCGTGGTGCAATTTTCTTGTAACGAGTGTGTCTAAAGTTTCTGAATTTTGAGCTAATTTGCGAGGCACTTTTTTGTAGTATAGTTATTTTGTCTCTCGCAAAGAATCTCAAGTTTACCTAATTTTGTTGTAATATATGATTTTTAGTACTGAGGTAAAGTTACGAGACTTACCTTTTGTTATATATTTTTAATTCTCGTAATCGCCACAAATTTACCTTGCAGCTAAGCAAATTGTAATATAGTATATTTTGTATATATTCTATTTGATATTCTGCTATACAGTATCTCTGATGCTATGATACCTCATTTTCTTTGTAATATATTCTGTAATATAGTACTATTGTATATATGTAATATTTGTCTTTTGTTTATCTTTAGCTTTTCTTTTCCTTGATTATACTAGGTAATCATGGCGCCCAAGCCTTGAACTCACTGTCCTATTTGCTCTCCGTATCTTTACTGTGCTACCCAAGTTAAACCAGTAACGCTAACCACGTCGCTCGTAGGGTGGCCCACACTTGAATAACTTGGGCAAGGTAAAACCTTTCTTACAACACCACACAAAGTGGTGCCCAACGTGGGGCTTGATTACTTTAAAAGACTAGAGAGTTCAAGGAAAATTTTCTTTAGGTATCTACTATCTTTTACTATTTGCCTGCTATCTTTATCTTTTACTTTTTATCTATTATCTTTGTCTTTTATCTTTTGCTAGTTTTCTAGCTATTGTTTTCTTAGCTTTAGTAAGTTGTAAATTGTGTCTAACGTTTATTATTAGTTTGCTAATACTAATACTGTTAAAATTTATTTTAATTACTAATGATTTAGTTAATCGTCTGATATGGTATAGCAGTTTTATTAAAGCTTCATTTAATTGTACTATAAAACACACTTCACTGTTAATTTACTGCTATAAAACAACTAAAGAACTGTTATAAGAGCTTTAAATTGTCATTATTTAAAAAAAATGCTGCTTTGTACACACTAATAAAATAAAATGATTTCTAGAATGTATCCTAAAAGTTGGAGAAGTATTTTTGACACTAAAAGCATATGGCATGTGATTTAATACTAGGTACCTAATAACCTATAATAATTATGGCTTACAGCGACTGCAATTTTTGATGCAGAGAAAATTTTACTGTGAACTAAGGCCATATTTTTAATAGATTTTTAACGGGCCTCACATTTATTGATGATTTCTAATAATTTTTCAAATTTTATAAATATTGATTTTATGAATTTGAGTTTTTTGCAATGTAACTTATACTAATTTGTTTTAGTAGTCATAACTGTATAATTAGCACATCTCTCACTCCATAAATTCTAATAAACACTTGATATTTTAAATTTTCATATCTTGTCATTTTTACCATCACGACCTTTCAATATGTCCTCCCTCTATAAAATACTTTTGTGTTAATGGCAAGTATTTTACGATATTTAAATTATTAGACGATTGCTATAAAACATCTATAAAATAATGCGCTTTGGTGTAACTTTTTTGTGAATTTTATAAAATATATCACTCACTTTCACGATACTTTTGTAGCTCTTATGATAAATCTATTAGGACTAAGTTGTAAGCGCAAGCATGGATACACAATTGGTTCAATTTGCATAAATATAACCTAGAAATTAGTAGCGGTAAATCACCTTATTTATGGAGCTGTTTATTTATGGTTTATTTATTGCCAAAGACATGTAGTTACTTTTATTAGTGGAAGCACAGTACTTTGGCATATGACCAGATACGTTAACAGTGCAGTGAGTGAAATGCGTCGTTTCATTTTATAGCAGTATAAACTGTGTGTTATTGTCAAAACCACTACGCTGATAATACATGTACCTAATATTTTTACAACCACTTTTTAAGTTTCTCCATTGTCTTAAATCTGGTGTTTTTAGTTTCGCCGTTATATGATCTGTCAAGATCTGCACCTCTCTTGTCGATGTTGGTAACCAAGCTTTTGGGAGAATAATATTTTTATAAACCTGAATGCTATAATTATGATAATTATTCATTAAACGACAGACTTTAATTATGACTAAATATAAATACACAGCTAGGGCAGAGAATTTTTCTCAAATATGTTTTATTGTATTGTTAGCCACTACATTTCTATGCTCAAGTAAGCAATTTTGTTTTGTAATGACTTTGTTGCTGTTTCCATATTACAACAAATATAATGCTATATAATAATTACATAACATGCTCTGGAACAATATTTATTCTTAAAAGCAAAATTGTTGCAAATAGATCTTTAATGTAACTGTTTTGTAAGATGATTAGAAATAACTATAAAACAATTCGAATGTATATTTATAACGGTGCTAAAAATACTGCTGAATGTTACTAAAATATCGTTATAAAACGATTCAGTTTTATAAGCTGAAATGTTTTATAACTTAGTCACGAAGACATTTATAAAATTATTTCTTAACTCCATTATAAGATATTTTATAATTTTGCTGTAGAAAAGTTTTAATGATAAATTTATAAAATAGTTCAGTTGCAGACAACAAAATAGTATTTTCTGGAACTCTAATATAATCAATCGGCATTCAGAAGCATTAATAAAATAACAATAAAACAAAATAATCGTAGGACATTTAAGTTATAAAATAAATTTGGTTGTTGTGCTGATCTTGTTGATTATGATATATTAATTAATAAGTTAAATTAATATGGTTTTAGAGGCCAATGTCGTAATTGGTTGAAGTCGTATCTGTCTGATCGAAGGCAACAAGTCGCAATAAATGGTCACCTCTCTGATGTAATCAATATGTCTCGTGGAGTACCCCAAGGATCAGTCCTAGGGTCTCTATTGTTTATTTTATTTGTGGATGACTTGTCAGAAATGATCGGTGGTAATAATCTAACTTTATTCGCCGATGATACTTCTTTTAAGCGTGAGTACTGAGATTGTAAATCTAAGGGAGACGACTCAAAATATGTTGAACAGGCTTACAGCGTGGTTTTACGACAATAAATTATTAGTAAATAAAGATAAAACAGTGTTTGTACAATTTACTCCTAGAATAATACAATACAATGAAAACAGTTTATTAAAAATAGACGGGATGTCCTTGGAACAAGTACAGTCAACTAAATTTTTGGTAGTACATATAGATAGTGCTTGGAATATCATATAGACGTAATTTAAAAAAATCTAGCATCTGTTTGCTTTCCATTATATCTAATAGAACCGTTCTATGGTCTGAAATAATATTGTCTAGAACTAAACAAATTCCATCGTTTTTACAATTAATAAAAATGTGATCTATACAAGTGCATGTAGTGTATGCAAAACGAGTTGGCCACTCTACCATAGATATTAAGTTAAAACTGGATAACACACTACATAATGAATTAAAATAATTAACACTGTACATGTCAAAATTAAAATCACCACATAAAATAAAGTCAGTATTAGGTTTAACCAAATTATTTAGTACATCAGAAATCTTATTTAAAAAGATACCTTTGTCCCCACAAGGGGATCTGTAATAATTTAAAATGATTCGGGTAGTTCCAGTTTGTTTAAAAGTAACAGCGCAAATTTCAAAATGCTCTTCTACACAAAAACTTAAGAATTATTTCTTTTACATTAATATCATATTTTGCCCCAAATTCCAACCCCTCCACATTTAAGAGAAGATCTACAAAATGAAATTATTGATTTATATCCACTAATAGGAAATATATTGATTGCATCTGGTTTGACACAAAAAGTTTTAATTTGGGTAACTGCTTATATCCAAGTTATAAGCAAGTTATCAATGTTATCTAGATTCAAAGTATTTATATTAAGAAGAAGAATATTGGGATCAAAGATCAATCTTTTGGCATTTCCTTTTTGTTGCGCATCTATGAAAAGGGGCCATATTGATAGATTCATCGCTGTTTTAAAACTAGATTCATACACAGAGACTTTGTATGATGAATAAAGTCCAGGACGTTTCGGCGTTATAGATTCACATATTACCTCCGGCAGATGAGACTTGAGCTGCTCTGTCAATTCGGTAGCCGTTATTTCTGGATCCACTCTATACACATGAAGAAGCGTATATTTTGGAACACCCTGTATGACAGATTCTGTATTATTTTCAACAATAACAGAACGCCTCCTCCATCTTTTAGGAACTTGCTGCCACTCATTTTCTCTAAAAGCCGAAGTTGGGGGTGTATCATTTTTGGTTAAATTAATATATTTATTTAATTTAGCTTGACTTTCCACTTGAAAAAGACTAGCCGACACGCCTTTTTTTGTTATCGGTGGATTATTTGGTTTATTCATATTACTAACTATAATCACTTTAGAGTTTTTGTTCTCCTTTTTATTGTTATCTACAGTCGAGTTTTTCACAGCGTTCACTTTTATATTACCGCCCTTTTTTGAACACTTTCTTTTACAGTAGAGTGTGTTTGGTATTTATTCATTATTTCAATTTGATTATTTAATAATTTAATTTTTTCATTTAATTCGTTGATAATAGTCTCCTTCTGTTTGATAATATAGTTAAATATATGTAGATCTACCTTCTTGTCTATGCCAGAGAGTTTTACCATAGCGTCAAAAAATGCTGCATCACATTTCCACAATATATTATTGTCGCATCATCAACAATTTTTGCGTTGTACAATTTTGCACAACTTAAATGAAATTGTGTGTTGCAATTTTTACATTTTACTAAGATTCTTATGGCCTCATTGCGATTATTAGTATAGGTTCGCCAGTTTTCCCTATTTCCGTTTATTTTATACTGCTTATATGATAGGTCTCTTTTTTAATGCTTCTTTAATGATATCATTAAACCATTCATTATATTTCGTTGCTCGTTTTTTATGGTCGGACACTCGTGCAGTTTTTATGTTAGTTACGAATGATTGAAATACATTATTAGTAGAAGTACAGTAATACATCCAATCAGCATCGATTAAGTTTAATGAAATTTTATTATAATCTAGTATTCTGTAATTTATTTCCTGGTACGTGGTCGCTTTATGACAGTTTAAATTTATACCTATAATTTCATGTCCCACCTCTCCCGGTATAACTACCTTAAGTTGATTTGTGTGGAACACTACAGTTTCGCCTCACTATGCGACGGTGTTTTGTCATAATTTTCGGTGCGTTTTTCAAAGGTGCTTCAGTTATTTCAATTTTTTTGCCGATGGCGGACGCATCATGAGCTTTAAATAACTAGCAGGAGAGCAATGTGAAGTTTTTAAATATCAGAGAAATATCTAGAGAAGTCTATTACATTCATACCAAACTGAATTTTTCACCAAATAACGATTAGACTATGTTACCTCTTTACTAAAAGACTGATTGAACCATGCCATTAACAACAATTGGGTAGAAAAAATTATCATAAAACATACGAAGATAAGTAATTTTGTGATACCTTGTTCCTGCAAAATATATAAAAATAACTTGATATTTTAGCTCGTATAAAGTCAAAAGAATACAGTGGATATTAAACATTGTTTTAGGATTATAGTAGAACATGATTTGTTTAATTTTCTTATCATCAAGCAAACAGTGCCTATTTCAATACACCTGCACATGTGCAATTTGAGAGTATTTTATTTGGTTTGACGCCTCTTTATTTTGCGATATTCTCCAGTATTATGCCAATAATCTTTACTTGAGCTGTTAAGTATATTATTATTCCAATTAAACAACAACCGCTTCCTAAAATAAAAATTGAAACGAGAAAGTAGGAATCATTTAATAATAAATCTAAAAATAGACATCCACTGGACATGCAGTTAAAGACATAGAACTTAGATTTTTATTAAAACACAATTATTGTCAGATGGCTTATTTAAAATTTGTATTTTTGTATGTGTACATTTTCACACTTATGTGTACCCAAACATGTTTTTCCTTTAATAGTGTTTGTTCACTTGACGGTAGATAGACACTTTTCGTAATTTTTTCACTGCATTTAAATTAGTATTACATTTTTATGAAAATATTTTCATTAAATTTTCTCGTGTAAAATTAATATAATTACATAATATGTGTATTGAATATTTACATCAGGCCATCTAATTTATTTAACTATAATTCCCTGAATACTTAATTTGACCACATCTAACCAGTACTACAGCCTAATAATACGTAGTGTAACTAAACATTATTAAAATTATACACCATTTAATTTTCTACATTCATCGAATCACAAACTAAATTAAGATCTTCTTTTTCTACGTACGGGGTGATCATTTTTTCACATAATTTAATAGAGTATTAAATTCTGCATCAATTGATATTAGTATTCTCTATACCTATCTCTCTTTGTTTTTTTAACATGAACGAATTTTTGTAAAATGTACATGCAAAGTCAGCACTGTGTGTTAATAGCCAATACAGGTCATGCCTAACTTGTTTCTTTTTGTCATAAACGATAATAATCATGTAGATAATTGATCATTTTTTGTTTATTTTATAGTTATAAGTTGATATTGATATTCGAAGAATATATTTCTTGTGTATTTACCTTATATTCTCTAATCAATCATACGTTTACTATTCTTCCACTTAGTCTACTACATCTAGTAAATGCATATTTATAAGTTGGAAAAGTAAAAAACAAATTAATAAATAAAAGATAAATGGATAAAAACTTGTGGGTTGCAGATTACTTTTAATAAATAGCAATGAATGTGTTAGAATATAATTCTCAATTAGAAAACCATGCAAAGATAAAAACAAGTATTGTTCCAGATCATAGTGATATCCTTTAAAATACTCTGAATACCCCTTTACTAAATATAATTCATTTAAATATTAGATTAAGCTTAAATAAGAAATTTGATTTCATGCTCATTTTATTAAAAAGTGTGAAAATAAAATTTGATATAATTAGGTATTTTATCAGAAACCTGGAAAATAAATGATATAGAATTGTTTAACATACAGGGCTATGAACTATTCTATTCACAAGGATGTCATAATCAGAATGATGGTTTGGTAGGTAACGTATGTATCAAATAATGTTAATTCAAAATTTACTACTCAAAAATTATCTGAAAATACATTTACAAACTTAACATTAAAAAAGAAACGATATTATATTCAATATCACTGCTGTGTATAGATTGCCATCTACAAACAGTAACATTTTTTTACAAGAATTACAGGATATACTTGCACAAAACAAGGAGATTATTATCATAATAAAATTCTAGAAAATAAAAACGACATAAAAAAAATTGGGAAACGGTGAATGAAAGTCTGAATGAGAAAAAGCCATATAAAAAAATTATAATAAAAAATATTAATACAGACGTAGTAAATGATAGTGGAATTAGTGAAATTTTTAACGATTTTTTCATAAATGTAGGTGAAAATATGGCAAATAAAATAAACGTTAACAAAACATTAAAACGCAGAAACCTAAATTGTAAAAACATATTTCTCAAACCTACCTCCGAAGACGAAATAATAAAGAACCTAAACGCTTTGAAAAATAAATCCTCCTCTGGAGAAGATAAGATATCCTCATCTATATTAAAGTTGCTGGGTCCTGTTATAGCTAAACCACTATGTTACATATTTAATTTATGTTTTGAAAAGGGTTGCATTCCAAATATGTTAAAAGTTTCTGTTGTAACACCCATATACAAAGCAGGTGATAGGACGGTAATAAGTAATTATAGACCTATTTCAGTAATAAACAACATCGCGAAAATATTAGAAAAATGCATCAAATCTAGGTTATTAGAACACTTAAACTATAATAAAATACTTTCCCCTAATCAATATGGCTTTAAAGAAGGTATGTGTACGGAGGACGGCATGTATGAGGTGGTAAAAACTATATATAACTCGGTGGATGGTAAAAAAAAAACAAATTGCAATACTTTTAGATTTGGCTAAGGCCTTTGATACGGTGTCTCACGATTACTCAACTCAATGAATATGGTATAAAAGGTATTGTTAATAATTTGTTCAGTAGTTATCTCCAAAATAGAGAGCAGTGTGTAAAAATAGGTGAAAGTAAAAGTAATTTAAAAAGATGAAATGTGCAATGCCACAAGGAACTGTTCTAGGACCCGTTCTGTTTAATATTTACATAAACGAATTACTTCATATCCCAATGGACGGAAAAGTTATAGCTTACGCCGATGACACTGTTCTCCTGGTTGAAGATGACTCCTGGGAAGATGTAAAGAATAAAGCGGTTCTAGAATTTACGAAACTACAACAGTGGCTAGCTGAACACCTTCTAACAGTTAGTCTGGATAAAACTAAATTTATGTGCTTCGGTATTTATGATAAGAACAGACCAAATATACATACACTGCAATTACATACGTATACGTGCTTAAATAAACAAAAATACAACTGTGAATGTGATGTGAAGTTATTCCAAACAAAAACCACTAAATATCTTGGAGTTATAATAGATCAAAACTTAGAATGGACTGAGCATATCCAACAATTAAATAATAAAATGCATACGTTAGTTTGGAAATTCTACCATTTAAAAAATACAATGCCTTTCAATATCTTAAAAACACTGTATCCCGCCTTAGTCGAATCAATTCTTAAATATGGAATATTAATATGGGTAAGTGCCTGTACAACAAATTTAGAACCTTTAAATATAAAAAATATATTATCAAAATTATCTCAGGAAAAAATAAACAATACTCCTCGGAACTATTATTCAAACAATTCAATGTATTTAATTTGCAACTTTTGTATATCAAATCGGTTCTCATATTTACTTTTAAACACAAAAACATATTAAACACAATACAACATGAACATAATACAAGGCAAAAACATAATCTAAATGTGATAATACCTAAAAACAGGTATACAACAACCCAAAGATTTATAACTTATTACGGCCCTAAATTTTATAATGTTTTACCAACACATTATAAATAATTCGACAATATAGGTTTTTTTTCTCATGAAGTGTCGGAATTCTTAAGGACTAACAAAGTTAGATTTATGAAACTATTGGCAGGCGGTTGAACAAACTTGCAAAGCATATTGCATCTTAATTCTGCATGTATATACATATATACATGCAGAATTACGATGTTATTAAACAAGTATTGTCATAGGTACACACAGGCTACATATGTAGTCTAGGTATACACTAAATGGAGGAATAATAGCATATGCATATACATATAAGATTAGGTAAAACTCATTTTTATTAGCGATTAATGACTAATTTTGTATTCTACATTGTATTTGTATTCTATATTGTATTATTAATTATAAATAAATTACTTACTTACTTACTTATTATCAAGATAATAACATCAAACACAACAGATCATTTTATATTAGATTTATAACAAATGCTTTGGAACAAAATTTACAAAGTTAATGAACACATTGAATATAAATATTTAACGCAACAGTTGTTCAAAATGCCTTTGCTGTAAACAAGTCAATATGCTTGAATTTACGGCACTTACAGTGCCTCAGCGAATTTATTTGCCGAAATGCAGCCCATACTCTCTTCTTCAGAACTGCTTTGGTAAGTAGCCGGGATGGCATATACATTGTACAGGATCCAGTGCACTATTACCTAACACTTGTAACCGCTAGAAACATAATTAATCCTTTGCCTTGGAGCATGGCTCTTTTCTTAGTTAATGTTTTCTTAACGAGAGACCTTCCATTAAATCTGCATTTTAGGACAAAAATCAATGTTACGACACTTTTTTCTAAAATTTAGACTCGGTTGATTAACCCAAAATTTAACTAGACGCTGAAAAGTCGGCTGTTAAGGCAAGTATTTTCTTCATAATCTCTTGGAGATTTCTCTAAGTTTTCACGTTTCAGAGCATGGAGATTACGGAATGTCAATGCCTTTAAATTCCATCACTCTGTGTCTGTCTGTTACAATGTTAGCAAATAGCTGGCATCCACAGTCGATCACGCTCGACTTCACCTTCTATTCGTTTATTTTTCAATCGATAAGAAAAATTATACATTTTATATTTGATTCGTCGTACAGATTTGACATTAGGTTGAAAGTAAATGTACAATTCATAAAATATTAATAATGGCGTTACCAGTTGAATTACAATAATTAAATGTACTTAGGAGGAGCTTCAACTTAATTATAGGGATCAAGGGGGAGTGGCAGGTCGAATGGTCTCCCTATCCTATATAATAAAGTATAAAAAGAAACTGAATTCATCCAAAAAACATCTTCCAATATATTCAATCGTTTTCCCGTCAGTTGGTTAAGTAACTGTGTATTAAATTAAATAAAATGGAGGCCCATGAAATTGTTATATTAGAGAATTCGTTGAAATATTTAAGTAGAAATTTGATTTTCCCAAAGAAGAAAGATCGTAGTCATCCGGGAAAAGCCTTCTATGGCAAATTTATTGCAATTAATTTGTCTACAGTTATGTATTTGGCTGGATGCATGTTGCACCTCTTTGTGAATATAAAAAGTAAGTAAAGAAATATTATCTGCACTATATCTATGCCCATTGTTCAATAATTATGCGTGTATTTTTACCAAAAAATTAAGCACGACGGGAAATAATAAAGGATTCGAATAATTTTACAAAGATAAGATAATTTAATTTTTGTACTTTCAAAAAATTTGTTATCTCAGCAAAAATTTATCCGTGTATAAATGAAACAAATTGACGACTAACTTAATAAAAAAACTGTCTCAACAAAACTGTCAATGATTCATCCATACTACAACGTAAAACTATTTTCAATTATACAAGGTATGACAAGAACGAGTTACATAAGAAAGTATGATTTTTTTAAAATGGAACACTCAGTATTTTTTGGCACTAGTTAAGCCCCCAAGGATCCTGTATTACACCCTAAAATATTTTGCGAATCGGCTGTACTGTTGCGAAGTTGTCATTTTTTTCTTGTCTTTTTTGGCAATTTACAAACATTTTTTCGACTGACATGTCTCCGTCATTTATTAATTGGTTTTTCTAAAAATGTAGGATGTTAATTGATAATGATGCATTCACTAAAAATATTTTTGAAATAAATTGATATTTAATTATTATTTTTCTCAATTTTTTTGAAATGGAATGCCTATAATTCTTTTACATGAATCAATAAAACATACAATTCCTCACATTTTAGTATCATACACTTTATTTTTATTTCAAACGGTTTTTGAGATATAATTATTTCAAATTATTTTTGCGTAAATTGAGGTTTTCTTTATTTTAGCATTAAAATCTAGTACGGCTTTGGTTTTTTGTTTTATATTTCTTTCAATGGATTAATAACGCATACAATTTCTCACATTTGGATATCATAGTTTATTTTAATAATTATGAACGGCTTATGAGAAATATTTTGTTTACGATATTGAAACTAACCTAATAATTTCTCAAAATGTCCACCATTTTCATCCATACAACACTCTTAATAAAGGAACATCTTACATTATATAACATATCAATATTTATATGATTGAAGCACTCGTTGGTTCTACTTTGTAAACGTCTGACTTTACAAATCCCCCAAAGGAAAAACTCCATTGATGTTATGTGGGGTGACCTTGACAGCCATGCAATGGGACCTAACATAATTTAATAAAATAATAAATTAGATATAATTTAACAGTTTCTTAAAATATCAGACCTCCTCTTCCTATCCAACTTTCAGGAAACTGGTTACTAATGGTCTGACGAACATTTATAGTAAAATGTGGTGGTACACCATCAAGTTCTGACCACATATTATTTGTAATATAATCAGGAATAGGCTCGGTCGTTTGTGGAAACGTATCTTGCATAAAATTCAAGAATGTTCCATTCACATGTCCCTCAAAAATGTAAGAACCAGTAACATAATCATGTACGTTTCCTCCCCAAACATTTGGACTCCATTTGTGCTAGTAATGATTTTTCTGTACAACATGAGGGTTTTTTCTGTCACAATAATGGAAATTATACCTATTCACAACTCCATTGCGATCAAACGTTTCATCTGTGAACAACACAAATTTGAAAATTCCTCACTTTCTCCAATTTGGTATTGAGCCCACTGGCAAAAATTTAATCTATGATTTAAATCCACATCCAAAAGTTCTTGGTGCAACTAAACTTATTTTTACGAAGGCATACTGAAACACTAGATTTACTGACTTCTAAATACCTACTTAACTCCCGAACACTTGCCGTAGGATTTTCGATTACCGCTAAAGTTATAGCCAGCACATTTTCTTCACTTAATACATTTCGTTGCCTTCGTTTCACGTGCAACACTTCCAGTACGTTCAAAATGTTTTTTAAAATTTTCTAGAGACTTCACGTCAGGTCACCTTCTATCGGGATATTTTATACCATACACTCTTGATGCCAAAAGGAATTTCCATCAGATTCGCAAAACTAAATTCACGTCCAATTTTCGTCTACTTTTTCTAATTCCACTGGCCTATGTCAACTACATTTGTCCTACACCATTAATTGATAGTTTGTAATACTATATCATCTGTTCTTATTTAATATTGTCTTACATTTCACTCTTTATACGTGTTCCTATCCTGTAATTAGAACTATGTTCTGTAGGATAGTGTAGTTAAAGAAAGTAATTATATTTTAGAGCAAACCTACATCAACATGGATCTAGATTTCGCTATGACAATATCGCTAATTGGATCATACATCTTCAACTTTTCTTACTTAGGAAACGTACAAAACACGATAAACCTATACAAGCAATTATCAGATTTCTACAGTTATGGTATCCCAAATAACTTCGATGCCGCAAACAGACGACTTAACTTTCTTTCCAAGTGCCACTACGTTTACATAATATCTGCCATCGTGGGATTTTGCACAGCACCGTTACTGGAATATGAAAAATGTAAGCAAGAGAATACCGAAAAGAACATAAATGAGATCTGTGGCATTATAGGAGGAGCCTGGTTCCCTTTCGAACTTGACACATTTCCATGTAAAGAGATGTACTATTTGTTCCAAATTTACTCATCCATCGTTATATATCAAACTTCTTCTATGATTTCTTTTTCTCTAACGGAAACGGTAGAGCATCTTATTATTAGACTACGACATGTAGCTAATGTTTTTATTGAGGCGCTAAGTGAAAAAAATTACTACGCAAGAAGATTTAAATTTAATAATGCCGTCAACTATCATGTTGCAGTAATTAAGTATGTATTATACAGGGTGATTCTAAGTAATGATGCAAAATTTATCAGTAAGCGAAACTAAAGTCTATTTAGAAATGAAAGGTAGTCATAAAAGCTCAATGTAAATACAAATTCTATAAAATCATGGTCGGTAATTTATTTCTATTATACAGGGTGCCCATTAAAGAATGGGCCATAGAGGAACAGTGGATTCCTGATATTAAAATATTACGATTCGAAGAAACTTACCGTAGTCCAAAAGTTGATATTAACAGAGATACAAGGTGTTAAAGTCAATATTATATTATAATTTTCGTACATAACTTTTGAAGTTTTTTAAATATAGGTACGAAAACTGATGTATATGGATTTTTTGATATGAGAAATTCAAATCTTTTCCTATTTTTTGTGTAAATTCTAGAAGACACCACATAAGCAACATTTAGGGTGTAAATATACTCCTAACTTTTTCACCTGTAATGTTGTAGTCTTTTTTGTTAAAAAATCTTGAACCTACAGCATTTTGATGGAGAAAAAGTATACTTGTCATTAGGCCCAGAAATTTTCGATAATCGCAGCAGAATTTGCATAATATTATAATGGAACTTATTTTCCGGCAACACCCTGATATTGAATGGTAATTTGTTAAAGAACTTTGGACCACAGTAATTTGTTGCATTACGACTTTTTTCTAACCTAGTAAAATCTAAACGAACCTCATTTCTCTGCCTAATATCATGATTATGAATTTCACCATGTGACGCATAGTCATTAAAGTTTTTTTTAAATGCATTAGTGAATGAAACACCTAGGAGCAGTCAAGACATTAAACTTGCTAAATTTTTGTTTGACGCCCTTTCTAAATGGTAAACCCAACATTACTCTCACAACGCGTCTCTGAAGTGAAAATATTCTGCTCAGATGAGCTGAGTGTCCTCACGCTATTATGGCATAGGAAAAAACACTTTGAAACAGCGAGAAATAAACCGTATTTATCACTCTCAGAGGCAACTCAGTTCTCAGACTTATAACCAGATAAATTACCTTCGACAATGTATTAGCCAGATAGTCCACATGCTGATCCCAGCACAGCTTACCATCTACAATTACTCCTAAAAACTTGATATTATCGGGATTATCAAGAAGATCTAATCTCCCAGTTGAGAAAATCATACTTTGTGTTTACAATTCATTTAAATTTAATTTGTTATTAGTCAGAAGCCTGCGACTGTGAGCACTGCATATCATGTTGTAAATCATTAACATTTTGGTTGAGGTTTATCAAGGTCGTATCATCAGCAAATAGTACAACCGAAGTGCCCTTAACCTAGTTAGGTAAATCATTTACGTAAAATAAGAATAATAGTGGTCCTAATACGGAACCTTGTGGAACTCCAAATATTACTTTTACCGATGATGATGCCATTCCGTTGTGTACAGTTTTTTGATCGCTGTCACTCAGGCATGATCTTAAAAGATTGAGTGCTGAAGGACGAAGATCATATTTACAAAGTTTAGAAGCGAGAATATCATGTTGTATACGGTCGAAGACTTTAAACACGTCACAGAAAATACTTCCGGCATAGCGTTTGTTCTCAAAAACCTCTATTATACTTTCAACCACTTTATTAATTGCCATCGCTGTAGATTTACCAGAGCGGAAACCATATTGACAGTCCAATAAAATATTATTTTGTTCAAAAAAGGTAACAAGCTGTTGAAATAGGGCTTTTTCTCTTATTCACCAAATGTGGGTATTATAGATATAGGACGATAGTTGTTCATATCACTAAGGTCGCCTTTCTTGAAAAGCGGAATCACTATCACTAGATATTTTGAGACATTTCGGAAAAGTTCCGCTTTTTATGCATAGATTAACCAATTTGGTGAAAAGTATAATAATAATGTCCCGTACGTATTTTATGAATTAATATTTATGTCATATACGTCTGTGCTTGGATTATTTTTTAAATTATTAAAGATGTCTCTCATTTGAATGTAAGAAATCTCTAAAAAACTAAATAAATTGTCTATCATAGGATTTGTGGTAATTAAGTCGATAGGATCAATAAGACTTACTACGTTTTTTGTGATTTTAAATGCTATATTTGCAAAAGGTTATTGAAGTCGTTTGAATTTAAATCAGAGTCGGATATCGTTGTACTTCTCTTGCGATTATTACGCTTTGAGTTAATTAGATCCCATGACGCTTTTGGCAGGTTTGAGCTGCGAGAAATATAAGACTCATTAGCACTTTTTTTGTAGAAACCAATTTTCATTCTATAGATCTCTCTGTATTCTTTAACTCTGTCACCTAGACCTATTAAGTTTGGGTGTTGTTTTTTAAAATAATGTAGAAAGTTTAATTTCTCGCGCATCTCTCGTAGTTCGTCATTATACCATTTTACCTCGGGCTGATTAGATGTTACACTTTTTATTTTTATGGGTAAAACTAGATTTACTTGTTCTATGACAATGTTTAAAAAAATGTTAAATTTTTCGTCACAAGTCGTTTTTGTGTTATTAATGATGTACCAATCTATTTTACTTAGATTATATTAAAAAATATTAAGACCCGCCTCCGTTACAGGCCTGTATCTTATTATTTTTTTATTTTGACATTTGTTTGGTAACATCTAGCTCTAAGACAATAGCTTTGTGATCAGATAAATTAGTATCGACTATATAAGACGCATCATGAGAATAAAGTTTAAAAGGAAATGATCTAAGCAATTTTTATTTCTTGGTCCTTCATTAACTAAGCAGTTAAATCCAAAAGAATTTATAAAATCTATAAACCGAAAGCAGTTTTTATTTAAGAGAAACAAACTGCAAACAGACTTATTTTTATTTATGAAAGAAATGGGGAGAAAAATATTACTTATTTGACTTTTATTTTTACAATCCTCTTTTAGCATGTAACAAAAGCAAATAAATTATTAAGTCTACTTTCTTTTCACTACTAGTGGATTTTTGCATCATTATTTAGAAACACATTCGAAAAAAATCAGTTTGTTGTTTTAATAACCCTTTTTTTAGCATGGCAAGTTTAGTAAATGTATCTTTCAACGGATGCATGTTTGTTCATGTACTCCTCACTGGGGCCATTTTAGGATGTGTTGGATATAGACTATTAGAGGTAGGAAATTAATTAGTTTATATTTAAAACAACCATATGAATAGACTATTTAATTTTTGTAATTTTGTACTGAAATGCCAACTTTCTAGTTATGCTAGAGTCGGTTTTTCTTCGTCGAGAACGGACATGTTGTGTGTGATGCTCCCAAAAAAACGCAAGAAGAACCGGTTAAAACGCCATTAAACTCGATAAAATTTAATCTGTAGGTTAAAAAATTCTGCGTAATATGAAGTGTAGTAATAAAAGAACAAAGCACGCCACAAATTAAAAATTGAAAATTACTGTAAAATGTTTCTTAATAATAGTATAACGTAAACACGGACCTAGTAGGTAGAGAGCCGGCTGTGTAGATTTCCTTTGAATAAGATACATGAAAAACTTTGTATGAGAGAGCAAGTACTACCACAGATCTACAGGGAGCCACATTTCATATAAGCAAATTTTGCCCACGTCATGAAATTTTACCGGAAGTGACCTTAAAATGCGAGGATGCGGGCAAATAAGAATAGGCAGCCTATTTTTTTTAATAATTAGAGGGCTTGTACTTTAACTTAAAAAAAATAATTCATGTATTCGATGACTTAAGAAAACACAATGAAAAAATACTTTAATCGAGGCTGACTCAGGGTTGCGGGCAAATTAAGCCTGACATCCCACTACAATCCCATTGTATACGTCAAAACCTACATGTTGGCGTAAGTTTTATTCATGTATTCGATGACACAAAAAATCGTGACCGGAAGTGACATCAGAATTCCATGACGCGGGCAAAATTTGCAAAAATGAAACGTGGCTCCCTGTATGTCTGTGGTAGTACTTACTCACATAAAAATTTTCATGTATCTTATCCATAGAAAATCTATACAGCCGGCTGTCCACCTATAGCGCATGGGCCGTTACGTCGTTAAAGCAAACTACCTGGGACCGACCGTTCAAGACGCCTCTCAAGTGTGAGCAACCTCTGTGTATAAGGCAAGATACACATACCAGCTGTGGATGAGAAAGATAAGTTTTAAGTAGCAGTTTTAGTTTATTAGTGTACTAGTTTATTTCTTTATTAAAATTGAAAAAAAATTAAAAGTAAAATTGAAAAGGTATTAAACTTAGGTAATAAAATAGAAAAGTACCCAGAATTGGAAAACGGCAATTGAAAGTAATTACTACAAAAACAAAGTAATATACAGGGTGTGCAAACTATTCTCTCGGGCCTCTTCTCATAACCCGCTGGGAAATAGTATATTCTATAACAAGTTATGGAATGGCCCATATTCCAGACGAGCGAAAAGTTTGTAGGTCGACCCGAAGGCGAGGACTACGGTTCACGAGTGTGGAATATGCCATTCCAAACGTGTTGTAGACTATACTTTCTCTAACAAGATTTTAGAAATTATACAAAAAAACTTTAAAACTATTCAAAACGTCAATTGGGACGCTACCTTCTGTTCGACGTAACCATAGCAACCGAACCACTAACAACTTCTGATTCGTCGAAAACCGTGCGGTATTATACCATAACAGTGTGTTGGAATGATACTTGTTCCGACACTATTTTTAGTTGTGGAATTTGTAATTTCTGAAATGGTGTTAGAGAAAGCTCTTTCTATCGGCGAGACAGGGCTCTTCCTTGCACCTTCACCGTAAACGGATATTTACGTGTGGAACGGTTAATAAATAAAAGCTCCCTGCTGCGAGCAAACGTATATATATCTTGGCAGGCAAACGAAGTGAACGCAAGCGGGCAGAACAGAGTGTACGTACACTGCTAGATTCAAATACAGAAGAAACGGATAACATAGAAGAACAATAAATAAGGAGGTGATAATAGATGGAAACTTAAAAGAACCATGGAGACTTAAGAGGAGCATCTTGCAAACGCCTACATTTTCCATTCAATGATGACAGATGTAAACTAAAAAAGAAGCATGGAAACTTAAAAGAAGCATCTCACAAACACTCTCACTTCCGAAAGGTCGTGTTCGGCGGACGATCGAGCTGCGTGTTGGAACGGAGTTCCAGACTGGATGCCCGGAATGGGCAGCAATGCCCACCTTACACTGGCAAATCAATAATTTAATCAAATGACAACTTTTTAGTTATTATTAATACCAAAATGACATACACTTTGCACTAAACACTCTTTCTCACTGTCTCTAGAGGATCTAAACGACTCAATTTCCAGACAAACAAACAACGTTCAACTTAACTGAACGTGCCAAAGAAATATTTTTTTATTTATTGTAAATATTATTAGTACAATTTTCAACTGGTTTGAACACTAATAACAGAAACGTTATCAACCAGCATTAACTTAAAATTAATCATTTCAAAATATCAGGATTTAATAATAACTAGTTTTCTGATTTTATTTAATCAGCTTGATGTATATCCTAGGAATTTTTACAATATTTACAAAAAAAAACAAGATTGTCTCATGCGAATTTATAACCTAAAAATGCATTATAGTGCGGGCAAATTAACTCATATAGAAGCCAAAACCACTATTAATTGTAGACAGGACTTTTATCGTTGGAACTGGTAAAAGAGCTTATAATGAACGTAAAAATAGAAAATGCAAGGCCGGGGGTAGTATAGGGTTAATTTGGGGGTTGAAAAGGGGCGCAAAATGTATTATTGCGTTTTCCGGCGAAACTTGACGTTCTATCCACAAAGAGTAAATACAGATCATAAAAAAATCTACAACTTTCATAAAGGTCACATCTTACCATAACCTCAAAATTTCCGAGAAAAATGCACAAAATCGATTTTTTCTTTTTTGTTTTTCATTTTCGCAAAAATAATTCAATTTTTATGAAATTTTGTGAAAGCGTCCCTTTTTATGTCTTAAATAAGCACAATTTTTGTGACCGTGACCGTCGTGCGAGTAGCATCAAAGTAGTATCTAGTATCAAACTAATACTAAAACTATCAGTTTAGCAATATATTTCGTAGTTATCAAAAATGAAAAACACCCGACAAACTAATGCTAAGGAAAATTCTAATAATTCTAATTTGTCTACAGACATTTGCGATAATAGTGATTTAAACAAAACGGTTAAGCAAATAGTGAATAAAAGTACACAAGAAATAAAAGAGAAAATCAATACTCTCGATAGTGAACTAAAAAATTGCATTACTAATTGCTCCCAAATAAGTGTGGAACCCTTCAAAGGTAATCTACTAGAGGAGATAATTAAACAAGTGGTAAACGAATGTTTATCTAATATTCTAAATAAAGTAGAGGAACTAAACACGAACGTGATAAATTTACGCGACTCTAATATAGAGTTAATTAGACTATTGACTGCTAATAAATCGTACTCCGATATTAGTACTAAAGTTAATAACAATTTACAAAAATCCAATGTTTCAAGACCCAATATAAACCTTGACATATCTGATACCGACTCTTATCAGTCTGACAACACAGTTGTAGAAAAAAAACATACACAAGAGAAAAACAGTAAACAGAAAAACGTTTACAGAAAAACGCGGAATCCCCAAACACGCAAAAACACAAACCAAAACAAAATTGTATTTGGAACAGCTGACTCTGAACCTGAAACAGATAGTGAATTTTCAGCAGCTGAAAAAAAATTATGGATTTACATAGGAAGATGCAAGCCAGACACCACCGAGGAGAAAATAAAAGCCTATTTACGGAGGAAGTGTCCCAGTGGCGAGTTTACCGTGGAATCATTGCAGTCTCGAGGTCTCCCTAGCTTCAAGCTAAGTGCACCCGTCGATCATGAAAGACTGTTATACACACCATCATTTTGGCCCAAGAAAGTGCTAATAAAGAAGTTTGACTTTCGGAAGACATTTCGCAACACTAAACACGTCATATCTGACGAATTTTAATAATTCAAAATCTAAATCGGAATTTAAAATTATGAGTATAAATATACAATGCTTAAACAATAAAGTAAACAATCTTGAGGTATTTCTGCTCAATAAAAATATATCAGTTATATGCATACAAGAAACTTGGCAAATAAATAATAGTATTACATTTGTGAAAATCCAAGGATATAAATTGGTTGCGCATTTTAGCAGATCAAATTACTTGCATCGAGGTGTTGCTATATACCATAAAGAGAATTCAGATATTTTCGATAATACTAGAGAACTTATTGACTTAAATAATATGTCTACAGAAAAGGAATTCGAATGCTGCAGTGCAACATTCCTAGCAAATAAACAGAGTATTTGTGTTATCTGTATCTACCGTTCCCCTGATGGATGCTTACGTACATTTTTTAAAAAACTTAGTTTAGCCATACAGAGTGTCTACCAAAAATTTAACCATATAATTTTATGTGGTGATCTCAACATAGATCTATTGAAAAATAATACTAATCGTGACCAATTACTCGATTTAATAAATTCGTTTAACCTGGTTTACGCAACATCCACTCCTACTAGGATTTTTACAAACATACATGAAAATACCTCCACATCAGCATTAGACTATATATTACATAATATTTTAGAAGAACTGACATCATGTCGCGTAATAAATATAGGCATCTCTGATCATAAGGCACTAATATTAAATTGTCAAATAACTAGAGACTTACAAAATAGCTTCAATGCTAATGAATTTTATATTAGAGATACCTCCGAAGAAAACTTACTACAACTGAAAAATGAACTCTTACATACGAACTGGAACTTCATCTATAACTGCAAGGTACATCATGCCTTTTCTTTCTTTATTGACTATTTAACATCAAGCCTAAATGCCTTTTGTCCCAAGAAGAAAATAAAAATTAATAATAAAAATAATCAGAGTAAATGTTGGATAACAAATGAAATAAAAAAAGATACCGTACATCTCAAAGACATGCATTGGTTAGCCAAAAGCACTAATGATAAACAATTACAACAACAATACAGAGAAATGAAAATCAAACATAAAAATAACGTCAATCAAGCGAAGCAAATATACTACGCCAACAGAATAAACAATAGCAGTAACACAAATAACACAGTATGGAACATAGTTAACTACCAAATTGGCAAAAATAAGCAAGAACAAAGTCATATCGAACTGGATACAAATGAAACGATTATCAAAGATCAAAAAAAAGTTGCTGACATGTTTGGAAATCATTTTTCATCATCTGTCCGCGGTAAAATCGAGAATAAACTTGGGAAAACCTATGCACTACCTAACTACAGAGGAGACGTAGTGTCCAACTCGATGTACTGCCCCGAAATAGAGCGAAGAAGTCATCAACGCTATTGCTGAGTTGAAACACACCAATTCCACGGGTGAAGATGAGATATCCAGTAAAGTGATAAAGAGTGTAGGTGAAGCGCTAATAATTCCGTTAGTGTATCTTTCCAATTTGTGTTTAGCCTGCGGTGAGTACCCATCTGCACTCAAGATAGCTATCATTGCCCCCATTTACAAACGAGGAGATAAAAATGACATTACGAACTATCGGCCGATCTCTGCTGAGTGTTATATCTAAAATCCTAGAAAAGATATTGTATAATCGAATCCTCAAGTTTTTAACTAGGTTCAAAATAATTACCGGAGCACAGCATGGATTTCTCCCTAAAAGATCCACCGAGTCCGCATGTATTGACGGTTTAAGTTATATATATTCAGAATTAGACCGGGGTAAAATTGTGGCTGGCATTTATTTTGATTTTAGTGTAGCTTTTGACTCGATAGAAACGGATATATTGATACACAAACTAAATAATCTAGGCATACGGGGAAACTTATCTAATTTACTAATGTCCTTTTTATCCAACCGTAAAATTATTGTGCAACTGAACAGAACTAGGTCGGAAAATTATAACATAGACTTAGGAGTCGTCCAAGGATCCGTTCTTGGACCTTTGCTCTTCCTTTTGTTTGCAAATGATCTACCGAATCATATGCCACAATATTGTAAAATTATAATGTATGCTGATGATACCAGCTTAATTGTGTATTCCTTAGATCCAGATATTATCAAAATTCAACTGAAAACTATACTCAAGGAATTTAATCAATGGGCAACAAAAAATCGTCTTATTCTAAATACTGAGAAAACAGTATGTATCAATTTTTTCAACAAAAAGCAACCTATATCAGATATAAATTTAACAATGGACGGTATACCAGTCACATTTTCCAAAACGTTAAAGTACTTAGGGATTTACCTTGATGAACAATTAAGCTGGTCAGAACACATTAATAATTTATCTAAAAAATTAAACAGCTGTTATTTCGCCCTTCTCAATTTGAAAAGATGTTTTGAAATGAAATTCCTCATCAATATCTACTATGCTTTAGGATACAGTCACATTAGTTATAATATTCAACTGTGGGGCTACTCCGCTAACGCACACCGAATATTTGTCAGTCAAAAGAGAATCATTAGATTGATATTTAATCTAAAATTTCAAGACTCATGTAAGCCTTATTTTATAAAATATTCAATTTTAACTGTGCCCTGTATTTTTATTTTAAAATCACTAACATATGTGAAACAAAACCATGAGAATTTTGTGAAAAATAATGACTTCCACAAATACCCCACTCGTAGTGGCTCTTTAATAAAGCTCCCCCAGCACAAAACAACTTTATTTGAAAAGTCACCTGATTACATCGGTCCCAAATTATACAACAAGCTTCCTCAATCAATTCGGGAGAAAAAAACAATACAAACATTTAAAACCAGTGTGAAAAAAATGTTGCTTAAAAAGTGCTACTATAGTGTGGGCGAATATTTGTGCGATTCATTAATGTCATAACGATACCTATTTATAAATTTAATTTATTGACTATGTTAAGTGTCAAGTATATGATTATATATCATCACATATTTATATTACGTTTTATATATGTCTTGTTTTGAAGAAAGTAATTGACAGTGTTTTTATTAACTTTGTGTAATTATTTTACATTAATTAACCAAGGTTTTATGACTTGTTCTATCCATTGTTTAAATGGCAAACGAATTAATAAATTATTATTATTATTATTATTATTATTATAAGAAGAAATCAAGAAGTTTTTGAGATATTCAGTTTTTTCAGTCAAGAACTTTTTTTTTCAAAAAAAAATTCTGTGGTGAAAAATCATCATACAAAGTTCTTCCGGTGCTCATTTGTTTGTTTATACATGTACTTTTTAATACAATAATAAAAAATAATAGTCCCTATTTAACAACATGCTCAAAAATTGAAAAAAATCAGAAATGACTTTTGCAACAATGAATTTTTCAGTAATTGTTGATAATTTGTTTAAATTTTTAAGAAATTTGAAAAACTGATTACACCATTCAATTGTACGGAAAATAATACACTAAAAACTATATTTCATTGTTTGACCAGAAAAATAATCATTTTTTGTCTGAGATTCAAAAAGTATCCAATACAAAAATTGTAAATCATGAAAAAATCTGCAACTTTTATTTCACAAAAATAACTTAGTTTTGAGGAAACTTCTTGAAGTATGTCTTTTTATGTCTTAAATAATCACAACTGTTTTTAAGAAAAATCTACTAGTTTTCGACACAATCATCTTTTTTTCGGCAGGAAACACATTTTTTGAAATGAGAAATCAGCGTACACAGTTCTGCCGTTTCTCGTTTTGACATATGTACTTTTAGCTAAAATAATGAAAATTTATAGTCGCAATTCAAAAACACGCTCAAAGATGCTATGACATTTTCAGTAATTGTTGATAATTTGTTTCAATTCAAAAAGTAGATAAAAATGTGATAACATCAATACAGTAGAAACAGTACTTTATTGTTTGACTGGAAAATTTATTAATTTTTATAATGAATATTTTTTATAGATGTACAAAAAAATCAAAACTAAGTTATTTTTGTGGAAATTTAGAGTAAAAAATAAAAAGGAAACGATTTTTCACATTTTTCTCGGAAGTTTTGAGGTTATGTTAAATAGTAACATTTACAAAAGTTACAGATTTTTTCATGATCTACAACTTTTGTATTGGATTCTTCTTGATTCTAAGATAAAAAATTATTATTTTGTTTACTTATGCGAAGCTTTATTATTCCAATTTAATGTTTATAGCATTACTGTAAAAAAATTAAGTTTCGGGTCAAACAATGAAAGATAGTTTCTTTTCTATTTTTTCAATCAATGTTCTTAAAAATTTAAACCAATTATCAACAATTCCTGAAAATTGATTGTTGCAAGAGTCATTTTTGAGTTTTTAAATTTTTGAGCGTGTTAGTAAATAGGGACTATTATTTTTTATTATTTTATCAAAAAGTACATGTAAAAACAAAAGAAAATGAGCACCGGAAGAACTGTACGATAATTTTTCACCACAAAATCTCAAAAACTATCTTGATTTTTTTACATAAAAAAATTGTGCTTATTTAAGACATAAAGAGGCATGCTTTCATCAAAATTGAACATTGAATTGTTCTTGTGAAAATGTAAAATAAAAAACAAAGAAATCGTTCTTTCACATTTTTCTCGGAAATTTTGAGGTTATGGTAAAAAGTGATTCTTATGAAATTGTAGATTTTTTTTATGATCTACAATTTTTCTGCAGGACAATTATAGAACGTCAAGTTTCGCCGGAATACGCAATAATATATTTTGCATCCCATTTCAACCCCTCAAATTATCCCTATACAACCCCCGGCCTTGCATTTTTTTACGTTAATTATAAGCTCCTTTACCATTTCCAATGATGAAAGTCTTGTTTACAATTAGTAAACACTCTAAATTTAATTTGTCTGCACTATTACTTACAATTATTGTGATTTTTAAATATTTCTACATCATTAACCATTTTATATCCATTTTTGTTGCATGTTTTAACGTAACAGAAATAGATATAAAATGGTATGACAATTATATTTCTCTCCGAAAGATTAACATGTTTCTTCTCTGATCATAGGGCTAGACTACATGCCACATAGTATTGTCCTCCTTACGTTCTCTTCATTAATTATTTTTTAAGGGCGTCCACCATGTATATTTTTACTAAAAATATAACCTAACTATTTCCTTGTGGACAATAAATCAAGTACCTGATGCTATTGTACTGTATTGATAACTACTTATCAAGAAATATTTTCCTTCTCCAAATACTGTAGTTATGATGCCAGTAGACAGACACCATATTACCATAACAGGAGACAGACAGATGGAATTAGAAGACCTTAATATTCTAGATCTACATAGTCCAAAATGCAAACATTGGAAAATCTCGGAGAGACATGATTACTTTCCTCTGATAGGCAAGGGCACCATAAAGATTTTTTTATTATTTATATACATAGTGTTTCATCGACCATGTACGGAAAGTCATAACACTAAATTATCGTTACCATTATGCCCACAAAAACAGATTCTCTGTAAAAAAAATAGCGCCAAGTACATTCTGTCCAAATGTGATCTCTCCAAAAATATTTAAAATCAATTAAAATCGCCAACTCGTGTATTTGTTTATAAAAAGAAAATTTATGAAAAAAATCTTTTCTCATATACAGAAAACTTTTCGCGCGTTTTACTAAGAGGCAAAGGTTTTTTGGATTCGCCAGTGCCACTCAGTTAATCTTTTACAAATTTTCCCGTCAACCTCTGGCTGCAGTTTTACATATTGCTTCCAATTATCAACATATGTAGGAAGTGATACGCGCCCACATTTGTGGTACATTTATAGGCACACATTTGCATAGGTGTGCGGCCTCACAACAGATCAAGTCAGTACACCGCACCGCCTTCGGTCTTGTTGATAGGTGCAAGTTCACTACGGAGCATCGACTCTTGCACCGACCCTCGCACCAATTCTTGCACCAAGTATAGCACCGCACTGGCGCAATGCACCAAAACTCCGAGTGGACACATCGACACACTGCCCCAAGCTCAATCTAAACTCATTTTGCAAAGTTTGAAGAGTTATTGCTTTAGTTGTATTTCAGCAGTCAGCTTGAAACGATGTTGTCATCTTCTTCGGATGAAGATTTTGCATTGCAGTCTTGGAGTAAATGGTATATTATTCACAGGAACAGGAGATTCAAAGTTCATTCTTTAAACAAGAAGCGAAGTCAATATGGTAAATTTCATAACTTGTACAATGACTTGAGAAAGGATTCGGATCGTTTTTTTAATATATGAGAATTAGATTTACTACTTTTGATTACATCACAGACAAAATTAGAGACAAACTAGATTTTTTTTTATCCCATAACAGCGTTCGCGCAAACAATTCACTAATAAGTACTTTCTTATCCATATTGAAAGCATTTACTTATCACATCCCAAAGAACTGCTGATTTAGTCTCAAAAGCAAATGAACAATTAGGCAGTGCTCACGATTGGATTACCGAAAACAGGCTTATACTAAATATCAATAAATCCGTATTTATTCAGTTTAATACCAGTAAAATTAATGTTAACCAGAGCCTCTTAATAAAGTCTAATGAAGGATCCATTCGGCAAGTTTCGCACACGAAATTTTTAGGGTTGCACATTAGTGAGAACTGTACTTGGGCTGTACATATAGACGAGATCTGTAAAAAAATAGCTCCAATATGTTATTGTATAAGTCAATTACGGTGGATAATTAGTAAATCAATATTAATTGCATACTATTACGCATATTTCGAGTCGACTATTAATTACGCCTTAATTGCTTGGGGTTCGTCACCTGAAATGTTGAGGGTTTTTAAATTACAGAAGAGAGCTGTGCGTTTAATAGCAGGAGTAACCAGGCGAGCTAGTTGTAGAGACATTTACAAGCAATATGAAATACTTACCCTACCCTGTTTATTCCTCCTTAGTCTTTTGATGTATGCCAGATCACAATTAAACAATAATACTATTAATGTAAACCATTCATATAACACTCGTAACAATCACACCTTAGAAATTCCGTACCACAGGCTAACATTATATGAACATTGCCCGAAATATCTAGCAATTAAAGTGTACAATAAACTACCTAATTCGTACAAGTCTATAAATGAGAAACATTTTAAAATAAAAATAAAGCATTTATTGAAAGCCAAAGCTTACTATTCTGTTAACGAGTACCTTAATGATATTTTATAATATTTACATTTTGTATTATTAATTTTAATTTGTAATATGTGTTGTGTATTTTAATTTTTTTTATCACTCTTATCTGTCTGTTTATGTATATTTACACTGTACATTTTTATTTATATTTAATCTGATACTTATTTTTTGACCTGTCCTATATCATGTAAATGATCGATTGGATGAATAAATTATTATTATTATTATTATTATTATTATTGAAAATGTGCGTGGTGCGCTGCTAGAAAATACTAAGCGCAATTTAACAGTGCGGTGCTTGGGTGCACAGCTGAAGGTAAGGGGCGGTGCGCTAGACAGTGCGCCGTAGTGGCCACCATTAATATACTCTTCGCAAATACAATACGAAGAGTATATCGCATTCGATCGGCACATTTCTAAAACCGGTAATATTGCTCGTAGAGAAAAAATGTTCATATCACTGTGTTGGTGATCGAATTCTGAACAACTATCAAAATGTCCGTCCGTCCGTGTGTTCGTCCTTCACGTTTCTTGTAAGCACGATAACTTAAGAACGAAGACTCCGATTATGTTGAAATTTGAAAAGTAAATTAGTGTTACCTAGAGGAAGAACCCTACATCTTTGAACAAAATCGATCAACAAATAAAAAAGTTATTAATTAAAAAAAAAAAATTCTCAATGTTTTGTAATTAAAAGAGTAGAGAATAATGGTTAACTTATTTGATAATACAGCCGATGAAAATTTTCGTGCGGTGCATAGGTCGGTGCGAGGGTCGGTGCGAGGGATCGCTACTCCGTAGTGGACACTAAGCCATGGTGCAAATAGTATATACTTGTACCATGCACTAAGCTACCTGTCTCACCTAGCAACCTTTAATCGAACTAGATGGGCTTGTTCGGCATTTTTTTTATTTCATAAATCGAAAGTGCAAGTTTATAATAATGGATCTGCAAAAAAATCGGAATCTTATTCGCACGTTTATTATCTTAAAAACTACTACAAATCTTCACCTCGCGAAAATGGGGCGTGGCCAGGCGCTACGTCACTATACGCATAGACTCGGTGATCTCAATAGACTTGATGCCCCTTATAGCCCGGGAGGCAGCGACAGTTTTCGTGAAATCATTTCTATAAAGCTAGATTTTTTTTCCAAAGAGAGTTTAGATAGTATCTATAACGAAGGTGTAATTCTACCAAACTCTAAGTGGTGCATAAATGAGTAAATAATTAAATAAAAAAATAGATGGACGAAAATTTTCTTTTTCGAATTGTCACGAATTGTCAAAAAATGACGATTCGCCTTCGCTCCTGCCGGCCTCAATTTTCGATGTTCACCTCGCAATTCACGTTGTACTGTCATTGCCGACCTTCTCCTCGCCATCGAGACATAGAACAGGTCTCAGACCGCCGTATTTATTCAGTTCTTACGTTTGAAAAATTGACTTGCGGTCGTGCTAATTGGCGACCATTTTTAAGTGGTTTCTCAAGTTCGAATTCCGCCCGGGGATACTTTTTTTTCGTTTTCAATTTTTTGGCAGATATTTTTGATTCTATAATTGCTATTCGCTCCGTTCTATTGCATTTTTCTGAAAAGTTTTGCATTTTCCGCCGCGGAATATTAATCTGCACTATTTCGAATAAAAATCAGAAATTTCCTTACCGAAATATGTAATATAATGGAATAAATAAAAGCTTATTAACAGATCTATAAACATACTGTCTGTTCATTAATACTAATGAGGAATATAATTGTCGTGATTTGACTACATATTGCCGTTTTTGCAACGTCTACCAAAGATTTAGCCACCCTATAGCGGAGGTAAAATGTGATTTTTAATCCAAATAGTGCAGATTGATATTCTGCGGCGGAAAATGCAGAACTTCTCCGAGAAATGCAATAGAACGTAGCAAATCAAAAAATTGAAAACGAAAAAAAAATATATATATCCGCGGGCGGGATTCCAACTCGGGAAACGAATTAAAAATAGTCGCCGATTAGCACGACCACAAGTCAATTTTTCAAACGTAAGAACTGAACAAATCCGGCGATCGGAGACCGTCCATGTCTCGATGGCGAGGAGAAGGTCGGCAATGACCGTACAACATGAATCGGGAGGTGAAAATCGAAAATTGGGGCCTACAGGAGCGAAGGCGAATTATCATTTTTTGACAATTCGTGACAATTCAAAAAACGAAATTATAAATGTTTAATTTTTTACTCATTTATGCACCACTAAGAGTTTGGTAGAATTGCACCTTCATTATAGATGCTATCTAAACTCTCTGGAAAAAATCTAGCTTTATAGATATTAACGCGAAAAATCTGTCGCTGCCTCCCGGGCTATTAGTTGTTATAATTCAGTGTTTTCGAAGTATTGTTTGTTTTGCTTACTTCTTGGCAGTAAGTGAGTACGATTTGGTGAAATGTCAAAAAATTACAATTTTCTCTCGCTCCTGTCGGGACGAATTTTCGATTTTGACTCTGCAATTTACGACTAGGATTTATCGCCGACCTTCTCCTTTCCGTAGAGACATAGAACGAACTTCCACTCGACGTATTTATTTAGTTACCAGCGTTTGAAAATTCCATGTTTCTCGACCTTCCAGGTTTTTGATAGGTCCCAGATAGCCACTTTTCTTACGTTACTTGCGTATAGTGACGTCACAAACGGGCGCTCGATTTTTTTCAACTATTACTAATTTCAACTCCTTATATCTCGAGAACGGAAAAAGTTAACAATACGAAATTTTAAGTGCATAATGAGAATATCGAGTATTATATGAAAAAGTATAAAAACCATATAAAAAGAATATCATGGAACAAGCCCATTTCTTTACTACGGAAAAAAACGTGCTTCTTCTAATTTAGTTATTTTTAAATATCACAATTCTGATTTTTTAACACTTTATTTAGAGATGTCACGTATTTAATTTAAATTTTGTGTGGATTTTTAGAGCTATTCGCTTGGTGCCATCTGTCTTTTTATTGGATGGCTCCTTTCTATGATTATTGTTTCTATAAGTGGACAGCGATTGAAGAACGAGGTAAATGCAATATCACCATCGAATCACAAGTTCTCACTATCTCAATTATATTCATTGCAACCATTTCATAAATCACATTAATCACGATCATTAAATAGAGTGTAATTGAGCTTAAGATATTCTCAAATTAGTAAAAGTAGGATTGGATGTTGGTTAACGTACGTAATAAAAAAAAATATGGCTGAGAACGGGTGCAATAGAAAGATCTAGAAATGGTGGCTAGTAGGCTATAAGGACCAAGACAAAATTCCGAGAAAGTAATGAATAAGATAACTTTCGAGTTCTAAGAGAAAGAGTGGAAATTTGACGATAAAAATTCGTACAAAAAGCTGATGAGTTGAATTATTAAAACTCCGAAAATTACAAAAAGTATGTCTATCTATCAAGAAGGATAAGGGGCCATCTATCAATTACGTCATACAAATTTCATGGTTTTTCTATCCCTCCCTCCCTCTTTGTCACAGGTTGTCACATTCGAGTCAAACCCCCCACCTCCCCTGTTGTGACGTCACATATTTTACAGCATTAAATTTGGAGGGAGGATTTTCTGATTTTTGTATTTTCTTTAATTCCATTCAATTAAAACAACAATTAAATCTTTATTCTTAAAAGCTTTTCAAATATCTAACAATATAAATCATCCTAAAAAAAACAGAACAATGTTTTTTACTTACTTTCATTGGCAGAACTCATATCGGTTTTATTTGACAAAAAATGCATGCAATGCAAAAATTGATTTATTATAATAATTCAAAAAAATAAACAATCAAAAAATTTATTCAAGATCTTGTGTGCTCTTACTTTAAGCTGTTGTATTTTCCAAAGATAAAAGTATTATACGTGAAAATAAATTTTATCATGGATAGTTCTAGTAATGCAGACGTAATTAATTGTTTCAATTTTTTAAATAATGTGATGTCACAAAAATTTGACCCACTTCCTGTCCCCTTGTCACGCGCGGTCAGACTTTGTAGACCCCCTCCTCCCCCTCAAGGTGTGACATAATTCATAAAATAATGTAATTTTAATAATAATACTTTTAGTTCAATTACTAAAAGAGCCATTAAGAAAAAAATGAAATTAAAATTATTGTATTTTATTGTGTTTTGTTCTGCTGTGTTGTGTTTTACTATACTGTATTTTACTGTGCGTTATTGACACTCCGCTCGCTGCAAAAAATGACCGGTCTGGACTTCTTGCTCGCTCTTTGTCAGTAGACGCAGGAGAGAGTGGCGAACAAGGCTTACTATGTCCGAAAGACGGAAACGGTCATGTGACCTGGTAAATTCAAATTGAAATTTCACATCGATGATTTATTGAGACTGTTTGCTTGCAATGTGATATATGTTTTCTGACGTCGAGAACAATAAAAAAATACCCCTGCCAGCATTTTCCTTCATCAGGTTCGGCCCTAGGCACATCTTCTGAAAATTCCGGAAAAACGACTCTCGGCCAAATGGTGCAATGGTGATATTTTTCAACAAAATTTGGAATATATCTTAAACGTGATTCGTCTAAAGCTAAGGTGCTATTGCCAGCATTGTTTTGTGCTATCGAAAAGGTTAATATGCAAGAAGGGGTTTTTGGAACTTTGTCAAATATGAGATGTTTCTGCCTAGGGTGTAAAATCGGAACCAACGGTCAAAAAAAGGTTTTATTCCTCTAAAAATGTTTGGATGACATTTAACTAATAGTGTTAATGTTGCAAGCAATTTTTATCCAGTAGATTTGCTCCATTTACCTTTGTATTCACTCCAGGTTTCTATACAAAAAAATTTCAAAATAAAATTTATACTTTTGTCGTCTATAAATTACTTTCCAAAAATGCGTCCCCTCCGAACCAGAGCAAAAAGAAAAAAAAGAGAGATAATTGCGTCTCGTTTCATGGCTTTTATTACAGAACGGTAAAGTATTAAAAATTCACAAAACCGCTCGAAATGCCCGCCACCATTTTCCATGCAAAGTTCACACCTACAGACGACAGACTGAGCAGCTGCACGGCATTCTACTCGTGTGATTTCCCGGACTGCTTGAACAATCCTTTCCTGGAGGACAGCTTCATCGTTGACGGGTTCCGCATAAACCTTGTCTTTTATCGTATAAAATGGTCGTGCAACCATCGGTGGACTGGTAGAGTGTAATGGGCTGGATGTTCATCTTAGAGGAACCATCTGTTTACTCTGTTATTTAAAGGTATGTCGTCTAAGATTGGTAGAATGAAGAAAAGCTGGACCATTGGGGGCAGAAAAATTGGACCATTATCATTACCATTAAAATATATTTATTTTGTTTGTCTAGAATACACGTCAGATGGTATTTCATTTATCTTAATTTTACATATCATTTAGCATATACATATAAAATAATTCCGCCCGTTACATGAACCTACGTTCACTTACGAATCAGAATGCCGTTGGTAGGCAAAGACAATAATCCTATCTGTTCTTATAAAGAATTGCGGCCACACAACATCAGCGTAAAAGTGTGTTTTACTTCCTATTTACTAGATAAGGATTATCTATCAAATAAATAAAAATGAATAATTTTATTAAGAGGATTCGGATTATGCGTCAAGTATACAGGGATATCAAACTAAAACCCCGCTGCAGATAATGCATCAATCATTAAAATAGTGTGTCATGAGGGAAAATGAATACTTCACGATGCACTGGATGTCAGCAGGGGGAAGGGGAGTTTGGAGGATAGGGGGTTATCGTGTGCCGTTTTACCGTCTTACGCGAAAGGCGGGAAGTCGCTGGTGAGAAAAAATTGGACCGGTGAGTGAGTCTTTGGACAGTCCCCTCCAAATTTTGCACGAACATTGATATTAAAAATGGCTATATCGTAGGGTACAAGGATTTTCGTGCTCCCAAATGTGAGCGTTATGCTGATTAAAGATACCAACGCAAGTGAAAGTTACTTCGGCTGTCCACATCACCCTCCGAGGGTGTCGTTTGCCGCAAAAACCATCTGGAAAATTCTCTTTTCGCGGCAGGGGTGACGACCGTCTACTTTCAAAGCCCTGTTCGCAGTGCCCTGCTTATGTCTTAACTGCAAAGCATGTTACTCCATTTCTTCCTTTTTGATCTATCTCGCATTTTTAGAAAAAAAAAACGTTATACAGTGACGTCAATAAGTAACAAATTCATGATCTACGTAATTGACAATTGAGTAAAATTCTAAAATGTGTCAATTTTTAATTCTAAAATGACATTTTTGAGCATAATTCTATACCTACTCCTTCAACCCCTTTAAAACCCTACCCCTATAAAATTTTTAAATCGAACGAGGGTACGTGCGATAGCTCATTTGAAAATGTTTTTAATTCTCTATCCAGCAATTCAAGTTTTTTTTTATATATTCTTCAAGAAAATTAAATTAGAAAATTTTAAAATGTTGATGATGACTTGCAAAATTTCTTAGTTCCGTAGTTAAGAGTACTTTTCCCAGATGATGATAATCCTAACAATTTTGATAGAAATATTTGGTATCAGCAGGACGGAGCTGCACCACATTTTGCATTGGAAATAAGAGCCTATCTCAATTAAGTTTTTCCCAATGTGTGGATCAGTGGACGCGGTGAAATTGAGTGGCCCGCCCGTTTTCCGATTTGACCCCGCTTGACTAGTTTTTATGGAATTACTTGAAATGTGGCGATATAAAAAAGGTTCTAGTTTTCCCAAGTTATTCTATGGTGGGCCACCCTACGAGCGACGTGGTTAGCGTCACTAGTTTAACCTGGCCAGCACAGCTAAGATACGGAGAGCAAATAGGGCAGTGAGTTCAAGGCTTGGGCGCCATGAATAACTAGGGTAATCAAGGAAAAGAAAAGATAGAGATAAACAAAAGATACATTGCATTACATATCTACAGTAGTACTATATTACAAAAATTATTACATTACAGGAATAAGCTATCACAGCATAACAAAACTCGATATCAAAATAGAAATATGTACAAGATACTATATTACAATAACCGAAGTTCAAGATAAGCTTGAGAGCCAAATTAAATATATTACAAAAGAGATGACTTGTAAATTGTCTCAATTATTAAACAAAAGCATATATTACCAGACGACAAAATACTATATACACAACGAAATAAGATAAAACAACGAAATAAAAAATTAAGATACATTATCTAACAAAAGCACATATAACACACGAGAAGATAATAAAAACTGAACATAACATAACAAAAGATATGCAATTTCGGTCGAACCTGATATTTATTTCAGCCTACCAGTATATAGCCTCCCGCTGCGTAATGCCAAATTTACTTTAAAACGGAATACCCCAAGTTATAGGTATAACAAAAAAATAATACTGGGACTCGATTCCTAGCAAATAGATACACATTACACCGCGCTCCGAACATCCGAATTCCTTTTATATAAATAATCCACATAAGTGATATGATTTGATGGGCCAAATCTAGGAAATTTCAGATTGCACGACGCGTATTATGTGTAATAAATTACCAATTTGTCTAACCGCTGAGGCATATCCAAAGCAAAAGTAACTTTGAAAAGGCGAATCTGTGATTCTGGTAAAACACAAATAATATCACAGTACACCGTAATATCACTTTATCAAATACTAAAATTACGTTAAGCCAAGATGTACATAACGACAATACTGTTAAGTAGTAAATAATATACGAGTACTTATAAAATAATTTCCTAACCTAAGATTTAATATTTTCCTGTTTACTTGGAAACTTGCCTAGCTTGGTAAGATTTGGCATTCTATGTTTTGCAGACATGTAGGCATGAATAAAATTAATTAACGATACGAAGAAATACTCTCTTATTTATGAAGAAATAGGTAGGTACTTATCTTATTATACTATGTCCTGCTGAAGGAAATTTCTATTAACCATGCTCCCATTTCACGACGATAGCAGATTTGAATGTTGGTTGATCGAGGGCCTCAATTTTACACAACTGAGATTCCTCGCCAGCCATGGCCTTGGATACTATTTGATATTCCGCTGGTATGACCAATTTGAGGTAAAGAAATCATGCAGAAAACGTGCTCGTTCAGAACGTTTATCATTAAGAATTAACATAACGAAAGTATTGGTAATGTAAGAACATTTCTAAAGAGAATTCTTGTTATACACATGATGTTCGAATCAAGAAAACGTAGTGCATGAAAATTTTGTTCTTATATAGAAAAACCTAAAATATTTTAAACGTTAGACGGTATTTAACTATATATAATTATTTAAACTCTCACACTATGCGTCCACGAGGTCTTTCCATCTTAATATCCCCCTTAGAGGTTTAACATTTCAGTTACGTCCATCTCGATGGAGAACTTGAACGAAAAAGAAAGAAATTAACCCAGCGAGGCGTATTGTTAAATATTTTCCGGACCGGTAGTCACGTTGCCCCGCTCAAAAAGTAGTTCTCTTTTATTAAAGGAATATTAAGTTAAATAAAGGATCTATATTTGTGTTGATAATTCTACATTCTCAAGTGGCTAACAGGCTTTATTATAATTATATTTTAATCTACTCAACTTCGTTTTAAAGTTGGTTTGATTTATTTATTTAATTTAATTTCAATATTATAGAGCGTGCGCCATCTATTATCCTGAGGCGTAAGCATGCGCTACTGACAATTTTTCATCTGTCATAAGAATAGTTCGTAATAGTACCAGAGCATAGGAGAATAAAATGTTCGATAACCTATAACAATTTTTCTAATAAATGCTAGAAAATGTAACGAAGGATGCTTTTGCGCATTCCGCACATTACAAAATCGAAAGTCTACTTCAACAGATCAAATAACGTCAATGATTTAAAAGACAGAATAAGGTAAGAAATTAATCAAATCACCCCGAAAACGTTACAAAATGTTTTAGAAAGATTTCAGCAACGCCTCAATTATTGTCAAGAAGCAATGGGCGCCCAGTTGGAACATTCGATTTAAACTGTTTCATGTTCTTTTGTGTACTGTAACATTGTTCAATACAAAATAAGAAAAATTCAAAAATCTTATGTTGCTGGATAGAGAATTAAAAACCCATTCAAATGAGCTATCACACGCATCCTCGTTCTATTTAAACATTTTAAATGGATAGCTGTCACTCCAAGGAGGTTGAAAGGGGAGGTAAAAAATTATGCTCAAAAAATGTCATTTTAGAATTAAAAATTGACGTGTATTCGGATTTTACTCATAAATTGTAAATAGATGATGAATTTATCTTACTTATGGACCTCACTGCAGATGAAAGTAGTCTTATTTTAACCTGAACAATCAACCCTCAACATTTGGCGGTTTAACATTAAATCGCCCTGTATAGTACTATCCATATTCATTGTAATGTCCTTTCATTTTTTGCACCAATAATAATTGTTCATTTTTAAAGTAAATAAATTTAACACTTTATGATTTTCATGTGGATTAAACTAATATGAACATTTATTTGTAGAGTTTGTCAATCGGGGATAGTATATATGAATTGGATTGGCAACATTTAGACAGAGAAATTCAAAAAGATCTAATCATGGTTATAATGAGGTGTCAAAAACCCATGCATCTACATGCTGGACCTTTCGGTTACATGACCTACGCCATGATTATAACGGTACGTAAAATGTAATTATACCCTTACTTTCAGTTTGTTGTTTGCGCGTCCATTTTTATCACAGAGAAGCGACACATGGCCCCGACCCACCCTCACGTAAACGTATTAGAGCGACATAAACCCCAATATATTCAGGTATATTGTTACGCCTTAAAATAGAATTAAGGCAGACATTAATTCCAAGTACGTAGTGTGTCGTATTTGTACTACTTGTTTACATTTTGATCAGTTGACAGTTCGCTTAACCCATTTTTAATGTTCTATTTTTATTCCATTTGCGACACGATTTTGTTTTTTTTTTTAAGTAAGAATCATATTTTGAGAAAAATGGAAACTCTCTTGGATTTTGCAGCTTTAATAGATTATGATTTGGACCAAGCTTTCATTTTGCATATTCTCCATGATGTATAGAACTTTGACGTAGATCCTCCAATATTAGAGAATAGATACTTAGGGCAACGCTCTTACGTAAATGTATTGGCGCGACGTAAACCCAATACGTTTAGGTATATTGTTACGCCCTAAAATAGAGTTAAGGTTAAATTTATCCACCAAATTGTTTACTCTGTCTTTTTAGTCCAATAACTATAAAGATTTCCATAACAAAAAATGTTATCTGAGATTTGTCTTCAGTAACTGTTAGTGTCGGGATTATACATCACAAAACCACAAAAATCAGTTCTGGTGGTGCCGCATAACCCCCCTCCCCTCCCAAATAACCACCCCTTCGGCGAAAGAAGCCATATTTTACTGATAACTCGTTAACCGTTGAATATATACAAAAATTGCATATCATAAAAAAGAAAGCTGGACTAATTTCCTAAAAAAAAGTCTTCTTGTCATTTTCTTGTATATGCCATGATTTTCGAGAAAATCTATATCGAAAAAAATTGCAAAATTTGTGTTTTTAAGGCGTAAGAATTTTCCTTCATTTGAAATTTTTTGCGCGCGGCCTATAGAGAATGTTGAATGGCTCGAAAACCAAACAAGTTAGGAAGAAAAATCAACGTGGGTTTTTAAGGGGACATAAAATACTCTCTTGTGTTTCCATTTTTGATGGCTATTTATATCTATTAGACCTCGGCTACGATACGAGCGGTGAGCGGTAAGCGGCAATTATCTGAGCGGCTCAGTGGCGCCGCTAAAGTTTTAAGTTGAATGATTTTGTATAGAAAGCATTTCCATCCGGCTAGGATAACGTGGAGCGGCAGGGCGGCGTCGCTCGCCGCGTACCAAGTACCGCCCGCCGCAGGGTCCAAACATTAAATTAGGAGGTAGCCGCTCGCCGCAATACACCGCAAATCTTGCAACGGAAGTTAGAATGAAGTTACTGTACATGATAAAATCCAAGTTGAAGGTGAACGGTGTCTAAAAAACGAAAATAGAAAGGTGAAATTAGCGCGTGAGCTAAATAATGGTGAAACCAAACTGATATCGGAAGAGCAGTAAAGGCCGTGTCCGCGCAATTGATGCCTATAATGATTTACTTTCTGATAGAGCAACAAATTGCTCGGACTGATCGATACTGCCGCATGCCGCAGGCGTATCGCAGCCCGTATTGCAGTCGGCACCGCTTACCCCATTGCCGCTCTGTATTTTTACCGCTTTGCTACTTACCGCTCACCGCTCGTATCGTAGCCGAGGCCTTAATATAAAAATGACAATATAATTTAGTTACCGCTTGATTTTTTGTACTTTTAACTATTCACAGGCCCATAAAAAATAACTAACTTTAATATAAGTTATAAGTGCATTATCTTTTAGTTCAAGGTTAGTACTTCATTTCAGAAAAAGTTAGGAATAAAAATACTCACATTTACAAATTTACCAGCATGTTGAAATTATCCAAATTTTGTCCAACTTTTTATTGTTTCCTAAAAATAAAAAAAGTCCCAAACGTCTTGAAAATTTAGCACAATTTTTTTTTGGGAGTATGTATCATATAACTATTATTTCTAATCATTTAATAATTAAAAAATTGCATAAAAAAATATCATCAAAAAATTGAACATGCAGCCTTTTTTGTTTTTTTATTTGGCTAACTTCAACATGCTGGTAAATTGTAAATTTGAATATTTCTATTTCTAACTTTTTCTGCATTGAAGTACTACCTTGAAATAAAAGATGATACATTTATAATATATATTAAAGTCAGTTAATTTTTATGGGCCTATGAATAGTTAGATATACAAAAAACCAAGGGATAACATTATTATATTGTTATTGTTATATAATAATAAATATCAATAGCCATCAAAAATGGCAACACAAGAGAGTATTTTACATCCCCTTTAAAACCCATTTTGATTTTTCTTTCTAGTGCGGCACCCCCAGAACTGATTTTTGTGGTTTTGTGTTGTTTGATCCCCCCACTCATAGTAACTGAAGGAAAATCTTAGATAACATTTTTTGCTAGCTTCTAGTGTATTTTTTTACTTTACCGACTGGACTATTTAAAATTCTAGCTAAAATGAATTTTCCAACTATTTGACTTATGTACATTTGAATGACGTTTCACCTAGTGTTGTCTTCACAGGGGTTTTGTCCAACAACCTCTCGCAATAAATGCAAGTCATCCTCATTGGTAAAATATATCCATCCTGCGGGATGATTTTCTACCCGTTACGAGGGTGTTACCATGTTTTATTAAAATTTCAAGAACCTGAATCTGACCTAAATACTTATGTTTTATTTCACACCACATGAGACACAAAACTAGAATTAAAGCAAACGAAATGTGAAGTGGAACATAAACATAAACGAAGAATGACAATAATGTAGGTTAGGTTTCTTATGATTTTTTGACGTTTCGTCAAATGTGACAGGTGGTCAGGTGTCATCGGCTTATATCGATGCAATTATACCGCTTTTTTAGGTGTATGGGAATCCGTATCTTTACATCTAACGTATCTCTTAACGTAAAGAAAATTAAAACATAGCATGCGCAGATGTCATAAGATATGTTTAGGTGTGCTTTAGATGCGCCGCCTTAAGTGTCTATTATCTTTAACCGTTCCAGAGAAAACGTGCGCACAAGAAAAGTTGCAGACAGACCGACCGATCGACAGACAGAGATTTTTCTTTTTTTTTTTAATGTGAAATCTCAACGTTTCATGATATTCTAAACCTATTTCAAGGAAAGATCATTCTGAAAATTTTTTACTTGACGCAGTGGATCTAATTTGGTGCTGTTAGCCGAGCTCTGAGAAATTACATGCGGTATTCACGTGCGCTTAGTTTACCAGAGCCCTTCGTGCGTAAAATTATTAAGAATACAAAAGGAGTTTCCTGATCGATTTTAGAACGATTGAATATTAGGATATTATTCTTTTAAACTTGAAAATACACTATCATAAACTTCGAATGGATTCACTAAACCGTTTATGAGTTATAATAATTCAAATATTCGAATAAATGTAAATACACTATTACGCAAATTACATATAACTGAAGTCGAGAAAACCGCTGGCAATCTCCTGAAAAATGCAACAAATGGGGATAGAATACGTCGCGATCACGAGGCAATCACGTATATTTGTTTGTCTCAGCCGTCCGTGAATATACTATATACACCTTATATTTTACACATTTAATAACTTTTTCATATTTTTACAATTATTTTGTGTTTTAGGTATTAAAGACATCTTACTCATATCTGACCCTCCTTAGCCGCACATCCTAAGAGCCAAAGTCTATCTAGGGTCTCTACCCTATAATTATTCCTTCAATAGTGGCAATTATTACGTACAATTAGTCTAATTTTAGATCGGAAACACTTATTAAACCACCCATATATTTAGCTATATAAATGAATTGTAATTTGACCAATTCTCACTTCAATAAAATTTAGGCACCTGCAAATACACCTTGTTTTATTTCGGTAACCCAATATTATATAACGGGTCAATTTTTAACCAGTCTTTTATCTGAATAATTACTACTATTTTTGTGTTGATGGACGTAAATTGCTGTTATGGTAGAATCGAGCTCCTAATAACTGCTAATTATTTAGATTGGGTTTTCTTTTATAACATTTAGGATGAAAACTCGAATACAACCAAATCAGGTGCTGGCACAGGTAGTAAACCACAAAACTTCGAGATTATTTAAATGCTTATAAAATTTAGTATAATTATTTTTAGAAAAGGGAAAAAATGCTTTTTGATGTTTCAAATAAAAACTGTATTTTTATACACTCTACATATGTATCGGCTTATTAGGCCTTTCTCAAGAGCATTACAGATGAATACTAAAGCTATGAGGGCGGTTGTTCTAAAAATAAATGCAATAATACCCAAACATGTGAAATTACGGGGATTTCAAGTAATAAAACTAAGGATCTACCTACTCGGAATATAATTCAATGGGCTATTCTTAAAACCTTGTCTATTATAGGAGTGCTTAGAAAATTTAGTTGGTCATTGGTAGTACAAGTGTTGCTTTTAAGGGATTTTTTTATTTATAATTGTTCAAGGAGGTTTAAGCGTCTTCCTTTTCTTTCTGAATGGATTAAATTAATATTCTCTGTGTCGATAAAATGACTATTTTCAATGCAATGCGTTGACATTCCTGTGTTTTTGGTGTTGTTTATGTTCTTTTACCCTATTAGCTATACTTCTACCACTCTGGCCAATAGATACCGCGTTACAGTCCTTACATTTAATTTCATAAACCCCCGATTTGTTGATTTTACTTATTTTTTTTTTTATTGTTAACTAAAATACTTCGTAAATTTGTTTTGTTTACACTTATTGTGGAGATGCCTAACTTATTTAGTTTTCTACTTATTTTATCACTAAACCCTAGGTGTTGTGATTGTGATGTGTTTGATAATGTTATTTACATAATTTTAAATATATTTTTCTATACGATCGAATTAAGCTAGTCCATGTTTTATTGGGTTAATTTGTTTTTTTAATGTTAATTTGAAAGTGGCGGTGGTCTGTAAGAAATAACGCAAGTTATGCAAACTAAGTGACATACGATATGGCAGTGTCGGCATGTATCACAAGAGGCCATTAAGTTTAAGAGTGTTTATGTTTATATTTTAGTTTCTAGATAGTCTGGAATGAAGTGAGAGTGACAGGAAAAGTGTGATTGTTAGAACGGTATGATGAGATAGACTTGATTATTCATAAAGATTTAGTTCGTGAAGTACTTTGTAAATAATTAAAATAGTACATTTGTTGATTTGTTGGTATTTCTTACAGTACTAATAAAAGAATATTCGAATTCCATATACTTACCTTTTGTGTCTGATGTTGCAACTAGTTCAACATGTGGCAGAAACAGAAGTTGAACTAAATACGAAATATGAAACCAGTAAATATCTGTATCGTTTAAAGTAAGTGATAAGAGAAAATGCGAGGTGATATTCGATAATTTTTATTGCAATTGTCAACATTATTTTGATTTATTTCATATAAAAACTAGCAATACAAAATTTGACGCTTTATATGTAACATACCGGGTCAGTCACGAATTGCGCTGGCCCCGATATTTCCTAAAATATTTGGAATAGAAAATTGAAATTTGGAGGCCTTATTACACGACTAAAATGCCATCTTTTCAATAAAAAATTAAGTTTGGTGCACATCCGGTTTGACCGGAAATGCCCACAACTTTCGATTTTTAAATGGAACACCCTATATATTTTTACATTTTTGGAATCTAGAGGAAATTTTGAATACAACGCATCCATTTTGGTCACTTTTTGATACACATTAAAAATTTTATTAAAAAATCTATTTCTGAATCCAATGTGCTGTGGTGCCCAAAATATATTTTAGTTTGTGTGCTACGTTACTATAAAAATAAAAAGAGCAATATAATTGCATTACTTAATTCTCTAGAGGCGTTTAAAATTTTTAAATGTGATTTTTACCCACTAACTCGGTTTTTTTAAATGGGAATTTCATCGTTCACCAACATTTTTAAATACCCCATTTTCATACGAATCTAATGATACCAAAATTTTGAAAATCCGCTCAGAAATATTTGAGATTTCGGCCAAAATACAATGCAACCAAGCTTTTAGAAACATGCGGCTAATAGATAATAGATTAGTGGGCTTTGGATATTATACTAATTATTTTAAAGATACCTACTGTTACCTAGTTTAAGTTTAATTGTTCAAACGGAATTGATTTTTATTTATTTATAGGCCCCTTATTTATGTTCATTTAAATAAAACTCTGAAAACCGAACTGATGTCGCATTCTATTGCAAATGTCCTTGTGGATGTAATTGTGTTTACCTCCACATACCTATGCTAAACTTAATTGTAACGTTCTTTGCGGTCACAATTATTAAATGTTTGATAGCTCAAGATTGCCTATAACTACACGAGTCTGTCTGACAGCTGATATTGTTTTATTACATTCAATGGCTACTATGATTTTTCCAATGTTATTAGGTTACCAGATTTACACAGAAATGTGCCATTTTAGTTTCCAAAGCCCACTAATCTATTATCTATTAGCCGCATGTTTCTAAAAGCTTGGTTGCATTGTATTTTGGCTGAAATCTCAAATATTTCTGAGCGAATTTTAAAAATTTTGGTATCATTAGATTCGTATGAAAATGAGGTATTTAAAAATGTTGGTGAACGATTAAATTCCCATCTAAAAAAACCGAGTCAGTGGGTAAAAATCATATTTAAAAATTTTAAACGCCTCTAGAGAATTAAATAATGCAATCATATTGCTCTTTTTATTTTTATAGTAACGTAGCACACAAACTAAAATATATTTTGTGCACCACAGCACTCTGGATTCAGAAATAGATTTTTTAATAAAATTTTTAATATTTATCAAAAAGTAAGCAAAATGGATGTATTGTATTCAAAATTTCCTCTAGATTTCAAAAATGTAAAAATATATGGGGTGTTCCATTTAAAAATCGAAAGTTGTGGGCATTTCCGGTCAAACCGGATATGCACCAAACTTGATTTTTTATTAAAAAGATGGCATTTTAGTCGTGTAATAAGGCCTCCTAATTTCAATTTTCTATTCCAAATATTTTAGGAAATATCGGGGCGAGCGCAATTCATGACTCACCCGGTATATAGGTACTTATATTTAATTATATCTATTAAATAAGTAATAACGACAAAAAATCTTGGTAATGATTTTAAGCATTTTTTACAAACGCGAGGATCTTTCGAGGATCCAAAGGCATTTTCTCATAATTAAAGGGATTTTTAATTTGCACCAGTGGCGTCTGTTCAAACCCATATACGTACTTACCAATTCTATTTCACTCTGCATGGCATTTCGTTTATGGAACCGAAAATGTCTCTCAGGGGACTCACCCTGTACATAACTAAATACACAAAATACAAGTTTAAATTACAAATATTTAATGTTCTTTTATCATCCACAATCAAATAAGAGAAATGATTTGTGACAAGCATAAGGCACATGGTTAAACTGACGCAATAATTTTCACTGCTTGGATTGTTATTGAAACGTGATATCCCTAATAGCATGGCGTTGAATGAACGGTACGGTTACAAGGCCTGCGCAGCAGCCTAGACAGATCTGTCGCTCTCGATGCGATTTTCGTAAGATGGGTCCTACATCATGAGCCCAGTAGTATTTTCAATACTAAAAAAGTATACTTCTAAAGACAAACAGAAAATATACAAACAACTGGCATATATAAATTGTAATAACAAAACACGATCTTAATGTATTAACTAATTAAAGTCTAAATTAAATGTGATGAATACAGTCAATGTCATTGATGAGCAGAATTCGTCAATGGAACAAAAGCAGTTTGCTATTAAATAACTTTTTAGTATGAGTTTACTAATTTTAATCTATCTGGAAGTAGATTGAATAGATGGGCACCAGCACAGACGGAGAGTTTTTATTTTTACTAAGCCTATAGTTGTGAATGTGTATATCGTTGGCACTCCTTGTCTATGATCGTGTACTGATTTATTGAGCCTGAATTTGCCGATATCATTAGAAGCAAAACAAAGTAATTTATAAATATATAAGCAAGGTAGTGTCATAATTTTCTGTTTCTAAAAGTGTCACGACATGAATGTCTATAGGGTAAATTAAAGATAATACTAATTATTCTTTTTTTCATAATAAACACCCTATTAATTTCCACTAGTATGAATGAATGCATACTTCTTCAAATTTAAGAAATACGATAGTAGAACTTCCTCACTTATTATCATAACCCCCCGTTTTTCTTTCTATTTATTAAATTCGGAAAATACTTTTTCATAATGTTCCCTGGACTTCGCAGGCAATAATTGGCGAGTTGCTTTTTCAGCTTCCCGAAGGATTCTCTCAGGAACAAAATCGTTTTCTTGCATTTTTCACCAACTTCACTCATTTTTACAAATGGAATCGATAAATAATCAAAACTAAATAGCAACCATTCAACACCTTCCAAGTTTTTCTTTATTAATTTCAAGAATTTTTGTCGTTACAGCCGCTCATTTTTTGATGAAATCTGATTCAAAATGGCCGTGATTGTAGATAAAATGTTGTATAGCATTCGTGTTTTAGTCGCGCTTTATCCACTCAAGAAAATTAAACTCTCGAACTTCGTTCTAGAGTTTAAACTTTCTTGCGTGGATAAAATGCTATCCAAAACACTTATACAATAAATAACTATTGAACTTTAACAGGTCCGTAAATAATCGAGTTCCTTAAAGTGCGGAAGTAGGCCGTGCGCGATATTTTAGTTTCGCTTGATACTATCAAGCAACTTCAACTTGATAGTTTTCCAACAATTTATGTGACTAAAATTATTGTAACATGTTCAACAAAGTGTTTAAGTTTCAGGAAATGTTCAGTGCAAACTTCATAATGTTTCTTAGTTTGTTTATAAATGGTCATAATGCAAAAAATGTCATAACTCGGCTCCCAATTGGTGTAGATCTAAATACTGTTTGAAAAATTGTTCATATTTTGGTGTACTTTTGATATATACCAATAATTTTTAATTTTAGCAAAATATTGATGAGTAGAATGCATTTGTTTTTTAAAGAAATTAGAAAAAATAAATAAAATTGGTTTCAAAAAATTTAAAATTTATTTTCGTTAATATCACCGAAAAGTACATAAAAAAATCTATAATCTTAAATCAAAATCTTTGCTGTACGAGTTGATGCCCCTAAACAATCGACGATTTAATTTTTGTAATTTTGTAATTGTGTTTTTAGGCTTTATTATAAACATTTTAGAGACCTTGTATATTACTACATAATCGTAAATTTCTGGACTCCTACTAGCTTGATTAACTTATTTACCCCTATTTCTAGTTCCAGAACTCGTTATGATACATACGTGTCAATATCTTTAATCCTTTAACGAGAATTGTTCGCACAAAAAAAGTAAGAGATAGACCGAGAGACAGATTTTTTTTAGCCCTAATTTAAAATCTCCACGTTTAATAACATTCTAAGCACACTTCAACAAAGAAAATTTTATTTTTTTTTCCTTCTTCAATTCTTTGGGACTTCCTGCCACATGTATGTTTTCTTTTTAAGCGGTGCTAGGGGAATCTACAAAATATATCACAATTAACCAGTATGTTACTGGTAAATAACCTCTACGCCTGTGATGTTTACCTCAGAGTTAGAGGTTAGTTTTTTTTTTTAAATAAACAACACAAATAAGTATAAAAACTTGAAATTAAATATTTCGCCGACGTTTCGGAAATCTAATCTGTTTACTTTTTCAAGGCTTTTTTTGAAAAATCTATTTTGCTGTGTATGACAAATACACAGCTATCCTTATTCAATAATATTATCGCGGATTCTTTAATTTTCCTTTTTTTGCTATCTGCCTCTTTTGTTAAAATTTTTGCCGAGTCCCAGTTTATTCTATGTCCGTTCTCCCACGCGTGTTCGCAGATCTTGGACCTCTGAATTTAATTTTTTCTGATATAATTTTGATGTTCGCCCAATCTTACACTAAAAGGTCTGGATGACTCACCCACGTATTGTTTGTTGCACTCACACGGAATACTATAAATGCAGTTTTTTTAATTTTGCTCGTGGTTCTTCGGTTTCGTCCTTGTCAGAATAGATCTTAAAGTGTTGCTTGTTTGAAATACCGTCCTAATATCAAATCTATCACCGATGCGGCGCAACCTTTCGAATAATCCGCATACACAAGGAATTAAGGCTGTGTAACGTTTTTCAGGTTTTTGTCGTACCTGATTGTTATTTTCAGTATTTATGAAGGTTTTATCGACAAAACCCCCGGGGTATTGGTTATTAATAAGAACTTCCTTTATAAACCGCTTCTCATTGTTTAGTATTTCATCATTAGAAGAAATGATTTTGGCCCTATCATACAAACATTTTACAACACCCCTCTTAACGTGCATCGACTGATTTGAGTTGAAATTTAAATATCTGTTGGTATGTGTTGGTTTTCTATAAACACTTGTTTCAATTGTACCATTTACTCCTTTAATTAAAAGATCTAAAAATGGTAATTCATTTCTAGCTTCCTTTTCTAAAGTGAATTTAATAGAAGGTTCTTTATTATTTAATTGATCTAAAAAACTATCTAGTAACTCAATACCATGAGGCCAGATTGCAAAGACATCATCTACGTATCTCCACCAGATAACCAGTTTGTATGCACAATTTTGAACATGCCTAGTTTCCTCCATGTATATATTGCTTAAAATCGGTGACAATGGAGAACCCATTGCCATACCGAAATCCTGCTGATAGAAATCATTTTCTAACTGAAAATAAGTTGTTTTTATACACATAGTTAAAAGTTCCATTATGGTATTTACACTCAATTTAGTTCTAGCTTCCAAATTATTTTCATTTAACAATTTGTCTTTGATTATTTTTAAAGATTTGTCTACAGGGACGTTAGTGAACAGACTAATTACGTCAAAATTAACCATCAGATGTGTACTATGAATATTGTTTTCATAAACTTTTTCGATAAAATGTTTACTGTTTTTTATATACGAGTCAGTATTTCCAGATAATGGATTAATAATTTTAAGCAAGAATTTTGCCAAATTGTGGCATGGCGAATTAATAGAACTAACAATTGGTCTTAATGGGACATTCTGTTTATGTATTTTTGGTAAGCCATAAAAATGAGGAGGCTTGCTATAATGCGGTGTAAGCTTCCCTCGTTCAAAGTCATTAAATTCATTTTTGTATTTAAATAAAGTTCTACAGGCTGAAGGACCTCGGTCGATGGCCTTTTGATATGTATATGTATATTGTATATATCAATAAAAAGCTTTTATTATTAAAGTTCTATAAATTTTGCCCTCAATTGATTTTGTTGGGTCTTTACTTAATTTTGAGTATGGTCCTTCATTGATAAGTGTCATGATTTTCTCATCATATGTGTTTTCATTTAAAATGACTGTGGCATTACCTTTGTCCGCTGGCAAAATTTTAATGGATTCATCTCTTTTCAAAGAGGATATTGACCGTTTTTCTTCCGTGCTTAAATTTTCTTTAATTTTATATTGCCTCTCTAAAGCAATTTTTGCCCGCACGCGATATTCATTTCCGTCATCTGTTGGCATGTTTTGTGCAGTTTTTTCTACTGGTTAATTGTGACATATTTTGTAGATTCCCCTAGCACCGCTTAAAAAGAAAACATGCATGTGACAGGAAGTCCCAAAGAATTGAAGAAGGAAAAAAAAATAAGAGAATGCCACAAATAACATTTAGACAGTATTTTAAATTTTGTTTTACTATACTTCCACTCCACTATACGGATGTGGAAGTAGTATTAAACGCACAAGAAACACTAAAAAGTAAATAATATACTCATCGCGACGATTTGTTGAACATTTCATATAATTCTTGGTCATTAGTAAATAGTGATTCTTCAGCGTAAATAATACGTTGTACAATTATTTGAAGTATTTTTATTATCTTTGAATTACCTATCACCTCAATTTTCTAAACAAACTTCCTGTTGATCTTATTTTTTAGGCCCAAGGAACGATCCTATCAGGTTTATTCCAAAGTCCGTGTCAAGAGGCATTTCACCTATCATATCCCGAGATACCCTCTGGGTAGTCTTTACTTTTCAACCTGAACATTTTTACAATAATTCGTCCTCTTTTAACTATTCTTATCATATGTTTTTGAAATAAGAGAAAAATGAGTTACATATAGGGTGATCCATTTAAAAAATCAAGTAGCACCCTGCATTGGACGTTATCTTCTAAACATGACGTATAAAAACTTGCTAAAAAAATACTTAGGTTGGTTTTTGAAATTCTCGAAGAGGTTCAGAAATAAATAAGTTAGAGGGAGGGGGGGAGGGGGCATTTATCATGAATCACCCTGTACCATAACGTCGTAGTTGGAAATAAAAATATACAAAATTGCTGCTCGAATTATTGTGAACTATAGGAAATTAAATGGGCCTATTATTATTTATCACATAGCATATTATTATGTTTTAGTAAATATATTCAAATTAGCCACCATAGAGAGTTACTTTATTATCAAAAATAATTGGATAATAAAAGTAAATATTGTATACCTACCTGCTATATGTAATTATGTGACCGTATATATAAGATATACCACAACGAATTACAATCTATTATTTCAGTTCTGATGATGGCTGAATCGATAACTGAACCTTATTTTCACTTGAACAGGTCCTTTCTGAAACGATTTTTGTTGTGGCCTAATGACTATGAAACACCTTTAAACAAATTCATATTCATCATCGGCATTTTTAATGCTTGTTTGGTACTTTTCGTCAACATATGCTTGGAAGTGTATTATATATTTTGGTGCGTGGATGACGATTTTGAAAAATCAAAAACTTCTGGAGTGCTCTCGTATCACATTTACGCAAGTATGAAGCACTTTCATTGGCTTTTTCAAATGCCGAAGTTCACAGAGATAGTTCTGATGCTGCAGAGAAGCAGTTTCGACTTTGACGAACTATATCAGGTTCCTGTCGATGAAATCAACTTCGACAGTTTTTTAAAGAAAAAGGAACATCTCAAATGTCGAAATATTAAAATAATATCTGCAGCGAGAAAAAGAGCAATGTTTCTATTTTACAGTTATATGGGTATAACGTTTTTCGGGCTTCTTGGCTCATATGGTCCGTCTCTCTTGATTAATACATTATTTACTACAGTAGAAATTAGAGCCTTACCTTTCCAGACTTATCGCTTTTTTAGCGTTAATAACACTACACCCTTCGTGCTGGAAACAGGTCTACATTGTATTCTTGACACTTTAATAACTGCTGTTACCTTAGGTAAATGAATCACTAATTAAGGTAGTATTATTTTTGTTCAGGGTGCATACTGTTATATTTTATAAGTAGTTATTGTTTATAATTGTTTAGTTGTGCCATATTCAGATTTTCCTACCTTTTGCTTGGTATTTTGCCACTGAAAAATATTTAAAAATAAAGCAGAGGTTGATTCTTGAATACTTGATTATTTCAAGAAGTCTTACACCTAAAAATATGTAAACTATGTTATAAATTAAAAAAGGAAAATGAAAGCTATAGGAAGTTAACGTTTCGGAAGAGAATCTACTTCCGTTTCAAAACTTTTGGCCGTCAACCATGACGTATTTCCATAGTCACATGAGACATTAAATTATATTTATTTTCTTTTTACTTACTTCGTCTCTAAAGATGGGCAACCAAGTAGTACAAAAATAAAAATTTGAAACGCATCTATCCTCGTTTAATAAAATAATCGCGGATTCTTTAAGTTTTCTTTTAGTTCCGTTGCTCCCTTTTCCAAACTCTCCGCCGAGTCCCATTGAATCCTGTGATTATTAAACCTCAAAATATTGTTCAAAATTCAAAAAATTGTTTGTATAGTGTTCCGTGTGAGTGCGGAAAACATTACGTAAGAGAATCATCTAGACCTTTCAACGTAAGGCTTGGTGAACATACAAATTACGCTAATTATGAGAATTTGAAAAATCCAAAATTTGTGAAAACGTGTGAGATAATAATCACAGAATTCAATGAGATTCGGCGAAGATTTTGGAAAAAGAGAGCAACAGAACTAAAAGAAACTTAAAGAATCTGGGACAATTTTATTAAACGAGGATAGATGCGTTTCAAATCATTCAATAGATTTTCGTACTAGTTGGTTGCCCATCCTTAGAGACGAAGTAAGTAAATATAAGTACATATAATTTAATGTCTTAGTCCCATAGTCACGGGAATACATAAACAAAGAACTGTCAAGGTTAACGGCTAAAAGTTTTGAGAGCGGAAGTAGATTCTCTTCCGAAACGTTAACTGACTATAGCTTTCATTTTCCTTTTTTAGTTTATAACATTGTTCTAGTTTATACATTTTTAGGTGTGAGACTTTTTGAAACAATCAAGTATTCAAAAACCAACCTCTTTCTGATCCGTTTGGAGCAGAGCTTTCTTCATTAAAATTTTTAAATATTTTTCATTGGCACAATATCCAACAAAAAGTAAGACAATTCTAAGTAGTGTGTGAATATTATATTTGAAAGTTAATTTGAAATAAAATGAATTAGTAATTTATATAAAAAAAAAAAAATAATGTCCGCCAAGTGCCCTAAAATCCACTAAAATTATACACCACAGAACATTTTTAACATGAGTACCTGTACTCAATATATTGACTCTTCTCGGAGTAAAAGTCGGTTCAATTGGGCTCAACGATCAGGATACCTCAAGCGAATAATAAATAAAACTCAATGTTGAACGACCAAATATTAATTTTATTAACAAATTTAATCTGGAATGTGATTATCAAAATGAATTCACAAATAACAATATCAAACTTAAGACTATTATCTAATCTCAATGGCCTTTGAATTTAAAATAATAATATTTGAAAAATAAATGAGTACACCATAGATTTATTAATTGTTTGTAGAAGCTTTTATCTTTTGTGTTGTAACGCGTTTGGTCACAATTGAATATAACTTTAACAATTGGTTATCAGTAAAAAATTCTCTTAGACATTTTCTTACGTCAACTTGAGTGATGTTTGATATATCTCCAATTCCAAATCTGAATACCTGAATTAACTTGTCAGATACTTTGTTCCTGATCCTGCTGTAGAATATTCGTCGTAACAAACTTCTACTTCTTAATCCATTAGTGCCTAGCGTTACTTTTAGGGAACGGTAGCGTTCCCGCCCGAGAACTCAATTCAGGGACACCCTGTATATAAAATAACAAAGTTAGGTGCTACATCCGGTGTAAGCGGAAGTAACACATGCATTAAAACATGTTCGTTAAATCCGCCATTTCCAGAAACCTCCTTGGACCAATTTTCAAAGTTCTAAATTTAACAGATCCCAAGAAACGTCTAATACCCGCTTTCCGTGAATGACCCTGTATACACGGTACCGATGTTTTTGAGCCGCTGCAGTTGTAGACGGAAGAGATGGCAATTTTACAGCTGTAGTGAATCTAGTCTTTGCAAAACTTAGGTATCGACGGTTATCAAATGAATTTTACAACTTTGGGGCTCCATACATCACCAAAACTTATTCTATTCTCAAACATATGTTGTGGAGAGCAATTTTCTGATTGGAAAACTTCCTTAGGTAGATTTAAATCAGGATGATTTTCAAACTTGTTTCGTGCCATTAAATTTTCCTTTATTAAATAGAGCAGATGCGGTTATAGCTTGTAGAAATAAAATATGTGGCTTACAATGGGAATATTTGCTAAAGCTTGAAGAATTATAGAAATGTGTTTCACTTTTCTCTTGCCTGGTTGCATGAGAATTAATTGTTGCTGTGAATGACTACGTCCTAAAGAACCAAAAGATTAATGTCTTCGCCAACTAACACAGTCGTGTTAAGAATTGATTTTCCATTGAAGTTTCAATAATCAAAACATCTGCATTATAGCGAGTTTGTTTCGAAGCGATGTTACTATTTTGGAATGTTTCCATGAACATTGCAGTTATTATTTTTTTTATTACATCGGTTTGATTATATTTCTTTCACTTAATATTTCGAATAGTTATTGAATAAGTGAGTTTATTTACTGGTATTAGATTATATACCGGGTTAGTCACGAATTGCGCTCGCCCCGATATTTCCTAAAATATTTGGAATAGAAAATTGAAATTTGGAGGCCTTATTACACGACTAAAATGCCATATTTTCAATAAAAAATAAAGTTTGGTGCACATTCGGTTTGACCGGAAATGCCCACAACTTTCGATTTTTAAATGGAACACCCTATATATTTTTACATTTTTGGAATCTAGAGGAAATTTTGAATACAATACATCCATTTTTGTCACTTTTTGATAAACATTAAAAATTTTATTAAAAAATCTATTTCTGAATTCAGAGTGCTGTGGTGCCCAAAATATATTTTAGTTTGTGTGCTACGTTACTATAAAAATAAAAAGAGCAATATGATTGCATTACTTAATTCTCTAGAGGCGTTTAAAATTTTTAAATGTGATTTTTATCCACTAACTCGGTTTTTTTAAATGGGAATTTAATCATTCACCAACATTTTTAAATACCTCATTTCCATACGAATCTAATGATACCAAAATTTTGAAAATCCCCTCAGAAATATTTGAGATTTTAGCCAAAATACAATGCAACCAAGCTTTTAGAAACATGCGGCTAATAGATAATAGATTAGTGGGCTTTGGAAACTAAAATGGCACATTTCTGTGTATATCTGGTAACCTAATAACATTGGGAAAATCATAGTAGCCATTGAATGTAATAAAACAATATCAGCTGTCAGACAGATACAAAATAAAGCGCTGCGGAAGTCTCTTTGAGTAAAAATTAAAGAAAATGAATAATTTTAGTAGAAATGAAAAGGTCGATATGTTACCGATATATGGAAAGCGTCTCAAAAATTCAACTGCAGCTGCAGAACTGTATCAGCAACGATATCCCAACAGACGTCATCCAAGCAGACACTTGTTTGCCAGAGTGGAACAAGAATTAAGAAACGTTTATAAAACTTCTTCAAATACCCGTGAAGAGCTGCAAAATAAAGTTGTACGGGCTCTTAATGAAATAACGCCGGCTGAATTGCGTAGAGCCATTCAAGCAACTGTACGCAGAGCCGAATTGTGTATAGAAAAAAATGGTGGACATTTTGAACAATATCTATGAATGTCAATTTATGGTTTAATTATATTAATTATTTTAAAGATACCTACTGTTACCTAGTTTAAGTTTAATTGTTCAAACGGAATTGATTTTTATTTATTTATAGGCCCGATATTTATGTTCATTTAAATAAAACTCTGAAAACCGAACTGATGTCGTATTCTATTGCAAATGTCCTTGTGGATGTAATTGTGTTTACCTCCACATAAATATGCTAAACTTAATTGTAACGTTCTTTGCGCTCACAATTATTAAATGTTTGATAGCTCAAGATTGCCTATAACTACACGAGTCTGTCTGACAGCTGATATTGTTTTATTACATTCAGTGGCTACTGTGATTTTTCCAATGTTATTAGGTTACCAGATTTACACAGAAATGTGCCATTTTAGTTTCCAAAGCCCACTAATCTATTATCTATTAGCCGCATGTTTCTAAAAGCTTGGTTGTATTGTATTTTGGCTGAAATCTCAAATATTTCTGAGCGGATTTTCAAAATTTTGGTATCATTAGATTCGTATGGAAATGAGGTATTTAAAAATGTTGGTGAACGATTAAATTCCCATTTAAAAAAACCGAGTTAGTGCGTAAAAATCACATTTAAAAATTTTAAACGCCTCTAGAGAATTAAGTAATGCAATCATATTGCTCTTTTTATTTTTATAGTAACGTAGCACACAAACTAAAATATATTTTGGGCACCACAGCACACTGGATTCAGAAATAGATTTTTTAATAAAATTTTTAATGTTTATCAAAAAGTGACCGAAGTGGATGTATTGTATTCAAAATTTCCTCTAGATTCCAAAAATGTAAAAATATATAGGGTGTTCCATTTAAAAATCGAAAGTTGTGGGCATTTCCGGTCAAACCGGATGTGCACCAAACTTGATTTTTTATTGAAAATATGGCATTTTATTCGTGTAATAAGGCCTCCAAATTTCAATTTTCTATTCCAAATATTTTAGGAAATATCGGGGCGAGCGCAATTCGTGACTCACCCGGTATTGATTAATCAACTGCTTTTTGAACATGTAATTGTATCGATAAACATCACCTCCTAGTAAGTCCAATCGGTGCAACGTGCAATGTAAAAGAGAATGGTCTATTATTATTGAGGGGAGGAAGGTGATTTGACATGTTTGCATAGTTTGGATGTTGTCAAACTATTGTATTAATACATACTGTTATAATCGTAGATAAAGTCTGGTATTCAACTTGCGATAATTTTAATAACACACTTGATGATTTACAGCACTCGCTTACGGCTCGCTCTGCAAACTTCATCTGCGTAAGTTATTACATGCATTATCGCTCCTTAAATAATATTTTATTAAAATTTTCAATTTAGAACAATCACTCTGTGCCTATACGGAATGCGCGGAAACTTCTTGGCATGTTCTTTTCTAAACAGTTTTTTGAACGTAAAAAGAAAATATAACCTTTATTGTCGACAATTTGGTTATATGTCATTTTGGAAATAGCCTTAAATTACACCTGAGCCATAGGAAGTGAGATATTCGCAAGAAACCGAGGCAAAAGAAAGTTTAGAACATAAAACTCTAATGGGCTTGTTCCGCATTTTTTTTTTATTTCATAAATCGAAAGTGCACGTATAAATTAATGGATTTGCAAAAAATTAGAATCTTATCCGCACGTTTAGTATCTTAAAAACTATTACAAATTTCCATCTCGCGAAAATGGGGCGTGGCCAGGCGCTACGTCACTATACGCATAGACTCGGCGATCTCAATAGACTTGATGCTCCTTACTGGTTATAATTATAAGTGTTTTCGAAGTATTGTTTGTTTTGCTTACTTCTTGACAGTAGGGGAGTACAATTTGGTGAAATGTCAAAAAATTACAATTTTCTCTCACTCCTGTCAGGACGAATTTTCTATTTTGACCCTGCAATTTACGATTAGGATTCATCACCGACCTTCTTCTTTCCGCAGAGACAGAACGAACTTCCACTCGACGTATTTATTTAGTTACCAGCGTTTGAAAATTCCATGTTTTTCGACTTTTCAGGTTAAATTTGAAAGGTCCCAGAAAGCCATTTTTCTTACGTCACTTGCGTATAGTAACGTCACAAATGAGGGCTCGGTTTTTGCAACTATTACTAATTTCAACTCCTTATATCTCGAGAACGGAAAAAGTTGATAATACGAAATTTTAAGTGTATAATGAGAATATCGAGTACTATATGAAAAAGTATAAAAACCATATAAAAAGAATATCATGGAACAAGCCCATTTCTCTGAATCATTTGGTGACATTTCACTTTTTCTCACAACTCCTGGCCTATTGGAGATAGATTGTGATAATATGTAGAATTATCCAATTTTCTTTAACTTCCATGTCCTAGTTATACATTTAACGCCTAGAAATCGATCACACCGTACATAAAAAAAGAAGATCTTAATTTTGTAACGCACCCCCCCCCACCCCTATTATTTTGTTGTTAAATTCTGATTTGATTATAATATCAGTTACCCTTCCCTCTCCCCTGAATGTCTAATTATTAAATCAATTAAACTAATTTGGCTGTGTGATCGTCTAGTTTAGTGGTAGGACTCAAATTTACGTTTGTGATTTGTAGTTTATTGTTACCATAGTTCTTTTTCTAGGTTTGATATTACTGTTTCTATTTATTTATTGAATTGATAATTAACTATTTATTATGACATTTAATGATTCGTTCTTTACTCTAAATATTGCTATTAATTTATTTGGCAAAGTTCTAATTATAGTTCCTTATTTAATTGTTCAAATTAAGCACTGAATATTGTTTTGGCACTTGTTTAATTAATTGATAAAATAATTAAGTATTTTTATAATGCCCTGTATAAAGTTCAAACTCAAAATTATTATTTTTATTTAATTTACTGAATTATTTATGTTATCTTTTATGTTAAATTTTGTTTAAGTTTTTTTTTATCATATTTTAGATTTCATTTTTTTTTTTTTTATTCACTATTGTAATGCTCAAGTAAACCTTATGTTTACTTAGATTATTTTAAATATTCGTTTTATTCAAGCCCAAGTAAATCTTATATTTACTTGGCTAGTTTTTCCTGGCAATTATGCACTTTATTTTCAATTTCTGGTAAAGGAAAAAGGAATTAAAACCAAGTAACGTTTTTATACGTGTAATCAGACAATTGTCAGAAAGTATCATTTATAAAATATTGATGTGGCAATGGCCAGAAAATAGTTGCTTACATATAAATTAAAAGTGAGTAATTTAACCACAAATTTATATTACAGCAACAGATTTCGTTGGGACAACAGTCACGTGTAAGTTTATCGAATGGTCAAATAAACAACTTCAATAATCACTAAAAATAATAATGATTATAACGAGAATCCTCGTTCAAAACTGAAGTGAAAGAATGTTGGATTCGGAACATGTAAAGTTCATACTTGGGTGGCGAAATCTCGCAATAGTTTATTTAATTGAATGCACGGCAAGTTGAAATCTCAAGTAATTGCCTATTCAAACATAGTTTGGTTTCGAAGCGTAGAATGATGAGATCTGATCAATAAACTTGATACAGACCTAGCCTATTGGCTACCAATTGGTTTTTTGTGTGTCGGAGATTGTAGTGTTACAAACAATTGAATGAACAAGCAATTTATATCAATTTCAACTCGCCCATGACATAAATATGTCATCGGAATGAATAAAAGGTAAAACACCCAGTACAAAGTTTAACATGTGATAATATTTAAAAGGATAATTATGTCAAACTAGCAGGGGGCAAATCACAGGCCTTATCAGTGGATGACCCACAAAAGTCCAGTGACAACATCCCTTCGAGTAGGACATAAATAAACCGGCAGGTCCGAACAGCTGTAAAACCATTCGTACCCTCAAATATTGTAGAAGTTCATTGACCACACGACAAAACAAACCGCAACAGAAATTGTTTAACAACAAAAATCTGCCGCTGTTGAAAAGTAAATATTTGACAAGTTATTGTTTTAAATATGACAGGATTGAACATAGTCTGAAATTCAGCTACAGCTAAATTATGCTACAAATAAAAATTAGCATGATAGAAATTTTCTAAACAATAAAATTCTAACCAGTCTAAGTGCCACAATGCCAAAAACGCGATACCGTGAATTTAAGTTCCGAAATACAGAGCCGAAATGTAACAAATTTAATTAAAGTTTTTCCCGGTCCCGTTTCATTTGAATTTTGTAATTATTTAACGAAGTTACATTTAAAAAACAATACTTCTCTCTTTCAGCGACATTAATTATTTATACCTTGCGTATAAATCGCTAGGTGACCCGGGTCACTGTTATTTGTCTCGTCATCCTGCATTTCCAGCATTTTCGTTAACCTGACACTTGCGTGTGTCGGTTACAATGCATAAACTGACCAATGTCCCTGTAGCGTTGTGCGGGTACAAAAGAGATCGCGAGTTTTGGGGTCGCTTCGTAAAAATCTCTTTTCTCAGCCTCGTACCCAGTTCAGCTTGGTTTTAACAAGTATCTGGTGGACAATGGAAAGTACAGCGGATGCTGTGGTCAGTTGGTTCGCAGCTCCCAGTCTTATTTCAACGAGCACTATGGCGAATAATAAAGTCCAGTGTATAATCTTAGCTAATAGCTAATTATATTCAAATAATTGGTCAGCGGGTAGTGGTCAGTTGGTTCGCAGCTCCCAGTCTTATTTCAACGAGCACTATGGCGAACAATTGGATTCGGTCAATGATAGATAGCGTCTGACCCCGATATAAAATTCCCTCGCGTATTTATACTTGAAAATACCCCCAAAAGTCGTGACGTTACACACTAAAAATTCCTTACTAGCCCGTTTCCGTGAGACCGTACACCTTTGTTTATGTTATCGCCGAATGTTGATGTTAACTCTATTAACTGAAGTATCTTATCGGTGTGAAACATTCTTGCTTCGCCCGGGATGTACGTTTCTAGAGATTTTAAACTACACGAATCGACTGTGTTTTAAAACTTTTAAATTTTACTACCAGAATATACGTGAAATATTTTTATGCGAATACTGGGTGATATTTGGTTTCGTACCGAATCGTGTACAATTTTCAGAAATATGTAAATTTTGATTTATAGACGCGGGAATAAGTTTTCGATTAATATAGGTGGGTACGGTCCGTTTCACTCTCCCCTTTTGTTGATTATGGAATGACAGCGAAGCTAGTTATTTTATAAGCTACAAACTGCGCGAATTTGATCAAAGTGGCACTTATGATTTACAAGTTTTCCCTAACTCTGATTGAAAAAGATGTACCTAATATAATCCTGTAAAAAATTAAATTAGGAATACATAATAAAACTTTATGATAAATTAAGAGTTTCCCTAGGCTATATGAGAATAAAAAAAAAATCTAACTGGTTGTACAATTCTATTTGTTTGAACTTGAAGAGTTCTCTGCACCATAAATAGATAAGTCGGAAAAACAAAAATTTACTTTCCCCAAAAATATCCAAGAAAAAAAATTTAAGTAGATAACAAAAAAAAAGAAATATCTCCAGAATAAAAGCTGTGACCCTCAGTTCCCCGTATTTATCCCCATATTCCATGCTGCACAGAATCCTGTTCCAGCTTTCCCTCGTTGCGGAATACATATGATAGCCCGTAAACAGCCTTAGGACAAAAATCCGTAACCAAGCCAGTCACAGAGTTCTATCCAGGAGAAAGCTACTTTAAACCGAAATTAATAATGATATGAAATAAAAGTTCCATTGTGGCCAAAGATACCCCTGGAGAAATTATTGCAAAGCAACAAAAATGTCTCTATGTTAAATCGTATTTCTGGTGCAGAAGAAAAAATTTAAAACAAAATTAAACAATGTTAAAGTTGCCCTCAACTTCCTCGTCCCTAACTGAAAAATTATTTCAAAGTGAAAAAGAAATTGAAAAGAACCCTATCAGCAATTTAAAAATGAATTTTTATACCCTGTCGACATCCCTAAGTACCCGACGCTGCGATGAAAATCTAGTCTCCTCTTCGGATCGGCGGTGCTCTCCCCTGCTTCGGAAACCACTCGTAGGCCCGGTGCTGCCCTCCCCTGCGATGTGGATCCCAGTAGGCCTCGATGATGACATCCCTAACCATCCATATTCCAGCTCGCCTCTGATACCCATATCGCTCTCATATTCATACGCCTCCTGTATTTGTGATGCCCATATTTTTGTTGTTGTTGTGTCGCCCCAGCCAGTACATGACACAGGTATATGGTCAATTAAATCCAGGTACATTATAACTGCATGTACATCGAAGTCGTCTTCAGCGAGTTGGATTTGTAATTCTGTAGCCTAATGTTTTGAGTGACGCCTTTTCCTTTAGTGCAAACCCATTTCGACTAACATTGCACGTAGTGGTAATGTGTACGGCTGTCCAGGTGAAATTTTGCCTAAGTGTATCTTCTTGAAAGTTATATGGAAGTTCTCAGCCAGTGTCCATTAATGTAGTACTGGACATTTCACCATAGAGTAGTTTATTTACATGTTTAAATTTGCCGACATTGTGATGTGTCGCATTGTAGAGTTACGGGATTGCAGCTAGCTGGTCAGCAATACAGTCAAGACAATAGGGCATTGTAATTAGAATATTGCTTGTCTACAGACAGGAAATTAATTTTCTTGATTGTTCCTCTCTCCCCTATCCCATCGGTATCGTTTGTTAGGACTCTGAGGCATCGTCGTCGGCGGGTGTGTAGGTAAAGTAGTCACCATGGAGGTAGACGGTGACAAAATATTCTCCTGCTGGCGGAGAAATTCGGCAGCGCCTGATATGGACTTGTTGGTTTTGAGTTGCCACAGAGACTGGATATTGGCAGGAAAATGTTTCATAAGCTCGTTCACAAGAGTAGACTCGGGGAGCGGTTCGGTTAGCAAGCGTGCCAACCCAACATAATGAGCAAAATGAGCTTCCATGTTTCGCCCATCTTTGCGTGACCATCGGTGCGTAGATAGGAGGCGGCGAAGTTTGTTTTGTTCTTCCTCAGACCAGAAACAACTGAGGAAGTCTGCCTTAAAGTCGTCGAAACTTTCCCAGCAAATTTTGTAAATGGACGCCCAGTCTTGTGCTTCGTCGGTCAAGGATTCATGTACCACCTTCAATTTGTTTTCTTCAGGTACATTCATTTTCTGTAAGTAGGCTTCCAGTTCATGTAGGTACTTTACAGGATGTTTGTTTTTTCTTTGGAACTTTGGCATTGGCGGACTCGGCGTTATGTAAATGGGACGGCAGTCGTTGGAGGGAAATTGCGAGACAATAGAAGTGGTTGTGTCTCTGGAGGCGGCAACTTCTTGGATTTGCCGTCGGATATTGGCGGTGGCGGCTTGTCGTTCTCTATGCATGGCTATTATGCTTTTTCCCAATTGTGCATGTAGGCGACGTTGATTTATTTGCATTTCTTTTACTGTTTGCAGCAGGCGATCAAGTTTTTCTTCCAAGGTGGGAGGCGGCGGAGGCGGTACGCCAGTTTCCGGGTCGGTGGTGGGTAGGCTGCTGGCTCCAAGGGATTCTATATTTAAAACATAAGCAGTATCAGTTTTATCTAAAAAATTTGAAATACGTGGACGGCTCTATATTTCGGACACACGATAACAATGTCTGTTGTTTGAAGAACAATAGACAACATTATAAATTACCGAAACCAAGTAATATCAATTTGAAAACTCTAAGATCCTGGTCACTACGGCACCAGTGTAACGCACCCCCCCCCACGCCTATTATTTTGCTGTTAAATTCTGATTTGATTATAATATCAGTTACCCTTCCCTCTCCCCTGAATGTCTAATTATTAAATCAATTAAACTAATTTGGCTGTGTGATCGTCTAGTTTAGTGGTAGGACTCAAATTTACGTTTGTGATTTGTAGTTTATTGTTACCATAGTTCTTTTTCTAGGTTTGATATTACTGTTTCTATTTATTTATTGAATTGATAATTAACTATTTATTATGACATTTAATGATTCGTTCTTTACTCTAAATATTGCTATTAATTTATTTGGCAAAGTTCTAATTATAGTTCCTTATTTAATTGTTCAAATTAAGCACTGAATATTGTTTTGGCACTTGTTTAATTAATTGATAAAATAATTAAGTATTTTTATAATGCCCTGTATAAAGTTCAAACTCAAAATTATTATTTTTATTTAATTTACTGAATTATTTATGTTATCTTTTATGTTAAATTTTGTTTAAGTTTTTTTTTATCATATTTTAGATTTCATTTTTTTTTTTTTTATTCACTATTGTAATGCTCAAGTAAACCTTATGTTTACTTAGATTATTTTAAATATTCGTTTTATTCAAGCCCAAGTAAATCTTATATTTACTTGGCTAGTTTTTCCTGGCAATTATGCACTTTATTTTCAATTTCTGGTAAAGGAAAAAGGAATTAAAACCAAGTAACGTTTTTATACGTGTAATCAGACAATTGTCAGAAAGTATCATTTATAAAATATTGATGTGGCAATGGCCAGAAAATAGTTGCTTACATATAAATTAAAAGTGAGTAATTTAACCACAAATTTATATTACAGCAACAGATTTCGTTGGGACAACAGTCACGTGTAAGTTTATCGAATGGTCAAATAAACAACTTCAATAATCACTAAAAATAATAATGATTATAACGAGAATCCTCGTTCAAAACTGAAGTGAAAGAATGTTGGATTCGGAACATGTAAAGTTCATACTTGGGTGGCGAAATCTCGCAATAGTTTATTTAATTGAATGCACGGCAAGTTGAAATCTCAAGTAATTGCCTATTCAAACATAGTTTGGTTTCGAAGCGTAGAATGATGAGATCTGATCAATAAACTTGATACAGACCTAGCCTATTGGCTACCAATTGGTTTTTTGTGTGTCGGAGATTGTAGTGTTACAAACAATTGAATGAACAAGCAATTTATATCAATTTCAACTCGCCCATGACATAAATATGTCATCGGAATGAATAAAAGGTAAAACACCCAGTACAAAGTTTAACATGTGATAATATTTAAAAGGATAATTATGTCAAACTAGCAGGGGGCAAATCACAGGCCTTATCAGTGGATGACCCACAAAAGTCCAGTGACAACATCCCTTCGAGTAGGACATAAATAAACCGGCAGGTCCGAACAGCTGTAAAACCATTCGTACCCTCAAATATTGTAGAAGTTCATTGACCACACGACAAAACAAACCGCAACAGAAATTGTTTAACAACAAAAATCTGCCGCTGTTGAAAAGTAAATATTTGACAAGTTATTGTTTTAAATATGACAGGATTGAACATAGTCTGAAATTCAGCTACAGCTAAATTATGCTACAAATAAAAATTAGCATGATAGAAATTTTCTAAACAATAAAATTCTAACCAGTCTAAGTGCCACAATGCCAAAAACGCGATACCGTGAATTTAAGTTCCGAAATACAGAGCCGAAATGTAACAAATTTAATTAAAGTTTTTCCCGGTCCCGTTTCATTTGAATTTTGTAATTATTTAACGAAGTTACATTTAAAAAACAATACTTCTCTCTTTCAGCGACATTAATTATTTATACCTTGCGTATAAATCGCTAGGTGACCCGGGTCACTGTTATTTGTCTCGTCATCCTGCATTTCCAGCATTTTCGTTAACCTGACACTTGCGTGTGTCGGTTACAATGCATAAACTGACCAATGTCCCTGTAGCGTTGTGCGGGTACAAAAGAGATCGCGAGTTTTGGGGTCGCTTCGTAAAAATCTCTTTTCTCAGCCTCGTACCCAGTTCAGCTTGGTTTTAACAAGTATCTGGTGGACAATGGAAAGTACAGCGGATGCTGTGGTCAGTTGGTTCGCAGCTCCCAGTCTTATTTCAACGAGCACTATGGCGAATAATAAAGTCCAGTGTATAATCTTAGCTAATAGCTAATTATATTCAAATAATTGGTCAGCGGGTAGTGGTCAGTTGGTTCGCAGCTCCCAGTCTTATTTCAACGAGCACTATGGCGAACAATTGGATTCGGTCAATGATAGATAGCGTCTGACCCCGATATAAAATTCCCTCGCGTATTTATACTTGAAAATACCCCCAAAAGTCGTGACGTTACACACTAAAAATTCCTTACTAGCCCGTTTCCGTGAGACCGTACACCTTTGTTTATGTTATCGCCGAATGTTGATGTTAACTCTATTAACTGAAGTATCTTATCGGTGTGAAACATTCTTGCTTCGCCCGGGATGTACGTTTCTAGAGATTTTAAACTACACGAATCGACTGCGTTTTAAAACTTTTAAATTTTACTACCAGAATATACGTGAAATATTTTTATGCGAATACTGGGTGATATTTGGTTTCGTACCGAATCGTGTACAATTTTCAGAAATATGTAAATTTTGATTTATAGACGCGGGAATAAGTTTTCGATTAATATAGGTGGGTACGGTCCGTTTCAATTTATCTTGTGATTCGAAAATGTAGAAAATTAATTGGTGTATAATTTTAATAATGTTTAGTTACACTACGCATTATTAGGCTGTAGTACTGGTTAGATGTGGTCAAATTAAGTATTCAGGGAACTATTGTTAGATAAATTGGATGGCGTGATGTAAATATTTAATGCACACATTATGTAATTATATTAATTCTATTCGAGAAAAATGACTGAATATGTTTTGATATAAATGTAATACTAACTTAAATACAATGAAAAAATTTCCAAAAGTGTCTATCTACCGTCAGGAGAACAAACACTATTAAAAGAAAATGCATTTTTGGGTACACATAAGTGTGAGAGTGTACATACAAAAATATAAATTCTAAACAAGCCATCTGACAATACACTGAACTGAACTTGAGGTAGGTACCTTGTGAAATATCTTGAAAATAATTGTTAATTATTAATTAAACACTGCTTTTCAACACTGAATCAATCTATATATTATACATACTCTACATATGTTTCGGCTTATTAGGCCTTTATCAAGAGTATTACATAGTGAATACTAAAGTTTCCGACGTGCTTATTCTAATTTATACCTAGAAGTGTTTATATCTTAATCTATTTATGACTTAATCTATTCAAGACTTAATTTAAAATCCTTAATTATGGCAAAGTTTGGAGTGGGCCTAAATTGATTATATAAATTAATGGAGACTTCTTTTCAATTCGTTTATTATAGGGGTATTCAAGAAATTTTGCTGGTCGTTCGTGGTACAAGGGTTGTACTTGAAAGATTTTTTGATTTCTAGTTGTTCTAGCAGATCTAAACGTTTACCTTTTCTTTCTGAATGAAGTAAATTTATGTTATCAGTATCTATGAAATGGTTGTTTTCAATAGAGTGTGTTGACATTCCTATATTTTTATTGTTATTTAAGATAGATTTTTTATGTTCTTTTACCCTGTTTACTACGCTTCTACCACTCTGACCGATAAAGACAGCATTACAATATTTACAATTAATTTTATATACACCAGATTTATCCATTTCATTTAGCTTTTCTTTGTTATTAACCAAAATGTTTCCTATATTTGTTTTGTTCACACTTATTGTAGAGATACCTAAATTGTTTAATTTTCTAGAAATTTTGTTACTATATTTCGGAACATAATAAATAAAACTATATTTTGTAGGTTTGTTAGACACAGTGAAAAATTCTTTTTGAAGCATTTTGCGTTGTTTATTTTTGACCATGTTATCTATTAGTGACTCGTATCCGTTATTTCTTGCAATTTGTTTAATTATATTTAATTCTCTATCAAAATCACTTTGATCTAAAGGGAAATTCGTGAGTCTATGTATTAGACTATAAAAGGGTGAAATCTTAATTTGCCATGATTGCTGCGAATTATAATGTATTACTGTATCTGTAGTAGTAGGTTTGCGGTAAATGCTAAATTTCAACTGATTGTTATGTTTTTTGATATTAATATCTAGAAAGTTTAACTAAATCACATTTACCAACATTAATAAATTTTAAATCTAAATATTCCATAAAAAATTCATTTGAATTTATTGAAAATACAAAAAATTTAATAATACCAAATAACGCAAAACTAATCTCCTTTGACGTTAAAAGTCTGTTCACCTCAGTCCCGCTCACAGAACTAAAATTAATTTAATAGAAAATTCACAAATCAGTGAAAACGAAAAAAATAGGGTTAAAAAATCTTTCGAATGTTTGTATTGAACAAAACTATTTTCAGTTTAATGGTGAATTCTTTAGACAAAAAGACGGGCTACCAATGGGTTCATCAATTTCTCCTTTGTTAGCTGAAATATTTATGTCAAACTTAGAAAATTTAATTTTTAGTAGCAATAATAGTTTAAATACACATGTGTTTTATTGGATTCGATATGTAGACGATATTTTTTGTATATGGACCGGTACAGAAAGGAACCTAAGTAATTACCCTAATTTCTTAAATTCTTTTAATAGTAAAATTCAGTTCTCAATGGAATCAGAGCAAAATAGTCAATTAAACTTTTTAGATATTAATATCAAAAAACATACCAATCAGTTGAAATTTAGCATTTACCGCAAACCTACTACTACAGATACAGTAATACATTATAATTCGCAGCAATCATGGCAAATTAAGATTTCACCCCTTCATAGTCTAATACATAGACTCACGAATTTCCCTTTAGATCAAAGTGATTTTGATATAGAATTAAATATAATTAAACAAATTGTAAGAAATAACGAATACAACGAGTCACTAATAGATAACATGATCAAAAACAAACAACGCAAAATGCTTCAAAAAGAATTTTTCACTGTGCCTAACAAACCTACAAAATATAGTTTTATTAATTATGTTCCGAAATATAGTAACAAAATTTCTAGAAAATTAAACAATTTAGGTATCTCTACAATAAGTGTGAACAAAACAAATATAGGAAACATTTTGGTTAATAACAAAGAAAAGCTAAATAAAATGGATAAATCTGGTGTATATAAAATTAATTGTAAATATTGTAATGCTGTCTATATCGGTCAGAGTGGTAGAAGCGTAGTAAACAGGGTAAAAGAACATAAAAAAGTCTATCTTAAATAACAATAAAAATACAGGAATGTCAACACACTGTATTGAAAACAACCATTTCATAGATACTGATAACATAAATTTACTTAATTCAGAAAGAAAAGGTAAACGTTTAGATCTACTAGAACAACTAGAAATCAAAAAATCTTTCAAGTACAACCCTTGTACCACGAACGACCAGCAAAATTTCTTGAATACCCCTATAATAAACAAATTGATAAAAAGTCTCCATTGATTTATATAATCAGTTTAGGTCCACTCCAAACTTTGCCATAATTAAGGATTTTAAATTAAGCCTTAAATAGATTAAGATATAAAAACTTTTAGGTATAAATTAGAATAAGCACGTCGGAAACTTTAGTATTCACTATGTAATACTCTTGATAAAGGCCTAATAAGCCGAAACATATGTAGAGTATTTATAATATATAGATTGATTCATCTAAAACCAGTGTTTAATTAATAATTAACAATTATCATCTGACAATAATTGTGTTTTAAAAAAAATCTAAGTTCTACCTCTTTAACTGCATGTCTACTGGATGTCTTTTTTCCTAGATTTCTGTTTAAATGATTGCTACTAAAAGTTTCCCGTTTGAATTTTTATTTTAGGAAGCGATTGTTGTTTAATTGGAATAATAATATACTTATCAGCTCAAGTAAAGATTATTGGCATAATATTGGAGAATATCGCAACTAATGAAGAGGCGTCAAACCAAATAAAATACTCTCAATTACGCAGGTGTATTGATGAAATAAATACTGTTTGTTTGATGGTAAAAAAATTAAACAAATCATGTTCCACTATAATCTTAAACCAATATTTAATATCCACTGTATTCTTTTGCCTGTATACGAGCTTCATAATGAAGGTACGTATCACGTATTACGTATTAAAAAACCAAATTATTTTTATACATTTTGCAGGAACAAGATACCACAAAATTACTTACCTTCGTATGTTTTATGATAATTTTTTCTACCCAATTGTTGTTAATGGCATGGTTCAGTCAGTCTTTTAGTGAAGAGGTAACATATGACAAAGTGGTCTCATTATTATTTGGTGTATGATTCTGTGTTGTATGAATGAAATAGACTTCTCTAGACATTTTTGTAATATTTAAAAACTTTACATTGCTCTCCTGCCACACGGCTAGTTATTTACAGCTCATGATGCGTCTGCCATCGGCAAAAAAATTTAAAAACCTGAGGCATCTTTGAAAAACGCACTGAAAATGATGACAAAATTTCACCATCGCACCAGTGAGGCAAAACTGTAGTGTTGTACCCAAATCAACTTAAAGTAAAACGTGTTTGTTATGAAATTCTCTGTCAATTCCTTTAGCCGGATTCTCGATATTCGTTCCCAATTTTTTATCATTTTCATTTAAAAGCGTATTTTTACAGAAAAATATGGGTCATTCTAATGAAAATCAGTGTCAAGTTCATTTTATAAATAATTTCGATTTTTAAAATTTATGTTATCATTTTACAAATCAGCAAAAAATTATCTGACAAATTATATTTTCCTTTTTGCCTTTTTTTTTGTTGACAGCTCTCAAATTAACTTTCAAATATGGTAACTTTAAAATGTATCTGCTGTTATACATATAGAAAAAACTTAAGATTTTAAAGAAAATAAGCATAATATATTTTAAGACTTTATAGTTATATAATTGGTACTAATCTATAAATTTGACAACGGTCAAAATTTCTGTTAACTTATTTAAAATATCATTTATTAAGTCTGATTGTTCTGAATAATGTAGATAATGGTTTGGTGAAGCTGTGGATGTATCTAGTATCGTAGGGTCTGAAGGACGCGACAAGGAATTTATATTAATTAGGCCGGAGCCGTGCCGCCGCTACGATATCTATCAACTCTACTCACAAGGGGGATCCAAGTTACCCTACAGACTCCCTAAGATGATTGCTACAGTCTGCTCTCTCCGTCGAAATCTGATGTCGAGCGGTGCACTTCTAATGAATATATCTTATAATAAGCACTTTCTCAGAAACACTTCTTAATAAGTAAGGCCGTCGATGAATTCTAAGAGTATTCGGATAGGTACAAAAACTTGACGGGATGAAGGGTGACCCGTAGTAAGTAGTCATCCGACTCACGCCACAGAATCGCACGTCGGTCGCCAATTTTATAATTAGTGGATCAATAAGAAATCGAATTCAAAATATATTTTCATTTATTGAAATAATTCATAAAATGTAAAAAAATATAAACATTCAACACTTAACTAATGTATATAAGGCAAACATCAGAGAGCACTATCGGCAAGTCGTTACCTCGCGTAGGATCGTAACTCATCCAACTTTTTGAAAATTATTCACTTTTAATTTTGCAATGAAATTATCGAAATGCTGGAAATTCTCGTCGGGATGCTTAAAGAAGCTATCTATATGAGTTCAATAGTTTTCCTACTTGCACAAACGTACTAACGGCATTGAACCCAAATATACTTTTTTCTTTCGACTCGCCTTCGAGCGACTACTATGGCGATATCCGCCTGAGCCTGGATTAAAGATATTTTGGGTTCTTTGGAATCGCCTGTCCGACTTTGACTAATTTCATGTACGTTCTTGTGGTTTGGACAAAGATGATATTCTCCCACTTTGATGATAATTAAATGAGGATTTTGGTTTCTATTGGAAAAACCGTCCCATTGATTTTTTCTTAAATTTACGTTTAAAATAGCTACTCGCTACATCCTGACTGAAGATTACGCCCTGTGTACCACCAAATTCGTGGTACCTTCGAAAAATCTAATCTTCTAACTCGAGCAGTGTATATATAGATGAGCGTACAAATATCGGATGCGCAGTGGATTCATAAAAAATAAAATCGATTAAAAAAAATCTCAAGAGTGAGCCTACTGGTCTTCTCTCTACTGTGCCGCGACACCGCTGTCTTTTGACCTTAAACAAAAACTGGTAACTCTACCCCTTATAGGAAAACATAAACATTTCCAATGTTAAAATACAACTTTGACATCCAGTAACTCTTTCCACAGCAATTTACTAAAGCACATTTGGAAACATTTTCATATTTTTGGTCGAAAAATTATGGCCTAGTAAATAGTTCACAATCTATAATTACTATTTTTCAGTTCGCAAAACTTCAGTATTCGATATACAACATGAACTGGTTAGATACTGAACCAAAATTCCGGAAGATGCTCATCTTTACAATCGCTAAAGTACAAAAGCCTCCTTCAATAAATGTAGGAGAGTTTGGCCCTGTAAATTTGAATCTTTATATTACAGTAAGTAATTGTTAGTAACAACTATATTTCAGACAAAACTGAAATCTCCCATTTTCGATATTTTTACACAATTTATTCATTGTACTAAGTTAATATTTTACTAGGATCTATATTAAACAATAACATTTCTTTTTTGATGGAAACATGTAAAAGTTGAAAATGATGTCTTATCATATACCCTGCATAGTCCCTTGAAATTATTCAATAAATCTCTGTTTTATGGAAAAGCTTCCCACAGCTATCAGACGTGTAAAATTGAAGCATTTGGGTTGATTTTTACCACCTGCAGTTCTGAAAAACTACGGATTTTGAGAAATATATACATACAGGGTGTCCCGAATTGCAAATGCCAAACTTCACTAAGTAATACAACTTTTCAAAATAAGAAAAAAGTTTCTATAGATATGGGTCGGAAAGTAATTCTCCTGAAAATGTTTTTTTATAAATATTTTCGAAACGTCTAAATATAGACAAATGATGATTTACACAGGAATTTAACTTTTTATGCTTTTTAAGAGAAAATGATAACTATGTACGGAAAACATTCAGGGGCGGGTGAAACTGGGGGGGGAGGGTGATGGTATAATTTAGCCCCTACTTTATCGCGTGACACTTTTAAATTAATTTATGAGCAGAACTTAAAAATTTGAAATGGTCTGCACAAAAAAGCCTCTTTTTTCTCTAAAATTATCAGTTTTTGAGTAAATTTTATCTGAACTTTATTAATTAGTAACCATTATTACCAGCATTCCTGGTATGCAGGAGTGTGCCGTGATTGCAATGTTTGTAACAAATGAAAAATAATCTAGCATGCAATGCCAGAATGACAATAATAACATTGTTGTTTTTTGGTTTCCTGTAGTTCATTGTTCTGTAGTTTTATTATTTCATTTTGGAAAAAGTGTTTTGTTGAAAAGTAAAAAATTGTCATGTTTAGTAATGTGGAGTACGCGGATATTCATTTTATTTATGGATGGATTGTAATGGAAACGCGATTGCCGCGGTACGCGAACGAACCCACCTAGAATTTAGAAATGTTGGACTTAAAAGAGGTCCAAGAAATGAAGAACAGCGAAATGGGCGATTTAGAAACATAATTTTGGCCAAATTTAACAATAATAATCAATTAGGTATCAGAAGAGCGATTCAATAGCTACGTGCGCAAGCTATGCATGTTTCCAAAAACAAAGTTTTTCGGATTCTGAAAAAAGACCACAGAAAAGCTTTTCGAATGCAGCCAGTCCAAAGCCGTCAACCAGGTGATCCCGAAAGGCCTATCAATTTTTGTAATTGGTTTATAAATGCCATGGAACAAGATCCCGATTTAAAAAGTAAAATTATTTGGACTGATGAAGCTATCTTTAACCATAATGGATCGGTTAATTTTAATAATTTAAGAATCTGGGCTCATCAGAATCCTCATATAGTTCGCCCTAGGGCATTTCAACAGGAGCTTAGCGTTAATGTATGGTGTGGTGTTGTAAACGGGACTTTTTGTGGGCGCCACATCTTTCCTCCCCGTTTAAATGGACCATTATTTAATGATTTTTTAAATAACAATTTTTTTTCAATATCTCGAGGATATTCCTCTTAATTTAAGAAATGAATGCTGGTTTCAAATGGACGGATCTTCTGCACATTTTGCTGTTGAGAACCGTTTGTGGGTAAACAAACGGTGGATCGGTCGATTAGGTGCAAGAGCCTGGCCACCCCGTTCACCGGATTTAACTCCAGTTGATTTTTTTGTCTGGGGCTATTTAAAGGACAAAGTCTGCGCAATCCCTGTAAACACGAGAGAAAGACTTCTCGAAGAATGTGAAAATTTGCGGACTAATCCTGACTTCATTCGTAAAGCTACATACTCTGTACGGCGCTACTGTCAGAAATGTGTTGAAGCTGGTGGAATGCACTTTGAACAACTCTTGTAATTTGTAATTTACCTTACTTTAATCTAATTCATTGTTGTCTAATAAAAAATAATGTAATCACATTTTGTTTTACTCTCATTGGTTTTTCTATTCTGCTAAAATTATTCATAAAAAAACTATTCTCGAATAAAGTTCACACTGATAATTTTAGAGAGAAAACACAAGAGACTTTTTTTGTGTAGAAAACTACAAATTTTTAAGTTCTGCTCAAATTAATTTAAGTGTCACACAATAAACTTGGGGCCAAATTATACTTAGACCCCCCAGTTTCACCCGCTCCCGAATGATTTTCCTACATAATTGTCATTTTTTCTTAAAAAGCATAAAAAGTTACAATCCTGTGTAAATTATCATTTGTTTATCTTTAGACGTTTCGAAAGTATTCATAGAAAAATGTTTTCAGGAGAATTACTTGAACCTCTTGTATCTCGGAAACTAATCACTTCCCGACCCGTGTTTATAGGAACTTTTTTCTTATTTTGAAAAGTTGTATTACTTTGTGAAGTTTGGACTATGCAATTCGGGACACCCTGTATGGGTTATAACCCTGTATAGTTCCTCTCTGTGGCCTAATTAATATTTTGTTTCTTTTTAGGTTATGAAAACTACATATTCATTTTACACTTTAATATCATAGAGCAAAAAAATTAATATATAACTACATCACAAAATGTTCCTCATTTTATATGAATGAGGTATATGTTAGTAAGCACATGTAATGCAAATAAATAATATATTCACCAGTTACTCTTTGTCTTATTATTTACCGCAGACTTTATTCCTTTCGTCTATGACTCATATTTCGTCAGTCATATTGACACGATCTGTAAATGATTAACGACCGTGTGCACAGTTTTGCATTTAAGCTAGGAATAACTAAGAACCTTTAAATTTTCAAGGAAGGTTTAACTTTCGAGCCGTTGCACCGTTAAAAATTTAAGGACAGTTAGATAAGTGTGGAGTTATCGTGGCAACACTGCTATTTAAGCGTCTGTTTGGGGAATATTGCGTTAGACCTGATAGTAGGGAACCAAGCCGTCTGAAAAACGCCTGCAAACAGAGCTCTATACCACTCGAGGACATAAAGAAACTGAAAATCTTCCCATAGAAAATCACCTGCCGCATTCGAACACCCCCTAAAAGTCAATTTTACCCCAAAATCGAAAAATCGAAAAGAGACATTTTTTAATACTTCTCAAGTCATATCTTCGCTATTAAAAAAGTTATCGAGCTAATTTTTTTGCTAAACGATTGTTAGTATCTAACTATATCACTGGCGCTGTTAAATTGTGTTCCATTGTCTTTCGTTCTGAAGAAAATTACAAGTTTACAAGTCGTTGTCGGTTTTGTGCGTTTTGAAATATTTTGAGTCATCGAGGAACGATTGTTATTTGTTGAAATTTAAAAGGAAGTCAGCGACAAAATTTCTCCAAAAATACCATAATTGTTTTTAATGAAAAATTCTGTCTGTAACTTCAGGGTAAAAAAAGTTATAGTAACTAAGTTAAACCCAAACGTCTTTTGCACGCTCTCTGTTTTTCTTGCCGCCGTATCAAACGCTTAGCATTGCATGTTCCTTGTAAGCACGATAACTCAAGAACGAGAAGTACAATTGTATTGAAATTCGGACAGTAAGCTAGTGTTAGCTAGAGGAAATCGTACTATACTTTAATAAAATTGATCAATAAACAAATCAGTTACTAATTATTTAAATTTTAAAAAATATGTGTGTTGTAAGGAAACAAAAATGCATAAAACTAATATTATTTGCAAATAACTGCGAAGACTATTCTATAGAATGTGCAACAATTATAAAAAGTGCAGTAAATAGGCGAAGAGTATCATGTTTAGCTTGTTTATATTACATTGAAATCTGCGGAACACACGTGGTTTGATAATTTCGTACCTACTCGCGAAAAAATAAATAGTTACGTATTTCCAAGGAAACACCCTGTATGTATCCGTGGGTTCTAAAATAATTTCAACAAGAGATAAACACTTTATTTAATAATTTACTGACCATACAATACTTCAAAATAACCTTTACACTTTGTTTACTTCATATTTAACCTCACTTTTTACCGAACGTCACTTTAGTAAACTTCTTCTTTTGCGCCGGTAATCGCGCCTCTGAAATTGCATCTAGATTCATCCAGAAACAATCAAGAATCTTCTCTCACCACACTCTAGAAAAGTCCATTCTCTTTCTACAAGTTTCCAGTCACTCACTATTAGGCATAGGCTTATCAGTCTCCAGTTCCAAGGGGATGTAATTCATAACACAGTGTATTTCGCCAGTCTATCCAAATGCACGATCTTCATCTTGGACCTTTTGCTTCGTTGAATCCGATAGACGACGTCATTAATTCGGGTAATAACAGTATATGGTCCATCCCAAGGTGGTTGAAGTTTCGGTGACCTTCCTTTCTTTCGCTGTGGGTTGTACAGCCAAACCAGATCTCCTGCCTTGAACCCTTCTTAACTACCTTTACTGTGATATCCAGCCTTCATTCTGTCACTGGCTATGGTGACTTGGTCTCTATAGCTTTCCTTAATTTACCATTTTCCTTTTGCCGCTGTTGTTTTCCTCTTGACGCCGTTTCACTTCTTCTTGTTTTTCCTCTTGGCGTCGTTTAACCTCTTCTTGACGTCTTCGTTCTTGATCCTTAAACATTTTTCTTAATTCTTCTTGACTTTCTGTTCTTGTTCTTCTTTGTCCTGTTGACGTTTTTGTTCTTTTTCTTGTCGTTTTCTTTTCGTTCTTCTTTCTCTTCCTGGCGCTTTCTTTCCTGTTCTTCTTTCTCTTCCTGGCGTTTCTTTTCTTGATCCATCATCATCTTTTGCATTTGGACCATAAAGTCCTGCATTTGTTTTTCGGATGCCATGCTTCTGGTTGTTACCGGCATATAATTATGATAAAATCAACAAAATTTATTAATCACGTAAATATCGGTAATGATATTGTCCAGAGAAATCGCAAAACAGCACGAGAAAGTCCTTTATTTAAACTACTGTCCAAATAGAAAAATTCTAGAAAGTTCACGAAAATACACTTAATTAACTACACGAAAAAGTCTTGTTCAGAGTCTTTATCTCTTCTTACTTCAAAGGATTCAATCACTATCACTAATGTCCTAATAAAATGTTCCAAAAATGTCTCAAAAATGCACTTAACACTATGTTTCTGTTCGAAAATAATCCTCGAACAATGTCCAGTAAATTAGTCCTTCCTGTGTTAGCACTAACTCCGAGAATACTGTCCCAGTCTTCTCAACACCGAAAAATCCTCTTGTTAAAATTTCGCGTCTGACATGCGAAAAACTGCGAAGTCCCTACTGTACAAAGCTTTTTTGCCAGTTACAGACACTGACTTTGGAAGTGTACATAATTGACGGTGGTTACCTGTTGCATCGAGTCGTTTGGAGCCGAAGTGCAACATTTGCCTAACTTTTCTGCCTAAATGGTTAACTTTAGCGAAAATATGCTAAGGACATTTGTTGTATGAAATTTCCTCCTCTTTAATTTTGTTTTCTACATATTTTTCGAAAAACGCATAGTTTTGGAGATAATTGCGAAAACCCGTTCTTGGCGGCCATCTTGGCTAGATGGCGGCTCCGGCGGTAAGCCTCGAATTGTGCATTTTATGAATCTATATCTAGGGAGGGCATGCCACGCCTAAAGAATAGCATTTTGAATTATTCAATAGAATGTTTACATTTGACAATTTATTAAAATCAAACGGGAAAATGAAAAATGACTAATTAATAAATGTGCTAAAATTAATTACTTAAATGATTAATTAATAATGCGGCCCTGATAATATATTGCACTCACCCTTCCCCTCTAGAACTTTATCTAGACAGAATTTATACCAGTCCAAGCACAAATATTTGGATAGTTATTAATATTTTTACAAAATAAAAACTGCACATGTAAACATGTAAATCCGGCGATAAGTGTTCCTTAAGTGGCGCCATATTGATTTAGGACCTGCCCCTGTCAAAGCCCAATATACTTGAAATTCGTCTTATTTTTGGACATGGATCTATATCTGATCGGAGGGGATTGTCATTTCAATACTTTATAATATATATTTATATTCCAAACCGGAGATAAAGAAACAAATTAATGGATAAGGACAAAATGAACTATGGTGTGGCCCTTTTCATTTCATATAATACAATAGCCCAGGAAGATTAGACCATACAAGAGGAAAGTTACAAAATATTAACTACCGAGCTACATTTTTAATTTTTATTTCTAGGTTTTAAGCAAAACCTCAAAAGTCATCATCTATAGGATCCTCGCGATATTTTATAGGGGTGAAAGAGGGTAAAATATAGTTTCTCGCTATTAGCTCGGAAACTGCCAATTTCTCGAGAAGAAATTGTCAAAACTGCAGCTCGTAAAATTTACTTCAAAAAAAGTGTTCTGACTTATTACGTATAACTAATCGTTTTCGAATGAAACATGTGTCAAAGTGGCAATGTCTGTACTTTATGGAAGAAAAGCTCTTCCCAGTAGCCCTAATCAACATTAAATAGCATACTTGTGCTATTGTTGTTAATCCTGCTATTATTTATTACTGATATTAAAAGAATTTAAAAAGAGTAAGTCTGCCTCTTCCTCAACTTCTGAAAGCTTCTGTACTTCTAGAATTTCATCAATCTCCTCAAGGGTTCCTTCAATGCTTTCTCCTTCTATTTCGGATCATCCATTCCTTGTACTAAAAATGCTATGAGATCTACATCAACTTAAGCGTCCAAATTGTTTTCAGTCACTCCTGATTTTACTTATGTTCACACAAGATTGTTCACGGCAGTGCCCGCATACTGAAGCAGTGAAAATATATCTTTCTGCAACTACAGCTTACATTGCAACCCTTCACTAGCATGTGGCAAAATGGTTTCAATCGGATCCAAATTGTTGATAATCTTGCACCCCCATTCTTCTGAATTTAGGTCATTATATAGACACTTTTGAACTTGCAAATAAACTCTAAATAAATGTTCTGTTGTGATTCAAGTGTGCGTGGTATATTTCAGTAACTTCGCTGCTTTATTTAATCAGGTCGCTTCTATAAATGAATGGTATGTGTATGTAAGAGTCAGGAAACGCAGCAAATATACGAAGAAAGTATAGAAACTAAAATATCAAATGAAAAACCCCGTGGCAACATTGGGGAACACTGGGAGTTTATAAAAAATACTGTCACAACTGTGGCAGCGGAAGTAATAGGCGAAAAGAAGAGGCAAAGGAATGAAGACTGGTATGATAAAGAATGTAGACAGGCAATAGGAAAGAAAAATGAGGCAAAGCTGAAATGCTTGCAGCAGGATACAATGGCGAATAGAGCACATTACGTAGATCTTAGGAGAGAGGCAACAAGAATATGTAGAAGAAAGAAACGAGAAATGATGAATAACAAAATAGAAGAAATAATAGAGCATAATAATAAAAAAGACACTGGAAAGCTCTATAAGAATGTGAGCGAACACACGAAGGAATTTGGGCTAAGAATCAACATTTGTAAGGAAGAGACAGGAGAGGTGCTGACAGATAAAACCAAAATAATACAGAGATGGAAAGAGTACTTTGAAGAGCTGCTAAGCACGGGAAACGAAGAGGGGAATGAGAAAGTAATAATGTATTATACTGCGGAGACCGAAGAAAAAGAACCAACGTATGAAGAGGTAGCAAAAGTCATTAAATGTTTAAAGGACCACAAAGCACCCGGACAAGATGGAATCACGGCTGAACTGATAAAACAGGGGGGTGCAGTACTATGGAATAGAGGACATGTGAAGAGAATGAGAGAGGAAAGGTGGGCAAGAAAAGTGATGGAGTGGAAACCCCCAGGAAGGAGAGCAAGAGGAAGACCTAGGAAAAGGTGGTTAGATGATGTTAGAGAGGATTTTGAAGTTATGAGAGTAAGGAATTGGAGAAGAAAGGCAGATGATAGGGACGAATGCGACAACTGGTGAAGCAGGCTAAAACCCACCAAGGGTTGTAATGCCAAATAAGGAGAAGAAGAAGTAGAAGAAGTATGTGTGAGAATTAATAGATTTCTTTTTATATGGAACATGGTACATGGCCAGAAGGAAGCGAATTTCATTTTCTGTAATTGTTTGTCGTGAACATCGTGGCACTTTAAGAATCCCAACACAATCCTGTAAGTCCTTGCGATTCTGTAGACACTGAACTAGCTTGTTTTTCCAGTCTGACATAGGATGAATGTTGTATTGCAGCCGCTAATAATATAGAGGAATAAGATGTGATTTTCACTGTTTTCAAAATTGTTAAAGCTTGGATGAGTATACTTTAGGTTTAGTATTCCCTCTACGAATTAAACCATCTAAAAATCTACTTAGTACGACACAAACACATAACACACACGTCTGTTTTTATGTGTGGCTGGTAGCTGATCGTCAGAGTCTTCTATACGCCTTATGATCACACATAATGTTACAATGGAGGGCATATTTTTCTTTAGACGTAACTGAGCCTGACAGTACAAGACTCTTTTCCATTAATGATTACATTATTAACAGGCTGAATATTCGTGAGTAGTTTCGTTTTGACGAGACCTTTTTTATAGCAAATATTACGAGCTATAATTTTGAATATTTTTTCTCGAAAAATGTATAATTTCCAAGACAATAGCGAAAAGCTAAATTTTACCCCCTTTCACCGCCCTATAAAAAATCTGCGGGGGTGCTATCGAAGGGAACTTCTGAAGTTTTGCTGAGCACAAAAATAAAGGTTCACATACAAATTTAGTTTTCTAATAATTTTCTTATAGTCAAAGGCTAATTTTATTGGGCTACGACATAAATAATGAATTAATAGAATGACTGATTTTCAAATCACTACACGAGATTTCACTTGTTAGACATTGATGTGCTTTAACAGATTTTTCCACATTCATAATATGGAAATATATTATTCATATTTATTCTTGACTGATTTAGCTTAAAAAAGAAAATATATTTAGGGTTTTACGATGATATACTGCTATTTGGAAATTTCCAGGTATCTATATCTATATTAAGTGTCGATGGATACTGGAAATTTGGTGTAGCAAACAATAATTTATATTAATAAACTTAGGATAAGTCATAATTTGATCAAAATGCATATTGTTTATAGTAGTAGAATTCTATTATGCCAGCACATGGAATGGACTAGGACACGTAGCATACTTCTCGAAAAGCGTCTGTATTCATCCTACGAACATTTCGTATAACATTCGAACAACAATATGTTTACCTTGCTATAAATGAATGTTGTCAACTCGAAAGCTTATAGTGTAAGATAGTGACCAACAATTTAGATCCAGCTATTTCATTAGTAAGGTAAGTATATGGGTTCATCTTCAACGTTAAATTAAGTTTTTGGATTTGGGGATATATCTTGAAAAATTAAATCGTTTTTGTTTTGCAACAAGATTCTGATATACTCGTCACTCAGTATGTTCCTCGGCAGCCAATTTGCATCAATTTACTGTCAATCAATACAGGCACTTACCTACAGTCTACAGCATATCAAAGTTTCGGCCAATTTGACGGAAGACAGTTTTTTTCATGTAATGTGTGCGGGGCCCTTAGTTCCTGTGTTCCTGATCATTCATGATGAGACTATTCTAGAAGGGCTTTGAATGTATTTTAAAAAGAGCTTGCAAGTACTTTAGAGATACTTCAAGCACTTCAAAAGGACTTAAATTACTTTTAAAGTAATTGAAGCACCTTCGAAAGTAATTGAAGCCCTCTGAAGGGGCTTTAAGGCCTTAAGTACTATGCAAAGTAATTCAAATGTCAAGTACCAAATACTCTCTCTTAAAAGTAATTGATGCATAGTGCTTGAAGTCCTAAAAGTGCTTCAAGTATTACTCAAAGCACTTTACCCAGCTCTGCTTACATCATTATTACTTCACCACTCATGAGCTTTCAGCTCCGGCCCATAGGGGGCGCAAGCTCGTCACAATATTACAAAAGTTATGATCTGCCAAAATTAAAAAAATTAGCAGATTTTGAGGTAAGATATGTCATTTTCATTTCAATATTTTTTAGTACTAATTTTTTAAAAATTGGTGCAACCTTTTTCGGCGACTCTGTATAACAGTTTTTTTTTTAATTTTTACAGGTGATGTACCTGCCGATTTAGTAAGATAATTGACTAATTTCTTTGGACTTATTTTTAGTTTCGAGTCATTTTTTGCTGCAACCATGTAATACTTACACCATCTTGGATTCTGAACTTCCGGTCCAAAATTGGGATTGACCAAATTCATTTTTGGCTCCAGCAGTACTAAATTCGTTAAAAGGCGCTTGATGCTTAATTATTATACTAAATGCTTCTAGGATGAAGAGAGATAGCAAAGTATCCTAGTCTAAAAGGGCTGTAACAAATTAAAATAAGTGCATCTTAAATCTTATATAACAAGTAATAATGAAGAAATAACAAAATTATAAAACACAAAGCAAACAATTTTTCAAAACCGGTAAATATACAGGATAGTTCTTTAGATTTCTCCCTTCAAGTTTTATAATGGATTGAAACATATTCTTTATAGGATTTTGCAAGCAACAGAAAAAATAACTAATAAGAAAAACTACGTGTAAAAATATTAATTAACACGTTGACTGCTGCTCTATATTTGGTGACCTACCCCTAATGCTGAGCTCAGACTGATTTATTGAAATACTTAGTCGTTAGTCTGGTTAAGTTTAAAAGCGCTCATTTTGGGTGAGACTTCGCCAATTCATTCTATTATGTATGAATATAATTAACTGTATTCAATTGCATTTAATTTTTTTTTTTTTAAGAATGAATAAAGTCACTTTATTATTATTATTATTATGTCGGCCAAAGCCGTCACGCGCACTACCTAACATTCACAGATGGCGGCCAGAGCCGACATGCGCACTGAACGTGTTAAATCTTTGCATTTTTTTGTTAACCTGAATTCTGGTTTCTTTTAGTTCTCATAGGTAGTTATTTTTTCTGTTGTTTGCAAAATCCTATAAAGAATATGTATGTTTCAATACAATTATAAGCAAACAAATAATAATTCATTTTCTAATGAAAATATCATTAAATCTGAAATATCAACTAGTGGAGTATATAAGCCGGAAAAGTGGAAAATTGTGAAACAGCACCAATTTGAAAATTTTCTTTTTTCACGTGTTCTTAGACCCCCATAAACATTCATCAGCATTGACCCCCGTGTTACCTCCGAAAATGAGAAAGTTAGGGGGGTTTGAGTGCCCCAAGAAGTAGCTATCATAAAGATATTTATAAAATTAATATTTCTACTCGGAAATGGGCTCTAGGAGGTTCTTTGGACCGATGATCACGAATTCGAGGTCCAAACTGAGGAATTCCATATTCCAGTAGGTATGGAATTCGTGCCATATTTTGGTGACAATTCCACTTTTTCGGGCGGAAATTTAACATGAATATTTATTTTGCTGCAGAAGTGTGCTCTAGGGGGTCTTTTTGGTCACTGATCACGATTTTGAAGTTCAAATTTAAACATTCTATATTCCAGACTGGAATAGGTCAGAATTTTTTCGTAAGTTTTTGGAGCATTTTTTTCAAAATATCCGGGTGTCTTCATTTTAAATCAGACGCACTGTACATAACTTTTTTTCTTCCGCAGCAAAATATTCATATTTATTTCCGCCCGAAAAAGTATAATTAAAAAAAAAATGGAACGAATTTCATACCGGAATAGGGAATCTCTCAATCTCAAAAAACCCCCTAGAGCCCATTTCCGGGGCGAAATATGAATTTTATAAATTCTCTTATGATAGCTACTTTTTGGGACACTCAAGCCCCCCTAATTTTCTCATTTTAGGAGGTAATGTAGAGGTGAATGCTGATGAATATTCCGGGGGGTTTAGGGAACACGCGAAAAAAGGAATTTTTCAAATCGGTGCTGCTTCAGCACTTTTCCACATTTTACACTTTCTTCCGCCTTATTTACTGGATGAAACGTTAACAGAAAAATAAAATTATCCTATATATTTTTTAAACAAATACAATTAGCCACTAGATTTTACGATCTATTTTATTTTTAGTACGTTTTACGGAAAGTGCAGTTAAGTTTTACATAATTACTTAATTTGTGGTAAACGATACGAATAAATCTTCTAGCCATGTGAGACTCCACAAGGTTTAATACATGAGCCATTTTTATTTAGTATTTACACTTGCTGAGTGGTTGGAATTTTAGATGTGATGTTACTGAAATAATTCACAAACCCCCAAAACGCTGAACGGTAAACTCAAAGCGTGTTTCGTTTAATATGTTCGTCTTATTGGAAGACTTGTTCTTTGATCGGAGGAGTTGATTACCACTGAAGTCGGTGTATGGTGCTTGTGAAATCTATTTCAAAGGATAGGCTAACTTATAAGAGCATTTTTTTGTTAATCAATAAATAAAATAGTTTCCAAATACACATTTCTGCAAAATAACCACCAATGTAGATGTAAAAGAAATTATTTTAGCATACTTAGTATACAGTATAGGCAATGAAGGCAAAATTTTGTAAAAACCTTGCAAAAATTAATAAAAGGATCATCTCCGGGATTTAAGTATGTAATAACCTGTAGAATGGAATGATGCATTCTTTGCACTTCCAAGTTACGGGAAAATTCAAAAAAATTTGGAAGACCTTTTTGATTTTCGGTTTTTTTGCTCTAGCGGCTAAAATAATGAATATGGAAAAAACAGTTTTCAACAAAAGCTGTGGCTCGTCTCTTTTTCTACAAAAAAGGTCTTTACAAATTTTTGTCTTAAGCCGTTTAGGAGATAAATCCAGTTTTCCACTTATAGTTTTGAGCCACTCCGAAATGAGCCGAAAATGAGAATTCTCTGGGAGTTTCGTACGACTAGGCACATCGATCGATAATTCTTACAATCCAGAGCCGCTAAAAAATTGAAAACAACATAAAATGTAGAGAAAAGTCTCAGCTTTAATGTGGAACTAATCACAAAATTCATAAAAAAATTTATCATAGAGAAGAAACTGTTGGAAGATGGTTGGTAAACTTTATACAGTTGTTTTATTCATATCTTTGAGTTTTATGCATCCTGCCCATTTCTCCCGTAACAATGGGTGCTTTTTCACTACGTGGATTCGATTCCACGCACTTTAATCTATATTTGATGAAAATTTCATTGAAGAATGTTAAGAAACAAATAAGTTGTATGTTTTACTGTATAATTGTGCATTTTCTGAACGTGTATGAATAATGTAGACAAATTCAAAAAGTACTGCACGCATTTACAAAACTCTAAAGTAGTTCGAAAGAGTATGTTTTATTGTACTTATAATCCAAAAATGAAGACTGTGCTATTATTATTAAGTAAGATATAGCGAATTGAACTCCAAACTTTGGAGGTGATTGATCGATGAGAAATATACCCTTTACTTTGATCGCAAAGCATATTTTTCCAATAAAAGTAATTGCAATAAAATGTTAATTGGAATAATATATAAGAATATATAAGCAAAATGAATTATCATTCTAACGACTCCCGGCAAAGATATGAATAAATCTGTGGATCAACTGTACAAAGTTTACTAAGCCATCTTCTGACACTTTTTCTCTATGATAATTTTTTTTATGAATTTTTTGATTAGTTCCACATCAAAGTTGAGACTTTTCTCTACATCTTGTGTTATTTTCATTTTTTTTGGGGCTCTGAATACTAAGAATTATCGATCGATGAGCCCGGTCGTACGAAACTCGGAGAATCCTCATTTTTCGCGCATTTCGAAGCGGCTTAAAACTGTAAGTGGAAAACTCGATTTATCTTCTAAACGGCTTAAGTAAGACAAAAATTTGTAAAGACCTTTTTTGTAGAGAAAGAGACGAGCTACAGCTTTTGTTGGTTCGCTATTTTCATTATTTTGGTCGCTAGAGCAAAGAAACCGAAAATCAAAAAGTTTTTCCAAATTTTCTTGAATTTGCCCGGAACTTGGAAGTGCAAAGAATCTCTCATTCCATTCTACAGATTATTACCTACTTAAATCCCAGAGATGATCCTTTTATTAATTTTTGTTACCCTAAATGGCTAATTTGCCTGTACTAATAATAACCAGTAACAGAAAATAAATGACCAATTAGTTTATTGAACCGAATCTATTATAAAAGCATATCTGTAAATGATATTAAAGAAATATATAAATAAAATTATATGTTATACATAATGTGACTTATTTTTTACATGCCAGATATTCCCAAAAATTAAAATTCTACAGTGTTCGCCAAAACGTCTGCACCATATGGAAAACTTTTTTATTCAATTGGTTTTTTTTTAATGGGTTTCAGCATGATCAGCAACCAAAAAATTGCCAAAAATATTTGTCATATAACAACTATGGCATGTCATTAATACTTTTAAAATGGCCTGAAATGCCCTTATTTATCAAAATATGGAAAAGTACCCAAACATTTTCTATACCATTTGAGTTAGCCACAGATTCTAATAGGAAAAATTCCGCTGAACAAGGTTTTCTTATGAAAAATTTTCCTAAACCGCGAGCTTTATGGTCAAATAATTTTTTTTTGTTTTTATCTAATAAATAAAAACGGGTTGACGGATCCGAAAAATCTTGATTCAATCGAAAGATACTTTCAATACGCGCTGTTTGCAGCCAGGCAAAACTAATTTTGACAACCCGTTCATTTGTTATAGCCAAAATAAATTTAATAAGTAACAAATTGATTACTACGAAACTAATGAGGTCAGGATATTGTTTTTTTTTTCAAAACATTGCGACGTTGTTGTCACCAATGATATGGTACGACGTAGTTTTGCTCCTAGATATAATAATATACAACCAGTTCAATAATCACACCTTACCAGTCCTCGGCTAGCTTCCATCAATCTCAGTGTGAGTTCCCAGTACATACAGACGTACTTTCGATTAAGACAACCCCGACATAGATCAACCTGTTGATCGGAGATATAATAAGAAGTGATATAATATTACGACAATTTAACTATAAAAATTATGCCCTTATTATTGTTTCAAAATGAATTTAATTGAAGAAATACTAACTTATTAAAGCAAAATATATTAAGTTAAAACATTCATCGAGCTACTCCGAACAGCAACTGTTCAGTGAGCGAGTATTCGGTTAAGACTGAATCGAACTCTGCCAATCAGCTGATTAATAGCTGTCAATTCCTATAACCTACTATGTTCTTTCTATTTATTATTATAAACAATTATTGAGGATGAATTTTAACAAGCAAATAACATAAAGGTACAGAAGGTAAGTGATACATTTGAACTAGTCGTTTTCATAGTCTGAATTACTTAAGTTATGTTATAGGTTTGTTTATCGTTCCTATTTATTCCAGATTCCACACTATGTATGAGAACTCTAGCAAATTACAAGGAATAATAATGTACCACACAACACTCTGATTGATTAAGGTAATGTACTTATTAATACATTTTACTCGAAACATTCTTATTAAAATTTATGTTTATTTTTAGACACAAGTTAGATGGACGACAGTCGATAAGTGTGACAACTCTATCAAACAAATTTAAGAATCAAAAGGATTACTAAAGTATTGAAATGTGAATGGAAAAAATACTATTAATATATGACAACTCATTATCAACACAAGACCTTTTATTTATTTATTACTAGATGATGATATCCTTTATATAATGAACTACCTAAAGTTAACGTATAGATTTAGAGATTAAATTTTCATAGTTAAACATCTAACAATGCTGTATTTACACATACACTCCTCTAGCCAAAATGACAGGTTATATTACAACGTCTACTTGACAAAAGCAACCGTAACAACATATGCCTTTATACCAAAGAATATACTATGTTTTTTTGGCTCGATATCTTCAATACTTTTTAATTGTTTAAACAACTGGCATAATCTGTTAATTAGCAAATAACTTTTTTTTCGATAGTTTGATCAACTTCAAACCAACTTTAAACGATAAATATTGATGTCGGGCATAACCCCCATGGAAGTCTGCACGAATGCAGCTTTTTGCTTTTGTTTATTTAAAGTTTAAATTAATTTTGCAAATTAACAAATATCTCGATTCTGGATAAGCGTACCGAAATGGGGTTTTGTGCTTATAAGAGTGCTCGCATGAAGGAAAATTTTGAGACCAGAAAGACCTTGATCGGATAACCGGAACCGGAAATAAAAGTGACATTGCGTGAGAGACTCCAATTTGTTTATTAACAACTTTTTGGACAGGAGGTTCGGTGCAAATGAAAGTTAACAAATTTTTTCATCAACCACAAAAAGTTCTACAAAAAATATTCAATCCCTGTAGAGTTATACGTATTTTTAACCTTAACAAAATCTCTCCCGCTACGTAAAAATAGTAAGATTTGTCGCGCAACGTAAATAATTTTTCTTTGCAATTTTCACCAAATCTATCTATCTTGTAACAAACACACGATTATTCTTGTCCAACAAGGGTTTGTCGGTAGTTTTTGTTTTTTTTTACTACTTTTTGTGAAAGAGAAGGCTTGTTTTACTTTATTTGAGGGGGGTGCCTGTTGAAAAAAGACCAAAAATAAAAAAGACAACAATTTTATTTTCACTTTTTTTTCTTATAATGAAAAAAAGTTCACGTCTCATGAAAAAACACACAATTTGTTATTTGTGAAATAATCAAAAGATTTAACTATTTTAATGGCATTATTATTTTATTGTTTTAAATACAAATATTTGCAATTAATAACTATTAACGCTAATAACTATTAGAGTATTCCATCTTTCCACGATTTCGACTATAAGAAATGTAGAGCATACAAAGCAGGTGCACAGCATCACCTCGAGAGTTACGAATTTAATGAAGTTCTCAAGAATAGACAAGCTAACCATTATATTTTTCGCCGATTTACTACACTTGTTTTATAATTGTTGCACATTCTATAGGATACTCTTCGCAGTTCTTTTTGTAAATGCTATTACTTTCAAACATTTTTTTGTTTAATTACAAATTTATTTTTTTTTATTTAAAAAATTTATGAATTTTCTATTTATTGATCGATTTTGTTAAAAGACAATAGGGTTCTCCCTCTAGCTAACACTAACTTGTTGTTCAAATTTCAATACTATCGGACTTTTCGTTCTTAGTTAGTTATCGTGCTTACAAGAAACGTGACGGGCGGACGGACAGACAGACAGCCAGACAAACAGACAGACGGGCGGACATTTTGAAAGACGTTCAGAATTCGATCATCAACACAGTGATATGAACATTTTTTCTCTACGAGCAATATTACCGATTTTAGAAATGTGCCGATCGAATGCAATATATTCTTCGTCTTGTATTTGCGAAGAGTATAATAATTTTTTATTGCGTTTTTTACTATTTAAAAATTATTTGATTATAGGAAAAATTTTATTGCACGAAAAAAGTGAACTCGACAACAAAAAAAAATTGCCCACACCAAGGATCGAACCCGCCACCCCATTGCGCGTCACAACTTCTTTAAGGGTCAAAAACGCGTATAACTCTTCAGGGATTGAATATTTTTTGCAGAACTTTTTGTGGTTGATGGAAAAACTTGTTAGCATTCATTTGCACCAAACCTCCTGTCCAAAAAGTTGTTAATAAGCAAATTAAAGTCTCTCACAATGTCACTTTTATTTCCGGTTCCGGTTATCCGATCAAGGTCTTTCTGGTCTCAAAATTTTCCTTTTTGCAAGCACTTCCATATGCACAAAACCCCATTTCGATACGCTTACCCAGAGCCGAGATATTCTACTTGGTAATTTGCAAAGTTAATTTAAACTTTAAATAAACAAAAGCAAAAAGTTGCATTCGTGCAGACTTCTATGGGGGTTATGCCCGACATCAATATTTATCGTTTAAAGTTGGTTTGAAGTCGATCAATATTTCGAAAAAAAAGTTATTTGCAAGTTAACAAATTATGCCAATAATTTAAACCATCAAAAAGTATTGATGATATCGGGCCAAAAAAATATGGTATATTCTTAAAAGACTTATATTGTGAAAAAACAATATCCTGACTTCACTAGTTTCGGAGTAATCAATTTGTTAATTATGAAATTTATATTGGCTATAACAGACGGACGGGTTGACAAAATGAGTTGTACCTGACGCCAAACGACGCGCATTGAAAATATATTTCGACTGAATCAAGATTTTTTCGGATCCGTCAAACCGTTTTTATTTTATTAAATAAAAACGAAAAAAAAATTGTTTGAACAATTATTTGACCATGAAGCTCGCGGTTTAGGAAAATTTTTCATAAGACAATCTTGTTCAGCGGAATTTTTTCTATAAGAATCCGTGGCTAACTCAAATGGTATAGAACATTTTTGGGAAAAATCCCAGGCAGACTCGTCTATTATTACTAAATTGATTCATAATACAAAATTACAACCGAACTCGTTGATGGTAGTTTACCGAAATGAAACATATACTTCCCATTTTCTGACGTCACTAATGAAGTTTTTTTGTATTGTCATGACAACGCGGCAGGTTTTCTGTTTCACAAGCACCTAGGACCTACAGAGAAAACGATAATTCTTGATTTTTGGTTGATTTTACATAAAATCTTAAAAGTATTAATTTATGTACTGAGAGAGGTGGACATTATGTGGAGCATTTGTTATGAATGTAATTTTTTTTCAAATAAATTACTTTTCTGCTATTACAATTTTTTTTTCTGGAGTTGTAAATAAATATTAAATACAAATACAGGAAGAAACGATAATTTCTTGTATTTGGATTAATATTGATTGATTTATTGATTTGCCAGCGTAAAGTGGGCATTGCTGACAATTCCGGTGCATGGAGATTTGTTCCACCACGCAGCCCGATCGCCTGCCGAACGTCCATCTGCAGTCGCCCAGTCGTCCATTACATATTCATGCGGCTCCACCCGACCGACCGACGGATCACCTCACCGTGTGCCGGAACAAACCCTCGGTGCTTTTATATACCGCCGGACCGGCTGCATACGCTGGATTGGACATTGGACATGCTTGTTGTCAGCAGCGAGAGCCGCATGACGCATGGGGTAGGAGTATAGAATGGAGCGTGTAGGTGTTTGTGAGATGTTTCTTCTTGTTTTCCTTCTGTCTTCATCGAATGGAAAGTGTAGGCGTTTGTGAGATGCTTCTTTTAGGTTTTCGTGCTTCTTTTTACTTTCAGGTTTTTATGAGATGCTTCTTTGTAGTTTCTGTCTGTGATCATCTTCTCTCCTATTCTACTTCTGAGTTTTCTGTTTCTTCTGTCTCTGAGTCTGGCAGTGTGTATATCCTTGATATTTCTTTATTGTATTCCGTTTTTTGTAGTGCCGATTTCTCCCAGTGTGTATAATCCTTTCCTAGCTTATTCATAATCCTCTCGAATGTTGTTATCCATGTGTAGCATGGCCTCCCTATTTTAAGTTTGTTGTTGTCGCAGCGCTTTCTTTAGTAGGTGTGTCGTGTCTCGTCTTTGGACGTGTCCCCAGTATTTCATTGCGTATGATTCTATTCTTTTGATTATTGTTCTTCCCTCTAGTAATGTTGACGTTTTCTGTCGTTTTTGTGGTTTTCCTGTTTTTGCTAGCAGTTGGATAATGTCCCTTTCAGCTCTTCTCAGGCTTCTTCTGTTGGCCTTTGTCGTTGCTGTATTTTTGACTCCATATATCATCGTAGGCATTATGATGGACGTGTATATCTTTTTGGTTAGGCACCATGGTGGTTTATTGTCCTCAATGAAGGGTAGTAGAGCTCTTGTGACTCTGTCGGCTGTTTTGATTCTTTCCCTTACTTTTTCCCTCCTTTTTAGTTGATTCGTTAGGTATGTTTTTCATTCTATTCGTGGTTCTCAGGGTGTAGTCTCCTATTTTGTATTCCTCCCCACTTGTTGGACTTGTCTTTGTCAATGGATCTCGGACCATTATTATGCTCTTCTTGAAGTTTATTTTCATTCCAGAGGAATCCAGATGTGGTGTCATATTTCTTAGAAATTTAACGATGTCTTGTTCTTCCTCGGCGATGATGAGTAATATCGTCGGCGTATGCAAGTACGATGGGGGGCTTTATCGTTCCATCGTTTCCATTGAAATTCTGATTCTCATTTATTGTGCTTTCTATCACTTGCTCCAGGACTGTGTTAAGTAATCGGGGGGATAGGGGACATCCTTGTTTCACTCCTATATTCTTCATTTTTGATTCCGTCGTCTGTCCAAACCATTGTATTGCAGTGTTTTCGTGTCATTGTTGACCAATTTAGTTCCTTTCCTGTTAATTGTTTTTCTGTCTCCTCCTGGTATTTCTTTTTGATTTCTTCGTTCACAAACAATTTAAAGAGTACGTTTTTTGCAGTACTTTCAGTGATCTGTAAAAATTTATTCCGTAATTTTACAGGGCGATTAAAGAAATATAGCCAATCAATTATTAATTATTATGAAAAAAAATTGAGAAACAAAAGATGTTTATTTGTTGTCAAGTTTGCATAGAGTACTTACATAGGTATAGCTCCCATCAAAGTTTGAACAGTTTGTCTTCAATATAACGGAAATTATTGGAAAGAAATGTTTTCTTCTGTCTCATTGTAAGAGGATGTACTTCCTCAGGGATGCATCTTTGGACTAAGGTAAGTTGGGTTATATGGGCCCAATATGAACTCAGGAATCACAGGTTCCCGCCCGGGAACTCAATTCTGTAACACTCTGTATAATATAAATATATAAATTCAAGTAATTTAAAGAATTAATGACTTTTTTATTTATTGATCGATTTTCTTAAAAAACAATACAGTTCTTCCTCTAGTTAACACTAACTTATTGTGCAAATTTCACCACAATTCGACTTTTCGTTCTTAAGTTATCATGCTTACAAGAGACATGCCTAGGTTCAAGTGTTACTTTGGGTTGGATACATTCCAGTCAAATACAGTTTTCATAAATAATGTCTTCAATTCCTTACCATTATTAGAAGAGTTGAAAGTAAATAACATACGTTGCATTGCTACCGTACGTTCAGATCATGTGGAGGAAGCTCCGCTAAATGAGGTAAAGAAAGAAAAGAGCACATGTCTTGCAAGATAAAGAAAGTGGCCTAATACTTCACCAGATAGAATGATAACATTGAATGTCGGTACAAATTTGGAAAATGACGATATTTGTTTGACGAAAGGACTCTGTAAACGATGATCCTTGAAGAAAGTGTAGTGACCTTGATCAACCTACTGTAATAAACCTTTATAACCAAAGAATGGGAAGAGTGGACCTATTAGACAAAATGAGAGGCTTGTATCGTACAAGAATTTGTTCTCGGAAGTGATATTGGCCATTTATTATATTTTTTTTTAATGGTACTGTTGTAAAAATGTAGCTGTTATACCGATTTGTTAATCCCAATATGCTACTTTTACAATTTATTAGAAGAATTGTGATGGCAATTCTTGCAGCCCCTGAGTATTTAATGGGGCCTAAGCCTAAGTGTAGTAGAAATATGCTCAAAGAGGTGATATATATGATAAAACAGACCACTTTATAGACAAACAACGTACACAGCTACGCGACGCTGTGCCTTAGTATGAAAAGCTACCTTCAAAACATAGAAATATATAAAATATGCTATACACTATGTTTACCCATTTGGACGTGAAATAGATTTATTTAAATAGAATCAACCCTGTTGCAGTAGTGACAGAAAAATATTTTTTTTTCTTAAAATATAGAGGCAAAATACCTAAGTAATTGGCTTTTTTCTCATATTAAATCATTGGTCTATCGTGGACATGGTTCTATCAGGTAAGTAAGAAAAACGAAAAACTTTTTAAATTTTAAAATAAGTTTCCCAAAGTTCAAACGTACAGAGATTAAGAATTTTTCGATTAACCGCCAGAAGCTGCTTTACTTGCAGTAGGTACCTCGTCTCCTGGAATATGGTTTTAAGATGCCTTTGGTAGAATTTTGTGATAACCGAAATAAATGTGTATCACAACATGCATCGTCTGAACACATATTTTACTACACTTCTTAACAATTATTGAGCACCGAATACTTTACTACGTTTCTTCAAAAGTTTGTTGAATAATTACACCCATTTTTCAAACAATAACAGAAAAATATGCTAAATTATATTCCTAAAAACCAACTGGGGATGACTTTTAATTTTTCTTAAACCGCCTCGGCAGTGAATACCTAGGTGATTTGTTTTTTATTTATTTATTTATTTATTTATTTATTTATTTATTTATTTATTTATTTATTTATTTATTTATTTATTTATTAATTAATTTATTTATTGCATACACTGTTCAACAGGTAAGATACCCAATAACAGAACAGGAATAAAGGCATACAAAGCATTAATTACATAATATGCAACAACATAGAAAGAAAGTAAAATGAAGAAAAAATTTATTTAAATGTACGAACTATGAATAACTAGTGATACGAAGAGAGAGAAAAAAATAACATGGGGAATGTTTAAATATAAAAACTATGTATACATATATACACATATGTGATTCAAAGTAAATTAAGAAAAACAAAGACACTCACTGGTTATTTAATTCAGAACATTTTGTTTTAGGTCACTAAGGCTGCAATTGAAAATATCGAAGTCGCTACATAATTTGTTAGAAGTTCGGCAAATCATATATAAAGGTGAATTATTTAGTACGTTGGTACGCAGCATAGATATATAGAAAACTTGGTGATTACGAGAGGTTAATCTGGGAACGTGAAAATTAAGCTTACTAATTATTTCGGGTGCGTAAAAATCATTGTGTAGTAATTTAAACAAAAATACTTGAGAAAAGTACGTACGCCTATCCTCAAGAGTAGTCATAGAATATCTTTCAAGCAAATTACTTTGCGGAAAACCAATCACTGGATAGGTACCGTCGGATTTGAACCACAGTAATTTAAGAAATCTACGTTGAACTGCCTCCAAGTTATTCTTGTGAATATCATAACTGGAACTCCAAATTAGCGATGCGTACTCAAGTTTCGATCTGACGAAGGATTGATAAAGAATTTTCAGAGTATCAGTATTAGTGAACTCTCGACTAGTACGAACACGAACGATGAATCCAAGGGCTTTGGAGGCTCCAGACACAATGAAATCGATATGATCATTGAAGGATAATTTACTATCAAAAGTTACGCCGAGGTCGCGAAATGTTATAGGTCTTTGAAGTATGACATTATCTAACCTGTAATCAAAAATAAAAGGTGATGTTTTTAAAGAAAAGGAAATTACGTCACATTTACTAGGATTCATGAATAATTTATTTACTATTCCCCATGTGTTTATTATGTCAAGAGAAGTCTGAAGTTGAAAACAGTCATCGATTTCATCAATTACTGTGAAAATTTTTAGATCGTCGGCATATAAAAGGTGAGGCAAAATAATTTCCTTCACTCCTCTCCTCACGTCGTTAATAAATATGTTAAAAACAAGGGCCTCAGAATAGATACACTGGCCGACCCTTTTCTACTTTTGATGAAAGCCCAAAATTTATTGGGATCATTTTTTATATTATCTTCAGAGTTCTGCACGAAATTTCTGTAGACTAAATTGGTATCATATTTTATTTCCCTTCTGATGTTTTTGAGGTTATTGTGTACAAGTGGATCACTGGTTCTTTCTCATATTAAATCATCCAAAGGCCACTGTGGTTCGCTGGGGCTTTACCCATTATACTTTCACAGTCGTTGGGCCTTCCCCACATTAGGACCCCGAAAATGAGTCACGCTTTCACATACCATAGGTTTTTTCCGCCCCAAATCAATTAAAAACCAGACGTGCCATTTTAATCGTAGACACCCAAAAATTCCCACCATTTGTTATGTCACTGCACTTTCACATCCCGTGGGTTGTTTTCGCGGTGATTAACTTAATTACCTCATTATCGAAATCATCTCATTATCGTTAATGACCTCATTATTGTTAATGATTTCATTAAATTTCAATTTAATCAAGGTTAGTGTCCCCCATTCTACTAATTAATTTTTTTGTGAACTGCTTGTGCCACATTTATGTTGCCATGATGACGTCATAACAATTGAATTTTAATATTTCTTGTCAACTTTTATTTTCCTATCCATTGACATCTTAATGAGGAAAGTATTAGATGTTATAAATATAAACGCGATGGAATTAACGGCGATAAGTGAGTACAATTTCAGAACATTATAGATCGATTTATATAAATATTGCCTGCCTTAATTTTTAAAAATTTTCTTTTAGTTATAGGTGTGTTAACTTTGACGATAATGGAAGGTATAGATATTTGCGTTTTATTAATAGGCTTATATTGAATGAAAATTATTTTAGTTTCGCTTACAGAAGTTAAGCCCCCAATTTCAATCCAGAGCTCCAAACAATGTGGAAGTTCACTAACAATAATGGGTTGGTAAGTACTTTCCGTCTTAAAACTAGTTATCTTTAAGTAGCTTTCTAATCCAATAAGTACGAATTTTAACCATACAAAAGGTGGGGTAGAAATAATTTTTCATATATTATGTTGTTTAGGTCAGGAGGACCCTCATGAAAAAATATAGCTTTCTATTTTGGGGAGGGCAGGTACAAGCCACCACCTTGGGTGAAAGGTGCTGCAAATTTCTTTTTTCAAATTAATTCTTCAACGGTTAAGTGTGAGCACGATCAGGGGGGGAATGAGGAACAAATATTCTTCAACAATCCTGCAGCATATACTTATGTAGAATTGTACAACGTCTATTTTACACCCAATTTACAAACAGCTCATTGTTAATCATTCTTTAATCGACCGGACCTTTCTGAATACGCGACCTGGAAGGCCGTATTAAATCGCGATCAAAAGACAGAAATTGGCGTTTTCGGTACATTGTAAATTGCATCCACGAAATGTTAATTTTGAACCCACACGAACGAAAGAAAACGGGCAATTTTTGACGTTTAGTGAATTTCAACCGTGTACCGTAATGCAAAGAAAGTACGAACTACAAACTAGATAAACACAGTAGTAGCTAACTCCATCTAGACGCAGAATTTTATATTAAACATTTCACCTTGCTCACACTTAATCGACGAAATAGGCCAATCAAATTGTCAAAAATACCTCGTTTTTGTGCCAACCGAGCCATCCGCAGGATAAAATATGGAAAAGATAGGAAAAATTCCGTAGAATTTGATGAACTAGTTTTGGACAAGCGGTCCTTTGTAGAAGTTATTCAAAGTGGGGTCAAAGGAGGCCCAAAAACAGTTTTTCGCGTTTAAAAAAAAATCTAAACTGTGTATAGAAAAAAGTTCTGTATAAAATTTGTAGAACTTTTTAATAGCAATAAAATAAGTTCAGTTCGATATTTATAAATTTACAAATAAATTATATATTTAATAAAAACCGTTAAAAATCGTATTTTTTTCAATTGTTTATATCTTAATAAAAACCGCTGCCTAAGGAATCACTACTTCCACATCCAGATTTTTCATCAAAGTCACTTTAAAGGAAACATCTTGACTAGATTTGCACTCTAATATGAGAAAATTATTGGTCATAGAATTTTAATAATATTTGGAGCAGATGTCATAGAAAAGTTTGAGAGGTTAGTTTCTATCAAATACGTTAAAAATGAAGTTTTTAGTTTACCCTACTTATTTTCGTCTATTCACAACCCACCACGACCTACCCCTTCAAACAGATGTCATTACAATACATCCGTGTACTAACTTTCAAGTAAATATCTCAATTTTATGTTATCAAACCCATTAATAATGGAGGGGAGATGGTGGTGTTTGAAAAATATTAGAAAGAAATCTGGGGCCTTGGTTTCTAGTATCTACACCACATCCCATATTTATGTACTCTTACCAGCATGATTTACTTATTTTCCCCTATTTACTCCTATTCAACCCTTCAACGGAATCATCTTAAAATATAATCTAGTTCCAGATGTCGTTATAATATACATACGTGTCCCAAATATTAAGTGAATATCTCGATTTCATTTTATCAACCCCTTTAATAATGAATTAAGGGTGGTGGGGGTTGAAAAATATTATTAAAAAATATGAGGCCTTAGCTTCTAGGACAAACGCCGAATTTCAAGTTTCTGTACATTTACCAGCTTGCTTTACTTATTTTTCCCTATTTACCCTCCAACCCTTCAACGGAATCATCTCAAAATATAATCTAGTCCCTGATGTCGTTATGGTACGTATGTGTACCAAATTTCAAGTGTATGTCTCAATTTTATTTTATGAACTCCTTTAATAATGGAGTAGGGGTGGTGGGGGGTTGAAGAATATTACAAATAATTTGATATCTTGGCTTCTAGTACATACACCGAATTTCAAGTTGTACTCTTATGTACTCTTACCAGCTTGCTTTACTTATTTTGCCCTATTTACCCCTATTTAACCCCCAACTCTTCAGCGGAATCATCTCAAAATATAATCTAGTTCCGGATGTCGTTATAATACATACGTGTACCAAATTTCAAGTGAATATATCAATTTTGTTTTATCAATAATGGAGTAGGGGTGGTGGGGGATGAAAAATATAAAAAATTTTGAAGCCTTGGCTTGTAGTAGATACATCAAATTTCAAGTTTCGGTACTCTTATCAGCTTGCTTTACGTACTTCTCCCTATTTACCCCCAACCCTTCACCGGATATCTTAAAAAAACAATCCAGTTCCAGATCTCCTTATAATATATACGTGTACAAAATTTCAAGTCAATATCTTAAACCGTTCCGAAGAAAACGTGCGGACAAAGGTGGAAAATGTTCGTTCAAATTTTTATAGAGTTTCCATACATCCTACTTCAACACAAAACCAGGAAACAGACGTGTCGCGATAACAATTTTAGCCCATTTTTTTCTTGCATGTTCATTATTGGTTTTCGATCCTGGTCGATGGCTCCCATACCATAAATCTAATCCGTATCTTTAGAAAATACTCCACGTGTAGTAACTCAGTCAGCAACAGTTTTACCAAACAGTCCAATATCCAGATATTGTTATTAATATTTTTTTAGTTCTCGGCCAAACTTTCTAGCCCTTTACCGTAGACAAACAAATAAATTAAGAGCTAGGTACAATCCTGGACCCAAGTGCAATATAGCAAAGCCTAAAACCACTTTTGATTGGATATTTTCTTCAGAAGGTAAGTTCACTTTTTAAATTAATATATGTTTGAAAATAATTGTGGTAAAAATATTTTTATAGGAGTTTACAAATAGCAGAAAAGTAATCTTTGAAACATAATAGAGACTATGTATGAAAATATTGATTGTACAATCTTTGCCATCTTTTGATAAGTTATATTTTGGTCATTTAGCTCAATCAACCAGTCACGGCCTAATGTTAAATTTACCAAAATTCATACACGGAAACAACACATACCGTTGTATAGAAAAGAAAACAATTCTAAGAAATATTTTTTTCGATGGACGCGATCTGAAGTGGCGAGCTTAACATAAAAATTTGAAAAGTAGAAAAAAACAGTTTTTCGTAAATAAGAAAAAATTACTCTAATCTAAAAAAGTTGAATGAGAAAGTTGTAGGTGCTAAAAAGGTTTTTCGATTGTTATTTTTTTAAGTATCAATTGCGATAACACTTTTCGAGGTACTTATATCGAAAAAACCGCCAAAAATCGGCTTTTCTTGTCTTCGCTATATACAGTGTGAACCTAAAGAAACGCACAAAATTCATATCTTTAGTATGTGTCATTTTTCAAAAAAATAGTCGAACGGGTCGAATTTAGTTTTGTAAATGCTACATTTTGTCACTGTACCAAAATTTATGACGTCATTGGTTTTTGAGTTATGACACCATCTTAATTTTTTTTAACTGGAAACAAACATTTTTGTTTGCTGTTTTTGGTGGTATATTCCTTTAGCTTTCTGGTGACATAAAAAAATGATATTACCTGAGCCATTCGTTTGCAAAAATGAGATTTTATGTAAAAATAGCTTACCTTTCGCAAATTCACGAGTAATGTTCCACTTTCTTATGGACTGATAAATCTTTGCCTACATTTTTTTTAACTAACATGAAAACTTTTGATATACAAACAAAACGAAGAAAATAATAAAAAAAACAATTACCTTAACAACAGAGAGATACAGGCCATTTTATGTAAAGTATCGACAACTTCTTTATTCCTGGCACGTGTGGAACCTCAGTTTTGTGACACTTCTGAGATAGTGTAAAACAAATGAATGCAATGCCACGTTTAAGTGAAAGAGAACGCGTAGAACGTTTGATGATGGTTGGATATGGTGATATACTGAAAACTCATCAGGAAGCATGTGATGTTTTCAATGTCAAGTATCCCGAAAATCAAATTTCTAGATCCACTGTAGTAGATTGGTGGTTAGATATGATCTGGCAGTGTAGCTCACCTCCCTCGATCTGGTCGCCCTAGCACAAGCAACGAAACCAAATTAAATATTCTTCTAGAAAGTGAGGAAAACCACCATCTTTCGACAAGCCAGCTGGCTTTAAATCATAACGTGAATCAAACTTCTGTTGTACGTCTATTGAAAAAAGAAAAATAACATCCATACAAAGTGCCATTAATCCACGAATTGAATGAGGACGATCCAGATCGGCGCTTATATTTTTGTGAACAGTTGATGACCTTGTGCGATAAAAACCCAAATTTTTTAAAGAATATTGTTTTTTCTGATGAAGCTACATTTTCTTTAAAGGGGACTATAAATACATCGGCACAACTGTAGGTATTGGTCACGCGAAAATCCTCATTGGACTCAAGAAGTCCATACACAGCGACGAGGCAAAGTAAACGTGTGTGCAGATATGATTGGTGATCGTTTATTGGGACCTTTTTTTGAAGAAAATCTTACGGCCGCAAGATATTTACAGTTTTTGCAAGTTGAGTTAGTGCCAGCTTTAGCAGTCATGTTTCCGAACAATGAAGATAAAGATATTCCTGCTGAAAACGTCTGGTTCCAGCAAGACGAGGCCCCACCTCATTTTGGGATAGCAGTGCGTCAGTTTTTAGATAACACTTTTACTGGAAGGTGGATAGGTCGTCGAGGTCCGATTGAGTGGCCCCCGCGATCTAACCTCCTTAGACTTTTTTCTTTGTGGTTACCTAAAGTCAAGGGTGTATTTTAACAGACCGAATACCATAGAAGAATTGAAAAACAGAATTGGCTTAGAGATGAGACGAATTGCCCATGAGATGATTCAGAACAGCGTGCAATGTGTCTACACTCGTTTTGGTCAATGCCAAATGGTTGGATGGTCGCAATTTGAGAACTGGAGATGATTTTTTTCTCACACTTACTTATGTAAGGTGTCAATCAATAAAAATACTTTTTTCCAAAAGAATGGCTTAGGTAATATCAATTTTTTTCATATCACCAGAAAGCTAAAGGAATATACCACCAAAAACAGTAAACAAAAATGTCTGTTTCCATTAAAAAAAAAATTATGATGACGTCACAACTCAAAAACCAATGACGTCATAAATTTTGGTATAGTGACAAAATGTACAAAACTAAAATCGAGCTATTCGAGGATTTTTTTGAAAAATGACATACCAAAGATATTAATTTTGTGCGTTTCTCTCCCAGCTAGCACAGTGATGTCAATTTACCGTCATTTATTTGTCATAATATACGTCATAAGTCCCAATATAATGACGTTCACTGTACGTCTAATGTCACACCCTAATGACGTCATATCCTGACGTCACAATCACGTTCATGACCTTAATTTGACGAATATGGCCCCCAAATAAGAACCCTTTCCATACGTCATTTTGACGTACGATCAAGGTTCAATATAACGTTTAATATGACCTTAATTTGACAAATACTGACCCAAATAAAAATATCTCTTCACTTGAGAATATTAATCAATCTTTCAGTTTTTATTCATTTTATGATTTTATTAATTAGGAATGGTTTGAACATATATATATTATTATAAATAACACTGTAACAGAATTTTCAACACTTACCTTAAAATCATCCGGCCAGTACGCTTCCTCTAAGCTATTGTCCTTCATGTAGGTTGAGGGTAATATAGGTCAGTGGTCAACTACCGGTTGTTACACCTATTTCCAATAAGGTGGCGATAAAGATGTATACTGCAGTTGTGATAGAGACGCAGTATAGTTTGAATTTCAACGTCAATTTCAACCTAATAAAAGTAGAATAAATATTACATGGCATATATGCGGTAAAGATTTCACGTGTAGCTGTGGTACCTACGTACGCGATAGAGTAAGAACATAGAAGTTATTGTGATTCAATACTAATCAATACAGCTAATATATAAAAGTAACTATTATAAAAGATGAAAATATGAAAAAGGTATTTGACCGTTTATATGTATTTATACAATGCCCAACACATAAACGTGACTCAAAAATGACGTCATATCAACGTTCTGTCTACAACGTCTCTCCGACAAAATGTGACGTAACTTTGACGTCATTTTTAAATTCAGTGTATGACGTCAGAAAATAACTCAGAAATGACGTCATACAATGTTCTGTCAACGGCGTCAATATACGCCCCCAATATTTTGGTTGTTTTTGTATTTAAAAATTTGGTTTTTGGTACACATAAATTAGATAATAATAAGCTACTTTTAAACTAACAGGAATGAAAATATCACTTCCGGTTGAACCGGAAATGACAACTTTTTTTTCTTAAATGGAATGACTATACTTTTTTGATGGTTTCTCCTTAAGCATACCCAGCAAACCAAATCACATCATTTTTACATCATAATGTTGTGGTTTTTGAAACGGTGACGTCGTCAATCTTGTTTGCAACCATGTGGTAATGCCGTCACAATGACGCTGAAGGGCCGCAGGCAGTCACGTCGTCAAAAGTGACTTACTTATTTTCCACTTCTCAACCACATCAGCACCACTCATTTGTGATAAGGATATGATCATATTTTATACAAACAATATATATTATAACAACTTTGATGTTAATGCTCAATTACTTTTAAAATGATTAAAAATAAACTATTCTGCAACAAATAATCTACTTTTATTTTATGAAAAAATAACTCCAATGGAACTTAAATATCACAGATTAGAGATTCATATTTTGGTATTCGGTTCCAGTTAATTATTCCGGCATGTAACGCCCAATTGACTTTTTTATTCTTCAAATAAAACGTTCAGTACTGGATCTTTATTAAGTTATAAACGCGCTACTTTTGACATGCTACACGTTTTTTTGCTACTTCCGGTTTAGCCGGAAGTTGCAACTATTTTATTTTTTTAAATGAATATAGCTATTTATTTTTTCCTAATTCCAATGGGAAATTAAATGTTCATTACAATCCGAATTTATGACAGAAAATCTAATTACTGCCAATTTTATCCCAACAAAGAAGCAGAGACGTCACCATGGAAGAAATATATAAGCAGTAAAATTTTAATTATAGAAAATTTTGAACAATATTTATACCCCTGGATTTTCTCCACTGAATATCTTTTTGGCTGAAAATTAGTATTTACCATTAGCACAAATAATTTTATATTTTCCAAAGATATTCAGTGAAGAAAATCCAGGATATTGTGCAAAATTTTCTATAATTAAAATTTTACTGCTTAAATATTTCTTCCATGATGACGTCTGCCTCTTTGTTGGGAGATAATTGGCTGTAATTAGATTTTCTCGGCGATCTTAATGAACATTTAATTTCCCGTTGGAATTAGGAAAAAAGATACCTATATACATATTCATTTAAAAAAATAACATAGTTGCAACCTCCGGCTAAACCGGAAGTAACAAAAAGAAAACGTGTAGGTAGCACGTCAAAAGTAGGGCGTTTATAACTTAATAAAGATCCAATTTTGAACGTTTTATTTGAAGAATACAATAAGTTAATTGGGCGTTACATGCCGGTATATAATTAAAAAATAAAAAAGTAGCAACTTCTGGACTAGCAAAAAAGATATGCGCAGCATGTCATTTTATGTATTAATAAATAAAATACAAAATACTCAAAATTTTAAAATTTAATTTCTAAAAATAAAGATCTCTTAAGGTATTATTTACACAAAACTTCTTAATTTCTAAAAAAAAATCTTTTAAGGTATATTTTATTTACACAAAACTTCCCCCACTCTAATTGTGGACATATTGTATATATATCTTATCATTATCGTTCTTATTCATTTCTTATTTCTTGATTTCCGTTGCTCACCATATCGAAAGAAGTCCTTCACAATTTTTTCATACTCGAAATCCGACATGAAGAATCAGATATATTTTTGACACCACACAATATCTTTTTTCTTTCTTCTAACCTAATCTTTCGTAGGGATCTCTTAGAAAGTAACGCAATGGGTTTTCTTCTCCTTATTGGTTTAAGAGACATCTACAAATAAAAAAAAAAAACGGAATCATTATTGAATACATGTTATGTACTATTCTTACTAAACAAAATAATAAATTATGTGAATACGCCACCCAAACGATTTACCCCTTTTTTTCCAAAAATTATTTATAGTCATAGTTAGATTTACCAAGTATCTACTACACATAGGGCGAAAGAAAATGAAGAAAGTATAAAATTATACCAAAAACTAGCTTTTTTATTTCTGATTTTTCAATAGAAAGTTATTCATCTTTATGAAAACTTATACTTATTTATTAAAATCTGATCCAGACACTCAGAAACATGACTTATACAAGATGATCAAAAACTAATAAAATGTAAAATTTCAAAAGTAACTTTATTTTCTGATGTAGTTTCCACGCACCAAAACACTTGAACACAACACTCGACACATGTATCGACATCAACCAAATTGTCATCATCTGAAGATTCTTAAAACTTGAAACTTTTAAACAGTTTTAATCATCTCGAGTTAATGACAACGTAATTTTCGAAATGTGAGTCAAGTGATAGTATTCGAGTGTTGCGATAAGTGTTTTGGTGTTTGTGGAAACTACTTAAAAGGCAGTGTGACGTCGAAGGTTCCAGTCCCCTTCAGGATTAATAAATAAGGAAAAATTTTATGAGTTGCGTGTAACGCCAGGTGAAATTTTAATACAATGACTGCTTGGATGAGTGGCAAGCGCTCTAGACTCTCAGCCAGGAGTTCTGGGTTCGATTTCCCAGCCGTGGCACTGGGATTTTTCTGAAGAAGAAATCCTAGTATACTCGGATATTGGATGTGTCCCTCGTCTTTAAATGTGTAGCCATCTCCCACACAAGGCTCTGTCAGAGCCTTCAGGGATAAAGGAGGTCGTATTACCTGTGGTGTTTGTTTATAAGTGTTCATAAAAAAACACATTATTTAATATGACATTTACACAAGAAAAATGGTAAAACAAAGTCCTACGTTGCAAGAGGTTTTTATACAGAATAATTTTTTATAGATTAATGTGAATTTGAATTTATTCTGTCCTGTTATATTTATATTACTATAATTCCGCATTTGTGTATATTTATACTTGTCTATACGGTTTTTTCCTCAGTCATATTTCATACTAATACCACAATTTGAAAATTAATAATATATAACATTCCAATATGTTATTATCGAAACGAGCTAGTATTTCAAGGTAAAATAAATCAGCCATAAAATCTTTCTAAATTTAAACTTACCGTCTTTTTTACATTCATGGCTTCACTGCTAGCCTCATCAACTGACATATGTCCCGACATATTTTTAATTGTCGATTATACTCTCTAAAACAAAAAAATTGCTAAGTACCTTGTTATACCTACAGATATTACTTAATTTAGCAATCATACAGAGCCTTCATAAATGCCCGAGGACGCGTTATAAACAAAAAATATCACCAATTGTGAACAAGCAGAACAGAAATATTTCTATGCCAGTGGTGTCCTAGAAAAGGTTAAATATTACCAAAATTTAATAAAAATACATGTTTTTAGGTAACAGTTTGTTTATGTTTATTTTTATTAGTATGCGTCGTCCTCGATCATTTATGAAGACCCTGTATATTGAGTACTAAAATAATAATATATCAGACCAAAATAAAGGATGAGTGATAATTAAAATATGTAGAGTAAGATAATTTACAGCAAAATGTATGGAGAAAATATATATAAGTATACCTATTTATAATTTATACATATAGAAAAATTCCACTTTCTCACAATTAACCTCACAATATTCTTTTTGTTTTAAAATGAATACCCTTTATTTATGAAGAAATTAGGACCTAATAAGTGTTTTAATAAGTCCTTATATTTAACAAAATATATTGTGGTGGACTCCGCAAGGTGTCTTTTTGCAAAGTTCACCAAAAGGAGACCACTAATTGTGTTGGCATCACATGTGAGAAAAAAGAAAATTTATTTCATTGCGCAATATATATGTGACTCCTAAATAAAAAACATATAATATATTAATTACCCAAGTATGCTATTGTTTCAAACTAACAGATATAACTTTCATACATTTAGAAAAAATTTAATTCTATGCATGCATGGTAGTCGGAGATGACAAAAAGTAGTCCAACTTATATATAAAAACCGTATAGGTTAGAACTGTGTGGTACAAAAACTGTTGATGCAAACGGAAATTATACGAATATGAATTCGAAAGTTTATACTCGAAAAACTGAAGAACCAGTGTTAGAATGTATACATATATTAAATAATACATTCTCTTTTGAGTTTTTGCAATTGTGTCGTTCATGATGAGTCATCGGTGCTCCGAACATGAAAATTCAACACAAACGTGAAAAATATCAACCAAAATACTTCATACATAACATTTAACTAAAACAAGTACTTACCTTTATTTAACTTAATGAAAACCACCAAAATGCCAGTACATATACACAAGTAATCGCCGAGCATAGATAAGAATAAGAAATAGAGCAGTAGCAGTGACGTCACAGTATTGCCAACTGTCAGTTGCCTGGGTGGTAAATTCAGAAATTTGACATTTGAGTTGGGGTCAATTTTCGTTCAATATAAATTAAAGTGGAGGATTTATTAACATCAGACAGATGTAGTGATGTTTATAAATATATATTTTTTAAATCTACTGTGAGAGAAAATTTTATATATACTTTATTAGTGTTGTTTTTACCAGTGTAAAGTTTGGTGTCAAGAACGTTGACATCTTTGTGAACCCATAAATTAGTGAAAATAAAGGCTATATTGGATTTTTTACATTTTTTGTACATATATAATATCAAGACATATTTTAGTAAATGTTTAATTAATATACGCTCAGTTACAGCTAGGCAGTGACATAGGTTAGGTATTATTATTACACTAGGTTAAAAGTTAACAAAATACTCATTGATTTATGCCAATATATCAATCATATATTAATGGTTTTATAAACCTATTGTAAAATCTACGTTTTTTGACTAATTAAAATATTTCCCTTCAACTTTTTATTGATTTATATCTTACTTTTGTTAGGCTCAAAAGTTTGTAACGAGTTTTAAGCGTTTATCAAATTAATAACAACAATCAGAGGTTTGTATTATGAAATGCAGGAGTAATAGTAAATCTAATAAAAAGATAGGACTGTGAGATCATTTCAGTTTCCATTCAATTTAAATTGCGGGCAAATATGCAACATAATAAGCTCCGAATACTTTATAGGTATAGCTATATACCTAGTTTGGTATCTGTTCTGATTCTTACAATTATAATTACAGAGGTTCAAAATATTGATAATGTACACAAATAAAATACCAGTGAAGGTAAGTGAGCTAAAACACAACAGAATTTAAAAAATAACACACTTTTAACACCATCGTCTACCATCATTGAATGTTTTAAATTATACATATTATACATAATTATAAGGGTAAGTATGAATAATAATAGTCTTATAGTTTAGATATAAATTTTATTTACAAGAAGGGTCACAATGGGTCATTAATTCAATGCTATATTATATTTTTGAAAAATCATCCAACGATTAGTTTCAATCTCTCGCTTTTAAATCATATACCTAGGTTGGCTCTATTAATACATTTCAGCTTAGAAATGTAATGAGGGGACTCCTAAAATGTAGAATATAAATAAAATTATAATAAATTCACTGAAATTCACTTACCATATCGAAAATTAATAACTTTTGACAGGTACCCAAGATAACACGCCGGTTGAAAAACACAAATAAAACACTAAATTAAAGTCAAATCAATAAATCGCGAAATGTATAATAGACGAAAAACACCCAAAATTGATGTGACACGAAAAAAACGTTTAAAAAAGCACTACAAATTCTTTAAAAACTCGAATTAATCAGAAAGCACACAAATGCAAAACTAGATTATTACCACCCAGGCAACTTTGGCGGCCATGTTGTGACGTCAGCTGCTACTGCTCTATTACTGATCACTCCTTTGACGCCGGGTCGGTGAAACATATAACTAGTGGCGCTGGTGTGTTTATAGCTTGACATTGCACAATTGCTGTACACCGAGATGCGTTCATCCTAGTCTTACTCATACAACTTTACGCCGCAGACAGAGAGAAATCGATAAAACGTTGTGCCCTGTAAATAGTATATAGTGTATTTCCATCTTGACTTGTCTAATCTTATTTACGCGGGAACCAATCACATTTCATTTATGCTCTTCTGAGATTTGACGGCGTGGCGCGATTATATAAAATATATAACGTGTATTTAAGAGTGGGTATGCCGTCTAAAAATCAGAAATAAATTACTCTCAAACGCCGCCCCGTCCGCGACAAATTATAATTAGACCATTGCAATTACGAAATTTGTACAGGCGAAAAATAGAAGAAAACATATCAATCTAGGTTTGTATCTTTTTAATATTTTGAAAAAAAATAGTATTAATTAATAAGATTTGTTTTAATTAGCAGAGATTTTATGATTTTAAAAAAAATATTTAGAATCAAAATATGAGAAAAAGGACTCGATACAAACCTTCATTCATGTTTTCTGTGTATCGTACTATTTTTATTTTTCCAAAAAACATAATACTTTTTGCAAAAACATGTATAGCACGGAACCGTGCAAAGGCACATTTCGCAACAAATATTACACTGATACGAGCTCCCTCTGGATTTATTATTGTTTAAGCTCCGCCCTTCGCCCAGAATTATTTTATGAATGAGAAAATATAACGAGGGAACGAAATAAGAAATTAAACCAAACCATTTCTAATAACACGGGACGCCCAATAAAATACCAAATTCCATTAATTTACTATTATACTTAACAGGTACTCTACTCTTTGATTATACTTCAAGTACGGGATTATAACAATATAGTAACTATTTATATGTAGCCACCCATGCACTAACAATAATGTGTAATTGTATTTCAATTCTTCTTTATAAAATGGTGGTATGCTGGTATATTTGAGAACATTTATTGGACAATACAATTGACACTAAATTTTAAAGATGTGTTCTTGTCGTAAACACATGAATATAGAATTATAAGGGGCGATGCGATTTGCAATGAAAGGAGTTAGAAACACAAAAGTAAAGCGCACATTTTCCCATTTTCTCATCAAGTCACACGCATCAGTTTGTTGCATTAGACCAAGCAACAGGATTTTTTTCATAATAACTTTTATTTCGGGGAAAAATAGAAAGAAATGTTTGGGATAAAAACTGTCGGCAGTAAAGTCATCTATCGATCTGTCAAAATAATGAAATCTAGGCTCAAAATGTAAAAAGAAACAGAGAAACCAACTTACTCCTTTAAACCCGAAAATATTTTCTAGAAAAAAGCAACTTTCGTGAAAATTTAACAAATCAGAGCTAAAAGTATTGTCCAGAAGGTGATGTGGACCGATGTTGAAAATATTTTCTTGTTGAGATCGCGCACCAATGTAGACGTTCTAAGACTCAAGTTGCAGGTTTTTATCTCTGCTTTCAAAATTTGTAGAGAAAACATTTTTGAATACAAATTTTAGCCATCTTTTTTACTTTCAAAATTTTGCAAATGTTTAGAATCGCTCTGACATTCGTATTTTAAAAAAATGCACTATTAAATTTCATTGATGCAAATAATTGATGCTTTGGATTTTTAAAATCTAACCGGTAAAACCAGAGATATCCATATTTTTGAGAAATAACCTACTATGTCTAAAGTTATTAATGATATTTTGATGCGGGGTTTAGTTTAAAACATCTATCATTAAACTGTTGTCTACTATAAAAGCAAATTTGTAAGTTCTCCCCATCCATATATTTTTTAAGAAAATGTGAATAATAATTCGTAAAACTAAGTGTACACCAGGCAAGTTATTTTATATATGTGCTAATATGTGATATGTGCTAAGTATATAACACTAGTTCCTTGGTCAAATCGAGAACTACTACTCCTAGAAAGTAAAATTTCAAATAAAAGGTTGCCTCTATCCTTAATCTTTATTTATTCTCGATATATTTACTTGTTACTGACTTCGAAAAATTGGCATTTGCTTGCTACATTTACGTCTGCAAATTTCAGGTTAGGGTTGTAAAGAAGTTCTTATTTTATACTATATACTATCAAAACAGTACCTGAGAGGTCAACCACTTGTAGAAATTACACGAACTGCCGAGACTGCCTTGCCTGCGTAACTCCAATCAGCCGCACTTGCGGGGCTTTCAATTATATGGCCGCCACTGCCATGGCTGCCGACAGCCTGCCTAAAATTCGGAGAACGAGTGCCGACGGTGGTTTACCTCTCGATTGACAACTACTGAATTTCATAATGATCCGTTGAATAGTTTAATGCTTATAAATAATTACTTATCACTGACTTTCTGCGAATCATTTCTCTTATTCTCGGCGTCTATTGGATGTATAACAATAATAATTAAAATTATTTTTTGTTTAACTTGCCATAATTCAAAAAACGAAAACATTAATGGATCTCAATTTTACTATGTCATCACTACTTATTTATTAATAAACTGTGGTAATATGAAGGTCAAATTTTAATAATTGTAAAAAATACATTTTTTTTCAAAAACCATGTCGATAAAATGTGAGTATTTGCAAGGATCAGCTGAGAAGAAATAAAGATGGAGACACCTTTTTTATTTGAAACTTTTTTTCTGTTTAACAGTTTCTAAGAATATCGCGTATAGACAAATTAGATCAATAAATAACTAATACTATACGCATAACACTTATTGGATAAAACAACTTGCGTGGTGGATATTTTTGATTTTAACAATGGTTGCTAATTTTTGTTTATTGGTAAACTACCATTATTTGAGGGAGACTACAAAATAAATATTCAAGAAGTCCTGAGGAATCCTCTGAGGATCCAAGAGTTTAAATTTTGATTTGTTGAATGATGTGACAGCTAAAGCTTTACACATACGAAAACTAAACAACATTAAAATGTTAAGTTTTCCATTTAGTTATAGACAAGAATTAGTACTATAATAACAAACAAGACTGCAGCTACGGACACGTATTTCGGAGTTATTGCTCTTCATATATGGCACATGAGGTACGAAGGTACAAAATAGAGTACCTACAATATACTGTGCTTTCTTATCTTTGTTGGTCTTGCTTTTAACAATATAACAATATTATTTATGCCATGATACGCTGATGAGGAGCAATAACTCTGAAACGTGTGTCCGTAGCTGCAATATTGCATACCACTAATTTTTGTTTATAATTTTTGTCGGACCTCATCAACTCTTATTCTTTTTATTTAATATTATTATTTCCTTATTGACGATTATTATTAATTAATGCAGATTACTAATTATTGAATATCTTTTCCATTATGCAAAAATATATATATATACTTTTATACTCCATATTACAAATTAAAATTCTAAGGAAGCATAATACCTAGCCGTTTAAATTATAAATACTGTATTTATTGAAGGAATAATATAGATGTGTCGGCATAACCTTTGAGCTTTGGCAGGTAGAATTTATATACAATCATGAACTAATTTCGAGCTTATCCGTAAGTGGAATCGCGGTCATTCATTTCTATTTACTACTACATAGTACTATAAATACATAAAATAATATTTTATCGTTTTTAAAGGACCGCCCACTGGAGTTTCCCTTTCACCTCCCCTGTTGCAAATTTTAGCAGCTTGTCGAGGCATTTGAATATTTGAAAATGGCGAAAGTGGGATACAAACAAATAAATAGTTAAATAATAGAAAATATAAATAAATTATATGTTAGTGCATATAACACGTCACACATTTTGAGGGAACTGCAAAAAATTGGAATTCCCTCCTATAATAAATTTTTGATTAAACACATACAGAATCAACTTTTTTTTTGTTGGTGATTTTTATATAAGTAGATAAAATGTGTACGTAACAAAAATTATTAATAACAGCTGGAAAAAGCATTAAATTAAAAAACGTGACACTTAATTATTATTTATTTATACTGTGCGTGAACATTATTCAGCAGTATAGATTTTGAGAAATATGGCATCAAAAAGTTATATTATAGACACTTCTGGGACTCACTACTTAGGATGAGCACGTAACGTCAAAGTGAATCATTTTATAGTCGTATTTTCGGAGCAATTACTTGGTATGCTAATGTGACTTATATGCAAGTAATTTTTTGGTTGTCAACCAAGACTCACCATTTAGTGTGAAATGGTGATGTCAATGCGAGTGGTACCTCAATCAGCTACATCCACGTTTTAAAATTCTATGTTAAAATGATGTGGTGGTTGTGGACGTCACAATCTCCACTGATATATAAGTGGTCATGATGTGAAAGTTATGAAACGGTTCAAAGAGTGTCATCACCGTAACGTGGTGCTTTGCCACTTACAAAATCCACTAAAATGTGAGTGGCTATAATGTGGATGTGGCAGAGTGTGTTTACTGGGTAAATTTCTAAGTGCAACAGTTTTTTCAGATGTAAAGAATTCCAAAAAATAAGTGAGATATGAACAATTTTTTAATTTGTTCAAAATGGCCGCGTCAGATGAATGCGATGTAAGAAAATTACTAAGTAGGCTATGGAAATTATTAGTAAGGTTGTAGACTTGTCTGTAAAGAAGAAAATAGTTGTTTGAAATACTGATAGGTACCAGTATTATTAGTTTAAAAAAAAAACGGAACTTCGTTTTCATTTTCATTTCCGTAGGGGCCCTATGGAATTTTTTTTAATGGAACTGTGCTATTTCTTTTATTAATCAGAAATAATGATTTATAAACTATAATTTTTTCGCAATTAATCATTTCTTAACGATATTCCTCGTAATAATAGAAGTATTTTTAAAAAGTAAGCGCCAACAAGTCATTTTAATAAGGTACCTATCTACATTTAAATCCAAAATTGCAGATAGCCATGAAAATGACAGACATTCGCAACAATTGAATTAGTCTTGACTTACTCACTAATTTTCTGAAGCAAGTGTATTAAAGTTGTAATAAACAAGAAAATTAATATAAAATGGCTGAAAATTATTTAAGAGATGAAACAGTTGACATGATCATTATTTATGGAGAGACTCGACGTAATGCAACTAGAGCATAAAGTCTGTATGGACGGAGATATCCAGATATCCAGAAAGAAGACAACCTCCGAGAAATTATTTCGCCCGGTTGGAGCAACAATTTAGAACTGAACCTAATGTAGAAATTGAAGAAAGATTTATTGTGAATGAAGAAATGGAGATTAATTTATTAGCTTTAGTGCATGTTGACCCAACCATTTCGATAAGACAAATTGAACATGAATTACCAGTTTCCAAAGATTCAGCCAGATCAATTTTAAAGAAACACGGCTATCGTTCTTATAAATATCAATTGCATCAATTTTTGTATGAGAATGATTATCAACGAAGAATAACCTTTTGTAATTGGTTACAGTTACGCCAATTAAGAAATGAGAATTTTATCAAAAACATTTTGTTCACTGATGAATCGAGATTTACAAACCTTGGGTTATTTAATCGAAACACCCTCGACATTGGAAAATGGATAATCCTTACATTATGAGACAGGGGCGATTTCAGGAGCGGTTTGGCTTCAAAGTTTGGTTAGACGTACTGGGCAACCATATAAGTCCAATAATTTTTAACGAAACCCTAACTGGACCAAGATATCTAGAATTTCTCCAAAATAATAGTTGCACTGATTAATCAAATTCCCAATACCAATATTGACGAGGTTTACTACCAACAAGACGGGGCTGGACCACACAATGCTATTATCGTTAGGGATTACTTAAATCAATTATTTCCAGATCGTTGGATTGGGACCCATGGTCCAGCCAGATGGCCTGCAAGGTCGCCTGACTTAACCCCACTCGATTTTATTATTTGGGCGCATTTGAAAAATAGAGTCTACATGACTGCTCCAACCACAGGGCAAGATCTGGAAGAAAGAGTTCAACACGAAATTGCACAAATAACACCTCAACAATTACAGAATGTTAGACGTGCAACGATAAGTCGCGCTACTTTGTGTATTAATCATAACGGTAAACAGTTTGAACAATTTTTATAACGGTTTATTATAATTTAGGTTTTAAATAGTTTTGTTATTCTTGGTAATTTATTCATGGTTGTAACGTTATACCTATTAAAATGATTTCTTGTTTAATTTGTATTTACTTTTTAAAAATACTTCTATTATTACGAAGGATATCGTTAAGAAATGATTATTGGCGAAAAAATTATAGTTTATGAATAATTATTTCTGATTAATAAAAGAAATAGCACAGTTCCATTAAAAAAAATCCATGGCACCCCTACGGAAATAAAAATGAAAATGAAATTCCGTTTTATTGAAAAAAAAAAAAAACTAAAAATACTAATATCTATCAGTAATTCAAACAACTATTTTCTGCTTTACAGACAAGTCTACAACCTTACTAATAATTTCCATAGCCTACTTAGTAATTTTCTTCATCTGACGCTGCCATTTTGAAAAAATTAAAAAATTGTTCGTATCTCACTTATTATTTGGAAGACGTTTTCGAAAATCGGCTAGAGTTGCGGAACGAAGGGGTTCTACAGTAACGATCTTGGGCTCATTTTCTTTATAGGGAGTTGTACTATCATGTTGTAAAGAAATTGTAACGGTTTTATTAATTTTAAGGATAAATGAACAGCTTTAAAATAATTGCATTTTGTTAGGTTATGTTTTTTTGAAATAATTTTGCCAATTCAGTTTTACCTAAATATCTTAGGGAATCGATTACTGACATTTTTGAATCAATTTACAAAAATAAATTTTTGTCCTACGACTTTCTGGATCCCAGATAGTTTTTTCTTTAAACTGTAGAGGGCGCAATTTACAACGTACAGAGAGCCTTTATGGAGGTTAATAATGAATACGAATTGAAGAATAGCAATCGAAATATCTTTTTAGCACCTGCAACATTCTCAATCAACTTTTTTCGATTAGAGTCATAGTTTTTTTTTTATTTATGAAAAACTTTTTTCAACTTTTCAAATTTTTTAGGTTAAGTTGGTTACTTCAGATCGCGTCCATCGAAACACAAATCTTTCATAGATTTTTTTTCTATACAACCATATTTTTTTGTTTTCGCGTACGAATTTTGGTATACCCTTCCGCCTATTGATTGGGCTATATCAAAGTAAAGCATAGGGACAGTACGTGCCTCTCCCCCTCAGATCCTATGAAACAATTTCTTTCTCTTAGAAAATAAAGGTTAGCGAAGACACGTTCTCACCAAAAACTGTCTGCATTTACAGAAGAGCGATCATATTAATTAGAAAACCACTGCCTAAGGAATCACTACTTCCACATCAAAATTTTCCATCCAAGTCACTTTAGAGGAAACATCATGACTAGATTTGCACTCTAGTATGTAGAAATTATTGGTCATATAATTTTAATATTTGTAGTAGATGTCAGAGAAAAGTTTGAGGCGTTGGTGTCTACCATATACGACAAAAATGAAGTTTCTAGTTTACCCTACTTATTTTCCACTATTCACAACCTACCACCCCCTACCTCTTCAATTGAATCATCTCAATCAGATGTCACTATAATACATACATGAACTAACTCTAAGTGAATATGTTATCAATCCCATTAATTGTGGAGCGGAGGTGGTGGGGTTTGAAAAATATTAGAGAGAAATCTGAGACCTTGGTTTCTAGCATATACACCAAATCCCAAATTTCTGTACTCTTACCAGCTTGATTTACTTATTTTCCCCTATTTACACAATAAATTAGGAGGTGGTACCGCCTTGTTTGTATCACCAAATTTAAATAGAAAACCATTATATTTTTCGGTAGAGTGCATAGAACAGGTCTTTGAATATGCATGCTGTTCATACTACATACAAGGTAAGAAATTTATCTTTGTCTCCATCTACCGATCACCAGATAATAATTCAATAAAAATCAAGAAATTTTTGGAAGGCTTAGACGAATTGTTAAAAGAGGCTAGTAGGAAATGCGATAAATTACTTGTCGGAGGAGATTTCAATATAAATTTATTGGTCGATTCTGGTATAAAAATTAAATTTATTGATATAATGAATTCTTACTCTTTAAGGCAGAGTAATCATCTACCCACCCGATTAACCCCGAATAGCAATAACCTACTGGATAATGTGTTTACGAATATTGATAATGTGAGCGCCTCTCTGGAGAGTAGTAACTTCTCTGATCATCTTGTAATAGTAATACCAATCTATATTTTATAATCTATTACTTAATGAAACGTGGAATGAGGTTTATGCAGCCAACACAGCAGATGAAAAATTTGACAATTTTGAAAGTATCATTCAACAGTACTTCAATATAGCGTTTCCAGAAAAAATCATACTATGTAAGGCAAAAAAAATAAAACATGGGTTACAGAAGAGGTAAAACAAATGTCTCAAAAATTAAAAAGTATATATTGGATTTACACAGAGACTAAAAATTCCGGAGTAAAAAATAATTACAACAAACTAAAAAAGAAATATAAAAAACTATTAAGGGAAACAAAATTAAAATTTAATGACAGGCACATTACTAATTCAAATAGTATCAGTAAAAGTGCATGGAAGTTATTAAAAACTAACCTAAATCAGCCAAAGCGAAATCAACACCTTATATTAATTCTTAACGGACAACACGTAAATAATCCAGAAATACTCTGTAAAAATTTCAATAATTACTTCTTAAAATCCGTTAATGAACCTGCTGATAAAATACAAAGTAATATAAAAATGGAAAACCACTTCTATAGAGATAAGTCATTTTTTCTGCATCCAGTGAGTGCATCTGAAATATATAATATGATCATAAAAGTTACCAAGAAAAAATCGGCAGGACCAGATATAGTACAAAAAGTAGCTAAAATAATCACAACACCTCTAGAAAATATAATCAATACTTTAAGGATGGTGATTTCCATCTAAGTTGAAGGTAGCCAGAATTGTACCTATTTTTAAGAAAGGCGATCACTCAGACATAAAGAATTACCGACCAGTTTTCAAATTTATCTGTGTTTTCTAAAATATTTGAAAAGCTGATGTATGAACGGATTGTAGATTACCTTAATAAATTTAAACTGTTTTCAAAAACGCAGCATGGATTCCTGAAAGGAAAATCCACCGAAACCGCCCTTGTAGAATCCATAAATTTCATTAATAAATGTATAGATGAAAAACTGTTCACCGTAGGAATCTTCTTTGACCTAACGAAAGCTTTTGATATTATTAATAAATCGGTCTTAGAACATAAATTAAAATGTTACGGGATCACTGCTCCACCTTTAAAATGGATAATTTCTTATGTATCCGATAGATCACAATACGTTCAAATAACAGCTGAGTCAAAAAACGTGGCAAATTTCAAATTTACTTCCGAAATATGTCCAATAAAATATGGAGTACCTCAAGGCGGAATATTATCACCACTTTTATTTCTTATTTTCGATCTCAACAACAGTGTATCAAATGACTCTAAATTTCTCATGTGTCAGTTTGCTGATGACAACTCAACTATCATCAGTGGTAAAAACTTAGAAAATACACAGGAAAGAGCCAATAAAATTTCCAGTGAAATAAACACGTGGTGTAAGAATAACGATCTTATGTTAAATACCCAGAAGACAGTCCTTATGACATTTAAAAATGCTCGGCTATTAGAGAAAGAACCAAAATCATTATTAGTTAAATCAGAGCAAAAGTTATTATGCAACGCACAAACAACAAAATTCTTGGGAATTAACTTAAATGATCGGTTAACATGGAGCAACCACATTGACTCCATTGCTGCTAAATTGTGTAGCGCATACTTTGCCATTGGTAATTTAAAAATTGTTGAGATATTACAAAATTTACTTTAAGCAATGTGGCGCCATCTAGTGAAACTATGTTTACTTATCTTTGATGATGTCATTAAAAAGTGCCTTCCATTTTACAAGTTAGTTAATACAGAGTTTTCACAGTAGCTACACGTGTTTTATTTAAAAGAGACAGGTTATCAGAGACTTTTTCAACAGGTTATGGGCCCAGGTGTCTTTCTGGTGCACTCAGTTGTTAAGAATTCGGGTGTGTAATTAACTATAACACAGTTGTGTAGTTGTAGAAACTGTATTCCAAAAAGATGGCCGTAAATTACCTAAATAGTGTGCCGAAATTGCTAGGTCGAGAAAATTATGACGAATGGTCGTTTGCGGTTGAAAATGTGCTAGTGCTTGAAGGATTAACCAAGTGCATTGATGGCAGCGAACAGGACACCACATTAATAGCAAAAGCAAAGGCCAAACTAGTGTTAACAATTGATCCATCCTTGTTTTCGCACGTGAAAGATGCAAAAACAGCCGAGGAAGTATGGACAAAACTGAAAAACTTGTACGACGACAGTGGATTTACAAGAAAGATAGGGCTTTTGAGGACCCTGATATCTGCCAGATTGGAGAATCACGAGTCAATGGAATCATACGTGAATCAAGTTGTCGAGACATCACAGAAATTAAGGAGAACAGGATTTAAAATCGATGAAGAGTGGGTCGGTTCGTTACTTTTGGCGGGACTTCCGGAAAGGTATGCGCCCATGATTATGGCCGTGGAACATTCTGGAATTAAAATAACGACAGATGCTATAAAGACCAAGTTACTTGACATGCAGACAGATAGCAGCAGCGGCGCATTTGCAGCGAACTTCAGAGGCAAATTCAAGAAAAAATTCAACGGTGCGCCGAGAGATGGGAGCAGCAATGCAGTGTCAAAGGAAAATCGGTCGGGCGCGGGCGGTTCCGATAGTGGTTATGTCAAAAGAGACATGAGTAATATTGTTTGCTACAAATGTAAACAAACGGGACATTTTATGTCAAAATGCCCAAATGACAAATCGAAAAGCGGATTTAGTGCAGTATTTACCACAGGACAGTTTAAAACGACAGATTGGTATGTTGATAGTGGTGCAAGTATTCATTTAACTGCAAAGAAAGAGTGGTTAGAAAATGAACGAACTCCAGACTTATCAGAGATTGTAGTAGCCAACAAAACAAGATTACCAGTGAAATCAGCAGGTGATGTGCAGTTAAAGACAGTTGTTGACAATTTAGAATATGATGTTCTTCTAAGCAAAGTACAGTATGTTCCAGAACTAACAACAAACTTATTGTCAGTGTACCAGCTAATTAACAATGGAAACAAAGTTTGTTTTGATGAGAATGGATGTAAGATTTACAATCCTCAAGATGTGTTAGTGGCAACTGCTTACCTAAACAACAACGTTTACAAATTAGACCTAAGTGAACAAAATGCAAGTTTTCTAAGTGGAACTGTCAGCAGCGAAGTTTGGCATCAGCGTCTAGGTCATTTAAACAGTGGATATATGAACAAAATGTGTGAGTTGGTAGATGGACTTATTTATAAGGGACAAGCCAACATAGATAAACAGAATTGCGAAGTGTGTTGTCAGGGAAAACAAACACGTTTGCCATTTCCTAGTGAAGGCAGCCGAGCAAAAGATCTATTGGAGGTTATTCACAGTGACATTTGTGGGCCAATGGAAACTACATCATTAGGCGGAGCAAGGTATTTTTTGACTTTTATTGACGATTATAGCAGGATGTGTTTCATATATTTCCTAAAAACAAAGGATGAAGTATATGAAAAATTTAGAGACTTCAAATGTTTGGTAGAGAAACAGCAGAACAAGTCAATAAAAACTTTAAGAACTGACAATGGAGGTGAATATAGTAGCAAAGATTTTGAAAATTTTCTAAAGAGAAATGGAATAGTTCACCAAAAAACAAATAGTCATACACCCGAACAGAACGGTATGGCAGAACGCTTTAACCGTACTCTTGTTGAGAAGGCGAAATGTCTAATGTTTGATCAGAACGTGAGCAAGATTCTATGGGCTGAAGCCTGTAATACAGCGTGTTATATTAAAAACCGTTCCGTTACTGCTGGGGTTTCCCAAACGCCATTTGAAATCTGGACTAATAAGAAGCCTAACCTTAGTCATCTTCGGGTATATGGTAGTGTAGCTATGGTGCATGTTCCTAAAGTAAATAGGAACAAATGGGATAGAAAGGCTGTAAAGCATATCTTGGTAGGCTACGATGAAAATACCAAGGGTTATAGATGCTACAATCCGATTACTAGAAAAGTCATTATTAGTAGAGACGTGACAGTGATTGAAAAGACCAAATTGACAAATCTAGTTATAGAAGAAAAGACAGAGATCGCAGATCCAGTGGGGGAAGAAACAAAAACAGTTTCCACACTTGAAGAACAAAGTACTGAAGGTTCAGTGACAAGCGAGTCAATCAATGGAGACTCTATTGAGGCCATAGAGGATCAGGACAGTGACTACATTCCTGAAAAGGAGTGTGAGCAAGAAGTGACTGCTATTCCAAGGAGATCAGAGAGATCAGTAAAGAAGAAAAGCTTTGAAGATTTTGTGACTTACCTAAGCACAAACAATGTCAACAAGTCACCTAATTGTTCCAGTACTCCGTCAACTGTTTCAGAACCACTTTCAAATCCAGATGGGCATAAGTGGAAACAAGCGATGCTGGACGAGATCAGGTCTTTTGAGGAAAACCAGACGTGGGAACTTGTCGATCTTCCAGAAGAGGGAACAGTGGTTGATTGCAAATGGGTGTACAAAACTAAGTGCGGGACTGATAGTGAGAAAAGTTACCGAGCAAGGTTAGTGGCGAAAGGTTATACCCAAAAGGAGGGTGTCGATTATACACAAACATTTGCTCCAGTAGTGCGACACTCAACTTTAAGGCTTTTGGTAGCTTTAGCCGTAAATTTAGATTTAAAAATTGTACATTTAGATGTTAAAACTGCATTCCTTAACGGAATCTTGAAAGAAAACGTCTACATGAGGCAACCAGAGGGGTTCGTTTTAAGAGGTTCTGAGAATAAAGTCTATAAGTTAAAAAAGGCAGTATATGGTTTGAAGCAATCAAGCCGAGCCTGGAATGAGAGAGTAGATGAAGTTTTAACAAATTTGAAATATAAAAAGTCGCAGTTTGAACCTTGTCTGTATATTAAAAGAAATGCCAATTTATTAACAGTTGTAGCCTTGTATGTGGACGACTTCTTTATTTTCTCAAATTGTGCTGAGGAAACTAAATTCTTAGAAAATCATTTGAATTCAAACTTTAAAATTAAGAATTTAGGGGACGCAAAGCAGTGTTTGGGGGTTAGAATTAAGAGAGATTACAGGCAAAATGTTATAACTCTAGATCAAGAGAGTTATATTGACGAAATTTTAACAAAGTATAACATGTCTGATTGTAAAAGTGTTTTTACTCCACTTGATAACAGTATTAATTTAGATAGTGTGCAGGACGAAAGTTGTGACTCAAATTTACCTTATCAAGAGTTGATCGGGAGTCTCATGTATCTGGCAGTGTTAACTCGTCCGGATATTGCTTATGCCGTTAGTTTTCTTAGCCAGTATAATAATTGTTATAATAAATTACATTGGCAATATGCAAAAAGATTGCTTAGATATTTAAAGGGCACAAAAGATTTTTCCATGAGATTTGAGAAAAATGATATAAATTTAACTGGTTTTGTAGATGCTGATTGGGGTTCAGATAAAATGGACAGAAAGTCTTATACTGGGTATGTTTTTAAACTTTCAGGGGGCTCAGTTTCATGGAAAAGTTTTAAGCAAAAAACCGTTGCTCTATCAAGCACGGAAGCCGAGTATATGGCACTTAGTGAAGGAACGAAAGAGGCTATATACTTAAGAAATTTATTGTTTGAACTGACAGGTCAACTGGATTGCGTTGAAGTTTATAACGATAATCAAAGTGCACAAAAATTGGCAAACAATCCAGTGTTCCATGACAGATCAAAACATATAGATATCAGATATCACTTTGTTAGGGATGCTGTTTCAAACAAAACTGTTGACATTAAATACTTACCTACTGACGAAATGATAGCTGACGTCTTAACAAAATGTTTGCAGAATGTAAAACATAGTAAGTTCGTAAAAGGTTTAGGTTTAAGTGTTGACTAGAAATATTATTGCCAATATTTTAAGTAAATTTTTAATAAGTGGGGGTGTTGAGATATTACAAAATTTACTTTAAGCAATGTGGCGCCATCTAGTGAAACTATGTTTACTTATCTTTGATGATGTCATTAAAAAGTGCCTTCCATTTTACAAGTTAGTTAATACAGAGTTTTCACAGTAGCTACACGTGTTTTATTTAAAAGAGACAGGTTATCAGAGACTTTTTCAACAAAAACCTCCCTTAACATAGATACCATTTTGTTATTTTACAACGCATACGTCCACAGTAGACTGACATATGGGATTGTTGTCTGGGGATCGACGGAGGAGATAGACAGATTATTTCTGCTACAGAAACGTATCGTCCGCTTAATCGACAATGCCGATTATCGACAGCACTGCAAACCCATTTAAAAAAAATATAAGATAATGACAGTCTACGCGCTCTACTTCTTTAAGTTACTTATATTCACGAAGAATAATATTCTGAATTTCGAAAGAAATTCTGATGTTAGCAAAAGCATACAAACACGGTACGGTGACCAACTGAGCATACCGTCACATAAAACAAGTATGTATGAACGCAGTCCACAATATATGGGAATGAAAGCATATAACAATTTGCCTGAACAAATAAAAAATATTGCTAATCCAAACAGCTTCAAAAAAGAATTAAAAAATATCCTGACAGAAAGAGTTTTGTACAGTCACAGTGACTATTTTAATATGTTTAGACATTTAGGATATATATAAGATTTTAACTTGATTTTAAAAAACTGTTTTCGTTTTTATTTGTCTACTGTATTTCGTTAGCTCTGTTATTTTATTTCTGTTAGTTTGAAAGGCCACATATGACACATCCAAGCAAACAAATAATACATAATTCACTTTTAAACATTCAATGTTCCTCGGAATCTTATGGGAATAAAGATTATTATTATTATTATTATTATTATTATTATTATTACACCTATTTAATCCCCAACCCTTCAACGAAATGATCTCAAAATATAATCTAGTTCCATATGTCGTTATAATACATACGTCTACTAAATTTCAAGTGAATATCACAATTTAATTTTATCAACCTCTTTAATAATGGAGTGAGGATGGATGGTGGAGGGTTGAAAAATATTATTAAAAAATCTGAGGCCTTGGCTTCTAGGACATACATCGAATTTCAAGTTACTCTACTCTTACCAGCTTGTTTTGCTTATTTCTCCCTATTTACCTCTACTTACCACCTCCCCCCACTCCTTCAACGTAATCATGTCAAAATATAATCTAGTTTCAGATATGGTTATAATACATACGTGTAGCAAATTTCAAGTGAAAATCTAAATTTAATTGTATCAACTCATTTAAAAAGGGAGTAGCGGTGGTGGGGGATGGAAATTATTATAAAAACACCTGAGGCTTTCGCTTCTTGTATATACACCAAATCCCAAATTTCTGTACTCTTACCAGCTTGCTTTACTTATTTTCCCCTATCTACCCCTATTTAACCCCCAACCCTCAGAATCATCTCGAAATATAATCTAGTTCCAGATGTCGTTATAATACATACGTGTACCAAATTTCAAGTGAATATCACTTTTATTTTATCAACCCCTTTAACAATGGAGTAGGGGTATACAAATGTTATAGTTATACAACCAACTGGACATCAAAAAGGACTCATTTCTCGAACAACTTCAAGTATTTAAATAAAATATCGCAAATTTTTATTTGTTGATAATATAGTTGAAACTTGGAGATCAACTAAATTATCAATTATTCAACGAAATTCGTCGAAACATGTACAAAATAGGTAAAAAAATTTGAATAATGCAACAATAATATATGGAAAGGAAAAATCACATTCTTTTCTTTTAAACCCCCAATTATCGACCCTTTGCAGGTGGTCAATTTAAAGCTTTTGATGTGTACTTTCTAATGAAATAGTTTGTTTTATCATAATTAGAGTGTTTTATGCATATTTTCACCGAAAACGGCAAACCATTTTTTTCTTTAAAAGAATTGTGAAAATTGACGTAGGAAAATACATTAATAAGGTAAAATTTGTTTTTAAATTTATTTGTACACCCAGAGGTGGTACAGCAGATATATATCTTTGATACTTTAACTTAGTTTGATTTTTTTCAATGCAATAAATATTCTAAATACAAAAAGGGAGAAATCGGTCTAGTTAAAACGCATTTTCATCGCATTTGCAAATTTAGTTTGTCCACTAGAATGGGCTTGTTCGGCATTTTTTTTTTCTTATTTCATAAATCGAAAGTGCGAGTATGAAATAATGGATCTGCTAAAAATTAGAATTTTATTCGCACATTTAGTTCTAAAAATAATTACAAACATCCACCTCGCGAAAATGGGGCGTAGCCAGGCGCTACGTCACTATACGCATAGACTCGGCGATCTCAGTCGACTCGATGCCGTTTAGTTGTTATTATCTATATACTCAACTTGTTGATCTGGGCCCCTCTAAAATTGCGGATCGGATATATCAAAGGCTTTTCGTGGGGCCGGTTTTTCGGGAAACGGCCGGTGCCATTCAATTCGGAATTAATTCTACATTTTTTAGGATGAATTCGAAGGCGTTCTTTTGAATGATTTTTGAGTAATTAACTCGCAAAAGTTGGCTACCTCTCTCGCCTCGAAAATTTAGGAACAGGCAGTCGAGGGATTGTAGAGGAATATGTGATTTGGCCAAGGGTTACCAAATGTCAAAATATGACGACGAATTTATGATTTTTAAGAAAATACCCATTTTTATTTCCCACAGATCTAGCGGAAATTCCTATTTCCACTGTGACACTTACGATGTCAATAAAATGCCAATCTCATTTTTTACATACAGACCAATATCGATCATCCACTACAATTATTAACTTATATATGAGCATTTAAAGATGTTGTCGATGTTTTTGATTTTCATAGGTTACGTTTTAATACTTCTAAAGAAGTTATTGTTTGCTCGGTCTTGCAGAGTCGAATTTCAGAATTTCTCTATACAATTTGGTATCAGGAGAAAGGACCAATCTTGTTCTTTCCATAGAGTCCTAACGGACTTCCATTCCACGTATTTACTTAGTTATAATTTTTATAAATTCTATGTTTTTCAATTTTGAACAGAAAAACCATCTTTCGTTCGCCCGTGCCAAGCCAGATTTTCGGTTTTGCCCCTTCACTTAGATATAAGAACAAAATGCCACTCTTACTTTTTCCATAGACACCTAAAGCGGCCTTCAACTCTACGTATTTACCTACTACTGAACGGCTGTTAGTGATCGCGATAGATTACTGAGTTCAAAGTTGCGTATAGTTTTGCAACTATTACTAATTTCAGCGTCTTATATCTCGAGGACGGAAAAAGTTAATAATATGAAATTTTAAGTGCATAATAAGAATGTCGAGCACCTACTATATAAAAACGTATAAAAACGATATAGAAATAATGTCGTGGAACAAGCCCATTCCTATTTATATAATTTTTAATGCACGCTTTGTAGGTATGGACTGTATTGCTGTATAATTTCTTTAATAATTTCTTATAATAATTTTTTATAATAAAATTTCAAATAACAAACATGTTTACTGTATAAAAGATTAAATTTCCTATTACAACCTTAATGTAATAAGAATAATTTTAGTACTGAAAATACTACTGGGCGTATGATATAGGACCTATCTTACGAAAAACGTATTGAGAGCGACAGATCTGTCTAGGCCGCTGCGCCGGCCTTGTAACCGTACCGGATATCACGTTTCAATAACAATCCAAGCAGTATCTCTAAATTAAAATATAAACATAAACACTCCTATACTTAATAGTCTCTTGTGATACATGCCGACACTGCCCTATCGTATGTCACTTAGTTTGCATAACTTGCGTTATTTCTTACAGAACACCGTCACTTTCAAATTAACATTAAAAAAACAAAATAACCCAATAAGGCAATAAAACATGGGCTAGTTATATATTTAAAATTATGTAAATAAAATTATCAAACACATCTAAGTATGATATAAAAAAATACAGTAGAAAAGCACTATACAGGGTGATCTGCAACCTTTATGACAAAATTTGACAGATAATGGCTGGGTTAGTCTAAAAAATTTTTATCAATGAACATGGGTCCAATGGGCTTGTTCCATGATATTCTTTTTATATGGTTTTTATACTTTTTCATATAGTACTCGATATTCTCATTATACACTTAAAATTTCGTATTATTAACTTTTTCCGTTCTCGAGATATAAGGAGTTGATTTAGTAATAGTTGCAAAAACCGAGCGCTCATTTGTGACGTCACTATACGCAAGTGACGTAAGAAAAATGGCTTTCTGGGACCTTTCAAATTCAACCTGAAAAACATGGAATTTTTAAACGGTGGTAACTAAATAAATACGTCGAGTGGAAGTTCGTTCTATGTGTCTACGGAAAGGAGATGAATTATAATCGTAAATTGCAGGATCGAAATCGAAAATTCGTTCTGGCAGGAGCAAGAGAAAATTGTAATTTTTTGACATTTCACCAAATTGTACTGTCAAGTAGTGAGCAAAACAAACAATACTTCGAAAACACTTATAATTATAACCAATAAGGAGCATCAAGTCTATTGAGATCGCCGAGTCTATGCATATAGTGACGTAGCGCCTGGCCACGCCCCATTTTCGCGAGATGGAAATTTGTAATAGTTTTTAAGATACTAAACGTGCGAATAAGATTCGGATTTTTTGCAGATCCATTAATTTATACTTGCACTTTCGATTTGTGAAATAAAAAAAAAATGCCGAACAAGCCCATTACGACGAACCCAAGTGGTATTATTAAATTTGATAAAAGCTTCTATTTTTTTTATTTCGTCACTAATCGCTAATAGTACCTAATGCAAACGCTGAAAATACCTGTCATCCTAGCCATCCATCCTTGGACTCCAAGAGCAGTATAGTTGCATCTGGTATTTTCAATACGCTTAAGATACTTGCGAAAGATGCAAGATTTGTGAATTTTTACGTAGTATTTCGATTTTGAAATGGCGCGATGTTTCATGTACATGCGCCTTTTGCATGCACAAACATGGGTAGCTGTAAGGGACTGTGTTTAGTGTGTAGTACGTTAGAGTAAATTTAAAATGAATGTACATGGAAAATCATTTCTTATACTAATTTTCGCACTTTTATTACGTTCCGATCGCCCATTTTGAATCCGTCATGTTGAATTTTACAAATTTGATTAAAGATTCGTAATTAGCACACCCAAAAACCCCAGGAAATAATTTTCATTAATTTTGATTGATTTTTCTGCGAGTTATTCCATTTTACATGTAATTTTGCAATTATTGTTTGTTATTGCAAAATTAAGAAAGCAGCGGTAATTTTCAAAGGGTGGACTTTTACATTTAAAGTATTTCTAAGGTTTTGCAAGAAATTTTTAGTCAATTTTTGTGGTCATTTACTCCACTAACAGCCGGTTTTACAATCGCTAGTTAACTTCCAGTCAGAGTTAACTTTCAGGTTATTATAGAAATTGGGTTTTACAATAGCTGGTCATTTTCGATGTGGTAGTTATCTAGTAGTTAACTTTACTAGCAGATGAGGTGTGGGTAAACTATAAGTTGGTAGTTTACTGGCAATTTATAACCTATAAAATAACTGTCGCAAAATAATTTTTTGATATTTTGCCTAAAAATGGATATGTACGAAGTAAATGCATGTAGCAGTGATGAGTAGCCAAGGTAATCCTGTATAGACCTAACTTTTTCGAAGAATACGATGGAGGAGATTTTTTAAATAAATCGAGACTAAATACTACCTACTTACTTAGTAATAGACCACTAACTCATAAATTGCTTCTGACATTTATATTTGATAGCAGGTGAGGTGACTTTGGACCAAAATTCATACATTCTATGTATATTACCCATTTTTCCAGTACCAACATTATAAATTTTATTCACAACCTCTCGTTTACAAATCATCACTTAACTTTATATTGAAAAACGCATGTGTCGGTAAAGTTATAGTTAACTTGCAAGTAAAAGTCAACTAACATGAAAGTTAACTTGCGATTGTAAAACCGGCTGTAAGAGTTGGCATCATTTTTCCAAACACCTTTTATAAGAAAAAAATTGCTTCTTTGGACCGGGTCGAGATGCACGTACAGCTATGATGGGCTCCCGAAGTAAACTTAATTTCGATTCATTTCTAGGTAAACCAAACAAGACATTCCATGATGATTATAACAAAGCACGTCTCACGATACTGCCCTTTTCGATCGATGCTGCTGAATATTATGTGACACTTAGCATAACACATCTCTTAGATGATGGAGACACTGAAAAATTAGAGGCAAGTGTAAGTATTACAATGTTTTATATTTATTCTTGTTCACCTGGCAACAACAGAAAATAGAAAATACCCTGAGAATTCTTGAAAAATATTTCAGGCGTAAGAAATTAGCCCAATCTTCAGAGGAATTTGAGCTAGGAATAAATAATCCTTATGAAGACATTTGATCTTATGCAGGTTTTCAGTAGTAGAAAAGTGTTTTAAAAAGTTATCAAGGCCACTAGACGGAACTTAAATTAAAATAGAGTCAAACTTAGCAACAATTTTTTTTAAATAACTTAAAATGCGAAAAATACAAAAACAATCGTAGGGATAAAATCAGCAGCTACTGGATGCGGCTAAGCCCTCCCCGCGGTGGATTTTTGAAGCCGAAAAGAGCACTAAATTGTGTGCCATAACGGCACTAAACGTAATCCGATCTCAACCATAACCTTTTCAGAACTTTTGGAGCACCAAAGAAACCCTGACGCAAACTTCTGCACTTTTTTCTCACTTGCACCACATAATATCAACATACTGAAATTTTTAGATCTTGTAGAGTACAGCGTAATCGGGCGACCGATAAGGAAATGATAAATATTCAGCTATGCTGACACCTCGATAAGTCCCAGGTAGTGAGTTTGACCATAAATGATGAAATATGTCCTCCAACTCTTACCGAAATTTTGAATTTTTCAATTTCGGTCTCAGATTCGTCATCAGCTACCCCGAAAACTCCTGCATACCGATTTTGAGCGGTATGGGGCCATAAATGACAAAATTCGTCCGCCATTTTGAATTTTGCTATTTGTGATTAGCGTCGTCGATAACCACCGAGTGCCGAATTTCAACCCAATCGGACGTCAAATAAGGAAATTTAATTTAAATTGTTCACTGCCAAAGATGCCTCGATAAGCGCGGTGGAGGTCACGGTCGCGATCTATGCCGCGGTCGAGGTCGATGTTGACATTGATAGACAGCGAACATATCGGAGAGGTTTAATGTCAGTTCTTAACGGAAACGCGTTTGTTTTTAAAACATTCAAAACTGTAGAATAGTGGGTCCATAGTAGTACGGGATCCCATCGACAAAAGCGGTTCGGGCACCACAGTTGTCGCCACTTGGTGGAGATGTTGTAGGCATCTGTAGGTACCATTTCACCCCAACGGCAGGTCACGTGACTTCTACCTCTTCGATAGAGAGGCAAAAACAAAGGGCCGCTTAAATGTTGCCAAAAAATTCTGAAAAAAGTCATTTCATGGACAAAAACAAGCAACTTATTTCTCTTGGACATTTTTTCCAAAGGGCTTCCTTCTCCCGGAAAAAAATTACAAAAAAAAGTCATAGACCTTTACTAATTAGTTTATGGTGAAGGAAGCGTTTTAGAGAAAAATAAGCAACTTTTGGCTCTTTGAGCCAAAAGTTGCTTATTTTTGCCCAAAGAACATGTCTGTCATTTTTTAGCTGAAAATAAGATTTTCCCTAGATTTATTTTTCTCCCTACATTTTTTTTCTTCAAAAAAATACCAAATTCAGGTGCATTCTTTACACAAAAATAGACAACTTTTGCCTCTTGAACTTTCTCGCTAAAAGGATTCCTCTCTCAAGAAAAAAGATTCTTTTCCCTGTTAAATCAGGGAGGTGGCAACGAAACTACCAACGAAGATAAGTGTTTGTTTTTGTCTAAAGAATGTGTATGAATTTTGCGGAACTTCTGTGAAGAAAAATAAAATTGTGAAATACTTGACCGAAATTATTTCTTGGCTAAAAAAATTTTGAAAAACGTCAGGCGTGTTCTTTGTACAAAAATAGGCAACTTTTGACTCGTGGATTTTCTCCAAAACGTTTACTTTTCCCTAAACGGATTAATGGAGGTCTACAAATTCATTTTTTTGTAATTTTTTTTTACGGGAGAAGGAAGTAATTTGAAGAAAAAGTTTAAGGGGCAAAAGTTGTTTATTTCTACATAAGAACCTTACAGTCCCAACCAAAAGTAAGTCAAATTCTAAATCGGAACTTTTCCATAATAAATTATTACAAAAGATTATAAGTCGATGAATTATTGTCATATAGGCATAAATAAACCATTTTTTATTATTAATTAATTGTTTAAGTAGATTTAATTATTTTATTTAATGAACTAACTTTTGGATGGTTTGTCCAAACTTATTTAAAAAAAACAATAATAAATTTATGTAAATATTTTACAAATTTGTTTCAGTAAATAATTTTAAAAAAATGAGAAGCAGTAAAAATTAAAATTAAATCATTAAATAATTTAAAAATCAGTTAAAAATCATTAACGAAAAGAGAAATTTGACAGTTTACAAATGTTTAATATATTTTTTTATTTATTAGAAGTCTCTTAATTAAATTGGAAACAATATTAAAATATGCGTAAGAGATCAATGTTTTTCATAGTTAGTTTTCGGAACAGCTGAAATTATTTGGTTATCTGCTATAATTTAAAATGTACAAAAAAAGTAATTGAAGGAGCCGTTACTTTGTGGTAGTTAATAAAATGTACCATTTGAATGCTGGGTTGGCATATTTTCCATAAGACTACATGTAAAAGTTTCTTAAAATTTTTAACTTTATGAATTTCCTAATGACATTGGATTTTTTACAGAAAATTGTGTCATAAAAATCTATGAAAAAAACTTTAATTCAAATTTTTTTCATTATTTTTGTCTAACGCCTCAAGCTCCTTAAAGAATATTCTTGAATTTTTTGGGAACTTTCTGAAGAAAAAAAAAAGAATCTAGGGGAAAAAATAAAAATCTAGGGAAATTCTTGACTGAAATTATTTTCGGCTAAGAAATTCTGAAAAAATTCAGGTGCATTCTTTGGGCAAAAATAAGCAATTTTTGGCTTTTGGAGTTTTTCTCTAAAACGCTTCCTTCACCCTAAACTAATTAATAAATGCCTATGACTTATTTCTTTTCGGGAGCAGGAAGCACTTTGGCGAAAATGTCCAAGAAACAAAAGTTGCATGTTTTTGCCCAAAAAATGTACCTGATTTTTTCAGGATTTTTTGGCAATATTTAAGCGGCCCCTTGTTTTTTGCTTCTCTCTCGAAGAGCCAGATGTCACGTGACCTGCCATTGGAGGAAAATGGTACCTACAGATGCCTACATCATCTCCACCAAATGACGCCAACTGTGGTGCCTGATCCACTTTTGTCGAAGGGATCCCGTACTATAGGATTACAAAAATAGTTAGGCATGTATTGAAGTGATAGCAGCGAGGACAGTGTCGATATGTCTTCAAGTGTAAAGCAGTTGGTTATTTGTAATTCGTCAAATCGCCGGTTTCATGCACATCCCATAAATCAGAAAAGAAAATATTTAGGTGAAAAAATATCATCAACCCAACAAAATCGATGCGAGGCGCCTCCACCAGATGTCATAATTACAACCCCTTTTAGGGCTGCGACGTCCACAGGTATCTCTCACATTGTCCGGTTGCCCGGAGTCCTATTGGTGATATATCCATGAAGCCACTTTAACTCGCTTGGCATACGAGAGGGTTTAAATTAATTATTGAATGAATACTGTATCAAATAAAACATAGTGGTAGAAAACAAAGTACAAGTTTATTAAGGGCTCGCTTTCAATGTCCAGCTAAATAGCTTAACTGTCAGATAAAATTTATCTGGCAGGTAAATTGTTTTTTCAATGTGCAGGTAAAATTTACCGGAGGGTTAGGCTCACTGTCTTAAAGTAAATTTAGCAGAGAGTTGAAAGTGCCAGTTAAGGATTTATTCTTCTGTTAGTGATATTGCACATACGCAGTTGGTTCAGTTTCTGACAATTCTGAAACATTCTAACCTAAAAAATAATGTGACTGATTGATATGTTCGTTTTTAATTTGCGATTTATATTAAATATATTATTACCAATAATTAATTATAATAATAATATTCCGGATATGAGTGATGATGATGATGAAATTATACAATTTACAGAGTATGAAAGGAGACCCTATACTATAAGGGAACGAGAAAGTAATTGTGATGTTGATATTGATTTTTTTATAAGATTTCGACTGCGTAAAAAACTGTTTTACATATCGTTGAAATGATAAAGAAAGAAATTGAAATCGTTACGGGCAGATAGGGATACTCAGCATTCACATGATTTAAATAATCCACTCGACTTATCTGTAGTATAGAAATAACATCAATCAACACGCTACACAATACAATGAATTTTGAGGTTAAATTAGATAAACTGTCAGTAAAATACGCGCGTAATTTGATTTAAACCAATTGAAAGCAACCTCAGATAGAATCAGTAGTCCAACATACCTAGGAAATAATTAAACTCATGGATATGTAGCTGGCAGTTAAATTATTGTTGATAAACACTAATATAGATAAAACTGCTAGCTAAGCATAACTAGCAGCTACCTACCAGACACTTTTAACTGGACATTGAAAAACCGGCCCTGACATAAATAAATACATTACTACCCCTGGGGACGAAACTTTCCGGGGAAGGACTTGGGCCCACGCAGTACCCGGCAGAACTTTGTATTCCAGAACTCAAAACCCAACTAAATTTTTTACTGCACGCCGCTACCGGTCTTAGTTTAATTGACTCAGCACTTTTGCCCCGGCGACAATGTAGTGCGGTGAACCTGCTTCTAGTCAACTCAGCTTTTTCGATATAAAGTAAAATGCAAGGAAATGCGTTAAACCGATCTAAGGTCACAAATTATATCTGTTACCCACAAACGATGTATCGGGTGTCCCAAATAAATTTCAAGTACTGCGTGACAAAACAGCTCAAGAAACATCCAGATTAGCCCACGGAAATTAGATATAAAACGGAGGAAACCTGGACAAAGTTAGTAAAACTTTTGCACATACGTTCTTTGAGGTGTCCCAAACCCAAATCGATAAAAATCCAATTATGGTTACCGAAGATTTTGAAGGTCAAAGTTTTTTGCAAATATCTTCCGTCCTATGCCCATGAGTCAAAGTGAAAGTTGTAGAGAATTAAATTATCTAAATTTTGCCCTTTTTATTTTGCCCCACAACGTTTCGAGATATTCAAGGTCAAACTTTCAAAAACATGGTTTTTCGCGAATTTCTCGGTCCAAAAAAAAATCACAACAATAAAGTTAACAAGCAAGTTGTAGAGTATTCAATTATCCATAAGATTGATCTTTTGTATCTTTTCCCAAAATCTTGCCCTTTTCGAGGTATTCAAGTTCAAAGTTTCAACAAACTGATTTTCCGCGAATAACTCGCTCTCTATGAATTGAACCGCGACGAAGTCTACATACAAGCAGTAGAGAACTTGAATATCTCCAAGATTGGTAAATATATAGTTTCTAATTTTTTTTTTAAATTGCACATTGTTTTCACACCGCCCACGAGGTAGAACGCATGGCGTGTTTTTTTTACATGGTTCCCCTGTGCATCTAGGCCTAACCCATGAAAATTACGTTGATTATTACATAAGGTGCTCTATATACATCAATCTTACTCTGACTCATATTCAACTTCATCGAGTTCCAACTCATTCTGTGAACTATTATCATCGTTAACACCATAATCATTGATAATCAGAATCCTCATGATCATTGCTAATTTCATTGTGATTAGTTACAATGTCTGAACATTGGAAATCATCTATTTCAGCAATAAAATCTTCCAATTCAAATATTTTCTTTTTGCTATTTACGCACGATATCCCCCGACAACTGGTGCACGCTTCGAAGCATTCAAGTCCGATTTTTCTGCAATCACACCTTGCGTTGCAACCTTTTCGGCTATTGCAGAAGATTTGGTTCAGTACATTATCTGGTGCTGGTGGGAGTACATCAACTATCTCCGTACCCTCAAGCGTTTTTATACATATGAAACAATTTTAATGCATATTGATCGAAATTCAAAATGCATCTATCAAAGTCGGAACAAAGCACACTGGACAGATGAATTACGAGGCGAATACTCTCTATAATAATGGACGTCCGGGTGCATAGGAAGCGAGATATTCGGGGAAACCCGTTTTCATTGAAAATTTGACCTTGAATATCTCGGCAAGGGCCAAGTTTTGGGGAAAAATGCAAGAGATCAATTTTGTAGATAATTCAATTCTAAACAACTTTTACATTGACTTCATGTACGTCCGATGCATAGGAAAAGAGATGTTTGCGCAAAAAATCGTTTTTTTAAACTTCGACCTTGAATATCTTGAAATGGGCGAGGTTCTGAAAAAAAAAATGCAAAATACCAATCTGTTGATAACTTAATTCTTTACAACTTTTCATGATAACTTTATTGCTCTCTAATTTTTTTGGCGCAAGAAAATCGCGAAAAACCATGTTTTTTACAGTTTGACCTTGAATATCTCGAAACGTTGTGGGAGGCTTGGGAAAAATAAAAAAGGCAACTTATACATAATTTAATTCTCTACAACTTTCACTTTGACCCCATGGACATCCGATGCATAGGACGCGAGATATTTGCAAAAAACTTTGACCTTCAAAATATTGGGGATTTGGGTTTGGGACACTTCAAAGAACGTCTGTGCAAAAATTCAGATTTTTACTAATTTTATCCAAGTCAAATGATAATTTCCGTGGGCTAGATAGTTTTCATGCATATATCTATTTATTTATTTATTGCATACACTGTTCAACAGGTAAGATACCCAATTACAGAACAGGAATAAAGGCATACAAAGCATTAATTACATAATATACAACAACATAGAAAGAAAGTAAAATGAAGAAAAAATTTACTTAAATGTACGAACTATGAATAACTAATGATATGAAGAAAGAGAAAAAAATAACATGGGAAATGTTTAAATATAAAAACTATATGTACATATATACACATATGTGATTCAAAGTAAATTAAGAAAAACAAAGACACTTACTGGTTATTTAATTCAGAACATTTTGTTTTATGTCACTAAGGCTGCAATTAAAAAATATCGAAGTCGCTACATAATTTGTTAGAAGTACTGCAAATCGTATATAAAGGTGAACTATTTAGTACGTTGGTACGCGGCGTAGGTAAATAGAAAACTTGATGATTACGAGAGGTTAATTTGGGAACGTGAAAATTAAGTTTATCAATTATTTCGGGTGCGTCAAAATCATTGTGTAGTAATTTAAACAAAAATACTTGAGAAAAGTACGTACGCCTATCCTCAAGACTAGTCATAGAATATCTTTCAAGCAAGTTACTTTGCGGAAAACCAATCACTGGATAGGTACCGTCGGATTTGTACCACACTAATTTAAGAAATCTACGTTGAACTGCCTCCAAGTTATTCTTGTGAACATCATAACTGGAACTCCAAATTAGCGATGCGTACTCAAGTTTCGATCTGACGAAAGATTGATAAAGAATTTTCAGAGTATCAGTATTAGTGAACTCTCGACTAGTACGAACGATGAATACAAGGGCTTTGGAGGCCTCCGACACAATGGTATCGATATGATCAGTGAAGGATAATTTACTATCAAAAGTTACGCCGAGGTCGCGAAATGTTATAGGTCTTTGAAGTATGACATTATCTAACCTTTAATTAAAAATAAAAGGTGATGTTTTTAAAGAAAAGGACATTACGTTACATTTACTAGGATTCATGAATAATTTATTTACTATACACCAGGTGTTTATTTTGTCAAGAGAAGTATGTTGAAACAGTCATCGATTTCATCAATTACTGTGAAAATTTTTAGATCGTCGGCATATAAAAGGTGAGGCTAATTAATTTCGTTCATTATGTCATTAATAAATATGTTAAAAAACAAGGGCCCTAGAATATATCCCTGGGGAACTCCCGATGTGGCAGCAAATTCGATCGATTTGAACCCATTTAATGCAACGTACTGACTCCTATTCATTAAATAAGATTTAAACAAAAGGAGTAAAGAATATGAGAAGCCGATTTTTTCTAATTTATTAAGTAACAACTGGTGATCAAGTCTATCAAACGCTTTGGAGAAATCGGTATATATGACATCTACCTGCCCACGTTCATCTAAGGATTCAGAAATATATTGAGTTACACAGAATAAATTTGTTGTTGTTGAACGCCCTTTCATAAATCCATGTTGATTAATAGAGGTTTTGGTGTTAATTGAATGATATATTCATATATATCATGACGTAGTATTTCTAAGACTTTACAGAAGTTACAAATTACAGAGATTGGTCTAAAGTTCTCAATATCTAGCTTGTTTCCCTTTTTGGAGATGGGACATACTTTGGAATATTTCCATAGGTCAGGAAATAGGCAGTTTTTTAAGATTAAGTTAAAAATTAGAGTTAGAGGATATCCAAAGATGATAGCGCAATCCTTTAATAAAAAAGCTGGAATGGAATCAGGATCGGTCGTCATTTTGGGTTTAATTCGTTTTAGAGCCCGAATAACCTCATCTTCACTGAAAGAGTTTATGCTAACAATAGGGTTATTGTTAGGTATATCGGTCTCAATGTGATGTTCCTCGATATCTAATGAGGACTCATTATAAGATTGACCGAAATAATTGGCAAATGCATTTAGTATATCAGAGGGATTGTTTAGCGAAGATACCTCAAAGAACATCTCTTCAGATACACTGCTCGACCCTTTTCTACTTTTGATGAAAGCCCAAAATTTATTGGGATCATTTTTTATATTATCTTCAGAGTTCTGCACGAAATTTATATAGGCTAAATTGGTATCATATATTATTTCTCTTCTGATGTTTTTGAGGTTATTGTGTATAAGTGGATCATTGGTTCTTGTATACTGTCTCCTGAGACGTTCTTTAAGGCAATTTTTTTTATGATACTACTATTAAACCATGGAGGATATCTGCCGCTACGAGAAGTCGATTTCTTAGGTACACAAGATTCAAATACTGAGTCAAGTTTGTTGTAAAAATGAGTGCATGAAAATGATTCCTGAAACATTTCGTTAAATTTACGATAATACAATAACGAATGTTGAACTGTTAAACTATAAAATCCACCTGCTATTCCGAATTTTGCAGCCAATTTATTCCACTCCATTGTCAAAACATGTCGACTATGATGCAGTCTATGGCGTTTATCCCAAATAGCTGGTACATTACATACTACATCAGTCAATTCATCCTTATCCATTATTTTATTGGACAATTTAAATAAACCTAAATAAATGTCTAAGGCCCAGATGTACCATCTTGTTGAACTTTGGTTCACTGCTGAACAGAGATCAAGTAATGAATTTAAGTTGTACCATTACGGTTCAAGCGTTCTATAGTGGATCAAGAACTATTTAGTTGAACGGTCCTTTTGGTTGGTTCAAAGAAAGTTAAAGTAGTTCAAGCCCATACATAACCTAACTTAATCTAAATTAAATTGTTATTTGCCGAGATTAAAAATATCCGAATGATTGTATACCAATTTAACCTCTAGCCTTTCTGGCGCGCGACTTTTAAATGATGGAGGAGCAAGCTGCAGAAAATATGTTTGATGAATTAACGGATGATGAGGATTTTATGGAGTTGGTGCATATTATGTTGAATAGAGGACGCCGGCAACATTATAAGCACCACGTCAATGATTTCACTAAATAGAATAATACAGAATTCCATGCGAGGTTCAGACTATCGAAATATGTTGTAAGATTCGTAATAGGCAGAATTGCAGATGAATACATCCGGCCCTCCGCCAGTCCCTAGAATTTTCAAGTTCTCATCTGCATATTTTTGTTTTGCACTTTTTTTCATATTTTCTTTTTAGTGTATGAAGAGCTCTAAACTGTTGTCTATTACTGCAGTTAAATTTCATCGTAGAACTGTCGTTCAGTTAAACTTAGCTTGAACGTGCTTTTGGTACAACCGGGCCTAAATATTCTCGGATCTGTCACCGATCGCAGACGATTTGCTTCGGCTTCGCACGATAAATATGAACCAATAATAAACCAATAATATGTCTACAGCATAGAAGACAAGAACTATACAGAAGCGAAAGCAAGCCTTTCTGGCGGGATAAAATTTGTTCATAGTCACCATGACGATAAGGTATATATTTGTCAAATGCCATATGACAATTCTTGACGTTGTGAGATTGACAGTCTTTCAACTCTTACACGGTGGTTGGTTCTTTTCGGAGCTTTTTCGTTCAATTTTCGATCATTTTTTATTCCAAGTTTATTTATTTATTTGATTTTTGTTTATAATGGGTTCTAAAGGGTATAGGGGTTGTGCTTATCGTCCACGCCCTTAGAAAGACCAGGTGAAACAATAAGCTTCTTTGTGTTTCCGAAAGTTCCTGAAAGGTAGGTACATATTTATATTACTGAAACAACTAGAAAGTAGTGTTAGATATACTAAACAATTAGCAGTTGAATAGAAGTAATATGAAAGGAAATATTTTCTTATCAATTGCAGCTACTAACACTGGGTAAACTCGAAATACGATTTAAAAATAACATTTTGATAAAAAGGATTGGGTTGTTTGACATCATATTAAAGCTAAATGTTATAAAGGAACATAATTATTCAGCGTGAATTTTTTATGTAATGAAACAATGATTGAACTGATGAAAAACATTCGTGGAAGAAATGAAGGTATTCAGTGAGTTACAGAATATGTTCATCAGTTTCTAGTGAACACAATTGCATTGTGACCATGAATACGGTAATTAAGTAATGACTCTCAATTCGTACCACTAAAGAACTTTTCATTGTATCAATTAAAAAGGTAAATAATTCGCGTTTACTGTTATTTTACGGTAATATTTTTTTCACTGTCCTATTTGATTTGCAATATTCTATTCAACAATATTGAAAATATATTGTACATCAAATCTTGTGTTTAATTTTCAGCTACATAATATATGTGTCTTTCATTGTATATCTATGCACTGTACTATTTTCCATCATAGTATTTTCTTATTCTTGTAGCAGTATGAAAAAAATGCATTGGTTTCAAAGTGCATTATTATCATTAATGATGAAATACGGGGTATAAATATAAATGTGCACTTATTTTTTAAATATTCTGCAATACACCACGACTTAGGCCTCCAACTACATTAATACCATATACAGATTCAGCAAATTTAGTTTAAGGTACGTAAACTTGTCTCTGCGCAAATAAACCACGCCTTGTCGTAGAACAATGCAGGGCATTGGTATAAAACAATAGCGCCATCGCTTGACCGCGTCGAGTAGAGAACAGCGCACCCATTCTGCTTTTAATAGCGTAGCTGTTTAGACGTGTGGGAATAAAATAAATTAATCTCAATTTCGTTATTAAAATGCAACTGCAGAAAAAGTGCAAATTGTGAAGTCCAATAAATTTATTTATTGTGACATATCAAGACAGACCAATCCCCTCAGCTAGCATAATTTCATTCATTATTCAAAAATTTGAGAATTTCGGGTGTGTCGTGAATTATTGTAAAAAATGCCATCAACCCGAACCCCGTCATCAACAAATGAGCGAAGAACGTGAAATTCGCGAAACTAATGTCTGTGCACTTGTTGAAACTAGTGAACCTTGTTCTAGCAGGCAAATTGCTGATGAAGTTGACATGAAGGAAAGAACTGTAAGAAATATTTTGAGAAGAAATGGGTACAGTTGTTTTAAAGTTCAAACAACGCAAGAAATATTTCCCGAGGACAATTTCAAACGGATGGAATTTTGTGAAATCATGATAAATAAAGTGAATGAGAATGAAAACTTCTTAAAGAATATATTGTTTACAGATGAATCATCATTTTCATTACATAGGAAACACAATCCATCCGTAGTACGATATTGGTCTCGGAAAAATAAACATTTGAGTGTTGCTGTCCTCAAAAGTTAAACGTTTGGACGGGAATTTTAGACAATCGTATTATAGGCCCACTGCTAATCGATGGAAATTTAAATGGCAATAAATATTTAGAGCTTTCACAAAACCAAATAAATCCTGCAGTTCAAAATCTTCCTGTCAACTTTGACGACATTTGGTTTCAACAAGACGGCTGCCCAAGTCACAACACCTTAACTGTTATTAATTTTCTGGAAAGAACATTTCCCAATCGTTTAATAGCTACGAGGGGAATGATAAAATGGCTCCCCAGGTCACCTGATCTAGCACCCTATGATTTCTTTCTGTGGGGCTTTTTAAAGGAAACCGCGTACAAACATGCGTTTGAACGGGCCAATAATTTAGTTGAATTACGGAAAAAGCTTATCCAACTTTGTGCAAGCATTACTCCAAATCTACTCACTGATATGAGAGGTTCATTGTATAATGGGTTTGGCTATTGTTTGACACGAGAAGGTGGTTTGTTTGAATCCTTACTTCATTATTTATTGCTTGATAATTATTAGTTGATTTTAGTTCCTGAGGATTATTTAATTTTATTTTAATTTTCCATTTTCATTTCGGTTTTAATAAGAATTATTATTTTATTCCCATAGCATTTACGGCTAAAAAAGAAACTGCAGATATGCTTTCAATAGAAGAAATTATTTGTCAAAAATCTGACAAATAACTTCTTCTCTTTTGACGAAGAGATATTGTCTCGTTTCGTATTAGAAATTATTACCTACGTCCGCACCCATCCTTAGTTCATGCCGTGCTAAATTCAATTCATTGTGTGCCTCTGCTTTCACGATTTATGGAACTAGCGGGGCGTGGTCAATTACATAGTTATTCCTATACCTTAAACTGCATTTTCCGAATCTGTATATGTATTTTTAGTCATGTACCTATCTACTAAATATAAAATAAGATAGTTTTCCCAGTGTACAGTGTATTGGACCGAAATATTGATATATTTTGTTTGTACATAATTTCTCTGAGTGTATTAAGACATATTACTGTCACCACAGAGTACGTAACTACACAGAGACGAAAGCAGGTCTTCCCGTCAAAACCTAATTTTCATACGCATGTGCGGATTCCGCCATTTTTTAACTGGTATGTTAATCAACCTCACTTTTGTGTTTACGTTTAAAGTGTTAAGTTCGGATTTGTGAATTTTTCGTTGTTTACTGGTGTTTGTGAATTACAATTTACTGTTAGAGATTATTAGAGATTAACAACGAACATGAATAATATAGTATGTAGTATAAAAATATAACGCAGTCTTCTACCTCTGTATTTATAAATAAAGATTTTCAAGTTATTTGAATTAAATTGATACATGAATGAGTGAAAATTGTTTTTTCGTAAAATCGTCGCATTGACATTTCAAGTATCATGGATATCGAGATCACAGTTTTTACGTACGTGTGCTTAAAAGATACATCTTTTACCCGAACCAATCTCTTTCACACAGGAAAAACTCTTATGCACGCAAAACAAACAACCAGTGCATAGCAACGACCTAGTAGCCAACTTGTGTATAGTGATTTAAATAAATTTGTGGTGTTTGAATTTTTGTTCTTTTACTAAAATAAATACAGGGTGATTCGTGAGGAGAGGGTCGTTCTTTACCAAAAGATAAAAAACATTGAGGTGATCTTAAATCCCCAAACAATAATGGCTAAAGCGGCCCCGTTTTCGAAATATAGGGTGTTTTATATTTTTTGGAAGCATATTCTTTTCGCCATATATCTGTAATGCGTAAGCGGAATCCAATAAAATTTTGTATTTTGATTACAGTAGACATTCACCATCTAATGCCTGGGGTATTAATAAAATATCAGGGCCGGACCCAGAATAAAAATGTTTTTAAGTTATTAGGAATAACACTTTAAGTTATTAGAAAATAACACTCTGTATACTGTTTATAAAATATTTCACATTAAAATATTAATTTACACCTAGAAAGATACAACATCCCATAAAAAAATCTGTTGGCACCATTTCATTATTTAAATAAAAAAATTTAATTGTTGAGGGTTCAATTTTTTTTTCTTTAAGAAATTGAGAGAAAAAAGTCACTCTAGGGATTAACTACATATTTGTTCCCTATCTGCACTAGCAAAAGGTAGTGCAAATAGGGAGAATAAAAATTAATCACATATACCTGGTGAAATTAAAAAATATTTTATAATGAATGTGTAATTAATAAAATTAACAAAATAATAAATAATAAAAATTAACAATTTAACTAGAACATAAGAAATCAGTCAAACTTACTAAATTCAATTAAATTATTTTGAATCACAGTCTATTTTCCAAGTGACCACCGCCAAATTCAATATATTTTCTTGATCGACTTGTCATTTCATTTACTCTTTTTCTAACAACCTCTAAATTGTTTTTACTTTCATTGCAAAAATGCTCAATTCTTGCAATCAGCTGCTCTTTGGTATTCTTTATATACTTCAGTTTTTAATTAGCCCCACGAAAAATAGTCAAGGGGTGTGAGATCTGGTGATCTCGGAGGCCATGCAACGGGACCACCCCGACCAATCCACCTATTTGGATATTGTTCATTCATATAGTTTCTGACTCATACCGAAAAATGCTGCGTAGCCATGTTGAAACCACATTCCTCTTGTGTTTACATTATTTAATATATTTGGCAGGGTATGTTGTAAAAAATCTAAATAATTGTCACCATTTAAGCGACCTTCAAAAATATGAGGACCTATGAGATTATTATTGAACATCCCACACCACACATTTATAGAAAATCCATGTTGGGAATTCTTTTGGATTATTGCACGGGGTTTCTCGTGACTCCAAATATGAAAATTTCGAGTATTATTTATACCATTACGGGTAAATTGATATTCATCGGTAAACAATACTCTTAACATAGTTCGTCTATGGGATAAAACCCAGCGGCAAAAAGTTAACCGAAATACTTCATCACCTGGCACCAATCGTTGGACAATTTGGATATGATGATGCATTTGGTTGCCTTTAATAGTTCTCCAAACTCTGATTTGAGGAATATTTAATTGTATACCAATTCTTGATGTCTAAACACTCTATAAAATGTTTTATAATCTGTTACACGTTGATTTCCAAACCGGCCTCTGTATTCCCTTTCAGCAGCTTTTGCATTGCCATTGCAATATCCATAGACAAAAACCATATTTGCGTATTTTCTACTCGTGTATATAAACGGCATGATTTAGAATTATTACAAGACAATATTGTAACAAGTAAAAGCAACAGTGGTGACGTGAAACTTCTTAATTACAATATGACTGATTTTTGACAGGTACCTACTTGATTATTAAAAAGTACGTAGCCATAACTTTTAAAACAAATGTAGTGGCAAGACTAGATGATTGTAACAATTAATTACTCTTGCAATTAATTAAATATTGCTGAAACCTGAGTTTGAAGTACTACCTTTTGGTAGTGCAAATAGGGAACATAAAAATAATATGTAGTTAATCCCTAGAGTGACTTTTTTCTCTGAATTCCTCATTTAAAGAGAAAAAAAAAATTGAACCCTCAACAATTTAATTTTTTTACTTAAACAATGAAATGGCGCTAAAAATTTTTTTTATGGGATGTTGTATCTTTCTAGGTGTAAATTAATATTTTAATGGAAAATATTTTATAAACAGTATACAGAGTGTTATTTTCTAGGAATAACTTAAAAATATTTTTATTCTGGGTGCGGCCCTGATATTTTATTAATATCCCAGGAATTAGATGGTGAATGTCTACTGTAATCAAAATACAAAATTTTATTGGATTCTGCTGACGCATTACACATATATGGCGAAAATAATATTCTTCCAAAAAATATAAAACACCCTGTATTTCCAAAACGGGACCATTACTGTTTGGGGATTTAAGATCACCTTAATGTTTTCTATCTTTTGGTAAAGTACGACCCTCTCCTCACGAATCACCCTGTATGTGACGATTATACGAAAAATCTTGTTCAATATATGTTACGAAAGAAGTGTTTCAGTCACCACTATTTCGCAACTTGTATCGAAAATAGCTATATTTCCACTCATTTTGGAAGGTTGTATGAAAAGATTATTTTGATCAAACCATTAACTGAGAATTACGATTGTAATAAATAAAATCTCATTAAAAAATTAAACTATTTTATTTTGATTTTTTCCTCGGCGTTGCCCACAATTTAACAGATCTACAATGAACACATAAATAATATTTGTAACTCATGATCAGAACAAATACCAAGTGGGGGGTGCCGAGGGAAGGAATTAATAATAATTAACATTTTTACGGTAATTTTGGGTCATTCCAAAGTTTGCTAGGACTTAAGGCCCAATTCAATTGAAAATTGACTCTGGTTATAAATAATTCAAATAGTAATAGTTTTCTATCTAATTTGATATTTTAATACGCACTCTTTTTTCAGTGTATACTAAATAACACATTTCTCTCAGTATAGAAATAACTGGTACAGAAATCCATTGAGTTAGAAGAAAATCATGCCCCCCGATATCAAAGGTACCGCGGCCAGCTTTCGCTTCTGTATAGTTCCTGCCTTCTGTGTCTACAGTTCTACCGCGATGAAAAAACAATTTTGTATTGATATCAATATCGCTGTAGATCGCGTGGATAGCGGCAGTGGTGAATATGTGAAAGTATCTTTGATATGTGCCCTATGTGTAGTCTCATAAGAAACTATGGATTTGTTTTATATAGATGTGATATCGATATAGCGGTCGCAGTGGCGATCGCTACATCGATGTCACCTATAACTTACTATTTACTTATTATTTCTCAAAAACTTAAGTATGAATAGAGCATGAGACGTAAAGAGCGTAAATTCTCCTTGACCCTGGCAGAGGGCTAAGTGTCACTTACCCTAATTATTGTACTGCACTGGCATCAACCATATTTAACGTAATTGGTGTATGGCTAGCAGAAACCCGACCTAAAGATAAAAAGTACCACCCTATCTCGCAGAGCTGGGTAATTACTTGTAATTTAAAAATAATTACAATTACAAAGTACATGTCTTTAAAAAAGGATTTATATTCATTTAATTACAATTACATAAAAAATGAACTTAGCAATTACTTTTCTAATTACTTTTATGATAAAGTAAATTATAGTGACTAAACAGACAAAAAGGTAAGTTAAAAACTTTAATTAAAAGTGTTGCATAATATTGCGTTTTAATATTTATTGGACTCATTATTAGAATGTGTAGATTTTCACGATCTTATCCTCATAACTATGAAAACATCTTTGATTGTTTTGAATATAAATTCTGGAACTTTTCGAATACATTAACAAATGTAAAAGGAATCCATAGTATATATATATGTTACATCACACACAACACAAAGAACTTTTTAAAAAAGATTTATTTGATTAAAGGATAGTTTTTACTATCCTGAACATTAAGAAACAAATTGAATGACTTAAAACTAAGTGAGTTAGGAACTGAGGAGCAAACGTTCCTTTACATATATTTATAAGTTTTAAACTGCTGACTTGAAGAGTCTCTAGAACAAAGGGAGTAACATTGTGCAATTTATTCTGGGAACATAACAAAGGAAATAATGTTGCAATCCTGTGAATCAGGTGATGCTGAATAAGCAAAAGGAGCAGCTGCAATATGTAATATGATATACCAGATAAGCCTACTTGTGTATGGCTCTAAGTATCATGAATTACGTTATAATATTTTATATAACAGCTTCCCCCTTATATAAAAAGTTGGTGCTTATGCAGTAACTTTTTGAAAGTAAAATAAGTGGAAAGTATATGAAATATTGAAAATAATAAAATATAACAATAAAAATGTTAAAGGTATATAAAATGGAAAATTGTAAAATTGTAAACTTGTAAAATGTAAAAATATAAGATATAAAATAGTAAGCGTAAAAATGCGATACAGTGCATGTAATAAAAGCATAAAAATGTATAAAAATAAAATTGAATAAATTTTCACTGAAGAGTTTCAGCACAAAAGTTAGAAAGGCACAAAACTGTTTTAACTAAGCTCTATGTCTTCGGATTCTTCGTCTTCTCTTCTTAGTGGAGGTCGTCTTCGTTGAGGAAGTATGCTAGTAAATGTCCTGGAGAGTTTACTAGGTCTCGGAGGAGCTGGGGGCGATGTGGAGACATCGGTGGTTGAATTTCTTCGGTGTATTCTAGTTCTTGCACGTTGTAGCCTTGACTGATGATGAGTGACGTCTGGCAGTTTTCGGGAAGTGTGTCGAGGTTCTTGAAGAGACGGGCTTCGCATATGGCATTGTTGTCAATTGGATATGCAAATAAATTTGAGCATAGCTTGGTATTAGGATAGATTGGTTTGCATCTTTCGAGGTTTGCGATGGGTATAAACATCAAAGAATCATCATCTCTCGCGATATATTTTTGAGAAGTTGATAAAATGTGAAATAGACCAGTTCTATTATCCAGAATAGGAATGGGATATAGTTTAAAAACAGAATATGTTTGAGGGTCTATTAGTGGTATGTCTAATACGAATATTAATTCTGAGTTTACCTGAAAAGCTTTCAATTCAATAATATCTAAGTATTGTGAAACCTTTGATAATTTGATCGGGAGAGGCAAATTGTTCTTTTGTAAGTTTTGTGAAATCTCTTGTAGAGAGTTTACCAAGTCCTGAGGATTAATGATTGATGTGTGAATTATCTTAAGTCTCGCAAAAGTAATGGAATTTAAAATATCATTTAAATTGTCCTCGATAAATAAATAGCTTGCCATGAGTTGCTCGCAAATACTTAGGAATTTTAATTTTGTATAAGCTATTCGCGTTTCGCCTTCGATTTTTAAAATCTGTTTTTCGATTTCTTTTATGTCCTTATTGAATGTCTCTTCGTCGATTTGCAATTGTCGAACAGTTAGATTGAAATTCTTTATGACCGAAGTTGTGACAGATATTTGGTTTTTGAGCAAGTTCTCCAATTGGTGTTCGTCATTATTAAGTTTGTTAATACAGTTTAGATAGTATTCGCCATCTTCAGCATCTAGATTGCCGGTTATTGATTTAAATATTGAACCTATACCGTTCAAGAGTCCGCGTTTGTAACGTTTCGTATCGAACAATATTTCGTCGAATTTACTCTTTATGGTTTTAGAAATCTGCGTTAATAAGCTAAGATGTGTTTTAACTTCACTTGTGAAGGTTACCATGTCTAAATATGCCGGGTCAAGGGTGATGAAGATTTTGTCTAAAATTTTGTCGTTTCTGTCAATAGCTGTCTTGAGTGTTGATATATTTTTGTGCACTAGTAATGTCCATTTCTTGTGGGAAATTACAATGTCAGTGTCTCGGTGGTAATACACTCCGATAGTGTTGTTTATGGGTGTTATTGTATATTGGGATACTGCTGATCCGAACAGCAAGAGAAACCTGAAAATAAAGTTTAATTTTCAAAATAAGGTTTCATCCTGTCAAAGTTAACTTTAGTAGTCTGGTCTGTTTCAGGATTTGACAAAAGTGCTGAATTTTGAAAGATTTCTATAATTTTGAATGGGCCATTAAATTTGTTTTGTAGTTTGTCTTTAATCTGGGATTCTTTTACGTAGACTTTGTCTCCAATTTGGTAATCGGGTCGATTTCCGGGGACATGTTTATCAAAACGAATTTTGGCTTTCGCTTTTTGGTCTAACGTACGACTACGTGCTATTTTATAGTAGTGTGAAATTCTATTGTTAAGGTCTCTAACATACTTAGTTATCAATTCTTTTTGATTGTATAACGTTTCGGGTGGTCTGCAAGAGGTGTGTCCGAATACTAGTTCGTATGGACTAAAACCATGAGTTTTGTTGACTGAGTTATTATAGCATATTACTGCGTAAGGTAAAATGGTCAATGGGTGTTCGTTGGGGTTTTCGGCTTTATGGACTCTAATCATTTCAGCTAGGGTAGCGTGAAATCGTTCTATCGATCCGTTAGATTGAGGATGTCCTACACTTGAATAAGTTAATTTTATGTCGTATAGAGTACAGAGATCTTTTAGTAGTCTATTGTCGAATTCGCCACCGTAGTCACAATGGACTCTCAAAGGGGTGCCATAGTGCTGGAAATATAGTAACAGGGTGTTTACTACAGATTTTGCAGATTTGTCTTGGATTGCGTATGCCTGGGTAAATTTAGTCAACTCGTCGCGAATGGTCAAAGCGTAATTTCGAGTTGGGGTCTGAAATATATCGATATTGATTCGTTCGAATGGCGTTCTTGGCGTTTCCGTAATTACCAAAGGACTAGTCATGTTTTTACGATACACTTTATTCTTTTGACAAATCTCGCAAGATTTGATAAAGTTTTCAACATCCTTAGATAATCCTTGCCAATTATATTTATTTTTAATTCTCCGCATCGTTTCGTTTATTCCGCGGTGAAGATTATTTTTACCGCAATGATGTTGGTCTAAAATGATAGGGATTTGATCTTCATCGGGGGTTTGTACGATATTCTGGCATATTACGATTTTTAAGTCTTTTTCTGCGAAAATTAATGATAACATTTCTAGTATCGGGAGATCTAGATTGTTCTCAACATAATACGTTTTGGAAAGGTCTAAAATGTTTTGTCTTTTATACAATACCATGAACAAATGTTCTACTGTAGATTTAACGTCGAATGGCAAAGGGACTATGAAGTATTTCCTATGCCTGACTGATTTACTCGAAACGATATTAATGGTGTTTCTGTAAAATTCAGGATGTTCTTCGAAAATATCTTCGATTATTTTATGATGTAAGTCTTGCAAGTTATCTTGCTGAAAGAAGGTTATGATATTTTTGTGTTCTCTGTCTAAAAGCTGTTTGTTGGAAATTTTAATTTTCGAATAGTCTATTAGAGATTTTGTTTTGTACAAATTAACAAAAATATCGAATTCTTGAGCGATTTGCTCGTTAGTTATTTGGGCATTTTCGTTTGGGTTTTCGTCATCGTCTAGTTCGTCATGTTCTGATTCGTCAGTTTCGTTCGCGGCTAGAATTTTTGAGTGGAGTTTAGAACATTCCGAAAAATGGTTGATCTTAATTCGGGATAGCGCGTCCGCGTTTTTATTGATCTTGCCGGGTTTGTATACGATCTCATAGTCGTATTCCTCTAGTTTTAATCGCCAACGTGCGAGTCTACTTCCTGGGTCTTTTATTGAAAATAACCAGGTAAGTGGTCGATGGTCTGTTACCAACTTGAATTTTCTGCCGAATAGGTATGGCCTAAAATGCTTTACTGACCATACTATGGCTAAAAGCTCGCGTTCGATCGTGGAATACTTGGTTTCCGCAGCGCATAAAGTTCGAGATGCGTATGCGATAGGTAAGTCTTTGCCTATGTTGCCTTGTGAAAGGACAGAACCAATGGCGAATGCACTTGCATCGGTGGTTAAAATAAATTCATCGTTAAAATTAGGGTAAATGAGAATCGGTGTTGTCGTTAAAGTTTGTTTTAAATTTTGAAAAGAATTTGAACAATCATTGTCGAAGTTAAAAGGTACGTCCTTTTGTAGTAGCTTCGTTAATGGTTTGGTTATTTTAGAGAAATTGGGGATGAATCGCCTATAATATCCGGCTAAGCCTAAAAATGACTTAATTTCTTTGGGATTTTTCGGTTGGGGAAAATTTAAAATTGCATCGACTTTAGTGGGGTTAGGTTTTACACCGTCTTTAGTGATGAGATGGCCTAAATAAGCGACTTCTTTGCGGAGGAACTCGCATTTGTCGGGTTGAATTTTGAGGTTTGCCTTTTGTAAGCGTTTGAAAACTTCTGTTAGGCGTGAAATATGGTCATGGATGGTAGGGGAGTAGACAATAATGTCGTCCATATAGACAAGACATCGTTCATTTTGTATTCCTAACAAGATATTGTCCATTACTCTTTGGAAAGTTGATGGGGCATTTTTGAGTCCGAATGGCATTCTTACAAATTCGAAATGACCATTTTCAACTGTGAAAGCAGTTTTTTGGATATCTTTTGGGTCTATTTGGATTTGGTGAAATCCAGATGCAAGGTCTAGCGTTGTGAAATACTGGCATCTGCCTAGTTGGTCGAGAAGATCAGAGATGTTTGGAAGAGGGTACTTATCGTCGATGGTAACTTCGTTAAGTTTCCGATAGTCAACTACGACTCGCCACTTCTGTTTGCCAGAGGCATCCAGTTTTTTGGGGACTACCCAAACAGGGGATGACCAGGGTGAAATCGAGGGTTGAATAATACCTTGATCTAACATTTTAGAAATTTGATTTTTGACTTCTTCTTTATGGACTTGGGGGTAACGATAAGATTTTGTAAATATAGGTCGGGAATCGTTCGTATCAATCGGGTGTTTAATTTCGTTCGTAAATGTCAAATTGTCACCTTCTAAATAGAAAATGTCTTGAAAATCTAAACAAAGCTGCGTTACTAATTCGGCCTCTTCTTCATTTAGATGATCTAAACGTAATTGATTTTGAATTTCAAAAGATCTGTCTGTCGGTATTTGGTTGTCAGAATTGTCAGTGTTGAAATTAAAAATCGATTTAAATTTTTGAATTGGTTCTAAGTCTAAATTGGAAAATTCGATTGATTTTGGGATGGCATTTGCATTAATTATTGTCGTGAGAAATTCTCCGTTTTCGTCTACCTTAACGAGGGCGTTGGGTAAGCGAACTTTCTCTTTTTCCTGGGCTAACAGTATAGCCTCAGTATTCCGCAAATTACATTTCAATTTAAATATCTTTTCCATACGTGGTTCTATAGAAATTTTGTTTTGGTTTTTGTTTTCACGAGGAATCTTTGAAATGGGAATTTGAGAATTGCAAATATTTTTTAGTGGTGGTTCTGGTAGATCCTGATTTACCTCAAAAAGTGGGACAGTTTTAAAATTGGTAATTAATTGATTGTTGTTCATATCAATAACACATTTATAATGTTTGAAAAAGTCGGCTCCTAATAGTCCATCGAATTCGATGTCTAAATCGCAAATGTATACCTTATGCGGGTCATTGGCTGTAAAAGGTATAAGAACAGATTCTGTTATTGGAATTTTTTGTTCTGTTATGCCTTGTATGGCAACGTTCTCGGGAGATCTGCGTTTATAATTTTCGGCAAGTTTTGGTTTGAATATTGATATACCTGCGCCGGTATCGAGTAACATTCTGTATGTCCGTGTTATGTCTTTGATGTAATATAAATTTCTTGAATTTACAGTTAATGATGGATAAGAAATTACATTATAATTTGTTCTGGGAAATTCAGGGACGGATTGAAATTGTCCTCTAGATTCATAGTTTGTAGTTGGCTGGACATTTGATCGATTTGGAAATCCGGTTGCTGCGTTGGAGTATCTGTAGGATACTCCGGGCCTTGGTAAAAATCCGGTTGATTAACAGAATAATTCATATGAGGGTTTGATGGATAATCGGAATAATTTTCATATTGATTTGATGGGTAATCAGTATGGTTTTGGGAATTGTCAGAAAAATATTCTTGTGGCATGTAATTGTCATTAAAATTGGAATCAGTTGGAACATTTTCAAAATTATCAAATTGTTGATAATCTTGTTCACAATAAGAATTATAATTTTCGCAATTTTGTGCATCATAATTGTCAAAATTAACATGGTGCGTTTTCTGTGGATTTTGACGGTTGAAATTTGAGGGTTGTTGATTAGGAGGTCTTTGTTGGTAGTTTGGGTTAGGTCTTATTACAGAAGGCCTATTTTGTTGGGGAGAATTATTTTGTGAAAAATTTTGTTGTGGGGCAAAGTTGCCTGGGCTATAATGATTTGACGAACTTTGGAAATTAGGTCTCGAAAATTGTTGGAAATTGGGTCTAGAAAATTGTGTTGGAGTTCCACTAAAATAATTTTGTCTGTAATTAGGATTTTGTTGTGAAAATTGTTGTTTTGCACGACATTCGTTAAAATTGTGTCCACTTCTTTTGCAATAATTGCAAAATTGCTGGGAATTTGGACGTCTTTGTTGAGATTGTACAGGGTTTTTGTTAACTGGCTTATTTGAGAATTTTTGTTGCTCAAAGTATGATAATTGAAGTTCTCGTTTGACTCTACTAATTGCGTCTAGCATATTTCCTGGATTGCCAGCGCGAATTGTTTGGCCTAGTTTAGATTCTAGTCCTGTGAGTAGGGTATTAAGTGTCATAGTTTCGATTAGACGTGATTGGGCGGTTTTCTCTTCTAATGTTAATGTTTGTTTCTGCACAGCGGCGTGCATTTTGGCATTATGTGTTTGTAATCGAGAAATAAATGTTAATGCACTTTCATTCTGTAATTGATGTATTCGTTGCAAATCTTGAATAAGGGCTGTTAAGTCGCGTGAGTCGCCAAAGTGCGCCTCGAGCAAGCTTTTTATCTCTGCCCAAGTAGCAGGATTTCGCGAATTTATTAGCTCTGATGCTTTCCCGCGAAGCTTATTTTTAATATGCAATGTTACAAGAATTCTTTGGTCATCTACTGCCATTCCTTGTGCATAAACGCATGCAGAAATAAACGTGTGTAAAAATATAGGGTTCCCATCGAACTCAGGTATTATTGAAAAGATTTCACTTAACTTGTAGGGTTCAATGGTTATTGTTTCGTTTGCTGTAACGTTCTGGTTTTCATTTCCATCGACTTGATTGTCAGTCATTTTTACTAGGTTTTAATTATTTAATTTGAAAGAAAATGAAATTTTAATTAATTAAAATTATTATGAGGTGAAAATCAGAATGATACGGCACTGGTGTGACAAATGTTTCATAATTTATGATATACTGATTAGCTTGGAATGTGTCTGAATGCAAAATAAATGTAAAGGTAAAGGTCGTGTAACAACCTTCTTGAAATTAATATTAAAATTGAAATTTGATCTGTTGAAATGTATAAAATTTCTTGATAAGTTTATTAGTCTTTCGCTAATCTGGGTTATAGAACTGTTGTTTTACGTTACGTACAAATTAAAATAAACTAAATGATTGGATTTGGTTTGAAAAATGTTAAATGTATAGCACAAAATAAAACGAGATGATTCTTTGTACTCACATTAATGTTTTCATCTCCGTGGACTCGTGCAGCTGCAGTGCGACTTCGTAAAGCTAGCTCCGTCTGTTCTCGACGTCGAAGACACCAACTTCTGAGCAGGGATGATTTTCTTACTTGCTAAATGTGTTTGTTGTTCGTTGAGTGGTTGCTTCTTAAAACTAATTGTTGCTTGTTGTGTTTCTTGAAAAATTGTTTTGTTGATTGTTGCTTTGTTGTGTTTCTTGAATGATTCTTGGATTGTTGCTTTGTTGTGTGCTGAGGTTCTTTTTCTTCTTGAAGAATTGGGATTCACCACTCCTGTCCTAAAGTTCTCCTTGTTCTTCCAGACTTTCCCTCCAGTTAGGCACCTTTTTGCAGATGTTGTCCTTGTTCTCTCGGGTAGTTTCTGGTAGTTAGGCTCCGGTACAGGGTGTTTTGAAGATCCTTTTCGACTGCGCCAATTGTTACATCACACACAACACAAAGAACTTTTTAAAAAAGATTTATTTGATTAAAGGATAGTTTTTACTATCCTGAACATTAAGAAACAAATTGAATGACTTAAAACTAAGTGAGTTAGGAACTGAGGAGCAAACGTTCCTTTACATATATTTATAAGTTTTAAACTGCTGACTTGAAGAGTCTCTAGAACAAAGGGAGTAACATTGTGCAATTTATTCTGGGAACATAACAAAGGAAATAATGTTGCAATCCTGTGAATCAGGTGATGCTGAATAAGCAAAAGGAGCAGCTGCAATATGTAATATGATATACCAGATAAGCCTACTTGTGTATGGCTCTAAGTATCATGAATTACGTTATAATATTTTATATAACATATATATCTGAAATGTGGATAGGTGTACCTGTAATAAATACAATATAGTAAAGGCACGTAAAACTTCATGCAAGCGATTCAGAGGCTATAGGCCAAGCAAATGGGTAGGTTAAATCGCAAAATGTGTCCGGAGGGAGATCTCTACGGGAAAAGTTGTATTGAGCTGAGATGTAAAAAAAAGCCCTAATATACTACTAGCCCCACCCTTTCCTTAAGGGCAGAAAAAGGATGAAATAGTTTATTTTTGTGTATAAATCGAGGGCGATGGGAGATATGGAAAAAGGATAAAAATTGTAGAGCTTAAAATTTTGCATAAAAAAGGCCATATGCGTTTATATCGTATTTCTGATGGTTTGGTTATAAAACCTGTATGACGCTTAGGGGCTGAATGGATTGTTAAAAAAAATCGTAAAAAATCGAAAAGTTGATATTTTTCATTATTTATTTTTTGAATCTCCTTAGAAAAATCCTCAACTATCTTTACAGAGATAAAGTATCTTTGTCAACTTGTTTATATAAAAGTTATGAACATCTGAATTTTTAAATTGACGATTATTCAGGGTTAAACGTAGCGAAAAATATTTTTTTAAGCAACACTGTCTTCTTCGTGAAATTTCCGTACAAAAAGTCCTTTACCGTTTTTTTTATCTCACATACCAACGTTGATATCTAAATAAAATTACTATAATTCCTACAATTTTTATTTCACTCGACGGCACTGGAATATAGTCTAAGAGCTACTGGCCTCGACAACATACCCATTTTCACAAGGCTGGAAATATGCCAAGATGTTAGTTTAAGGCTTCCCAAAGAAGGAATGGCCGGTGTGGCGAAAGGATGTCGATGGGGTGTGCAGTGAGCACTCTTGAATTTGTGAAAGTGGTTGCTGTTTAAGTTGATATTTAGTTTTTACTTCTACAAAGTTGCATTTTCAGATATCAAATAGGGAGCCAGCGTGCAATCACCTAACATATTTGTAAAAGCTAAAAACATTATTAATCTTGTTCCTTAGAGCTGGCAGACAAAAAAGTGATAAGAGACCATTTGCTGGTGGGAACTTCACTAGATGACTCTTGAAAGTCGACATGCTTTTTATGGTTGGTGGAAGTTTTTGTATAGAGCTGATATTTTTTATCAATTACTTGTCCCACAATGAGTACAAAAATATGATTGAGATGCATATCGGTTGGTGGGTTTCCAGAAGCAGAAACTGTTAACCTGCGAGATATTTCACTGTGGAAGACAGATTTGTAACAAGCTGATTGTTTCTTTATCGATTAATTACCACTCGGTAATTACGAAAATACGATTAGCATACATATCGGTTGGTGCCTTTCTAGAGGCAAAAACTGTTAATCTGCATGACAGATTTGTAACAAGCTGTTTTTTTTTAATTAATTCATTTATATTCAACAAGTAGAAAAATAATGGTCTCGAATATAGTGATATACGCCTCTGAAGTCGTGAACAAATTCATTAACTTAGACATGAATTATTTCTACTTTTTTGTAGTTTTTAAACGTTAATCGCATAAATGCGATGATTTTAGAATAATAAATATCCGCCAAAAAGTTAATTTAAAATTTAAAAAAGTTCAAGACAAAAAAAAGTATACCTATACAGGATTCGAACCGAGAAATCCTCTGTGAAAGTCGTCGCTTAACGCGATGTGCTATGGCCGGGATGAATTTGAAATTTCCAATACTCTCGTCGGAAAATGCAAAACATGAAATTTTTAAATGGACGTAATTAAATAAATGCACCAGCAGGAAGGCTCCCGAATGTCGATATCGAGTGATCGAAATTGGCATTTTCACGGCATCATGAATTACATGGGCGACATCGAAAATTCGAGCCGACAGAAGTGAAAAAAACATTATTTGGCATTTTGCGACATTGATTTGTTTTTTGTTTCATTAACCTCACTGTACGTTAATAATCAGAAAACTCGGCAGAATAGATAGATTTTAAGTCCTTTATGTATGAACGTTATGCTTTATTCGTTATACTGCACATGCGCAGTCGTTAAAAATTAACCGAATACCTTATTAACCGATAGTTTTACAGTATTTGCGTTAGAGCAACGTTCGCTTAGTAAACGTATAATGTTTTACAACGTTGCTCGGTAGAGAACATTCAAAATTTACTGAAAAATATATTTTTTAACTATAAAAATTCACATTGAAAGCACGAACAAGATGTAATTCATACTTTAATTAAATAAGCAGAAATGTTTTGAATGAGAAAAGCTGAACTTTACAAAAAAATCTTACAATGTGGAATATATTTTAAATTACAATAATTGATTATATATTTAGAGATCATCTTAGAAACAAATGTATGAGTATCTTGGAATGAGAAAGAATTCTATAAAATAGAATTGCACAAAGTTTATTACCTGGAGACCTCAAATGGTGAACTTAAAGCAGATCTAATAATCTTTAAAAAACGTTTTTTTTCTGCCTTCGTTTAGGCACCACTATTTTTGTCTGTCATTCCTAATACAACTGTGCATACATTTTTAAACAAATTTTGAGCTCAGTTGAAGGGCAAAATTGACTTATTTTGAATCCCTGCTAACAATAATTGTGGTGTACTGAGGAATGTAGTAGTATAAACCAATCACCTTAGGCCGGGTCATGAGTCCCCAAAATGGTTTGAATTAGGGCCCGGTGCCATGGAATAATAAATATTTTTTAACGGAATGAATACCTGCTAGGAACTGCGGTATACGATAGTCTATACAATTTTGAGTTGATGAAAAAAGTTACAATTTTTTGCTGGTAAAGTAAAAATCGCGGCAAATTTAAAAATTTGCCATGATCCAACCGAATGAATACCACTTCTACTTTGCGGCAAAACCTTTGTTATAAGTATTTGAGACCATGTACAAAAAGTTACAATTTTCCTATTGTATAAAAAAAGTTACAAGGCCATTTTAGACTCAGAATCAAGGAAAATTTTAAAATTTCACAAATCATCTAGAAGATGGAAAGTTCTCGATGGAGAACGTTAAGAATGGCATAGACCTTCGGGCATAAGAAATGACATACATAAAAGTTACCCCTTTCTGCCCCCACTCGTATCTAGGGGGTCCTTAAATACGGGTCAAAAAATGATTTTTATTTGTCAACACATTCAGCAGGTCAGAAAGGCAAACATCGGTGGAGAAACTAACTATTTAATGTGTTGACATTTGTTTGTTTGTCATTTTTGGACCCGCATTTATGGGCTCCATTCAGGCGAGAGCGGTGGAGAAGAAAGGTGTAACTTGCCAAGTAACAATTTAAATGCTTTTTAGATTTATTTAGGTTTTATCAGTATTTTGTAATGGCCACCTCATAAACCACTGATTCATGCTAGATTTATTAAATGCCAATTGCGCTTAAAGATAGTTTTGTCTTAAAGAAAGTTTTAAAGAGGCCTTCAAGAACTTACATTAGAACTAAATGATCGTTTAGTCTCTATTGGCTTATGATTGACTTATCAAGGTATTTGTCAAGCCTTCAATAAAACTTTATAGCTGTTAAGTTCAAGTTAGGAGGATCAAGTTTTACAGAAATTAAGGAAATGTTGTGATTTTATCATTGCTTCATGAAATTAATTTGAGCTGGTTGTTAATGCTGGGCTAAAAATCTAATATGCTTTGAAATCAGTAAGTTTCAGGTCGAACCTTCATAAAACTTATTGCTTGCCAGAGTTTTAATGAAGCAAACAAACATCTATATTAAATCAGGCGTAAAGTAATTGGTAATGTAATAGGTATTTTAAGACAACATGTTTGAAGAAGAATTATTTACAGCTTATAGAGTTTATACATTCATATTTTACTTTTAGTATTTTGGCCAATTATTGTTAATTAACAAATGGCTAATATTTGAACTGTATCATTTTGAAACATATTTACTTCATACGTTCGTCCAAAAAACATTTTAAACTTATAAAAACTGTTTTTTCAAGCATTTACATTTTATTGTTCTAAATTATCCTGAATAGCTTTTTTTAAATTTATATATCGAGATTACCTCTTGTTTTGTTGCACCGTGCTCAATTGTTTCCGGCTTACTTAAGTTAATAGTTAGTAGCTAAGGTATGTATTTAGGGGAATTTTTCTGCTAACTTCTCTTTATAAAATTATAACCTTATTTTTCTTGGCTAATGTCAAATATTTGTTCTGTTCAGAGATAACTCTGTTTTAGCCCGGGAGGCAGCGACAGATTTTCCTATAAAGCTAGATTTTTTTCCAAAGAGAGTTTAGATAGTATCTACAATGAAGGTGCAATTCTACCAAACTCTTAGTGGTGCGTAAATGAGTAAGGAATTAAACAATATGTTGCAAAAAAATAAATAGACGAAAATATCGTTTTTTGAATTGTCAAAAAATGACGATTCTCGTTCGCTTCTGCCGGCCCCAATTTTCGATTTTCACCTCGCGATTCATGTTGTATCATTCCCGACCTTCTCCTCGCCATCGAGACAAAGAAGGGGTCTCCAATATCACCGTATTTGTTCAGTTCTTATGTTTGAAAAATTGACTTGCTGTCATGGTAATCAGTGACTATTTTTAAGTGGTTTCCCGAGTTCGAATCCCGCCCGGGGATACTTTTTTTTTCGCTTTCAATTTTTTGGCGGATATTTTTGATTCTATAATTGCTGTTCGCTCCGTTCTATTGCATTTCTCGGAGGTTTTGCATTTTCCGCCGCGAAATATTAATCTGCACTTTTTCGATTAAGAATCACATTCTACCTCCGCTATAGGGTTACATCTTTGGTAGACGTTGCAAAAACGGCAATACGTAGTCAAATCACGACAATTGTATTCCTCATTAGTATTAATGAACATACAGTATTTTTATAGATCTGTTGATAACCTTTTATTTACTCTATACATTATATGTTTCGCTAAGGAAATTTCTGATTTTTAATCGGGATAGTGCAGATTAATATTCCTCGGCGGAAAATGCAAAACTGTTTCGAGAAATGCAATAGATCGGAGTGAATAGCAATTACAGAATAAAAAATATCTGCAAAAAAATTGATAACGAAAAAAAAACATAAAAGTATACCCGGGAAGGATTCGAACTCGTGAAACCACTTAAAAATCGCCGATTAGCACGACCGCAAGTCAATTTTTCAAACGTAAGAACTGAATAAATACGGCGAACGGAAACCCGTTCTATGTCTCCATAGCGAGGAGAAGGTCGGCAATGACCGTACAACGTGAGTCGCGAGGTGAAAATCGAAAATTGAGGCCGACAGAAGCGAAGGCGAATCGTCATTTTTTGACAATTTGTGACAATTCGAAAAACGAAATTTTCGTCCATGTATTTTTTTACATGTTTAATTTTTCACTCATTTATGCACCAGTAAGAGTTTGGTAGAATTGCACCGTCATTATAGATACTATCTAAACTCTCTTTGGAAAAAAAATAGCTTTATAGAAATGATTTCACGGAAACTGTCGCTGTCTCCCGGGCTATTTCTATGTGTATGTGTGTGTTTGTGTATTTATTGCTATTTATGGTTTTACAAGATGCTAAAAGTTAACTATCTCCAGTTCATATAGACGAAAATTAACTTTATTTTAAATTAAAGTTGTCGCAATTCTCCTTCTTTTCTGATAAAAAATTTTCAAAATGGCCGAAAAAATTTGTAGTTTTTAACAAAAGGTACATTTTCTGAAAGTTTGAAGCCGATCGTAATTCTTGACGTCCCTTGGCGTTAAAATGAAAAAAAAAGCTTTTTAGCCGGTTCATTTAATTTTGCATGATATATACATACTCAAATGACCCAAAACTAACGCAGATTTCTTGAAATTTTAATTGAGAAGATTTTGATTTTTTGTTTGTCCCGATCGGTCCCCTAGAACCGGAAATATTCACCTCTTTTACCTAAATAAACGCTGTTCAGAAAACAAAATTGTTAAAAAAAAACGCAATAGGCTTTGGAAGTCCAAAACTTAGATATATACTCCTGATGATGATATAATTTTTGTGTTACAAAACTGTACACATCAATGTCCTTTTTCACTCCAGTAAGTCACTATTGGATTATTATATTTTCAAACAAAAAAACGAATGTATGTAGGAATAGAACATGTAGGTATATGGAGGTCGGACCATAAAGAGATTTCCGATGAAATCGGTATAAGCTCTACCATTTCTACAATTTTTAAGATAAGAACCTGGAACTTTCACATATTACTCTTGAAGTAATGTATAAGAAATCGCTATAATTAGATATGCTAAATATATATTTTTTAAAGTTATTAACGTTTATATTTCACGAATTTTGGAACAAAAGAATTTTTTTTTCTCTCTTAAAATTAAGAGGGTTAATTTAATTTCTAAGGTAAATTTCTTTGAAGTATCGTAAAGTACACACTACAAGCTTCAAAAATCGCCCACAGAAATCCAATAACGTAATTGAAACCAGAGTAATAGATGGTTAAAGTTAGTTATACATATCAAATTTTATCATTTTCTCAAAATTTTGAAATTTCGGAAGTGTACATCTTCAAAAATAAATTTTTGGGATTTTTTTCACTCACCGGATCTTTTTATATATTACTTCAAGAGTAAAATGAAAATAATGTATGAACTTTTCTTACCTTTTTCAATGTATAATTGTAGATTTCAAAAATACTTCATTAATCGAATACACTTTATGTCACTAATACAAAATTTTATGGCAAAGAAACATTTATAGACGTGAGATATACGTAATATAATATTCGAGCAAGAGATTTGGGTCGAAAAATAAAAAAAAAAGCAAAAAATATTTTTGTTGGTACACAGGATTTGAACCCTTGACCTCTAGTGTGTAAAGTATTTCTGTTGCCGCTACTCTATTTGAGGTCCGTAAGTCAAAAGTTTGTAGAAGTGAATAAATAAATATCGGGGGAGATCTAACCTAACATTTTAACATATTTCCAGCATTGTGACAATGGGTTGCCGAGGCCAGTAGCTCTTAGACTATATAGCAGTGGCGTCGAGTGAAGTAAAAATTTTAGGAATTATAGTAATTTTATTTAGATATCAACGTTGATATGTGAGATAAAAAAAACGGTAAAGGACTTTTTGTGAGGAAATTTCACGAAGAAGACAGTGTTGCTTAAAAAAATATTTTTCGCTACGTTTAACCCTGAATAATCGTCAATTTAAAAATTCAGATGTTCATAACTTTTATATAAACAAGTTGACAAAGATACTTTATCTCTGTAAAGATAGTTGAGGATTTTTCTAAGGAGATTCAAAAAATAAATAATGAAAAATATCAACTTTTCGATTTTTTACGATTTTTTTTTAACCATCCATTCAGCCCCTAAGCTTCATATAGGTTTTACAGCCAAACCATCAGAAATGCGGTATAAACGCATATGACCTTTTTTATGCAAAATTTTAAGCTCAACAATTTTTATCTGAAACCTTTTTCCATATCTCCCATTGTTCTTGATTTATACGCAAAAATAAACTATTTCATCCTTTTTCTGCCCTTAAGGAAAGGGTGGGGCTAGTAGTATATTAGGGCTTTTTTTTACATCTCAGCTCAATACAACTTTTCCCGTAGAGATCTCCCTCCGGACACATTTTGCGATTTAACCTACCCATTTGCTTGGCCTACTATGTGTGGTGTGTGTTTATGCGTTCATAATTATATTTTCCCTCCATACTCGCTATTTATCCTCCTATTCAATAAGAAAAATGTTAAAAATGTGTAATCAGAAAGAGAGAAAAGCTTTATTTTACTCGTTAGAACTGCTAAGAATGTTTATGGGTTTCATAGTATGCATTTAGACATTTAACCATGCGATTGGCCGCGCAGAGTGAAAAAATTACTTCACTATTTTTTTTTTCAGGAAGCCATGGTAGGCTTTAGCGATACATGTTATTAAGACATCTTTTGTTCAGAAACACGTAGTCTATCCACCTGTATTTTTTATTTTTTCCTACCCTGACTTAATTTCCAAATTTTGAAAAAATGACTGAATAAAAAAATCCTTTTTTTATGTTCTGCATCCGAGCGAAATGTAAACTTTTCAGGATATTATTCTATAATATATTTCCAGAAACTCATTAAAAATAATTTTTCAGTTTGCAACTTTTTGTGGGTTTCACTATAAAATGTACTCTGTCGTCTGGTATATTAGTTGCTTGCGATTATTTCACAAAGTAGTAGGTAGGTAAAATTAAAATAAATTTAATAATATTAAAATAAATTAAATATAAATGGTTTACTAAATAAACGTATTTTAAAGGAAAAATGCCTTTTATTTAGGAATATATATAAGTTTCATGTTTTAGGAAGTGATACACCAATATCTCGAAAACAGTTGCTTTTGATTTTCCTTCATTTTATGTTATAAAATGGTAAAGCATTATTATATTCGTGAAAAAACATTAAAACATTTTTGTTGTTTATTTTTCCGTTTTAATTCTGATAAAAGTCAATTTTAAGTTATTGTAGTAACAAAATTCCCTAGACACTCAGTAGACAGACAGGCAATCAAGCAGACAAAATGACAAAACATTTTTTGTTCGAAATTCATTTTGTTCTTTTACCTAAAATGACTTAAAACGTAAAAAACAAACATTACCATTTACTTATTTTCCCACGAGCACAATGGTTTCTCTAATATGAGATATTGGGACAGCAATAATTATTATTAAAAAAATTACGAATCAAAAAAGTATGACCGAAAGGCTGACTAACCGAACCAGAAGTTTTCTTAGCTCAAAATAAGAGCAGTAACACATAATATATATTTTTATTAATCTTGATGCTATATACAACATATTTTCTAAATTAATAATAATTGTAATAAAATAAAATGTACTTATTTTATGCTAATTCCGAAGTTGCTTCACTAAATCACTTCTTAATGTTCACGCGGCACAACGCTTTCTTCAAATGGAATAGAAACAAATAGGATGATGCGATTTCCAGAGACGAAACTGCAAGTCTGTGATTGTGTGTTAAACCACATATGCATGTTCTTAAAGTAATTGTAATTGGAAAAAGTAATTGTAATTGAAAAAAGTAATTGTACTTATAGAAGTAATTTGTAATTAGATAGTTCAAATAATATAATTACAAATTACAATTCCTATAAAAATTTTCCTGCAATTACAATTCCAAATTACTTTAATAAAAAAAGTACTTAAATACAATTACAATTACACGAAAAAAAAAGGAATTGTAATTGCTAATTACTTTTTCACCAGGGCTTACCCAGCTCTGCTATCTCGGTGAGACGAAAACTAATAATTATTAAGATAAAACTCGATTTAACTAACGCGAATGAGAAAAAGGTAGCTCCTTGTTATCTTAAGGTGGCCATTCCCTATAAAGAGACATCCGATAGGGAAATATTTATTATTTTTGCCAATAACTTTTTTCTTAGTACGTATATTTAAAAATATATATAAGAGTACCTAACTAGAACTATGGCAAAACTATTACTATGAATTTTCACTCAATAATTTCAGTGGTTTGCAAAATAGCTCGATTTAAAACTACGAAATAGGAAGATTAACACAATTTTTAAATTTAAATCGAGCTATTTTGCAAACCACTAAAATTATTGAGTGAAAATTTATAGTAATAGTCTTGTTATGGTTCTACTTAGGTACTCTTATAGTTTTTTTAAATATACGTACTAAGAACAAAAAGTTATAGCTAAAAATAGTAAATATTTCCCTATCGGATGTCTCTTTCTAGGGAATGGCCACCTTAATTTCGAGTATCCCAAGAATCAACAACGTTAATAAATAAACAATATATTAAATTACTTGGTCATCACTTGAACATCATAAGTTATCATTAAAACATATCGTATATCCTAAAATGAAATTTAACATCTAAAAACACGAATCAGGCCTGATTAAAGATACCAAAAACGTAGCCATACTATACAGTTATGCTTGTAACATAACTGGGTCAAGTTAATTTCTCTTATTCTCGGCGTCTATTGGATGCATAACAATAATAATAAAAATTAGAGAACAATTATTTTTTGTTTAACTTAACATAATTCAAAAAACGAAAATATTAATGGATCTCAATTTTACTATGTCATCACTACATATTTATTAATGAACTGTGGTAATATGAAGGTCAAATTTTAATAATTGTGAAAAACATGATTTTTTTTCAAAAACCATGTCGATAAAATGTGAGCATTTGCAGAGACACCTTTTCTATTTGAAATATTTTTTCTAAGTTTAACAGTTTTTAAGAATAGACAAATTAGACCAATAAATAATTAATACTATACGCATAACACTTATTGAATAAAACAACATGCGTGGTGTATATTTTTGATTTTAACAATGGTTGCTTGTTTTTGTTTATAGGTAAAGTCCCACTATTTGATGGAGACTACAAAATAAAAATTCAAGAAGTCCTGAGGAATCCCCTGAGGATCCAAGAGTTTCATTTTGAATTGTTGAATGATGTGACAGCTAAAGCTTTACACATACGAAAACTAAACAACATTAAAATGTTAAGTTTTCTATTTAGTTATAAACAAGAATTAGTGCTATACCCACAGTAGCACACAAGACTGCAGCTACGGACACGGATTTTGGAGTTAATTTCTCTTCATATATGGCACATGAGGTACGAAGGTACAAAATAGAGTAGCTACAATGTACTGTGCTCTCCTACCTTTGTTGGTCTTGTTTTTCATATAACAATATTATTTATGCTATGCTACGCTGATGAGGAGCAATAGCTCTGAAACATGTGTCCGTAGCTGCAATCTTGCATACCACTAATTTTTGTTTATAATTTTTATCGGACCACATCAACTCTATAATTTTTTTATTTAATACTATTATTTCCTTATTGACGATTATTATAAATTAATGCAGATTACTAATTACTGAATATATTTTCCAACATGCATATACTCGTCTGCTCCATGTTACAAATTAAAATTCTAGGGAAGTACCTAACCCAATAAATTATAAATACCTGTATGTATTGAGGGAATAATATGTTAAAAACACATTTAGGTTAGAATGATAGGATAAATGTGTCGGCGTAACCTTCGAGCTTTGGCAGGTAGAATTTATACACAACTCATGAACTAATTACGAGCTTATACGTAAGTTGAAACACGGTCATTCATTTCTATTTACTACATAGTACTATAAAGACATAAAATAATATTTTATCGTTTTTAAAGGACCGCCCACTGGAGTTTCCGCTTCAGCTCCCCTGTTGCAAATTTTAGCAGCTTGTCAAGGCATATAAACTCTTAATTTTCGAGATGTTTGGGTCTTTTTTTATTTTTAGGAAAGAATAAGAAATTGGCCAAAATTTGGCTAATTTCAACATGTCGGTAAATTTCTAAATGTGAATATTTTTATTCCTAATTTTTTATGCAATGAAGTACTACCTTGTACTAAAAGATAATGTATTTATAATCAATATTAAAGTCACATATTTTTTTATGGGCCTGTGAATAGATAGAAGTTCAAGAAATCAAGAGGTAACTATATTATATTGTTATTTTTATATACTAATAGATATCTATAGCCATCAAAAATGGAAACACAAATTAGTACTTTATATTCCCTTTAAAACCCATTTTGATTTTTCTTCCTAGCATGTTTGGTTTTCAAGCAATTCAATTTTTGCTATAGGCCGCCCGCAAAGAAATTTCAAATAAACGAAAATTCGTGCGCATTAAAAATACAAATTTTGCAATTTCGATTTTCTCGAAAACCGTGGCATATACAAGAAAATTACAAGAGGACTTTTTTTTGGCAATTAGTCAAGCTTCCTTTTTATGTCTTCAACGGTCAATGAGTTATCAGTAAAATAAGGCTTTTTTCACCGAAGGGGTGAAGGGGTGGGTTGCACGGTAAATATCCCCAGAACTGATTTTGTGGTTTTGTGATGTATAATCCTTCCACAAACAGTTATAGTGTTTACGAAGTCAATTGAAACTGGTCAGTGTTAAAGCACAGGACCGTGCGCACTTAACTTGATGTTTTGTCCTATGTATTTAACAATGGTATCGAGAATCGAATAGTAGTTGAAACTGTGCAGGCGAGTCCAAGACTGGCAATGTAATCAGACTGAATGAACCATCTACGACTGCACTGGTTTAAAGATAATAAAACGGACAGGTCCACTAGCATAAAAAAACCTTGTAAATCGTTTCTCAAGAGTCAGCGTGGACTTGTGAGATGTGTTGTCATTGGCCTGCGTTTGAGGACGGGTGGCGACGATTGGCTGGCACCTGGGTATTCCTCAGTCCGATTGGTCGGTCGGTGTTTGAGTTATATCAGTTATTAGTCAACGTGGACTCGATATTTCTCCAGTGCAGTGCGAAAAATGGTTTTCAGAACAGCTTTATATCAAATATTCCGCCTAATTCGGTAATTGTATTAGATAATGCTTCCTATCACTCGCGAATGTTAAATAAAATAACAAACACCAGTACAAGGAAGACATTTTAAAATTCATGTGAGAAAAAAAATATGGAAAGTCCTGTAAAAGTTCCAATAAAGCGCGAATTACTGAAATGAATAAAAGAACAGAATTTCAAAAGGGAATATGTTATTGATAACTTATCCAATATACACGGTCATACACTTTTGCGGTTACCTCCGTACTATGCATATTTAATCCGATCGAGATGGTTTAAGCAACTTTAAAAGATGGTTTGTGAAAATGTAATGACTCTCCAATGTTAAGCGCGGTAGTAGTTGATCATATAAGAAAAGTAATAAATGACCTCGACAATACTGATTTATGGAAAAATTGCGTTAAGCATGTAATGAAAAAGAAAATCAATATCCAACACTACCCCCCATTGCGCCGATTATAATTCAACCGGATAATGATCCCTCTTCAGAAAGTGAAGATTCGGACGCGTCAAGTTTTAGCATTTAACTTTTTAATACATATTTTCAGAACAAAATATTTAGCTATTATATTAGGTATGAAGTTTACATTTTTATTGTTACATTTCTTGGAATATATTTTATTTAGTTGACAAGAAATTTTAATTTAAGTTACTTTATTCTAAAGACATATTTTAATTTTGTTTTTATTTATGTTTTATCTATACAAGTATTTATTTTTGTTGTACTAATTCTTTGCTTTGGTTAAGAAACTTACATTTTTATTTTTATTTTAGAGGAAACTTAAATTTTATTTTTACTATTTAATATCCTTGCCCCTCGCCAATCTAACCTGTCCCATTCCCTGATCCCGGCAAGGATATGTTCATACGTTGTTCCTTGCTGATAATAACATATTTCAATGTAGAATGGGATAACTTGAAAACTAAACCCAATAAATTTAAATATTTAGACTTTATATCTAAAACTGATATAATACTTCAAAAATATGTTACTGGCGAAATGAACAAAAACAGCCTATCTAACAAAAAATAATAAAAATTAATACAATTTTCAAAAAATTGTAACATTTTCTTATGACAAGCATTTCTATTTACCTTCGCCCATGTACAACAAAAGGATGCCGACTGTTTTTGCCGGCTTTTAGTTTTTATACGGTTTCAATTCTGCTCCTATAAAGTATACTGAACGAAAGATCTCAGATAACATTTTTTGTTATGGAAAGCTTTATAATTATTAAACTACATAGGTAAATAAAAAACATCGTTTTGAATACCCAGGTTCCTACTTGCATTAAAAAGTGATTTTGTTCGCTAGTTCTTACTCTGTTTCGTTTTAGTGTACAGTATTTATGAGAGCAGAACCACCTCTAGCTTACATAGATGGAGGTCATAAAAGAGTTGGAAGGCACGACAAACCTTATGATCTCAATGGAAATAGGTCCTTTGATGCAAACGTCCCGAATGGAGAAAAAGGCAATCTTGAATACCTATGGACGTGTGTCATGATAGGGCATAAAAGCGATAGTTATTGCGGTGGTACAATATCCAAGAGTAAGTATACACTATACCAAATCCGTAAAAGAAAGATAGTAATAAATGCACGTAGTTAGCGCGTGCAGCGAATGGGCTCATTTGGGAATAGTTCTTATTAGTTTTTATTTCAAATATAGTTCAGGAATATTATGTTTTTATTCCGACAAAATTCATAAAGATTTGAAAATTGGTGGGTATGTTGGGAATAGCATAAGGATTACTAAACCAAAAAGTTCCCATCCCTAAATAGTGTGCTTCATCCCCCAGGACGTCCTTTCTACCCCCATTTTGTGTTTCTCTAGATTATCTCGGCAACGCTGTAATTTTCGACAAAAATACCTATATACAAAATTGTTCCTTGGAAAATTCTCTATCAAAAAGGTCATTACCACTTTTTTCCTAAAATTAGTAATAACGTGGGAAATATGGCGCAAACATAAGGGGGGGGTTCCGACTAGCACTCTCTACAGTACGATCTACCTTAAAGTTTAACGTTTAACGCTTAAAATAGCAGTAGGCACTAAAATTTATTTACAATTTTAATAAATATACAACTTCCACCCCCTTAACACTATAAAAAGACCGTGTTGTACTTATTTCCACACCACCCTAGAGGTAACGTACTTGGCGCGTTTTTTTTGTGATATACCCTGTAGGCCTAATCCACTAATTATCAAATGTTAATTGTAAATCTTGGTTGTCTTCCACAGATTCAACATTCAAGCATGATTGTCCATGGTAATAATAATAATATAATAATAATAAGATAACTTTATTAGATGCAAATAGATATATACAGGAGTATTTATACAAAAACTATTTAAAACTATGTGCTTAAATCATAATAAAGTTAAGAGTATCCACATGGAAAATCCGCGCGTGGATATCTAGTGAGCCTTAGTCTAAATGCTATATCTAAATAATATATAATATAATTTACTGAATATAAAAGAAACAATATATACTTGATAAAACAAAAAAATATATATATAGTTAGGAGAAGAGAAAAAAAATAAAACTAGATAACTCTATGTCAAGATCAAAAAATAGTAACTATTTATATAATATTACGAGTTTCAAAAGAAGACTGAAGAATACACCGTTGTGTATGTCTAGGTTGATATCTAGTTTGATATGCTGCACATTGAGAGGCAAGCAACACTAAGTAAGTCATGTTGGTCGGTTAGGTAAGTACGTCATTGTGAGTAGTATAAGTCAGCTAAAATGTTTTATAAGTATAGTTATTTTTACGATCAATAATCAAATGTATTTCGATTCGTTTCTTATCAAGTATCCAATGTTTAATTCTTTTTTTATACAATTTCAATGAGTTTATTGTCTTTATTTCATTAGGAAGAGAGTTGTATATTACACTACCTAAGTACCTGTGACTTCTTTGACCAATTGTTTTGTCAATTTTTGGAATCTTCACCGACTCTATTTTGTACCTTGTGTTATGAGGATGGTCAATTGATTCCAAACTTCTTTTGTTTTTATAAGAGCGTAACAGTAAAGATTGACAAAAGAGTTGTCTTAGATCAAAGACTTTACACTCTTCATACAGTTTCTCAGAAGAATACATCAGAGGTTTTTGATAAATGACTCTAAGTATCCATTTTTGCACCGTTTCTAAATTTTTTATATAATAATTTGCAGCATTACCCCATGCTATAATGCCATAATTTAGATGTGACTGAACCAACGCATAATAGAGCATTTTTAGTTTACTTTCATCTAGAATTAAATTGAGGAATTTGAATTTTGGGACCAAGCAGCGAATTTTCTTTACTAATACCTTAATATGTTCGTCCCATCTCATATGACAGTCTATTATTATGCCTAGGTATTTAATGGTTTTGACTATTTTTAATTTTATTTCTAACTTATTCTCCTTCATAACCAAGGAATCAAATTTTGGAAGTCCTCGACTAGTGCTGGCAAAGGGTAAGACAAATGTTTTTTTGTAATTTACTGTTAGTAGCTTATCGTTAAAATATGATAACACATTGTAGAGCAACGCAAGCCTGCTCTTCTGCAACTATAACTGTATTCGCACCCTAATTTACATGAACATGAACTAAGCGTTAAAACAGATTCGGGAGCTGGTTCTTTTATAGTCATTATTGGGATTAATATACCGCCAACTTTTTTCCACCCCAATCGGTAGCTTTGAGCGTCACATTTTTCCATGTTTGAATTTGGTGAAAAACTCTATAACAGTGTTGCCGAGCGGCAGCAGAAGTTGGTGGAAGTTCTGACAATATAACAGTGTTGCTGGCTTTACCAACTAGTCTGTTAAAAGACGTAAATCTGTATTCATCTAGACTTTTTTCTGCCGAGGTACAGTTGTATAAAGCTAAAATAAATCGCTCTCCCATGTTTGCAATTTCTTCATGAGTAGCTTCCTCATTGTTGAAAGTTTGTACAATATGTTGTAAATCACTTCTTTTATTAAATACATTGATTGCATTCACTTTCCCTTTGGAAAAAAACGCCGAGGTTGTATCACAACCGCTGATGGCATGTACAAATAAAATGGCGGATTTGCAATTTTTTAAGAAAGTTGCAGATTGTAAATCTTGAGAACTGTAAATCCTTTTACAGGTATTACCCTGTTTTTCTTTTAAAAATTTAATGTCTTTGTCAGAGGGAGAAAGTGCAATAAGAAGGACTAGCAGGTCAATATCTTGCCCTACGACAACAGCTGTATCGTAATTCTTACATTTTTCTATAACAGTTTGTATTATTAATAAATCTGCGTCATCCGCACCAACGAACACATCTATACCTTCAGTTCTAAACCTTTTCAATAGCTCTGTAATTAAACGTTCTTTGTTAAGCAAATTACTTAGGAACTTCTGCTGAGTTTCAGAAACGACAGTATTTTCGTCGACCTATGGAAGTGCGTGTTATGTAAGCAACTCAGCGTACAATGTTGACGGCGGACATCCCCGAGCAGACTCGACTAATGCCTTCATGATGAACCTAGTAGAAGACGACAGCCATTCTGGCGTGAATTCTCGCACCGTCCGGTTGTTCCAAATATTGTTGTAAAACTTTGTAAATCAATAAATATTTTTGTAGTGTGTTTTAGTAAAAGTGTTCAATTATTTTTAAAAAGACTTTGTCTACATCGACAAACCTAACTGGCGCAGTCGTGCGGATCGGTGAAAAAGACTTTACATCGCGAATCGTCTTTTTTTGTGTCAACAATTAATCACCGAAAAGTCTTAGGCGAATTGAGTACCCTAAGTGAAGAACCAACGACCCGGACAATGAAGTGTGCTTTCTCTTTAATGTAAGTAGAAGTTTTTTCCATGTCAGAATCCTCAGCCCCCATAAAGTCCTTTTGTGACAGTGCGAAGGGTGAGCTAGATTTAAGCGATTTATAGAATAGTATTTTATTAATTGAGAACCATTTGGGCGAAACATCAGTTACGGCAGCATCGAGCGAAAGTACTGAAAGCCACGTTGAACTTGAAAATATTCCTAGTAATTTAAATAAAGATTGTAGTTTACATAATAGTGAATTAAATCACGATAGTTCTACAAATAGTTCTAGTTTAAGTAATAATATCAAATCACAAAAAAGCCAAAAAATGTCTTCAACTCCATCTTTTGACGTTAAAAATTTAAGTATAATTCCACCTTTCGATGGAAATCCATGCGAACTCTATAATTATCTTAAAGTCTCACAAACCTTTCTCACTATTTACTTTGATGAGGAAAACCCAGGGAATTTGCAAAATTTATTACTATTCGAGGGAGTTAAAAGTAGACTCACGGGCAGGGCACGCGAAGTTATTTCCATTTACGGTGCCAGTACATGGGATGAAGTGAAAGCCGTCTTAACACAAAATTTCGGCGATCAAAGAGACGAAAATAGCTTAAATAGGGACTTGGTTAATTTAAAACAAAATAACGAAAGTCCGCAACAATTCTATGAAAAGGTTATGTCGTTGTTAAATATCATTTGCAATTATATCGAGGTTCATAATACGGATGCCGATATTAAAACTAGTAAGAAAAAGTTCTTTACACAGCAGGCTTTAGTTACATTTTTAGCAGGGTAAAGGGAACCATTAGGCAGCACAATTAGGGCAATGCGGCCTAAAGATTTAGCAACCGCCATGCAATTCATAGTAGAGGAAAATAATATTCGATATTTACAAAAATCACATATTTCGGGTAACCTAAATAGTCCGCCAATATTTAAAAAACCCATAGTGCAACCTGTGGTCCAACAGAGACCACAGTTACAAAATTATTTTTTGCCTAATAACAACGTACCGCGGTTCGCGCAGCCAAATTTTCAAACGCAATATAACAATTTCCAACCCCCTAAATTTCCGACGGGGCCTATAAACATACAGCCAAGAACAAACTACCCTCCACAGAGGTTCCCTACGAATTCACAAACATTCAAGAAGCCGCATAATGTATGGAAACCAGGCCAAAATGTTCAACAGCAACAAAGCACCCCTATGAGCACCTCAACCCGAAACACATTCAGAAGACCCCAATATCAATATGGTGGAGATTTTCGAGCCCAACCAGGACCATCAAATAGGCCAGAATATCTATACAACGTCGAATATGAAAACACGCAAGAAATGCCTAATAATGGCCAAGAATATGCAGAATACGCACCCGAGTACGCACTTGAATACGAAAATCAAGAACATCAAGAATATCAAGAAGAAGAATCTGGAAATTTTCAAACGGCCCCCGATCCGAACCAAGAAACATAATAGAACTTAATATAGTGTCCGATAAAAAAGAATTACCCTATATAGAAATTAAAAATCCGCCTCTAAAACTGTTAATCGATACGGGCGCAACAAAATCTTTCATGAGTCCTAAAATTGCCGAAAATTATTACCCAAATTGTATTTTTGAGGAACCATTTATAGTCTCGACGATTTTTTCGCAAAGTAAGGAAACTAAATGTATGCTTATTCCTAGTTTTAAAGAATTCGGTTCAGAGCAAAAATTAAAATTCCATTTATTTAAATTTCATGATATTTTTGACGGACTAATAGGATTAGATATTATAAAATATTTAAAAGTTCAGTTAGATTTTATAAATTCAAGGTTCAAAATGCCACATAAAGACAGAAATAAAATATCACTTATCAAAAATAAATTCCACGTATCACGCAAACATAAAGTCTCACACGGGACAAAGAGTGCAAGTTCCTGTAACAGTAGATAACGGCTACGTAATCGTGCCTCAGCAAAAAGTTCAACACGTTGAGTTAAAAGAAACATTATCTATTGCTAGAAACGGATATGCTTGGGTCGAAGTTCTTAACGAGAATGAAAATGATGTCACCATAAACTTAGATACACCTTTAGAAGTAAAATTAATAAATCTTAACGAATATGATATTTTTCATATCGACTTTAAATCCGATCAATCCAATACCGAAAATGGCAATCATCGCGAAATTAAAAATTTAATTAGAACCGATCACTTAAATTCGGAAGAGAAAAATTTAATAGAAAAGTTATGTATTAAATACTCCGATATATTTAAATACGAAAACGAACCTTTGACATTTACCAATCAAATTAAACATAGTATTAAAACCACTGATGAAATTCCCGTTTATACCAAGAGCTATAGGTACCCATTTATTCACAAACCGGAGGTAGAAAAACAAGTAAATTCTATGCTAGAGCAAGGTATTATAAGACACAGTAATTCGCCGTGGTCCTCGCCAATTTGGATCGTGCCGAAAAAAGCGGACGCTTCGGGCAAAAAGAAATGGCGGATAGTTGTGGATTATCGGAAAGTGAACGAAAAAACTATCGATGATCGATATCCGATTCCCAATATATCCGATATTCTCGATAAAATCGGTAAGTGTCAATATTTTACAACTCTCGATCTTGCCAGCGGGTTTCATCAGATTGAAATGGCACCCGAGGATATAAAAAAGACAGCTTTCAACGTAGAAAATGGCCACTACGAGTACGTTAGAATGCCGTTCGGGCTTAAGAACGCGCCCGCGACTTTTCAACGCGCCATGGATAATATCCTCAAGGGTTTACAAAACAATATATGTTTGGTGTACATGGATGACATTGTAATTTTCTCGGTATCTCTTCAAGAACACATTAATAACTTAACAAAAGTTTTTCAGCGGTTACGCGAAACTAATTTTAAAATCCAGCTAGATAAGTCAGAATTCCTAAAAAGGGAAGTTGCTTTTCTAGGCCATATAGTTACGGCGGAGGGTGTCAAACCCAATCCAGACAAAATTAAAGCCATTGTAAATTACCCTATTTCCAAAACTGTTAAAGAGATAAAAGGATTTCTAGGTCTTGTAGGTTATTACCGCAAATTTATTAAAAACTTTGTTAAGTTAACAAAGCCTTTAACCATTTGTCTAAAGAAGGGGTCAAAAATCGAACATAACGAAGCTTTCCTGAAATGTTTTGACGAATGCCGGCATATTTTAACCAATGATCCGATACTGCAGTACCCCGATTTCCCCAAACCGTTTAATTTGACTACCGATTCGAGCAATTTTGCAATAGGCGCGGTTTTATCGCAAGGTCCGATCGGAAATGATAAACCAATAGCATACGCGTCTCGAACACTCAATAGTGCGGAGCAAAACTACTCCACAATTGAACGCGAGGCATTGGCCTGCGTCTATGGGACAAAGTACTTCAGGCCATACCTATTCGGCCGAAAGTTTAAGATAATTACCGACCACAAACCCCTAGAGTGGCTAATGAACCTCAAGGAGCCAAATTCTCGACTAATCAGGTGGAGATTGAAGCTCGAAGAATTCGACTATCAAATTCAATACAAGAAAGGTAAAGCCAACACAAACGCCGACGCCCTTTCACGCGTAGAAATTCACATGAAAGAAATTTCGGATTCCGACGATAATGCGTCTCTAGTAAATCATATTGACGAAACCCCAAATCTTAATGACATCGAAAATTCGGAAAATTACGACTATGATACGATAAACGAACTAGACGAAATGCAAACAAACCCGGAACCCGGAAATAACGCGCCGATCGCGAGTGACATAAATCAAGTACAAAATAATTATATTCCGATGACGGATAATTTAAACCAAGCACAGGACGCAAACGAAGTAGAAATCCCCGAAAATAATGACGAAAACCAGTCTAACGAAACCGCCCACACTAGCATAGAACACCCTGTACAAACGATTCCGATATCCGAAAAACCACTAAATCTCTATAATAATCAGGTAATAATTGAATTCCTGTTATATTCCGAAATCGAACTTTATAAACGCGTAAAACTGAGAAATTTGTTCCATAACAAAAAGCGGATATTTGTAAAAATAGACAAATCCCGACTTAACATAGAAATAATAAATTTTCTAAAAAACTATCTAGACCCCAAACTAACATACGCATTATTATTTAAAACAGATGAATTCCATCCCGAAATCTGTAATATTGTAAAGGACACGTTTAAAAATTCAAGTTTTAAATTAGTAAAATGTAACACAGTTTTAGAAGACATTACTGATGAACTTAGACAACAAGAAATTATCACTCATCATCACGAGGGTAAAACGAATCATCGTGGTATACCTGAAACTGTACTCAGAATAAAACAGAATTATTATTGGCCCACATTAAACGCGGACGTAGAAGATAGGATAAATAACTGTGATATCTGTCAAACCAATAAATACGATCGCAACCCGATTAAGCAGCAATTTGCAATAACACCTACGGCTAAAAAACCGTTTGAAGTAATATATATCGATACATTTCAGGCTTCTAATCAAAAGTTTCTAACTGTTGTAGATTCATTTTCAAAGTACGGCCAAGCGTACCCTCTAGAAACCCACAATGCTATAAACATAGTCAAAAACCTTTTAATTTTTATGACCCACCACGGAGCGCCGCTCAAAATAATTTCCGACAGCGGCACCGAATTTAAAAACAATCATGTTAGAATTTGTTAAATTACACGACATTGAAATTCACTACACGACACCTCTAAATCCGCAAAGCAAGGGTATAATCGAAAGATTTAATTCTACAATTATAGAACATTTACAAATTCTAAAATCAAAACAACCCAATGAAAATTCGATAACAAACTTAATGCCCTACGCAATATTAGGTTATAACAACAGTCATCATTCCCTAACCAAACAAAAACCTGTTAACATTATCAATGGGCATCTAGATACAAAAGATCCGTTTGATATCGATATAACGAACGTCTTATTAAATAATTACGTAGAAAATCACAAAGAAAAGACGAAACTAATTTATCAAAAAATTCACGAGGACTGCCATCAGCAGAAAGAAAAAACAATTAGCAAACGTAACGAATCTAGAGAAAAAGAACCAGACATTCAACCCCAAACAAAAATTTATAAAAAAATCAATAGTAGGAATAAATTAGCGCCGAGATGCGTTCCCGAAACCGCGCTAAGTCAAACCACTAAAATCATATCCACAAATAAATCCGCGGCTATATCTAAGCAAAGTATTAAACGCCCAAAACTAATTAGACAACCTTTGTTACAGAATGTCTCTGATAACACTGGCGAACCTTCAGGAAGTAAAGATAACTGACCTGTCAAAAAACCCAGGTATCCTTCCCTTCAAATTAGGTACGGCAAAAATAAAAACAAGCATTCACACATTTTTACATTATCTCGATTTAGAACCTATCGAAAATGAAATCAAAACACTAAAAAACCAATATAACCAAATTACGAAAGCAATTACGGACGGCCTAAGCCAACCTTATTTTATGGCACTGCAAAATTTCAATGCAGCAATATCTTTTCAACTAAAAATTGTTCAACAAAAGTTCACCTCAGTATACCCTATTAAGAGGCGAAAACGTGGTTTAATAAACGGACTTGGCAGTATAATAAAAACATATCTGGCAACTTAGATCAAGACGATGCCGATAAATTTAATCAAGCAATACATAATTTGCAAGAAAATCAAAACAATATAGCCAATAAGCTCAATAAAGAGATTTCTCTTACTACAAAAATTATCGATAATTTCAATCATACAATAACATTAATTCTACACAATCAAGATGTAATTGCGAATGGTATCGATTGCATTAGGAAAGATCTTAACAAATTTATATTCGAATTTAACGATTATCTACAAGTAAAAAATATTTTAGATCAACTAAATTTAAGTTTAAATATCATAATTCAGTTATTAACCGATATAGAAAATTCTATAACCTTTGCAAAATTAAATACTCTACATCATAGTATTGTCAAAATCGATGAGTTGGAATTTATTGTAGATACCTTAAGAAATAATCACCCTGTAGAACATCTATTATATGTAAACAAAATTGACATTCACAAGTACTACGAAATAGTAGAAGTAAAAGCATATTATTCGGAAAAGAAAATAATATTTGCATTAGAATTTCCGCTAATACACCCGGAACACTTTTCGTACTATCACCTTTATTCAATACCTACCCCAAACCATACGACCATAATTCCTTTCAATACCTATCTGACTATGAGCGAAAACTTCTACCAATATAAACACACGCCATGCAGGGAGATCGATACTGAATATTATTGCCAAGAAAGCCTTCTTATCGATGGATGGAAACAAAACGATTGTATATTTCAATTATTACAACTCAGCCAAGAAGACAACACATGTACCCAGGTTCCAATAAGAACAGTACATTCCATCGTCGAACAAATTACCGAAACTTACTACATAGGCATTTTCCCGAATGAAACAAAAATTCAAACCACCTGCAGGACGACAGATTTTACTATTCTACGAGGCACCTACCTATTCAATTTACCCCCTAAGTGTAATTTTAAAACATCAGAATACACTTACTCAAACGAAAAGGAATCGATCAGAGGACAACCCCTATTGTTACCAGAAACTAAAACGATGAAGACAAGAATTAACAATACCAGGAAGCTGAAACTAGAAGATGTTCCTCTGGACCAACTTCACATGTTAAAGAAAACCCAAGACGACATAGAACCCATCCAACTGAAGAAGGACGTCGAGACGGCCCACTACTGGACTCTACCCCTTTATGTTATTTTTGTCATATTTGTTTCAGTATTGACTATTCATCGACTTAGGAAATGTAAATCCAAACAACCTACTCAACAAGTGCAGGCTTCCGCAGTTGAGGGTCCATCAAGGGACAACAAGGTCGAAACAGTTGACCGCCAATCAAGGGATAACAAGGTCCAAGGAGTAAAAGTTTTATTTGTCCCAAATAAAACTTCTGTCTAGCAAGGGAGGTGTTATGTAAGCAACCCAGCGTACAATGTTGACGGCGGACATCCCCGAGCAGACTCGACTAATGCCTTCATGATGAACCTAGTAGAAGACGACAGCCATTCTGGCGTGAATTCTCGCACCGTCCGGTTGTTCCAAATATTGTTGTAAAACTTTGTAAATCAATAAATATTTTTGTAGTGTGTTTTAGTAAAAGTGTTCAATTATTTTTAAAAAGACTTTGTCTACATCGACAAACCTAACTTGCGGAATGATGTGCTGCATAGTAACACCGAACATTTCGGTGATGGTAAATAGATAACGAATTATATGACTTGCGCTAATTACGGCCCTGATTTACCAACGTACTATTCGTTTGAGGAGAAATGGTCTAAAAACCTTTTTTGTCGAGAATTTCCTGTAGAACACTTTTGTACATAGGTATTTTTGTCGTAAAATGCACCATTTCATGGATAATTTTAAAAAGGCGAAAATTGGGGTGAAGACTATGTCGTAGGGGATGAAGCACACAATTTAGGGGTGTGAACTTTTCGGTTTATTATTACATATGCTGTATTGATTATTTCCACCAATTTTCAAAACTTTATGAATTTTGTCGGATATATCGCAATTTGGACCGTAATATTACTGAATTAATAGTAGATGTGCAATAAATCAGAGTTTTGTTACAACGGCTTCTCATTGATATTATCAAATGCAACGCATCTCAAAACGGGGAGTGGCCAAATGTGATGTTAGAGTTGTAATTTCACAGATCGGCAGCTAGGAAGCCCTATTAATAACTATATCAACATGTAGGTAATAAGCCGGTCGTCGTAAAATCAAAATCATTGATTTTAAATAGAATGAACCCTGCACCAATCTTATGGGAATCTGTCTTTCTGTGGAATTGGCCAATTTTGATATATACAGGGTGTAATTAGTTTCATGTCATTAAAAAAAAACGGTGGTAGGGAACGACAAGACAAACAAAAAAACCTTATATAATATGGGGTCTAAAGCTCATAGTTTTGGAGAAAAAAAAATAAACAAAAATTTCCAAAATACTTGATAACCTAGTTTGAGAACTGCTGGCATATTGGGGTAGGTTTTATTGCCTCGCGTCTTGTCGCACGAGATACTCTGATATTCCTGCAAATAAGTATGCCGACAAAGCAGTTAAAAACGACCGGCAGAGGACATCGTCATGTTTTTTGCTTCTTCGCGGCCAATTATCCTATTAGGCGTGCTATCTCTCCCTTATAATATTCTCAAGTAGTAATTTCAGTTTTGTCCTTACTTGGTAAAGAACGTACGCATGACGCGACGTACCCGTTCCTTAGTTTTGTCTGTTGCTTTTCTTTTTGAATTTTGTGCCACTTATGTTAAGATTTATTTTATTGACTTATCGTTCAAGTCGTTAGTACTTGGTTACGCAAGACACTACTTCTCGTTCGTGCTTTTTGGGTTACTTTTTGGATTTTGGACCAAGTTTTTCTTTTTGTTTTCTTTGTTGATAACGTTAATTCACAGTTTAGTGCGGTGTTTTAAAACGCAGATGTTGGACATTATGGGAGATTACACTTATCCAGAGCTCGCGGATCTTGGTACATGGAGAAAGTGGTGGAAATGCAGCTGGTGCGGAAGAGCTTTAGAACAATTGCAACGACGTATTTTAATGTGCATAGAAACCATAAAAAATGGTCCTAATTTACCAAATGTGTCAAACGGAGTAAGTATGTTATTAGTTCGACGTACCATTTTACCATTTTAAAGCATTTATTCGATATTAATTTCAGTGGTTTGCAAATTAGCTAGATTTAAAACTACGAATTAGGAAGATTAACATAATTTTTAAATTTAAATTGTAACAGTTATTTTTGACACTAGGTATAAGGTAATTTTTGGTATATAATTTGCTCTTGATTTTTGGTAAACGATTCTATTTAGAAGTATCAAGTTTATAAATTGTAATATATTATTCTAATGAATTATTCGAAGGGTTGGTTCAGGGGTGGTTCTTCACCATTTCCGTGATTTCTTGGTACCTGTAAAAGAAAATAATGAGTTATGTTTATAGATCTCAGGTACATCATTATTATACGCGTTAGTATGTAAGATTTTAGCCTCAGAAATGGTGATGTATTTGTCCAGATAGGTATTTATTAGGTGATTACTAACCTTTTTCTCTCTCAGCTGGTATTTTCTGTGGTACTGGTACTTGGGTGCTAATTGTAATTTTGGGGTTGAAGTTCGTATATTTGAGACATATTTGCTGTTACATGTCGAAGTCTAGCTATCTACTAACAATTTATTTGTGTCCATAAAATCTTCGTCTCTAAACATTAGGTTATTCCTGCAAATTTATGATTTTACCAAACTATTTACTATAGAATATTAGTATCACCTACCTTTGTCGTTCGTCACAGGGTGAAATATTGTCATCTTTATGATTTTTACGATTTTTAATATCTTGTAAATAATATAACAACACATTGGAGTCTTCAAACGTTCGTAATTAGTTGTTTATTTCTCGCCCAATCAGCTGTTGACGTATATTCTATTCCTGCGTGCATGGAATCGTATGGTGTATATGCGACTTACGTTACGATTTGCCCTACTTATAATTCTGACCTGGTACTGTTTAATTAATAATAAATTGCATAATTTCTATCATAATTGTGTCAAATTCAATGTGTGAAGAATTTTTATGATGGTTTGTCGTTGAATTATTTATTTTAGTCGATACGAGGTATCGCCATCTATTGTCTGGTAGTTGTTATACTACTTTCGACTGTATCTTTGATTTACTCCCAGTTGTATTGGTAGCGTAGTAATCTTTCATGTGGTGGCTTTTACAAATTTATATCCTTTGCCAGATATTATTTATTTAATTCAAGATTCTCAACTGATAGGTACTTACCTTTGAGACCCTACAGGGTGTTATTGTACATTATGAAGCTAAATAGTAATTTTTCTTGTAGAAAGTGAAGCGACATCTCTCAAGAAGGTTCTGAAGCTTCTCACGGGTAGTTTTTGTGATATCCTGAGAAACGGGGTAGTCATTTTCTTTTCGGTATTGGAAGGGATAACATAAGAACGATTTGATCGTTGATCATCCATTACGGGATAAATCCTTTTGTTGTTTTATCAGTGGTTTTCCAGTTGTTGTGTAGCCTAGTTTATTTGGTTGCTCAGTATTGTGGTGGAAATCACTCCTTTTTGGGATTATTTTCTAATATCGTAAGTACCACGTGTTACTACCCTTAAGGCGTAAATTTTCATTGGTGTTTCTTTGATTTAGTCAATCTCTCCACTCTGATAAGACGTAGGAACCTGTCGTTCAAGAAGATATATATATATATATATATATATATATATATATATATATATATATACGTGCATAGCTATCATGTTCGTCTCCACTAGTCTATAAGGCGTCCAAGACTCCGCTATAGGGAACACTTCTAGATAAATTTTGTCGATGTATATTGTACTGATATGTTTTATTTATGTTGAGCAGCCAAAGAGGGGAAATAATTTCTCATATATGTTTTATACAAAAAACATATCCAATTAACAACAATGTTTGCATCCCAATGTTTAACATACAAGTTCAACTCAATTTGTATAATTAATATTGATCTATGAGTTGTGTACGCCTCCGACGACGTTGCCAATTATGTAGAGTTGAATATGTAAAATCTGCTTGTGGATATTTCTTTATACGTAAATAATGAATATGTGATTTCTTAGTGAATAGCCTGTGTGAGCCGATTAATATTAAAAGTTTCCCGGTGTTATAATAATCGGTGTCTTCGCACAATAACCACCTACATATTTCGGCATATTTAGATTATGATGACCAGAATAGATATGATCTAATCTTCACATATTATTTTGATTTTCAAGAAATATTTTTTTTTAGTTCTATTCATAGATGATAGCGACTTGTGACTTATTCTAAATTTTAAAATTCGGTCCACAAGCATCTATAAAATATTATCTTTGTAAATCCTAAAATTAAATGCGATTTACTCTTCATTATGCATAGGTTTGAGAAATCAACCCTACTCGGGGCCAACTTATTCAGAATAATTATATTATGAAAATTGGATAACAAATATTTCTTGTTTTAATTACTGATCTATTTCAAAGAGAAAGTAGACATTAATGCATATCATTCTTTTCATAATTCAAAGGTCTAATTATAGAACAGGTTAAATAAAAACTCGCTGAAATTAATTAAGAGTTAATCATGTTTAATCCTAATATTTAAAGAGGTAATATTATTACAGGTATTTGCACTGTTTGAAGACCGATTTTTAATCATTTTGATTTAAGTCACGGTCATCTATGAATAAAATTCAATTTTTTTTTTATCAAAATAATATCTGAGTATTGAATCATACGTATTTTAGCCAGCAGAACTCAAATATGCAAACATATATAGGATGTCCAAATCAAGAATTTGGTTTAATGTAAATTGCATTGAAACCGAAAGTCGGCCGTTTTGGTTTTTTTACATCACATCACATAATTGATTTTTTCTCGGTGTCTCTATGCCTAATTTGGAAATAATGCATTTTAATCCATTGAAAAGTTAAAAAAGTATATCTATTGCCTGAGTCACCCGGTATATCATAATGAAGCATATAAAAGTATGTGAGGCCTATACCATTCTTTAGGGGTAGATTATTAGTCCCGATTAGAAAGCGTTCATTGGTAAAAAAGCTTTAACTAAAATTTAAGAAAAAATATTTCAAGAAATAGTATCCAACCTTTGAATACCCCATAAATGGGTGTTAAATTGGTAGTCATTTTTTCATTATAAAAGATACATATAAAATGTAGTTTCTTATGAATTTTAATTTTTTGTAATGTTATGTATAGCTGAATTTTAATTCGATACTACTAACTGTCCATTTCTCAAACATTATGATACAGTAACTTTAACAACAATTAAAATTTGAAGAAAACAATAAGACACCTTGTTATATACAGGTTGACTCATAGTGGATGGAGTATTAGAAGTATATGGAGAACAAGTGAACATATCCTTTTGAAAATTTTGGGAGTGACTAAAGTCAGTGTGGCCAATCCAACCAAAATAATTATTTTAAATGGAACACCCTATATATTTTCGACTTACCAAAATCACCGTAAATTTCTGAGTTCAAGCATGTATCACACCCTAAACCTAGCGGTTTCGGAGACATTTGACATTTTATAATAAATTTGACAGGTGCAACGGTTTGCAAGAACCGTTACAACTTTCTTCATATAGGAGATCGTAGTTTTCTCCTTGGTACGTAGAAAGAACACAAGATGACCTAGTCCCTATAATAAAAATAAATTTCATAATAGTATACCAAGTGTTCTATTTTTCACATTATATTCTGTCAAATTCAAACCTCAATAGCTTTTTTATTTCAAATGGAACACCCTGTATTTTTGTAGAATAGAAATAGCAATTCTGGGGTATTTTCGGGCCTTTCCAATTACATCATTAAGGCAAGCTGCTCTGGAGTCATGAAGGTGACGATTATTTCTTGGGAAATATATGGACAGATGATGCTAAATTTATCAAAAATGGATTTTTTAATCAACACAATTCCCATTACTTTCATAATTTAAAACCTCATGTAATTCAGAGAGCGAAATATTTAAGAACATTAGCGGTTTAGTGTTTACTGTGCCATGAGACAGAGTGATGTCATTACAATTTTTTGAGGAAAACTTAAATAGTAAGTTAGAAAGATTTCTTCTTCAGCTAATATGTCTAAGACTTTCTCCCTAAAATTCCTGTCTCGATAAAGCCAAATATTCTAAAATTAACCAATATGCGTTTTACAGTGCATGGTGATGGTTTCTGTTCTTGTGGGTACTGAGTAGCAAGTGTGTTACATGTTCTTGATATTACCTTATCACATTCTCGATAAATAATAAACAAATCTAAAGTCCTCGTGGGTGTGATTTAAACGTTATGGCCTTTTTCGACATAAGAGAATGACTGACATTCATAGTTGTTTCTAATCATGGCTAAGTTGACGGCAATTTTTATTATAAATTCTTGGACATTTAAGAAAATCGCCAATATTTAAAAAAGTTGTAACCTTAACTCCTACAATGCCTATACCTGAAAAAAGGGAAATTAGTTCTACATAATTTGGTGTAAAAAATACAGGGTGTTTAGCAATAAAAAATTTTTATGGTTATTTCGAAAAGTCGAGAATATATAGTGTTCTATTTAAAATAAGCAAATTGGTGTCGACTTCCGGTATAACCGGAAGTATCACATGCTTGCAATTATTTTGGTTCGATTGGCCCCACTGACTTTAGTAACTCCCAAAATTTTCAAAACGATATAAACATATCGTTTCTCCATATACTTCTAATACTTCACTATGATTCACCCTATAAAATATTTACATCTTACAAATATGTTTAAACCACGAAGATCCCAGAGTATGCCGCCCATTTTGAAATTTTTATTATAGAAAGCTTTTTTTTTCCATTACAAACACTTTATATTGCGTCAAGTAAACACTCCAAAATATATATAAGTGCAGATTGTTTTCATTCTAGGGCTTAAATTTCTAATTGTTTAATAGACGTCTTTAGCCGGGCGCTCGCTCTTTCAATTTTTAATAAATAGAAAACGGTCAACTTTACGAAAAAGTGACAGGAGCCCTATTTAGTTTAAAAGGACCAAGAAAAGCTAAAAAAATTCATTCGGGTAAAAATCAGACAATTTTTTAATTTGTTTAACAAAATCGCCTTTTTTGACCCTAATTGTAGTTTCTCTTGGTAATTTTAAATAGTGAAGTTTTTTCGTAAAGTTGATGACCATTTCCGACTTATAAACAATTGAAAGAGCGCCCGCCCGGCTAAAAACGTCTATTGAATAATTAGAAATTAAAGCTTTAGAATGAAGAAATCTGCACTTGCTCTTCAGGATTTTGTTAATGGATGTTGAAAAATTGAATGAAAATTTTGGTGAACTCATTTTTTAATATTATATTCCAACTTTGAAAATGGTCGTTATTGCGTTTTTTCAAACATCAAATTGTTTATAAGTCGGAAAAGGTCAACTTCACGAAAAAATGACAAGAGACCTTTTTTGTTTAGAAAGAAGAAGAAAACCTTTAAAAATTCGTTCGGGTTAAAAAAGCGAGCACACTTTTCACGATGCCGTGTATTGGATACGATCCTCAGCTATGACACTGACAATGTCAATGTGTAACCCCCTTCCGGGCTGCCTAGGCTTTGGATTTTGTGGTTGTCTATAATAATAGACATACCACAAATATGTGATATGTTTAAGTTTATGTCTTATGTAACTATACTTAAAACATTCAAAGTGGGTTTTCATTAACGCATTTTTGTTTTTCGTAAAAAAACTATTTAAAACTATATTTAATTACAAAATGTATTTAGGCGATGACTTTAGTAAAAATGAATGATTTTATGCAGGTTTCTTGGTTAACTTCGGTTAAATTAAAAATGTATTAGGCAACTAATCTCTAATATTTGCCAGACTGTAGTCCTGCTAGGCTCTCATCTGGATACTGTTAAATAGAAACCAAAGTCAATTTTCCTAAATGTTGGTATTGTTCTAATATTGATCATAAACCAATCATAGTCCAGGAGCTCGGTGGCTTTTTTGGTACGTCACTGTTTTATGTTATATCAGATGTTTTTATCGTTTTATGAATGATAATGATTCATAGAATTGACTTCTAGCGGGCACCTACCGTACATCACAAATGGTCAAAGTTGTAATTAGAAAGAAAGTTATAGCACGTAATCATTACAAGATTTTTCTTAAGGAGAGAATATTTAAGCATTCTGAATACAGAAAATTACTCCCAGAATGAAACTCCTGCCAATTAATTATCCATAAAGAAAATTGTTTCCAAATTTAGAAAAAGAAATCACATTTTTATTGTATATATTATTCAGACTCATCGTTACAAGTCATATCTCTTTTTTGAACGTGAATATATGCTACCTTAAAAATAAAAACTTTACTAGAAAGTTATCGTTATAAACAAAAGCACTACAAACACTAAACTGAGGAATTTAACATTTTCCGCTGAGTTTCTACCGCATTTCAGATGTATTTTATCATTATTAAAATATTATTATTATTTTTAGTAATTTGTTGTAAGTTCCCCAGAGAAACAAATATGCATCTTAAGACTATATTCCCATCAGGATAATTTCTGTGCGTATTTAAAAACGAAAAATGTACGACTTTACGCTTTATAGACGTTTATCTTCAACTATGGATAAACTGAGGGGATGGACATGCCAGTCATTTTATCGTGATTCAGGTTCGCCATAATCATCTAATAAAGCTCTTGTAACTATGAGTTTTTAAAAATCCACTTGGCTCCCTCACCATCAGATTACTAGTGAAAAATAGTACTAATATTTAAACGTTGATTACTCAGTATGCGCTAGGATATGGTTGAATCTGATTCTATAATTCAAATCTTAATACCACATTTCCACTCCGTACAAAGTTGCCAAGTATATGAGGCAAAATCGCTCTATAAGTTCAAGGAAGCCGGTACAACTGGTTGATATATTTCAGCGTATCTAATATAAAAACAGTCGCGCCCTCTGATGCGCGATGACGTATACTACAGTGTATATGTGTATAGACGTATGGGTCATTTTCGACTCCACGCTAAAATCTGCCTAAATGACGTATAGACGGCGAACATCATTTTAAACCATAGATACACGGTCATTCGTTTTCGCCTCCGCTTTTTCGTCTTCGCCTCCGATTTCGGAGGCGTCGCCTATGAATACCTATGTATTCGGAGGCGTATATGTTGTTTTGCATGTATATATATATATATATATATATATATATATATATATATATATATATTATAAGTTGTGGAGAAAAGTGCTGGATTTGACGAATTTCCGACGATTTACTGGGATGAAAAACCCTTTGTAAAAAGGTAACTTTCTTTTATACAATGTTAAGTGTTGTTTAAATGATTCATGTAAGTGTGGCTTTATCCTTTTCGTCTGGTATTTTTGGGCAAAATGTTGATTTTCATGAATTATTTAGGGTTTTACCGGAGGGCTAAAATTTTTCTGGACGGCCGAAATTTTCCTAGAGGGCTGAAGTTTTCTGGAGGCCCGAAGTTTTCATGGAAGGCTGAAGTTTGGCCTAGTTTATAAACCCTGTTTCACCATCTAAAGAACCATTTTCCTGGTGATTACTGGTAGAGTGTGGAGAAAATTTTTGGATCAACCCCTGGGTCAGTCGGTTGCAGGGAGGCTATCATCAGATAGGAGACGCAGGTTTTATTTAATTATTTATATTTGTTTTATTTTGAGCCACCGATTGGAATAATAATATACTGGGTGAGCCAGATACTAGTTAATTCATTTAAATATAATTTCACAGAATTTTGTCGATATACATGTAAATACTGATTTCAACGTTATTGCATTTTTTTTTAAATATTCGGTTCTGGCTGCTAATTTATTTATATTGAGCCAGATATTTGAAACTTTAATCAAAGGCACTGTATACGATTATTTTTATAAAATATTAAATGCGAATATTTATATTTAACCACCACCTGTGTGAGCCCATGGTATAGCTATATCCCGGGACGGGACCCGAATTTATATATATACAGGGTGTAGTAAATTAGCGTATTATTTTGAAATATTGAAATATACGTTTTTGTTATCTTAAGCGGTACTTATGTAAATACTTTTCTTTAGCTTATGATAGCCGTTAACATATTTGAACATTATTTTTTTTTTTTAAATATTTTCAATATACAGGGTGTATGTGATACACTGCTTTATCGATTTTTTATAATAAACTTAGGTGTTTTAGCTAGTAAACTAGCGTATTATTTTGGAAATATTAAAATATGTATACGTTTTTGTTATCTTAAGCGGTACTTGTGTAAATACTTTTCTTTAGCTTATGATAGCATATTTGAACATAATTTTTTTTTTTTTATATTTTCAATATACAGGGTGTATGTGATACACTGCTTTATCGATTTTTTATAATAAACTTAGGTGTTTTAGCAAATCCAGTAATTTTTTTTTTGTCACAGCCTCCTTTTTTTTAAAGATTAGAATTTACCACAAATTCGAGGTTTTTTTGAGTGGTAATTACTTTATTAAATTTATTTACATGTTTTAATTGACACTGACTGGGGTAAACCTCGTGGCGCCCAATTTTACTTAAATTAAACCCAGCCCGTCTCCACTGTAGCTGGCTGCAACCCAATCAGTGTTGGAAAGGTGGTTGTGCATGTGATTTTCAGATTTTGTCAGCGACTTTGGTTATTTTATTAGATTTTTTTTTTATTTTTTTTTTAACGAGGTTTTCTTCGTTAGGGAGTTTTGGGGCGGTCACAAAATCTAGCTATTTTGCAAACCACTGAAATCATTGAGTGAAAATTCATAGTAATAGTCTTATTATGGTTCTACTTAGGTACGCTTATAATTTTTATAAATATACGTACTAAGAAAAAAAAGTTATGGGCAAAAATAATAAATATTTCCCTATCGGATGTCTCTTTCTAGGGAATGGCCACCTTAAATTACAATACATTAAACTTATATGCTAAGTACCTTATTGTACATCATCTATATAATTTATAAAAAGATTACTCATAAAAACGACGAGCCGGTGGTAAGGCTGGGGACCTATGCAAAGCTTATTAGAATTTATAGCTACTATCAAACACTTCTTTATAAATGAATGTTTATCATCTTTGATTTTTTACCGCAGGTATAAAGATAAGAGCCTAAAGCTTTAGTCATGGGGCATAGGTTTGGAACAAAAATAATGTTTAAATCTATGCAGGAAAATTAAATGGAAAAAACCTGCTTAATGGATTGGTCAACGTGTAAAACCATGGTGTATGCGAGATTAAGTCAGATTTCTGAAAGGTAAATAAGTTATGGGGTATCGTCGGGTCAAGGGGCATGAGTGGTAGTAGAAAGAATGTTGGCGGGTTACGTGTGTTTTTGTGTGTGTCTTGTCTTGTCAGGCCTTCGTTATTGTCACCGTCTATCGTAGTAGACGGGTAGTCGTTGGTGTATGAGTGTATGTCTGTGGGTGGGGTTTTGATGAGCTCGTACGTTTGTCAGGACCGTCGTCAGGGCCGATAGCTGTATTTTATTGGCGAAGAACTCTTGCGAGGTCTCGTCAATAAAATCGCGAATTATCGGGAGATCCGTTGCCCGATGTAATTCAGCTATCGGCGTGTACCTGTGAGCATTTGTAAGTAATCGAATGAGTTTGTTCTGTGTTATCTGTATCCTCTTACATTGTGTGGCGGAGACGTTGTTCCACGCAGGACACGCGTAGGTCAACAAGGGCCTACACGCAACCTTATACAACGTTAATTTATTTTCGTGGACAACTTACTCCGCCGATTTATGAGAGGATACAGTTTACTAAGTGAGGCGTACGCCTTGTTGATTGTCTGGGTTACATGAGGGGCGAAACCCAGCCGTTTGTCCAGGGTTACCCCCAGATACTTTACTGAGTTTCGCTCCTCAATCGTCTGTCCGTCTATTTTAAGTTTGTTAAAAGTCTTGGTATTTGTGAATTTTCTGTTAAAGTTGATCGTATGAGTCTTGTTATTGTTAATTATTATTTTCCATTTCTGGAAGTATATCTGAAGGAGTCGCAGATCATACCGCACTTTCTGTGTCGCGGTCTGCGCGTAAAATGATTGTGCATAAAGTACAGCATCATCTGCATATTAGAGAATGTTGGAGTTAGGGTAGGATGGGGCGTTGTGAGTGTATAGGTTATAGAGGAGAGGGGAAAGGATTGCCCCCTGGGGGACACCCGCCGATAAACGTTTGCGTGATGAATATATGTTGTTGACGCACACTGTGATAAATCGTCCCCTGATATAAGATCTTATCAAGGCCACTATGTAGCTGGGCAACTTCAGGATGCTGTCGAGTTTATACAGCAGCCCGTTATGCCTGTGTCGTAAGCCTTCTCTATGTCGAGGAGCAACAAAACTGAGCACTGTTTTTTGGTATATGCAAGGTAGGTGTCCTGTACTACCTTGCATAAGGCATGTGTGGTACTATGTCCCTTTCTGAAACCAAATTGAAAATTCGGTATTAACCGATTTTTTGCTACAATTTTATTTAATATTCTGAGAATAACCCTCTCCGTTAATTTGGAAAGGGTATTCAACAGACATATCAGCCGGTAGCTTGCAGTGCAATGGGGCGGCTTATTTGGTTTCAGAATAGGAATTATTATGCCTAACTTCCAATCTTCCGGAAAATACTGCAGTTTAAGAATGGAGTTAATGAGGTAAGTAATTTGGCAAAGCATTTTATTTGGTAAGTTCTTAAGGACTATGTTGGGAATTGTGTCAGGACCAGGGGCTTTATTATTTGGAAAGGTTTTTATTATGTTTTTGAGTTCAGTTGGATTTGTTAACATTTTGGGTAGTCGATTTGGGGGAATGGGAAATCTGTCTGCAGTCGTCTGCGTCGTGTGCGTCACTTGGTCATGAAAGGGTATGGTGTTTGGCGTTGTGGTGTTGGTGTACTGTAGATGGGTGGCCAGCATCTCAGCTTTTTCTAGATCACTATTGTAAGCGATATTGTTGTTGATTAGTGTGAGAACAGCGGAGAAGGGTATTTTGAACAGGCGCGACGTTTTCCATAGAGAGCTGTCCTTTCTTGACAGGTTTTTAATCCTGTCATTCCAGGACTCCTCCCTATGTTTTGCAAATTTTTCCTTGATAGTATTCTGCAGTTCGATCATACGCAATCTGTGGATGTTACGTCTGCTCAATTGCCACCTTCTCCGTATTCTGTTTTTAAACGGTATCAAGTTTATAATATTTTGTGGAATGATCTCAGTCCTCGGTTTTTGTATAATTAATTTTGTGGTTTTGTCTCGGGCTGTTTTTAAAATCGCTGTTATTCTAGCCACCTCAGAATCTATGTCGCCAGGCGTTTTAATTTGGCTGTTTATAATAAGCTGTTCATTTATTATATTTCTAAAAGCTCTCCAATTGGTGGAGCGATAATTGAAGCTTTTATGTACCCTTTCGTTTATGTCTACGTCGGGGATTTGGAAATGAATGGGATTGTGGTCTGAGGAAAGGAGAGGTAATGATACGGGGTTTATCGGGTAGGGAACATTTTTATTGAGTACTATGTCAATTACTGACGGAGTCATATTATTAAGAGGAAAGTGGGAAGGAGTTTCGGGAGCATGAACTGCAATATTCCGGTCGACTGAGAAATTATAAACAGTTCGCCCATTTTTATTGCTCCGAGAATTATGCCACGGCACAAGTCATCTATTACAAGTACCTTATCATTTGCAAAGAATTGATTAAGTATGTTATCAGGGAAATGAAACATTGGTGAGTTATAAACTCCAATTATAGTTATACCATTTTGTAGTTTAATGGCTACATTATCGATGTCAGAAACAATTGTGGGAAGCGGGGTATGCATAATGCTGTTATGAACCAACAGCGCAACGCCCCCCCCCCACGGTTTCTAGTTCTATCTTCCCTATAAACTGTGAAATTTGGTATTTTAAATTTGTGTGTGGCACGCAAACGAGTCTCTGTTATAACCATGATTTTGATGTCATATTCAATTAAATAAGTACGTAGTTCTGAATCTTTATTAATTATGCTGTTACAGTTCCAAAACGAAACTTTAGCCATTTATTTTATACTGCGGTAAAATATTTGCTGTAAAGTTTTGAAGAATAGTAATTTTTTCGAGTGGATCTTGTGCCGGCTCAAGTAGATTATTTAAGTGTTTAATAACAGCTATAGTTTCACGTAAGTTAATTAATGCATTTAACCTATTCATTTCGTACATTAATGTTTGGAAGTTCCCAGTCATACCTGTGGCTCCACGCGACGATGGTTCAGCTCGTTGTTATGTGGGCATGGACCTGGTTTGGGTGTTGTTAGATTCTGTCATAGCAGATGCTGTTGCAGGAACATCATTTTGCCTATTAACCCAGGCATTCCGAGTTGAAGGCGGTGCATGAACGAATTCTTGTTGTTTTTGATTTTGTTGCTGTTGTATTGGTTGATTTTCTGCGTTTTTGTTTATTTGTTGGATTCTATATTGATATACCGGACAGTCTAAATTACTTGCTGTGTGTGCGCCTTGACAATTTATGCATTTTGGGATTTCTTCGAGAGGTTTTTCACATTCGTATGAGAAATGTGCACCAGCGCATTTTACGCATTTCGGTTGTCGATGGCAGTTTGTCGCAGCGTGGCCCCAGGACTGGCAACGACGACATTGCGTAATCTGCCTCTCGTTTCTTCTTCTTTCCCATTCTATACGAGTATACAGTAAAAATCTAACTTCTTGTTGCAGGTGTTTTAGTGTGACAGTGTTTATTGTTACTACAAGGTACAATGGACTAAATTTTGTTTTCATTGTGAAAATGTCCTTTATTTCGATTTTTTGCTGCAGTTCTTCTTTAATATCGTTTATATTTGGGTTACCCTGTAGACCTCGGAGTACAACGGCATGTGTCTTTTCTTCTGTTGATGTATAGGTATGAAATTCTAAATCGTCTTGTGACGCCAGGATATCTTTATAATTTTTATATTCTATCTTATCATTGATGTAGAGTAACATACTCTTCGGTGCATATTTAATGTAAAACCCTTTCTTTATATCTTTTGCAATTTCATTGTTGAGTCTGGAATGGTTCTTAAACACGCCTTTTATAACGATCGGCGGGTTCTTATATTGTTTTTCGGAGGTATTTTTGTTTTGCTGTGCATTAGTATCCGTTGATGTTTCATTTTGTTGAGTTTTGGGTACTGCTCCGGTATGTTTGGATGTGGTGAGACGATTTATTTGGCTTGTATTGCTTGTGTATGGTCCAGAGGTAGAAGCGATGGTAGAAGCGGCTACTTTATCTGCGATTGCAGTTTCACTTTCCGTCTGAGTTAGTCTATCATATCTATCAAATGTTAATGTTGGTGAATCTAATTCATTTTGTAGCGCCCCCAATCTTACAGTTTTCTTGGGTTTTATGAAGTTGTTTGACTGGTTTTGTTGGATGGTACGTGTTGAGAAATCGTCCGTATCCATATGCTCAGGTTGTGGGGAGGGTGGCGGTAAAATACTCGATATATGAATTTTCTAATTACCCAGCGAAATAAACTTGTCATGAACGGTGATTCTTTTCTGTTTGATTAAATCCCTTATTAAACGTAGCGTTTGCTCTTCTTCACGATTTTCGGTAGGTAAGTTCGGGTTTCGTGGCAAATTGTAATCAGGGGAATTAGTTTGTAGTATAGCATTATTATTTGTAGAGGCCATCGCAAATGGTGTTTTGGGCGTGTTCACGTTGCTGGGCTCGACGTTCGGTTCCGGGGTGGACGGATCATTAGGATCCGGGGTTGAACAGTGCCTGGGAGGCGACGTCATTATATCTTCCGTCGCCTATAGCGACTCAAATTGGTTAATTGGGTTATTAATGTTTCTATTTGGCCTTACTGGATTATCGCTTGGTAATAAGGATACTTGAAATTCCTGAGATTCTTGAGATTCTCGATTTATGCTTATCTCTGGATTGCTTTTTGTGAGTGTTTTGTTGATATTTCTTACTGCTGGTAAGTGTAGAAGGTCTTTCCTTACGATAGGTTTGTTTATGAAGTCCGAAATTCTAGGTTTTACATTAGAGTATCTGTCACCTTTTTTCTTTATAGTCTTAAGATCACTCTCCGGTACCCGATTCACTTTATCTTAGTCTTTGTTAGTTAAAAGAGAAGGATCGACAACGATCTCAGGTACAATAAATGTAGGTAGTTCGAGCGCACTACCGCACACTTGTCTATCCTTGTCGGATATATTGTCTGAATGAGTGGTGTCTCTATCACTTGGTATATTGTCTAAACTTAAATTACTTCCTACACTACGTGTTGTGTCTGTCTTACTATTATTGCTAACGCTACTGGTGTCTCTGTCACGCACTAATTCCAACACACTGGTGTCAAGTTCGCTGTCACTTGCACTCGTAGATGCACTTCTTGACGTTGAATGTTCACGACGACTAGTACGTCTCTTGGGGGGGGGGCGGATTTGCTGGTTTATTAGTCCGTTTTGACGGTTTAATATTATCTGGTTCCCGTGGTCTCTTAAAGAATTCACTTTTGCGTAGCTCTCTTATTGTCTTCATACGAAGGTCACACTAGAACTGTTCGACGTACCGAAATGTGTATACGTGGAGATGGAGGTCATTTCGAACAATTTTTGTAAAGAATTCAAAAGAATTGTTCAGTTATTGAGTGTTACCTATTGGGCATTAAAGGAATGATTATTATTATTAGTATTCGTTGTCTTGATTTTATCTGTTTATTATTGTTTACATTGATTTTCATAGAGACCAAGGACTTGATTTTTAGTTTTCGATACCTGATTGGGAAAAATTATGCGCTCAATTCGTTAAAAAAATCATAATTTTTCCTAACTAAAAATACACAACTATTTTCTGTTATTGTATCTCGGACGTCTAACTGTTCGTTTTCAAATTTCATAAAACAATTACTAATTTTTTAAACTTTTAACACAATGCTACAAATGTTAATAAACCACGTTTATTTTATAAATTCTTATAAACGACAATAAAAGTTACAATAGCTTTGTTCCAAATTAAAAAACACATGTAAACAAATCCTATTTAAACCCCTGTGGCCATGCTATGCTTGCGTTGTGCCGAAAGAGAAGGAATTATTTACATTTTCATAATTAGTGGTATAAAAAGTTCGATACAAATAATCCCATCAAAGTGCCGCCTTCTACCGACGGGAACACAAGTCGGGTATTACAGTTTTTTATTATTTGTAATATTCGGACCTATAACATCCATTCACCCTGAAAAACAGTGGTTCTCAAATCTTTCCTACCATAATATTAACAGGTCAGCCGTCTCAGACTAACTTGCATACTGCAGTTTCGCACTTACTGGTGCTCATCAGTGCAAGGCGAGCCCGAGACGACTAGTACAAGAGCCTGGGTTAACCAAGTGGCCAGATCGACGTTGTAAAACGACGAAATGGGGGAGGCTCCATCTAGCGACAGCTGCCTGTTAAAATCAAAACAATAATATCCCGACATGGGGCACGTAATAGTAAACAGCGTGCTTCCAGAGGGCAGAATATATTAAAATAAAATATTTCAAGAGGTGATTGACAGAAATATTTTATTTTAATATATTCTGCCCTCTGGAAGCACGCTGTTTACTATTACGTGCCCCATGTCGGGATATTATTGCTTTGAAACACAGGCTTCATTGTTACAAACAATGGTTTTTAGCGAAAATTCTTGTTTTATGAAGTTTTTTGACTTTATAACGAAATAAAAGTCAAGATGTAAAAAATGAAGATTTTATCAATACGCGTCGTTTGAAAGGTAGCGGCCTTTTTTCTTTGACCGTTCACATATTATAAACAAATTAAGGGTCCTAAATTAACATTTTTCTTTCTGTTCCACAAAAAGTCATACGTATATTTTATTACGGTGAAAACGCTGCATTTTGTTCATAGAATTTACTATTTTTTATCGATATCTCGCGTATTTTGCAATTGTTTAAACAAATGAGCTAAGTTGTTTACTAGAGATTTGCGCCTTTCCATGACATCTTTTGCACTCTCCTCCTTCGGCAATCGATAAATATTGACAAAAACTACCGTTTCTATATAGTCTTGTCCATTTTTTCTTTGTTTTTACCACCCACCAATGTTTAAAATGCATAGTAAATAAATGAAATGTCTCAACTCGGGAACGTCGTATTGAAATGCAATTGTCGGCAAATGAAAAATAATGAAAATAGGAAAATTTTGAGCCTAGATAGACCTCAATTCGGTTACAGAAACTGGAGATATGGCCATTTTGAGTTTACGACTATAATTGTTTATTAATTAATTTTTTGAAAAAAATCTTGTGATAACATGAAGTTAATATATTAAACTAACTAGTTTTTAATTGTCACAGAGATGCATTGCTGTTTTTGTACATCTTTTGCTTTTATAACAATTAATTTATGAATGCCGTACGTTTTTAGTGTTTACGCTCCGAGCGACTTGCGCAGCCATGACTTTGTATATACAGGGTGTAATACAGGGTACAGGGTGTAATTAGTTTCATGTTTCATGTTATTAAAAAACTGGTGGTAGGGAACGACAAGACAAACAAGAAAACCTTATATAACATGCGGTCTAAAGCTTATAGTTTTGGAGAAAAAAAATAAACAAAAATTTCGCAGATTTTCAGTAAAATCTTTTGAGAACTGCTGGAATATTGAGGTAGGTTTAGATCGTCGCGCGTGTCTGCCTTATACTCTTACTCTCCCTTGTGCAATATTTTAGTTACCATGGGTGTTTCGTTATGTACACACGTCCAACCCGCCCCGCCGTTCGTTGTTTTTGCTATTTTTGAATTTCGGGCCACTGTGTATTTATAGTTAAGATTTATTTTATTGACTTTACCGTTGAAGTCGTTAAATTCTTGATTACGTACAGACACAACTTACTTGTTCGTTCTTCTTGTATTTCGTTTTGGATTTTGGATCAAGTTTTTCTTTTATTTTTCTTTATTGACAACGTTAGTTGATAGTTTATTGTTTAGTGTTGAACGGATTACGTATGTCCTTAATTCGACGCACCGAACTTTGTACTGATGCAGATGCAGAGATTTCGAATGATTTACTTAGGTACGCTTTTAACCCAGGACACTCATTTATGTTACAAACGGTTTTCCATTTTTACGAGAATAGCCATTTTTCTTTCGCATAGGCCGAGCCGAAATTCCGATTTCCACTGTGAAATTTACGATGTCGATAAAACGCCAATCTTCCTCTTTCCATGGACACCTAAGACGACCTTCAACTCCACGTATTTACTTATTACTGGACAGCTGTTAGTGGTCGCGGTGTCTAGGTAGATCTCCGAGATCAAAGTTGCGTATAATGACGTCAGAAAGTGGCGCCCTATTTTTGCAACTATTACTAATGTCAACTCCTTATATCTCAAGAACGGAGAAAGTTGATAATATGAAATGCATAACAGAGTGCATAACAGTGCATAACAGATGCATAACAAGAATATAGAGTACTACATAAAAACGAATAAGAACCACATTGACATAATATCAATAAGCCTATTGCACATCTGCTCGACAACAGATAATTTATTTTAAATTCACTGAACTCTGCTCTTTATAATCATTTTATAACTTATTTTATAGTATTGTAACAATTTTTTCTGGATTATAATAAAATCGATTATTTTTATTATTATATACAAGGAATAAATTCGGCGCTCTCTGCTTTTATACCATTATAGAGAGGCATAGCAACGGACATCCCTGGTAGAGATGCTGAATTTATAATATTTTAAATTGACCATAGAAATTCTATACCCAATGCATGTCGTTTTCTGCTCACTATGTCCCATTGTTGTAGTAATTAAAAATGGAATATCTTGTGTCTGTGCTCTCGCTTGACCTATATGAGATTACCTTACCTTTTTTCCGTCAATTGGTGTGTGCGCCCTTCCAACTCTTAGTTGTATTTGCCTCCCACTCTGTCTCTTCCAGCCTACTGTCGCTTCCCACGTCGGCCACTGGGGTTTAGATCAGCGTTATTTAGTACGCTTATGTTTTTCCGAGCGAGAGGTGTGTGCGCTTCATTGAATATGCCGAACCATCGCGAATTTACGCAACAGTGTGTACTGTTCAATTAAAGTGTGTTTTCTTTTCATCAAGCGGACCACAAAGAAGGTATGTATGAGTATTTTTCTTATATACAGGTAAAATAAGAATCGACGGTGTTGAAGAATCGTTGGTAATAATCAACAATTAGTCTCTAAACGGTACGTTCTACCTTTGGAGTAAAGTGGCATATAATTTTAGCTACTAAAAAGCTATCAAAGCTTCACTGGTGTGCTGTAAGAACGAATTCCTCTTGCATTTTCGGCTGTAAAGGATCAAAAATTGAGACGTAAAGCTTCAAAAATCGGGACCATTTTGAGCCGTAGCAGGTCACATTTCAGATCTTTTGGGTGCTGCGACGGCCCGGGCTGGGCCGCCACGTCTCGTTTTGAGAGGTTAAGGCTCATATTTCAGGCCTTGACCCTTGATTACGGACCGTAGAAGTTTCTTTGGGTAGCCATTAAGTCTCGTGGCGAGCAGTAAAAGCTCACATATTGGGCCTATAAAGCTAATTTTGAGCCGCTTTAAATCGAGCATCGACCATTAGCTACCATTTTAGTTTTTATTAAATGCCTTAACTAAAATGTCTTTGAATTGGAGTATTATTGTGAAACCATTTTCACGCCTACTCTGTTTCAGATGGCGCTACCCTTAGCATATACCACTCTTGGAGAGCTTCAATGTCTACCGATCGGATGGGCAGAATGGCAGGTAGTTGAAGATGAAAATGAGAAATGTGCAGTAAACCACCAAACCTTGAATAAATTGCGATTTGTCCAGCCTCGTGCAGAAGAAGATTCAGGCACGGCTAGTATTTGCCCAACTACAGGTTAATTTGCAGCTGAAATCTCGGAGCCCTTTAGTGAGTATTCTGATTTGTTAAGTAGATCGGATTCAATCAATGGGCGTTCTCTGCCATGGTATGTTACTTCAAAGAAAATTTTTACTAGAAGACATGCAGCAAGTAATGCTGAAGCATCTACAACTAGCAGAAGATCTAAAAAAGCTTTTTTTAGTCATTTGAATCGGAATTCAGGAACGTTTCGGATGATCTTCTCCAATTCGCATGTGGAAAAAGAGCCAAGATAATAGACGCTAGGAGGAAGCTATATGAGCCTAGTAATAGCTTAACGGCTCAACAGATGAGAAATATACCTCCTTTAGTTACTCACCTTTATAATGAGAAGCAATTGGAAGATTTGTTGTCAGATCCACCGATATCCTTACCATCCTATAGATTTAGAAACCCGTTTTCGCACAAACAACAGGATGATAAGAAGTGACGGGGTTACAAAGAGAGCAGCAGAAGGGTACAATCTGGATCTAGGAAGGATGGGCCGATGTTTAAGGGTAAAAATAGGCCTGATTTAAACACAAGCAGCAAGAGTGACCACCAAAGAGATGTGGGTATCAAGAAATTTCATAAGTTTTGTCGTCCCTGATATACAGTATTTACCTCAAAAGGTTCCATGAGGGCAACTTTGCAATTACGCAGATCAATGGGCTTTGCTAGGTGCTCCTCCAAACCTAATCAAGATAATACAGGGGTACTCCATCCCTTTTACCAAACCACCACTTCTTGTACCATTAGATCATCAAAGAATGTATCATTAGTCCACAAGGGTAACTCGTCAAATGGATATATGAATAGAAAAAATGATCAATTCAAAGAGTTTAAGACCCGTCCACGAAAGTTCCGGATTTCCCTCAACCATGTTTTTTGTTCGCAAGGAAAAGTTCTTTGTATGACTTGTCTCCCATTCGGCCTGGCTACAGCCCCTTAGGATTTTGCAAACCTATCCAATTGGATAGCAACCTGCGACCTGCGATCTTGGGGTATAAGGGTCATAGTTTACTTAGACGGGTTTCATTTCACCAACCAAGACAGAAATGCACTTCAGTATCAAACCTGTCAAGCATTGGACATTTTGGGATTCCTAAGCTGGCAAATAAATTGAACAAAATCGCTACTGAGTCCGGTATTGCTGGTAGAATTTTTGGGAATTGCATGGAACCCAACCCAGGATGGGAAACAATTGCCAGAGTACAAGGCACAGGAGATCCTAGGGCTATTCAGAAAACTAATCACAAATTAAAAATGGAATTGGAAAATGCAACGTCTTTGTTAGGCATCCTAAACTTTGCCGCTTTTATAATACCCATTCGCTGCAGGTGGCTGCAAAGAGCCAGCACAGATTTTACCAGAAGAAATACCAAAGAAATAATTTATGATTTCCAGAAGAGCAATGGAAGAGCTGAAATGGTGGACGGAAGCCATTCAATGCAATTCACACATATTCGCCCACGAAAGTCATGTATTCATAACAGCCGACGCTTCTGATCTAGGCTGGGGAGCTGATTTAAACAGTAGATGATGTGCGGGGTTTGGTCATAAACTCAAAAGTTATGGCATATAAACCGCAAGAAACTTCTTGCAGTAAGCGAAGGAATCGAAAGGAATTTAGAGATGCTAAAAGGTAGAAATCTCATGATTCAATCAGACAACAGTACAGTGGTGGCCTATATTAACAATCAAGGAGGCACAAAACAGTAACGCTTTTAAAGGATGTGAAGGATCTCTTCCTGGTTACCGAAATATCGAAAATTCACCTATCATCCAGATATGTTCCAAGTATTTACAATCAAATAGCAGACAACTTATCTCGTCAGAAAGTCTTCCCAGACTGGCATCTTTCCCGTATAGTGACAGACAAGATTTTTCAAGTATCGGGAATACCCGATGTCAATCTGTTTGTGTCCCGAGCGTCAGCAGTCGAGCTATGTAACCTTAGATATGACAGATCGAAAGGCAATGTTGTCCGACGACGGGACAGGGTATTTTGGAAACCAGATTTGAAATACCGAGCAGACTCCGCCGTTATTCATTCACAACCTGAAATATCATCTGAAAGACATGAACACCAATCTTCTACCCCCACAAGTGAACTTGCTTCGTTTGGAGGCTTGGAAAATTCGGGGTGTTTTAACCTCACAAAGGCTGTAGTGAAGAGGGCTGTAAATTGCAGCAATCAGTTTGGAGAAATTCTACGCTAATAACATATATATCACCATGAAAATGATGGACGAACTGGAATAGGGAATCAGGAGTTTCCTTAAGTAATCCAGCTCCGGTAGAACTAGCTCAGTACCTTTCATATCTGTCGAGAGCCGAAAAATTATCTTACAACACGATTTGTGTCCATAAATCAATAATTTGTAAGTTTGCGAATCCCACTAAAGGATCAGAGCTTTCATCTCACCCGTTAGTTCGCCAAATTCTTAAAGCTATTAATTTGTGACGACCGGAGCGAAAACGCCAAATTTGGGATACAGACATTTTAATCGCCTGGCTGGAAAAGTACCGTTCTAATATGAATAGTTTGTTTGAGGTGTCCCGGCACATATCTTTTCTATTCTTATTTCGTCTGGTAGACGGGTTCACGATTTGACGCTCTTATCTGTGAAGGCATGCCACTTTCAGACTGCCGGAAACTGTTTAGTATTTTGGCCCAAATTCGGTTCTAAGACTGATAGAGCCGAACATCAATAATCGGAATGGAAATTGCTGGAAAATTCGGAAAAACATTTTTACATAGTTTCTGGACTCGTAATATAAACTGTTATACTCCAACTTCACATGTAATAATTGCCAGATGGATTAAAACTGCATTACGTTCAGCAGGCATCGATGCCTTCCCTGGCAGCTATCGTGCAGCTGTAGGATCATCTAGATTTGAGTTTAACGCTCCCATAGATATGATATTAAAACAGGACAACTGGAAAGGAAGTGCAAATTGCTTTAAGCATTATTGTAAGCAAATAATAAAAAACCCAAAGATTGACTCAGCCTTCTCCTAGTCTTCGTTTATTCTATGCTATGGGCATTTTCTCTTATGTAGTTTTGTAACGTTGTAGATATTAATAATGAAACTTGTTAAAATCCTAGACCTTTTATTAGACCCATTATTACAGTACGCTTCTTCCTACAACTTTATTAACCCAACGCCGGCAGAATACAAACCCATCTCATACAGGTCAAGCGAAAGCACAGACACAAAATAAAACAGTATTTCCCCCGAAGGGTATAAAAACTGACATTTTGGTTCTTGCCGAAGCTTGACCCATCCCTTGAAGACCTTGCCGGCTTCAACAACGGTACTAAATAACGCTGATCTAAACTCCCAGCTGCCGACGTGGGAAGCAACAGTGGGCTGGAACGAATAGAGTGGGTGGCAAATACAACTAAGAGTTGGAAGGGCGCACACACTAATTGACGGAAAAGAGGTAAGGTAATCTCATATGGGTCAAGCTTCAGCAAGACTAAAAATATCAGTTTTTATACCCTTCGGGGGAAAATCTGTTTTATTTACAATTTTCACTTAACACTGATTAACTCCTGTTTCAGCGTCTTCACTGACTGTACCCATGGGCAGAATACGATGGGGTGTAACGTACCATATTAAATTGTCTGTAAGAGCACATGGTATTTATTGGTACCATACGACTCATAGAGTCAACTTTAGGCAGAACATCAGTCTCGTGGAAGTGAAGTATGCAACTAAAATTCAATCACCAGAGAATTTCTTCGCGACAAAATGAGGTAGAAGGTTTCTGTTTTATTTTAATCGCTGGATTTTATGATTTTGAACATGTTCCTAGTCCAGTGCACTTAGACGAAAATGGTGTGTTATTAAGGAAATACTTTGAACATCACGAATTTAAACAAAACGTGTTGCAACGTACTTTAAACACGGCCATCTTTAAACAGTAAGAAAGTGATAAAATTCAAATTTTTTGAAAAAAATTCTATAATTAATTTTAAAAAATTTGAAAAGGTAATAATGACAATTCGAGAGATAAAATTATCAGAAAATTTAATCAGGAGTTTGAATTAAATTTTAGCTAAAATAGTGAAAATCTCCGGTTCTAGAGGTCCGATGGAGAGAAACAAAAAACCAAAATGTTCGCAGTTAAAATTAGAGGAATCTGTGTTGGTTGTGGGTCATTTGAGTAAGTACATAACATACAAAATTGAATAAACTGGTTAAAAGCGTTTTCTTTTCATTTTAACGCCAAAGGACGTTAAGAGTTCCGATCGGCTTCAAACTTTCAGAAAATGTTCCTTTTATTGAAAACAAAACGCCTTGAAATTTTGGTGCCCAAATATTGAATCCGGTGGACACAAATGAATTTGTTACCTAAAATTTGAATCGCCCGCCATTTTATGCCGTTAAGTCCAAAATTGATCTATTTTTAAAATTTAGATCTCGATGCTAGCTTTCCGTTGACATTAAACATTTTTTTTAAAATCATTTTTGGTGTTTATTTATAAACCAAATAACAACAAATGGATTTTTTCGGCCATTTTGAAAACATTTTTGAAAATTTTTATCAGAAAAGAAAGAAAATTGCGAGAAGTTTAATTTTTGTCTATCTGAAATGGCCGAAAAAATACAGTTGTTGTTATTTGGTTTATAAATAAATGTTAAAAGTGGCCAAAATTACTTTTAAAAAAAGTTTTTTTTAATGTCACTGAAAAGCTGCCATCGATATCTACATTAAAAAAAGACATGTTTTCGACTTATGGCATAAAATGGCGGACAATTATAATGTTAGTTAACAAATTCATTTGTGTCCACAGGGCAATATTCGGGCACCAAAATTTCAGGGTGTCTTGTTTCCGACAAAAGGTATATTTTCTGAAAGTTTGAAGCAGATCGGAACTCTGGACGTCCCTGGGCGTTAAGATGAAAAAAGAAAAAAACGCTTTTAGCCAGTTCATTCAATTTTGTTTGTTTTGTACGTATTTAAATGGCAGATTTGTTGGAATTTCAATTACAAAGATTTTGGTTTTTTGTTTGTCCCGATCGGAGCCTCAGAACCGGAGATATTTTCCTTTTTACCTAAAAAAACGCAGTTCAAAAACTAAATTTTTTATTTAAAAAAAACTCAATAGGCTTTAGAAGTTCAAAACTCAGATGTATACTTCTCATACCCCATTTAGCTGTTACAAAATGCATATCAATGTCCTTTTTTTTACTCCACTTTGGGGGTGCACCATTTAATTTTACCAATGATTTTCCTCTTGGATTTAATTGCTTTATAACTGTATTATTTGTTGCAAACCTTCAATATTTGGGGCGTGACAGAAACGTTCTGGCACACTGGCACACTTGATGTCTAGATTATAACTTGCGCCTTTCAAGAAATTGCGAATGACGGCACTTTTACTCGATATCGAGCTACATCCCACTTTATGCAATCTAGATAGTTATTCACAATAATCATATCTACCGATTAGAAAACCAACAACTTTCTGCCTCAATTAATAACATTGTGGTCCTTTTTGTCTCTTGGTTTATTACAGTTTTAAGAGCTACTGGACGTTTCGAGTAACGTTCTTGGCACAATGCTAAAAATTTGTAAATTAATATTTTTGTACTAGTTAATTAAGAAACTAATGACCTGGCAGGCGTCCCGCGATTGCGTCATCATCCTCTAAATTTTTGAAAATGTATAGAAAACGGTAAAACAGAATTTTAATATGTTCCAATTTACATATGTTTAAATGTAGAAAAAAAATGTCACGCGGTTTTATGGGTTGCAAGTATTTGCCAGATCATGGTAAAGTTGTCATAGATATAGCAATTCTTAACATGTTTTTAAAAGGCTGTAATGTGAAGAGAATATTCTGTAAACTGTTTTAAGAATGCATGTTAAGGACAAAGACACACGAGGCTCCTTTTAGCCGAGCGGCAGCCGCTCGGCCGCCGACTTATAGCGCACAGACGTATCGTCTCATGAAAAGTAACATACTAAATTTTTAACTTATTTTTATTTAGTAAACTGTTAGGCGTTGTCGGTTGTAATTTGCTAAGGATAGTGACTGAAAAAGAATTTTTAACTCTAAGGCTTACTGTATTGTCGATTAAAGAAAAAGAAAAAACGAGATATGTGGGTTCACCCAGTAGTTAAAGAACGCGAACGTTCGGAAAATAGTATGTATAATAATTTATTTAATGGTATAATGAAAGATGATGATGAAAAGTTTTTAATTTTGTCAGAATGTCTAAAAAGGCGTTTAATGAGAAACTTACTTACATAAAAAGTGACATAACAAAACAAAACACAAACAGAATATGGGATAATTGGTGGTGTTGCCCGATGTAATTTTAATTTTTAAATGTTTTTGGAACTTCTAAACTTGATCGAAAATTTGACGTTATTAAGAAGCAAATTGTCATCGTGCTGTTTTTAGAGAATGTTGTCTTACTAATGAAGTATATTATTGGAGAAGTGGATTACAACAGCCATATGAAGATCAGAACCTTTTTAAAATATTAACTAAAATTTTAATTGTTTACGGTAAGTGGTTTGTTGCATTTTCGTTTTTAAAATAGGAAAGTCAATCAGCAATTATGGCTACCACCTCGGCTAATGATAACACACGTGTAGATCCCCCGAGAGTCAATTATGATCAATATGTCGCTTCGCTAAAACTCCCTCCTTTCTGGATTTCAAAGCCGGAGATCTGGTTTACCCAGATCGAATCACAATTTGCTGTAGCACGGTAACGAATGATAGGAAGAAATACGATCGAGTAGTTGCTAATGTTCCTTTGGAAGTTATTAATAATGTATATGATGTAATCGCCAGTCCTCCAGAAAATGATTTATATTTGAACCTTAAGTCTGTTCTTATTTCCCGCATTTCCTCGAGCGAGGAAAAGCGGCTGGACGATCTACTTTCTGGTTCCCACATAGGAGACCTCAAACCATCCGAATTTTATCGGTCAATGCTAAGTATGGCGAGGGGCTCCCATATGGTAAGCTGTGGAAGCGACGCCTGCTTCAAACTGTTTATATCACGATAACGGCCTCAGGTAAGACAGATATAAATGACAACACTGATATTGCAGACAAAATATGGAAGTCTTGTAGATCTTCTATGGTTGCATCAGTGAATAACACACATTGCAATGATGAATCCTCACCCTCAATATCAGATTTGGCAACTACTTTAAAAAAAATTTCTATACAAGTTTTGCATCAGCAGGAATTGTTCGCTGCTCAGTTAAATGCTATAGAGACCAAAGTTTCCACATCTGCTCCTACTGCTCCAGTAACTATGTCACTTTGTGGTAATTGCAGGGGAAGAAGTACCTCTAGAATTAGAGGTAATTCCTCCAGGAATCGCACTCCTATTCGTGTTAACCAACGCAATAAATTTGATTCTACTAACAAGACGGTTTGTTACTGGCATCAGGTTTACAAGACTAATGCTTTCAGATGTGGTGGTACTTGGTGTACTAGTAATAGAGATTTTCAGAGATTTCATTTTCAGATTGTTGACAACAATCGTCGCCTGTTTATTTACGATAGGACAAATAACTTGCGTTTTCTTATTGACACTGGAGCAGATTTGTCAGTGGTTCTCATAATAGTTTTGTGAATATCAACAAAAACCCTGATGTAGTGTTAACGGCAGCTAATGGTACAGTAACCAATACTTATGGGAAGAAGCTTTTAAATGTTAATTTAAACTTAAGAAGAGTTTCCTTTTATATTTAATATTGCCGGTATTGAGGTACCTATTATTGGAGCTGATTTTTCATCGCACTTTGGGTTAGCAGTTCACTTACAAAAGGCAAGTTTACTCGACAAGACAACGAGTTTAACAATAAACTGTTTTCTTTCGAGTGGTCCGTTATTTTCAAATAAATTATTTCAATTGACAGACGAATATAATAAATTACTTTTGCAGTTCCCGAATTTGATAATTTCACCAGATTTTAATTTACCTGTTAAACATTCAGTTGTGCATCATGTAGTGACATAAGGTCATTTACCATTTTCACGTCCTCGTAGGTTAGATACCGTTAAATTCAAAATAGCACAAACTGAATTTAAAAATATGATAGAATTAGGCATATGTAAACCCTCCACGTCCTCAGTCACTAATAATTGGCCTCCTTGTATATATTATATGCAATTGAATACCGTAACAGTTCCTGATAGATATCCATTGCCCCGTATCCATGACTTTTAGGTATTAGGCCCAGCGACATTTTTTTTATTTATGACCACACCGTTGAAACTTTTTGTATCTGTTATTTGGGTGGAGTCGGACAAATTTGGGACTTGCCACATTATGGTAGTAGGGCGTTTGTCTGTCAAGCTGTCACGAAGTTATCAATTTTATGCAAAAAAAAAATTATAACCACATTGGTAATTTTATTTTAATCAATAGTTTTTATCATATAATTAGCGAAAAAAAATTTGTCGGACAAAAATAATGGGTCACTTGACGCGTCGGACACGCCAAACACGTCAAGTTTATGAAAAAAAAAAAAAATTATTACCACACGGCTGATTTTAACTGAATCTACCATAAAAAAATGTTGCAATAATGTGGTAACCTTGTCGGACAATGTTTACGGGGCATATGCGCAGTCGGATGCGCCAAAGTCGTCAACTTCCTGCAAAACTTTTATTTACAACCCTTTTTCCGACAAAAAAAGGAAGTTATAAGTAATTAAGATCTAAATCAAAATATCTAAGTGTCCGACAAAAATATTGGGGCAAATCGCCAGTCGGACAAAAAAGTAAATTTTTATTGGTAATCGATATTCGCAAACTGTACAGGGTTTCTGCATCCCTTATTTTTACAACCATTTTTCCGACAAAAGTAGGAGGTTACAAGTAATTATTTTCTTAAATAAAAAATGTAATTGTCTGACAAAAATATTGGGGCAAACGTACAAAAAAATTTAATTCTTAGGCTATCGACGTTCTTAAACTATAAAGGTGAGTTACTGCTTATTATTTTATATATATGTTATGAAATAATTCATAAAATATTATTATTAAATAAATATTGATCAGAAAATCAAATAATATTATTGAAATTATATACATAAATAATAATTAAATGATTTATTAATTATTCGTAATCATACTCAGATGCCGCATCCTCGGAATCACTGTCTAAAGCCCAATTTTCTTCGTCTTCACTCTCATCGGGTGATCTACTTAGCTCCAACTCATCTTTATCATTAGCAATGGAACCTGTAAATGAAACATTTTATTAAAAAACGTAATGAAAACTTTTAAAAGATATTTAAATGAAACATTTTAATTAAAATGTTCTTAATGCAAGTAATTGTTTCGATTTTTTTAAATCAAAATAGTTTCATTTTAATCAATTGCCAAAAATATCTGTACAATACGAAATTTTAAAAGAAAAACCAGATTAATAGGTTAAATTTTAATGTAATTATAAATATATTACCTGAATGAGTAGATATCTCTTGAAATGTGGGACATTGGTCGCCATCAAACCAGAAAAAGTCGTAGCTGCCATCGATATTTATCCACCCGCACTCTTCAACATCGAATTCTGTTTGTCGCCTCAGATGAGCATTGCACCACAAGTTACTAATGTAAATCGTTCGTTTTACGTGTTGTAATAGCTCTCTTTTTGTTGGTGGAAGATGTGATGCATCGAACCCAGCTAAGCTTTTCTTCCAAATTTTTTCATTTTCATATTTTTTTTTCAAACAATTCGAATCTACCTTTATCGACGTCATTTTTGGTCTTTAAACTATATAATCGGCACACACAATCCTCGATAGATTTGAATGCTTCATGCTCTATATCCAGATATTTCGGCTCCATTTTTTTTGTAAAATGCTGGATTAAAATCATTACCGGTAAATATGTGGCAAATGGTTAGTGCTGTTGCTATGCAATACATACATTAATAAACGTTTGTATAATAATATGTATAGAATACATAGTCGAAAATTAAAAAAAGTCCTTTTTTAAATTGTATCACACAGCCCCACTATTTTTGTCGGACAACCGATCCTATATGCATTACACGTGTAAAGAAACAGTACAAAATCAAAATGACATCTATGGTTGTAAATAAAAGTTTTGCAGGAAGTTGACGACTTTGGCGCATCCGACTGCGCATTTGCCCCATAAAAATTGTCCGACAAGGTTACCACATTATTGCAACAATTTCTCATTTTAGATTCTGTTAAAATCAGCCGTGTGGTAATAAATTTTTTTTTTTTCATAAACTTGACGTGTTTGGCGTGTCCGACGCGTTAAGTGACCCATTATTTTTGTCCGACAAATTTTTTTTCGCTAATTATATGATAAAAACTATTGATTAAAATAAAATTACCAATGTGGTTATAATTTTTTTTTTGCATAAAATTGATAACTTCGGGACAGCTTGACAGACAAACGCCCCACTACCATAATGTGCCAAGTCCCAAATTTGTCCGACTACACCCAAATAACAGATACAAAAAGTTTCAACGGTGTGGTCATAAATAAAAAAAATGTCGCTGGGCCTAATACCTATTTAACTCGCGTTTATACAATTGTATTATTTTTTCAAAGATTGATTTAGTACGTGCGTTTCGTCAGATACCTGTTGCCCAAAATGATATATTTAAAACAGCTCTAACCACTCCTTTTGGTTTATTCGAATTTTCGCGAATGCCATTTGGCTTACGTAATGCTGGTCAAACCTTTCAAAGATTCATGAATGAAGTACTTACGGGTTTCCCTGTTATTTTTGTCTATTTGGACGATATTTTAATAGCAAGCAAGTCACGTTCCAAACATTTAGAACATTTAAAAGTGGTTTTCGAACGTTTTGACGCTAATGGTTTAAATATTAAACCATCTAAATGCATTTTTGGAGTCAATAATTTGAAGTTTTTAGGGTATGACATTTCATCAGCTGGTATTTTACCGTCGGCTGAACGAGTAGATATAACTAATTATCCTATACCAACTACGGTTAAGCAACTTCAACGTTTTATAGGTATGGTAAACTTTTATCATCGTTTCGTACCTAACTTCGCTGAAATTTTAGTTCCATTGCATTCATTTTGCACTAGTTTACTGCATAATAAATTTAAATTAATAGACACTTGGCTAACCAATAGTTCTGTTGCTTTTGTTAATGCTAAAAATGCTATTGCCAAAGCGACATTATTAGTTCATCCATGTTGTGAAGATAATGTACGCTTATAATTAACGGTTGATTGTTCCAACGTCTCTATGGGGGCAGTTCTTGAACAACAGGATGCCAGTAGGGCAGTAGGGGACTAAAATCACGCGTCATGCTAAAAGTCCGCCGGGAAATTTTGAAATTCCAAAAGGTCGTTTCGATCACATACACATCGATTTGGTTGGCCCTCTACCTCCTTCTAAACGCTGAGTAATGGTGCAACGTTTTCATAGGACTCTTAAAACTGCATTAACAGCTAGAGCAAACACTGAACATTGGGCAGATGAACTTCCTGTAGTATTATTTGCTTTTAGATCCATACCAAAGGAAGATTTACAGTGTTCTTGTGCTGAACTTGTATACGGTTGTTACACTTGAAAATTTTGCCAAGCCTGAAATAATATAAATTCATATTTCATCGTTCTTTTCGAAAATATTAGCTTTTATTATATATTAATAACAATGCATATGCAATATATTATTATTAGAAAATTATTGTTCCACCGTGTAATCTGAGGTTTGGTTCTTATATTTCTTTTCTCACACCATCCTATACGGCCCAGCTCGCTCAGTAGGAATCTACAAACAGAAATTAATATTACAAACCGAAAGTGACATTTAGTTTCACTAAATTATAGCTTACACATGAGCAAATACATAAGAATCTTTCTGTTGCCTAATTACCTACTACCTATATATTAATATTTACTTACCATTGCTAGTGGTGTCCTAAAATTTCTTCTAACTTGTGTCGATGATTAACTTGTTACGTTTTCCTTGTCTATCACATAGTTCAGCCGAGGGTCAAAGTAATTAATGTCGTAATATTGTCTAGAGTGAATTTCAGTTCCCATTTCACATATTATGCTCTCTATTGGGTAATAATCGTACCTAGAAATAAATAAATTGTATGTAAGAAACCATTTACAACCTATGAAAGTAAACAAACTCAAAAACCTATCACGTTTCTTTTTGTTGCGATATAAAGATACGATTAGGGACTTACCTTGACAAAATTGATGATCCAGTAAGATTTACCTTCATAAATAACGTATTAATGAACATTTCTACCCATTTCTAATGTTAGGTTATTTTGTTGTCTTTCTGTCAAAACGGAAATTACACCTTACGGCTCACTCAGTACGTAGATACGTGAAGTTACACTCGCAACGCTCTATCGCAAAAGCGCAAGTAAGGTAACAGGACCGCATTAACCCACAAATTTATTATCACCTGTTAATTACGTTATTTCTTATTTGCCTCATAAGATATTAATATAATCTATTGCATGAGCATCCCGGTTGTACAGTTGTCATAGTGTCATAGGAAACATGAACTATTAAATGGTTTAAAATTAGTGGGCTCGTCATGATTGGCAGATTCGGCCCTGCGTCTCTCCAGCCGTGACCCTGATCATGAACTTGGACAGATCTTACCATGATTTACGTGGTTGGGATGATTTTTCTAATATAATTTGAATTTATTTCTATTAAATAATATTTCATTTAGTTGGTCTTCCACTTTATAGAAAACCTATATTTCTCACATTTTGTGGTACTATTTTGATGCAGTAAGATTTCTTTCACTTATATACTTTCCTTAAATTTTGCTGGTCAACGATTAACGTGGTACGTCCATTTTCTCCTTTTTGGTGGTTTTTCTATAAATGTTTGGTTTTTATAATTTTCCGGGAGAGCCATTATTAATCGAGTAGTTATTGCAACCAGTCGTGTCTTTTGTAAGATTCGCTAACTTTTTAAATGTTAGGATTAATTCTGGTCGCAATACAGTTCTGTGACGATTTTGTGGTACTTCGTTATTTGTCACACTACTCCGTTGGGATTTATTCGTTAATTTTGGGGTAAGCTATGTTTTGTCTCCTAGTACACGTGCTCTTCATTGACCAAATTAAAATCCTTACAGATTTGGGAAAATCCTCCAGTGTTGTCCTGCTTGGAGGTTACATTAAAGCCACACCACATCCACGTGAGTTTTACAGTTTTCTTTGTATAATTATTTTTTTTTTTTGTATCATGTTCGACAAAAATTTTTGTTTTCTCACAGGGCTTTTATTTTATTTCCTTGGATTTTATTTTATTGGATTTTATTTCATGGTATTTTATTGCGTTCCATTCCATTTTATATTATTTCTCATCATCCCTTGTGGTCTAAGTGGGGCTTTGCTTGTCCATGGTCCAAGCAGTATTTGTATGGTTCCGGTTACTGTCCAATTCTGAGCGTTGCTGTTCAGCATTCACCCGGCGGAAACACCCTACTGTGCAGGATATTGGCAACTCTCCACTGCTCACCCAGATAAGTGCCCTATGATTACTTTTTTTAACCGTTGTCCTTTGATATATGTATATATTGCCTGCTACTCACTTTTTTATATATAAGTAGGTCCATACATAATATATCTTTTAAATTAAATTCATCGCTGATAGTATTTAAGTAGTATTTGGTAATTTTGACAAATTATATGTACTTATATAGGATTCTTTAATATACTATTTCGCACTCCAAGCCATTAATTATTTATTGTTTGTGTGTTTACCACCTAGCTGTCTTACCCCCCCCCCCCCCGACTATCTAGCAAGTGTGTATTTCCTACTTTTTTTTTACCGAACTGCACACTATAATAAATATTTGCTACAAGTACCGGAGAGGCATCTATCAAGCCTACTCATCCATCGTTTATTAACTAATGATAACAATAGAATTATAAATTTAATAAACCAATTTATTTTTTATATATTATATATTCCACCCCTTTTACCGTGTAGCACGGTCAAACATTAAGATTACCTGAGGAATTTTTTAATAAATCGTATGATTCTCCTAATGTTCCGTATTTTCTTGATAAATTACGCACATATAAGAATGAATTGACAAAAATATATATTTGAACAAGATATTCATTGATGTTCTTCTGCATCACTTATATATTCAGAAAGAACAACATTATTAAATTTGAAGTCAAGAAATTTTCTACTTCTTAAAATTTCATGTCTTTTTTCCAAAACCTTAGGTATACATTTTATTGTTGCTTCGCGGATACCACGTCTGCACATGGCACAAATAATATTCATTGCTTCCATACTTACCACCGGTATTAACACTACTACTACTATAACATAACACTAATACCAAACACTAGAACTTAATATAAAATAAAATAAAATAATTATACAAAAACACGAAAACAGTAAAGAATTTCAAAATGTGTATAAAAGTAATTGAGTCAAACGATCTAGACTCCATACTACGAAATCATTGCGCATAACTGTCATATGATAGTCATATCAAATAATCTATCTCGTAATTCAGAAGTATAAGAATGTTTGCAAAAAAACTTAAAGGGTATACCGCATATCAATTTTCAGGTTATTTACAAAAAGGCCATAAAAAAGGTGTTCAGTTTCTTTTATTATCATCACAAAAAATGATCATACATATTTTCTAACAAATGAAGAACTTAGCCTACCGAAATGATGATTCGTTGAAATGAGGTATTAGTGCATTCTGTAAGTGGGACAGGAATACAAATTTTTTCTAGCCTAACGAGACTATGTCACGCCCCGTTTTCGAGAATGCTGAACACGATGGAGGTGGTTAAATCTCTCTCCGAGGTAACCCCACCCCCCAAACGGCCAAAAACTACCCCCGAAAGTGCATATCCGCCGTCTCCTACCAGCCGAACACGTGTTACCCCCGTTTTCGAGGAAGCTGAGCACGACGGTGATGTCAAGACCCCTACTCGACCCCCTCTAACCCCCAAACGCTAAGGGGTGAAACGCGGCTAGGCCGTCTTTTTTCGGCTAAGCCCGTGTTACCCCCCGCTTTCGAGGATGCTGAGCATGATGGTGATGTCGAGACCCCTCCTTGAGCCCCGCCAACTCCCCAAACGGCCAGGAACCACCCCCGATAGGGGTAAAATGCAGATAGGCCATCTTTTCTTGGTTAAATCCGTGTTACCCCCACGTTTTCGAGGATGCTGAGCATGAAGAAAATGTTGCGACCTCTCCTCGCTCACCAAACTGACAAAAATATAATTCTCTTCTCTTACTTCAGCATCTCCGCGTCGACACTTTTATTGTAACTGGCCCACGTGCAAGATACCTTCTCTGCGTCCACTGGCATAAAAACAGGAACTCAGTTACTGTTAATGCCTACAAGCCTACACGACTAATTTCGTGGAGAAGATCCAACATCACCATCGAGCTCAGCAACCTCAAAAACGGGGGGTAACACATGTTTGGCAGGTAGAAGATGGCCTATCCGCGGTTCACCCCCTTTTGGGGGTGGTTATTGGCAGTTTAGGGGTTGGCGGGGGTCGAAATGGAGTCTCGACAACACCATCGTGCTCAGCATCCTCGAAAACGGGTAGTTTTCGCGAGTTTAGCCGAGATAAGACGGCCTATCAGTGTTTCACCCTTTTGGGGGTGGTTTTTGGCCGTTTGGGAGGTTGACAGGGGTCGAGGAGGGATATCTATATCACCATCGTGCTTGGCATCCTAGAAAACGGAGGTAAGACGGATTTGGCTGGTAGGAGACGGCGGATAAACGGTTTACCCCTTTCGGGGATAGCTCTTGGCCGTTTGGAGGGTGGGGTGACCTCGGAGAGAGATTTAACCACTGCCATCGTATTCAGCATCCTCGATAACGGGGAGAGGACATAGTCTCGTTAGGTTAGAAAGTATTTGTCTTTCGAAGTTCAATCCGACTCACAGAATGCACTATATATAGTCAACGTGGACTTACACAGTCATCCATATAAGCCTGTTGCGCTCGCACTCCTATGAAGAGTCGTTACCATTATGCACTCGCCTGGCGGGCACTTGAAACCGCCATAATCGCCTGGCTCTTAACATACATTCTTAAAATAGTTTAAAGAATATTCCCTCAAAATTACAGCCTTGTGGAAGCATGTTAAAAATTACTATCTCCATGACAACTTTATCACGACTTACCACGTACTTACAACCCTTCACATCGACAGGCATTATTTTCTTACATTTAAACATATGTAAATTGAAACACATTAAAATTGTAGCTTTGTAGAAAGAAGCACATTAATTATACAATTCTTTTTGCATTTTCAAAAATTTAGGGGATGATGACGCATCAGCGGGAAGTCTGCTAGGTCATTACTTTCTTAATTAACTAGTACTAAAACATTAATTTTTTGCCTTGTGATAAGCACGTTACTCAGGGCCGATTTATCAGTACGCGGTTATGTACTTTAGCCGTTGGTCAAGTATTAGCTGACGGTTATATTTATTTATTTATTTATTGCATATACTGTTCAACTGGCAAGATACCCAATTACAGAACAGGAATAAAGGCATACAAAGCATTAATTACAAGATATATAACAACTAGAAAGAAAGTAAAATGGAGAAAAAATTTACTTAAATGTACGAACTAAAAATAACATGGAAAATGTTTAAATATAAAAACTATATATACGTATATACATATATACACATATGTGATTCAAAGTAAGTTAAGAAAAACAAAGACAATCACTGGTAGTCCAGCCAAAACAATGTTTAACCTCCTGAAAAATCCGAAAGTTTTGAAACTTTGCATACTTATTTAAAGGTACCTAAGAATGAATATACCGAAAGTCCTTATGAATATGAGGCGAGCTCTAGCGGCAATTAGTGAAAATAGGGCACTTTCTTTGGTTTTTCGTTAATATCTCGGGAACCGTTGGTCGGAGGCAAAAGTTGATTATATACATACATTAAGGTTTATCAAATTTGCTACAAAAATGGTTATATACATTTTTCTCGTATTCCCAATGGTTCCCGAGTTATAGGCGGTAAAAGAGAGCGTTTTGTGAAAAACCACGCTAGGGCGTGGTAAGGATGCGATACGACTTCAACTGCATATCGAAAAGGAAAACTTTCCTGTTTCAAGTTGTTCAAGAAGCAAGCTGTACTGCAAGGTATTGCTGACATATTTAACAGTCCAAGTTCATCCTATGGGGCTGTAGCTGCTGCAGGAAACAAAATATTCCTTGCATTGTACAATGCGCCCAGAAAGCAAACCTCTCTTAATATGTACCGTTACAATGCTTTCACCAAATCTGTATCCAATGCTAAACCCGACCTTTCTGCTCTGTCGCCCACAGAAGGAGCAGCAGGACAGCATGCTTTTCGAGTGTACCACCAAATTCAATTTTGGCTTGGGAATGAACTTCCTCCTGTACAGTGGAGTTGGAAGGGGGAAAGCGATCGGCTAATCCCTGTGACAACAGAGGATCCAGCAGCACCTGAAGCTATCCTTAACCTCGTTTGTTGCACATGTACAACTGGATGTGGGAACAGATGTAGCTGTCGAAAGGCAGGAATAATGTGTACAAGCATTTGTCATAACTGCCATGGCGAATGCTTGAATGGTGTTACTTCCAACCTCGAAGAAGACTTTGATGGCCCTGATGATCCCGATGTCATAAACCTTGAAGAAGCAGATCATTCAGTGCAAATAACAAACACCGAACATTTGGTACATAAAGGTCAAAGCAATGTGCTTGCTGGAACCAGAAGTCAGGTGATTTTGTTTGTTCATATATTTCATTGTTTAATATACCTACATCATGTGCCTCATCAATATACATCATAAGTAACATACATCATGTGCTTTTTATACAAAGTTGTGAAGTTTATCTCCTCACATGGGCTTTTCCCTCAATTTTTTTTATTGTGTTATTGGAAAGAGCCTATCAAAATATTACGAAAAATGAATTTTTATTTTTTTTCTGAGCGCATAAAATACCACAAAAAAAATACAAATGTTCCGTAAATGAACAGCAGTTTGAAACGATAGCTTTCGGGCGCCAATGTGACGTCATCATAAACTGCACCAATCAGTATGAGATTAAACGGCCGTCAGAATTAGCTATGAAGGTGCATTCAAAAAGAACCTCACTTCTCTGCCTTGCTTTCCACAACCTGCAATTCTATTGGTGCCTGAAGTACATTTATGAGGAACTACCAATAGAATCTCATATTGCAAAGTGGTAACGCTTAATTGAGAACGTGCGTTTATGACGCCCATTGACAGTGCCAAGAAGTATCTGTCATAAATCACGAGAGTGCAGCCCAGCGTGTTTACTTCTTGTTTGGTGTTATAGTATTAATTTCTTTTAAAAATATGAGTAAATGTGAAGACAGATTTGTAAAAGGTCCACTAAAAGAAATTATATTTTATACTATAAAATTCAGTTGCTGAAAAGCCTTCGCAAAAACGTGATGCGCCGCGCGCACGTACACATTTTGCTCGATCGAGATACGGAGAAAGGCGCGGATTCGCCGGTCGGGCGGCGCGTGACGGGATCGTAAGCGAAATCCGCCGAGTTTAGGCTATATTTCGTTATCGCATTCGTTGGGGTACAGTTTTTATTAACTCATTAAATTCGACAATCTGCTTTTATTTGGCGTTTACACGATTGCGCGTTTAAGCGGTGGTCCGCGAAAGAATATTCGCGTAACTCGCTTTCATTCCGAGCCAAAATCGATAGACATCGAAAAATGTCACTTTTTGTTCGCTCCTGCGGCGCCTAATTTTCGATTTCCGCCGCGCCATTTACGATGCCCATTAACTAGAACGTTCGTTCTTCGCGTCGCGACGCCGTACGGTGTCTGCGAAGGCGTATTTCGGAAGATATGAGCGTTTCAAGATCGCACGTTTTTGCACTTTTTTCATCCTCGAAACGCGCTTTTTATTTCTGCGGTTTTTCGCCCATATCTCGGAAACGGTTGGAGCTAGCTCGAAAATAAAAAATCTCCAAGGACAAGTCCGTTTCTTGAGGAGTCCTCCGGTTCCGTCGGAATTTTGGCAAGGTTCTTCATTTCCGAGATATCGGCCGAAATGTGCGGCGGTGCGAGGAGAAAAATGGCGAGAAATTGGACATTTTTTCCTTTAAACCCTCATAAATCCTAAACGCGGGCTCCTAGGACGAAATACTTCGATCCTATCGAAATCGTACAGAATTGAACGATCTAAAAGTCGTTCTCTTTGTTTTCGTCCCGCTCCAAAAATAAGCGAGCCTCGAGCGGTCAAAGTTGAGGTCTATTTCCCGTCCCGGCAGTGATGGCGTCACAGATGAATTTGAATGATTTGAAAAATTAATTTCAAGGTATACGGGGTGTGCGAACAATTTTTCGGAAATTGATTTACATAAATTCCTTATTCACGCCAAAAACGGATATACAGGGTGAAGCAATAGTCCCGGAACGGCTCGATTACAGCCGAACGGGACCTCGTATCAACTTCGGGTTTTCGACACTGAATTCAGCGAAATTTTTAAAACTGCTTGACATGTATTTCAGGACCGTGACGTCATTACGTTCGGAGGTGTGACATAAGTGTCAATTTTTTTAAATGAAACACCCGGTATATTTTTCCATATTTGTATACTTTAAGGAGTCCCAAATTCAACGATGTAACATTTGTATGGATTCTGTTATATAATGTGGTCTCAATAAGGGAAAATTAGAAATTACAATCGTAATTAACAGAGAATAGTTTTATTTTATTAAATGTTCAAATTGGAATCCTTCCACTGCCTGACAATGTGCTAGCCTGTCCACAAATTCCCGCTGAACATTTTGGAGGGACTGAGGTGTAATATTATCAGCAACCGCTAGAATTCTTTCTTGAAGCTCTTGTACCGTGGCAGGTCTTGTGCGATACACCACAGACTTCAAATGACTCCAGAAAAAAATCAAGAGGGGTTAGGTCAGGTGACCTAGCTGGCCATTCGATATGACCCCTTCTACCTATCCATCTCCGGGGAAAGACAGTGTCCAAAAAATCTCTTACAATTCTGGCATAGTGTGGCGGAGCTCTGTCTTGCTGGAAGTACACGTCATTTGCGATCACCTGAGGATTTTCGCGGTTGGGAAATATCTGAATTACATCAGGTATAACTCTTTCGCGTAATAAAGTTAAATAGGTATCAGCAGTTAAATTACCATTTAGAAAAAACGGCCCTATTACATGTGTTACAATTATACCCGCCCAGACATTTACTTTTTGTGGATGTTGTGTGTGCATTTCTTCCATCCAATGTGGATTCTCAGCAGACCAATAGCGACAATTGTGACGATTGACAAATCCATTTAAACAAAATGTAGCCTCATCGGAAAACAAAATGCGATCTACAAACTGTGGTGTCTCGTCTAAGAAATTCATAATTTGTTGGCAAAACTGCATTCGATGATCAGGATCATCTTCCGCAAGTTCCTGAAGTAAGCTGACTTTGTAGGGATGTATTTTATTTCTCCTGAGTATTCTTCGAATGGATCTTTCACTGTTACCAGTTTCTAATGAAAGTTTCGGAATTGACGTTTTAGGCTCCTCCTGAATCGCTAACAGTACATCTAAAGCTCTGTCGTCGTTTGTCGCTGTTTTTGGGCGGCCAGTTTTTGGTAAATTCTTGACATTTACCGTAAGTTCAAAATTGTGCAAAATTCGACATGCTGTCGACTTGGAAATCGGGTTTCGCTCAGGAAAGGTATCGTTGAAGAGGTCACTTGCTTCCTGAAGGGATCGACGCCTCTCTCCGAATCCAATCATCATGAGTAAAGTTATCCGTTCAGTGTCGTTCAGTTGTGCCATTTTAAAGGCACGTTTTTAGAATCATAAATTAGTAGTACAAAAGTAATGTCACAGTGACGTTTATACCACGACTTAGATAAACTAGTAAAATAATGAGAACAATTTAACTATGACCTGTGTTTTTATTAAACGACTACAAAAAAACTTGTTTACATGGGTCTTAGTTTTGTAAAAAAAAATGGTAAAAAAAGAGTGTCTTTTTTGGATACAGCTGTTTGGATATCCACTGTTCTCTGTTAATTACGATTGTAATTTCTAATTTTCCCTTATTGAGACCACATTACATAACAGAATCCATACAAACGTTACATCGTTGAATTCGGGACTCCTTAAAGTATACAAATATGGAAAAATATACCGGGTGTTTCATTTTAAAAAATTGACATCTCCGAACGTAATGACGTCACGGTCCTGAAATACATGTCAAGAAGTTCTAAAAATTTCGCTGAATACAGTGTCGAAAACCCGAAGTTGATACGAGGTCCCGTTCGGCTGTAATCGAGCCGTTCCGGAACTATTGCCCAACCCTGTATATTGCTATGTATTCGTAAATCTGCATCGAAAGTAATTATTATCGAGTTGTACTGTTTTATTCAAAAGGCATCTGTAACTAAAGATAATACATCATCCATTTTAGTTAGTTACTTTATATTTGAAAAGTTTAACTCATTTTAACGTGATATTTACACTCTGCGACAGACAAGTCAAAGAGATTAATTTTATAGGTTATTAAATATTTGACATTACCAGTCACTCAGTTTAGTCTTATAGGTTACATGTAGTGTTGACATTTAATTCATTACCAACGTTTAATTAAAGATAATCCATTTTAGTTAGTTATTTTATATTTGAAAAGTTTAACTCATTTACACTGCGTCATTACTTTGAAGGTGTCAGGTTTAGACGTTTTAAATATAAATGACAGAAAAAAGTGAAAGAGAATCGGGGTGATAGGAAAAGGTGAAGAAAAGTAATAATTAAAATAAGAAGGAGAAAGTATGATTGTTGATGAATTGGAAAGGAGAATAGATAGGAAGGATACATTTGGGGATTGAAATGAGATGTAAATTGGGGAAAGAAGATTGTAGTTACGAAGAAAGAAATTTATGTAACATTTGAAAGTGAAAGGTTGTATCGAAATTAAATTAAAGTCCATATTTCTAACATTATCAAAATTATATTAAGTAGACAAAAGATAACGTTAATAAAGAACAAATTTAACCCTGAGCCGACTCCCTGAGATAAAGTTAAATAGTTCAACCAGCAGAGTTAACGAGTAAAAAATTTATTTATCGTCCGGTTGTCGTTCAATTATGCTGAAAATGGATATATATTGTTATGTTTTATTAATATGATTGATTAAAAATTTGATGTGAAACCATTTATCTCTTCCAAATCAATACCACTAACTAAAACAACAATATTCAATTCTTAATTATCTCTGTAGCTCCGGCTATGCGATTCCACCTCAGATTGCAGGTTCAGGTTTCTATGTTGGAAATTCTTTTTTTTTTTTTATAAAATTAAAATTTCAATTGACTAAATTTTTATTTATTACAACCCTTTAATTTCTTGATATAATTATGTGAATGTGATAATTTATAAATAATTTTGATTTAATACCTTTCACTCATTTCTTTCTTCGTAGCTACAATTCCTATCCTTCAAATCCTCTTAATTATTTCTTTCTTCACTTTTCTCACTTCTCCGACTAATCTTTATATTCTTTTCTTCTCTTCAAACTATTTAACTCCTTCCTTCTACTTATTTTCTCCACCTTACAATTCCTATCCTTCAACTCCTCTTAATTATTTCTTCCTTTACTTTTTTTTTTACTTCTCCGACTAGCCTTAATATTCTTTTCTTCCGTTCAAATTATTTTATCTCCTTCCTTCTACCTATTTTCTTTTCCAAATTTCAAAACTTTTCTCGCGTATCTGCCGTATCTATTGATCTTCTTTCTTCTACTTATTTTTCTTTCCAAAATTCTCAAAATTTTAATTCTCTCTCAATCTTCAATCTCCTACCTGTATCTATTGATTTTCTCCCCTCTTTTTTATTTTCATTCATCTTTTTTTTTTTTCAATCAAGAAGCCAAAGTTTTTTTTAAAACAACTAAATTTAGATTATTATTACAAACCTGACCCCTTCAGCCCAAAATTAGAATTTTCATTGTCAGTGTCATTAAATTATAATAACCTCAACATATGACATATAAAAACTATAAAACAAATTCCCTAACTTGAAAACAGTTATACCAAACTACAACAACTAAATAACAATTCAAAATATTCAATTGCCTCATCAGATCTTTACCAAATCTGGAAGACATAAATAACTCCACAACACAAATATGCAACATTGCAAATACGTAGCATTTCCCTCCCCAAATCTTAAACTTTTACTTAGGTAATATGTTTAAAATTTCTTAAAACAAACGTATTTGCAAAATAAAATCTTTCACCAGTTTAATCGTGTAAGTCTACTTGTGTCTTAATTTCTTGGTGTATATGGATAAATCATTTCTATATGAAATTTACCTCTTATATGTTCACTGTTTATATGTCTCAATTCATATGTATTTTCATTTAATGGTATATGTATTATATAAGGACCTTCATAAGGAAATATAAATTTTGCACATAATTTCTTGTCAAAATTTGACACCTTCAATCTTTTTATAACTACTAAGTCCCCTTGTTTATACACTACATGTTTCTTAATTTTTTTATTTTCTCTAGCCTGATATTTTTTTGCATTTCGTTCTAATCTAATTTTTACTTGATTTCTCATTTGATCTAATTCAATCCCAGTTTCAAAATTCCATGGTCTGATAGGTGGAATACCAAACATAATTGTTATCGGCGGTACTTCTGTAATCGTACTTGGAACATTATTTATAATGTATTCAACATTTGATAAACATAATAACCAATCTGTATGATCATTGTGTATGGTAAATCTTAAAATTTTAGTCACCTCTTGTATATATCGTTCTGCTGGATTTGCTTGTGGATGTCTAATTGTAGTAAAACTTAATTTAATTTGTTTACCTGTCATTGTATTTGTCATTATCAAAATACGTCGCGTTATCAGCTAAAATTTTCTTTGGTATTCCTACCGATTTGAAATATTTGGAAAGTAATTTACAAACCGTATTTGTATTACATCTTTTTGTAGGATAAACTTTTGTAAATTTTGAAAAAATATCCACTATAACTAATATGTGTTTATACCCTTCTTTATCCTTAATCAAATTATTTATAAAATCCATTGCTATTATGTCAAGAGGTTCCTTTGTCAAAATACTATTTACTTCGTTTCTGTTTTTGTAATTTTTCGTCTTCCCTAAACAACAATCATGGCATAATGATATGATTCTTTTTGTTAATTGTAAATTATTCTTACAGAAAAAAGTTTCTCTAAAAATCATCCAAGTTTTCCTTACACCAATATGTCCAAAATGATTATGCAAATCATTTAAAATATTCAACGCCAAATTATCATGTATCACATATTTCTCTTCATTCATAACTGTTTTAATCAACAAATCATTTTTTATAATATAACCCTTACATTCACCTAATTGTACTACATTTCTAAGTTCATTCAAATATCCCTGGCTTCCCCTAATCCTTTCATATGTATATAAATTTTGTTCGTCTAATAGATAATTTAATCCTATGATAAAATTATTCTTTTTGTCTATGTCTATTTGTTTATTTCGAGTTAGTGCATCTGCAGTTATATTTTCTTTACCTGGTCTATGTTTGATAGTAAAAGAGTATTCTTGAATTAAAAGAGACCATCAATAAATTCGATTGTTTGCAAATCTGTTTTTCATAAGTGAACATAATGCTGAATGATCAGTTTCAATTGTAAAATGATTTAAAGTTAAAATATAGGATAGTCTAGATAAGCTATAAACCAAAGCAAGCATTTCAACCTCTGATGTTGAATACCTAGTTTCATAAGGTTTTAAAATTCTAGATATAAAACATATTGGCGTTTCAATACCATTTACAATTTGAATAAGTTCTGCTGCAATAATTTGTTCGGAAGCATCTGTACGTAATATAAAAGGTAAATTAAAATCTGGACTGTGTAAAAGTAAATTATCATGAAAATTTATTTTTAACTTATTAAATGCCTCTTGTCGTCTAGTATCCCATTCCCATTTTATATCTTTCCTAAGTAGTTCTATCAAAGGTACTTCCAATTCTGAAAGTCTAGGTACAAACTTTTTGTAATAATTCAATATACCTAAAAATCCTCTTAACATCTTTAAATTTTTTGGAGTAGGATAATCTTTGATTTCCTTTATACGTTCTTTTCCTATAGATATTCCTTGCTGATTAATAATATAACCCAAATATTTTACGAACGTTTTGTAAAATTCACATTTTTCTATATTTAATTTTAAACCTGATTCATTTAATGCCTTTAAAATTATATTTAAATGTTCTAAATGTTCTTCTACTGTATCTGAAAATATAAGAATGTCGTCTATATAGTGAAGACAAAACTTTTCATATTTATCCAAAATTGTTTGCATTGCTCTAACCAAAGCAGAAGATGCCGATTGTAATCCAAATGGAACTACTTTAAACTGATAAATATGTCCATCTACACTAAAACCAGTAAATCTACGAGACTCTACATGTAATGGAATAAGCCAAAATGAATTCTTCAAATCTAATTTTGAAAATATAGTGTTCTTTCCAATCCTATAAAGCATAGTTTCTATAGTTTGTGGAGAGTCAAATTGTGATTTCATTATTTGATTTAAATTTCTAGCGTCAAGACATATCCGTATAGAATCATCCTTTTTAGGTACTATTACCAACGGATTTATAAAGTTTCTTTTTGCTGGTTCAATAATATTTGCACGTATCATATTTTGTATTTCCTCTTGTACTTTTTGCCGACGTTTGTATGGAATAGGATATGTTTTTGATTTAAAAGGCTTATCCTCATCAACTTGAAGTCTATGCACATAACCTTTAGCAATTCTTGATTCATGATTTATCAATGTCATATACTTTTGCAACAATTCGTTTACTATATTTTTATAATTTAAAGGACAATTTATCTCCAACATTCTCGGCATATCATAATTATTAATTTTCTTTGTAAACTTATTTTCATCACTCTTTACATTATTTATATTATTTATATTTAAATTCCCTATATTTGATTCAAATTTATTTACTATTTTTACCGATGTACCTTTTAAAATTAGAGACCTTTCCCCTAAATCTAATATTGCTTTCAATCTTGACAGCATGTAATCTCCAATGATAACATCAAAACTTAAATTATCCACAATTACAAATTCACCTTTCACTTCAAATTCCATATTAATAATTTTATTACATTCAGTAATCTTCTTACCATTAGCATTCATTAAAATAATTTTTGAAATCTTAATACATTTATTCTCATATAAATCTTTGTGTTTATCGATTAGCTTCCCACTTATTAAACTTATTTCAGATCCACTATCAATCAACGCCTTCAAATTTACTTTATTAATTTTAATATTAATCATTGGTAAATTACTAATTTTGCCATTATTTAAATTTGACCCATTCTCTAAACCTATAAACTCGCGCATATGTCCGTATGTAGTTATCCCCGTTAAAATATCCTTATCTAAAAATTTTCTTTTGGAAAATTTGACTTTACCTGTGCTATTGTCTTGATTTCATTCATATCATTCTGTTCTGATCTAACATTCATATTTGTTACCTGCGCATATTTTGTTGCATCATATTTATTTTCAAATCGTATCGGTTCTTTATTTTCCCCTTGCCTATTATTTTCATTTCCGTAATTCCTATTACTTTGATATGTATTTCCATTAGATTTATATTTGTCATTATATCTCTCATTATTATCATAATTTCTACTGTTATACTGATTATAATATTGTTGTCTGTCTGAATAATGATTTTGTCTGTTATTAAAATTTTGCTCATTATGCTGTGTTGGTCTGAAATTTCTCTTATTCATTGATCTAAAATTGCTATTTGAAACCTTATGTAAATCATCTATTACCCTCAAATACTCATTTAAACCATCTAATGTTGTTATGCGTTGTGTTACGATCACATGATGAATGTCATCCGAAAAATGTCTGGCTAGATATTTTATCATTTCATTTTCTGTCAAATTTGGTTCCAAAAATTTAATATTATAAATTTTACGCATGACATAACTTTCCCTAGATATACCACTATTTTCTGAATATTTGCCATTAAATAAATTAAAACGAATTTTCTCTTGACAATGTTCAGACCAATATTTCTTTAATAGTAATTGTTCAAATTCTTCAAACGTTTCGAACTTAGATTCTATTATTTGATACTAAATTTCCGATTCTGCTTTTAATACCTTTTGTATTTCATATTTTAAATTATATCCACTATTTATATTTTGTAAATGTTGCTTGAAACGTTCTAAAAATACCTTTGGGTGAATTCTAGAATCACCATAGAAATGATTTATCGCCGTATTTTGTATTGCAGCAAATGTGTTAAATGTAGGTGTATGTGTATTATTTAATATCTTCATATTCTGTTCTATTTTACCATCCTGTTCTTTTAATTGTGTCCTCACTATATCTTCTTGGTTTCTCAAACGCATATCTATTTCCTTCATACCCTCTAATATCACATGTTCTACTTCTACTCTTACTTCCCCTTTAAATTCCTTAGTTGCTTCTAGTATTTTTGTATCAATTTTCTTAGTTATCTCTTCGTTAACTTTTTCTAAACTTACTTCTATGTTCTTAATTCTTTGATCCACCTTGTTTTGCAGCTCTAGTATACTATTTTCTAACTTCTTATTGTTCTCATCTATTCTATTTTCCATTTCTTGTTTATTTTCTTCCATTTTCTTGCTAATTTCATCAAATCTATTTTCCATTTCTTGCTTGTTTTCTTCCATTTTTTTGCTATTTTCGTCAAATCTATTTTCCATTTCTTGTTTGTTTTCTTCCATGTTCTTGCTATTTTCGTCAAATCTATTTTTCATTTCTTGTTTGTTTTCTTCCATTTTCTTGTTATTTTCGTCAAATCTATTCCCTATCATGTTCATTAACTGTATAAATTTGTCATCATTTTGTGCTTGTGTCATTTGTGTTGTGTCACCTTGTGAAGTTTCTGGCATTTGATCTTTATTTTCCATCTTTGTTTTCCTGATCGTAAGTTCATAAAATATTTTACACAATTGAAAATTAATACTTACTAAAATTATCCTATTTAAGTGACATTTGTATTGACAAACAAAAAAAACTTTTTCCTTTTTTTTTTTTCTTTAAATTTTTAAATAATCTTGTCTAACCGACCTGAAATGAATTTTCCGAATTGCCCCACGTTGGGCGCCAATTATTGTTATGTTTTATTAATATGATTGATTAAAAATTTGATGTGAAACCATTTATCTCTTCCAAATCAATACCACTAACTAAAACAACAATATTCAATTCTTAATTATCTCTGTAGCTCCGGCTATGCGATTCCACCTCAGATTGCAGGTTCAGGTTTCTATGTTGGAAATTCTTTCTTTTTTTTTATAAAATTAAAATTTCAATTGACTAAATTTTTATTTATTACAACCCTTTAATTTCTTGATATAATTATGTGAATGTGATAATTTATAAATAATTTTGATTTAATACCTTTCACTCATTTCTTTCTTCGTAGCTACAATTCCTATCCTTCAAATCCTCTTAATTATTTCTTTCTTCACTTTTCTCACTTCTCCGACTAATCTTTATATTCTTTTCTTCTCTTCAAACTATTTAACTCCTTCCTTCTACTTATTTTCTCCACCTTACAATTCCTATCCTTCAACTCCTCTTAATTATTTCTTCCTTTACTTTTTTTTTTACTTCTCCGACTAGCCTTAATATTCTTTTCTTCCGTTCAAATTATTTTATCTCCTTCCTTCTACCTATTTTCTTTTCCAAATTTCAAAACTTTTCTCGCGTATCTGCCGTATCTATTGATCTTCTTTCTTCTACTTATTTTTCTTTCCAAAATTCTCAAAATTTTAATTCTCTCTCAATCTTCAATCTCCTACCCGTATCTATTGATTTTCTCCCCTCTTTTTTTTTATTTTCATTCATCTTTTTTTTTTTCAATCAAGAAGCCAAAGTTTTTTTTAAAACAACTAAATTTAGATTATTATTACAAACCTGACCCCTTCAGCCCAAAATTAGAATTTTCATTGTCAGTGTCATTAAATTATAATAACCTCAACATATGACATATAAAAACTATAAAACAAATTCCCTAACTTAAAAACAGTTATACCAAACTACAACAACTAAATAACAATTCAAAATATTCAATTGCCTCATCAGATCTTTACCAAATCTGGAAGACATAAATAACTCCACAACACAAATATGCAACATTGCAAATACATAGCAATATATATATATATATATATATATATATATATATATATATTGTTCTATATTCTGATATCTATTTTATTTTTTATACGTTCGGAATTACTTTTTGAAAGTAAATTGAAATGATTTTATTGAGCGCCAAACAGTTTCTTAAAAGCTGTTAATATTATAGACTATAGAACACCATTAGCATGACCATCTACAATCTATAGAATGACTCTTACTCAAGGTCCAACGAAGTCGGTTCAATAAATGCTCATCGATCAAGATAACAATCTAAATAAATCAAACTCAGTATTGAACGAACAAAGTATTAATTTATTAACAAATTTGAACTTGGAATGTAATTAACAAATTTAAATAACAAAATCTAACTTAACTAAAATGATAAATATGGCCTTTATTTAAAATAAATATGTACCATGGATTTCTGATATTGTAAAGCTTTACCTTGTCTTTCTTTCGAGTCGAGTAATGTTAAATTATAACCTCTAACTGGTTATTATGATCCTTGAAATATAATGTCACTTGACTGACTTTTTAAACCTCTCAAGGCTTCTTCTTCTTCTTTTCTGGATTGACGTTTGTTTATAACCTCCAATTTATTTTCAAGATTTCCTTGAAATATTTCTATCACTTGATTGACGTTTGAAATTTCTTCACCATATAAATTTGCTAACTGAATTAACAAATACTTCCCTCTTCTAAATCTGCTTTCCGGATAATCTACTTCTTAATACTTTCAAAGTATACTCACTTCTTATATTTAATCAACTTTTACAATTTATTCTTGATATCAATATATCTGGATTGTAATATCCTAACCTTTAAATTATTCACCACTTTTCTTCTCTTTTCAATTTATTAATTATTCGAGGATGAATATTTCTCGCAGCTCGCTGTTCAGCGGTGTCTGATCAACTGATTTGTTATTTTTAGTCGTTTCAATGGGTTAATTTCCAATATTTCAATTGTTTTTTTCTATTTTGATCTAATATTTCAAAATTTAATTTTAATTTAAAATTTAAACTATTCAGTTTTGTTTGTTATTTATATTAATTGAATACTGTTTTTCATTCTTTAATTTTCCTGATGAATTTCTTATTCTACTTTTCAGGATTAAGTGAATAATTGTAATTACTCGAAATATATTGACATATTACATATACTTTTTAAAATCTACTTATAACTACAATTAACAATTCCAATCTCAAATAAATACTAATTCATACATTTAGATGAATAGCAATGATAAACACAAAATGCTAGTAGTTAAAAACGTACTGCAGTTTTCATATTGACATAATACTGATATTATAAACTAAAACAAGAAATTGATACGCCAACAAACATTTAACATCATACTATTAGTCCTTTCTTTCTGCATGATGTGAAATATCATTTACAAAACACCTTTCTGCAATGATATTTGAAAATATCTGAAAACTTAAAATGTCATTCAGTGTTTTGTAATATATGGACTTAGTATTTCTAAAATAATCACCCTGCAATGCAAATACTGATAATAGTCTTTCATTCAAAATTCATTTTGTGTAGATTTGCAGTGTTTCTACACAAAATATGATTTTCAGCCCTAAGTTTTGACATGCATGTCAGATTTTATGAAATTTACTTTTTTGTTTTCCAATTTCATTCTAAATCATTTTATATGAGATTGTGATTCTCTATAAGTTCATGTTTTATCATATACTATTTAGAATAACCTTGTTAAACTAAATTAACTTCATTTTATGTTTATTCAAATATTTTGTTCTAATTCAATATCAAGTTTCATTCTTTGCATCCTACTCGATGAGAATAAGTGAACTTGAATCAATTAAATAAACCACAGATATTCCTGCTTCTGTATGATTCGTTAAAGTAAAACTGTTATGGTTATTTTCTAAAATACATACAATTTTGTGAATTTTATTTATGATTTCAAACACGATACCTGGGTATTGTTCCACAGTGTGGATACACAGCAATATATATATATATATATTATATATGGCAATGTATTCGCAAATCTGCATCGAAAACGATTATTGAGTTTGCGTGTATTGTTTTATTAATCACGAAAAATGCAATTATTGTTTGTTTATTTCTTTCGGACAATTTGGAAAAATCTGACTAAATCGTTCTCTGAAGATCCGACGGTAGATTTCTAAGCATTTTAAATTTGTTGTTTAGTTATTTTAGTAGACATCTTTCAGGTGTTTGTAATTAAATATAATACGTAATCAGTTTACGAAGTGGCTATTCGTACGGGTAACCGTACGAATAATTTTTTTTTTAATCACTTTGTTAGTTCTGATAGGGAGTTTATTTTTACAGGTTTTTAAATATTTGACATTAAAAGTAAGTCAGTTTAATTTTGTAGGTTATATTACCAACGTTTAAGAAAAATGTGACATTTGCAACTATTTAGGGAGTTTACTTTTATAGGTTTTTAAATATTTGACATTACAATTCAGTCAGTTTAATTTTATAGGTTATATTACCAACGTTTAAGAAAAATGTGACATTTGCAACTTTTTAGGGAGTTTATTTTTATAGGTTTTTAAATATTTGTCATTACAAGTCAGTCAGTTTAATTTCATAGGTTATATTACCAACGTTTGAGAAAAGTCAATTATTTCATCATGTATACACGGTGTGTGAACAATTTAAATTAAATTTCCTTATTTGTCGTCCGATTGGGCTAAAATTCGGTACTCGGGGAAAATCGACGACGTTGATCAGAAGTATGACGTCAGAATCGCCAAATTCAAAATGGCGGACGATGTTTGTCGATTATGGCGTCACATCGCTTAAAATCGGTATGAGGGGGTTTTCGAGGTCGTTGATTACGAATCTGAAATCGAAATTGAAAAATTCAAAATGGCGGCAGAGTTGCAGGACACATTTTCCCACTTACGGTGCCATTCAAAAATTCAAAATGGTGGCGTCCCCATAGCCTAATATCCATTGTTTACTATAACTTTCTTATTTACCATCCGATTCAAATGAAACTTGGTATGTAGAGGTTATTAGTGTAGCCGATAACGAATATGACATCAGATTTACAAAATTCAATATGGCGGCCCCAAAATGGCGGACAAGATGTATCATTTATGGACCGATTCGACTGAAAATCGGTACCTATATGTTTTTCAGGTCGCTGATGACGAATCTGAAATCGAAACTGAAAACCAAGCTTTCTACATTGATTCAAGCTTCACCTAAACGAGTGCGAAGCACTCGCATTGAAAGCGCCAGCTGTCACCCGTCCGGAGGACCTAGGAAACGCGAAGCGTTTTCTAGTCATCTAACTAAAACTCTGTTTCCAAATTTACATTTTATATAGCTGACGGCTTTCTAACTGCCAGTTGACTGAAGGCGGGAAAAACTTTTTAATTTAACAGTGACTTCAACAGCCATTTATAGTTGAATGGCAGCTACGCAACAGTAACATTTAACCCTGCACTGATAAACCCGCCCTGTTAAATTAAAAAGTGTTTATCCTGCCTTCAATCAACTGGCAGTTAGAAAACTATCAGCTAGATAAAATGTAAATTTGGCAGCGAAGTTCTAGTCAAATTGTATGAAGACAAGGTTGCCGGAGGTACTAATTTGTAGTATATTTAAAGAATAAGTACTTGTTTCTGTTGTATTTCATGTATTTCTCAAAGATAATTAGTTAAAAAGGTTAAGAATAATACTAATTGTAAGTTATCTTGTGAGTAGAATTACGTTTTTAAATTCCGTAACAAAAATAAGTTTCAATTCAGACGTGATAAACCACTTAAAGAAATAGACATTTGTGAATAGGCAACAACGTAAATTCATAATTGCTAGGCCAATATCTTAAGTTTTTTTGTCTGTATATGACTTCTGTTGATATTCCGGTTGTCATCTTGAAAAATAGCAATAAAAACCAATAAGATCGGCAAATTTCAGTTTTTCCTGCTGGTACGTAAGGAGTTATTATGTAGATAGGAGTTTATTATAAAGCTGTTAAGGCCGATCGAGAAGTTCAAGTCTCGTTCAAGATGAAGCGCTTATTTTGGCTATTTGAGGGAAAATCCGTTTCAAACAGCAGAAGACGCCGTGTTCATGACAAATTTTCCAGCATCGAGGTTAACAGCTAATTGAAGGATAAGAAAATCGGAATTAAAAATCTGTACAAGTGCTAAGAGAACCATATTAACAGAAGAACAGAAGCAAACCCGTATTCTGTTTTGTTTAAATTATATCTATCGCCTGTTAGAGTTTTGCATAATCTGTGTGTTTATTTAAATACAATAATTTTGTAGAAATGTTAATATTTTCTGAAAGCTTAATTTCTTTTGACAATTTTAGCGCCTTCACTAAATTGATTTCTTAGGCAATTTTAAATTATATCTTAATTTCTATAATATAAAACTGACTGTTATTTGGAACTATGTTTCTTTTTGAATTTCTATTATTAACAGTATTAAGTCTCTATCTTTAAGTTTAAAAACAATAAATAAGTAAAAATTGAAAACAATCACTGCCGAATTTCTCTTCAAAATGCATTTAACAAGTTTTATATTCCCATAATACGCACGAGCATATGGTTTATATAACCTAACTTTATATATGTCAACATCAACAACTACCTTCCAGCTATATCCTTAATAGCCCAGCCAAAACAATGTTTAACCTCCTGAAAAATCCGAAAGTTTTGAAACTTCGCATACTTATTTAAAGGTACCTAAGAATGAATATACCGAAAGTCTAAAAGTAAATTATTTATTATTTGTTTGCTTATAGTAATGAAACATTTTCTTTATAGGATTTTGCAAACAGTGAAAAGAAAAGCTATCTATGAGAACTAATGGAAAAACTATATATATAAAAATATTAATGAAATCTTTGCATTCTTTCGATAACTTGACTTCTGGTTATGCTAGCAAGTAAAATTCTGATTTGCCATTCTCATTTTAACACTAGCATCCAACCTAGTCCCCTACGGCTAAGCAAGCTAAACTAGTATCTACATGATCCCCTACGATATGTAAATTCAGTTAAAAATGAGAACAAAGGCCTGAAATTAATTTATTTACGTACCTTGTCTTTAAAAATTTTTTCATTCAAATGAATTACATTTTCATAAAATCTCATTCAGTTTCTTGGAAATGCTTAGCCTTTGAAACGTTTTTCGTCCTTATTGGGTACTCTTCAGAAAAGCCTAAAGCCACTCATAGCGATGTTCCATGCAAAACTAAGACATTTTCCATGAATGGTATAAAATAATTATAATTGACATTGACTGATAAAAAACAACAGATCTTCACCTATCTATTAGCTAACTAGTATTGGAGCCTATATACTCTATGCATGTTTAAAAGTGAATTATTTATTATTTGTTTGCTTATAGTAATGAAACATTTTCTTTATAGGATTTTGCAAACAGTGAAAAGAAAAGCTATCTATGAGAACTAATGGAAAAACTATATATATAAAAATATTAATGAAATCTTTGCATTCTTTCGATAACCTGACTTCTGGACGTTTACTTGATAGCATAACCTGAAGTCAGGTTATCGAAAGAATGCAAAGATTTCATTAATATTTTTATATATATAGTTTTTCCATTAGTTCTCATAGATAGCTTTTCTTTTCACTGTTTGCAAAATCCTATAAAGAAAATGTTTCAATACCGAAAGTCCTTATGAATATGAGGCGAGCTCTAGTGGCAATTAGCGAAAATAGGGCACTTTCTTTGGTTTTTCGTTAATATCTCGAGAACCGTTGGTCGGAGGTAAAAGTTGATTATATACATAATTAAGGCTTATTAAATTTGCTACAAAAATGATCATATACATTTTTCTCGTATTCCTAATGGTTCCCGAGTTATAGGCGTTAAAAGAGAGCGTTTTGTGAAAAACCACGCTAGGGCGTTACAATATGCCATTTCTAATAATATTTGACAATAATGAGTTACTAAATTAAATATAGTACTTACAATGCCTACTGCGACGAGCCGCTACTGCTATCGTCCCCCTCCCACGACCTTTTTCCACAACTAAACCGGTGCGGCTATCCGCGTCGTTGCATCAGTCTGTTTGAGGTTATTCGTATCTTTATTACATTTTCGTGCGTTCTTACCATTTTCGTTCGGTTAGTAATAATAATAATAATAATAATAATTTATTCATCCACTTGATCACATTACATGATATAGGATAAGTCATATAGCAGAATGCAATAGAAATAAAATAGATAGTACATACATGTTACTTATAACTAAAAATATGGGGGGTACAATTAAGAATAAAAACATACAAGACAATTAAAAAGAACACGTTACACAAAAGATAAAACGTTAATTAAAAAAAGAAATAACAAGATCACTGACTATCATCACTATAATATTCATTTAGAGAATAATAACTCTTATTTGTTAAAAGTATCTTAATTCCTGCTTTAAATCGTCTTAGTAGTTTTTCACATAGTAGACGTATGTTGTGTTTACATAATAGACATATGAAATGGAAGAGAACTGTTTGTTGTGCGACAGAATTCTTGGTTCACCTTCTGGTGTAACGAAAGTTGGTTTGAAGGGAATCAGATCGTTACTGCTCGCTAGTGAGCAAAGGAAAGATGATTTGGGTTCTAAGCTTCGTGGTATTGAGACAATTAGATTACACACTGAGTGCCGAAAACAGTACACATGGGATGATTCTATAAAGGTTTTCCTGAAACAGCAGTCTGCTGCAGACCCCTCTTCATCAACACAAGGTAGCTCTTTGCCCCAAACAAGGTCGTCTGTGAAAAAATTATTTGAATTCAAAACAAAATGTTTCTTCTGTGCAGATGTTATTGATGAAGAGTATTTTAAAAAACAAATAAAGAAACCTATAAAAGCCCGCAGAGATGCATTCTATTGTCGAAGTAAGGAAATGATTACGACTGTATTGAATTCTGCAGACAGGAGAAATGATGAAAAGGCAGAAGAAGTTAGGCTGCGTCTGTCTAGCATTAGCGATCTTGTCGCTGCTGATGGAGTGTACTACCTGGACTGCTACCAACAATTTGTGTCCCACAAGCCTCTCACACCTTCATCTCATGCATACTTACCTATTGTTTCAGGTAGCAAGTGTAGAAGCCGGCCAAGATAACCAAATTGCAGGGCCTTCTACGAAGAAGCGATTCAGAGCTGATTGATTTTTCTGTACAAAATTTTCCTTGGAATAACCTCAGGATTTTGTTTGTTCATATGTTTCATTGTTTAATATACCTACATCATGTGCCTCATCAATATATATCATAAGTAACATACATCATGTGCTTTTTATACAAAGTTGTGAAGTTCGTCTCCTCAATTATCCTTAGTATACAAAAATTTAAGTAAACCATATGTCAAATATTATTAGAAATGCCATATTGTACGGCCCTAGCGTGGTTTTTCACAAAACGCTCTCTTTTAGCGCCTATAACTCGGAAACCATTGGAAATACGAGAAAAATGTATATAATCATTATTGTAGCAAATTTGATAAGCCTTAATTATAGTTATAATCAACTTTTGCCTCCGACCAACGGTTCTCGAGATATTAACGAAAAACCAAATAAAGTGCCCTATTTTCGCTAATTGCCGCTAGAGCTCGCCTCATATTCATGAGGACTTTCGAAGTATTCATTCTTAGGTACCTCTAAATAAGTGTGCGATGTTTCAAAACTTTCGGATTTTTCAGGAGGTTGGGTCATTTTTTGGAGTTTTTTGACTGGACTATAACAGGCAAAAAAGCGTCTGTTAAAATAGCCGTGACTTTATATTACGGTTTGGGTTAACCGAAACATGAATAAACAGTTTGACGTTAATATGACCGACAGCTAATACTTGACCAACGGCTAAAGTAGATAATCACGCACTGATAAACCTGCCTTAACCCTGCACTAATAAACCGGCCCTCAGACCGTCCCGTAGCTCTCCTACTACTAGGCACAAAATGGGACTAAATGTATTACAGACAACGAACTTATATAATTTCATTTTAAGGCCTATAAAAAATAGTCGTCCTCTCGTTCGGAGACTTCAGTTGAGACATGATACAATACTGAAAGCAACTTGTACAGGATATTGCCCTCTCGATAATACCTATTTTAGATGGGAGGTTGATTATAAAAAATTTGACTACGAGCGATCCACCAAAGGCAGATTTTCACATTTTTTTCAAATTCACGAGCATAGTTTGAACAAGAAAAACATCTATGAAATAAGTGTTATGATAAGAGGTATTGTATAAAGGTGTTATTTTTTGCCCAATCTGAAATCAGGTTCAACAACATCTTAATAATTAGCATTAATTTGTAAATGTCAAAATGGATTTTGTCCAAGTAAATCAGTAGAAAGTGCTACATATGATTTTATTGAGTACATTCATAAAGGTCTCGATGGGGGTAAATATGTAGGAGCGTTATAGGGGAGTCAGAGATTTTTATTTCGGAAAAATTCCTCGATCCATGATTCCTCTTGGAACGTGTTCGTGAAAGTGTGTAGAATATTATATCAAAATGTCTCCGCGTGAAAGTGGGTGCTAAATTTTTTATTTAACATTTGTATGAAAAAATTTGTTTTATGATAATTATAATTTTTCGTAAGTTTTTTTAAAACCCATATTGCTCTACCGTCCTTTTAAAAGGACGGTAAAAACCTGCTTACCTGTATCTATTACAACTATTTAAATACTGGTGGCGTCACTTTCAATTTAAGCTTCAAAGCATTGACAATCAGTCTGCAGCAAATGTTTGTTAAAACCGTTGATGTTTAGTGTATAATTTATGATTTCCTACTGGACCGTTTATCTGACAATTACAATGAGTGACAAAAGGTAAGCTATCTTAGTTTTTAAAGACAATGACGGCTCTATTATGTCTTATTTGGATACAATAAAGACCTATAAATGCCGTAAGTACCATAACCTCACACTTTTATCCAAATTATTAACAATATTATAGTAAAAAAAACAGTGTCCGTTTAAAAGGACGGTAGGTTTATCCACTACTATTTATTGACTACTATATTGTATCTTTCTTAGGTACTGGAAACGGTCGCTAACTTTTGCCCAGTTGCTGGAAGAATTAGAGAAAGATAATGTAGCTGATTTTTCGGAACAAATAGCAATTTTTCCACCAGAAAATGCAAATGAGGACTGCGACACTGATGAAGATTCGGGTGATGAGGACTCTGTAGGTGTAGAAAATTTGTCAGGAGCACAACTCAGAGCCGAACTAGAAGTGCAAATGGTTTTAGAAAACAACTCAAAGGACTGGGATTGTGACGATGATAAACCTCTCTCAACATTTGTCGAACGAAGACCCAAGCTTCTAAAAGAGTTTGCGTATAAACGTAGTGATTTAGAAAAAACGACTTTTTTGTATTATCTGTGAACAACAATCTTTCAACTGTTGCTACGTTTCAGTTGTTCTTTGATGAAGAAGTAATAAATCAGATACTCAATTTTTCAAATATATTTGCCCAGCAAAAAATCGTGCAGAAGACATTGCCGCAGATGAGCTACTGTGTTTCATTGGAGTTCTTCTATTGAGTGGTTATGTGCATGTCGCACGAAAACAAATATTTTGGCAAAATAGGGATGATACCAATAATAAACTGGTATGTGACGCTATTTCACGAGATAGATTTCAATAAATTATGAGTAACTTGCATTGCAATGATAATACTAAGCTAAACAAAGCAGATAAATATTCGAAAATGAGACCTTTATTTGATATTCTAAACAACAAGTTTTTTGAGTATGCCCCTGCTGAAGAAAATCACAGCATAGACGAGTCTATGATTCCTTATTTTGGGCGCCACAGCGGAAAACAATTAATCAGAAATAAACCAATCCGGTGGGGTTACAAATTCTGGATTGGTGCTTTGCGTCTAGGTTATATTGTTTATTTTGACCCCTACCAAGGATCTTCAATTACTCTGCCTGAGAAGTACAAACATATGGGACTCGGAGCAACTGTAGTTTTGCAATATGCAGATGTTTTAGAAAAAATGCCTTATGATTCCTTTCATTTATATTTTAATAACTTTTTTACGTCAATTTCGCTACTAAAAGAATTAAAACTAAGGAATATAAAAGCCACTGGTACCCTAAGAGAAAACCGCTTGCCACAGTCTCCTTTATCCAAAGCAGCTACACTAAAGAAAAAATAAACGTGGTACTCTTGAGTATCTTTTGGCCGATAAAGAGGTAGTTGTAGCTAAGTGGAACGACAATAGCGTTGTGAGTGTAGTTTCAAATGCTCTCAAAATTTTTACAGTAAATAAAGTAAAAAGATTTTCACAATCGGAAAAAAAACACATCTACATAAACCAACCCCGACTGATAAAATCTTATAACGAAAATATAGGAGGTGTAGATCGTGATGATCAAAACCTAAGCGAATACAGAGTTTCAATCAGGGGGAAAAATGGTATTTTCCCCTATTTGCACATTGTGTAGATATGGCTCTGCAAAACGCCTGGCGTTTACACAAGCACAACGGTGGGAATCTAGACCAACTAGAATTTCGAAGAGTCGTAGCTACTAACCTATTGGAAACCCACAAGAGGACTACAAAGAGAGGTTCTTCAAAATCCTCTAAACATTTGCATGAGTTTTCTCGCTACGACAGAACTGACCATCTGGTGATGTATAACGAAAATCAGCGACGATGCGCGATATGCCACAAAAAAGCAAATTTTGTCTGCCGCAAGTGTGATGTTGGTTTACATCCCAAAGACTGTTTTGTGAATTCACACGATTTAGTCACTTATGTTATACTTTAATAAAATAAAATACTTTTCAAATTTCTCATCTTAATCTTGTTCTTTACTTGATAGTAGTATATAGCCCTACCGTCCTTTTAAAAGGACACCATGTTTCAACCAATCACATCATTTCAATATTTTTTTAATTATTTTTTCATTAATTAACTGTATTCACTGAATAAGAATCGCAAGCAAAAAAAGAAAATTTCAAAAATTATTAGTTTCAGGGCAAAATGGGTTTAATAATAATAGCACAGTCTTAATTTTTGGATTAAGTACAATGAAACATATTCTTTCGAATGACTTTAGAGTTTTTTAAATGCGTGCAGTAAGTACTTTTTGAATTTGTCTACATTATTCATACACGTTCAGAAAATTCACAATTATACAGTAAAACATACAACTTATTTGTTTTTTAACAAATAATGAGATTTTCACGAAATATATATTAAAGTGCGTGGGATCAAATCCATGCAGTGAAAAAGCACCTATTGTTACGGGAGATATAGGAAGGATGCATAAAACTCAAATATATGAATAAATCAACTGTATAAAGTTTACTAAGCCATCTTCTAACACATGTTTCTCTGTGATCAAAATTTGTATGAATTTTAAATTAGTTTAACATTAAAGACTTTTCTCTACATTTTATATTATTTTAATTTTTTTAGCGGTCCTGAATAGTAAGAATTATCGATCGATGTGCCCGGTCGTACGAAACTCTCGGAGAATTCTCATTTTCCACGTATTTCGGAGCGGCTCAAAACTATAAGTGGAAAACTGGATTCATCTCCTAAACTGCTTAAGTAATACTAAAATTTGTAGAGGAAGAGACGAACTACAACTTTTGCTGAAATTTTTTTTCTCCATTTTCATTGTTTTGGCCGCTAGAGCAAAAAGACCGAAAATTAAAAAGTTTTTCCAAATTTTGAAATTTCCCGCAACTTGGAAGTGCAAAGAATGTGATAAAACAATTTTTATTTGTAGAAATGTAATAAATAATTTTCTTGTAAAAATAACTAACCAAAAATTACTTTGTTAAATATCACTAAAAGTGACATTTAGCAAAGTAACATTTGTTTTCGTTATTTTTAAATTTCCGCGAGAATTTCCGATTACGCATTTTTATTTAGCTTGCACACAGCCACCTGAAGAAACCTCAATCCGTTTCTGTCTCGATAACCGCTAATTCAGATGCATAGAGGTCTCATCTGCATGGGTTAAGAATTCATTACTTTTATTAGGTCCCTGTAGATGACGCTTGACATTGCATCCAACATACACCCGTATTATATCACTAGGTAGTCTATATACAATGACGATCGGTAGACTGTATTTATTGGATGTCTTATTCAATAAACTATCCAAAAAAAAAGTTCAGCCCTGTAGATATAAGTAAAAAATGTTTCTGTTCTTTCCACATATTGCGTGGGAGGTAGAACTGACATGGCACCGCTTCCGACGCGGTAGAATATTCTAGTCTAGGTACCCGCATATAAAAAATGGATTTATACATATCCTCTTGTAATTTATTGTATGGCTTACTTGCGCCTAATCTACAACTTTTTTCGTCTGTCTGAATTTTTATAAAAAATCCGAATTAACAACTTTTACAAATTTATTGATACCCAGCTGATTTTTTCAAGATTATTTAATAGCAACATGTAACATCCAATTTTCGAATTGTCCAACATAATAGATTTCCCGATTTTCCAGTATGACGCGTGGAAATCTTCCGGAAGAAATGGAGGGGGAACGCCGCGTTTTCGAAAATTTTCGCCGAGGAAAAAAGTTGTAGATTAGGCGCCATTAAGCCATACAAGAGGTTACAAAGGGATATGTATAAATTAATTTTTTGTACGCGAGCACCTAGACTAATTATTTTCCAGCATGTTTTTATGTCAACTGTGAGTGAGTATGTAAAATTTCAATCTTGTAGAAATAATACTTTTATGCAACGTTTTGCAACTCATCTTTGCACCACTACAAGTTTGGTAGAATTTCACCTTCGTCATAGATACTGTCTAATTTATCACGGGAAAAAAATGTAGCTTGATAGATATTAACGCGAAAAATCTATCTCTGCCTCCCGGTCTATAATGATCTCTTTGGATGGAATAAATTCTTCTTATTATATAATTAAAATGTTTGATATTATCATCAAATTCTAGAAATATTATTTATTGATCATAAGATACAAATTTGGAAAGCCAGCGTTCACCTTTCGTTGAGGTGGGGATGATTGTTGGTGAAAGACCAAATAAAACGTCAATTGCTGTTAAATTTCCACCGTTTTGGTACCAACTTTCATCACAGCTTATCACGCAACATGTAGTAAATAAACTGAGAAATTAGCAATTTCCATCAAATTTGTTCTGCACCGGAAATTCTCCTCCCTCGCCCCCAGAGAACTGATAACTTGAGGACACAATAAACAGTCATTTGTGGTACTTTCTAAGTAAAACTATGTTTCGGCCCTTGGCCCTAGTGTACGCACCTCACGTGCCAAGCTTAAATTAGACTAATTAATTGGTAATTATGTGCTGATTATCCATGTTTTATTTCGAAATACTTCTTCAAATTAAGAAATGGGAAGGCAAGTAAATGCTTAAAGATATCTCGCATAGTATTATAGTATAGTGTGTAAGAAAAATATTTTTACAAAAATTGCCAATAATTTATTCAAGCTAAAAAATGGTTTTTTGGTGCTTAAACGTACATTGTTTACGTTAAGAGATATCGGAAAGACTTCAATATGCTTTTTTTAAACCAGACATTTACGTTATTTCAGGTGATATAAAAATTAAGACATTGACTTGAAATTTGGTACACATATATATTATAACGAGATCTGGAACTAAATTAGATTTTGAGTTTTTTTTATGACATCTGCCACCCCCAACTCCACTCCATTTTTAAAGGGGCTAACAAATTAAAACAATGATTAAATGTATGTGTACAAAAACAAAACTTTTCTGGCATCAGCCTCCCTCATCCCCATTAAACGTCGGTCAGTCGAAAAGATATTGAAGTGACACATTGTTTTGTGGGTTTCTGGGTTAGGTGATTACAGATATTATCCCAGCTAGCACCTGACGTCAATTTGCCGTCATTTATTTGTCATGATTTACATCATAAGTCCCAATATAACGACGTTCAATGTACGTCTAAATGACGATTTAATGTCACATTCTAATGATGTCATATCTTGACGTCACAGTCACGTTCAATATGACCTTAATTTGACGAATATGACCCCAAATAAGAATCCTTTTCATACGTCATTTTGGCGTACGATCAAAGTTTAATTCTGACGTCAACATAACGTTTAATATGACCTTGATTTGATGAATATGGGTCCGAATAAACATCTTCTTTCACTTGAGAATATTATTATCTTTCGGTTTTTATTCATTTTACGTTTCTATTAATTAGGGATGGTTTGAATATACATATAATATTATAAATAACACTGTAACAGAATATTAAACACTTACCTTGAAATCCGTGGGCTGTGGGATTTGAACCGTCAGCCTCTTGCTTGGTAGTCCATTTTCCATTTTAAACTTTTTATTTTATTTATCTATTTACATTTCAAATTATTCACTAAATATTTCGTTCTGTGTACATTCTATTTCATATTATTCAATGTATACAATGTATAAAAAATAACAAAATGATTGTCGGTGGTATGGCAGGAGATTTAGCTGAACTTGTCATAATATTTGTTAGATTAATATAGCACACTTATAATTATTTATGTGAATTTATATGAAATATTTTTTCATGGAAAAATTAAAATAATTAAAATTTAAATGGTGGGTAAAAGGGGCAGTGGGGGTACTGAGTTAAACACTGCAGGGAGCTTGGTAGTCCAGTACACTTCCCTCTGGGCTATTGTCCTTCATATGAATTTTACTTTAAAGAGTGTATTTATTACTTGCAGTTGAGTATCCAGTTTAAAAATAATATTCTCTTTCAGCCTTAACCGTGTACAATTTGTGCATTAATAAAATCAAGTGCAATGGAAAATTTCTATAAAATACTTACTTACATACGTCATACGAATAGTGAATGTTGTTCGGTTAAGCAATGGATATTATGGGCATATACGTGTTAAAATATATTTAAAAATAGTTTTTATTCACGAAAGGGAGTCGGATGTTTTAAAATCAAAAGAAAAAAATGAGTTTTCGCTTAATGTAGATGGCAGCACTCCTATTTTGCATTATGATCAAAGATAAGAGTTAATTTTCTAATGCTTGCTATAGTGGTGGTAGACTGCCACAACCGTTTTTTGTTTAATTCGCCCTGCGCTTTGGAATACATGTGTACAATGTGTCCCACTTTTCACGGTAACACCTACGTCGCTCAGTTATTAATAAATCGACTTATTCTAAATTTGGTTAAGTTATCCACCTCTTGAGGTAACTAAAAGCGCATTTACCTATTTAATATATTCCATAGACGTGCGGACTAGGGGGGTGAAAATGGGGTAAATTTTCAGGTAAATTGTATTAGGTTTTTTTTAAAAAGATTACCACCATCTCTCAGGGCATCCTTTAGAACCCCTTAGTGCCAAATTTTGTTAAAATATCTCTAGTAATTTTAGAGGTATAAACAGGTACATAAGAATGGCCTTTAGCGATTTTAGCGAGTACGAAGTTGTTTTTGATTATTACTTCAAACTTGTAACAAAAAGTGTGAAATAACTTTGTTTCTAAATTCACCTCGTTCGGGGTTAAAGGCCATCAATTCTTGACAAAACGTCATATGTACCTGTTTATATCTCTAAAACTACTAAAGATACAGGGTGTCCCAGATTTAAAGTGACATAGACCGATAAGAGATAGAGCACACTTTTCTGAGTTCAAAACACCCCCACACTTACCCTTGAAAGTGAATGGTTTTCGAGATACAGGGTATTTTATGATTCTTGACTGAAAATAAAATTCACCATATATTTGGAATGGGTGGACGTATTTGGATTAAAGTTGGTGCACATATAGTGCACTCCTAGTCCAATTAATAGCATAATTTAGTTTGTACAAATTCCAGGACAGGACTCAATTTTTATTATTTTGCATTTAGGGTCAATTATATCACCCTGTATATCAGTTTTTTGTAAATGGCGGATAACTATTGCAATGTCTATGGATTATTGTGCAAAACACTGTCATAATATTCGATGGCACGTTTATGGTTACTTCCTAGCAAATTTTCGAAAATAATGGTGGATGATATTTAAATTCTACAAAATACGTAAACAACCAGTTAACGTCGCTATTTTATTAATTTTACTTAAACACTTGTTTAATAATTATTTAATGTATTATTGTTACTTAAGTTTGATTCTAATTGCACTTAAAATGTGTACGGCCATATGCAATATTCCATAGAAAAACAGTAAGTCACCTTGAGAAATTAAGTCTAAGTATTCAAAGAAGTCGTTTGAGTCATTACAATAAGGTTTTATATTAACAAATTTACTATAATACTTTTAAGATGCCATAAATAGTATTAATACCCGTGAACAATTACAACAAAAATTTTATAATGTATGTGACAATATTAGACACAATCCGGCTATGATCGATAGATCGGTGAAAACGCTTTTTAAACGTTCACAAAAATGTATTGGGGGTGTTCATTTCGAAAATTTATTATAGTTTTAATTAATTGTACCAGTGTATAAAATAATTAGTGTCTTTTTAAAATTTGTGCTGTAAATTATGATTAAGCAAATTGTTTTTCTTTATTTTTTCCTTTTTTCTGTTTTTCGTTTTTCTTTTTAAGTAACAATAATACGTTAAATATATTGAACAAGTGTTTAAGTAAAATTAATAAAATAGCGACGTTAACTGGTTGTTTGCGTATTTTGTAGAATTTAAATAACATTCATCATTATTTTCGAAAATTTGCTAGAAAGTAACCATAAACGTGCCGTCGAATATTATGACAGCGTTTTGCACAATAATACATAGACATTTCAATAGTTATCCGCCATTTAAAAAAAACTGATATACAGGGTGATGTAATTGACCCTAAATGCAAAATAATAAAAATTGAGTCCTGTCCTGGAATTTTTACAAACTAAATTGTGCTATTAATTGGACTAGGAGTGCACTATATGTGTACCAACTTTAATCCAAATACGTCCGCCCATTCCAAATATATGATGAATTTTAGTTTCAGTCAAGAATCATAAAATACCCTGTATCTCGAAAACCATTCACTTTCAAGGGTAAGTAAGGGGGTGTTTTGAACTCAGAAAAGTGTGCTCTATCTCTCGGTCTATGTCACTTTAAATCTGGGACACCCTGTATATTAACAAAATTTGGCACAAAGGGGTTTTAAAGGATGCCCTATGAGATGGTGGTAATCTTTTTTTTTAAATCCCTAATACAATTTACCTGAAAATGTACCCCGTTTACACCACCTTAGTCCGCACGTCTATGGAGTAAATTAAATAGATATATGCACTTTTAGTTACCTTCAAGAGGTGTATAACTTAAACCAAGTTTAAAATAAATCGATTTATTAATAACTGAGTTACGTAGGTGTGGAAAGTGGGACACACAGTATATATAATAGGTATGTTAAGGTTGAGGGAAATATAGGTCAGCGGTCAGCTACCGGTTGTTAGACCTATTTCCAATAAGGTGGCTATAACGATGTATAATGAGATGTTAACTAAGCTTAACAGTCAGCGATTACAGAAGGTCCAAAACTACTGTGTCAGACTTATTTGTAACTTACGGAAAGGACACCCGAAAAAATGCGATTTCTTCACTGTGGCACACTCCTCCATAAACTACTAATACTCAAGAAACCTACTTATTTACATCGAAAACTAAAATTTAGATCGGACGTACATAATATAAATGTTCATCGTAAGGACTTATTAACCATACCATGTCATCGCACCACCGGATTCAAAAAATCTCTTTCATACATATTATGCCCTTGGATTTTATAAATAAAGAAAATAATGTTTTCAAGCGTGTGCTAAAAAGAATGCTACTTGAAAATAATCTTGCAATAGGCTTCAATATTTAAGCCTATTCTCGCGGATTTAACTGTGCAATGTGCAAATTAAAAATATTAGTCGAGTCGTAGAGTTGACGTTTATGTTTTTTTTTATAATGTTTTCCTTACAAGCGTTTCAAGTGTCCACTCTCTTAGTATGCTGACTAAAACGTCTTAATTTTGTTATAACTGCTGTTGTCATTTGCATTGAAACCATGTATCGTGTATGTCTCTTTTTTGTTTTTTCCAGCGTAGTGTAAACCCATAGGATATATGGAAGACGGGGCCTCTCTGTATACCCATACAGCGGGATCTCAATATATCCTATTTTAATAGGCATTGTTATTAAGTATATAGTTGTGTTTGTTGTCATTGTAATCTAATGCATATTAAATAAAGATTATTATTATTATTACTGCAGTTGTGATAGAGACGCAGTATAGTTTGAATTTAAATGTCATAAATACCTAATAAAGGTAGAATACAAATTAGAGGGCCTATATGCGGTAAAGATTTCACATGTATCTGTGGTACCTACATACGCGATAGAGTAAGAACAAAGGAGTCATTGTGATTCAATGCAAAGGTAACTATTATAAAAGATGAAAATATACAAAAAGGTATTTGACCGTTTATATGTATTTATATAATACCCAAAACATAAAGGTGACTTAAAAATGACGTCATAACAACGTTCAGCCTATGACATCTCTGTGACGTTCTAAAATGTGATGTAGCTTTGACGGCTCATTTTTAAATCCAGTGTATGACGTCAGAAAATGTCTCAAAGATGACGTCATAACAACGTTCTGTCTACGACGTCTCTGCGACGTTCTAAAATTTGATGTAACTTTGACGTCATTTTTAATCCAGTGTATGACGTCAGAAAATGTTACTTAATAATAATAATAATAATAATAATTTATTAATCCTGTCGATCACAAATACATGATATAGGATAAGTCAATATTACATAATAGAATATAAAATAAGTATAAAATATAATATAAATATAATATAATAATTATGATGTATTTTTAAGATCCGATATATTTATGACTCCGATATATTTATGACTCAAGAATGACGTCGTAACAACGTTCTGTCTACGACGTCTCTGCGATGTTCTAAAATGTGATGTAACTTTGGCAAATGACGTCGTAGACCAATACTGACTTTAAACTGACATCTGATGACGACAAATTGACGTCAGTTTGCTGGCTGGGATAATACTAAAATTCTAAGAGCAATTATTTCCACATACTGGAGTGCATATATAATATCAAGATGTTTTCCTTTAAAGACACTTGGATAGGAAATCTTGTGTGTGAAAGTGGAAGTAGTCCATGGATTTCAGACGTCTTTTATCGCAATTTTTGTAAAAATATTTTTATGCACGACTGGTATAAAGCGAGCTATTCTCAAGGGTCCTAATAACATGAATATCCGTAATAGTCCCATCAAATTAGTAAAAAAATCGCTGTTTTATGGAAAAAATTCCACAGCTATGAGACCTGTAAAAAGTGAATCATTTGGGTTGTCTAAACATGATTTTTCACCCCCCGCAGATCTAAAAAAGGGTGGTTTTTGAGAAATGTACACATATGTATTGCAATGACAAACCTTTTTACAGAGTTGTACACAGTGTACAAGTAGATACGATTGTGTATGAATAACTTAAACATCAAATTTTAAAGTTTAAAAAGTTAGATGTGAGCATGGGTACATAGTAACTAAACATGGACGATGAAAATGTTAGCACTCAAATAACATGATTCCAAATAAAAGACAATTTTAATTTAACATTGATCAGTACATTAACAATGTAATTGTAATTAATTTTGATAAAAATATAATTTAAGAAAACCTCCATGCGCATTAACTTATAAAATGGCTAGGTCCAAAATAAGAAGATGTAATGCATATCGTGGTGCATAATTACTCAATACAGACAGAGAAAAGGTGTTTTAGATTTAGTTTTTTGTTATATTGAAGGAGTAAAATCCTGTTGTTGTTGTATTTTATTATCTATTATAAGCAATTTGTATTTGTTGAATTTATTGACTTTGTTGCGGATCCTTGTCGGTGAACCAACAAAAAAAAACAAAACAAAATTGTTTTTGGTTGTAAAATGGTTTTTTTGCATATTGAAATAAGAGTAGAAGTCTCTACTTAATATGGTATGTGATTTACTTGTGTTAATATTATATTAAGATAAGAATTTGTAAAAACTTATAGTAATTGGAAAATATTTTAAAATCAAAAAAGCCCTATGGGATAAAAAAAAATATCGAGAATAAATTTTTGAAAGATGACAGGAGCAGTTTTTGATAATTAATGGAGGAGAAAAGTCACAATTTTGAAAGGAAGAATTTGATTTCTAAGAAGCGTGAGATATAATTGAAAAATTTTCTCAAATTAGACAAAATCAGCATCTGATGTGCTCAGTACTGATCCTCCTTTGGTTAGTTTCTGTGAAGATGTTATTAGTGGATCCAATGATACCAGTAGATGATTGAAAATCTCTTGCGTCGTTTGTTGACGAGAAGAATTTTTTAAAATGACCTTTCCCATATTTTCGAAACCAACAAGACCTCCGCTCCGAATTTAACTACGTACAGAAAAAAAATCCTAGGTAAACTTATTTAAATTAAATTAAAAGGCCATATATTTTCCAATTTCAAAATTGATTTAGTTTTTAAGTTTTGTTGTATGTTTATGTTTAAAATTTTTATTTAAAAAGAAAAGAATCCATACCAGATTTACCTTATAAAATAAAATTTAAATATTCTTTTAAAAGGGTTTTTGTTTGGAATCTGTGCTGGAAAGATAAGGAAGCAAATGTTCAACAAAAAGGCCATAGAACCAACTTTTTGATCCTGTGGAGTCTTCCTGTTTTTTTACAGGCTCATGCTCAAGCAAACTAAATCTTGTACTGTTATTTTCCTCACATTGAAATTCGGTAATTTCTTATCATATGGCGCCGAACAAAATTAATTAATCATACAGAACCATAGAGAGGAATAACAATACAAAATTGTCGCAGCCAACGTGGGACAGTTTACGTTATAGTGCCAATTATAGTTTATAATTGACGTCCATAAAGTGGGACACCATTGCATTTTAGACAAAAATAATATAAAATTGGTACCATAACATATGGTATTGTGACATTTGTAACGTCAGGGAAATTTCACAGCACGATTTCGACAGCATAATTGTATATCTTGTACACTGTGTTGATTTCAAATATTTCTATGCACATATTGACAGCCATAGGTCAGGTAAGTTTATTTAATTCATGAATCTACGATCTGGTAAGAAAATGGCATCAGAACAAACAACGTCTAGCACCTCTACAGAACAACAAAGTGGGGACAGCACTCAGAATGAGAACAATATGCTCCAAAAACTCATGCAGATGGTATCTGGAATCAACGCAAAAATGGATAGTAATAATAAACAGATCGAAGAAAAAATGGATAGTAATAACAAATAAATGGAAGGAAATTTGGAAAATATCAACGTAAAATTAGAGGAAAATATGCTAAATTTGGAAAAAAACATAAGCAAAAAAATTGACGAAAAAATGAAGAAAATACAAGATAGTAATCAAGAACTGCAAGATAAGATGGATTGTTTAGAAAAGAAATGGGAGAATATCAGAGAATTAACCAACAAAGAGATTACAAAAAAAGTACAAGAAGTAACACAAAATATAAGAACCGAAATTAGACTAGAAATAGAGAACATAGTAGATGGAGGAATAATAGAAATGGGAAATACGCTTAAGAAACAAGGAGAAACTTATAACGTGCAGTTAAAAGAACACGATATGAGGATCGCAGAGAACACGAGGTTGTTGAAGGACAGTACGAGAGTGATTCCCCAAATACAGACACACGCATGTGGTAAAACACAATTTTATTTTTATGGTGATAATAGGACGCATCCAAAAGTATTTATGACACGATTGAGACAGCATATGGCTACGTTACATCCCAATGCAGACTTGAAGATGAACATACAGAATATGATAAAAGGCGAAGCGGACTACTGGCTACAAGTAGTGATTGACAAATTCGAGACGATAGACGAATTTGAGGCTTTATTACTTAAGCAGTTCTGGAGTGAGTATTTACAACAAAAAATTAGACAAAACCTTTTTAATGGTAAGTACAATGAAAAAGGTGGAATTAGCAGGGAGCAATATATCATGAGGAAAATATACAATGTTAGGCATTTAGAACCTAAGTTTTCAGAGGGAGAAATAGTACGTTTTTTAGCACGACACTTTACTAGTGACATTCAGAACGTGATTATCACGCAAAGAATATGTACTCTTGATGATCTTATTGACTATTTAAGGGAAATTGATGATCTCAGGCAAAATTTTAATTATTACGAGAGTAAATCAAATTATGATAACCGGTATAGCAATGGGGGAAACGAATATAGAAATTACTATAATGATACTAATCAAAACCAAAATAGATTCAATAATCAAAATTATGGGAATCGAAACAATGGAAATAATACAGGTAATCAAAGGCAGTATTATAATAGAGATTACCAGGGGAATAATAATAAAGAATATCATAATCAATCTAATGAGAGAACGTAACAAATATAGAGGGGGACAGAATGATAGAAATCAGAATAACTATAGATCAGGGGAAAATAGTTTAAATCAAAATAGTACGGAGAAGAAACAAGTTAGATGGGGGGATAGGAGATATTCCTATGATAATGGAAAGGCAGATGATCGAACGGATGCTCATGTAACTAATACTAATATCAATCGGGAAAAACAGCTAAATGATAATGCACAAACAAATTATGATAAAATAGAAACGACTGCCCAGATAAATACTAGGACGGGAGGTCAGGATTTTTAATAAAAAAGGTTTTAACAATAGATACCAAATACGATCACTTGCGGGAATTTATAGGATATGAATATGGTAATGAATCGCAAAACATTAAAGTTAATAAACTTCCTTTAGTAAAAATAAAAATTAATAACATTAAATTATACGGTTTAATTGACACCGGTTCTGAGATAAGTTTACTAGACGAAAAAATTTATAACACTCATTTAAATAACAATAATAATAGATGTATTCGGGTGTCTAACATCAGGTTAATAAATGCCAATGGCAAAAAGTTTGCCGAAGCCAATAAAGTACTCAATACTACCTTTGAAATTGAGAGTCAAATATTTAAGGGAGATTTCGTCATAGTGGCAAATATGAATTATAACATTATACTCGGAGAAGACTTACTTAGTGAGATCAGAGCGAAAATTAATCATACAGAACCATACAGTATATATGAATTTTAGCTCTTTTTCGCCTTTCTCTATTTTGAGGAAAAACTATGCATTTTGGTAAAAAATATCAGGAGAGCAAAGCTGTAGAGCATAAACTTTACTATAAATTTTGTCTCTACGTTTTTGCCTGAATTCAGCACAGTTTCGCCGCTAGAGGGCGCGAAAAAAATACATATGTAGATTTTCAGCCAAAATTAGAAAGTAAACTTGTAGAGCATGGAATTTCCTACAAATTTTATCTCTACGTTATTGTCCGAATTCCGCATAGTTTCGCCGTTAGAGAGCGCAAAATTCCATATATATTTTTCTTTTGCACCCTCTAGCGGCGAAACTATGCGAAATTCGAAAAAATCGTAAAAAGAAGCAGAAACAAAATTTGTAGAAAAATGTATCCTCTACAACTTTGCTCTCCTGATATTTTTCACCAAAATGCATAGTTTTGGCCGAAAATCTAAAAATGGCTCAGAAGTCTATATGTATAAATATTTTTTCGCGCTCTCTAGCGGCGAAACTATGCGGAATTCGGACGAAACGTAGAGAAAAAAATTGTAGGAAATTTTGTGCTCTTCAACTTTGCTCTCCTGATATTTTTCACCAAGATGATGTTCTTCCTCAAAATAAAGAAAAATGCGAAAAGGCGCTAAAATTCATAGATATGTATATATTTCTCAAAAACCACCCTTTTTTAGAACTGCGAGGGGTGAAAATCATATTCAGACAATAGGCCAGTAGAATTAGAAAAATCGTTGGATGAAATAAATTCCTTATAGGTAATCACATGGTTCAGCCAATGTATTTATTGATAACGAACATACCTGTGAATTTCCTCCAATTTTAAACTGTGGCAACATTTTTTAATTAACGTTTTTTTGCGCAAAAGTCACGAAAAATCGTTTTTTTTTAAGCGTATCTCTAAGCCAATTGACAATAGCCATATTCGATGTTATATGTTTCGTAGGTGATATAAAGACAGTTAATTTGCCGCCCGAATCATTTAAATCGGGTAATAGCTTTTTTAAATAATCGAAAAAAACTGTCGAAAATATCGAAAATTTCAATAATTTGTAATTCCGTGAAAAATTTTCCTAAATCCTCAAAACCTGGTAGAAATATGTCTTATGTAGTCCTGAAGCTACCATAAAATTTTAATCAAAAAATATGTATAGCTTTTCGAGAAAATGCATTTGTATTTAAAAAAGGTATCAAATGTTTAATTCAATCTGATCCAGTTGCCGTCATCAAAAATGACTAATCCGGAGCTCATTTTGTTCGTTGTGACGTCTAGTTTACGAATGCATTATTGGAATAACGATTTTAATATTTTCATAAACAGAATGGCGTTTTAAAAAGTACGACTTTTTGGACAGCGTTTTTTGCGAATATCTTAATAACAAATTAATATATCGGCATGAAACTTTCATATTCTGGTAGCTGGTAGTTTTACATGAATTTGAAAAAAAGATTGTTGTAAGATGTTTAGAAGCCGAGATAATTTTTTAGTTGTTAATTACGCCATTTGTTTATTTATTAACATAAACATTTGAAATTTACCCAGCAACTAGTTGAAGACTTGAATTTTGTAATTTAGTGAACTGCCACGTATAATATTATATTTTAAGGGACGTAATGTTAATTTTTGTACACCACAGTCTGAATGAGTCTTCGTGCCCCGCCCTCAGCTGTCCACGTTAACGTTTTCGGTCGGCGGCAAAAAAAATTGATGTATCTCCGTCATTTATGATGCGATTTAAATTTTTTTTTTTAATTTGGGGTAGCACGATGAAATATTAATTACCATATTAACAATGTTGAACATTGTTAATGAATTTGTTATAAACGATTTAAATAGAAATTGTCTTTTTTATTCGGGGAGCGGAGTGGCGAACGAGTACTTAATAATAAACTAATGAAACAGCATGATTGTGGTTTATAATATACGTTTAAAAATACTTCTATATGCAATGTAACATAATGTAACACAATGCAACACAATGTAACATACAATGTAACAAAATGTGACACAATGCAACGGACAATGCATTACAATGTAAGATAAAATGTAACAAAATGCAACACAATGTAACATTGGTCATGGAGGGTCATGAATGGCCATGGATGGCCATGAATGGTCATGGATGATCATTAATTGTCATGGATGGTCATGATAACACAATATAACATGCAATGTAACATGCAACGTAACATACAATGTAAGATAATGGAACATAAAATTAACACAATGTAACAACATGAAACACAATGTAACTCAATTTAACATAATGCAACACAATGTAACATACAATGTAACACTCCTGACAATGTGACAAAATGCAAGAAAATGTAACGAACAATGCAATAGAGTGTAACATGCATGTAACATACAGTAACACAATGTACCACAATGCAACATACAATGTAACAATGCAACACAATGTAACATACAATGTAACACATTGTGACACAATGCAACAGACAATGCAATACAATGTAAGATATAATATAAAATACATGTCAACACAACATTGTATTTAACATACAATTAAACACAATGTAACACTGGTCATGGATGGTCATGGTAACACAATATAACATTCAATGTAACATGCAACGTAACATACAATGTAAGACAATGGAACATAAAATGTAACACAATGTAACAATGCAACATACAATGTAACAAGATGTAACACAACGTACAATATAACATACAATGTAACACGATATAACAACACACTGAAACCCCAATGAAACCCCATAAGACACCATGAAATCCCCCATAATATTGACAGAATGTAACAAAATGTAATGCACTGAAACCCCATGAAACCCCTATGAAGCCCCATTGGACATCATATATTCCCCCATAATATTGACAGACTCGTTATGTGGACATATATAGCAATGAATCAAATGATGAAATGAAAACCTCTTTAATGACAACACTATGTCTCCTCCACTGAATACTGAAGCTAATAGTAACGGGTTAAGATATTCATATCATAAATCCCTACCCAATTAACTATTTCATTTCTGCATCGACTTCTGCGGCACCCTCAGACTCCACGGCTGTTGGCTCTACAGCACCCTCAGGTTCCTCGGCTGCTGGCCCCACGACAATATGGCCGTCCTAACCTAACACCGACACCTGTCAGAAAAGAACATGACCACCTATAAGAAGAAAAAAAACAGCATCACGCGTACTTTTTCTGTTATCATCGCATCAGAAAAAAAACATACATGCTTATAAGAACGACTGCTTCCTATATCGTTATAATGCAAATCCAGCACATATTTCTTTCTACAATGTCATATATTAGAAAAGTGAAAGTGTACCTAATTAATGATAACGACTGACGCGTTCCATGTACGATGTAACAACTCGATGATGTTTTTACGGAATATGATTTTAGCATATGTGTCTGTTATCATTAACATGGCTGCATATGCATTTGAAAAAAACATCATGACTGCTTATGAGAAATCTAAAGGCGACTGCTTAAATAATGCAAAATCACTACGTATACTTTTTCTGTTATCATCGCATCACAAAAAAGTGTTTATATTAAAAAACTATATATTGGTGTATATAAAATATTATTTTTTTAAAGAACTTAAAGAATAATTTAAAAAGTCAACATGAAACAATACATACGATTAAAATATTAAACCGTCAATGTATAAGGGGAAAAAATACCTACATTTATTTACCATTATATTTTTCAATGAGAATTTTATAACTCGCATTCCTATACCGTTGTAACGCGAATCCTCGCATTTTTCTTTGCTATCATCTACTCCAATAAAGTGATTATATTTAAAAAATAAATGTTATTTAGTCTATAGTCTATATTCTGTCACGTATTTTTTATGTCGTCACTAACCTCGAGGAGTAAAAGTGTACCTAATTAACGATAACGACTAACGTGTCTGGTACATAACATAACTTGATGAACTTTTTTTAGACAATATAATTTCAGCACATTTTTTCTATTAACATTAAAAAATAGTAGCTATATATTTTCCGATATATTTATTTTGCACCTAACGAATGCGTCTGAACCGTTAAGTCTGCGACATGACGAGACTGACAGCATCACGATGTTACACATTCCCATATTATTATAATGCAAATCTTCAAATGTATTTTTTTTCTATGCTGTTACCACTTCAATTAAAGTGATTATATATTTAAAAAATAAGTATTATTTAAATTAGTCTGTTCTCGTTTAATAAAGCGAATCCACGACATGAACCATCAAAATAATGCAGATCATTTAATAAATTCCAACATAGAAATTTTATAAAATGAATTGGAAAGTATGCGTTTAGCGGCGATACTTAATTCAGATTCTATTTATTTCAATCAGGAAGAAGTGCTAATTCTACAAGGACTTTATCCTCATATGAAGAAGGAATAATTATCTCAATTAATATTTCTATAATATTTTAATGTTTTACAAGGGGATAATAAATATCGACTTGAAGCGATTCTTAGATTATAATATTTTCAGACTTCTACAGGAGGAATTAGGATTGGAGAAACAATGATATTAATTTATTATTTACAATCTTTTATTTTGACTAGGAAAAATAAACATGTAGATGTCTTGCAGTGAAACGAAATTGACGAAAGCTGAAGACTTACAAAGTGCTATTAAACGATATGTGATGAAATTTCAGCACTAATGTTTAGCGAGCAACAGGGCAATATTTACTGTCATTCTATTCAAGACGATGATGTCCGTATTGAAGTATTTGAAAAACAAGTGCGGATGTATAGTAAAGCACTGGATTTGTATTGAGGACTTCTTGATGACAATTTCAACATTCAGAAATTTTGTGTGAAAATGATTCTTGCCAATTCTAAGATATTGTTAATAGATATTAAGATATTCATGTCACAAAAATATATTATTAAATACAATATAGTAGATGAATAATAAATATAACATTTATTGAAATGTCTTGTTTTATTTCTATGTTAAAACAGCTTATAGCAAAGTTCTAGGGGTCTCTGTAAACGAATGTTATTAAAAATTTATTGGAAGAAAATACAAGAGTGCGTTTTAGTTTTTATTCAAACTTATATTGCAAATATATACTCAAATAAATACGGGACACATTATTTCGATGGAACATATGGTGAATATAAGTTCAGTACCACCTGACTTAGAAATCAAAGAAGAGTCGTATACTTTACTGTCAATTTTATTTCAATTGTGAAGCGTGTCTATCTCTGATTGTCCATTTTCATATCGGAATGAACACAATATATTGTAATGGTATGTTTGGTTAGGTATAGTGACCGCTTGCCTGTTAGATTAGGTAGAGTGGCCGCTAGCTACTACTCTACCTGATCTAACAGGCAAGCGGTCACTGTACCTAACCTAACGAACCGGCAGCGACTATCCTATCTAACCTAACGGACATCATGTCGTAGCTGTATACCAGTACTTATAAGCATGTTCCTGTATGCCTACACCTATGTACCTATACCTGTGTATCTAGGTCATGGAATGGTCATGAGATGGCCATGATGTGATCATGGAAGGTCATGAGATGGTCATGAAGCCATACACTCCGAAAAACTGAAGTATTAGCGTGGACATCGGATACTGACCCATATACATTATCGATATGATCAAAATTCATATTCGCCCGGGACTAAAATATGCATGCGAGATATGGGGATTATTGAATAAATGTTATTGTCAACCTACAAATGTTTGGGCACCCATCGGTGTAAATATTAAGTAGGTTCTAGCGGAGGAATCTATTGCAGACTGAGATCATCTTATGGAAATGAAAGTGAGTTGACACTTTTATCTTCAAATGATTGCTCGCTGTAATTGTTGAACATTAAAAGACATTCTACTTGCCCTCAATTGTGTGAAGAAATTATTTTTCAAGATACAAATAATGAAAATTATCGAGAAAGGCTGATCCGGTTATGTTTTACGAAAGAATTACAATATATTGTGTTCATGCCGATATGAAAATGGACAATCAGAGATAGACACGCCTCACAATTGAAATAAAATTGACAGCAAAGTATAGGACTATTCTTTGATTTCTAAGTCAGGTGGTACTGAACTCATGTTCACCATTTGTACCATCGAAATAATGTGTCTCGTATTTATTTGAGTATATATTTGTAATATAAGTTAGAATAAAAACTGAAACGCACTCTTGTCTTTTCTTCCAACAAGTTTTTAATAATGTTCGTTTACAGAGACCCCTAGAACTTTGCTCTAAGCTGTTTTAACATGATAGAAATAAAGCAAGACATTTCAATAAATGTTATATTTATTATTCATCTACTATATTGTATTTAATAATATATTTTTGTGACATGAATGTCCTAATATCTATTAGCAATATCTTAAAATTGGCGAGAACCATTTTCTCACAAAATGTCTGAATGTTGAGATTGTCATCAAGAAATCCTCAACACGAATCCAGCGCTTTGTTCTTCAGTTACTTCAATACAGACATCATCGTCTTGAATAGAATCACAGTAGATATTGTCGTGTAACTCGCTAAATATTAGTGCTGAAATTTCATCACATCGTTCAATAGCAGTTTGTAAGTCTTCAGCTTTCGTCCATTTCGTTTCACTGTGAGACATCTCCATGCTTATTTTTCCTAGTCAAAATAAAATATTATAAATAATAAATTAATATTATCATTGTTTTTCCAATCCTAATTCATCCTGTAGAAGTCTGAAAATATTATAATCTAAGAATCGCTTCAAGTCGATATATATCATCTCCTTGTAAAACTCTTCGAGATTTAAAATATTATAGAAATATTAATGGAGATAATTATTCATTCTTCATATGAGGATATAAGTCTTTGTACAATTAGCACTTCTTCCTGATTGAAATAAATAGAATTTGAATTAAGTACGGCCGCTAAACGCAGACTTTCCATGTAACATATTTTGATACCTAAATATTAAAACATGTTATTCCGGTGCGGACGGCAGCCGATTTTTGTTGGAGAGCATAGGCCGTGGGTTAGGATTGTGTGTGGACACTCAAAAGGGCGCCACCGGCTGTATGTTACGTAATGTGACCTAAATAATTTTGCCAGCACGGAACAAAATTGAGTTACTAGCAACCATGCGATGGAATTCTCAAAATATCTCTATGATCTCAAAACTCTACTTTACTCTATTAAATCTCAAAGTTTAAGCAAATATCAGGAGTACCAGTGCAAATAACAAGAACATGTAGACATTAGACATTTATTACAACACACGTGAGATATACAACAATAAAAAGAATAAATAAAAAAACTTCACCTAATTGTGGTTTATGCGTATTAAAAATATTCTATACCGTTGATAAAAAACTTGATCTGAATTCAAGCTTAGATCTTTGACTGAGACTTTCTTGCAACTACGAGTTTGCCAATATACAACAACTATGAGTTATAACTTACAACCACGGATTAAAGATTTACCATGAATTGAATATTATATGTGTGACATAATAGTAGGTGAATTAACATCTCACGGTACCATGGGTGTTTTACAGTAAAACTCGTAAATATATCATCATTCTATACACATAACTTAGAGCTTGATTTATAGTTGCAAGATTGGGTCATAACTTACTTCAATATACGAACAAAAATCACTGAATTAAACTATAATATTTTCTTTAAAATATTTAACTAAAATGAACAAAAAAACCTGGTCAAGGCCTTGGCATTTTCTGTGACGACTGCAGTGTGACTTGTCACCATTTCTCTCGACGTTGGCTGCAACTGAAGTTCCGTGTTGCATCAAATTGCTACCTGAATCTCCGGGAGACTGCTGCGAACGACTCTGCCAATCCTAACTTCTCAAAGTGTCAGCGGAACCCACACAAAACCAAACATCTGAGTAACAGACTTCCTCCTATTACTCCTCTAAATGCTGGCCCCCCTTACTTAACCAAAATTACAGCACCAAACACGTGCTTATACCAAACATAAGCCTCTCCAAAACATAACTTATTTTCAAAGGGCTAGTCCCTCCAAACATATACTTGTACCAAACACTCTGTAATAATTACAATAAATAAGAACTAAATAAAACATCAACTAAGTAAAATAAAAAAGCTACCTACCTCCTATAGAGAGTATGGTATAACTTGACGAAACACGTGGCGATCAAATTTATGGCAACCGACAAAACTCCTTCTTGGGAATTCACAAAATCTTCACAGCAAGGCGGTGAGGATCATTGGGTACATCAATCAAATCCCTTTTCAGTGCAAACGATGTAAAACGCAAAAATTCCACACAAAATCGGAACCGCCGCTGTTCACTCGTGGCTGTCTCAAAGATCAATCCTCGACGGAAATCCGCTTGACAGTTCTCCTCGTTCTCAGTGTTGCCAACTGGAGCATCTAGAGAACTCTTTTTCTAGCCAATAAAAATGCGCCAACAAAAAGGGCTTGTAATTTAAAGACTGAATTACACCATTGTGTAATATCTCAACTACAAGAATATGTGAGTAACACCTCCGACTCAAAAATAATACATAAAAGAAAACACGCTTTCTTTCCTTGTTGAGAATTTCAGATATGCAACCCGCTATGCCCCTTGAAGTACGAGTGGTTGCCTATCAAACAAATGAACTAATGGGTTAATTTACTGTATTCAGACTGAAATTATTAATGTAGATTTTTCAAATGCTACACCACCGCCTTCCAAAAATAAAAAAGAAAAAATCTTAACTAGAAAACTCAAAACTCAAAAAAAGATTCTTTTCTTTTTAACGTTACATCTGCCAGTGACCACAGGTGTTACAACAGAAAGCTCACATGACAAGAATTTCTTGGATATTTGGTAACTGCGTGTACCACACGTCCATAAGGAGTCAAAATCAGTGAAAGTCATAATCGGTAAGGTCATAATCGGTAAGGTCTTATCCAAGGGAAATTCAAAATCATGAGACTGGTCACACTATCGGAACTATAACAAACTGATCAGATGAACACTACACAACAATACAAATCAAAATGATCTCATAACCAAATAATCTATCTACAAAACACAAGTCAAAATTCAAACTCCCAATTTGAAGCCTGATGTGAGACATCTTAACCCACCGAAATTTCAGAATTCGAACCAAAGTGAGCCTTTAGGTCCTTAACGTGCCATTCACCAGCGTCAGTTCCATCAACATTGGTGAGGGCATACACTACACGCGAAACTTTCTTACGTACTGTACACAGTACATACTTAGGAGCTAACTTCCTAGAAAACCCAATCGCCGCGTCCGAGAGAACTTTATTTTTGCGCCAAACAAGGTCGCCTTCCTTAAACGAAACGTCTCTCTTACGGAGATTGTAAACTCTACTATTGCGCTGATACGCAACATGAAGTCTTTTACGAACTTCCTTAAAAACATCTACAAGGCACTTCAACTCTGAAGCATAGCCTTGCCTATCACCTGGCGATATCTCAACATCGTCAGTGGAGACTACCTCTCCATAATAATTTCCTGAAATAGGAACATGTCTACCAAAATTCAAAAAGGACGGGGTGAACCCTGTCACCTCATGCTTTGCAGTATTAATAGCCTGCCTAATCTTATGAATTTCCTCGTCCCAATTCTTGTGCTCTTTTATGTAGCACCGAATGGCAGTACCAACTGTCTTATTGTTGCGCTCAACAAAATTGCATTGTGGAGAATAACGTGCACTGAACCAAATCTTTTGTACCTGATACTCTTTTGCCAGTTTCTTAAACTCAGAGCCTGCAAACTGTTTTCCATTATCACACAAAATGAACTGAGGTACACCAAAGACAAGAAAAACTTCATTCTCCATAAACTTAACCACGTTTTGCGCAGTAGCCTTACGCATAGGACAAACTAATGTGTACTTGGTGAACCAGTCACCTACCACGAGTAAATGAGTGTTTCCCTTCGAAGATCGTGGGAATGGGCCCATAATATCAACAGACACTATCTGCCAAGGATAACTTGCAGATTTCTCGCCACCCATAAGTCCCATTCTAGCCGTGTTTGCTATCTTCTGAGAAGCACAAACTTGACACTTCCGAACATACTTCATGACGTCCTGGCGCATTTTTGGCCAGTAATAATGTTCTTGCAGACGAGCCAATGTCTTGAAGAACCCAAAATGTGCACAAACTGCAGGATCATGGCATGAACTCATGATTTGCTGCCTTTGTCCCTTCGGAACAAGTAACTTCCACTCCGTAAGATTTGTCTGCACCGATACACGAGATGGAATGAGCTTATAGACTAAACCATTTACTACTTTCCATTGAGGATAATGCTTTGGAAAAGAGGAAACATTTTCACGCATGGATAGATACCAATCATCCAAATTTTCCAAAGAAATTCCTAACAAAAGAACTTCCGGTTTGGCCGGGGGAATGCGAGACTGTGCATCAGGAACTACATCACAGGAATCTTCAAAGTCAATCTTAATTTGAAACTGTCTAGCAAAGTCGCAACCAAAGATAAAAGATTGAGGCAAAGAAGGCACTACTAAAGCTTTCACAACTTGACAGACATTTCCTATACATATGGGCAAATCAACCAAACCTGTTACTGTTTGCTGATTCCCATTCGCAACCAGTACTTTTTCGGAAACTGTAATATATTTTTTTTAAAGTGGCAACGTCGCAAATCAATCGCTGGAGTCTAAAGAAATGCCAGTGTTTTATTGTACATCTCACAAAAACTTTATCAATAGGAATCGTATTCCTGCATGAAATAAAATAGAAATGTTAATGTCTACACACGTTCCTGATATTTGATTAAAATTAAATTAATTACTACTAAATTACTCAAACAAAAACCAAAAATTATTGTGTCCACAATCGGCTCTTATTAAAATATGAAACTTTGTTACTCTAGGTGTATTTTTGGTGTAACAATCGCGCCTCCACGTTGTTGCGTCACTTTTGGTGTAACATATTTTGATACCTAAATATTAAAACATGTTATTCCGGTGCGGACGGCAGCCGATTTTTGTTGGAGAGCATAGGCCGTGGGTTAGGATTGTGTGTGGACACTCAAAAGGGCGCCACCGGCTGTATGTTACGTAATGTGACCTAAATAATTTTGCCAGCACGGAACAAAATTGAGTTACTAGCAACCATGCGATGGAATTCTCAAAATATCTCTATGATCTCAAAACTCTACTTTACTCTATTAAATCTCAAAGTTTAAGCAAATATCAGGAATACCAGTGCAAATAACAAGAACATGTAGACATTAGACATTTATTACAACACATGTGAGATATACAACAATAAAAAGAATAAATAAAAAAACTTCACCTAATTGTGGTTTATGCGTATTAAAAATATTCTATACCGTTGATAAAAAACTTGATCTGAATTCAAGCTTAGATCTTTGACTGAGACTTTCTTGCAACTACGAGTTTGCCAATATACAACAACTATGAGTTATAACTTACAACCACGGATTAAAGATTTACCATGAATTGAATATTATATGTGTGACATAATAGTAGGTGAATTAACATCTCACGGTACCATGGGTGTTTTACAGTAAAACTCTTAAATATATCATCATTCTATACACATAACTTAGAGCTTGATTTATAGTTGCAAGATTGGGTCATAACTTACTTCAATATACGAACAAAAATCACTGAATTAAACTATAATATTTTCTTTAAAATATTTAACTAAAATGAACAAAAAAACCTGGTCAAGGCCTTGGCATTTTCTGTGACGACTGCAGTGTGACTTGTCACCATTTCTCTCGACGTTGGCTGCAACTGCAGTTCCGTGTTGCATCAAATTGCTACCTGAATCTCCGGGAGACTGCTGCGAACGACTCTGCCAGTCCTAACTTCTCAGTGTCAGCGGAACCCACACAAAACCAAACATCTGAGTAACAGACTTCCTCCTATTACTCCTCTAAATGCTGGGCCCCCTTACTTAACCAAAATTACAGCACCAAACACGTGCTTATACCAAACATAAGCCTCTCCAAAACATAACTTATTTTCAAAGGGCTAGTCCCTCCAAACATATACTTGTACCAAACACTCTGTAATAATTATAATAAATAAGAACTAAATAAAACATCAACTAAGTAAAATAAAAAAGCCTACCTCCTATAGAGAGTATGGTATAACTTGACGAAACACGTGGCGATCAAATTTATGGCAACCGACAAAACTCCTTCTTGGGAATTCACAAAATCTTCACAGCAAGGCGGTGAGGATCATTGGGTACATCAATCAAATCCCCTTTCAGTGCAAACGATGTAAAACCCAAAAATTTCACACAAAATCGGAACCACCGCTGTTCATACGTGGCTGTCTCAAAGATCAATCCTCGACGGAAATCCGCTTGACAGTTCTCCTCGTTTTCAGTGTTGCCAACTGGAGCATCTAGAGAACTCTTTTTCTAGCCAATAAAAATGCGCCAACAAAAAGGGCTTGTAATTTAAAGACTGAATTACACCATTGTGTAATATCTCAACTACAAGAATATGTGAGTAACACCTCCGACTCAAAAATAATACATAAAAGAAAACACGCTTTCTTTCCTTGTTGAGAATTTCAGATATGCAACCCGCTATGCCCCTTGAAGTACGAGTGGTTGCCTATCAAACAAATGAACTGATGGGTTAATTTACTGTATTCAAACTGAAATTATTAATGTAGATTTTTCAAATGCTACATCCAATTCATTTTATAAAATTTCTATGTTGGAATTTACTAAATGATCTGCATTATTTTGACGGTTCATGTCGTGGATTCGCTTTATTAAACGAGAACAGACTAACTTAAATAATATTTATTTTTTAAATGTGTAATCACTTTAATTAAAGTGGTGCATAGAAAAAAAATACATTTGACGATTTACATTATAATGATGTGGGAATGTGTAACGTCGCGATACTGTCAGTCTCGTCATGCCGCAGACTTAGCGCTTAATAATATTTATTTTTAAATATAATCACTTCATTGGTAGCAGAGAAAAATGCGTAGATTCGCGTTATAACGGTATAGGAATGTGAGAGTTATAAAATTCTCATTGAAAAATATAATGGTAAATAAGTGTAAGTATTTTTTCCCCTTATACATTGACGGTTTAATATTTTAATCGTATGTATTGTTTCATGTTGACTTTTTAAATTATTGTTTAAGTTCTCTAAGAAAATAATATTTTATATACACCAATATATTTTTTTTAAATATAAACACTTTTTTTGTGATGCGATGATAACATATAATTCAGTATAATATTACGGTCCAAATTGCGATATATCCGACAAAATTCATAAAGTTTTGAAAATTGGTGGAAGTAATCAGGACAGCATATGTAATAATAAACCGAAAAGTTCCCACCCCTAAATTGTGTGCTTCATCCCCTACGACATAGTATTCACCCCAATTTTCGCTTTTTTAAAATCATCCATGGAATGGTGCATTTTACGACAAAAATACCTATGTACAAAAGTGTTCTACAGGAAATTCTCTACAAAAAAGGTTTTAAGACCATTGCTCCTCAAACGAATAGTACGTTGGTAAATCAGGGCCGTAATTAGCGCAAGTCATATAATTCGTTATTTTATTTGTACATGCCATCAGCGGTTGTGACACAACCTCGGCGTTTTTTTCCAAAGGGAAAGTGAATGCAACCAATGTATTTAATAAAAGAAGTGATTTACAACATATTGTACAAACTTTCAACAATGAGGAAGCTACTCATGAAGAAATTGCAAACATGGGAGAGCGATTTATTTTAGCTTTATACAACTGTACCTCGGCAGAAAAAAGTCTAGATGAATACAGATTTATATCTTTTAACAGACTAGTTGGTAAAGCCAGCAACACTGTTATGTTGTCAAAACTTCCACCAACTTCTGCTGCCGCTCGGCAACACTGTTATCGAGTTTTTCACCAAATTCAAATATGGAAAAACAATGTGTTATAATTGCCATGGACAATCATGCTTGAATGTTGAATCTGTGGAAGACGACCAAGTTTATAATTAACATTTGATAATTAGTGGATTAGGCCTACAGGGGATACCACTTTAAAAAAACGCGCCAAATACTCTACCTCTAGGGTGGTGTGGAAATAAGTACAACACGGTCTTTTTATAGAGGTGAGGGGGTGGAAGTTGTATATTTATTAAAATTGTAAGTAAATTTTAGTGCCTACTGCTATTTTAAGCGTTAAACGTTTAACTTTAAGGTAGATCGTACTGTAGAGAGTGCTAGTCGGAACCAACCCTTATGTTTGCGCCATATTTCCCACATTATTATTAATTTTAGGAAAAAAGTGGTAAAAAGCTTTTTGATAGAGAATTTTCCAAGGAATAATTACATAGGTATTTTTGTCGAAAATTACACCGTTGCCGAGATAATCTGGAAAAACTCAAAATGGGGGTAGAAAGGACGTCCTGGGGGATGAAGCACACTATTTACGGATGGGAACTTTTTGGTTTAGTAATCCTTATGCTATTCCCAACATACCCACCAATTTTCAAATCTTTATGAATTTTGTCGGAATAAAAACGTATTATTCCTGAACTAATAGAAAAAGTATACGTAGTGATTTTGCATTATTTAAGCAGTCGCCTTTAGTTTTCTCATAAGCAGTCATGATTTAATGATAACAGAAACATATGCTAAAATTATATTCCGCAAAAACCTCATCGAGTTGTTACATCGTACATGGAACACGTCAGTCGTTACCGTTAATTAGGTACACTTTCATTTTTCTAATATATGACATTGTAGAAAAAATATGTGCTGGATTTGCATTATAACGATATAGGAAGCAGTCGTTCTTATAAGCAGGTATGTTTTTTTTTTGATGCGATGATAACAGAAAAAATACGCGCGATGCTGTTTTCTTTTCTTATAGGTGGTCATGTTATTTTCTGACAGGCGTCCGTGTTAGGTTAGGACGGCCATGTTGTCGTGGAGCCACCAGCCGAGGAACCTGAGGGTGCTGTGGAGCCAACAGCCGTGGAGTCTGAGGGTGCCGCAGAAGACGATGGAAAAATGAAATAGTTAATTGGTTGGTGGTATGATCTGAATATCTTAACCCATTACTATTAGCTTCAGTATTCAGTGGAGGAGACATAGTGTTGTCATTACAGAGGTCTTCATATGTTTCATTCATTGCTCTATGTGTTCACATAATGAGTGGGGATTTCATGATGTCAAGTGGGGCTTTATGGGGGTTTCATGGGGTTTCAGTGTATTACACTGTGTTACATTCTGTCAATATTATGGGGGATTTCATATTTTATGGGGTTTCAGTGTGTTGCTTTGTATGTTATATTGTGTTAATTGTATGTTACATTTTTACATTTTATGTTATATTGTACGTTGCGTTACATCGTGTTATCTTTTACGTTATATTGTATGTTTCATTGTTACATTGTGTTACATTTTATGTTCCATTGTCTTGCATTGCATGTTACGTTGCATGCTACATTGTGTGTTATATTATGTTACCATGACCATCCATGACTAGTGATACATTGTATTTAATTGTATGTTACATTGTTACAGCGTGTGACATTTTACGTTACATTATATTGCATTGCGTTGCCATGTGTGTTGCATTATGTTAAATTTTATCTTACATTATATTGCATTGTCTGTTGCATTGTGTCACATTGTGTTACATTGTATGTTACATTATGTTGCATGGTTTTTTTTCCAGGGCTCGTCTGTTAGCAGAAAACTCCGAGGGCACTGCAGCCTCCTGGTCTTATTTTGCTCTCCCTGCCATGCTTCACTACGCCCACTCCAGTACCCCTGTACCTCTAATCAGATGATACAGGTCTATGGTCGGACGGGTGCTGGTGAGTTCCGGGTCTGGTCGTGTTTGCCCGTAGATGCCATATCTTCTGTGAGCCAGTGCCTCAATAAATATGATGTGGTCAACCGGTTCCGGCTCCTTGCTGCATAGCCTGCAGTCTAGGTTGCCGTCAAATATGCCGATTGTATTCAGGTACTTCTTTACAGGAAAGTGTCCCGTCAGAAGTCGTATCATTAGTCTTAACTGCATCCTGTTCGTTGTGAGCAGTTCTTCAGTTTGTTTTGCACATGGAGCTTTAATGAGTGTTTTTCCATGTCGATTTCCTGGAATGTTCCTCCAGTGGTTCTTGTGTTTACTCTTGACCCAGTCTTCAATCGCTCGTCTGGCTGAGCTTTTAGAAATGCCCAGCACGGGTTCTGGGCCATAGAATATGTTAGCTGCCCCTTGTTTAGCAAGTTCATCAGCTCTTCATGGCAGTTCCATACCAGTCGGAATGACACTTTGTTAGAAGCTAGTGCTCTAAGTGCTGCCTGACTGTCTGATGTAATGGAGATCTGCTGGTTCACATATTGTCGGTTTGCATTCTCGCGTACACATTCAAGTATAGCCAAAATATCTGACTGGAATACAGTGGCGTATTGCACAAGGGAAAGACTTATACTTGCCATGGGTCTTTCACCATGTATTCCAGCTCCAGCTCCTGTGTTTGTCCTAGACCCGTCAGTATACCAGGGTATTCCCTTTCGTAGTATCTCAGGAGCTTCTGTTGACCAGTCCTTCGTATCTCCAAGGGTGATATTGAAGGTCTTGTTAAGGGTGATTTTTGGTATCGTGTAGTCTGACCTCATATTCAATAGAGGGTCTTCTACAGTGTTTATTATCCTCAAATGTCCTCCCGATCTTGCTTCGTGGAGATTCGGGGTATTTGAGTTTTGCAGCCTATATGCCCCCATTCTAGCCTCTCCCTGGATCACTATACTAAGTGGGGGGAGGCTTAATAGGGTCTCCAAGGTTGCCGTTCTGGTGCTTTTCATAGCACCTGTGATTCCTAAGCAGGCTAGTCTTTGTACCCGGCTCAGCTTATTCGCCGCAGTAATCTGAGTTGTCTTTGACCACCAAACTAGAGCAGAGTACGTAATGGTGGGTCTTACAACACTAGTGTAAAGCCAGTGCAATACACTAGGCCTCAGCCTCCATGCTTTGCCATATGATCGCCTGCAGGTTGCTAATATGGCTACCGATCTATGTATTATCCTGTCTAGGTGTTGGTTCCAGGTAAGCTTGGAGTGTATAGTGACTCCAAGGTATTTAATTTCTCCCAACATCTGCAGTTGTGTGTTTTGAAGAATTAAAGGACCTAGACCCACCAGACTTCTTCTGGTAAATGAGACGATGCGGGTTTTTAAAGGGCTTACTTTCAGCCCTTCCTCATCGGTCCATTTTTTAACCATGTTCAGTGCCGTCTGTAATCGATCTCTGATTATGATATTAAACTCTTCCCTAACTACGATGACTATGTCGTCAGCATATGCTTGAGCTTCAAATCCCCCAATTGTGAGTTTCCGTAGTAGGCTGTCAACTACAAGATTCCATAGCAGGGGGGACAGAACACCCCCTGCGGACAGCCTCCTGCAACTTACGCGCCTAGGTTTTCGCCCATCATAGTGGTGAGCACCATCCTGCCTCTGAGCATACCATCGATCCACCTGCAGCAGGTGTCCTCGATGCCACTCTCTCTTGCAGTTCTAATGATGGAGTTGAAGGAGGTGTTATCGAATGCTCCCTCCATGTCGAGGAAAGCGCCCATTGCCACCTCCTTATGTTCCAGAACCTTCTCCACCTTCTGAATTAGGTGGTGAAGTGCTGTTTCTGTGGACATGCGTGCTCTGTATGCAAATTGGCTCTGATGTAATGGACTTCTAACCAGAACATCATCCCTAATATGTCTGTCGAGCTTTTTTCCATCGTCTTAAGTTGAAATGACATAAGACTGATGGGTCTTAGGGACTTGGTTAGGATGTAGAAGTTCCGCCCTGCCTTTGGTATTAATACCACCCTAACTGGTGGTATTAATGCGGAGATTTGTAGGTCTCAAATGTGTTCATTGCCCATTTGATTTCGGATTGATCTATCACTTTTTTGGTTACTGACCAGTCTGTCCTGGTGGCCCTGACTCCAGTTGTCACCAGTTCTGTTCTTAGCCATTCCTCAAGTGATTGTTCAATAATGTTAGATCCAGGAAAGTGCACACGGAGCAATTCCTCCATGGTTTCCTTTCCTGTCTTGGTGTATTCTCCTGCCTCCGTTAGGAGGGAGTTTATTGGGCAATGATTGTCCTTCCAGAGAATTTTTTGGACTCTGGCACTTTCCGGGTGTAACAGTCACGTTTTGTAAGAACACTCAGTACCGTAAATTAGATAAGGCGCGTGACTATTCTATTTAGTATTTGAATTAAAATTATACGCGCTTAAATTTGATCGGCTAGTCATGCTTGCTAGCGAGTAGTTGTAGTACGCAGGCATATTCCTACGCCAAGTCGGGCAAGGAGACGCGGAAAAGATGGCGTAATGGCTGGTAGCCGGCATGGCCGTAAGAATTAAAAGCCGCCATTTTTTTGTACATAAATGTATATAGTGATTAATAACTGCGAATATAATCAGTAAAGTAGTTATTATAGTTTATATGTTCTGGTTATTGTGCTCCATTGCCCATAATTGTGGTAATGCAGTGTTTTCGTCGAATAAGCTGTGAGTACAGACTTTTATATTATGTATGTCTCTCGTGATGCTAATTTTCCTGGGTCAAGCCGATTGCAAAAATGCAGAATTTTTGACGGCTTTCAACACCTCATATCACGTTTGGCAAGTAATATTTTTTGTTGTATCCACTGTTACCGTCCGGTAAAGACTTATCTTACCCCATGAGAAGACAATAATAGTGTGTGAATAATTTCATGTGAACGTTATGTTTACGTAACTATATCGCCCCATATTTTGACATCTCCCGTGTGTTTTGGGCATAAAAACATAGTGTTCAACGGTCGAACCAGTTTATGTCGAAAATATTAATTGTCGGGCCTTTATTTTGTTAATAATTTTATGTACAGTCTAACGTATTTCCTTTTGTGTGTTTTTTTGAGCTTGTTTATGTTATAGTAAGAATTCTTTATTTTACCGCTCTGGCCAGATCGTGTTAAGTTTAGTTTAATTATTTGCCTTATTATGAACAGTATTGCTTTGTATTTTGTTATATGTGGATTTTTAATGATTTGTTTATATGATTATTCTGACGAAAGTTTTTGTACAGTTTACCCACAAACCCTGATGTCAAGTGCTCTGCTTTGTTTGTGCGTTTTTTTGTATATCATTAAAGTAAATTAAACTAAATGATTCGTTTTATTTTTCCTAAGAAAATATCTTCGTTTCACGGGATACTGTCAATACTCTCGTCAGGATTCTCTCTTGGCCCTTCTCAGTGTCTGGTTGTACTCAGTCAAAGAGGTCCTGTATTCATCCCAAATGGCTGATCTTGTATTGAGTTGCATGTTACACTGTATTGCATTGTTTGTTACATTTTGTTGCATTTTGTTACATTGAGTTACATTGTGTGCTTCATTTTGATACATTGTGTTGCATTTTGTTGCATTGTACGTTCTATTATGTTACATTTGTGTACATTGCATATGTGCTTTATTCTTAATTATCCTCGTTTTATCCTTAATTACCCTCGTTGTATAAGGATAAGGAACATTGTATGCATGTGTTGCATTTCGTGTGTGCATTGCATTAGTGTACATGGCATGCATACTATTTGAAAAAAATGTAATCTCATAAATCTGCACAGTTTTAAATATTATTACTGCGATTAGATACGTAATTCTTATTTCCTTTTCACGTAGTTTACATAATAATTGTAACAAAATACTTTGAAAACTTGTATTATTTACTTGTGAAAAGAAATCACATACATCTACAGTAATAAAATGTGTGCCCATACAATCAGAAATGCAGCGATGAATGTAAAAATTGAACTTTTTTACGTAATAATCGTCCATTTGTAACAAAATACTTTACAATCTTATTTTCATGTATTCAAAAAAAAAGAAAATCACATAGTTTTTTTATTGCAGTAATGAAATGTGTGCCCATAAAGTAAAAAAATGCAGCGAAAAATGTAGAAATTTAACTGTTATGCAAAGTTGGTTGAGACCTACGACATTTCTTGCATACAAGTAATTGCGATTAAAACGTACGTTCATCTAGCACCGATAGATATAAAATTTTAAATGTGAGTACTCCGTATAACAATTATCCATTATATCCTTAAATATGGAAATAATGCATAGTACTCCTTTACTGTAGCAGTCTAGCCTATACAATGGTCATATACCAACTGCTAGTTCACTTTTATAATAACAGGGATGCTCCTAATACCAGTGAATGTTACGTCACAGCATTACATCTTAAGTACCTCCCACCACCACCTTTCACCTATGTAATTACCGTCAGTACATTTATTATCACCCCATCACACTAATTCCCCCCTTCCAGACCACGCCCCCAGGCCCCTGTCCATTAAGCCCCACCCCCAAGCCCCGCTCATAGGCCACGCCCCCTAAGCCCCGCCCCCCCAGGCCACGCCCTGAAAGTAGTGGGGAGACCTCCTCCGATCCGATCACAACCGGCTTAAGCACTCTACTTGTGGTGTACAAAAATTGACATTACGTCCCTTAAAACATAACATTATACGTGTCAGTTCACTGAATTACAAAATTCAAGTCTTCAACTAGTTACTATGTAAATTTCAAATGTTTATGTTAAATAAACAAATGGCGTAATTAACAACTATAAAAATTATCTCAACTTCTAAACATCTTACAACAATCATTATTTTTTAATCGTGTAAAAATACCAGCTATGACAGTTTTATGCCGATACATTAATTTGTTATTCGCAAAAAAACGCTTTCCGAAAAAGTGGAACTTTTTTAAACGCCATTTTGTTTATGAAAATGTAACTAGACGTCACAACGAAAAAAATGAGCTCCGGATGAGTCATTTGTGATGACGGGAACTGGGTCAGATTGAATTAAACATCTGAGACCTTTTTTTTTTATAAACAAATGCATTTTCTCGAAAAGTTATAAATATTTTTTGATTAAAATTTTATGGTAGCTTCAGGGTTACATGAGGCATGTTTCCAGTTCTGAGGATATATGAAAATGTTTCACGGAATTAAAAATTATTGAAATTCTCGCTTTTTTCGGCAGTTTCTCAAGATTATTTAAAAAAATTATTAACCGATATAAATGATTCGGGCGGTAAACTAATTATCTTTATATAACCTGAGAAACGTATAACATCAAATATGACTATTGTCAATCGGCTTAGAGCCATGCCTAAAAAATCCTATTTTTCGTGATTTTTGCGCAAAAAAACGTTAATTAAAAAATATGCCCCCACTTTAAAATGGAAGGAAATTCACAGGTATGTTCCTTAAGGAATTTCATCCAAGATTAGCCTTCTCATGAGCTAATTCTACTGGTCTACAACCCAAACACTTCACTTCTTATAGCTGTGGGAAAACTCTTTAATTTTTCCTAACTTGAAGGGACTATAATATATAATACAGATCAGCATAATTTTCTGTGTTAAAAAACATGTCTTTTTTAGCTAGACCGAATAGTAGAGCAGGTATAGACGTACCTATTCCTGATATGCCAAGATTAGGATCATGCAAAATAACACCGGCGTCGGGGACCGCTTTATATACAGAGTTCGTTGTGAATTGCGAGTATCAACCAAAGGAAGACATCATGTTTGAAATATACACTGTACGCCATGATGAAAGAGGATTTGGAATTGGTAAAGTGGTTTTTAAAGATAAAATATTTTTAGTATAGTACATTTATAAGCAGCAGAAACATGCTGTTTCGCTGGAATGATCACGATGTGACTATAAATACGTTTTAATGGTTTTCGTTTAGTACCAGTTTAGTCATACTTAATACATTTGTAAGCAGAATAAACATGCTATTTCGCTGGAACGATCACGATGTGACCATAAATACATTTTAGTGGCTTTCATTTAGTCCCAGTGTGGTCATAGTACTGGATTCAGAGACCGGTTACTTTCAGTCCTATGCATCTCTTGGACTTAGTTTTCAAATTAAGTCTATATTATGTAAAATTGTCTGCCAAATCCATGTCCGGATGGCGATTTGCGATATTCGCGAAAATCAGCCACCAACAGGTGGCGCTGTCAATTTCGAAATGTCAGAGTTAAGTGTGAATAACAAAGTTTTGACATAAGTAAATAGATATTTGTGGTTTTAAATAAACAGTTTAATATAGTGAAAATTGTGTTTGGTGGTGGCTATAAGTATTTAAAAAACGGACAAGTATAACAAAATTGAAAGATCAAATGACTTACCTTAAGGAAATTTGATCTAAATTATACGAATGGTCCAGTCCTCATTATACACTTTGTAGCGTCGCTTTGCAACACCGTTCGTACCACATTTTAAAGTATTTTTTCTCAGGATGGCAACCCTGTGTTCCTCCTGCTCTGTGACAACTAGCGACGCTTCTGATCCTCACTGTAGTTTGTAGAGATTAAGCATTAAGCCTAGGTTGAATAGGTTGTGGGTATATAGTAATAGGGTGGGGTTGTATAATGAGGACTGGACCATTCGTATAATTTAGATCAAATTTCCTTAAGGTAAGTCATTTGATCTTTCAATTATACTTCATGGTCCAGTCCTCATTATACACTTTGTAGATGTTCAAAGCATATATGAAACTCCTAGGCTTCAGGCAATATTTTATTCATTTGTCAATAAAAATAAAATAAAATAAAGGAAATGTTTATTACTGAACAATGTAATATGTATATGTAAAGTGGGCAATAAAGCAAGTTAATCTTTCGGTGCACCCAATATTGTCTTTGCAAATTGAGTGTTGTCCAATTGTCCATGGCTAGAGGTTTATTATAAAATTTTCTGAAAACGTCAGACCTTTCTGTCCATCCCGCTCGTCTTCTGATTTCGTCTATATTAACTCCACCCCTGAGTGCAGCAGAAGTAGATGCATGACGAGTGCTGTAGCTGGAGAAAAAGGATGTGTCGATTCCACTTTCCTTTAAGGTAATTTTTATCCAGCGGCTGATTGTTTGTGACGTGGCTGCTCTGTAGGGTTTCCCATATGTAAGGATGAGTTTATGTTCATTTGTGGGTCTTATATCGTTTGTTCTTTTTATGTAAGCATTGATTGTTAGTGCTAGGCATAGCTCTGGCTTTGTTGTAAAAAATGGAATTATTATGACTGGTTGAAAAGCATTTCTACTGGATGTTTTTATTCTGTCAGGGATTTTTATTTCCATTTTTTCTTTATCTTGTTTGATGTTTCCAAGTTTAATATTTGCAAGTGTCTGCATTCTGTGTCCTGAGATTAGTGCTAGCAAGGTGACCAATTTGTATGAAATGTTTCTGATTGTTAAATTCTCGAGAAGGTAGAGTCTACTCAAAAATTCTAGTACAGGCTGCGGGTCCCATGTAATATTGTACTTGGGCCTAGGTGGCCTTGTATTATAGATGCCTTTTATGTATCTTTTTATATACTGTTCATCATCTTTTTCTATATTTATTATGAGGCCGAGTGCTGCTCTAAGAGAATTTATCACCGAGTACGAAGTACCACATAGAAATCTCTCGTTTAAAAATCCAATGACCTTCCCCAGGTTATATTCAAACGGGGAAGATTTTTGAGACATGCAGAAAAACCACCATTTCTTCAAATTAGAATTGTATTGGTTTAGTGTGCTTTTAGTGATAGATGCTAGTATTGCTGGTAAACCTGATTCTGGGAAGCCCCTTTGGAGAAAAGCTTGCCTGACAAAACTGCTGATACCAGGGTAAGCTTTTTCCATAAAGGGTGCGGGTCTCTGAAAGGAGAAAGCAATAAGTTCTTTTTTGGTTCGAAAATTAAAATATCAGATTTAACAATTTTTTCAAAAATTGGGTACCACGGCTGGGACGCCCAATTTGGAAGTACAATGATACCCTCTGCCTCGTCAGCTATAATTTTATTAAGTGTTTTTGTGATCAGCGAGAAAGGGGGAAAAGCATAAAGGTATATATTTGACCAAGATACAGTGAAACTATCCACAGTTACAGACTGAGGGTCAGGCTTCCATGATATGTATTTTTGGCATTTAGTGTTTAAGTGATTTGCGAAAATATCTATTTCCGGCTCACCAAATATATTCTGGATTTTATTAAATATAGAATTGTTCAAACAGTATTCAGTTTCAATTGATGTTGACCTTGATTCCTGATCTGCAATTACATTATCTTTACTGTTTATATATGAAGCATGAATCCACAGTCTTTTGTTTTCACAGTATTGCTACATCGCTTTTGTAATATTATTTAAATTTTGATGTCGAACACCCCCCATGCGATTTATATAGGCAATCGCAGTTGTATTGTCGATTCTCAAAAGTATGTTGGAATTGAATGTGTCTTTTGTGAAGCTTTGTAAAGCATTAAAAGCAGCTTTTAGTTCCAATAAGTTAATGTGCATATCTTGTTCTTGTCGATTCCAGAACCCATGAGTATTTTCCTCATTGCATTCTGCTCCCCAAGCTGTCTTTGAAGCATCGGAATAAATTACTAGAGAAAATGCCTACTTTCTGATTGGTACTGATTTTCCCACATTATGTAACCACCATTCAAATGTCTCATTTAATTTTTTTGGAAGACGCATGTTTTTCCCGAAATTATTGTTTTGTTTTTTCAGGGCTAGTATTTTCTCCCGCTCTAAAGGTTTTGTGTAAAGTCAGCCGTACGGAACTGCTGGGCATGCGGCAATCAAAATTCCAATGAAACTTGCAAAGTCTCTGATTTTGCAATTTTTTCCTTGTAAAAATTTGAGTGAGAGAGATTTGATTTTTGTGATTTTTTCAGGAGGCAAAAACATTGTCATGTTTTCTGTATTATACATAAAGCCCAAGTATTTACATTCACGAATTGGAACTAAATTGCTTTTTCCTGGGTTTATTATGAACCCGGCAGATTCAAATAAGTTTACTGTAATCTGAGTGTGTTTATTTGCTTCTTCTGTAGATCTACCTATGATTAAAATGTCATCTAGGTAAGCTATGCAATTTATGCCTTGAAGTCTTTGTTTCGTAATTATTGGTTTTAGTAATTTTGTGAATATGAACGGAGCCCTGTTAAAACCAAACGGAAGAGAGTTAAATTGATACAGAGTATTATCAAATTCAAATTTCAGATATTTCCTGTATTTACTATCAATTGCTAATAGGAAATAAGCGTCTTTCAAGTCTATGTTTGTGAGGTAACAGTTATTGAAGATTAACTTGGTGACTGTTCTGTAATCTTCCATTTTGAAATGTGGTGCTGTTACGTACTGATTGAGTCTCCTTAAATTTATGATAAACCTGTGGCTACCATTTGGCTTTTGCCTTAAGAAAAAGGAAGAGATAAATTCTCCTTTTTCATGAGGACATGCTGAAATTGCCCCAATTTGTAACAGCTGGGATATACTCTCCTTATACCATTTAAGTTGGTCAGTTTTGATGTTGACTTTTGGTGATTTTGTTTGTTTAGGCTTTCTTAAAAAATTAATTTTTACACCTTTTATCCATTCAAGAATTAACCTGTTTTCAGTAATTGTTTGCCAAAAAGTTAAGAAGTTAGAGAGTCGTCCAGCATATTTTCCACTTACCTTTAATCTCTGCATTTGAACCTGTGTTCTGGCTTGTATCTTATGGCCTGTACTTGTTTGTATCTCTTTCTGTCTCTGGATCTGTTCTCCTTCGTACCTGTCAGCATCTCTTTCTCTCTCTTTAAGCGGGGCTTCTTCTTGAAGCGCCTGAAGTTTAAAGAATTGGGGGTAGTTTTAGACGTTGATGCTTTGGGTTTTGCTAATCTCAACTCTTGAGTGGTCTTCTTGATTTGTTGTGCTGTTTTCACCTTTTCCGTTAGATCTTTCCCAAATAAATTTTCATCAATTGGAGACTCTTCTAATAGTGTCCTGTTTTCTGGATTTAAAAACGGGGTCGCTTGATGTCGACGATGACGGCACAATGAATGAAACACATCCGCAATCATCTTTGCAGCTTGAACTATTGGAAGTAGAATAGTATTTGTATCATCAGAAGGGTTAGAATATAAATTATTAATAGGGGTGGCAAGTGCTGTCAGTCCCCTTCCCAGTTGTTCCTGTAGCTTCATAAGAAAAATGTCTTGTCTGGAAGCTGGTTCATTTAGGCATTCTTGTATTTCACTGTTCATTTTTGGTGGAATTAGCGCTTGACAGTTTTGGACTACTGGGTATTTTCCTATAAGCTCAGACCTTTCCTCTTTTCCTATACCTTTTGTAAGATATTCTGCCCACCTTGAGGTTATCTGTTCATCCACAATTGGGCCTATTTCTATAACTTCTGTTGGGTGGACATCCAGTATGTTGGTTTGCACCTGTTCAGGCCTTAGTGGATCAGGTTGTCTCAGTTCCGGGATGTATTCTTGTTCAAGGTCAGAACTACTATCATAGTCATCACTTCTGGTTGAGCTGGTGTCGCTTGAACTAGAAGATGCTAGAAAAAAGAAAATTTTGTTTTAAAAATTTTCTTTGTTTGCTGTTTCCTTATTTTGATTTGTTTGTATTCCAATAAGCAAGAACAAATCAGAGAAATGTTTTATTTTTCATTTGATTTTTCAAGATAACTAAGGTACAGAGTAACCCATGTCAGAAAATGAAATTTATTTTCGAAATTTCGATATGGTGTTTCAGATTTCGAGTATGATTTGTGTGAGATCATATGTCATCACATTTACCTACTTTTTATGTTAAGTATACATTTTATTATAGAAACCTATTGATAATATTTTGTGCCAAGAACTCGAAAAGTTGACAACTTATAGGCAACATATAGATGCTAATGTTCAAGGCCGTTTCAATATTTTACATAGGAAATCATGTGTTTCCTTCGTTTTCACTCTTGCAACATGTGTGCGGAGCTGTCGTGTCAATCTACCAATGACATCGTAATGTAAAATGCGGTGAAAATTTTTTTTCTCCAATGTGTGTCCGTGCTTTATCTTTATGACCTTTTGAAAATGAATAGTCACTTTCCAATCTTCTTATTTAGGAAAACATGTGTTTCCTATACGCTTTACTCCGCAACATGTGTACGGAGCTGTCGTAGTATACCAGTGCGACATAGCGGGTAAAAAGTTGTAACGGCCATGTTGTTGCTTTCGGTAATATTTCAATATTTGTACTTACAGGTGCTTGATCCAAGCCTTCTTTTTAGTTTCTTTATTTTTCGGCGTATTTTATCCTTTTCTTCTCGTTTTCTTTTCCTATCTCGTCCCATTTTTCCCACTATTTTCACTATTTGCTTCTACAAGTTTTACTTAACGTGATATTTACGGTACCGCAAAACGAAGTGAGGATCAGAAGCGTCGCTAGTTGTCACAGAGCAGGAGGAACACAGGGTTGCCATCCTGAGAAAAAATACTTTAAAACGTGGTACAAACGGTGTTACAAAGCGACACTACAAAGTGTATAATGAGGACTGGACCATGAAGTATAATACCTAATATTATGTTATCAAGTGAATTTTCTGAGATTTAGAATATGTAAGTTGTATTAATATCAAACAAAAATGGGGTACGGAGAAAAAAGGTATGAAGGAAGTGTACAGTGGCAAACCGTTCACCAGTTTTAACATTGGAAATGTTTATGTTCGTATATGAGGGTAGAGTTATACCAGTTTTTGTTCAAGGTCAAAAGACAGCGGTGTTGCGGTCGAGTGAGACTGTCGTATACGTAACGGTTGATACACGCAAATGTAATGAGTTGCATACATTACAGGGGGTCAAGTTACCAGTTTTCATTTAAGGTGTAGTGGATCGTGCAAAGTAGCAAAAGTTGAAAAAGTTTATGTCTTATGTATGGTGTTATCATTTCCAATGTCCCGATGGTTGCAAGGATTGCGAAATCTGTGAATTATTTTTGGCATCCGATGAATAAAGAAAACTACAATTATTAAACAAACGATGACATTAATAAAAGAAGCTTTAATTTATTTGTTTCTGGTAATCACTGATATTTAATTTTGGAGGTTTTTATTAAATCATTTTACTTCCCTCGCATACCGAAGGGAAGTATTGTATTCGAGAAAAAATCACCCTCCGAGATTATTTCTGATTCTGACGTTTCAGAACACGTAGATTACGAAAATATAGGTTTTCAATTCCGTCTGTCTGTCTGTCTGTCTGTCTGTCTCTTGGTGCATTTACTAAAAAGCTACTTGACGGAGAGCAGTCAAATTTGGTAGGTAGTTGACGCTACTGTCAGCGAAGAGATGGTAGAAATTTCACTGGAAAATATGCAGGGTGGACCGTCTAAACGGAATAAATAGTGGAAACATTTTTTCTTGCTCAAATTTAAAATTTCCACGTTTCATGACACGCTTAACCTATTTCAGGAAAAAAAAAATGAACATTTTTTTCACCAATATTTTTGAATAATTTTTTACTTACTACTAAAAGGAAATAATTTTTTTTTCTTTCTCCAAATTTAAAATTTCCACGTTTCATAGCATTCAACAAAAAAAAATTTTGAAAATTTGTTTTACCATTTTTGAAAATGTGTTTACCACTAAAATAGATGGAATTTTTTTTTTATTTCTTAAAATTTCAAATTTCCACGTTTCATAGCGTTCTAAATCTAATTAAAAGAAAAATTAAAAAATTTTTTTTTACTATTTTTTAAAAATTTTACCACTAAGATAAAAAAATTTTTTCTTTGTTCAGATTTTAACTATCCACGTTTCCATGGCATTCTAAAACTATTCAAACAAATTTAAAAAGAATTTTTAAAAAAATTTGAAAACAATTTTAATCCATTTATGTATCACTACTATAGAACAGACGAAAAATTTTGTTTTGCTCAAATGTAAAATTTCCACGTTTTATGATATTCCAAACCAATTTCGGGAAAAAAAATTTGCAACATTTTGTTACCAGTTTGGAAAAATTTAACACTAGAATGCTCAAATTTAAAAGTTTCACGTTTCATGACATTCTAAACCTAGGTATTTCAGAAAAAAAAATTTTGAAAATTTTTTTCACCAACATTTTTCAAAAAGTTTTTACCACTAAAATAGATCAATTTTTTTTTTATTTGCCCAAATTTAAAATTTTCACGTTTCATGGCATTCTAAACCTATTCTAAAAAATACATAACTTTTACTTTTTAAACTTTTTTTAGCACTACTATAGAATAGAAGGAAAATTTAAAATTTTTACGTTTGACATTTTAAACCTATTTCAGAAGAAAAAATTTTGAAAATTATTTTACCAAGATCTTTTGAAAAATTAAAAAAAAAATGAAATTTTTTAACCACCACTATACTTCCACTCCATTACGTGAATGTTGGATTGAAAATGTGACAGATGGCAATAATATCTGGCATATGCACCTATTATATTTTTATTGAAAAATGTACAGGGTGGTCATCCCAAGAAATAATTCAGTCATGGTGGACATTTATAAAGGTATTTGCGCAAGCCTGCCATATGTGGCACCTGCTATTAAGTATAGAACTTTTGCTGTTGGATGAGCAATCTGTATATTTTTTTGACCAAAACTTATCAAGTTTTCTTTGTAATGATAGCAATAACTATATTCCGATTATTATTCTCAATGTCATTTCGTAATTATTAATGTTTTAGAGTGACTGCCATGCACAAATAACGAGGGAAGTTCTGTGTAAATACCTTTACCGATTTTTTTTACAGGTGTAGGTACATTGACATTAGCCCTACATCGTCCGAAAATTCGACTTAACAATTTACGATTCTATATCTCTCTTTAATGATTTTGCTCAAATTTTGTACGTTAATGGTAAATTATGATGTTAACAATATACCAGTATTTGTTTTTCTCGGCAAATTCACAAAACTTCAATGATGAACAAAAATTTTGAAGTTGCACGAGAACGTAAGTTTGGTGTTGCCAATCATTTATTTAGGTATTGTAAATCTGTTCTTTCTAAAAGGCAATTTATTATTATTAAACAATGTGATATATTATATTACTTCGTATATTACTTTTTTTTATAATTTAGATGTATAATAAGGTAAAAATCTTATAAAATAATACACTCGTTTTATTTATATATAGCATTTAATCATACATACTTTCAATATTCATTAAGTAGGTACATTACCAAAAAGGAATTAACATACGTTAAAACAAAATTTCTTTGGTTATTTACAAAACAGTCTGACAACATAAATACAATGTTTATACAGACCACGCATCGTTTCGATGATGGAAATAGGTTGATTTAATTTTACATCTTTCGGAAAGAAATATAGGGAAATGTCTTCAGTCGTATAACTATGTACTACACTGGGGAACAGAACAAAACTTTCTCGATTTCGTGGGAACAGTTCTATGAACTCTGCATTATGTTATCCTTGCTTAAATACTATTGTTACGCGTTTCCGCCTTTTAGGAAACACCCTGTATGAATCTGTGGGTTCTAAATAATTTTAACAAGGGGTAAACCACTAACACTTTATATAATAATTTACTGACTATACAATACTTCAAAATAACCTTTACACTTTGTTTACTTGATATTTAACCTCACTTTTGTTACCGAACGTCACTTTTCAACTTCTTCACTTTTATAAAACTTTTCCCTCTGCGCCGGTAATCGCGCTTTATGTACTCTGAAATTATTTCCAGATCCATCCAGAAACAATCAACAATCTTCTCTCACCACACTCCAGAAAACTGTATTTCTTTCTACAAGTTTACAGTCACTCACTATTAGGCATAGGCGTATCAATCTCCAATTCCAGGGGGGTGTAATACATAACCCTGCCCCCTCCTTAAGCCTGATCGTCCCGGTCAGGTAATTCAGAATCATCACTGTATTTCGCCAGTCTGTCTAAATGAACGATCTTCATCCTGGACTTTCTGCTGTGATGAATCCGATAGACGACATCATTAATTCGGGTAATAACAGTGTACGGTCCATCCCAAGGTGACTTCGGTGACTTTACTTTCCTTCGCTGCGGGTTGTACAGTATGTACAGCCAAACCAGCTCTCCCACCTTGATGAACACTTTTGGACTACCCTTCCGGTCGTATCGAGCCTTCATTCGGTCACTGGCTGGTGATGGCTCCGCTATATTGTTAGCCAACATCTTGAAAGGAGCTCCGGCGTTGAACCCTTTACCCTTACTTCCAGTCTGTGGTCCCTTACTGGCTGCACAAATCTTGCATTTGCGACACCAAGCCTCCACATCCTGACGACTTCTTATCCAATAAAATCGTTCTCGTATTTTTCTCAGGGTTTTGTTAATGTTCCATTGTGCACTTCCTGAAGCACCTTCTCTACTCGGCCACTGGGAATCACTAGACGCATAACCACCTGCTTTCCATCCGGGCTTTCCCATGCTCTCCGCAACAACCCGTTCATGACTTTCAGTGAGTCCCACTGCGCCCATAGTGCCTTCAGTCCCAGTCTTTTGCCTGAAACATCCTTCCATTTTGGACGAGTTCCCCTTTCTTTGGCTCGGAATATAGGACCAATTTCCGCATCGTTCAACTGATCTTGTCTTAGCACTTCATCTGTCCTGTCATACTGTACCTTGACAGTGTTGACTGCTCCCTTGACCTGCAGTTTCTCCTGGTGGTAGTACTTGCAAACTTCCTTGCACCTTCTTCCGGATGAAATATAAGCATCTTTCTGGTGTTTCGATTTATTTTCACATCCTGGTAGCAGTGGACTTCTCGGAATGCTTCGAAGCAGGAAAATCTTTACTTCTCTCGGGGTACCATGTTCCCTATCTGTCACAGTCTCTGTGGTACCAGCTTCCTCTGATTTTCCCCTCAGCGTCGGCCTCTACTCTCTCCAAGCTCTTCCGTGGACATTCTAGCTGGATATGTCCCAGTTCTCCGCACCTATAACATTTCATACGCCGTCTACTTGGCTTTCTACTACTTCTATTCTGAGTCTTTTGTTGTTTAATATCCAAGTCTTGCACGATTTTTCTCAATTCTTGCTGACGTCGTTTCTCTTCTTCTTGATGTCGTTTCTCTTGCTCTTGTTTTTACTCATGACGTCGTCTCTCTTCTTCTTGTTTTTCTTCTTGACGTCTTTGTTCTTGGTCCTCAAGAATTTCTCTTAATTCCTCTTGGCGTTTTAGTTCTTGTTTTTCTTTTTCCTGTTGACGTTTTGTTTCCCGTTCTTCTTTCTTTTCCTGGCGCTTTCTTTCCTGTTCTTCTTTCTCTTCCTGGCGTTTTTTTCTTGGTCCATCATCATATTTTGCATTTGGGCAAATAAGTCCTGTATTTGTTTTTCGGATGCCATGCTTCTGGTCGTTCCCGGCATATAATTACGATAAAATCAACAAAATCTAACAATCACGTCAATATCGGTAATGTAACTGTCCAAAAATCCCGAAACAGCACGAAAAAAGTCTTATCTAGGGTCTTTGTCACTTAACCACTAATGTCCAAATAGAAAAGTTCTAAAGAAGTTCACGGAAATGCACTTAATACTATTTTTCTGTTTGAAAATAATCCTCGAACAATGTCCAGTAAATTAGTCCTTCCTGTGTTAGCACTAACTCCGAGAATACTGTCCTAGTCTTCTCAACACTTCCGAAAAATCCTCTTGTTAAAATTCCGCGTCTGACACCAGTGTTACGTGTTTTCGCCTTTTAGGAAACACCCTGTATGAATCTGTGAGTTCTAAATAATTTTAACAAGGGGTAAACCACTAAAACTTTATTTAATAATTTACTGACTATACAAAACTTCAAAATAACCTTACACTTTGTTTACTTGATATTTAACCTCACTTTTGTTACCGAACGTCAATTTTCAACCTATTTACTTTTATAAAACTTCTCCTTCTGCGCCGGTAATCGCGCCTTATATACTCTGAAATTACCTCTAGATCCATCCAGAAACAATCAAGAATCTTCTCGTGATCAGCGCATTTTTTTACATATAAAAAATCCAAAATCCCAGATGTCGGAAAAATGTGTGTGTTTGTGTTATTAATAATTCATCCAGCTGCTACAAATGTGTTAGATAATTGCACGCTGGCCTCTGGTACCAATCAGCATAATCATCGTTCTTGTTATTATGATGTTATGAAAAATATATTTTGTGTATTCTGGCCAACAAAAGTAAAAGTTTCTGTATAACCAATTTTTTTACAATCTATAAAATCCGTACAATTTAGTTATTAAGAGGACAAACTAACCTTTCTATTTTTACAGACGTTATGTTGGATAAGGGCGTCAAACTACAAGAATTATATTTTACGTTAGGCCCAAATTCACAAGTGATAGTTAAATTGATTGACGAATATCGCAACTTCGATTCTAAAACACTGAAACCACACGTAAGCAAAAGGAATAATAATAATAATAATTTATTAACCATGTTGATACAAATACAGTATATATGGCAAGTCAGCAATAATTTGTGTATAACATATTTCTTATAATAAAACAATCTACAAAAATAGACCTATCACAAATAAATATCACTAAATAAACATTAAAACAATAAAATACTTACTGCATAAGCAGTATTAGAATAAAATATACATTTTTAGTTCATTGATCTAAAAACTCTTTTACATTATAAAATTCTCCTTCAAGTAACATCTGTTTTATTGCATTTTTAAATTTATTATAAATTTCAATATTTTTTATTTCTACGGGTAATTTATTATAAAGAGAAATACAATTGTATTTTAGTGATCGCTTGAAGGCAGTCGTTAAGTATCTTGGAATACTTAAACAGTCGCCATGTCTAGTGTTATAGTCATGATTATTATTTAAAGTCTCAAATAAGCTCATATTTTTCTTCACATACGTTAAACATTTTAATATGTATATGCAAGGTGCAGTTAATACTTTCTTATCCCTGAAAGTATTTCTACAACTCTCTCTATAACCCAACTTGAATATTAGTCTGATAATTATTTTCTGACACATAGAAACTCTTTCAAAATGTATAGAACTTCCCCAGCAAAGAATGTTATGCGCTATATGTGAATATGCAAGAGCGTAATACATATTTAATAGGCATTTCTCGTTAATTGTATTTTTCATTTGTATAATTGCAAAATATGCCTTGTTTAAGTGTTTGCAAACATGATCTACATGGGTATCAAACAATAATTTGGAATCTACATGCGTACCAAGAAGTTTGGTACACTGAGTTAATGTCATGTTTCTAAATAGAGTTATATTGTCAGGTAGTGGTTTTTGAATATAAAAATTTATAAAGACTGTCTTCGATTCATTTAAAATTAATTTATCTCTTTGAGACCAGGTACTAATTTCTTCTTGTGTTTTTTCAACTTTTACTTGAAGCTCCTCAAGTGTGTTAGAAGCTATAGTGACTGTAAAATCATCTGCAAACATAGTAAGGTGACCATCCGTAATCTGCTCAGGTAAATTGTTAATATATAACATGAATAATAAAGGTCCCAAGACAGATCCTTGAGGAACTCCAAGCACTAGTTCTTGTATTTCGGACATATCATCCCCTAGTTTCACCCTCAAAGTTCTGCTTTCCATGTAGGACATTATCCAATTTAGTATACTACCCCTAATACCCATGCTGTAAAGTTTATGTTTTAGTAAGTCCTTATTTACTGTATCAAAGGCTTTTGATAGATCAAATTGTAATGAAACAAGGTCTTATCTAAATTCCAGTACACATAATCTAACAAATGACAAGTTGCTGTTTCCGTGGATTTACTTTTACGGAAACCATGCTGAGCTACAGTTAATATATTATATTTTTTCGCAAACAAGTTGATTCTATTATATATACAGTTCTTTCAAATATTTTTGCAATGGCGCTTAGGATAGAAATTTGTCTGTAGTTCTCAGGTTCATTCGTTGGACCCTTTTTATGGAGAGGTGTTATTAGTGCCTGGTTTAGTACATCTGGAAAGTATCCCTCATTTATTGACAGATTAAATAAAAAAGTAAGGTGCTCAATAATGTTATCTTTAATCTGCGTTAGCAAATTTGCAGTCAAGCCGTCGAAACCAACAGACTTTTTATTTTTTAAGTTTATAATTACTTTACTTATTTCATCTGTCGTAATTGGTGTAACATAAATTGTTCGTTCATTATAAGATGATGTTGTACAGGGAAGAGAAAGATTTGAGCCGAAATGTTGATATAACATTTGGGATGCATTTGTAGAGAAGAAATTAGCAAAAGTATTGAGTACATCTGTTTTATTTGATAAGGATTTGCCCTCATATTTAAGATTGATTTCATTATTTATTTTGGGTTTTCGACCTAGCTTAGAGTTTACAATACTCCACGACGTCTTTGCTTTATTGGCAGAGTTATTAATTTTTTTGGTATAATAATTTCGTTTAGTATTCTTTATATTTACTTTTTTCTTCATGGTATATTTTTTTAGTTTCTACGTTGGGGTTCTGCGTCCACAGCCAGTATAGATTTTTTACAAGATTACTTTGATTTATTATGGCTGGAGTTAACCAATCCTTTTTGTTTGATTTTTTATTTACGTAGACTGTTACTTTCTTAAAGGGGCAACCGATATCATAGCACCATATCATGGTCTCCATAAAAAAACTGAATGCTGTATTTGCGCCTAGTAAGTACATTTCTTGCCAGTTTATCCTAATTCAAACTTAAAATGTGTTATATTATGCTCATTATTGCTTCGAGTATGAAATGATACTTTTTCGTTCGTATTATGTATTGGTTCATTCATGTTTATGCTCAGCATGTGTCAGATGATCCGCAATGTTTGGATTGAGCAATTCGCATTTTATATTATTCAAAGGTAGATTTGAAACCATATAATCAATAGCGCTAAAATTTGTGTAACCGTGAACATTTGTAAATAGGCGAGTATAATCGCTAGTAGTAATATCTAATTCAAATGACTCGAAGACATCTAATAGTACGTCAGTGTTCTGACATTTTTGTTTCATATCAATGTTAAAATCTCCACACAGTACCACATTGTCTGACAAATTATAAGCGATGTTTAATGAATTTGTTAGGTTATTTATAAACATATTTATATTTCCACTTGGTGGCCTATAAGCCGAAATAATAATAATCTTTTTTTTGTTTGCATGAATACAAACTGCGCATATTTCAATATGACATTCAATGGATTGATGTTTAATTTGCGTCACTTCGTTTACTTTTAAACTTTTTTTAACCATTATTAGAGAGCCACCACGAATATGATTTGTTCTCGAAAAATATGAACTTATTATATAACTTGAAAATTGGATATTAACTAAATTATCAAACATTGCAAGTTAAGCACATAACATCTATATTTAAATCTGCTAATAGCGCATCAATTTCATCTAATTTACTAATCAGTCCCTGTACATTTACATGGAATATTTTAAACATGTAATCGATATTATCAACATTACAACCAGTTGGAATATTATTTTTTAAATTATTTTGAGTTTTGTTCACGAAAAAATGTATATTTTTTATAAGAACATCCTTTGGCCAGTTATCAGTATTATATGCTTCATCTAGTAAGTCATAGTCGAATCCTATCTTGACGGCTTCTGTTCTACTATTTTTCCATTTGGGAAGCGTTTCGATTATACAATTATTGTGAGGAAAAATTAAGTCAATATGTTGCTTCATTCCTTATAAGCCAGTACCGGGTGTTACGCGACCAACATATATCCATGATTTTCTGCTTACTGCCGTAAGGTTAGATTTACTTTTATTTCCAGTCCCAAAAATTGCATTTTGTTTTTTCGGTAGATTAACTTGTTTATGATAAGTTAACGAGTTTTTATTTGATGTAACTTTTTCATTTTCACTGCCATTTTCTTTTAATTTATTAGAGCGTTTTGTTAGGTTCTTATCTTCAACTTTTTCAATACGTATTTTATTTTGTGTATGGCGACCAACATCGCTCTTATCATTTTTATATTTTTTGTTAAATGTGATTTTATTAAATTCATTGGAATTTACAGCAGTCCAGTTATTTACTGTTGCTTTATTTGTCAAATTTTTATTGAAATGTTTTTGTTTATCAACAGATTCACCATTTGTTAACAAATTAATAAGTTCTATATTAGACTCACGTACATTTGTTACTTCTTTTTGAAGCTTGGTTACTTTCTCATCAAGGTCGGCTATAGCTGATTTCACAACATCACTGAACATTGATTTGATTATGTCATTGTTTAGTAGATCTGCAACGTCAATTTCACAACCATCACTGTCTTTTGCATCACTAGACTTAGAATTAATTTGCTAGTATCCCAACAAACATTTTTTGTTTTATAAGAGTAACCGTCCTATTACCGACACCGAGTTATATACATTCAAGTGATATAATGCAAGACTGGGAATAGTTCTGTTACTCCTATAAACCGCTTATAACGCTTAAATGGAGAATCATATAAAGTTAACAGGCACCAATATTTAGTCACGCTATACACTTCAAGGTTGCAGAACAGTAAGTAACAGAAACAGATCAGTAACTGCTATATCACTTTTTTATATAACCATTTTCCATAAACATTGGTGATAGAAATATATCCGTTACCACTAAAAAACTTGTTATTAACACCTCTCTCTCTCTCTCATTTATAATGTCTCTTTCCTATACCAAGTAACACAAGAATAATGTGGTAACGAAATTAAATGATGTAGGTACTGTAGGTACCTACATGGGCATAGTGGAAATTTTGCACTGATAAAGGTGCGTGTTACTAAATTTACTTTTTAAATTGGCTCTGACATCCACAAAGATCAAATGTTAGTGCGAATAAATTATTATTGTAAAATATGACCCTTATACTTCGGAAAAACTGTGGGCCTATAAAATATTAAGCAATTAAAAAAAAATTAAATAAAAAAAATACATGAAAATTTTAACGACATTCTTTTAGAAAATATTACAGAAATATGTTTTGTACATGCAATTATGACTAATTGCACTTCATTTGTTACGAAATTTTGAGTTTTTAATACACATTTTTTAATTTTAAATAATGATTACTCATTGCCGTAAGATGACTGCCAAACTTAGGGCCGATGTTTATTATCAACAGTTAATGTATTTTAAGCAATGTAATATAACTTTAAGCTTTGTTATAAACATTGGTTACTTTAATATAACTGTTTGAAATATTACATATCTTTAAATTTTATTAGGCAACTCTTGGTAATCTTATAACACCATCAGTAGACAATTTTTTGCGATTAATTCGTGTAAATAATGGTGATTTGGCCTGCCATTGACTGGAACAATTGTTGTTTAATTTTCAACCAATCACAGGTGTTTGCAGCAATATCTTAGGATCTCTCGGCAAAACATTTGACAAACGTTTATTAAAAATGTTACATAGTGCTTTTAAAGCGTTCTGCTTTATATTAAACATATTTGCCCACATCCTTAATTCGTTACGCATCTTTTCATTTTTCTCATCGTCTGTTTCCAAATCATGCAACTGAGAAAACTCATCATCATCTTCTAGTTCAACAAACCACTTATTTCTGTTTTCATAATGTTCAACAGTATTAACCTCTTCTTGTTCAGTAGTAAGCTGCTTTTTCTTACTTGTGACCTCCTCAGTGTCATTATCAACATTATCAACCGTGATCGTATTCTGTTTTTCAATGCCAAAAGGAACGTTTTCTGTATATTGTCCACCAGAACGTTTGACTTCCAGTCCTGCAGTTCTTTTATTCTTTTCAGTTTCTTAACTTTCAAAGGCATAATTTTTTGGAACTGAATTCAAGAGGATTGAAAAGTTTTTGTAAACTTTCCGGTGAAATGTGCTGCTGTATTTTATTTTCTTCCAATTTTGTAATGCCAAATTCATTATTAAACATATTGTTTGCTCTTGCCAATTACTTTACAATACCTAACCTATAATCAACTAATACGTTTTTAAGTTTTATAGTATCTACTGGCGCTCTTGAGTTATATACAGGTTGCACCTTGTTACTATCTGCAACTGATGTATATAATTGTAACAACTAACACCACTATAAACCTAAACAATTGATAATTATATAATGTAGTAATTGTTACCCTTATATAACTTTATTATATACCATTTGGTAGCAATCACTTTAAGTTTTATAATGTAGTAACGGAAATATATCTGTTACCATCTTATAGATCTGTAAGTAATAGTCATGCTATAAAATACTTATATTACTCCGCAACTACTTTAGTAACAGTGAATTATTTTTATATATAGTTTTTCCTTTAGTTCTCATAGATAGCTTTTCTTTCCACTGTTTGCAAAATCCTATAAAGAATATGTTTCATTACTTTAGTAACAGTATAAAACTTCGTAACATGATTATAGAAACCTGTTACACTTATAGACCCTTTATAAAACTAATGGTCGCCGCATGTTGCCAGAAATGTTTGTTGGGATATTTAGTTCTGTCTAGTCAACAAGTGCCATTTTGGTGAATACATCGTAGCCTGTACCGAAAATTATGATTTAGGGCTCATTCGATTCGGAATGACATCTAGAAATTTTGTGGGAAATTTGAAGTTGAGCCGGTAAAAATTACAAAGGTTATAAACAATTAGTAAAAAATAAAGAGGGGGTTTGGTTTTTTGCAAATATCTCGGAAATTTATCAAAGATATCCGAAATAAAAAAAAGATCCTTAAAAATTTCGTAAAAGAAAGTCCGACCTCCCGGAATTCTACCACCAATATTTATAATTTTAACTTAGAGGTGAAAATAGGGCTAGAAACGAGTGATGTGACTTCCGCGCACACTTGAACAACAGCAATTATTTAAATCCATTAAATATGAATATTAAGAAATAAAAAAATTCGCATACCTTTTGGAAACTTGAATAAACGAAAATCCCTTGAAAAAAATTAACATAAAAACCCTGATAATTGTCAAACTAAAAACCTCAGATTTTTTTCACTTCTTGGAGCTATTCTTGAAAGGCTTTAGAAAATTCAAAAATTTTGATTTTCCACTTTGTTATTAACAATCGAAGGCTTTAAAAAATGGAACAAGTAAATAAAGTAATGACAAAATTTTTTTTTTCAAATTCCCCGATTAGTTCTTTTTCTTATAAATGATTTTTTTTATAATTTTTTCCTCCTATTGTTTAAATAATTGTTTTAAACAAATGACTTTTGATTCTAATTATCAATAAATATAATGATTTTTAAGAAAAAAATCGTTTTTTTGAAAATTTTACTGCTCCAAAGCGAATTTGTTAATTATCATTTTTTTTTTAGTTGCTAAATATTAATATTAAGGACCATTTGTTCTTTAAATCATCATTTTTATTGCTCTTCCATATTCTGAAAAAATAAACAATTTGTTATAAACAAATTAATTTTCGCGTTATAATTTTTTTTTATTCCTCCAAAAAATAATAAAACAACCATGTGTCGTATGTTACGCGAAAAAATTTTTCTCTATTTTTTATATAATTTTAAGCATTTTGTGTTTTTATGTTTGTCACTTTCTTTCAGTTTTTCATCATTTTTATTAGAATAACTTATAAACTATTGGAGATAGGACAAAGACACTTTAAGACCAAATAACTAGCATGTAGCTAGAAGGAGTTGGTAAATAACTATTGCCCCCAAAGTCGCAGTGACCTCGCTCCTACCCCAACCACTCTATCTCCACGTCGCACTGTCACGTGGATGTTTGGTTGGCACTGGGTACAAGTAATCAGTGCGAATGATCATGTTCTCTTTTAATTTTTAATAAATTTGTTATGATTTTGATTTGTTTTTGCTTCGTATGCGGAAGGTCCCCGGTTCAAACTCCTGCCTCCGCTGAATTTTTTTTCTTAATTTCTTAATATATTTTTTCACAAATTCTTTTTTATGATATCTTTAGGTTGGGTTAGTAGGTTTTAAAGTTTTTATTCTGTTTAAAATAATTTCATTCTTTCGTGTGATTTGTTTAGGTAAGGTAAGTAGGTTTTTATTCTGATATCTAATTGTTTTTAATTCTTGGCGCCGCAGGCAGTATTACCGTCGGAGACAAAGAAAAGGGGGTGTGTTTCTTTCACAAAATAACACGAAATATTTCAATTTCTCGACTTGCGGAATTTATTACAAAGGACCCCGCACTTTTTCCTATATAAAATGGTTCTAGATTAAATTTTCTGAATGTTATAGATCTCGATCTCCTGATTAAAAGTAACATGGGCCCAATCTAATCCTATGACTAGTTTTTGAGATACATGGTGTTAAAGTTAAAAAGTGGCTATTTTTATAAAATACAATCATGGCAAATATGCCCTTATATACAGGGTGAGGCACCAATAACACGAAGTGAATTTTTAAAATCGATGTGCTTATGCTGAAACAACAAAATTTTGAATCATTTTTTAAATGAAATGTACTGTTTCATAATTACCGAAATTCCCAATTTGTATATTTTATACAGGGCGAGTCAAAAATTTGGAAACATGTGTGACTCATTCTAATAAGACGCCCTGTATATTTTAATATATATTTATTGTCCATTAACAGCTGATTCCAAATATACGTAATTTTAGAGGGGTCCACAGGGTGATACAAAAGACAAAACACAAGAAAAATGCCGAAAAACTTATTATTTTTTAAATCGTCCTGTAATTCAGAAATTGTGTTTATTGTGTGTACATTAATTGAGTACCAAAAATTCAAAATCTTGCTATGACTAATTCTCGAGACTTAAAGCGAATGTACCATGTGGGTACGTAAGCCTAAGGAATAAAGCTTGTTTATATCTAATGATCACCGAATACGAGTTTCCGCCGATGAATAGTGGAAAATGATGTAAATATGAAATAAACTTTATCATACCGACTATAAGTAAAATGACTATACTATTCAAGGTACTCTAACAATGCTCGGAAAATGGAGGGTACATCGGACGAGACGGCATTAAACTCGGTTTTCGTTAACACTGCTATATTTATCTTTGTATTACAGATTTAATAAAGTAAAATATGCCGGGAACTTAGCAATAATACAAAGAGTAAACTACTCGTTTCCTCATCAGTACAGGGGGAGAGTTTCCAACGTGTTTTTTATAGTGGTATCCCCATTAGGCCTAATCCACTGCACTATATTTCTAGTAGCCAAAATGTTAACTTTAAGAAATTAATGAATAACACTATAATCTGTTATATAAAATTAATAGTGTCTTTTTCCAACAGGGCTGTTTAAAACTGATCATTTCAAATCAATTTTTAATTTTTTTAATGATGCAATATCAATAATACATGCTGTTCATTTACGTGACTTTTATTGCATTGCGGATGCATTAATTAATAGATTTCATTCTTTAAGTATGCCGGGAACTTTTGAGCTAGCTACACAAATGCTGGTGCGATTCGCAAGAGGTAAACATAGCACAGGCAGGCGTTGAAGCCGAAAATCTTCGATTGAGAAATGGCAACTGGGTTCCATTCAATCGTATCCAAGTCTCTGAATTTTCCCGTTTAACGTTGGAATATTTAAAATCCTTAACAGGCATTTATCACGGTTAAGTGCAGCGGCATATATTCGAGATAAACTTCAAAGAGAAATATTAAACATAATAGGAGTTGGTGAATTCATTGAAGAATCCAATTTCCTACGATTTCGAATTTATTCAAGCTTTTGAAATATTGCGAAGTATGTGGTGTGGGTAGTCTACAATGATGAAGAATCCCCCGAAGATCTTCCGGTACTTGATTACTATTGTACCTGTAAGTCTAGTGCCAGGACATTAGGCACTTGTGCATACGTAGCAAGTATTTTGTGGTTCCTTGGATATGCCAGACACGAGTCAAATATTCATTATCCATCTACAATCCTTCTTAATTGTATTGTTGATGCGGCAAACAGATTACCACCAGAAAATATCGACCCTCGTCCTGAAAGTTGGTTTTCTGTTTTAAACAGCCCTGTTGGAAAAATACACGATTAGTTCTATATGACAGATTATAGATTTTCTGCTAGTTTCATCATGTTCAGTGTTATTCATTAATTTCTGAAATTCAATATTTTGGCTACTAGGAATATAGTACAGTAGTAGGCCTAACGAAGATACCACTATAAAAAAACACGTCGGGAACTCTCCCACTGTGATGATGAGGAAACGAGTTTACTCTTTGAATTATTTCTAAGTTACCGACATATTGTAGTTTATTAAATCTGCAACACAAAGGATACCTATAGCAGTGTTAGTGAAAACCGAGTGTAATGCCGTCTCGTCCGATGTACCCTCCATTTTCCGAGCATTGTTAGAGTACCTTGAATACTATAGTCATTTTACTTATAGTCGGTATGTTAAAGTTTATTTCATATTTACATAATTTTCCACTATTCATCGGCGAAAACTCGTATTCGGTGATGATTAGATATAAACAAGCTTTATTCCTTAGGATTACACACCTACATGGTACATTCGCTTTAAATTTCGAGCGTATCTCGTAAATAAAAGAATTATTTGTTAATAAACGCAAATCTGAATATTGGTATAATGGAAGATACTGTTAAATTTTACTACTTTTATACTGTTAAAACTTTCTACCACACGGATTTAACTGGAAACATTTTACTACACTTTTTGAAATCTTTACAATAAGTACAAAAAAAACATTGCTATTGTAAGACAATTTCTTTTTAGAAAATTTAAACCCTTAATTTTATTCCACTAGTAGGTGCGTTACATTTTTGTATTATTGCAGGTAACAGGTGTATTAAGCACCAATACCCGAGATGTGAACATACTGGAACATGAAATTAGAGGAAGATATTTTAATAACAATTCAGCAAATTCAATAGCGGCACTGATGGCTTCGAAAAGATATGATGAAGCCCTGCAGGCCATGAACTGTTTAGTTGATGATCTAACTAATGTTAACCACACTAAAGATATTCAAGAACTTGTTGCGACAAACATGAAAGAAATTGTGAAACTGTTGGACTCAGTAAGTGGGTAGTATCGAGTATAATACGTATCTTTGAGGAATAATTTTTCAAAGAATAGAAATTCACTTGATGAGGCCGGAGGGTGGGGGTGGTGGGACAATTAGGAGGGGAGATATGGGGGAGAAACTAAAATTATTAAAACGCTGATAACTCCGCTATTAATTAAGCTACGTTAATCTGGCTAGAACCAGTTTACATATATTTTTATTTGCTAAAAGATGGCACTGGCAGAATTTTTTTTGCAAACGAACGCCTGGTGCACAAAATAAAAAATTGCCGATTTTTTGCACGTCTTTTTCGGCATGAACGAGGGTAGTGGGGGAAATAATTTTTTCATCAATTGATAGCATTTTTATCTATCTTCAATTTCCATCCGGGAACATCGCGATCGGATGATTAGAAAAGGAGATACAGGCCCGCAATGTTTTTGCTGCATAGCGCCAGAACGGAGAGAGGTGGGGGGTTTGGGCCGGGATGAATTTTGAGAAAAGTCTTTTCTTTCGACTTCTCCATTTTATAAGTCCCCGGTGTCCATACATTGTCCGCCCGCGTGAGTTACAAAAGGAAAAACAGAACGAACACGGGATAGCGAGTCAGTTCAGCCGCTCTCTCGCTCTCCTCGAATTCACACATGCGTGAATGAGCGTTCGTGAACGGCGCGCTCTCAAATACTTTTGAATGTTTGATCGCTCGTATCTCGCTCGATTATGGAGCGATTATGAAAATTATCGTTCCCTGTGATCGGAGAACGCTCGGGAATGGAAAATAATATTATGTTCTCGTTTTTTTCATGCGCTGTTGGGTCGATTTTTGTTACATTATGATCATCATTGACTTGATTTTTAATCCTCAGTCGCGCTCTTGTAGCTCGGTAGCCTTTTATCTCTGCTTTCTCGAGATGTTGCGCCAGCCGGCGTGGGTGCATTAAAACAGTGGCAGGTAATAAATGAGATGTGCTATACAAAAGACTGTCGTGATCTCTTCAAGGTCAAGCGGCGTTGCAGCGCATGTACTAGCATAAAACTATCTAAGGGTCATGAGGAGGAAAGGAAATATCAGATGGAAGTTTCAGCAGCAGATGATAGATCTATTATTTACTTCATTTGTAATAACTGGGGTTGCTTTCCCTTAGCTACATGAATTAAATTGGATATTACCATTCGTAGGACATAGAGTGTCTCAATTACTTTTGCAGACTCCTTCGATATTTTATTATATCACTCAAAATCGAAACTGTGCTTACCCTTCTAGGTGGTTATCCTTTCCTCTGTACATCCCAAACAGGATACTTCACAATTAAACTTTACTGAATTTATAGTGAACTCATCTACGTAACAAGCAATAAAACACATGATTATCCAAAACACTTAGGTAAACCACTATATTTACAGAGAAAATGAAAACAAATGAAAATGAGAAACACAAACATTGAACGATTAAATAAGTTAACAAACAGCAAATAATTATATTATAAGAAAATGAAGTATTCCGCAGCAATTTCAAATCTTTAGACAAATCGCGGGCCGAACACTTTTAGGATAATTACAAGACATGAAGTACCGAAATTTACATAAACTTTAAAACTGAAAGAATTTATTATCACCCTGTGGCCTCTTGACCAAAGGAACGCTAACCCAGAAGTCCTCTTTTCCCTCACAGAAAATTAGACTTCTCAAATGTAGGCGGTATACCCTAAAATCTCTACCAATTAAAATCTTCCCTACTTTAAACCATACCCCAATTTGAAATTGCCTAACGGACCATGGGTTTTGCGAAACATGACTATGTGCATCACATGATGCTGTAAAGAATCCCTGCTATTTTATTATCGTAATTTGCCCTATCTAACATTTATGCCAGCAAGGCAGATGAAGAAACCCCTTTGTCCATTTATTTACTTTTGTACGGGGGAAAAAATCTACCTTAGTTGGCCTATCTAGTTCTTACTAAGACTATTATATATATTTTTTCTGGAATCCTCTCCGAATCAACTACATTGGTCCTCTAAATCTAACTAGACTCCCCGGTGCGAAGGATTGTCTTACTTAAACATGTGCCTGACTGATCTCGTTTCCTCGACTTGAAACAAGAGAAATTGTTGAACATAAAATAATTGAGAGGATTGTTTATTTCTTTCATGTATCTTTTCAACCGACATGACACCCCAACAACTACTTAAGATAAAGAGCCTATTTCCGGGCTCTCGCAAGCCGAAAAAACTAAGAAAAATGAATTTAGATAGTTTGTAGCAGCGAGCTTATTGTTTACTGTCAACAGTACCAAGTACAGTTTACAGACAGACGAAGTCTAACATTGATTCGTCATCGCTATCTTCATATTGCAGTATGCAATTTATCAGATCTTCGCTGCACAGTTCTGATATTAATGAAGATTCGCTTGGTGCTTCGTCATGCATGCCAGAAATTCCATCGTTTATTATGTGCCCGCCCCGTTCTGTTTTTCCTTTTGTAAGTCGCGCGGGCGGACAATGTATAGACATCGGGGAATTATAAAATGGAAAAGTCGAAAGAAAAGACTTCTCAAAATTTTGATCCCGTCCCGAACCCCCGCACCCTTCTTCGTTCTTCCGCTATACAACAAAAACTTTGTGGGCCTGTACCTCCCTTCCTAATCATTCGATCGCGATCATGCCGGCCGGAAGTTGAAGATAAAAAATGCTATCAATTGGTGAAAAAAATTATTTCCCCCACCTCCTTCCTTCATGCTCAAAAAGACGTGCAAAAAATCGGCCATTTTTTATTTTGCGCGCCAGGCGTTTATTTGAAAGCAAACAAATTTCTACCACTGCCATCTTTTAAGAAATAAAAAAATACGCAAATTAGTCCCGGCCAGATTGCCGTAGCTCCATTAATAACAGAGATATCAGCGTTTTAATAATTTTGGTTCCCCCCCATTATTTCCCCCCTCCTAATTCATCAAGATTTCATCAATACTATTCAGAAAAAATTGAGGCCCCAACTCCACTGCCTCTCGAGAAATAATTTAATTTTTCGTTTTTTCGCAACTTCAATCGCGATATCTCGTGAACTAATTATGCGATCGGGTTCGGGTTGGAACGAACTTTCATGCTCTGTCAAGCTCTTCACTTTTGGTAAGTGCGATTTTTTTGTGGGACCAACACCTAAGGGGATACGTCGGAAAAACTGCTTTTCCCTGCTTTTAATGGGCCGTTTCCTCCACCACTCCGCCGACTCCGCCCTGTAAAAACTTGTCGGAATGATGGAGGAGACCTAACTTTATAAGTTGGCAAAAAAATTTGGTTCATTCGGAGCAGTCACTTTTCGATCCTGGTTTTTCTCCAGATCTCCCCGACCAAAGGTTAATTGTTAAGAAATAAATAAGGTAGAAAGCTGAAAGCTTTTTGGATCAAAACTTACAGCAAATGGATTAGTAATTGTAACCATAGACATATTATTTTTTATTTTAGTATGTAGTAGTAGTTGCTAGGGAATACACACTCACTCCACTAGCTCAGTGATGCCGACTTTTTATTTACGTTATATACTGGTCGCCTTGCGTATTTTACAGCCATATTCACCATTTTCAACTTAACAGTTTGGTAACAAACAGAGAGATAAAAATTAACAGCCTGACAAAGAAATACCCTATTCACCATCACATTTCAAACCACTGATAGTAAACAGGCAGTTAAAAGAAAGTTACTAGAAATATGTTGGTAGTTTTTGTTGTAGCTAATGTCACTACTATTATGTAACCTAAAAAAAGCTGTCACAATTCTCTCTTCCCACTCGCAGTGATCGGAAATATTTATCTAAGGGATTTAGATTTTATTCTCGTGCCTTATCAGTTTTTTATATTTAGTTTTTTATTTACGTGAGCAGTTGCCATTGACTCAAGCTCATTTACTACAAAATAATCAGTTTTTTATTTTATAGATGCAAAAATGTTGCGTTCAATAGATATTTACAAAAGAAAAGATGTATCTACATTTTATTAAATAAATATTTTATTGAAAAACTGCATTAATTAATAAATTACTAACCGTACAGTTTTTTTCGTTTACATTATTATAAACAATGCCCATATCATTTTCTAAGTCCTGTTTAATTTAGTCCAATATATTTTCTATTTCATCATTTTCATCTAGACAAACATTATGTAAAACCGCAGTGGCTAACTTCATGTCCTGAGATAAACACGGAAAACGTCTTTTTCATACCCCAAATAATCGTTCTACTGGTTCTCCGACAAGGCAAGAAGGTACAAATTCACCAGTTTCAAATCGTGCCCTTACGTTCATGTCATTGAATATGGTAGTATCATGGATGGACCCAGGCCAACGAGAAACAATATCAGTAACTTTTAACTTTGAGTCAGACAACTGAAACGTTTATGCTAAAATTTTCTTTCCTATTTCTAAAGACTCCTGCCTGGTTTCCACCTGGAGACTGAATTTTTATATGCGTGCAATCTACAGCATCTACTACCCCCGAGAAATTTGCAATTTCATCAAATCCTAAAACTGTTCGTCGTTTTTCTTGACCTGTTTCAGGCATTTTAATAAACTCGTGACGTAATCTTGCTATTTGTCTGGAAATTATTTCCAATATTAATTTGAAACGTTCCTGTTGCGTAGAACCATAGGCAAATTAAAAGTTGATTTAAATTCAATACCGGTATTTTTCTTGTACAAAGGTTCAAGCACTCCATGAAACATGTTAGAGATTCCTTACAAAAATACTGTAATCTTTGTACAACCTTAATCTTTTTTTTAAGTCCAGGTCATCTAATTCGTATGAAATTATTATGTTGCTTTATAATTCTTGGCCGTCTGATTTGATCATCGCTGTCGTCTGAAGATGAATTTAAAAGGTTATTGAATTCAACTATGTTAATTATTTCCATTTTTATTAAGGATTATTCGACAGTTGACGTTTTGATATCAGTCTGTTAGGGTTTAACAGCTCGAATTTCTCCTGTTAATTTCTCAGAGGATTTAACTGGCTGTCAACCCCTAATCATCGATGGTGAATAGCGAATAGTAACTTTATCAGACTGTTGGAGACTTAACTCCCTGATGTTAATTTAACAGAAAATGGGGAATATGGCCGTTAGTCTCACATGTTCACCCTTAGAGGTAAGTTTACTATCTTATTTATTGATTTTTCTTCAATTAAAAAAAATTGTATTAACATATTCTCATTAATTAAACTATTAGAGCTTACCTTACATATATTTTTGTTTCTATTATTTTCTTTAATTTTTTCTTATGTTTTTTTCTCTTTTCTCTTTTTTAAAACCATAGATATAATAAACTTCTTGCTCTTAGCTTTTCAGATCCCTATAGTGAATAAATAACGTTTCAAAAGAACAATCGTTTAAATATCTATAATTACAATGAATTATATAAAATAAAACATTTTCCAATTTTTTACAATTTTAAAATATAATTAGAAATTTAGAGATAATTGATACTCAGAATTTTATTAAGTATGCACAAATATAGTATATATGATCTCAATTGGGACAGCATAAAAACGAAAACTCGGAGTAAAGTCGGCATCTCCTTTATGGGACATAGGCGGCGGCGGTAGAAATGTAAAAATGATTGAAATACTAAATCATTATTTTTTAATTGTTAAAGAAAGGGATTTCTATAATACCTTTATTCAATAGAAGTGGTTAATGAAAAAATATGTTTATCACATTTGATGAGTCACATAAATGATACATTAAGGCCGCGTTTATTATCTAGCGACCTACCTCTCGTTCTATCTTCTAGCGGCAAAGTTATGTAATCTTAGGCGGGAGTTGCATAGATTAGTGGGGAAGTTAGTGTCCAACACCTTGCACTTTGTGATTAAAGCATGCGGCTTTGCAGAGTTGTTTTAGTGTCCAAATATAGTCAATTGAGATGTGTAGCCACGATGATTGGGCCCTGTGCAAACGACCTGTATCTATGGTTGCCTACCTTCGCTGTGAAGGCAGTAATGTTTTTGTTTTAGAATCGTGTCAGTGCCCTTTGCGAGAGTGATCTACTTTCTAATACGTTATTTTCAATAATGTTTGTGTGTCTGTAGTGCGTTGTGGTATAATCATCTGACTTTTAGATTATTACATTCCAAGTGCCTGTTAGGTTCTGCAATAAAAAAATAATGTCTGAAAATGCTGATCCGCGATTTGAAGGTTATGTTGGTGATTGGACACTTTGCTTTCTGTGCCATCAAGATACAAATGAAAAGCTTGTTAATCCTTTACTTAACTCTAGAAGTACATCATCATCATCCGAAGGGTATGAATCACTTGCTAGTAACCTTATGGAATTTCACAAAATTCGAGAACTTCCGTTTAAACTAGACAAGACTTTGTTGGAAAACGATTTAAAATATACTTTAGCGTCAAACAATGCGCTATTGCATAAAAGTTGTTACTTGAAGTGTAACAAAACAAAACTAGACAGGGCTAAAGAAAGAGTTAAGAGAAAAATGCAAGGTAACACGCTTGTGCAAGATTGTTCTGTCAAAACTCGGCGTAGTCACCCTTCTGATTACATTCCGGGTACGTGCTTGTTTTGCGAATTGCCGGAAACAAGAAATAATCCGTTAAGTAAGTTAAATGACAAAAAAGTTCTATGATACAATGAAGGAGTGTGCTGAAACATTGAGACTCAAAAGTGTTAGCCAAGATATCCCATCGCTGCGATTTAATATCGTTATAGGCGAAATATCATAATAGGTGTCTTACAGCATATAAGAACGAAAGCAGAAATCGAGACAACTAAAGTTCAAGCAACAGTAATTTGTTTCGACAGGTTCGAAGCATTGCTTTTTCTGGCCTGGTGTAGTATTTTAATGAGGCAAGAAAACGATAATGAAAGACACCCTGTGTTTAATATGGCAGAACTTGTTAAAATGCAAGTCAAAATATGAAAGATTTTGGTTGCGAAGGTGACGTACACTCCTGTCGGTTAAAAGAAAAACTTCTGGAAGAATGTCCTTATTTGCATTCATGTGAGAGAACAGGGAAGGAAACGCTGACTACTTTTAAAGATAATGTGAATTTTGCTGTTCGTTCTCTGGCAACTCGAGATTTTGACCGGGACGGCGGCGTCTCGTCAGAAGCCGCAAAAATCATAAGGTCCGATACGTTTGAAGACAACGATGGAAAAGCAGAGGCTCCCACGTCACTGAAAACTGTGATAAGAATGGTTATATACGGCACTTCTTTTGCCAACGTGGGAGATGAAGATGACGGATTTAGCATTAGAATCGCTTAGCTTATTACGTTTCATTCCGTAAAAAATCGTAGAAGAGGGGAAACACGAAGGCATCGCCGAAATCAGCCACACCCGTTTACCTAGCATCTAAACTGTACGCGGACACGAGGAAGAAATCCCTTATTGACAGTACTTATCGTCTTGGTATGAGCATTTCGTATGACAGGTGAGACAATATTTTTTTTTATTTCGTCCCTACTTAATACAAAACAAATAATGCTTTAATGCAGTATATTTTTAAAACTCGCCTTCTTCTAGGTTAGAGTCAATAATTACTGAAAAAGCCAACGACGTGTGCACTCTACACCACAAACAAGGTGTAGTTTGCCCTGTAAAATTAAACTTTCACGGTCTCTTCACCACAGGAGTCGTTGACAACTTAGCCAAAGCAGCACTCATCAAGCATGTTCTAAGAGCATCCTATCAGGGTGTTCATGTTTGGGGACAGAGCTTAAAACTACGGCAAATTATTCCAAGTCCATCAGAAATAGGATGGATAAAAGAAGAAAACGCTTGGAAATCCGCTTGGACAGAACTTCCAATAGCTGCCGAAGGATGTATAGAGCTTGTGCGCTGCAAATGTAAAACAAACTGCATCTCAAATCGATGCAACTGTCTTAAAAAGAAGCTTCCCTGCACAGCATTATGTTTCTGCAGTGGAAAATGTTACAAAAAAACAAATGTAAACTCTTAGCGGCAAAATAAAAAAAAATTAAAAATCCTATACTTTTCGTTATTTATCGCATAAAATCCTACTGCTATTCCTCAGACCCTAACTATAGGAAGTAGCTTAAATGATTTGTTAAGGCAAATTAATGCGATATTTAACCCAAACTTTTGTGAAATACGCGCCTGATGTTCGTGATTGCACCAATACCATCGTTGAACTCCTTGAGGCAAACAACCAGTCGTACAAATTGTCCGCACGGGGCCCGATCGTGGCTACACGTCTTAATCGACTCTATTTGGTTCCTACAACAACTTTGCACAGTATGATGCTTTAATCACAAAGTGCAAGGTACCTACCGATTTTCGACACTAACTTCCCCACTAGATGGTATATAATCCTTCCGAAGGGATGTAAAGCAGCGACTGTCTTGATTGATTGATTGATTTGCCAGCGTAAGGTGGGCATTGCTGCCAATTCCGGTGCATGGAGATTTGTTCCACCACGCAGCCCGATCGCCCATCGATCATCCCACCGTGTGCCGGAACAAACCCCCGGTGCTTTTTTATACCGCCGGACCAGCTGCATACGCTGGATGGACATTGGACATGCTTGTTGACAGCAGCGAGAGCCGCATGACGCATGGGGTAGGAGTATAGGATGGAGCGTGTAGGTGTTTGTGAGATGTTTCTTCTTGTTTTCCTTCTGTCTTCATCGGATGGAAAGTGTAGGCGTTTGTGAGATGCTTCTTTTAGGTTTTCGTGCTTCTTTTTACTTTCAGGTTTTTGTGATATGCTTCTTCTTAGTTTCTGTCTGTGATCATCTTCTCTCCTATTCTACTTCTGAGTTTTCTGTTTCTTCTGTTTCTGAGTCTGGCAGTGTGTATATCCTTGATATTTCTTTATTGTATTCCATTTTTTGTTGTGCCAGCTTTTCCCAGTGTGTATAATCCTTTCCTAGCTTATTCATAATCCTCTCGATTGTTGTTATCCATGTGTAGCATGGCCTCCCTATTTTCAGTTTGTTGCTGTTCATTCGCAGCGCTTTCTTTAGTAGGTGTGTCGAGTCCCGTCTTTGGACGTGTCCCCAGTATTTCATTGCGTATAATTCTATTCTTTTGATTATTGTTCTTCCCTCTAGTAATGTTGACGTTTTCTGTCGTGTTTGTGGTTTTCCTGTTTTTGCTAGCAGTTGGATAATGTCCCTTTCAGCTCTTCTCAGGCTTCTTCTGTTGGCCTTTGTCGTTGCTGCGTTTTTGACTCCATATATCATCGTAGGCATTATGATGGTCATGTATATCTTTTTGGTTAGGCACCATGGTGGTTTGTTGTCCTCAATGAAGGGTAGTAGAGCTCTTGTGACTCTGTAGGCTGTTTTGATTCTTTCCCTTACTGTTTCCCTCCTTTTTCTGTCTTGTTTATTAAATGTTAGGCCATGATACTATAAACTTTGTAGTATTATGATGTTAGACAGGTAAAGAATTCCTACTATTCTATAAAGGAAAGACTTGGCAAAATTTTAAAGGGGGAACTCGTTTCCTGGCATCAGTAATTGGTCTTAGTAGCGGAAATAGGTCGACGTTAAATAAACAAATTTCAAAAAAGCTTTGTCTATGAACTTTAAATAAAAATACTTCATTCGTCACTATCCGAGTTTTCAGAACTTGAATCGGTATTTACATTAACAATAATTGGATTGATAGAGTCGGGTACAATTTAAGCTCACTTGTGTCATGGCCGCTAAAACATCTGAACTAAGATTTTAATTGATACATAAAAAATGTCAGTAGTTCTCAAACAGCTCTTCTCTGTAACAGCAATGATGTCGCTAAATAATTATAAAAAAATAGGAAAGATGTTATAACAACTTAACTTCGCCATTTTAGTGGAATTCTGATTATACAGTGTCCGCCATAAAGTTGGCTACATATGGGAAAGAATTGTATTATTGACATTTCTAAAAAACTCTATTAGGGGTTCGTTTATGCATGTCCGATAACAAAAAATTACATTTTGACACCGTGTGATCACCATGTGATCACCGGTTTGGCAGGACTGTAAAAAATAGTTGACGGTGGTACCGAAGAATGGCTCAAATTGTTAAGATATCGAATTTTATCAAGAAAAAGTGCATAGAATACAACAAGGACCCATATATCAATTTTGAAGCAGATATGAGGTAAATAAAAAAGTGCAAATGTTACCCCTACCATTAATTACTATATGAAAAATCATAAATTCTTGTGTCTATTTCACAAATATTTCATTAGTTTCGATAAAAACTTTATGTATTTTAGTTGAATAGAGGTATTTGCATGTAAAAAAAAGAAACGAACCCCACATATAGTATTTTTTAGAAATCTCAATAATACAAATTTTTCCCATATGTAACCAACTTTATGGCAGACACTGTAGCAACTGATACCAAAAAATGAATTGCCCAATTCAGTCAATAACAATGAGTTATCAGAAAAAGAAATCAAACACTAATATTGTTACAGTCCAGCAAGAACCACGGGGAGGGGGGGAGGCATGGGCATTTCTTGCCAGGAAAGGACAGGATCATAGTATTAGTAGGGGAAATGATGTTAGTAAAAATAAACTATTTCATATAATAACAAAAAATCTGAAATCTCAATGAGAATAACGAAAATAAATTATTTTTCTTTTAGCGGTAATAAATAAATATTCTGGTTGACAAAACATATATTAAAAATATTAAGAATAATTTTAAAACAAATTAATTAAAACAAATCTGAAAGAACAACGCATTGGCAATATTGGCACGTGTTCATAACCACTAAAACACTTGAACACTGCACTTGAACAATTTACTACACGTTTTTATAAACAATGCAACACTACACTTGAACAATTTATCTACTTGACGCACCCTTCACCATTCGTGTATTAATATAAAACGTAAGAAATTCGATTTTATTAGAGATAAACACGCGCTAGTAGCAATAAAAGACACATTTTTCGGGGAAAATGAAGTTTTAACAAAACTCGCGGCGCGGCTTCATAAAATAAAAATTTTAGAAAGAAAATTATTAACTTTTAACAGTGCTTAAATTAAAAAAAAGTAGAAGTGAGGATCGAAATCGAGCTCGCAACTACCACATTTACATTTATTGCTGCTCGAGTATCTTACCGATTGAGCTACACGACACTATGTTCATTATATTTTAAAACCTATAATATGTACATATTAGAAAATTGTAAGACTTAGTGGTTTGACATTGTTCGCTTGACGGATGAATATCTTAAATAACTTAAATATTTCATATAAAGACGTTTTTCATATTTAGAGTGGTGTTAGTTCACGGAAATAAATAACATTTGTCGTTAAATCACGCAGTTTGAGAATCGCTGACCTTATGACTATGTTTCTCACTCCTCAGTGTACATTTCATATTTCCGTCTCAAAAGAAGTAGGAAAGAATCTTGGTAGACATACATTGATAATGTCTTTAGGCTATTGCTTTAAGTTTGTGTGCAAGTGACAGTGAAAACGTATGCTCAACATTAATTCGTACATCGATCGTTTTAAACTGGACCCGACTCTAGGTGGTAATATATAATATTCATTTCCCTTTTTTATCACATGAGATACACACTACCTCCATACACCGCTTTTTCCTACTTCGTCTACTATTGTGCTATTATCTGTATATTCTTTTAGACTGACTCGCTTAACTGTGAGGATTGATTATATTGACATAGTCTTGTTTTTACCTCAGCCCCCCCACCATTTCAATGGAGTTGAAAACGCAATAATATGGAGACAGACGTAAAATAGTATGATCATGTGCTTCAAAATTTTTTTCAACGGCATATTCCTTTTTAAAAATGTTGCTTTCCAATCAGTTCTGATAGTCTTTTTTGTGTTTGTTTCTGGAATTTCTAAGCCTTTACCTTTCATAAATTCAATGATATCGCCTTTTCTTGTGTCGGTGTTCGAAATTTTTGTGTGTTGCCGCGAATGATATGACGCATTGTCCATAACAATTACAGAATTTGGTGGGATATTTGGTAACGGCTGTTCCTTTGCCCACTTCTCCAATAATTCGGCTGTCATATTCTTGTAGTAGTCAGCAGAGGATGATTGCTTGATATTTTTAGCCGACAACAACAACGCATTTGAAATAAAACCATTTTTACTTCCAGAATGTAGAATTATAATTCTTTTTCCCCTAGAACATGGAGCACTTAAATTACACTTTTTGATGTTATCTACCCAACCGTATTGAACTACATCATGGGTGTCAAACCATGTTTCGTCAAGTTAAATTATGTTTCTATTTGCATCTCGTTATTCTTTTATTTTACGCAGGTACTCGTGTCGATGGTCAACGATGCTTGATGATTCTATAACTACCATTCGTTGTCCAATTTTTTGTATCGAAAACCGCAATCGAGCAAAACGTTTCACAAAGTATTTAACGATTTATAGTTATAATCTGGATAGCCGCGTGATTTATCCCTAATCATTTCTAATGTGGGCACCTTCTGTTCATTTAAGTCATACACAAATCGACGAATGACATCTTTGGACGCGTTATCAAGTTTTTTTAAGTCTTTGTCCAACTCTTCCGTTTAGTAGAATGATCAACTACATCCCCGGCTCTAATAACCCTATAAATTGTAGTACGGCAATATTTGGTTAATTCACAAATCCTCTTCACAATTTGATTATTTGAAGAATCAATACTTTCGCCTTTTAAACACGAGTAAATATTCAAACCTTTGAGTAAAGACTTACACGTTGTCTTTATTTTCAAATTCCGCTTGTATAGGCTCTGTATCAAAATCGTCCGATTCCCTCCCTCCAAAATGCCATTTTAAACAATGAATTGCAAAAAATCACTCAAACACAGTAACAAAACTAATAATTTGTTCAAATATTCACTAGAATAAGTAATTTATAACGTTGTCTGGGTTCACTGCACTGCCTCGTACAGATCATACGATACAAATAGTTCACACCTAATTTTTAAATATATTATGGCATGCAAAAACTCTGAACAAGGTTGGTGTTGACAAATCAAATTCGCTAAGCTTCTAATCCCGCCTATATTTCCATGTGACAGGCGGATCAAGTCCACTTGAGACGAGGAGTGGTGAATATAAATCTGTAATATTCTGTGCGCTCTCATTCAATGTGAAGCGATATATTGTCAATACCCCGTAAGATCCTCTAGTTGCGTACTGTCCCATTTGAGTTCGTAAATACTATATAAAGTTGTACAATAGGCCAGTCAAATTGTCGAAAATACCTCATTTTTATACCATCCGAGCGATCGGTAAGATGATATATGGAAAAAATAGGAAATTGCCTTGAATTTGATGAAATATTTTGGACAAGCAGTTTATTGCAGAACTTATTTAAAATGGGGTCAAAAGTGGCCCAGAAACAGTTTTTCGCGTTTTAAAAAACATCTAGACTTGTTTGATTGATTGATCTGCCAGCGTAAGGTGGGTATTGCTGCCGATTTCAGCATCCAATCTTGATGTTTTATATAACGCCGGACCGGCTTTATGCTAGGGATAATTCAAATTGTTGTGTATTGTTCATTTTGGAATAACTTCTTGGGGGTAATTCTATAATCAAAGTTATTTTACAATGAACAGGGTTCCAGCCAGTTTCGCTAAGTACCCAGTTAGTTGTAGCGCGTTTAGCTTGGAAAACGCGCTACCACTAACGTACCAACCTCATAGTGAGACAATAAAAAAGTTTTCTAGAAACATTCAGCGTTTCCTAAGTTATTGCTATTTTTAGGTGCCTTTAGATAGTTTTGATCGAGGTAGACAAATATCTACACTGGCCTCTAAAATTGCCGAGAAGTACATGTATAAACCTCTTCCAGAAATTGCCTCCTTTGCTACGACAGTATGTAACAAGTCTGTGCACAGATACCTACAAGATTTGAGAAGGCAACATTTTCATCAAAGCTTCAGAACAGAAATAAGAGAGAATTTAATGTAAATAACTTTTATTATTTTATTATCGTTTTAATGTAGTTATCCTAGGCATATCTGTGCCAGAAATTCGAACTTTTTGTTGTTTTGACAGCTTTCATTTGTCTTCTTTAACAATTAATGTAGCCAAATTAGACGAAAATAGACTTAAACTTGAAAAAGAGTACCGAATGAATGGATTTTCACGAAACTTTGTGAATTCTGTTCGTTTTGATGTCTAGATCAAACAACAACAAAAAACAAATTTGCCGCTATTGCCCCGCAATAGGGTGTGTGTACTATTTTTTTTAATCGAAAATTATAAAGTACTCGTGGTATATAGTATAACTGAAACAATTTTTCGGCAAGAAAAGTTTTTAAGTAATTTTAAAAGAAATTTAGTTTTGAATTAAATATTCGCCACCAAAAAGGACAAACCTATATCCTATATCATATGTGACATCACTCATCATATAGATGTAGCAGTATTGTGTATACTACAGTGGCAATCTATACAACTATCATGTACAATCTGTCAGAAACATGTTATACGACTTAAGTGAAGTTAGCAACGCGTTGCCAGCAACGCATTACCAACTTCACCCTTTCAATTTAACTTAGCAATGGAAATAAGTTTTGAGTTTGATGATGTCACTGAACTGAACTTGATTGAATAAAAACTTTTTTTTTATTTGGACTAATATTTTTGATTGATGAAGTAGCAACATCTTTGGATACGAAACGTTTTCCTGTTGAGTAAGCTCTGTGTCTCCCATCACTTTTAATTTTACATGTCACATATTTATTACGAAAGAATGGTTTGACCTGCACCCCCACACTTTTAATCTGTATAATTTGACCTATGTCTGGTTGATAAAATTGTTCCAGCACATGTTCGTCTGCATCTAAACTGACCTGATCAGTGCTCGTACTGGGTTGATCAAAATTTACAACTGGTGATAAATACTCCTGTTCGTTACATATGGTTTCCATATTTTTAGCCAGCACAATTTGAATATCATCTTGTTGATAAATATGTTTCATCACATGTTCGTCTAATCTGACCTGCTCAGTGCTTCTGGATTGATGATAGTCTGTAACGGGTGATATATCTTCTAATAAAATGGAGTTCGTGTCCAGTATTAAAGCCCACTTCACTAAGTCTTTGCGGTTTTAAAAGAAGAGATCATTCTGGTGCAGACGCATCTCTCTTTCAACCTGGTTGGTAGGCAAATATGCGTAGAATTACATCCTCCTTCAGAATAATATATCCTCACATAAGTTTGTATCGCATGTAATTTTTCATGTCTTCCTCAACCTGAAAGTAATAAAGAAATATATTTATATCTTGTAATATATTACACAGGTGGGAGTTCATAGGGTTAAAATAAATATAACTAAGTAGATAATTAGATTAGTTTCAATTCAAAATACAAATCATGCCATACGAGCATAATTTTAAGGGAAGTATATACCTAGTATGATCTATTTACAATATTAAGGGTAATGAGTCATTTAGCTGTTATCGATTAGTTTCTACCATGATGATAACAAATAAATTGTACTTACATTAAAATGATCTTCACAACAATAAAATGTCAATTCGATTTGGGAACATTACGATTCTCTGCTTCAAACCATTTAATTCTTCGTGAATAATTGTGTTTTAGGAACACTTATAAAATTATTATTTGGGGCATTTACAGAAATATTTCTGCATGTTAGCACAAAACACCACTTATTTGCTACTCTACTCCACTCATATTTCTGACTTATAATAATGACATTAATAATATCTGACACATTGTTTTTAACATTGGCTCAAAACTTATTTCCGTTGTCTCCCGTTGACGCCACGTGACGTCATCTTCTATATCAATGTGTGTGTGAAGTTAGCAACGCGTTGCCAGCAAAGCGTTGCCAACTTCACAGGTATGAAATATGACGTCACATGGTGTTTTCGAAATCATTCAAATATTTGAATTTTAGGTCGATTTGTTTATTAAATATTTATTTTAATCTGATGATATGAATAATAGGAATGCGTTTAGGCTTTCATATTTATGTATTACTTGATATTAATGCATCATTTGAAGTGAATTGTTATATAGTGCACACACCCTATTGTTATAAATTATAATGATTTTGTTGCTGAGCAAAATTGAGGTAAATTAAAAATAACTAAATGTATTTTAAGATTATTTGTCGAAAAATAACAACTATTTACTCTTGTACAATTTTCGGAAATATGCGTATTTTCCAAAATATAGCTGTTCAAATTTTTCCAAAAAAGGGGGAAGGGGGGATATATAGTGATGTGAAAAACTCCATAAAAATTCTAGTCAATGTATTATTAAAATATATACTCGAGCCGCTGAAGGCTTTTACTTCTTAGTCCTCAGGGACAGGTCCGATTTTGATGATTTTTCGTTAAATGTGTGTATGCTAATATTATTCAAAATCAGAAACATCCCAAGTGGTGCAAATAATTATTTATATTGTTTCGGCGTGGATGTCACCCCTTCACGGGTGTGGAAATTAGTAAAGTCAAAATAACCGCAGAAATCAATGGGGAAATGAATTCTAAGCAAACTGTGTCTATATTGTCTGTAATTGTTTATTTGTGGCATATTCAGATTTTCTTACTTTTTATTGGGTATTTTGCCACTGAAAAATATTTAAACATTTTAATGAAAAAACCTCTGCGCCAAACGGACAGAGGTTGGTTCTTGAGTACTTGACTGTTTCAAAAAGTCTCACACCTAAAAATATATAAACTAGAACAATGTTATAAACTAAAAACTCAAAATCAAAGCTATAGGAAGTTAACGTTTCGGAAGAGAATCTACTTCCGTTCTCAAAACTTTTTTGGCCGTCAACCATGACAGTTCTTTGTTTATGTATTTCCATAGTCACATGAGACATTAAATTATATTTATCTTATTTTTACTTACTTCGTCTCTAAGGATGGGCAACCAACTAGTACAAAAATCTATTGAATAATTAGAAACGCATCTATCCTTGTTTAATAAAATAATCGCGGATTCTTTAAGTTTTCTTTTAGTTCCGTTGCTCTCTTTTTCCAAAATCTTCGCCGAGTCCCATTTAATTCTATGATTATTATCCCATGCGTGTTCACAAATTTTGGATTTTTCAAATTCTCCCCTTCTAGCGTAATTTCTATGTTCACCAAGCGTAAGGCTTGGTGAACATAGAAATTACTTTGAAACAGTCAAGTACTCAAGAACCAACCTCTGTCTGATCCGTTTGGCGCAGAGGTTTTTTCATTAAAATTTTTAAATATTTTTCGGTGGCAAAATACCCAATAAAAAGTAAGAAAAACTGTGTCTATGTTTCGATAAATTAATATTTTCAACTTTAAATAACGGAAGAACGACGAATTTTTGGAGGAAAACTTATTAGATCTCGTTTAAAGGACACCTTTAAAATGAACTTTAGTAAACGTCGTTAGCATAGGAACTTACGGAGTTGTGATGAGAATAAATTGGTTGCCCCGTTTTTTTCGGAGAAAAAATCGGCAATGTAACCAATAGCTTAACCGCAAGAATTGAACTTAAACGTAATTCATTCACAATTTATTTTATTTCGCTACTAACAATGTGTTCTAAAAGTTTGAACGCTTTAGAATGCGTAGATTTGAAAAAAAGTTTGATTCAATTTTGAAATGATTTATGAAATTTTTGAAAATATTTTCTTCTTTTCACAATGACTCAAAAACTAAAGAAGATACGTAAAAAATGCAAAAGTGCAAATATTTAGGGTTTTTTGAAAAAAAAATGTGTTTTCTTTTGTTTCTCTAACATGAAAATTAATTGAGATATCGCCGTATTAAGTTCGCATTTAATTGCGGGGACCACCTTCCCCGAGACCTTTAAATTAAGAAAATTAAAAAACGAACGGTTCAAGGACGTTTAACTTCCCAACTCCTGAATTGCCCTGCAAAATTGTTTTTTAAGCGATTAGATGTCTTAAGAATTAAGGAAGTTATCGTTAAAAAACCAATACGAATGTTTTGTCAAATCTACTGCAAAGTGCAAGAGGGCGGTCCAACTAAGTGCATTGCCTCCCACAAAAAAACTAAGTAGCTGAACATTTGAAAAGGGTGTATTTAGAAGTTCAGTTGTGGCCTGGAAATAATGTAATAACGCATGAAAAATATGGTTGAAAATACATTGTGAACCTAAAGAAACGCAGAAAATTTATATCTTTGGTATGTGTCATTTTTCAAAAAAATCCTCGAACAGGTCGATTTAAGTTTTGTAAATGCTACAATTTGTCACTATACTAAAATTTACGACGTCATTGGTTTTTGAGTTATGACGCCATCATAAATATTTTTTAATGGAATCAGACATTTTTGTTTACTGTTTTTGGTGGTATATTCCTTTAGCTTCCTGGTGACATAAAAAAAAATGATATTACCTGAGCCATTCTTTTGGAAAAGTGACATTTTATGTAAAAATATTTTACCTTTCGCAAATTCACGAGCAATGTTCCACGTTCTTATGGACTGATAAATTTTGTTGCCTACATTTTTGTTTTAATTAGCATGAAAACATTGGACATAAAAACAAAACAAAGAAAATAATAAAAAAACAATCACCACCAGATACAGGCCTTTTTGTGTAAAGTATCGATAACTTTTTCATTCCTGGCGCGTGTGGAACCTCAGTTTTGTGACACTTCTGAGACAGTGTAAAACTAGTGAATGCAATGCCACGTGTATGTGAAAGAGAACGCGTAGAACTTTAGATGATGGTTGGATATGGTGATAACATGTGATGTTTTCAATGCCAAGTATCCCGAAAAGCAAATTTCTAGATTCACTGTAAGTAGAGTGGTGGCTAGATATGATCAATCTGGCAGTGTAGCTGACCTCCCTCGATCTGGTCGCCCTAGCACAAGCAACGAAACCAAATTAAACATTCTTCTAGAAAGTGAGGTAAACCACCATCTTTTGACAAAGCAGCTGGCTTTCAATCATAACGTGAGACAAACTTCTGTTGTACGTCTATTGAAAAAAGAAAAATACCATCCATACAAAGTGTAATTAATCCACAAATTGAATGAGGACGATCCAAATCGGCGCTTACAGTTTTGTGAACAGTTGATGATCTTGTACGATGAAAACGCAAATGTTTTAAAGAACATTGTTTTTTCTGATGAAGCTACATTTTCTTTAAAGGGGACTGTACATCGGCATAACTGTAGGTATTGGTCACGCGAAAATCCTCATTGGACTCAAGAAGCCGATACACAGCGACGAGGCAAAGTAATCGTGTGGGCAGGTATGATTGGTGATCGTTTATTGGGACCTTTTTTTTACAAAAATCTTACGGCCGCAAGATATTTACAGTTTTTGCGAGTTAAGTTAGTGCCAGCCTTGGCAGTTATGTTTCCGAATAATGAAGATGAAGATATTCCTGCTTAAAACGTCTGGTTTCAGCAAGACGGGGCCCCACCTCATTTTGGGATAGCAGTGCGTCAGTTTTTAGATGACACTTTTACTGGAAGGTGGATAGGTCATCGAGGTCCAATTGAGTGGCCCCCGCGTTCACCGGATTTAACCCCCTGAGACTTTATTCTTTGGGGTTACTTAAAGTCAAGGGTGTATGTTAACAGACCGGATACCATAAAAGAATTGAAAGACAGAATTGGCTTGGAGATGAGACGAATTGGCCATGAGATGATTCAGAACAGCGTGCAAAGTATCCACACCCATCTTGGTCAATACCAAATGGTTGGAGGGTCGCAATTTGAGCAATGTAGAAGATTTTTTTCTCACAATTACTTATGTAAGGTGTCAATAAAAAAAAATATGTTTTTCCAAAAGAATGGCTTAGGTAATATCATTTTTTTTCATATCACCAGACAGCTAAAGGAATACAGGGTGTTTGGTGCATCGTGTGCCAAATTGATATAGCCAACAGAAAGGGTTATCTGCTATCCTTTCAGGCCCCTTAACACTTCCCATGCCCTGCGGGATTTTTCATATCGACCTTTTATCTTTTTAATGAAAAAATCCCAAATTCTACATTTAAATTCAAATGATAAAAAAAGTATTAGGCGTAGACTGCGAATTTCATATTTATTTTGATGTGTATTGTTGAAGGCTTCCTTTAAATCCAAAATTACTGGCATCAGTCATCTAGTTATTTTTTTATTCACTCGCAAACTTTCGGAATAAGTAAAATTTAAATTTAAACTTACACTTTACATGGCTATAAAAAAAAACTCAGAGCAACTGTGATCTTCCAACTCCCTCAAAAATTCTCTAGTCTATCCCCTTGCTAGTGATGTGCCACACGTCCTAAAATTCTTTTAATAACTTCGTGAATTCGCTAAATTAATGAATCGGGTCACATAAGGCTAATATTCAAAATTCCGAATAAAAAATTATTTTTGCTTAAATTATGCATGGGAAACAGGTAAAATCTGTTATCTCACTCTTGCGAAGTAAAATCTATCTTATATCTCTTTCTGTTCATTGGTGTTCTTGAAATAAAGAAACAATTACATTTTTATCATTTATTAAAAAAATTTAAAAATCTTGCTCAAAGTGCTGGTCTCTGTTGCGAATGCAGGCCCGACATCTGCTTCGTATTTCGACAGTTGTTGTATGAAGTCGTATTTCCTTCCTAATTGTACCGAAAGCCATTTCTATGCGTTGGACAAGAGGACAAGTTCCTCCCTAGTCGAGCTCTTTGGCACGACCTCGGACATAAAATCCAACGGAGTTAGGTCTGGGGAACGTGGAGGCCATTGAATAGGGCCATCCCGCCCAATCTACGCATACGCCTATAGTTTTTCAAAATGACGGCTTTCCCGCGCACTGGCGATTGATTGTAAGAGAATATCTAGACAATGTGTTCCCAAATGCGTGGATTGGGCAGGATGGCCCTATTCAATGGCCTCCACGTTCCCCAGACCTAACTCCGTTGGATTTTTATGTCTGGGGACGTGCCAAAGAGCTCGTGTACGCGACGGATTCTGAAATCACTTTTTAACTTCCTTAGTTCTTAAGACATCTAATCGCTCCAAAAACCATTTTAAAGATCTTTTCAAGTATTTTTAAAAAGATCTGATAAGTTTTCCTCCAAAAAGTCGTCGTTATTCCGTTATTTAAAGTTGAAAGGTTCGAATTCAGTTTTCAGCAAACAAACAGTCTCCTTCAATGAGCCATAACTCGGTTCGATTGCAGCTACATAAGTAAGAAGAAGAAAACCAATCGATTTGGTATTTTATCAGGCTTTATCAAGCTTCATTTTTGCTCCCGATATTTTTTTGGTAAAGCGTAAGGTTCCCGAGCTACTCGTGAAAAATCGTTCTAAAACATGCATTTTGAAAAATTTACATTTTCTATTTAATTGTGAATAACTCGAAAAATATTGATTTATCGAAGAAACTTCATAGAATATTTATTGCTTAGAATTCATCCCCCTATCGATTCTTGTAGTTATTTTCAGTTTACCTATTTCCACCCCAGAATATCTCGGCTTCATTCACTAGACTAATAAGACTTTTTTGCATTCTGTCCAAGTTCTTCCGAAAAAAACACGAAAAAAATCCTCATCGGGAAATACAAAATCTCGTAAACCATGAAATTTTAAAATCTTGAAAAATTCATACTTATAATAATAATAATAATAATAATAATAATAAAAAAAAGGAGGAAAAACGGGCCAAATACCGTGATCTCCGGTACGAGCTCCAAGTGCTATACCCAGGCTACTCAGTCAAGGTGGTAGTCCTAATAATCGGTGTACTCGGTGGTATGAAGCCTACGCTACTCTCGGAACTAAAGACCATACCTGTCTGCCAGAAATCAGCAGAATGGCTGGCAGGCCAAATGCAGAAGGCGGTTATCCTGGGGTCCCTCCGCCTACTTAGGGCACACGATTCTGGTATTTATAGTCATTAACCCCACAGGTCGTGGGGAGTGGCTGTAATTATGGCCGGCGCGGCTACCGTGTGGTATCGGTCGGAAAACACGGAAGCCCTGTCCGGCAACGGATTAACCGAAAAAAAAAAATAATAATAAAATTTTATTGCTATAGATCTTACAAAGAAAAGACATTAGCATTGTCAAGTGATTACAAAATATCCAGGTAGAATAAAATAAAATAAGATAAGAGAGACACACAATTTGTAAAATATATAAAAGGAGAACAACGTGAACAAGGTAAAAAACATACACTTAAAATTAGCTTAAAACTAAAGGTAAAATAACACAATATACTGTTATTTAACATATACAATTGACTAATAAAATCATTTGTTGTTATGCATTTAAAAAATCACTGAATGAATAAAATGTATTTTCTAGTAAGTACAATTTTAGATATTTTTTAAAGGAGTGAATATTATTTATAGACCTTAATTCTCCTGGCAGAGCATAAAAGCTATGATAATGCACTGGTACTCTGAGATCAGGCCCGTTCCTCGTTGTCATAACTCGATATACATCGTTGTTTCTTGTAAATTCAGTACTATTTTGCTTAACGAATAACACTAATTTGTATATATACAAAGACGGGATGGTAAGTATTTCCAATTCTTTAAATAAAAGTTTACATGAATCTCTGCAAGAGACATTCATTATACATCTAATTATGCGTTTCTGATTGATAAATACTTTCTGCCAGTGTACGGAAGAACCCCAGAATATTATCGCATATTCTAGAACACTTTGTACAACGCAAAGTAGAATATTTTTAAACAATCGATGGAGAGTTGGTTTCTCATAAATCGTATTACATAACAAGACGAATTTAATCTCGATATTAAGGTATTAGTGTACGATTCCCAGTTTAACCAGTCTAGCGTTACGCCAAGAAATTTTACACTTTCTAATTGTGTGATTGAAGAACCATTTAATTTGAGATATAATGAATAATCTGGTTCAGTAGTTGGAGAAAACATAACAAGAGTAGTTTTACCTCCATTTAAGTTCAATCTGTTCGAGTCACAATATTTGATCATATTTGATGATATTATGGAAAGTTTACGTGCACAAGCCACCACAGATTCTTCAGTTGCCACACAGGAATTATCATCAGCGTATTGATATAAACCATCTATATTGATATTTTCTTTTAAATCATTGGTATATAAGATAAACAAAAGGGGCCCAAGTATAGATCCTTGAGGCACTCCTTGCAATACATCAACTTTATCAGAAAAATAAATTTGAAGTATTCCATTCTTAAAGGTTGTTACAGCAGTGACTTGAGATCTATCGGTAAGATAGGATTGGAGTAGTTTGTTACATGTACCTCGTACACCATAACAATCTAACTTGTCTAATAAAATAGAATGATTAACGGTATCGAAGGCTCTTGACATATCAAAATAGAGGCAAGCTACCTTTAAAATGGAATCGAGTCCGGTAATAATCCTAGATAGTGACTGGTAGATGGCTTGTTCTGTTGAACAATGCGGCATAAAGCCAAACTGACATTATAGGTCCCTATATTCTTTAAAATTTGGTCTTGTAATTTTTTTGTAACGTTATTTTCCGAGTTTACTACAGTTTCTCGAAAATGTACCTACATTTTTTCATAACACAAAATGCATATAATCTCTGAAATTATAATAGATTTATATATATTTTCATAGAAAGATATCTTTTTGTTAAAAAAAGTTTTCCGCTATAATAAACAATCTTTTAGTTGAGAAATAGAATTCCAGAGATTATAGGCATTTTGTGTTATGAAAAAATTTAGATGCATTTTTGATGAAAACTGTTGTAAACTCGGAAAATATGAACGTTACAAAGAAACCAAAATTTTAAAGAATATGTGTCTGAATATCTTCAAATTGTTAAATTTCATACTTACGATATTTTCCATTTTTCGATAAAGGTCTCTTTTTCGTGTTTTTTTCGGAAAAGCTTTAGTGGAGTAGATCTGGTATTTGAAAAACAAGTTTGCTTTTTTTCAATTTTTCCTATCTTATAGAGGACGACTTCCCCCGCTTCCCTGATATTTTCACATCCGAGATCTGGGTGGTGGGGGCTGCTAAACATATAAAAAATCGTTTTTTCTCAGTTTTAGCGCGATCGGGGAAACGGACAAAATTGGATAAAAAAGAAAGGTCTCCCCGAGGCGCGTAAACTGATTTGTGGTTTTTTAAAATCGGCCGGAGATATGGCCGTTTCAAGGGACTGAGTTTCAGGAAAAGGGATCGGACAGGAGGTATGCGGGGTGTTTCAGAGATAAGGAATGGGGTTAGTATGGTAATTTCTTTTTTCCTGTTGTGGGTGGTTATAGGAAGAGGTCGAGGCCTCGGGGGAGCTCTTTAGGGCAATTAGGGAAGGAGAGGGGGGGGGGAACGTGCAAAAAGGGAAAACGGCTATATCTCCGGTCTTAATAGGGCGATTTAAAAAAATCAAAATGGGATTTTTTCCTTTTTTGATCAGCTATAATTTTCGCCGAAAATGTAAAAATAGGGGGCAAAAGAAAAAACGCTCACTCTCATGTCGACTAGAAACTTCCTCATGAACGACAGGCGTCGGTGAGATGATTTGCTGCGTTAATGCACGGGAAATAAAAAAAAATCGTTAAAAACGGTTGAGAACTGAGGTGGTTTAAATATTTGAAAACGCCTCGCGCGACGGCTCACACGGACGCAAAGAATTTCTCTTTGTGTGAGTGAGAGCGGCGAGAGAGTAGAGAGGGTAGAGGCCATGCCTACGCTCCCGCCGCTGCAGCTGCTAATTGAAAAGAAATAAATTTATAAGTGTAATTCGCGCACACAGCGCAAGTTATTGTCCGATAGAATTTTTTTCAATGAAGAAATTTGTTCCCCTTAAAAAGAACAGAAGGGTGTAGGACTTTCCCTTACCCTTCTGCAGGGTTTAAACTTCAAGTTGTCGCCCTGCCTGTCCTAATGAAGAAACATTCTGTTTTCATTTTAAAGGGGATGAAAATCCCCGTCTTTTGACGAGCATTTTATCTCCCCACTCCCCCCTTCATAAAAAAGTCGTTTTAAAAAAAATACATGTTTTCTTTTGCCCCTCCATTTTTACATTTTCGGTGAAAATTATTTCCTACCTATCCAACATTATAGCTGCTCAAAAAAGGAAAAAATCCCATTTTTAATCTTTAAAATCCCCCTATTAGAACCGGAGATATGGGCGCTTATCTCTTAAACACCCCTCCTACCTTCTCTCCGATCCCTTTTCCAACCCTGAATTGGCCGAATTTAAAAAACCAAAAATCAGTTTACGCGCCTCGGGGAGACCTTTCACATTTTTTGTTCGATCGCACATTCACCAGAATTTTTCTGGACTTCTTCCCGTCACTTTCTATTCGCCCCTCCTCTACTTGGAAAAATTTGAACCGCTATATCTCGGAAAATACACATTTTCTCGAAAATTGTAGAAGAATAAAAAGTTGTTATTTTTCGTCAAATGATCTAAAAATAAATTTGGATTTTTTTAATTTACCTCAAATTTGCAACAAAGTCATTCTTTATAACAATTGCGGGCCAATCGCGGTAAATCGATTTTTTTGGAGTTTGATTTAGACATTCAAACGAACAGAATCCACAAAGTTTCGTGAAATCCATTCATTCGGTAATCTTTTTAGTCAGAAATGCTAATCTGCCTACACTAAATGTATTAAAAATCGAGAGCGAGACCGCGCCGGCGTTAAAAATATTAAAGGTCAAAGGTCAATTAGTCAGTTCCAAATCAACTTCTACTACAAAACTGATATAAAAACTGCTGCCTCAACCGGTGTTATTACATAACGCGCACGCAAGCCAGACCTGCCGCCTGAGCAGGTGATAAAACGGAGCGGGATTTGGGTTGAAATCATCCAAAAGAATTTTTCGGAGTAGAAAGATATGGGACCTAGACCATCTGATAGAGATATAAATCATGTATTATATTGCCGGTTGACGACCTTTTCCTTTGGTCGTGAGTCGAGACCAAATTTGTTAACATTTAATTTCAGAGATCACAATTTTACTTCCCTCGCGTACCGAAGGCAAGTATTCTACCCTCCTAAGCCAAAAAGACGTATCTCAAGGTTTCACTGTTTTGAGATATAGGCATGATTTGAATTTTCGAAATCGCGTCAATATTTACTAATATTATTTTTGTAGTTGTACTAATGTAGAGGTTAATAATGGTGTAGTTATGAATTTATATTAATTAGGTTACTAGTTTTTTTTTACAATGAGACACGTCTAATTGGCCAAGGAATTGATATATAATCGCTTAGGTTTTCTCATATTTTTTGAGATACTTCAAACTTTGTTAGCACTTTAAAAAGCTTTCGCTTGTTCTGTCTTTTGGACAGAAGGAATTTTTATCTAAGTTGTCTGCCCGGCATATTCCAATCGTACACAATTGTATTCAAGTCCGGAGAACATGCAGGCTAAATAATTTTCGGTATTTCCACTTGGTTTAAAACGGTAGTTACTAAACGGGAGGTGTCCTCACGAACATGGTCTAAAATTCAGAGGAAATTTTCCTCGATATGTAGAGCGAAAGGTACCAAACGATCTTGAAGAACATCCTTATGTCCTATCTACAACTAAAGTGCCCTAAACGATCACCATAAACTCTGCGCGCATCCCAAAATACCGGGTGAGTCACGAATTGCGCTCGCCCCGATATTTCCTAAAATATTTGGAATAGAAAATTGAAATTTGGAGGCCTTATTACACGACTAAAATGTCATCTTTTCAATAAAAAATTAAGTTTGGTGCACATCCGGTTTGGCCGGAAATGCCCACAACTTTCGATTTTTAAATGGAACACCCTATATATTTTTACATTTTTGGAATCTAGAGGAAATTTTGAATACAATACATCCATTTTGGTCACTTTTTGATAAACATTAAAAATTTTATTAAAAAATCTGTTTCTGAATCCAGACTTCTGTGGTGCCCAAAATATATTTTAGTTTGTGTGCTACGTTACTATAAAAATAAAAAGAGCAATATGATTGCATTACTTAATTCTCTAAAGGCGTTTAAAATTTTTAAATTACCCACTAACTCGGTTTATTCAGGAAAGATTTGGGTTTAACTGTTGGCTTGGATACGATATTTATTCTTTTTACAAAACCAGACAGCAGAATTTCTTGACTTACTTCCTCTTGCCTATTTACAAAATCTGTTTTTCCAACAAGATGGTGCTCCCCCACATAATTCCAGAAGAGTGATGGAATATTTAAACAACTTGCATGGTGAACGCCTTATCGCAAATCAAGGTCATATCAGGTGGCCTCCTAGGTCACCTGACTTAACACCCCTCGACTCTTATGTATGGGGCACTCTCAAAATTAAAGTTTATAAAACTTCTTCAAATACCCGTGAAGAGCTGCAAAATAAAGTTGTACGGGCTCTTAATGAAATAACGCCGGCTGAATTGCGTAGAGCCATTCAAGCAACTGTACGCAGAGCCAAATTGTGTATAGAAAAAAATGGTGGACATTTTGAACAATATCTATAAATGTCAATTTATGGTTTAATTATATTAATTATTTTAAAGATACCTACTGTTTCCTAGTTTAAATTTAATTGTTCAAACGGAATTGATCTTTATTTATTTATAGGCCCGATATTTATGTTCATTTAAATAAAACTCTGAAAACCGAACTGATGTCGCATTCTATCGCAAATGTCCTTGTGGATGTAATTATGTTTACCTCCACATACCTATACTAAACTTAATTGTAACGTTCTTTGCGCTCACAATTATTAAATGTTTGATAGCTCAAGATTGCCTATAACTACACGAGTCTGTCTGACAGCTGATATTGTTTTATTACATTCAATGGCTACTATGATTTTTCCAATGTTATTAGGTTACCAGATTTGCACAGAAATGTGCCATTTTAGTTCCAAAGCCCACTAATCTATTATCTATTATCCTCATGTTTCTAAAAGCTTGGTTGCATTGTATTTTGGCTGAAATCTCAAATATTTCTGAGCGGATTTTCAAAATTTTGGTATCATTAGATTCGTATGAAAATGAGGTATTTAAAAATGTTGGTGAACGATTAAATTCCCATAAAAAAAACCGAGTTAGTGGGTGAAAATCACATTTAAAAATTTTAAACGCCTCTAGAGAATTAAGTAAAGCAATCATATTGCTCTTTTTATTTTTATAGTAACGTAGCACACAAACTAAAATATATTTTGGGCACCACAGCACTCTGGATTCAGAAATAGATTTTTTAATAAAATGTTTAATGTTTATCAAAAAGTGACCAAAATGGATGTATTGTATTCAAAATTTCCTCTAGATTCCAAAAATGTAAAAATATATAGGGTGCTCCATTTAAAAATCGAAAGTTGTGGGCATTTCCGGTCAAACCGGATGTGCACCAAACTTGATTTTTTATTGAAAAAATGGAATTTTAGTCGTGTAATAAGTCCTCCAAATTTCAATTTTCTATTCCAAATATTTTAGGAAATATCGGGGCGAGCGCAATTCGTGACTCAGCCGGTATATGCCACCACATACCACAATTGAAGCTCCGTCGAGATAGACAGTAAAAGTAAAGCTGAATTATTTATTTTGTTCTCCTGGACGTCGCGTCGATACACTCTTTCCCTACCATCAATTGAATTTAGGCAGAAACGGCTCTCAGCCGTAAACAAAACTTGACCCCATTGATCATCATTCCAATTTTGGTGTTCTCGGGCAAAGGCTATTCGCACTACTCCATGACGACTCTGGAGTTTTGGAGATTTCTTTGGCCTCTATGACTTCAAATCAACTTCTTTGAGTCTTCATCTAACTGTACGCTCAGTTATTCTGGTTTCACAAATTCTTTCCAGTTCGTCTCTTTTTGTTTGAACTGCCATTCGACGCCTACTTCGGAGTGTCTTAAACCTTATAAATCGATCCTCTACAGCCGTGGTTGAGCACTTTCTGCTTTACATCGTTTTCTCACATCCTCTCTAGTTTGTAACATTACGATGGATCGTCGAATTTGATTTACCAAACTTATCGAGAAAACCACTTTATGATCGACCATTATCACCCATTATGGACTGTTTCACAATCAAAGGTGAAGCAAAAACAAAATGAATGTAAATAGTTACTATTGAATAGACAATTCTAATGTAGAGGAAATACACGCTTCAAATGTAATTAGTGGCGTCAAATTAATAGTGATTTAGGTGTAAAATTTTTGAAGATGGAATGCAACACGGTGGAAAGTGTTTGATTTGGTAAGAATAATAAAATTCCGAAATTTCTCTCCGCGAAGGGGTGCAACCATGTTTCTTTGGCCAAAAAGGGGTATTTTGGACATTTTTTGGGGTGAATTAAAAAAAAAAAGTTTTTCACCAGTTTTATAATGAGTTAAGGAACCAAAATGGTATCCTTTTATTGTCAATGTTGAAGGAACTTCCAGTTCCACCGTGTCGCGTTTAATCTTCAAAAATTTGCCAATCTGACCTTTTTTTTCACTCTTCGAATCCACTAAATGCAACTATCGGATCATTATACGTTGACATCGTATTTGACATTGACCAACTTGATGAAAATGTGCAAAATAAACAAAAATTGTAGCAAGAAATTCATGGCTGTCTAGATATTTAAATTTGTTAGGAGAAAAGGAAATTATGCAGATCGGTGAGTGTGTTACAAAGAAGATATTAATATATTTTTAATATTGAACTTGCAGAATGTCTCTAAGATGTGCTCAAGCTAGTATACGTCCGAACTGGGATATAATGAAAATATATTATTGGCTACCGACGATTCCTTATCCAGCTCTAGATATATTAGCAGTCACAGAAAATTACCCAGAATATTTGGACGATGCAAATATTTCAAGATACAAAGACCACGTAAGAAATATATTTAATATGTATAAGAATATAAGGTTTTATATTAGTCCATAGAAATGTTACATTGACCTTTCATTTTGGGCAGATCAGGAAACTGACTATTTACACTCCCTTTTTCCTCTTAACTCCGAAAACGAAGTTTTACACTCACACTGGCCCCACTACACATCAAAAGAAAATTCTTGTCCTGCTCAAAATGATTCGGCCATAATTTTGTGACATTTCAATGGACTATATAGGGTTATTTACTTATAGTCCAATAAGACATGAAAAGGGGGCTTACCTTGCAAAAGGTCAAGGAAAGTTTATACTTGGCATAATTCTTTAGTTTTTCTTATGTTTCACCTTCATTTTTATTGTTGCATTTCAGTAAAAGTTCATTTCTGGCAAAAATCACTATTTTGAATTAACAAACAACCATTATTTGATGTATAATACGTCTAGTTTCGGTGCTAATTTACTTTCAAATTATTAGATTTCTGTAGATGCTACACTTACCAACTGGTATTGTTAAAAAAGTACACAGGGACTAAATAAAATTTACAGAATAATTATTAATAATTATTTATAAGATAGGGGAAAATAAAATTATAGCAATTGTTCAAAATGCATTCTTTCAACCGTTCTAGTAGGTATTTTATTTGAATAAAAGATTATTGCTTCTTCTGCAGAAAGTGTAAAATATAGTTTTGGTTTTTTGGTAGTTTTTTATGTTGAAAACCTATATAGATAGTATAGTAGTATATAGCTAGATAACATATGGTTGTTACCGAAAGATATAGAAATTGGAGATTACAGAAAAACTGATATTTCGTTTGTGGACATTATTAAGTATTAAATTTCCCGTTTTTCCTTTTCCTTATCCCGCTATACCTAACAATAGTGTTAGTGCACGGCTGCAGTTTGGAATTAGTAAGTCAGTTTTTCTTTATACTCACTACAGTTCATTTTATTGTTGTTATTAATTAATTGATAATTTGAAAAATACTTAAAACAGGAAAATATCATACATCAATTAATAGCAAACAAAAGTAATGAGAAAATTAAATTTATTCTTTTATTGATTTAGTATACTGATTTCATTTATTATTTTTTTCAAAAATATGATTCAGAAAACACGTTCAGGAATTCTTCAACATATTGATCGTCGATGTGTCATAGTACACAATTGAATTGCAAATGCAATTATACACTACCAAAGATATGTCTGAAAATATACTTTATTTTCAAAAAAAAATGTATATAAAGTAAAGAATTGGTAACAAATAGGCATGTATCCAGTAAGGTCGAAAAAAAAGCATTTGCTCCTCCCCCAAAATTTTGAAGACCCTTTTCAACATGCCAAAGAAGAAACGAAAAAATACTGGTTTTTTGGAGGGGGAGGGGTGGATTATGTACAGTTATTTCAACTGGATTTAAAAAAATTAATGAATTATTATATTTATGGTCTGGGATTAAATGCTGTTTTTCTCAAAATTATAAAAACTCGAATGGGGGTGATATTTGAGTCGAAAAGGGGGATTCGTCAATAGGTCAACGTGCTGACATTATATGTTTTGACAGAGAACAGCATCATTCAATCCACTATTTGATCAAAAGTATACATTATTTTGCACAAAACATGGGAATAGGTTTGATCTGTGGGGCAATAATAATAATAATAATAATACTTTATTAATCCAATAGATCAAACAATATTGATATAGGACAAGTCAAAAATAAAGTATATTAGTAATGATCATTTACACATAATACTACACGAAAAAAAATTAAAAAGCTAAATATTCGTCTATACTATAAAAGGCATTAGTAAGTAACATATTTTTAACAGAAGATATACATTTTTTTAAACTACAATTTTTTATGCTTAAATCTAATTTGTTATAAAGAACCGTACCGACATAGTAAGGATTAGATTTATAAAGTTCTAATCTGTGAAATGAGTGCTGCAAATTCTCTCCATGACGTGTGTTGTATTCATGTGATATATTTTGAAAAGTAAACATGTTCAATATTTTTTTTACAAAAGTTAATATTTCAAGTATATACAAACATGGTAAAGTTAGTATTTTTTGCGAAATGAATGTCTGTTTGCAAGATTCCCGAAATTGTAATCCGTACATAGAACGTAGAGGTATTTCAGAATCTCATGAACCGCGAAATGCGCAAAGGGCAAAGTTTGTTCTGGGTTTACAAGTGTATTTTGAAAACACTGACAGCTACCTTGCTGTATACATAAACAAGAGCTCGGGATAAATTGTAAACAATATATCTAATATTTTTAAGAAATGTAACTGAGTCCACGAGAGGGTTTTGGTCTCTGCGCATATGAAGGTCACAGCTCATGAGATTTTGAAACACCTCTAAAGCTCTCTTTTGCAGCACAAGTACACGACTGGCTGTGCTTGAAAAACCCCAACAAATCACTCCATATCTAATTGTCGATTCAAAATTTGAATAATAAAATATTTTCACAACGTTTTTACTTGTAATTTGGGATAACCTTTTTAGAGCAAAACAAATACCTGCACACTTTTTACATACATAATCTACGTGAGCTTTCCAGTTTAGTGACATATCTACATAAATACCTAATAACTTAAAATATTTTACTTGTTCAATTGTTTTTTGCCGAAGTTTAATAAGTGGACTAGATATGTAGTGGGCGCTAACAGGATGAAATTGCATCGAAAACGTTTTTTCTTGATTCATTGCCAGACTGTTTGTAGTGAAATAATTAGAAAGGGAAATTAGATTATCCTGTAAAAGGTCAGACATTATATTAGCATCTTGATTGCAAGATAAAAGAGACATATCGTCTGCAAAAGCACAGTGAAAAGTGGAAATAAAGTTTTCAATATCATTAACATATAATAAGAACAGGAGCGGGCCCAGGACACTGCCTTGGGGAACTACAATATTAACGTCCATTTCCTCCGATCTCTTGCCATAATATTCAACGAACTGTTTTCTGTTCATCAGATAGGATCTTAAATTTGTTTTGCATTGACCACGTAACCCATAACCCTCCACTTTTTTAAGTAAAGTATCATAGTCCACGCAGTCAAATGCTTTAGATAAATCTACAAACAATGCCATGACTTTGTTACCCTGGTCAAGATTTTTGTAAATATGATCTAGGAAACTTAGTATAGCAGAAATTGTAGAGCGGTTTACTCTAAATCCGTGCTGATTAGTTGACAGTATATTATTAGATTCTAGAAATAGTTTTATTCTATTTGCAAGCAATTTTTCGATTATTTTAGAAAAAACTGATAGTAAAGATATGGTACGATAATTACAATTTTTTTTAGAATCTCCTTTCTTAAAAAGGCATATTACTTTAGATATTTTAAGTATATCTGGAAAGTGACTTTCAGCAAAGCAGTGATTTATAATGTTACATAAAGGTCCAGCAAGAAAATGAGCACATTGTTTAATAATTTTTATAGAAAAATTATCATGTCCGGTTGAATTTGAATTTTTTAGATTATTTATTACATTAATAATTTCAGACTCGGAAACGTTGTGTAGAACAATCGATTCATCTACAATAGTCAACATGTTATGATTATTAATTTTTTGTTGACTAGATTTTATTATAGATTTAGGCAGATTTGTAAAATATGAATTAAATTTATTTGCAATGTGAATTTTATCATTGGTTTCTACATTATCTATTATCATGGAAGATGTGCCGTTATTTTTTTGCTTATTTGCTCCTCTAATAGACGTATTAATAATATTCCAGACAGTTTTTGTTTTATTTTCGGAATTTAATATGATGTTATCAAAATACATTTTCTTCGCATGCCTTATAACACGATTATAAGTGGTTTTGTAATTTAAGTAGTACTTTTTCTCAGTTATACCTAATTTTTGCAAGTTAAATAACTCTTTTAAACGTTTGGTTGAAATTTTTATTCCTGTTGTCAATCAATTTTTATTGTCGGGCGAATGATGATAATTTTTTATCATTTTAAAGCTAATATAATAATATAATAATGTTTCATGAAAAAGTTTATATTTGTTTTCAATGTTGTCTTCAACCAGCCACCAGCTCCGGTGGCGCAATTCTGAAGGTGTTTCGCTTGCGACCATGGAGTCCCGGGTTCGAATCCTGGCCAGGGTATGGATGTTGGTGGCGTTTTTTCATGTGTTACCGAGACGGTAGCAGTGACCTAGACCGCTGTTGGGTGGCACAACATGTCTAGTCGCTGTTATCTCTCCTGAGTTCGAGTCTCAGCTGCGGTAGATGGCAATATCGCAGGGAATGGTTGTTGTGTTGATGTCTATGTGTACGTGTCCTGGTTGAGTGGTAGAGCAGCAATAGCTGAACTCCGCCAGGACATTAATATAAATAAGGCATTAAGGCATTAAAATAAAAACATTTTCACATGTTTCAGCTTTGAGATTGTCAGTAAACTGGAGAATATTTTTTTTAGAGAAAGATCTATATTTGTAAGGCTCAGTTTTTTTGTTAGTACAACAGTTAAAAGTTATCCGTTGAGCAGAGTGATCTGAGAGGCCTGTGTAAATCATTATTGAAATTTGTAAAGATATAGTCAATGGCAGTACTACTTTTATTACTAAATCGGGTAGGTTCATCAAAAGCAGGTTTAATATAAAAAGAGCTAACAAGATCAATAAGTTCAGCAGTGTCGTTCTTAAGTAATTTATATTGATATCACCACATATTATTATTTTAAAACACTGGTTCTTACTAAATAATAAATTTAAACATTTTTCAAATTGCAAAAAGAAGGCAGAGGTATCGGAATTGGGAGCTCTGTATAAACATAATATATAATAAATTACATTATTTACATTTAACTTTATAGCTGCACATTCAAAAGTTTTATCGAGGCTTAAACTCACCATATTAGATATATTCATTGCATTGAGAGTATTTTTAACTATTATAAGAACACCACCGTGTATAAATGAATTTCTACAATAATAACTTTTTACGCTGTATCCTGGAAAATTGATGAAGTCTATTTCATTTTCTTGTATCCAACTTTCTGACACACAGTATATCAATATTCTCATTGGACAAAAAAATCTCTATGTTTTCAATTTTGTTTTTTAAGCATTGAACATTATGATGCACGATATTTATCACATTTTTTTGTTTAGAGCTTGAGTTTTCTACTTTACGAATTTGTTGCTATTCACTTGTAATATCTAGAGTTCGTTGTTTTACTGCATTAAGTTGGTTTACATGACTTGGGCACTTGTTGTCTTTAGCTGAATGGTTAATGTCATGATTTGTTTTAAAATTTTTGTTGGATCTTATACAATTTGCACATTTTTTAAAAGTAGAACTGCACATTTTAGGTTCATGGGCTTCAGCACATAAAAAACCGCTGCCTAAGGAATCACTACTTCCACATTCAGATTATTCGTCCAAGTCACTTTAAAGGAAACATCTTGACTATATTATTTGCACTCTAGTATGTGGAAATTATTGGTCATAGAATTTTAATAATATTTGGGGTAGATGTCATAGAAAAGTTTGAGGAGTTGGTTTCTACCATATACGTTAAAAATGAAGTTTCTAGTTTACCGTACTTATTTTCCACTATTTACAACCTACCACCTCAATGGAGTCATCTCAATCAGATGTCACTACAATACATACGTGTACTAACTTTCAAGTGAATATCTCAATTTGATGTTATCAAACCCATTAATAATGAAGCGGAGGTGGTAGAGTTTGAAAAATATTAGAAAGAAATCTGAGGCCTTAACTTCTTGTACATACACCGAATTTCAAGTTTCTGTACTCATACCAGCTTGCTTTACTTATTTCCCCCTATTGACCCCTAAATAACCCCCAACCCTTCAACGGAATCATCTCAAAGTATAATCTAGTTCCAGATGTCGTTATAATTCATACGTGTACCAAATTTCAAATGAATATCTCGATTTTATTTTATCAACCCTTTTAATAATGAAGTAGGGGGGGGCTGAAAAATATTATAAATAATCTGAGACCTTGGCTTCTAGTACATACACCGAATTTCAAGTTTCTGTAGTCTTACCAGCTTGCTTTATTTATTTTCCCCTATTTACCCCTATTTAACCCCCAACCCTTCAACGGAATTATCTCAAAATATAATCTAGTTCCAGATGTCGTTATAATACATACGTGTAGAAAATTTCAAATGAATATCTCAATTTTATTTTATCAACCCTTTTCAAATTGGAATAGGGGTGGTGGGGGTTGAAAAATATTATTAAAAAATCTGACGCTTTGGCTTCTAGTACATACACCGAATTTCAAGTTTCTGTACTCTTACAAGCTTGCTTTACTTATTTCCCCCTATTTACCCCTATTTAACCCCCAACCCTTCACCGGATTTCCTCAAAAAACAATCCAGTTCCAGATCTCGTTATAATATATACGTGTACAAAATTTCAGGTCAATATCTTAAACCGTTCCGGAGAAAGCGTGCGGACAAAAAAAAGTTACAGACAGACCGACAGACAGACAGAAAATTTTTTTTTCGCTCAAATTTAAAATCTCGACGTTTCATGACATTCTAAACCTATTTCACGAATAAAAATTTTTGAAAATTTTTTTGCGATTACTATACCTACTTCCAATCCACTACGTGGATGTGGAAGTAAAACAAACGGGGAATTTACTAGTACAGTTGGCTGAAACATGTCCAAAACTGTTGCATCGCTTAATATGGTATGAATCGGCAATAGTGCATCTTTTCCAGTTTACAAACAGTCGTTCCATGTTTAATATTAAGTGTAAAGTTTTTATATCTACCCCCATCAAATTGACAAGGCCGTTGTGGTTGATTTTTCTAACAATTTTAAATAGAAAATTATCTGCATCAGATGGAATGTTATTCGCTGAAATGTCTTTTGCTAATTGCAGGTCATCTACTGGCTCATCGGGTTGCTCTGTACCGTAAATAATTAGTTTAGGTGTTATATTTCTGGTGACACTTATATCACAATTTTTTTGCAGGTGGGGCGTTAGAGTCTCTTTGAGCTTATTCATAGATTCGGCGTTATCACAGTGTATTAACACTCCATTATTGGTACTCTTTATTTTATTGACAGCAACTGACAGTCTAGCCGGGTTTACCGTAGATTTTATCATTTTATATAACTCTTCTGGTTTGTCATCTGCGTTGCGTGGTCTTATAAATATAGAATTGTTCTGTTGCACTTTTTTAGTTCTAGCAATCATACCATAACTATCCTTAGGTTTTTAATAATTAATTTTGGAAGAAGCGACTGTACTATAACTTTCTATATTTACTTGAATGTGATAGGAACCTTCTTGGCCAGGGACTGTGATGTTTTGTTGCTCTATGTTATCTGCTGGTTTTTTATTGCAGGATGTTTTGTTTGTTGATATTAATTTATCTGATGCATTGACTGTATTGTTTAATATAGTTTCTAACATAACCATCTTTTCTTTTTCAAACTTATCATAGAGTTCAGAAAACTTTACGTTTAACAAATTTTCAATTGTATTACGAATTGGTTGGAGAATAACGGAATTTTTGCTGCATACCTCGCATAATCATTTATAATCATTTTATGGATTTATACGCTTTTACAGTTTTTGCAACACTTTTTTTACATCACTCCAATCCACATGAAAAATTGATTCACATAGACCATCACACTTTATAAATATACAGCCCTCTAAAGTTGGGATTAAAAATATTTATTTTATTAATATTGTCCAAATGGCTGTAGATATCTTTTTCAATTTCGGAACACTGAAATGTATGTCAAAGGGTAATAGTTTAAAGTAAAAACTGTTTAAAATCAAATTTTCTAAAAGGCCGATTTGGGGGTAAACTACCCTTCCCTCCTACCCCCTCTTTTAGTGGTACGCCTATGACTTTTTTGATATATCGCATTTTATATAAAATTTAATTATAAAACTTTTCTTTATCTTGGTTTTTTTTCATTTAGATAACCATTTTCAAATGAATCTGGAAATGCTAAAACCATTATGAAAAGTGGAACATATGAAATAAAAAAGTTCTTCTGTGTAATTTTGGCATTTGAAGTTACTGGTATTATAATAAAAGATGTGCATTGCTATCATAAATTGTAAAATTAAAAAAATGTTTAAATAGGTTTTTTTATTAAATAAAAATCACAGAAACTAAAACATCAATCATTAAAGCAACAAAGTAAATTAAAATAATATTAGAAGTAAAACAACAAATAATGAAATAAATTAAAAATAAAATAAAAAAATATCGAACATTAAAATTTTATTTCAGAATGTGCTCAAAATGATTTCCATTTTGTCGTACACAATACCTTGCCCTTTTTAGAAGCGAAAATCTCACATTCTGAAACACGGCAGGAATGTTTCTAAATTCCTCGGCTGATTGTTGAATTCTTTGTCGGAGATGTTCAACGCTCTCTATTGGAACAGAATAAACTTTTTTCTTCATAGCTCCCCAAAGACAGAAGTCAATTGGGTTTAAATCAGGGGACCGAGCAGGCCAACTGACTGGAGCATCAGCTCCTCGACCTATCCAACGTCCTGGAAAACGCCTTGATAAACATTGCCTGACTTGCAGGCTATAATGGGGTGGAGCACCATCTTGTAAATACCACATGTTTTCTCTAATATTAAGATTAACAATATCTAATTGCTCAGGCAATTCATTTTCCAGAAAATCTAGGTAGTCAGCTCCATTTAAACGACGTGGAAAGAAAACAGGTCCAATTAGATGGTTATCAACAATACCTGCCCAAACATTAACAGAAAAATTACGCTGAAAATGCGTTTCTATCTTTGCATTGGGATTTTCTTCAGACCAAATGTGATAATTATGATGATTTGTAATACCATTTCTATGAAATGAGGCCTCATCAGTTGACAAAATGGTGTTTACAAAACTTACATTTCTTCTATTTTTTCTGAGAAGCCAGTTACAAAATTCCATTCGAAAACCGTAATCTTGAGGTTCCAATGCCTGAACAGTCTGTATATGAAATGGAACTAGTAATTGTTCTTTTAATGTGCTCCATACTGAATAATACGATACTCCTACCTGAGAAGCTATTTTACGCACACTGCTTTCAGGCCGTTCTGATACAATATCTAAAATTTCCTCTTCGACCTCTGGGACTAGCACAGTCCTAGGTCTGCCACACTTCCCAGCATGATCATTTGATAGACTTCCAGTTTCCCTTGCACGACGATCGACTGCAAAAAATGTACGTCTATCAGGATGCCAACGGTTTGGAAACTTTTCCACATAACGCCTAGCTGCACTAGAACCATTTCCATTACATTCGCCTAATATTCTAATCATATCCACCATTTCGGTATTAGAATAACTCATATTAAATGCCATTGTTAACAATTAATAACTGATATCTATTAAAGCAGTTTGACAAAAATGACAGGTGTCAACTACCTATTAAATTTTCACAGGTGCCTTTGATCATCATCTACATTAATTTTAAACATTATTTGTGTTATTCTACAAAGGCGTGGTAATGGTTTTAATATTTCCAGATTCATTTGAAAATGGTTATCTAAACGAAAAAAAAACAAGATAAAAAAAAGTTTTATAATTAAATTTTATATAAAATGCGATATATAAAAAAAGTCATAGGCGTACCACTAAAAGAGGGGGTAGGAGGGAAGGGTAGTTTACCCCCAAATCGGCCTTTTAGAAAATTTGATTTTAAACAGTTTTTACTTTAAACTATTACCCTTTGACATACATTTCAGTGTTCTGAAATTGAAAAAGATATCTACAGCCATTTGCACAATATTAAAAAAATAAATATTTTTAATCCCAACTTTAGAGGGCTGTATATTCATAGGGGTGCGATTTTGGATAGAGGTAAATTAGGCTGAATCAACTTCTTTTGACATGCTGAGTCCGTGGTTAAGTGATTGACATACTTTTTAAAAACACCCTGTATAATGGCTGTACATGTTTCAATTTTTTAACCGATGAAATTAGATCTTCAAATATTAAGATTTTTAGAGTAAAACTCACACATTTATTAGTAAATAAAGTGTGCTATACCCTGGATGAATTTTTTGTTTAATACAGATATATTTAAATCTTTTTACTGTCTACACGTTTTATATAAGTAATTTATGTTTTCTTTTTTCTGTGTTTTTAATTTTGTTTGTTGACTATTGTAATATTTATTACAGGTCTAGTGTTTATGTTTATATTTGCACTCTAGTATAAGGACTGACGTACTCTACATATTGTTGTATATTTACATTTTAAATGTGGAAATAAAGTATTATTATTATTATTATTATTATTTGCCATTCTGAGAGCACGCAATTTCACAAAGGCTGAATATATTTCCTCCGTTCCCTATAACCCCGTGATGAACTTGTAAAGTTTTTAAATTATTTACTCGAAAATAGTGCCACTTAGAATCATTTGTCCTAAAACCTAACCTTTCATATTGCGCTATATATAAGTCTACCGTGCAAAGGAAAAACACTGTAAGTAAAAAGTGGACATTGTGAGTAAAATGGCGCCAAGCGTAAATCGGTTGCCGTTAGTTTATTTACTGCACACGTTGTTTAATATTGGAATAATAATACTTGAAGGCTATATTTAATATAAAATATGTGAAATAATTCCAAATTTTTTACTCCTACAGAACTAATTCCTCTTAAATTGTTTTTCCAGTGTATTAATAAATTGTAATTTTTTTTATTTACTCACCGTAAAGAACATAACAGTCTTATTCCTAAGTATTTTGGAAAATTAGAATACGTTCTTAAAACCAATATTATGCATTATTAATATAAATTAATTAGTATGACAAAAAATATTTAACGTTTTTTTGTGAATAATTTATTTAGTTCATTTATATTAAAGATAAAAAAATGCAAAAATACTTAACTTATGAAATTTTTACCTGAAACATATTATCTCAATATTTGAAAACAAAACTAAAAGTAAAACAAAACAGTAAGTATGCAAGTAATAAAATATTAAAGAAAAAATTATACTCCCTCTTCCAATAAGTCAGAGGAATATTCATTTGTCGGTATGTTCTGCCAAAAAGGATTTCTGTTTTGATCCATCGATTTTACCAACTAATTCAGCTATAATACTGCTTTTTTGTAGAACAATTCCGCGAGGTAACAGTTTAGGTGGCGGAAATTCCAATTTTGTCTTCTTTTTCATTATATTTGCAGCTTTAATGTATTCTCCGGTACAAATGATTTACAATGTAATGTACAATACATTACAATTTTAGTAGTAAACTGGGGAGTTCAAAAGCCTCGAAACTGGGGTAAAACGCTGTATAAGCTAATAACGTTTTATTCCGTAGGATAATCTAGCCAATAATATGAAACGTTGCTTTGGCAATACACTGCATGATACAATAGCGTGTTGTTCCAGAGTAGGAATGTTCAAATACGGTGTTATTCCACTGTGAATTAGGACCATGCATGTGATAATACAGTGTTTTACCAAATTATATCTTGAAAACTTGGTATTTGGGATAAGCACTGTATGTTCCATTCAGAAAACCGCGAATTTTCGAATTGGAATGTCATCATATTTTTGCGAATACAGTGTTTTTCCTTTGCACGGTAGAAGTCCATAATCTTCATACTTACTAAGATGTAATTAAAATACTTTGTCGGGTACAAAAATTACCCCATTATTTAGTGATTTGTAGGACAGAGTGTTAACCCTGTTATTGCAAACTTTTTGAAATTTTATTCTGTATGCAAAAGACTATTCATGTGTACAAAGTTTGCTTAGTTTATGAATTATTTTTGTAATAAAATCCACAGGAAGCGGACTATTTAATTTAGTTTCAGTTGCAAATGGGACGATTTTAATTCTTTTCTGATAAAGATTAGACATAATGAAATACGAAGAAAATAATATATCAGTTGAAGAAAAATTAATTTGAGTTTCTTCTTTTAGTTCGAAATATCAAGCAATAACCTTATTGACATTTGTTTTGCAGTCGCAAAAACCTATTATTTAGCAAGTGTGACAGAAGAGGGCGATATGGAATTAAATGTAGGGGACTTAGGAATTTTTCTTAGGAGAACTCCTGGAAAATCCCTGCCACGTACACAAGTCAAAAATGTCGTGGTAGATAGGTCTCAGGATTTTGAAAAACTTGAAAGTGAAGTGTTCTTAACGGTAAGGTGCCATCATTTGTCAACTTCTGCTATAAAATAGAAAACATAAACACACCACACATAGTAGACAATCCCCAAATCTAAAGCCAAGGCTTGATAACATTCATTCCCACTTCTGAGTAAAATACGCGACGTCCACAGGTATCTCTCATATTGCCCGGTTTCCTGGTGTCCTATCGGCAATATCCATGAAGCCACTTTAACTCGCTTGGCATACGAGAGGGTATGGTAGAAAAGAAAGTACAAGTTTATTAAACAACAAAGATACAGGAAGGTGTACTTATATTTTTATTACCCTTGGGGATCCACTACCCAGTGTGGAGTTGGTTCCACGTAGCGCCCTGTACTTTGTGTCACCAAATCCGAAACCCAACAAACTTTTTAGTGCACGCCGGTACCGTTATTAATTTAATTGACTCAGCACTTTTCCCCCGGCGACAATGTAGTCCGGTGAACCTTCTTCCAGCCAACTCAGCTTTTTCGATACAAAGTAAAATGCAAAGAAATACGCTAAACAGATCTAATGCAACAAATGATATCCGTTACCCAAAAACGATGTACCGGGTGTCCCAAATAAATTTTAACTACTGCATAACACATCTCCCCACCCAGGAAAGCTGGTCCCCAGCTTTAAACATGTGTCACGCAGTACTTGAAATTTATTTGGGACACCCGGTACATCGTTTGTGGGTAATGGATATGATTTGTTACATTAGATCTGTTTAACGTATTTCTTTGCATTTTACTTCGTATCGAAAAAGATGAGTTGGCTGGCAGGTTCACCGCACTACATTGCCACCGGGGCAAAAGTGCTGAGTCAATTAATTAATAACGGTACCGGTGTGCGGTACAAAAGTCATAGTCTGTTTTTAAACCAGGAGGAGTGGTTTAAATTTAACGCCCTAAATCATGCATCTGTGATTGGATAGACCCTCGCCAGTTTTACACAAGGCAATAGTCGAAACTTTTGACATATTGTAAAAATTTTAATTTCATGTCATAAATTATTTGATTATAATTTCTATTTTATCGTTTGCACATTATATATCAGTTTTAATCCCTTTTGTATGAATCTGAAGATAAAAGTTGCTAATTACATGGTGCCTTCATATTGTGTAAATGGTATGGATACTGTATAAAATACCTAGAGGTCAAATAGAGGTCATTAGATTATATAATGTAATAAAATACACACAAAAATACTGTAGTCGTGTATTGTTGGTTGCCCAAAAGTCCAAAAAGGTTTTAGTGTATTTTCTAGTTACTTTTATGGTGTGAATGGAACTTTCATATTTACTCCTCCTGGTTTAAAAACAGGCTATAGTATGGTTTCGGTTTTGGTGACACGAAGTACAGGGCGCTGCGTGGGCCCTACTCCCCCCCTGGGTAGTGGTTTTCCCCTAGGGTAGTAAAAACGTAAGTAGGTATACCTTCCTGTATCTTTGTTATTAAATAAACTTGTACTTTGTTTTCTATCATTATGTTTTATTTGATAAAGTATTCATTCAGTAATTAATTTAAACTCTCTCGTGTTCCAAGCGAGTTAAAGTGGTTTCATGGGTATCGCCGATAGGACACCGGGAAATTGGACAATATGGGAGATACCTGTGGACGTCGCGTATTTTACTCAGAAATAAGTCTTACAGCCCTAAAGAGGTTTTATATATGACAATACAACAAAACATATTCGAGAAAATTGATTTTCTGCGTTAGCTGTGTATTTTTATTTATTCATATAGGCCAGTTGGGATAGCCCGAAATCACCGATTTGCGTTTTTTTCGAGTAGAAAGCTGATTTTTTGTGTACACCTATACTCCAGGAAAATTAGGATTCAACCTCGGAATGGGAGGGAATAAACTGTAAATTTGTAAGAAGCTTTGCTTTGGCCTTCTGAAGGCTGGTAGAAAAGTCTCATATAATCTCGAGTCTGCGTCGTGAGATATTCAAGATCAAATGTCACGAAAATCGGATTTTCGCAATTATCTCATTTCCTATGCGAAATGCGTAATATAAGGTTGTTATAAAACTTGTAGATGATAAAGTTATCTACAGTTCTCATTTCAAGAATGTTTTCGTATCATCAACCATTCTCGAGATGTTCAGCGGATACTTGCTTATTTTAAATGGAACATCCTATATATTTTCGGCTTCTTGAAATGACCATGAAATTCTAAGTCGAAGCATGTAGCACACTATACGCAAACTAAGTAGTTTCGGAGATAATTGATATTTCATTAACAAATTGACGGTGCAATGGTTTGCAATAACCGTTATAACTATCTTCGTGTAGGAGATCCTTACTTGCTCTTTGGCACGTAGAAATAACATAAGATGAGCTAGTCTCCTCAATAAAAATAAATTCCATAATTGTGTACCAAGTGTTCTATTTTCACGTTACTTATATTTTGCCAAATTTAAACCTTAAGAACTTTTTAATTTCAAATGGACCACAAAATCAATTTACACAAATAACTAAATAATACACACTACTATGTTTTCTACCACTATGTATTTATAAAAATTGCGATTGTAGTTTCGACTTACAAAGCCATTGTCAAGCAGTGAATAAAAAATGACTGATTTACAATTATACAGAAATGTTATATATATAGACACACAAACCAGGAAATCCCATTCGACCGGTTGTTTCGTACATTAACAGTCCAACCGGAGATCTCAGCATTTCCCTGAATGATATATTCAAGAACATAACTAAATTCTCGTCAGACAATAGCCTAAAAATTCGACGGAATTAGTTGAAAAATTAAAAAACATTAAAATTCCGAAAAATTCTGTTTTAGTCTCATTCGATGTAAAAAACATGTTCTCTAATATTCCGAAGGATGAATGTCTACACCTCATCAAAAACCTTTTAGATACATGCAAAATTAACCGTATAATTTCTTACGAAATCTTATCTGCCTGTCACACGCGTACTTTCAATTCGGGGAAAAATTCTACATACAAAACTCAGGCTTACCCGTGGGCTCTCCACTTAGTCCTCTCTTAGCGGATATTTTTGTGACACACTTAGAAAAAGATATTCTAAATTCTACGTTAGGCAAGAAACATATTAATTTTTGGTATAGATATGTTGATGATGTTTTAGCCGGTTTCAACGGTACTACCAGACAATTGAACAATTTTTTAAATTATATTAATAATATACACCCGAAAATACAATTTACATTAGAAATAGAGTCAGGCAATAAAATTAATTTCCTAGACCTTATAGTGTCACGCATAAATAATCAACATACTTTTAAAATTTTCCGAAAACCAACATTTACAGGAACCACAATTCCTTACGACTCATTACACCCACACCAGCAAAAAATGGCAGCATACAATTCGATGATACACAGAGCATTTTCACTACCACTGTCTGACGCGGATCTGAATGAAGAGCTACAGATAATCGAGGACATTGGAATTAAAAATAATTTTGGTAAAGATGTCATTATAAAGTTAATTAACAAAATCCGGAAAAAAATCACTTTTCAATTAATATATCCAAAAATAAAAGAAACCACAAAATTTACTTACACAACAAGTACCTACTGTGGCCATTTATCCAAAAAAATAGCTAATGTTCTCTCTAAACACAATCTAAAGATAGCTTTTAAATCACAGAGTAAATTATCAAACATATTATACAATGTAAAAAACCCAATACGTAAATTTAACAAATCTGGAGTTTATAAAATGTACAGAGTGTAATAGTATCTATATAGGGCAAAGCGGTAGAAATTTCAAAATACGGTATCAGGAACATCTTAGATCATATAGGTTACAGAGAACTGATTCATCTTTCGCGAACCAGTGCCTCGAAAACAACCATAGTGAAATTTTACATTTCTCAACAAAAGGCTTTAAATTAAACATTTTAGAATCTCTGGAAATTCATAAACACAATAATATCAAGGATTATAATTTGTTAAATGATCAATTAGATCTCATATATTTACCTTTATTTACAGCCGGCAGACCCATAATTGAATACTCATAATTAAGTTTATTATTGTCATCTACCTGCCTAAGCCCTTATTGTACCTATCTATCCAACCAAAATTGTCTATATATATAACATTTCTGTATAATTGTAAATCAGTCATTTTTGATTCACTGCTTGACAATGGCTTTGTAAGTTGGAACTGCAGTCGCAATTTTTATAAATACGTAGTGGCAGAAAACATAGTAGTGTGTTTTATTTAGTTATTTGTGCAAAATGATTAGCTACCACAGAGTAACGGCTCCTTCAATCAATTTTTTTAAATCAATTTACATTTTACAATGTAAAATTAAATTCCTCTTTTTGTGGTATAGGCATTGTAGGGGTGCAAGTCACTTTTTGAAATACTGACGATTTTCTGATATGTGCTTCGCTTGCCACTCTCCGTGCCGTATCTCGAGAATGGTTGACGATACGAAAAAATAACTGAAATAAAAATTGTAGATAATTTTACGATATACAAATATTATAATAACCTTTAAGAGTGGGTATGCCGTCTAAAAATTAGAAATAAATTAGTCTAAAACGCCGCACCGTCCGCGACAAATTATAATTAGACCATTGCAATTATGAAATTTGGACAAACGAAAAATAGAAGGAAATATATCAATCTAGGTTTGAATCGTTTTAATATTTTGAAAAAAAATGGTGTTAATTAATAACATTTGTTTTAATTAGCCGTAAATTGCGAGATTCTATGATTTTTTAAAAAATATTTAGAATCAAAATATGAGAAAAAGGCCTCGATACAAACCTTCATTCATGTTTTCTGTGTATCGTACTATTTTAATTTTTCCAAAAAACATAATACTTTTTGCAAAAACATGTATAGCACGGAACCGTGTAAAGGCACATTTTGCAACAAATGTTACACTGATACGAGCTCCCTCTGGATTTATTATAGTTTAAGCTCCGCCCTTCACCCAGAATTATTTTATGAATGAGAAAATATAACGAGGGAACGAAATAAGAAATTAAACCAAACCATTTCTAATAACAATAAAATACCAAGTTCCATTAATTCACTATTATACTTAACAGGCACTCTACTCTTTGATTATACTACAAGTACCGAATTATAACAATATAGTAACTAGTTATATGTAGACACCCATGCATTAACAATAATGTGTAATTGTATTTCAATTCTTCTTTTTAAAATGGTGGTATGCTGGTATATTTGAAAACAGTTATTGGACAATACAATTGACTTTAAATTTTAAAGATGTGTTCTTGTCGTAAACACATGAATATAGAATTATAAGGGGCGATGCGATTTGCAATGAAAGGAGTTAGAAACACAAAAGTAAAGCGCACATTTTCCCATTTTCTCATCAAGTCACACGCATCAGTTTGTTGCATTAGACCAAGCAACAGGATTTTTTTCATAATAACTATTTCTGGGAAAAACAGAAAGAAATGTTTGGGATAAAAACTGTAGGCAGTAAAGTTATCTATCGATCTGTCAAAATAATGAAATCTAGGCTCAAAATGTAAAAAGAAACAGAGAAACCAACTTACTCCTTTAAACCCGAAAATATTTTCCAGAAAAAAGCAACTCTCGTGAAAATTTAACAAAACAGTACTAAGTAAACTAAAAGTATTGCCCAGAAGGTGATATGGACCGATGTTGAAAATATTTTCTTGTTGAGATCGCGCACCAATGTAGACGTTCTAAGACACAAGTTGCAGGTTTTTATCTCTGCTTTCAAAATTTGTAGAGAAAACAGTTTTGAATACAAATTTTAGCCATCTTTTTTACTTTGAAAATTTTGCAAATTTTTAGAATCGCTCTGACATTCGTATTTAAAAAAAATGCACTATTAAATTTCATTGATACAAATAATTGACGCTTTGGATTTTTAAAATCTAACCAGTAAAACCAGAGATATCCATATTTTTGAGAAATAACCTATTATGTCTAAAGTTATTAATGATATTTTGATGCGGGGTTTAGTTTAATACATCCATCATTAAACTTTTGTCTACTATAATAGCAAATTTGTAAGTTCTCCCCATCCATATATATTTAAAAAAAATATGAATAATAATTCGTAAAACTAAAAGTGTACACCAGGCAAGTTATTTTATATAATATGTGCTAATGTGTGATATGTGCTAAGTATATAACACTAGTTGATTGGTCAAATTGAGAACTACTACTCCTAGAAAGTAAAATTTCAAATAAAAGGTTGCCTCTATCCTTGATCTTTATTTATTTTCGATATACTTACTTGTTACAGACTTCGAAAAATTGTCATTTGCTTGCTACATTTACGTCTGCAAATTTCAGGTTAGGGTTGTAAAGAAATTCTTATTTTTTACTATATATTATCAAAACAGTACCCGAGAGGTCAACCACTTGTAGAAATTACACGAACTGCCAAGACTGCCTTGCCGGCGGCGCCTGCGTAGCTCCAACCAGACGCATTTGCGGGGCTTTCAATTATATTACCGCCACTGCCATGGCTGCCGACAGCCTGCCTAAAATTCGGAGAACGAGTGCCGACGGTGGTTTACCTCTCCATAGACAACTACTGAATTTCATAATGATCCGTTGAATACTTTAATGATTATAAATAATTACTCATCACTGACTTTCTGCGAACCATTTCTCTTATTCTCGGCGTCTATTGGAGGTATAACAATAATAATTAAAATTATTTTTTTGTTTAACTAGCCATAATTCAAAAAACGAAAACATGAATGGATCTCAATTTTACTGTGTCATCACTACATATTTATTAATGAACTGTGGTAATATGAAGGTCAAATTTTAATAATTGTAAAAAATATGATTTTTTTTTCAAAAATCGTGTCGATAAAATGTGAGTATTTGCAGGGATCAGTTAACCGGAAAACCCTTTAAGTCTATGCTGAGAAGAAATAAAGATGGAGACACCTTTTTTATTTGAAACTTTTTTTAGTTTAACAGTTTCTAAGAATATCGCGTATAGACAAATTAGACCAATAAATAACTAATACTATACGCATAACACTTATTGGATAAAACAACTTGCGTGGTGTATATTTTTGATTTTAACAATGGTTGCTAATTTTTGTTTATTAGTAAACCAACATTATTTGAGGGAGACTACAAAATAAAAATTCAAGAAGTCCTGAGGAATCCCCTGAGGATCCAAGAGTTTAAATTTTGATTTGTTGAATGATGTGACAGCTAAAGCTTAACACATACGAAAACTAAACAACATTAAAATGTTAAGTTTTCTGTTTAGTTTTAAACAAGAATTAGTACTATACCCCCAATAACAAACAAGACTGCAGCTACGGACAGTATTTCGGAGTTATTGCTCCTCATATAATACGGCACATGAGGTACGAAGGTACAAAATAGGGTACCTACAATATACTGTGCTTTCCTATCTTTGCTGGTCTTGCTTTTAACAATATAACAATATTATTTATGCCATGCTACGCTGATGAGGAGCAATAACTCTGAAACGTGTGTCCGTAGCTGCAATATTGCATACCACTAATTTTTGTTCATAATTTTTATCGGACCTCATCAACTCTTTCATTCTTTTTATTTAATAGTAATAGTATATATAGGAAATATCGAAACTTACGGGCGGCAACCACATATTATACCAGTAGGTTACCTTATTAGTTGACTATAAGAAAGATTTAGCAAGATCTCACTTAATTAAACAGGCATACAGAGTGTGTGAGAAAAATCCAAAATTACCGTTACACGGGAATTTTTTTTTTTGAAAAAAGGCACTTGTTTTTCACCTCCTTTTTTCTGCCAGATCTACTACACTACTATTCTTATTTACAAAACCTAAAAAAATCGAATTTACTATTTTCCTCAAAAATTGAAGGGGTCCGAAAACCGGCCTTAACAACCCTCCTCCTTTGTTCACTGATAAATAAAATCTCCTTTGTCTAACCTACCATATAATTATCTTTTTATTTCTAGTTATGTATTCCATATGTATATCCGTTTTGGTGGACTCTAAAGAAGGAGTTAATAACTAACATCGCAATAATTCAGTTTAATGCCGATGGCAAAGATGTGGAGAGTTTCAAGCACCCTTTTCCAATGTACTTTTTCACTAGTAAAGAGCAGCGCGACATCCTTAAGACTTACAGCGACGAAACTCCGCATGTCCCATCTATTCCACTGTCCGAAGACGAACACGCTTATGAACGAATGTCCATTCACCGAATAGATGTGTATAAACAACGTAGATACATCATTGAATTCATGGACTTGGCTGATCTTGATATATTTAATGTGAGATTGTTAAGGGATATCTCTCAAAAACGATTGATTTTTTTTATATAACTTTACTCGTATTTGATTGCAAAGGAGAATTAGAGCCTTTAGATACTGACATTGAAGGTTCTACAAACACTAAATCGCTAAACACAATAGTTTGCGCGTGTCTCGACAACCAAGTTGGCATTATTTTTTTGAGGTAAAGATCATAGGGTTCACAAGAATGTTTTCTACAAAAATACAAAAACCCGTACATGTTGACCAAAAATTGTAAAATGCGTTTTAAAATATAACGACAAAATTTTTTATTATTAAAGTTAGACGAGTGGTGAAACAAAGTAAAGTAGCTTTTAGAGTTCAAAGAAACTTTTTTATGTAAAACATTTTTTTATGTGATTGTTAGTTTTTCCACACCAGAGCTGATAACAGAGCGCACGCTGTAACGCTGATAGCAGTGTATGTTGCTAGCTAGTACAAGCAGTTTTTATTATTAAGTTGTAAAGTCACTTCATACGGTGTTTTATAGCAAACATTTAGGATCACTTGAATCATGGAAGCTGAACATAAGGTTTTGAAATAATTAATCTTATTGTGTTCCTTATTATTTGATTCGAATAAATATTTGTATTCAAAAATATATTTTAGACAATGCATTATGTGTCAAAAAGATAGTGCCGAGACATTACAAAATGTAATGAATGAGGCTTTTGATTCGTTAAAAGACGCAGCAAATATAACAACGACTCTGTATTCTATAATATAATATAATATTGGGCACAGAGTCACAGACCTACAACACAGGCACTTATTTTTAAATAAAAAAAAACATGTTTCACGCACAATGTAGGAGGTCCTATACGCTAGAATTTTATAAAAAAAGAGAACCGTCTCCAAATCAAACTGAAATTTTATTTAAGAACTAAAGCAAACAAAACTCGCATTTTTAATTTAAAGGTGTGCTTTCTATGTGACAAAGACAGGGATTCAAGGGGAAATAAAAAACCGTCTTTAATAAACAAATGCAAATTTTAATTAAAAGTGACTAAAGAGACACAAAATAATGTATTACTAGATAATAGATATGACAGCTCGTGAACTAATATAGAGATAAAACCACACTGCTAGGAACACGACAAGCAATATGTATAGTTTACTATCGTCTGGCTGTTCTAATACGGTCACGTGGGGCTATCGCAGCACGATTGCTAATAACACATTTCGCTCCCGACTAGGCTGGCGACAGAAACAACTGGTGAGTTCTAAAACATAAATTAACATTCTAATAAAATTAATAATGGAGGTATACCAACTTGATGAAAAAAACAAAAATTATTAAATGGCATCACCAAAATAATACGGTGAGGTGAATACGAGATTTATTTGCAACAACGTTTGAAGACAGGCCGACCCCTTCTTTATCAACGATACACAGAATTATTCGGAATTTTGAGCAGCATGGTTGTCTAAGTCCAACATATCACAAAAAGCCTCATGTACCCAACGATGACAGGAAAATGTTGGAAATAATGGTTTGCGCTACAGCCCTTGAGGAATCGACACTTTCCAGCCGGTAAATTGCAGATGCAGTAAATTCGAGTGCCACGACAGTTTAAAGAAAAATGGATATCGTCCCTATAAAGTGAAGAAAACCCATCAAATTTTACCCACAGATAACATCCGTCGCATGGTATTTTGTGAGACAGTAATGGAAAAAATAAATAGGGACGAAAATTTTACTCGAAATGTCGTTTTCACTGACGAGTCAAGTTTTCCATTGCAAGGCCGACACAATCCATCCAGAGTTAGGTATCGGTCAAGGGAAAATTTACACCGGTTTTACACACTGCGCACCCAGTATCCCCAAAAATTAAATGTTTGGGCAGGACTGTTAGGGGAACACATGTTGGGTCCTTTCTTCATAGAAGGAAATCTAAATAGCAATAAGTACTTGACTTTACTGCAGAAACAAATTGTCCCGGAAATTCGTCGGCTTGCGGGGGAAAGATTTGGCGATATTTGGTTGTCCCGCTCATAATACTGGTTTGGTCCAATAATACTTAAATAACACTTTTCCAAACCGACTTATTATAGGCAGGGGAACCATCTTATGGCCAGCAAGATCGCCAGATCTTTCACCCAACGATTTCTTTTTACGGGGGTACTGCAAATCGACGATTTATGGACACGAAAACATGCCTAATACTTTAGAAGCCCTAGGAGCAACAATTTTGGAGCTTTTTCAAAGTGTTACACCTAACATGCTGTCTAATGTTAGAAGGGGCTTTTACGATAGATTAGGCTATTGCCTTGCTCAAGAAAGAGGCCTTTTTGAGCATCTGATTTGAGTTATTTGTTTATTTGCGTATTATTTTATTTTTTTTTATTAGTTGGGATTATTTTTCTTTATCATTTTTATGAGAATATTGATTTATGTTTTTAGAAGAACTTTTTGTTTCGAAAAAAAAAATCAATACTGATTGTGTGCTGTTCTGATATTTTCACAATTTTAGTGTTTTACTACCGATGTTGTCTCGGAAGAAACATTGAAATTGTGAAACATTCAGATAATTTTTAGTACCTAAATACGTTAATATGCAAAGTTTTCTTCAGGTCAACAAGCAACAGTCTACTATAAAATCTAAATGCTGTAACGATACTGATTGAAAGAAATATTTGAAATCACAGAACTGCTTTGTTTCTCTGTAAGCGCCCCGACCCGAACATGCAATCGCTAAGTTTCGTTCGGACTCATATGCTTCCAGACGGCCACTCGCAGATTGCACTTGTTTTACTCATGTTCGTAGCGGCGTGGTTTATAGTGTATAACTATTGCATGAACATTTTTTTAAAACTAAAATCAAGGGATTCTGCGTGTAGAAGGGATGAAGAAAAATGTATGACGATTAAATGTACGACACTTTTTTTTTTCCCCCTTTGTCTGGCTTTGAGTTCGTAATAACTCATACACCACAAAATGTTGTAATGGAAATGCCTTATATTACTAACCTACTACGAAACTGACCTACTACGAAATTAATATATACGAAAGGAAGGAGCGGGGTTATAACACATTCTTCTTGCCCAGGGGCCTATCAGGGCTTTGTTTTTACAGAATTGGGTTGGACCACGGTTTGAAGGATAAAATAACAATAGGATAGATAACAAAGGTGAACGAAGCTATCCCTAAAAAGAAAGAACGAAAATTAAACATAATTATATTATTTACGATTGAGAAGATTAATCCATAATCACAAGTTAATGTTAGTGTCCTTTAAAAAATCCACTAGAATATTAAATATTTGTCTGTTATTTTCATATAATAAAGTTGTAATGCATGTAGGTAGAGGCAGGTTGAGTGCACAAATTTTAAAGAGAAGTTTTGTTGTCGCTTGAATGTGGTGTTTACAGTTAAAAAATAAATGATTCAAATCTCCAATGTAGTTAGGATCACAGGTGCACAATGGGCTGTTTCTTAGTCCTATTCGGTGTAAGTGAGCAGGGAAGGATCCATGATTCAGTTTTAATCTTGTGATAGACGTGGAGTAAAATCTGGATACGTTATACGTGTTTATATGGGGTATTATACTGGGCAGAGTTTGATGTATTTTTACATAATGGTTTCTTGTTCTTGTTACGTACGAGTCCCACAAAGTTTCCCATTTTTTTCGTACTCTGTTTATATAAATCTGACATAGGGAGTAACATGGAGTAACATGTTCTTCTATTGATTGTTTAGCAAGTTTGTCTGCGATATTGTTTCCTGTAATATTTGAGTGTCCCTTAACCCAGATGTACTTTAGTTGTAATCCTTTTGCTTCAATAATCCTGTGAAAATGTAAAATTTTGCATACTATTGAATTTTTGTATTGTTTTTCATTGAAATTCTGTATTGTCAGTAGTACAGATTTCGAGTCAGACAACATAGTCACATTATGATAAGGCCTAGCTGAATACAAATAACACTCATAGACCCATACTAACGCTTGGTATATTGCGAAAGCTTCTGCATTATATATGGTACATTCATTAAATAATTTGAAGGATGCTTCCACGTTTTCACTAGGGATATAGAAAGCGCAACCGGTACCACTTAGTGTTTTAGAACCATCTGTATATATTTCAAGAGCAGGGGCGTTTCTAATAATGCTATTTAGGATTGCGGAATTCAATTCATAATTATTATCTGTATATTCCGGTAATGCAACCTTAGTTTTAAGATGTGCGAGGCCAAAGTCATAAGTAAAAATCAGAAAATTCTTTTGAGCAGTGACAGCTTCGGCATACGGTTGGCATTCCAGAAAAGCATCAGCTAAGGGAGGGCTGTTACGTTTCGTCCAAAATGGGTGAGTTAAAATTTCGATTCCTAAGCTGGCTACTTTATTATATAAAGTATCGTTACTCTCTTTTATTTTGAGGAAGTACTTACTTGCTTGAAATTGACGTCTTAAGTGAAGTGGTGGTTCTTGTGCTTCAGCCAAAAGAGCTTCACGTGGTGAAGATTTCATTGCTCCAATGCAGATGCGTATAGCGCTATATTGTATTCTATCCACACTCTTTAAGTTGGAGTTAGCTGCTGACCCATATAAAATACAACCATAATCCAGGATTGAAAGAATATAAGCTTTATAAAACATTACTGAAACTTTGGGGTCACTGCCCCATTTAGCTCTACTTACGGCCTTTAAGATATTTATTCCCTTTTCGCATTTTGCTTTTATATAATTTATATGTTTCGTCCAGAGCAACTTTTTGTCCAATATTATTCCTAAATATTTATATTCTGTAACCAGGGGAATTTCATAATTGTGTAATTGTAAGGTGTTTACTGATGGGACTCTATGTCGGCTAAAGATCATTACAGCTGATTTATTTTGAGACAGTTCAAAGTTGTGGTCAATGAGCCAATGTTTCAAACAATAACAGATATGTTTTAACACCCTAATACAATCATTGTAATTCTTTTGTGTCGAATATATTACCCAGTTATCGGCATATTGAATACAGGTTATGCTATAATCCCATATAGTATGTAAACTTGCAGTATATGCGTTGAACAGTAAGGGGCTGAGAACAGAACCTTGCGGTAGACCTTGACGTACTACGCGTGGACCATGAAGATTGTTAAAACTGTCTCTTATATAAACATGTCTATTGTCGTACAGTTCTACGATGTTTATAGATGACTTAGAAGACAATCCAAATTGCGTCAGTTTGTTTTGAAGTAAACAAAGATTAACTGAGTCGTATGCTCCTTTTATATCAATGAAAAGTGAGGCGAGATATAGATTTTCGGTGAAACATTTTTCTATATCGGTTACTAGATGTGTTACTGCATCAATTGTGCCATAGCCCCGGCAAAAGCCATATTGATTTATCGGTAGTAATGAATTGTGTTGGAAATACCACTCTAACCGCGCTTTAATCATTCGTTCAAGTATCAAGACGGTAGGAAAAAGGCGAATCTTTATCTTTTTGTGGTTTCAATATAAGACATATTGAAATGTTTTTTAATTGTTCTAGTACATCCCCATTTGTCCACCAGTCATTATAAATTTGTAGTAAAATGTTTTTACCATATAGTGTTAAGTTAAATAGGATAAGATACGTTATGTTGTCAATACCAGGTGCACTATTATTAAAATTACTTAGAGCACTATTTAGCTCATCCATAGTAAATGGTGTATCTAAGATTGTTTCACTATTTTTTTCTTTTATGTAATTTATATTTTTTACAAAAGGAGGTGCAATTATATCGAAAATTGAATCTATTAGTGATTCCGTCAGGTAAGGTCTTTGAGTGTTTTGTGTTTTATTGGCTATTTTTCTTATGTGATTCCAAATATCTGAGACTGGGGTATTCTTATTTATCTGAGATACAAAATTTTTCCAACTATTTCTCCGCTTTTTGTGAAACAATCGTTTGCTCTCTGCATCCACTTTTTGGTACTTTAAATAATTTTCTAGGTTAGAAATGTGTTTATAACAACTGAACGCTTTAGAACGTTCTTTAACTTTTGCGGTACACTTACCATCCCACCAAATTGGTCGTGAACACTTGGAAACAAATGATTTTTTTGTAGGCATTGATACTTCTGCAGCAATGGAAATTGAATCAATTAGAAGTGTGAGTTTGTTAGAGGGACATGTGGTTTGTAAGTTTAATAATGTGGTATCTAACATATTTTGAAAGGTACTCCAATCGGCGCATGTATCTTTCCATTTCGATGCTGGCTTAGAATTAACAGTACATGTATTGATTCCGCATGTAATTTCAATTGGGAGGTGATCAGAACCTAGAGGGGTGGGTAAAACCTGCCACTCGGAAATTATTGAAAGAGATGGTGACATTAGGGTTACATCTACAAACGATTGGTTTTGATTGGGCCTATTAATTCGCGTAGGACTACCATCGTTTAAAACAACGAGCTCTGTGCTATCAATTGCATCAGCAAGTCGGATACCTTGAATATTATTTAGTGATGCACCCCAGTTAGTGTGTTGAGAATTAAAATCTCCCCCAATAATCAGTTTTCCTGAGAATTGCCTGAAAATATTATTCCAGTCGTCACGGGTCGCCTTTATATGTGGAGGTTTGTATATTGAAATAATATCTAAATTGTTATTTACAAGATGAATAGCACATATTTCAATTTCTTTGTTAAAATTGTTATTTATTTTTATTTCCTTGTGAGGCATTTTACTTGACACCATTATTCCTACGCCACCTTTTCCATCTTGCCGGTCTTTACGTATAAAATTATAACCCGTGAAAGTTATTTTAAGACTAGGCTTTAGCCAGGTTTCACTTAATATAATTATATCTACCGGGTGATTATTAATATGGTTTATCAAATTAGTTTTGTTTGAAATGATAGATCGTGCATTCCATTGGAGAATTGTCAATTTATTTTTCGTTGTATTAGCACTGTTGTTCATCGCTAGATGTATAACAATTAGGATCAATAAATAAATTAGTGAGAGATTCTCTAACATTAAGTTCCTTAACTATTGTAGGTGCACTACTTGGTACTAAGTGTTTAATCAGATCATTAATAAAAACAGATATTTGTTCAACAAGAGATTCTTTATACGCTAAAAATTCTTCTCGATAAGGATTAGGAAGAACAGAGTGAACACGTGTTGTATCCTCTCTAAGCGAGGGTGCAACTTTTGGCCTCTCTAATGGTTTACCAGCTTTACGTTTTCTGGGGGGTGGCTGAGTAGGCACTCTAGCCGGCCGTCTCATAACATCAGTGCGTGAAGTTATACTTTGACTTGGAGTTGGCAAGTCAGGAAAATTTTGAAAGTCGTTTAGCAAGGCGAATCTATTATTAGTTGTGACTTTTGCATAGGAGGGATTATTAACGATTGTCTCAGCTTCTTTAAAAGATAGATTTTGTTTAGCCATTGTTTGCTTTATAGTGTGTTGCTTAACATAAGTTGGACATTTTTTATCCACAGATGAGTGTTCTTGGCTCTTGCAATATACGCAGTAAACAGTTTCGATCTCACAATCTTCATCCTCATGTTCTCCGCTACAATATTTACATCTTTTGGAGCTTTTGCATTGTTTAGAAGTGTGGCCATATCGGAGACATTTAAAACATTGAACTACCGGATAGATATAGGGTTCGACAGGAAAATTTACTAGATTAATTTTTACACTCTTTGGAATTATAGATCCTAGAAAAGTGACTATTACAACCTGCCTTTTAATTAATTTAACTTCCCCGTTTTCATCTGTTATTTTTTTATTCATTCTTTTTACCTCGACAACCTTAGCATTTGACTCAATATTATTTAATAAATATTCTTCAGAAAAGAAAGTGTCCACCATTCGGATTACACCCTTTTTCTGAGTGTAGAATTTAGGTATATATGCAATAAGATTATTACAAGTGATAACATCATTATTGACGAGTTCATTTGCCACTTTGTAGTTTTTGAACACTACTTTTACCCTATTGAGACCAACTGATTTAATGTCTTCTACTGAACCTTTGAACATTTCATTATTAAATAAGTAATGGCCTACTCGAATAGGAAATAGTCGACCTAAATGTTTATCTTTATGTTCAACATAAACAAAATATGGCCCTGCGTCACCTGGTCTATATTTATTATCAAAGTCTATTACCCTTGTTTTTTCCGCATTATCAACTAACATTTCTTGCGGGTTGTTTTTGTCCGCACTTTTATCGGGCGGATCCTTACCGCCCGAGCCCGGCATCTCTAACCTATCTTACCTTGATGCTCACAATCACACAAATTAATATATATTTTAGATTAGTATATTAATTATTATTTATTAGTTGTTTTCACTATGTTTGGTATTTAATTCTACCGATTGGATTGAATTAAAAGTTACTATTTGCGCCAAGATCACTCGCTCGATGTTGTTCACACCGCGATCACCTCGGAACTCGTACGACACTTGAATGCAATGGATTTTCTATCTAATCACTGGTTATAATTGCCTTCACGTAAATACATCCAATGTATTTATATATTTTTTTACATTATACATACCAATAGTTAGTGCTCATTATTAAGGATGTTATGTTTTGCCCACACTTAATAAAACTATTGTTTCAAGGACCTTCCTCCAACAAAAATTGCCTACTTATAGCATGCGAAATGAGCTTTCCTCCAGATTGCAATTTATAAACTGCCCATCCCATGAGGTTCATCCACATACACCTAATATTTTTCATTTTGGTTGGTATAAATTAGACAAGAGTATAGTTTCAATAATGATGAGACAACAATCAAAGCCTAAAAGTTTCAATTTACATTCATTTTGTAAATGTAAAACTTACAACTGCAACAGTCATTGTCGTTGCCGTCCAGCAAGTACAATGCGTAATTGGTTGCATGTATGAAACAAAATGTTCCTTGACATCATGATTTGCATGAACATTATAACATTTTGAAAGTCCATATAGGTCTGGAAGCGAATATTTTTTTGCGAATTACATCTTCTTGTCGACAATACAAAGGCGTACATAACCGCGAAGAAATATTTGCGATAATTCGACAATTAATATTATTTTGCCTAGGGGACATGTCTGTTTCAAAATAGTTAAATAAGGCGTACCAATGTTTATTAAAAATATTAAGTAAATAGGTACAACGACAAATGTATGTCCACTTACTTTATCTCAAAATATTGCATATTCTAAAAGTAGATTTTTTAATAGGTATTGTTATTTATGTTATTCGCTTTCTTAGCAATTAATTTGCTGTATGTACTATAGTCTGTTTTTAAACCAGGAGAAGTAAACATGAAAGTTCCATTCACACCATAAAAGTAACTAGAAAATACACTAAAACCTTTTTGGCGTTTTGGGCAACCAACAATGCACGACTGCAGTGTTTTTGTGTGTATTTTGTTACATTGTATAATGCATCGACCTCTATTTGACCTCTAGATATTTTATATAGCATTCATACCATTTACGCAATATAAAGGCGCCAAGTAATTAGCCACTTTTACCTTCCGATTTATACAAAAGGGATTAAAAACTGATATATAATGCGCAAACGATAAAATAGAAATTATAACCAAATAATTTATGACATGAAATTAAAATTATTATAATACGTCAAAATTTATTATTATTGACTTGTGTAAAACTGGCGAGCTCCTGTCCAATCACAGATGTATGATTTAGCGCGTTAAATTTGAAACGCTCCTCCTGGTTCAAAAACAGACTATAGTTCATATTATCAATACTTTTAGGCATCATGATTCTTTTTATACAAAATTGGAATATTTTTCTTTCAGTTTTGTTACTTTAAAAAATCGCGTATTCCTATATAATTCTTTAAATCTTACTGTGTTTGTGTATACATACATCGAATCTAAATGAAATATTTGAATTTAATATTTCTAATGTCTGTTTCATAATCAATAATTGAAAATGAACGAAATAATTTCTAAAAGTTGATTGAAGGAGCCGTTACTTTGTGCACAAATAACTAAATAAAACACACTACTAAGTTTTCTACCACTATGTATTTATAAAAATTGCGACTGCAGTTTCTACTTACCAAGCCATTATCAAGCAGTGAATCAAAAATAACTGATACACGGAAATATATATAGACAGTTTTTTATGGATTAGTATATAGGTACTAGGGTGGCCCATCTTTATAGGGGGTGAATTTTTTTGCGAGTTGATAACGCCCCACTCCACGAAAATATTCCATTAAACTAGGAATAATTTATATCAAAGTTTCGGATAATTCGGAGAACGGCAACCCGTGCCGCAACCGGATAGAAATGACTCGCACTAACGTTATAGAAAATGGCCCTCTGTGAAATTCGCTGGAATCGATTTGTTATTCCTCTTGAGATCCTGATCAAAGGTTCTCATGGGCACAAGGACGGAAAATGGATAGTTTTCCAGATATCGGGAGTGCAAAGGGGGTGCTCATATCCTAAGGGAAGTGGCCCCCAGTGATATTCACTGGAATCGATATATGTTATTCCTCTCGAGCTCCTATTCAAAAGTTCTCGTGGGCACAAGGTAGAAAAATGGACAGTTTGTCAGATATCGGGGGTGCGAAGTCGATTTTCCGGGATCTTGTCGATAACAGTGTATCGCCGTATTTTTGATAACATGTCTTTCAGAATGTGCACCGGGGGATCTTTATGGTCGCTGATTCCAATTCCAACTAAAGCGACATTTGCCAATTAGCAACTGCAAGATTAAACGATAGTTTTATTTCAAATAATTTTTTCATAGACTACGTATTTACAGTAGTATGGCACATCTTATACTCACAATAAATAAAATCTTTTATGTTATATTAGATTTAAGCTTTATATTGTACAACCTTTGTGTAACCGTATTCGTTTCTTATCTACCAGGTTCACATAAGTAATTTAATACTGTCTAAAACAAATTCATTTCTTTACTTCATATCTTTCTTTATCTTTGTAATTTAATACTTTCATTATACAAATCGCATATTCAGGCTTAGACCACTTTTGTGGAACCCTAACGCATACATTTAGTTTTCTGTACAAATTGCATTTTATGCAAAGGTTATAAATACGACTGAATGCTGCCTTTAGCTTCAGTCCTGCATCGTTCAGTAAACGCACCACGTTAATTTCAATAAAGCAAAGCCTCTCTGTATTTTAATATGCTACTAATATTAATTTCATGTTCAGTATCGTTAGCTTCTCCGGTAAGAGCAACGATCGGAGGCTGACTAGTAATTAGTTTTAAGTGCTAAAATTGTGAATCAATGAAATAAATATAATAATAAATATTCGTTTGCTAAAATACAATAAAATTGTTTAAAAAAGTCAAATCCGAGATTCAACAATTGGCGCAGTCGGTAGGATCCGCAACAACTCTATCAAAACAAAGAACCAGAGCCCAACTGATGGTGGATCCCAATCCTTGAACGGAAGACAAACCTCAACCCTTTCAATCCAAGAAAATCGCACCTTCAAGAAACTCTAGCATTTGAGAAGAAACCGACCCTAGCATGTAAGAAGAAACCAACTCTAGCACTTTTAAGAAGAAACACGCAATCCCACACCTAATGAAAACGTGTATGTAAGTACTTTTAACAACTGAATCATATGTGCACCGAATTTTTATTTTATTTCTTTTTATTTTTAGACGCGAAGTGTTACATTATCCAATATTCCCTAAATATCCATTTTTTCCCCTCAAATTTTAAATAATTAAGTCAGAACCGTATAAATTGTCGGAGATATTCTCCATTGTCCCAGAGTTTGATGAAGACGAAATATTAAACACATTTCTAAACGCTTGCGATCATGCACAACGCATGGTAGTCAGAGACCAGCGTATTCCTTTGACGCTTCACATAAAAAATAAGTTCCGTGGGCGAACAACTCAATTAATCAATTCTAGGAACCTTGGCACTTGGGCAGAGATAAAACAGTTATATGCAGTTCACTTCGGTGATTCCAGAGATTTGACTTCGTTAATCCAAGACCTGCAGCGCGTTAAACAATTGCCAAATGAATCTGCTTAAACTTTCTTCTCCAGGTTGCGAACACACCACGCTAAAATGCATACCGCAGTGCAAAAATCACGATTAACTGTATACCAGAAAGAAGCACAGTCTCAACTCGTGGAGACTATGACGTTAAACTTTTACCGGGCTAGAACTGCGGCTAGGTCAAATTATAAGGGCTGGAAACCCCGATACTATACTCGAAACATCAGCACGGATCAACTTTCTTATTTTAAGAATCAAAAATTGAATAAAGCGATTAATAATCCCCGAGACAATCAGGCCACAGTAAGAAAACCTAACACGACAAGCACCTTTTCAAAAAACTTGTGCGTATTGTAAGAAAACCGGACATGTCATAAGCAAATGTCGTGCATGTCAACAATACCCGAATTTCACCCCTCAAAATTACTTGAATTTCAATTTCCGAAGACAATATACTGCCTCGTAACAACTGCAACAGCATCAGCAACAAAGACCATTTATGCCACAGACCTTCCCCAACCAAATTCAAAGGCCTACTCAATTCCCTAACAGAGCAAATCAGTTCCAGCGACTGTCTGCAATACAATCAAATCCTAATTATAATGGGAATGCCAATCAACCGAGAACTCATCATATTTACTACCCGACACAATATTATCCTAATGAGAAATATCAGGAAGGCGCATATAATCCAGAGTTTCAGGAATTCCCTTCTAATTCATAAGAAACTTTTTCTGAGGAGCACTATCAATATCCCGACAACTTTTAGGATTTTCAGCTGGGCCCTCAAACCCTTCACGAACCCCCGAATTTCGAGAACCAATACCCCGATACTTTGACAGAAGAGAACCCTGTTCTATTTCAGGAAACTATTTCAGAGAACTACAACCCAGTTGCAGACCTCTCCTCCCAAATTCAGGCCATGAATCTAGACGACTGCAACCCCAATCTGAACTTTCAAACAAATTTTCACTAAACTCACTTCTAACCGTCAAATCCAAAAACCTATTCTATATTAAAGACATCACAAAAACTTTCCAACTTCTCACTGACACGGGCGCGGGAGTCTATTTTTAAAGAAAAAACCGCCGCAAGAATCCATAACAAATTTCATGAAAATGCTGTTATTTAAGAAATAACTAATGAAAAAATTTTAATAACCGAATAAAAACTTGTCCCATTTAAACCCAGCGCCCCTCACAAGGTATTCATAACTTAGATATAGAATTTGACGGATTACTCGGATCGGCTTTTCTAGAACATTATGATTGCATGATAGACATAAAAAGCAGACAACTCATTACTAATTTTATAATTGTACTCCTGTTCAAGGCAGGTGACGAATGTATCGAAATACCAGTTATTAATAAGAATGTGCAGTTTGTGAACCCTAATGACAATTTAATATAATACGTAATCTCTATTCAACCGGGTACAGAACAAATTTTCAAACTGACATGCGATTTAAGAAGTACTGATGTTATGTTGCTAGCTCAGGAACGACAAAAGGTCAGATTGCCCAACGCCGTAGTTAAAATAAATGAAAAAGTTGAAGTTTTAACTTCCATAATTAATGCAAATGCGATACCAAAAACTATCGATTTTCATGACTTAAAATTAGCACCGATCACTGAATTTGAGCTAACTTGCAACGTTAATATTTCGAACATAAATGTAAATGACTCAAAATAATACCTACAACAGACTATACGTAATTGAAAATCAATTACGTTTGGAACATCTCAACGACGAAGAGATAGAATCGATCGTAGACTTATGCCTAAAATTTCCGGACATCTTTTATTCAGAAGGTGACTCACTAACTTTCACAAATGAAATAAAGCATTTGATAGATACTAATAACGCTAAACCTATTTCCACTAAGTCATACAGATACCCGCAAATTCACAAGGACGAAGTAAAATGTCAAATGACAGAAATGCTCAATCAAAGTATAATTTAGCCGTCCATCTCACCTTGATCCTCCCCAGTGTGGGTTGTACCAAGAAAGCTTGACGCTTCAGGCAAGCAGAAATGGAGAGTTGTTATCGGCTGTCGTAAACTCAATGAGCTGACAGTTAACGATAGGTACCCATTACCCAGCATTTCAGATCTCATAGACCAACTAGGAAAGTGTGAGTATTTCACTACCTTAGATCTCGCGTCTGGCTTCCACCAGATAGAAATTAACAAAAATGACATCCTAAAGACAGCATTTTCAGTCGAAAATTGTCATTACGAGTTCGTTCGTATGCCATTTGGTCTAAAAATCACACCCTCCACCTTTCAGCACGTTACGGACAATATCCTTTTAGGCGCCCAAAACGAACGCTGTCTCGTTTACACGGACGACATAATCATATACTCACCCACCATCCATGAACACATTTTTAGGGTCACCAAAGTTTTCAAAAGGTTAAGAAAAGCCAATGTTAAAGTTCAGCCACAGGAAAGAAGTAGCTTATCTAGGTCATCTTATTACCCAAGACGGAGTCAAACCGAATCCTTCAAAAATTTACTGTATCCAAATTTCTCAGAACCTAAGACACAAGATTAAATCCCTTTTAGGACTAACTGGCTACTCCAGGTGCCTTATATCTAACTTTGCAAAAATTTCAAAACCTCTCACTGAGCTTCTACAGAAAGACATCCCGTTTAATTTTGATTCGACTTGCCAAAATTCTTTTGACGAATTGAAAACTGCATTAACTTCAACCCTTATTCTAATATACGTAAACTTCGATAAAACCTTTCTTTTAACAACCGATGCTAGCGCGTACGCTATCGGAGCCGTGCTTTTCGCAAGGGACCTATAGGTAAGGACCTTTCCATTGCTTGTGCATTGCGAAATTTATGTAATGCTGAAGCAAAATACTCTACTATCGAAAGGGAGCTTCTAGCTATCATATGGGCAGTTAAACACTACAGGCCCTGCCTTTTGGATGAAAGCTTAAATTTATAATTGACCACCGACCTTTGACTCTGCTCTTTTCTATAATAGATCCCGGCAGTAGACTCGCAGGCTGGCGCCTTCAACTCGAGGAATATGATTATAAGATTATATACAAGCCATGAAAAATGAACAAAAACGCTGACGCTCTATCGCGTATTAAAGCTAAAAATGTGTAGCGTTCCACAACAACGCACAACATTCAGAAGATTCCACCGGAACAAATAGCCCGAGAATACGAAACCTTCGAAACATTGTACCAGACATAGTCCCTAATCGATTATGCAAAAATTAGGTTTTCTAATAATCAACTGCTCGATAAAGATCATAAAAATATAATTACATTTTTTCAGAGTTTTCTAACAATAAAATTAACACCGTATCTAGTCAAACAGTAAAGAACAGACCTTTTCATATCATACTCTTATCTTTGGACCCCTTGTCAGCAATTTTACAACTTTTCGTTACGATATACAAAAACCAGAATGATATAAATCCATCAAAAACATACTATGTCGAGAATAATGTGAACTTACCTATTCTCAAAATTTTCTCATTTATTTTTAGCGACAAAGACATACAGTTAGTCGTTTGTGAAGACGTCGTAACAAAACCCGACGAAGATCAAATTCCCATAATACTAAATCAGTTTTATGCAGGAGAAAGTAACCTCCATCGCGGCATTAATGAGATGACACGTAGAATTAAAAAAAAGTACAATTGAAATGCACTAACAAAACACGTCGAAAAATTTATAAAAGCATGTGAAACATGTGAAAAAGCGATATTTTAGGTAAAACTTAGACCACCCACTGTCACGCCCTATTTGGCATTTACATCTGGGGTAAGCAGGGAGTTAATTTACGGGGAACCCGGTATATGTGGACACCCGGTATATGTGATTAAAAGAGAAAACATCCGTCATTATTCGTGATAAAATCGACAAGAGCGACCATGGGTTAAACAAGTCGGTACTAATAAGCTTGTGGTTAACCTATCAGGCAATAGATGGCGAACCTGGTAACAAAATAGAATTTCATATTAACCATTGAAATAAATGAGTGATTCTCTTTTATAGTGCTAAACACATTAAAATGCATTGATTTCAGCATTAATCCGAAAAGTACAAATGTTTACTCCATATGTCAGTTTTCGCAAAGTCCGAATGTCGATAATAAAGATCTCAGTAAGAAAACTTAAAGGTTGACAACGTGAATCAAACCTCCTACCAAAAATGTTGAATTAAGTGTAAAGTGCGCACATGACTTAGTTTTTTTATATTAACTGAAGTTATAAATAACGCAGGACGGAGTGAATCTTCCTCTTTCTATTTCGAAAATTCATAGACACTTGTTTCCAGTGTAATTAAGTCAAAGGCCACGTTGAGGCAAATCGATCTTGGTATCGGAGTTTAAGACTATAATTTCACCAGTTATTTGATAATTTTATATTCTCAATTTATCGATTCTTAAATCGGAGATATTTCAACAAGTAATTAACGTCCAGATAATCTGGGTAAGTTGTATTTTCACTTCTTTTTAGTTCACAACCATGTGTACATTTTGAGGTTAGCTTTACACTAATTTACATGTTTTTATCGTAGACGGTTTTGGAGAGGATTCATTTTTGGGCAACAAAAAGTAGTAGTTCCCTAGATTTTTTTCTATGGTTTGATAGCCACGTGGGCAACCCCACCTAATTTTAACTCGTACAAGTTTTCTGAAGCGAAGTATACCGAGCTGTGTTTTCCTGGAGGACGTTCTGGCATACACCAGACCCCAGATCCGGAGCACCTGAGATCTACGATTCTTCACGTGGGTTAACAAAAGATAAGTTATCTTTGTACAATTTTAAATTAGTGTGCTCATCCTGTAGTTTTAAGTAATCTTTTTTTATATTTTATCTTTCCTCATTTAGTAGTTAACATTTTGCTTATCGTTCCTTTATTTTGTTATAGTGACTCCTTCAGAGAGATACTGTAGGGTGTAGATTACATTTGTGGCCTAGAGCTATTTTTGTTTGTTTGTAGGGACTGGTGAATGCACCCACCCGGGGCATAGTTCACCCCGGTCGTTAAAACCTATTGTACATATTTTTTGTTAATAATTAATAATACTCAATATTGTTCTTACTAGTGTGCTATTATACATATATTTTTTGTTAATATTTAATAATACTCAAATTTGTCCAAGAAAAAAAAATTAATCGTAATAAATATTTTTTTACCTTACAGCATTCTTTCTATTTATTTATCCTCTCACACTCACCAAAATAGGATTTGTAAGGCCTAGGACCTTTTATTCTTTAAAGTGTGTGCGATCTTCACTTTTAGATCGTAACATTTTTATTTTGGGGGCTCGTCCGGGATCTGTAAAGTGAGTGAGAGAGGAGAAATATTTAGAATCATATTACCTAATAAGATTGTTGCTAATTGTATTTGGAATCTTTTAGTGAGAATATCCTGTGGAGACGTTGGATTAACAGGCAGCAAAGGATCCAGGGATTGTATATTGTACTTGATGCTGGTAATTTAGGAAGTACAGGAGGACATGTTTCAGGAACCAGTTTGGTATACTTAGTTTTTAGTCATTTTTTTTTTGCAAATTCTATAGTTTTTTTTTTATATATTTGGTAGATAAGTTTTTTTTCCCCTTTGGAAAAAAAAAAGTATCACAATAAAAAGCCAAGCCAATCCTAGAACAAGATGGCTGACATCAATGTAGCACTTTTAGAGAGAGAATTTCTTATTTATGAACTTAATATCCGAGGTGTAGAAGTAAAAGCAGGGGATAGAACTAGAGACCTTTCGTCTAATTTAACCGCGCTTTTGAAACTAGAGACACAGGGTAAAACCTTTAGAGTTCTTAGAGATTTAGATACCATCACCGAATTGCAAAGTTGTGCCACGATCCTAACGATAGTCACAAAAACATCCAAAAGTATAATGACAGTAACACTCATTGAGAGGCTAGATGTTTTGTTTTGGCATTTGAAGGGACGCATTGGGCGTATCTCCGCAGAAAATGAGGACCAGGAGAAACAAGTTTCCGATTTATTAGAGGGTTATAAAAAAATATTCGATGACTTCATTGATCGAAAAAAATATTTAGTGGGGGCAACAAACGTACAACCTCCAGTCGATCCATCGATGGGGCTGGCAAATTTACAAACCTTAGTATTAGCTGACCCTGATTATGTTCCTGTTACCAAGTGGAATTTTGTTTTCAATGGGGAGAGTAAAAATAACCTGGATGTGTTAGATTTTATACGGAAAGTGGAGCAATTTTGTAAGACGAGGAAGGTGTCTGAATCTAAATTAATGAGTAGCATAGGGTGTTTATTTGCAAATAGGGCTGATGTCTGGTTTAGATCAATAGAAACAGAAGTTGACTCATGGGCAGACCTCTGTTCTCGTTTAAAACGAGAATTTTTACCTATTAATTTTGTGAAACATGTAAAAGAGTTAATAAAAGCTAGATACCAACAGAGTGGTGAGAGTATAGGTACTTTTATAGCGCATATCTCTGATTTATCAAGCTACCTACCAGTCCCTCTCTCTAAGGAAAAGCGTCTAAGGATTATTCGGGAAAATATGTTACCTGAATATCAGGAACGACTTATCCTTGAAGACATACCCTCTGAAGAGAGATTGGTGGAGCTGGTAATGAGGATCGAGGAACGTAGAATAACGAAACGAATTGAAAGATCCAACTCTAACAATCGTCAGACTCGCCCACAAGTTTCTTTTTGTGGACCCGAGAATCCCCGTAGTAGTTATCTTGGCAATTCTAGTGGTAATTCTAATAATTTTAATAATTCTGCTAATAATTTCAGTAGTGGGTATCAGGGTAGTAATAGTACTAGGAGATATAGTAGGGGTGTAGCGCGCTCAAATAGTCAAGACCGTACTAATAGACCTAATGGTAGTTTAGAAAGAACCCGTTCAGACAGTCGTGATCGAGGAGGTGACAGGGACCAGCGCCCTGCACTTAATCGACACACACCTAACAACGGTGGAAGATCAGATAGTCGGGAGAGGTATAGTACTCGTTCAACGAGTCAAGACCGAAATCCCAGACAGGTAAACAGTTTGCGCTGTTTTAAGTGTGATAGTACACAACATCTGACAAGTGACTGTCCCTCAAAGGTTGTGAAATGTTACCGTTGTGGCCTGTTAGGGTACACGACACGCACTTGTCCCACGTGTAACAAACAGGGAAACGGACAGAGGACTTAGTCCCTCGTCGGGGGCTAAGTCCATTTCACAGAAAGCCAACAAATCAAATAAAAACACCCCGTATATCAAAAGAGTTAGTCGAAACCGAGAAGGTCAAATACGTTTTAGATTTTATTTTATCCCACGTTCAGGGAAATGAATGTCCATATATTCGTGTAAATATTTATGATAAACAAATTTTAGCATTACTAGATAGTGGAGCAAATGGCATTTTCATGAACGAAAAAGGATGGAAAATTCTGGAAACCTTGGGATTCCAGTTAGAAAAGTGTTCTGTAACCTCTTGCAAGGTTGCTAACAATGATAACATCCGGTGTATAGGTCAAACCATTGTTCCAATTAAACTTAGAGATCGAACACATCTTTTTGAGATAATGATAGTGCCAGAGTTGCGCCATACCTTAGTCTTGGGTACAAATTTTTGGGTCAAAATGGGTATCGTTCCGAACTTACGTAAAGGCGAATGGTATTTCTCAAGCGAACCTGTGTTAAACGATGTCGTCTCAGAGAAAAATCCTTCTCTTGAGAGCGCGATCGATTTGACCGGGAAGCAGAAAGAACGTCTAGAAGACGTCGTGAATGCTTACTTCGACAACATCAAAGACATCGAGTTAGGTTGCACAGATGTGGTGGAACACAAAATTGAAGTTGATACAGGGATTCTGCCCATTAAGCAGAAATATTATCGTGTTAGTCCACCCATGCAACGGAAAATCGACGAAGAGCTCGACGAGATGTTAAGACTTGGTGTTGTCGAACGTAGCAACAGTGAATGGAGTTCACCTATTCTGATGGTAAACAAGGACGATGGGACATATCGGTTTGTAGTAGATTTTCGGAAGGTTAACAGTGTCTCTAAGAGACCTGCATATCCATTACCATTCATACATGAGATACTGGATCAACTAGGTCAAGCTCGTTACTTGTCTAGTTTAGACATCAGGTCAGCTTATTGGCAAGTAAAACTGGAGGAAGCTAGTAAGCAATATACGGCTTTCACGGTACCTGGCAGAGGCCACTTCCAGTTTAAAAGGCTGCCATTTGGTTTGCATGGGGCACCAGGCACTTTCCAGTCCTTGGTGGATAAGTTATTTGGCCCTGAGCTGAAACCCTATGTCTTCGCGTACTTAGACGATCTAATAATAGCTACCAGTGATTTTGAGACCCATGTTCATGTTTTGAATGAGGTGTTTAACCGACTGAGATCTGCCGGCCTCACGTTAAAACGGGAGAAGTGTAAATTTTGTCGAGAGGAGCTAGAATATCTGGGGTATAAGGTAAATCGGGACGGTCTAGGAGTAAATCCGAAAAAGGTCAGCGCCATCGTTGACATGCCGAGGCCCAAAAATCCTCAGCAAATAAGGCGAGTTGTCGGAATGCTCTCCTGGTACCGCCGATTTATCCCTGATTTCTCCACGATCGTCGCACCTCTCACGCGGCTCACCCGAAAATCTGTTAAGTGGGAATGGTCGAAGGAGTGTGAAGAAGCATTCTTAAGAGTCAAAAGCGTTTTGATTAGTGCTCCAATTTTGTCACGTCCAAATTGGGAATATCCTTTCATCCTTCAGACGGATGCATCCCAAGTCGGAGTAAGTTGTGTACTTACACAGTATTACGAGGACAGGGAACATGTCATATGCTATCTGTCACGGGGCCTCACAAAAACGGAAGCCAAGTATGGGGCGACCCAGTTAGAAATACTGGCCGTGATATATGCGATCGAAAAGCTTCGAGGGTATATTGAAATGACCAAATTCATTGTTGTGACAGACTGTTACGCTTTGAAATGGTTAAATAATTTGAAGGATCCTAAAGGTCGACTGGGTAGGTGGTGCTTGCGACTGCAAAGTTACGACTTTGAGGTGATACACCGCAAGGGTCGATATAACGTGGTCCCCGATTGTCTGTCAAGGGCTGTCCCACCTACCATCGATACTGTGGTTCCGGATGAGGAACCCAATGTACCTTCAGGAGACCAGTGGTACGATAAGATGCTCCTCCGACTAAAGCATAATCCCATCCGCTATGATAGATGGCGAGAGGCAGGTGGTAAGCTATACAAGCGAGTCGAATGTGGTTTCAAGGATCTTTTGACTGATATCGATGCATGGAAGGAAGTAATTCCAAAGCCAGAAAGGCAAAAGCTTTTAGAGAAGTATCATGACGATATGATACATGGTGCCCACATGGGTGTGTACAAGACGTACAATCGTCTGATACAAAGGTACTACTGGCCCCGGATGAAAGCCGACGTGTATCGATACATCAAAAAGTGTCATATTTGTTCAAAACAGAAACCAATACAGAAGGCAACTGCTGGAGAAATGGGCAAAAGGCCAGAGATTACGCGTTGTTGGCAGCTCATTAGTAGCGACCTTTTTGGCCCATTACCCAGTAGTAGTGCCGGCCACAAATATGTGTTGGTGGTCACTGATTATTTCAGCAAGTTTGTCACCTTCGTACCACTTCGCACGGCTACCGCGAAAAACATCATAAAAGCCATTGAGCAGTATGTCTTCTTGCTATTCGGTGTACCCGAGTTTATCATTGTAGACAATGGGACCCAATATGGCAGAAGTACTGAGTTCTCCAAGTTTTTGGACAAGTATGGGGTGAAACCACTTTATAATGCTCTGTATCATCCACAGAATAACCCTACTGAACGGGTTAATAGGGTGTTAAAAACCCTCTTGGCAACATATGTGGATGAACAACAGAGAAACTGGAGTGAGAATCTTCCCCATCTAGCGTGCGCAATTAGAACGGCGAAACACGAAGCGACCAGGTACACTCCATATTTCGCGAATTTCGGACGGGAAATGGTAGTCAATGGCGAGGATTACAAAATTCGCCGGGACAAAAGTAAATTTGGAACTGCTGACCCACCTGACCACGGAGAATGGAAAAGTAAGGGAATAGCTCAATTACACAAAACCATCAAGTTAAATTTAGAGAAGGCTTATGAGAAAACTAAAGCGAGATATAACCTTAGAAGACGTCCGGTTAGTTTTAAGGAAAATGATTTTGTATGGAAACGAGACTTTCCATTATCCGACGCTTCTAAGCATTTCTCTGCTAAGTTGGCTCCTAAATTTAGTGGTCCCTATCGTGTGAGACGGAAAATTGGGTTGAATGTGTATGAGCTGGAGAATGATGCCAAAGAGTCCGTAGGTCAGTGGCACGTAAAAGACCTGAAGCCAGATTACACTTTGGAGCCAGACTAATAGTCAAATTATTTTCGGAACATTTCTTTTGGACACGCATTTTAGCATAAATATTTGGATTTTTCTCTCGTAGATTTAAAATTTTATCTTTTTTGAGTATAGGGCGGTAGGGTGGAGGTTCTTAATAAAGGGCCACGTTTCCGCTGATGGCTTGCGTCTCGAGCGTTTGCATATCACGTTTGGTTGGTTGCATACGTTCTGGGTGTCGGTAGTCAAGCGAGGGATTTCAATCATGCAGGGTAAAACTCACCAAGTTTTATCTCACCATAGGAGAATACATACAGGGTGTTAGACAAACGACTCACTCTCGTATTTTATCGAGATGTTCGTAGTTTTTGGAGTCTGCTGTCGAAATACCTGTTCGTTTTTCTCCTACGCATGGTTGATATCAATAATATGACATAACAACGTCGTTCTTTTTGTGATCGTCTTTGTCTTTTCTTTCGCAATTCTGTATTTTTCTATATTTCTCTATGATCACTACCTCTTGTTTTTTTAATTTTGCCTAGTTGACTACTTTAACCGTTTGTATTATAAGTAGCTTTTTGACAATTTTGCTATAGTACTCTTCAAATAATGTTTAGAATTTGGGAAAGGCCTTGGTCTTTTGTTATAAGGAAACTCACTACCTGTGATTTTGGTTTATGATATGTTAATTACCAGTGTGCCAAAAGGCAGAATTTGTAGTCTGGTAAACATATTGTTTTAGTTGTGGATAAAGTCCACGTATATTGGTTTGAGGGTCAAGTCCACATATTTTGAATTTGTTTGTGGATTGACTTCACGTATTTTTGCAGTAAATTGTTCATGGGAACAAATTACTTTGCAGGAAAATTGTTCATGGGAACATATTTTTTCCTGTATGGCGTGTGCCTTTTATTATACAGGTGGTCGCTGTTCTATAGTACAAGATACTTAGCAGTGGTTTGGGTATTTTTCCTTTGTCTTGCATTAAGTTGAGTCATAGCAAAATTTAAGTCAGTATCTTTGTGTGTTTTTACTGCTTAATGTTTCTTCGGCTAGGTAAATTGCAAAAATACTTTATCTTTTATCTTTATCTTGTTCATGTAGTGATCTGAGAAATGTTTATGTTCTATCAAGTTTTCTTTCGTCATCATGAATGTTATTTTTGTTGTTTAATATCACTATTGTTGTCTTGATGGGTAATTAAGGCATCAATTATTATATCGCTTTATGTTTACTCTCTAGTAGGTAGGTAAAATTTTTTTTAACATTATCCTATTTAGTAGGATATTTTAGTTGCCATTAGGGAACTTGCTTCGAGATGGGGGTGAACTAGTTTCGATCGGGCTGTCTTCAATGACAGATGGTCAAGGAGGGTCGAGCGGACACGTAGGCAAGGGGGCTTGTCAGTCAGGAGTGGCCTAGGTCGTCTGACGTTCCTCGAGAGACAGGTCTTCCTCCCCGCTTCACCTCAGCCCTTGATCTATCGCCCGATCGAGGCACGGTTCATCGCGCCGGAAGCAGGAGTATTCCCAAATAATGGTCTTTTTTTTGTCACCTAGTCGCTACGTACTTCTAGTATAAGCCTCTTGGAGCTAAATCCAAAGTATTTTGATGTTACGTACTTCTAGTTTAAGCCACATGGAGCTATATCCATTTGTTCTTCTTTCATCAGTCTGGACATTTTCTCCCACTGTTGAGTATAGGCAGGTAACTTGGTTCTGTGTCGTGGTTTAGGTGTGCTTATGTCTAAACTAATTTTAGCACTGGCAGCCGCTATAACGCTGCTCAGGCATTTCACCACAATGTCTGTGGAGACTGATCCTTAGAGGTCCTCTCCTAAAACATTTCATCTTTTTCATTTCTCTTGTTCTTTTCTTTTTTTCTTTCATTTTACACTGGGGGAAGCATTATCTTTTCCGAGTGGATTTTTCATGACTTTTCATATGCTGTATAGCAACACTCATTATCGAGGCTTTTCATGCAACTTGACTTAGCGCAGAATGGGTGTGAGTTGAATTACCTACTATCTGTGTTATATCCTTTTTGGACTATATGTGAGCTCTTGATGAATGATCTCGGAATTGGTGATGTTCATAACTTTCTCCAGTGATAAAACGAACTTTTCATGTGGTTTCTTGTATGTGTAACTACTATACAAGTTTAGAAAATTTTTCTATTAAATTAATTTTTTTCTCTAATTCCTTTTACTCATATCTCCTTCGAGCAGGTAAACAATGCAATTATTCCCAACCAGCATAAAACTTTTGAGAAAACTGTAAATTTAGATAATGGTCCAGGGTAGAATATTAAAGGGGTCAGAAGAAGCGTTGCTTCCACGTAACCTGTGTAATCACGTTACATTGTTTTAATTTTCGTGTACAATTAATTTTGGTTACAAGTACCTTGTTTTGGTGAATAACGTCATCTAGCTGTTTTAGCTAAGTCGATTCGTATCGGATTTAGACTGTTATTTCACCCGTTTCGATTGCTTTGAGATTTTTTTTTATTCTCGTTATTGCAATTTTATCGATCTCTGATCGGAATTTAATTAACAAGTTTACTGTACATTGTTTTGGGTAATTATTTAAAGGTACGTGGATTAGTAATTTAATCGTACCGTGATACAATCCTTTTGGGGCCCATATAAATTTACAATTTTTTTTCCCGACACATTTTGTTGTTACTAGTTTCTGCATATTTTGATAACCTGCTGTTGGATTGAAATTTTAAGCAATGCTAGTCATTTTATCACACTAGTTATTAATTTGAGATTTTTGAAAAAAAAAATTCCTTCTGAATTTTTTTTTATTCCTTGATAGGATGGAGTTGTCACGCCCTATTTGGCATTTACATCTGGGGTAAGCAGGGAGTTAATTTACGGGGAACCCGGTATATGTGGACACCCGGTATATGTGATTAAAAGAGAAAACATCCGTCATTATTCGTGATAAAATCGACAAGAGCGACCATGGGTTAAACAAGTCGGTACTAATAAGCTTGTGGTTAACCTATCAGGCAATAGATGGCGAACCTGGTAACAAAATAGAATTTCATATTAACCATTGAAATAAATGAGTGATTCTCTTTCATAGTGCTAAACACATTAAAATGCATTGATTTCAGCATTAATCCGAAAAGTACAAATGTTTACTCCATATGTCAGTTTTCGCAAAGTCCGAATGTCGATAATAAAGATCTCAGTAAGAAAACTTAAAGGTTGACAACGTGAATCAAACCTCCTACCAAAAATGTTGAATTAAGTGTAAAGTGCGCACATGACTTAGTTTTTTTATATTAACTGAAGTTATAAATAACGCAGGACGGAGTGAATCTTCCTCTTTCTATTTCGAAAATTCATAGACACTTGTTTCCAGTGTAATTAAGTCAAAGGCCACGTTGAGGCAAATCGATCTTGGTATCGGAGTTTAAGACTATAATTTCACCAGTTATTTGATAATTTTATATTCTCAATTTATCGATTCTTAAATCGGAGATATTTCAACAAGTAATTAACGTCCAGATAATCTGGGTAAGTTGTATTTTCACTTCTTTTTAGTTCACAACCATGTGTACATTTTGAGGTTAGCTTTACACTAATTTACATGTTTTTATCGTAGACGGTTTTGGAGAGGATTCATTTTTGGGCAACAAAAAGTAGTAGTTCCCTAGATTTTTTTCTATGGTTTGATAGCCACGTGGGCAACCCCACCTAATTTTAACTCGTACAAGTTTTCTGAAGCGAAGTATACCGAGCTGTGTTTTCCTGGAGGACGTTCTGGCATACACCAGACCCCAGATCCGGAGCACCTGAGATCTACGATTCTTCACGTGGGTTAACAAAAGATAAGTTATCTTTGTACAATTTTAAATTAGTGTGCTCATCCTGTAGTTTTAAGTAATCTTTTTTTATATTTTATCTTTCCTCATTTAGTAGTTAACATTTTGCTTATCGTTCCTTTATTTTGTTATAGTGACTCCTTCAGAGAGATACTGTAGGGTGTAGATTACATTTGTGGCCTAGAGCTATTTTTGTTTGTTTGTAGGGACTGGTGAATGCACCCACCCGGGGCATAGTTCACCCCGGTCGTTAAAACCTATTGTACATATTTTTTGTTAATAATTAATAATACTCAATATTGTTCTTACTAGTGTGCTATTATACATATATTTTTTGTTAATATTTAATAATACTCAAATTTGTCCAAGAAAAAAAAATTAATCGTAATAAATATTTTTTTACCTTACAGCATTCTTTCTATTTATTTATCCTCTCACACTCACCAAAATAGGATTTGTAAGGCCTAGGACCTTTTATTCTTTAAAGTGTGTGCGATCTTCACTTTTAGATCGTAACACCACTAGTCATTACGGAGACACCGAAAACCCCGTTCGATGGCACTAATATCGACATCCTTGAAGTTCCTACAAGAAATTAAGCTCTAATGGTTAGGGATGAACTCACTAAAACTCAAGCTTATGCTATACAGGACGGAACTGCGAATTCTATCGTAAATACACAGTACAGTAAAAACTGTACTTTCAACATTACGGTACACTCCCACGCATCCATTGTGGCTCAGGACGAGAATTCGAAAATCGACTTCTTTAAGACCTTTGCCTTCTTTACGATATATAGCTAACATAGTCCAGTGTACATGACCCGCAATCCAATGGCTCACTAGAGAGATTTCACGCGACGCTCATGGAAATCATAGGAGCTAATAAATTAGAAAACCCCAGCGAATACCAGTTAACCATCTTACCATACGCCGTTATTTGTTATAACAACTCCGTAAACAAAACCCGTGGGTTCACCCCGTACGAATTAATATTCGGCAAGTCGCCCCCCCGAAACACTTATAATTACCTATAATCCACTGTAATCAAGAACAACTGATATCTAAGTATATGCGAGATTTAAATAATAGAATCTCGCAATATTACAAAATAGCTCGTACAAGGACCCAATTACAAAAAGAAAAGGCAAAAGTAAGATTCGACAAACACGTACACGACGATTTACCCGAATATAAAATAGATAATAAAGTATATGTAAAAGAAAGTCAAATTCTGCTATTCTTTACAACCCCCAGACTAAACACGCTACGAAACGAACTTTGACAGAATGAAACCTTACTTTGAAAACTAATTTATTTTCTGGTTTCTCCTGCTGTTCAAAGCAGTGGCACCCCAATACTTAATGGAATCTATCAACCATACCATCGGAATATACGATTACGAAGAAGACCGTATCGAGATATCAAACGATAAATGGACAATTCTTGTCTACAAAGACACCGAACCAATCAAATCAACCCTCGACAATAACAACGTTCTAAGTCACATGATAACATTCGATACAGACAAACCCCGCATGATATTCTTTCGTTCGGAAGTTAGAACGCATATCAGTCTCTTCACTCAAATTTCCCAATCATTACAGCAAAAAGCTGAGAAATATTTGTGGACACTAAAAGATATAAACGAGGTATTTTAAATGAGCTATCACTAGACGCGCTTGATGGTGAATATTATACTAATTGTATTAATAAACTCACGAATGACGAACATCAACTAGAAAACCTGATGAGGAACCAAATTTCGGTAACGACCTCGGTTTCTACTCTTTAACAACGATATTAAAGAAATCGAAAAATCAATGTATGATATATCGAATGATTTAGCTTATATTCAATCAAAATTACGAGTACTCGAGATATGCGAATCTCTCATGGAAAGTTACATGTTTTTAGAAAACAGTTTAGATAACATTTTAAATTCCATCACATTTGGCTCGATTCAAATCCTACATAGTTCGATAATTGCCCCGAAAGAGTAAGGTATTTCTCTTCGGGAAGTATCTCAATCTGTACACAAAAATATTATGTCGATAACCACAAATTTCAGAAGTTGCTCAATATTTCGACATCATGGAACTTCAGGCTTTTCAATCTGGATCTAAGGTAGTATTTGTTTTAAAAATTCCATTAACAGAACCAGAAACTTACACCCTCTATCACCTTTGCCCTATTCCAATATTGGATAAATCGAACAGGACTACATCATATTTTGTCAACGACACATAAGTACATCACAGTTTGTTATACACAAGTCTTTCTTTAATTATATCTGTGGTAAATTATCTATCAATCGCGAATGCTATCTGGTATAATTCGAGATGCACAGCGGTGAATATGGAGAAGGAGGTAAAGGGTCACCGGAGATAGGTGACCCAGTAAAAGAGAATGCGATGGAAATTGACAGTGTATCTGATGAGTCCGTTCCTGTTATTAATTATCCAATAGATAACTCAGCCGAGAGTATAATAATAAATCTGGTAGTAATATTGTGTTAAATACCAATAGTTCAAATAATTTAAAGAAAGCATTTGGAGTACAAGTAGAAAGTAATACAAAAAGTAATAATGATATCTCTGATTACAGTCAACCACAAAAACATTACGATTCAAATACTAGATACCAGCATTCAGACAGAGGTCCTTTTTTGATATATGTAGAATTAGTTGATAGAAATGTAAGTAAATTGCCTGCAATAAGAGTTGGACACTTTCTTAAACAAGATAAAAAATATTCGTTACCTAGGCAATTATAAGTATTTAATCCGTAGGTCGGAATAAAATTAAAATTGAATTTAGAGATTATAAATCAGTAAATATTATTATAACTCATAAATGTATAAAATAAAATAATTTTTTAGCATACATTTCAAAATTTTTTGTGCAGCGCCGTGGTATAGTCAGGGGAGTAGATACTTTTTTCGACGGCGATTATTTATTACAAGAAATTAAAGTAGAAAATCCAAACATAGTTGGCGTTAAAGGTTTTATGCACAAAATCATGGATGATGATGGCAAAGAAAAATTAACACGCAGGTAACTGGTAAGTGTGTCCTTTTTAGAACATTACCAAAGCATATTATTATAAATCAAGTCATTTTTGTATTCACATATGCGTGGAATTTCCATCATTTTCCCACTTTGCATCACGAATTATTTAGAAACTGGACACAACAAATTTCTCAAAGCGGGGATATACTTTTGTAGAAACCATCACCATCCCCTATCCTTCCCATATTAAAAACGCGAACTTTGATGTATCATAACTGGAAAACTATACACGGTAGTCTTCATAATTTGACAATGGTTTCATCAAACGATTATCTGTACGCTGCAAAATTTTGAAAACGAATCTGACGTTAATGACTTCCTCTGTAGAAATACCATAATTAGAATGATGATATATCAAGGTTTGTACCTCATAAAAAATAGTTTCTGTTCAATATATGAATAATAGTTTGTTACAGCAAATGGACACACTAATGCAAGGAGTTGAAACGAAAATACAAATTCTTAGGAAATCTGACACCGCTTCTGGATGCAAGCGAGCAGAACGACTATTCAAGCAGATTACCCTAGAAACTAGAAGAATTTAGAACAGAAAAATTTATCATAAAGTTAAGCAATCATTGCGCATATAGTTAAAAACATCATTGGAAAACATTAGCACACACATAAGCAAACGAAAATGGAGAACCCGCTGAAAATTTGGACATAGCTCTTCGGTGGGACAATAAGAAACTCATAAAGCGAGATCCAAATCTGTCCTGAAATATGGAACAACGCAAACACCAGCTCCTAAATAGAGCATATCCTGGTGGATAGAAAAATAAGGTAGAGGGTTAAAAAGAACAACAAACAACAACACAGGCTAGAGCAACGAAACTGGAAGCACGTAAAGGATACAGCAAAGCTCCAGATAACACTTGGAACATGTGCCTATTATAGAAAATAGAATGTAAAAAAGAAATACTAGGAGGAAATGGAAATTAATTAATTTGGGAAGAACCTAACTGGTCAACATTGAGGTCAAAAGTAAAAATATCGACGAAGAAAACGCCGATGTGGAAGAAATCGCCCAAGAGCACACAGTAAATACGAACAACTAACGAGGAAGATGAGAGTAGCAGAAAAACAACAACACATACTGAGTATATGGGGATAAGAACATCATAAGAACAATATTTCTATACACATGGTGAAACGAAAATGGAAGCTCACTGAAGGATACAGCAAAGCAGCAATGACACCTAAAACTTTTCTCTACTACAGAACGAAGAACTAAATATATTACAGATACAATAAAGTAATGTCAAGGATATACACATTGCTAGATTCAGAAACAGAAGAATCAGAAGTCAGAAGAAGAAGAAGCATGATTATGATGATGGATGGAAAGCAAAGAAGCATCTTACAAATGCCTAAGTACTTCCCATTCAATATTTATCCCTACACCATGCGTCATATGGCTCTCGCTGCTGGCAACATGCATGTCCCAAAACAAACCCGGCGTACGCAGCCGGTCCGGCGATATATAAAAATATCCAGATTGGATATACGGAAGTGGCAGCATAGCCTGCCATACGCTGGCTAATCAATCAATCAATCATATTTATTGGTGGTGATTGTTGAAATAACAGACGAATCGGTAAAAATCAATATATATTATCGGTAAAAGTTTTTACCAGTTATCAATATTGCCTATTAAGAACTATGCGTTTTTGAGAGATGTCCTCTATAGAACAAAGTTGACACGCTAAAAATTAATTTAGGTCTCTGTTACAGATTTCATTAAACCAACTTACGAGGAGTTTAAGAAAATTTCCGTTGAAGTGTCTAAGGGTAAAAATTTTATACGTCCAGTTCACAGCGAAAATTATGACAGTTGGCATTACCTCAGTGTGTTGCCTAGCTTAAAACAGGTGAGTATTAATTTCTTGTTGATAAGTCTACATCCTCAATATCTTAGTCCAGTCAGTATGTCCGAAGAGGATAGTCACTCGACGGCATCGGCAGTGGGCTTTTGGGGCTTTGTGGGGGGGGATCTTTGGTGAGTGCATTGGTGAGTGTATTGTTAAGTTTTCGGACGATACACTTCGACTTATACAGTTTAAAAAGAGACTAAAACGTAGGGACAGACGGGACATCGACAGATACCGGATACGAGAACTCCAACAAACTATCCGAGAAAAACTCGCCAAACACATGGAGGAGTCCTGGAATGACAGGATTCGGGCCCTGTCAAGACAGGACAATTCCCTGTGGAAGATGTCTCGGCTATTCAGGAAACCTCACTCGCCAGTCCCAACTAATATTAAAGATAACGTAACATATAACTCTGATGCGGATAAGGCCGAGATACTTGCTGACCACCTACAACAGACAAATACAACGACACCAAACTCTTCGCCGTTTCACTACCACGTGACGGACACCTCAAGAACAATACCAGACTGAGTTCCTATCCCTCCAAACAAAGTTCCTAAACTCCTTACCTCCCCGACAGAAATACGCAAAATCTTAAAAACGCTCCCTAATTTAAAAACTCCAGGCTCGGACACAATACCGAATATATGCCTCAAGAACCTGCCGCTAAAAGCAATATGTCAAATTGTATACATCATTAATGCCGTAATAAAATTACAATCCTTTCCAAATGCGTGGAAACTTGCTATAGGCATTCCAATCCTAAAGTCGAATAAGCCGCCGCACAGCCCTTCGAGCTACAGGCTTATTAGCCTCCTAAACACTCTCTCTAAGCTAGCAGAGAGGGTGATACTACGTATATTAAATAGAATTGTTAGTAAGAAAAAGCTGATACCTTCGCAACAATTCGGCTTTAGAGCTGGGCACAGCACCACCCATGCACTTTGCAGGGTGGTGCAAGACATCTACAATTCCTATAACAAGAAACAGTGTACCGTACTGTTGCTTCTGGATATTGAAAAAGCCTATGATACTGTTTGGCATAATGGGCTTATTTTTAAATTAAATAATATATTGAATCTCCCACCATATATCGTCTGCCTACTTAAAAACTACATTTTTGCACGATACATAACTGTCTCGGTTAATGGTTCACTATCTAGTCACAAAAGAATGTCAGCGGGCGTACCCCAAGGGGCCATACTTTCACCACTCCTTTACAATATTTTTTCCTATGACATCCCTTCCCATCCCACCTCAAACCTACTCTTATACGCGGATGATACCGTGCTCTACGGTCAGTCTTTTTACGGACAAACTGCTGCTCAGAAAGTACGGTATCATCTGACTAAGCTCCTGGACTATTTCCAAAAATGGAAAATAAAAATTAACCAAAACAAGACAGAGACTATCACTTTCACCAGAAAATTCACGAACATAAAGACCATAACTAAACTCAAAATCCACGACAAGGTAATTGAGGAGCGTAACTCGGTCAAATATCTAGGGGTAACCCTGGATAAAAGGCTGAGTTTCGCCCTTCACATTACAATGACAATTAACAGGACATACGCCACATTGAGCAAACTATACCCACTTATAAACAGACGAAGCAAGCTTAGCATCGACAACAAACTGACTCTCTACAAAACTATTCTTCGTCTTCTGCTGACGTATGCCTGTGTGTCGTGGATCGTTATATCCGACACGCAGTGCCGACGTCTGCAGGCGACGCAAAATAAATTACTTCGACTGTTAACTAACGCGGACCGCTACACGCCGATAGTTGAATTACATAGAGCTACGGAGATGCCCTACATTAGGGATTTCATTGATGAAACAGCGCAAAAATTTCTAGCCACGAAAATTCAACTATCGGCTCTGACCAGTAACTTGACGGACGTACGAGTCAACGACCCCAGACAAACCCATAAACTTCTCCATCAGAGACTCCCAACTTTTAGGGAACGAAGATGACCTAACTGACAGACGTACAACCCACGAGACAGACAGACAACACATCCCCCTTCAACCCTCCTATCATCCAAAATTCCCTTTCTCCCGCTGACATCTCTATCATCGTGGAGCACACGACACACTTAGAAACCACAATTTTATCGATTGACATTATTTCCAGTAGGGTTTTGTTTTGCTTTTCCTATATACTTGTAATATAGAAACCACGTACTCATATTAAAATTTAATTACTGTTTAATCCCCATAATAAACTCTGGTTTGAGAAATATAAATAAAATACACTGGTACTTTGAAGGATGTGTAATGGCGTTTATAATTGTAACAAAACGGGATTATTCTACAGCCTACCACCGGCACCCCGACCCATATATACTTTCCCAATATAATGATTAGGGTAATATATATGAATTGGTAAATGATGTATATATATATTTAGATAATGAAATACCTTTTTGAAATGTGACCATATTTAAATAAAATAAAGAAATATTTTAATGGTAATGGTAATGGTAAGTTTTCGGTAAGTTGCGTGACTGGCGTTTGTCGCCATCATGAAAAAGTGTTTTCAAAAGTTTCTTCAAGTATCTCAGCTTCCATTAAGGCTACATTAACAATAAATATAGCGTTTTAAGGGCCATAAAATTTTTCAATTTTCTGTTATTATATTATTAATTTTTTTCCTGGAACAGATAGTTTTTAATTTATTACGAGAGAAACTTTAAAATGAGCTCGAATCACACGATTTTTTGTCTTTTCCTCGATATGGATAATTTTTACTAGAAAATTGTTCGATATGGAAATTATAAAGTAGAAAAAAACTACAGTTTGTTTTTTTAAATTTCACATTCGAAAATTAGTTTATACTTTAGCCCCTCGCAAAGACGGCATAGCAGCGCGTGACTACGAAACTCTTTTCCACACTAACTCGGGGGGTATAGTTTTAGGTGCTTTTTTGTTTTACGTGGTTTCCCTGTTACGCCTACTCTACTAGCTTTATCGATCGATCGTGTTCTCTTCATCGGAATCTTTGCCGATGCTGACGCTGACCTGCTCACATATTTACGGGAAATCTGTAACGTTGTCACATGTTTTACCGCTGCAGTTTTGACATATAACTGAGTATTTTATTCCCGCTTTGCGGCAACCGCAGTTTCTTTTGCATTTACAGACTATTCATTTTTAAAACTTCATTGGGTGTAGCTTTTCCCGTGATGGTTTTCGGTTTTAGCCCAAAATTTTTCCTGGACCATCCCCAGATGGATCGTGAAAGTTTCCAAGTAGTCGCGTCATTTTTAAAATTTAAGGTAGGTACACTTCCCGACAAATAAAAGTAGGACAACTCTTGTTCGTTGAAAACTGTAATTTTTAGTTATGTAAATCAATCTTGGTAGACGACATTCGTGCGGCGGTGCCAACTCAATTCTATTTTCCAAATAATACAACTGGTTCTTAGGAAAATTAGACGGTAAGGAGCACGCACATTTCTTAGGTAAAAGTGGTTTCGGTCAAATAAGCTGAAATTCGAATATGTTGTACTTCTTGTCGTTATGAACAAGAGCCTCAATGGACGACCTCCGATTCTCTCTTGATTTTTTGCGCGTCTAACTATTCACAGGCCCATAAAAATATTCACATTTACAAATTTACCAGTATGTTAAAGTTAGCCAAAAAAAATCCAAAAAAAGCTGCATATTCAATTTTTTCATGATATTTTTTTAATACAATTTTTTAACTACTAAACGATTAGAAACTACAGTTATGTGATATATTATAAACTGATAAAAAAAAAAATTTGAGCTAAATTTTCAAGATGGGTATTTTTTTTATTTTTAGGAAACAATGAAAAATTATCCAAAATTTGGCTAACTTGAACATGCTGGTAAAATTGTAAATGTGAATGTTTTTATTCCTAACTTTTTCTGCATTGAAGTACTGCCTTGAACTAAAAGATAATGCATTTATTTATAACTTATATCAAAATCAGTTATTTTTTATGGGCCTGTGAATAGTTAAAAGTGCAAAAAATCAAGAGGTAACTATATTATATTGTTATTTCTATATACTAATAGATAACAATAGCCATCAAAAATGGAAACACAAAAGAGTGTTTTATATCCCCTTTAAAACCCATTTTGATTTTTCTTCCTAGCATGTTTGGTTTTCCAGCAATTCAATTTTTTCTATAAGCCGCGCGCAAAAATTTCAAATAAACCAAAATTCGTGCGCATTAAAAATACAAATTTTGCAATTTTTTTCAATATCGATTTTCTCGAAAACCATGGCATATACAAAAAAATTACAAGAGGACTTTCTTTAAGGCAATTAGTCAAGCTTTCTTTTTTATGATGAGCAATTTTTTTATATCTTCAATGGTTAACGAGTTATCAGTAAAATGAGGCTATTTTCACCGAAGGGGTGGTTAATTGGGGGGATTGCGCGGTACCCCCAGAACTAATTTTTGCGGTTTTGTGATGTATAATCCCTCCACTAAAAGTTACTGAAGGGAAATCGCAGATACCATTTTTTGTTACGGAAATCTTTATAATTATTTGTCTATATACCCACTTTAAATTAAGAAACATTTTACGATTTTGCTGAAGAAATTCCATTTTCTTGTAAATAACTCCAAAACCATTGAATTAAAGGAAAATATGACAATATAAAAAAATAAAAATTATTCAAATCCATTCATTATGGCTGGGTTCCGTCATATTTCAATTTTAATGACTAATTGCACTGAACTATTAGGCCTTTTGAAGATATTCATAAAAACCCGTTTTCAGGATTTTGTCTTGGAAACTTACAACTTCCCGATCCATGTTCATGGGAATAATTTTAGTTTAAAAAGTTTTATCATTTGGTGATGTTTGAACTACGAAATTGGGAATACCCTCTATATAACTTAATTTGAATACTTTATAACTTTTTCAGCGAAAACCAACCTTAAGTTACAAGTTTAGAGTCTACGAAGCATCCTGTTATCATTGGGTGGCTAAACACAGATCCTGGGAAATTACTCATTGCCATGTATGGAGAAATACTTGATTGATAAATACTTATATTTCCCGCCCTTCCACTACATGATCTCGTCGAGTCAGCGTGTTCTGATAGTTTGTGGTGAACGAAATAGTGCCATTTTCGTGCGATAGATCGACCCAAATGTCTCGCAACGCTTGCCAGGAAACTGTGAAATCTCGAGTGACAACTAAAGCAGTAGAGACGGGAACATCATTCCCAGTCGCGTTCAACAACTCGTTCTTATTCTATTAGCCGCCATTGTCCTACAGAACCCCGAGCAATGCGTTCTAGCCTAAGCGGTGTAGCTAATTTTTTTTATAAATCTCAAACATGTTCGGAAGGTGATTTATTTTTTATGAGTGAAGAGCTTCTTTTTCGGTAAAATTTTTAACATTAGTCGATGTATGGGAATTAATAAAATATTTTCATAAAGAACATATATATTTTTTGAAGCAAAAAATGTCTCTACAAAAATTCTTATTAAAGTTACAGGATTTCCTTTAAAAAAATAATTGAAGTAGAAATGGTGGAGCAAGTGAGGTGCAAATATATTATGAACATTTAATTATTAAACAATATTTCTTAGATGATATAATAGAGAAGAATATTTAAAAGTGAATTCCCCATATTTTCCTGCGCTATGAATTGCAGATGGTATAGTATAGTATTTATTTATTTGTCTATTTAACTATTTTAGTACACGAAATGTAAATAGACAAAAATATTTATATAAATGTGAATAATAAGATAAAAGTAAGAACATAGTTAATACAATAGGTAGCTGAATAATTACATGTCAAATATCATCATATATTTTTAACAAAAACATTCACATTGGGAGCCTCTTTTATATCATTGGGCAGAGCATTGAAGCGACGAAGTCCTTCCTGATATATAGAACCTTGCAAACATGATTTTTTTAACTACTTCAGTGACATAATTATTTCTCGATCTTATATTATAACCATGTACATCTAGGTGTTTCTTTAATATCTGTAAATAAGTGAGAACTTTGCCATCAATTATTTTTTATATGAGAACTAAATTCGCCTTTTTATACTCTGCTCCAGAGACAACCAATGGGCTTGTTCCATGATATTCTTTTTATATGGTTTTTATACTTTTTCATATATTACTTGATATTCTCATTATACACTTAAAATTTCGTATCATTAACTTTTTCCGTTCTTGAGATATAAGGAGTTGAAATTAGTAATAGTTGCAAAAACCAAGCGCTTATTTGTGACGTCACTATACGCAAGTGACGTAAGAAAAATGGCTTTCTGGGACCTTTCAAATTTAACCTGAAAAGTCGAAAAACATGGAATTTTTAAACGCTGGTAACTAAATAAATACGTCGAATGGAAGTTCCTTCTATGTGTCTACGGAAAGGAGAAGGTCGGCGATGAATTATAATCGTAAATTGCAGGGTCGAAATCGAAAATTCGTTCTGGCAGGAGCGAGAGAAAATTGTAATTCCTTGACATTTCACCAAATTGTACTCCACTACTGTCAAGTAGTAAGCAAAACAAACAATACTTCGAAAACACTTATGATTATAACCAATAAGGAGCATCAAGTCTATTGAGATCGCCGAGTCTATGCGTATAGTGACGTAGCGCCTGGCCACGCCCCATTTTCGCGAGATGGAAATTTGTAATAATTTTTAAGATACTAAACGTGCGAATAAGATTCTAATTTTTTGCAGATCCATTAATTTATGCTTGCACTTTCGATTTATGAAATAAAAAAAAAATGCCGAACAAGCCCATTAAGAACGCTTAACATAAGCTTTACGGAAGTACAAATACTACAATTTAATACAATTCTCATTGCTTTATTTTGCAATAGTTGCACCTTGCTGATTTCTTGGTTGTTGCATGCTATTAAAAGGATGCGGACGCGCAATATGTAAAATGGGGATATATTATGGTGTTGTATATAAGTAATTTAGTTCACTGCGACAAGTTAGTGACAATGCTATGAAAGAAGCCTATTTTTCTCCCAATTTTCTTACACATATAATTAACTTGATTACAAAATACACCTAAATACTTAATCTGGTCCACTATTTCTATAACACACTCATTTGTTTTAATTATATAATTGCTACCTAGGAATTTATTACATAGAGCTTTGAGCTTATAACCATGGGTTTTTTTAACAGAATTTAGTTTTAACTTATTACCACAGAGCCAGTCGTACAAAATATCAAGTTCGATATTAAGAGTGCTGGTTATGCTATCGAAGTCTTTTCCGGTCACAATGATTACAGTATCATCAGCAAACAAATTTATGTATGAATTTTTCAACTCATGATGTATATGATTGACATAAATAATAAATAGAAGAGGCCCCAGGACACTTCCTTGGGGAGCACCGTACAGACTCTCAATCGTACTTGACATTTTGTTTCTAATTTTCGTCCTGTGATACCTATCACACAAATAGCCTTCTAACCATTTTAAAACAGTATTTTGAATGCCATATCTATCTATATATTTTTAACAACCGTCTATCTATAGGTTCAAAAGCTCGCTTCAAATCCACAAACACACTGAGAACTACACTTTCGTCACTTATTTGTTTCCTCCATTTAGCGCAAATAAGCTGGAGGGCCGTATCACACGAATGGATTTCTCGAAAACCTGATTGACCTAGGAATAGAATGCTATTTTTTTCAACATGTTCACGCAACTGATCACTCACTATAATTTCCAATATCTTATCTACAACTGGCAATAAATTAATTGGTCGGCACTGCTCAGGTTTCGTGGGGACATGCTACTTTTGGAATCTGTATTATTGTACTAATTTTTAACAATAACGACACACTCCCTGCCTCCAAGGATCTATAAATGATATTTGACAAAGGGTAACCAATTACACAGAACACGTCTTTCAACCATTAAACACTGAGTCCTTCATCAACCGTACTTTCATTTTGTAAATTAAAAACGATTTTCTTTAATTCACTTAAGTTTATTTTCCGAAATGTAGAAAATTTAATTTCTTCAGTATCTGGTGTTATTTGTAAGTCAAAGGGTTTGTTTTCAATACTGTTTGCAACGTTGTCTACGTCAATATCCTTTTATTATTTCCCTTGCAATCATCAATGTTCTTTTCATAATACTTCATCCTTTCTTGCCTTATTACTGCTGTCACTCTGTTCCTCTGTTTTTTACTTATTTTCTTCCCAGTGGTTATCTGATCTTGTCAACTCGAATTTTCTATAAGCCTCGTTTCTCTGTGCCTGTTTTACATTTTTGTTTATCCAAGGTGCATGTTTCATTAAAATTTTCTTTTCTAGACAGAATTTGTTTATCGTTGACATAATATTTCCAATGAAATTTATGTACAGCTCGTTTACATCAGTAGAGGTGTAATACCAATTTTCTCCAATTAGTTCTTCTGTTACTTTGTCAATATTTTCTCTATTAAAGTTTCTTACATGCATATATTTTTTACTTTCTTCAACATCACTGACCGTCATCTCCACTCCAAGGGTGCGATGATCTAACCCCAATTTGTTAGATCATCGTGACAGCCCTTTTAAGTTAGTATCATTAGTAATGACTAGATCAATTAAAGTAGACGAAACGTTAGTGATTCGAGCATCCCGGCGATTATTTGTTTAAACTCAGAGTTTGCTATAATAATATTTAATCTCTTTGCCATTGAATTCGCACTATTAAAATGTATATTAAAGTCGCCCAATATTATTGTTTTATTTGCATTTATGATTTCATTATTCAGAATTTCCTCAAAGTATTCTAGAAATTCAGTACAGTTACTGTTTGAGGAATGATATATGGAGCTACAAATAACAGATTCTCTAATGATCTGTAACTTTAATATTACAGACCAACTATATCGATTACGAGCAACTATGTCAAGCTCAGTAGTATTTACACCTTGCTTAACGTAAATCAAATACCCGCCTGTGTGTCTACTCTTTGAATAGGATGCTACCAATTTGTAACCTGAAATTTCAAGTTCTTTTTCTTCTATATCGTCTGTAATGTGAGCTTCTTTTAAGCACACAACTGGAGGATTTCTTTCATGCATTAGTTACCTGAGCTCCTCTAAGTGGGATGTAAGACCTTGTATATTTAAACATAAGCATATCGCGTTTTGAATGTATGAAAAGTTCTGTTCTGATTGCTAGATGTACTGTATTCTCGCCTTTGTTTTATCTAAGGCCCTCACATAACATGCACAATTTCTATCAAAAACAGTATGGTTATATTGTATATCCTGACTTTTTAAATCATCGTGGACGTATTTACAATTATTACACTCAAATGTGTTCGACTGACATTCATCACTTTTATGATTTCCGCTGCAAAGAGGGCAGGTATAATTATTTTACTTAAAATTTTCTGCTTTATGACCATATTTACAGCATTTAGAACACCGTAGTACTCCAATATATTCATAGACAGGATAGCTGTCCCAGCCCACAAAAATTCTACCTTTACCCTTAATTTACATAAGGTATCCGGTGTCAGTTCCATAATAACGTTGTGCATTTTCTTATTTTTCGGAATATACTTTTTAACAATATTTATTTCGAAATTGCCTTCATTTAAACAACTTTGTCTCTTAATTTTACTAATAAAGCCTAATTCATCATTTAAGTGTTGCTCGTGTACTTCAATTACTATAATCCTAGGTTTCAGTAATTTGGGTATTTCCACATGGTAATTCTCGGAAAGCTTGGTGACTGCGATATTTTAAATTGTTTGTAACGATTTATTATCGCTACATTCAATAAGTACACTACCTTGACCCGCTGATTTAATTTTGTAACCGAAAGTGATAAGTCGCACGGATTAATTTTCTGTGCGATTACATTTTTTGTTGTCACTGTTGTTCAGCTTAGCATCTTTAGGTTTAATTAACACTGGTGGGCGTTTACCTTTAACTACATCAGACCATCGGATATCACACTTTTTTTCACTCAAATTCATGTTTTCAACTACTTTTGAGGTCGCTCCCAATAATTCATCTGTTTTTCTTTCTGTTATAATATTTAATTTTTGTTATTAATTCACCCAACTCACCAAGGTACTATCCAGAGGATGAGACTGCTTGCTTTTACATAATATTTGGCACTCAATACGGCACAATTCCTACAATTTCCACACGTGAATTATTATAGGTAACTAGACACAGAATTGTGAATTTTACGTCCTAGCTTTCTCTAGAGCATTTCTTCATTTCATTACAATAATCACTTTTGTGAAACAGGCACTTTGTGGCACACATAACAGATCAACTTGAAATTATTCTCACTTAATACATGTAGATGATTTCATACCAAAACTGCGGATCATAATGCTCTCAAATAGTACATCACTATTTCCTTAAATAACGGAATTAACCAAAAACTTAAATCGCGCAATCACCTAATTGTGTCTGTTCTCAACGACAGCTCATCACTCAATGCCTCCCCTCACCTCGGCCGAAGGAAGCCTCTCGCATGGTGCCAGGCACCGCTTGTTACAAACAAACCCTTGCACGCGCAAAAAAGATTGGCCGGCGACCGTTTTTGTACCACAGTACAATTTAACGTTTTACGATCGTACAAAACAATTTTATCAATTCATAGATTTTAAACATATTTTTATTTAATTTAATGTACTGAGTGCTCTTTCATAACGTGACCACTATGTTCATAATTAATCTGTCGTGCAATATTAAGTTTTTCATTTACACACAACCAATACACTTGTCACAAAACCATAACACATTGTATAACCTAGTCTTTTTGTTATATTAAATCCGCAATCATAATTAAAATTCAAAATTCAAAATAGATCTTAAGATCTCAGGGGTGCAGGTTCTCCTTGATAGCTTGGCTTAATATTGGTACAAATACTAACAGAAAATTCAGAAAAGATAATATACGGTTCTGAAAAACTCAACAAAAAATAGTTGGATCCCACCTTATTTTGCGTACGTGAAAGCAACAAATATTACCTACAACTTCAAACTATAGCTAGGCCCGATAAAAAAGGAAACACCATGCTGTTATAATTTGAATGAGCGATAAATCAAAATTAAACAACATGAAAACAAAATAATCTATAGTCTGTACGATAAATGTTTGCGTGAGTATGAAATTAGGTAGGACATATGTGCGGTTGCTGAACGCATTGAGACGAGCAAATATTTAGTTACGTATGTCTTCTAACCGCTCGAGCATGCTAAGACAGCCGAACGATAAATTCAAGCGGAATTAAAAAGAGACGTCAATATAAACAGTTGTCGTAGTGAAGTGCTGTCAACGGCTATAATATCTGTCATTTTAGATCCAGTGGCGTTCTTGCGTTTTTAATGAAAATGTATTTTTAAGCTTCATTGTTATAACCATATTTAGTGGTAAATAATACATCTGTTATTATCCTACAAAATTAATTGTCATTTCATGAGTATTTACGAAAAAAATATGGCTTCTAATTTGTCGGATGATGACTGAAAGTAAAAACAAATTTCTCATTTTCTTGATGCACGTCACTGCTGAAGAGAAGCAGTGACCTTCAACAGATTGCTTTATACGGTTCTTGTTTATGACGCACGCGCAAAGATTCATCGTACAGACTATATTATCTTTTTAGGTTACAAGTTACGAAAACCTATCTAGCTAACTTAAATTCTAAACAGTACAAAATCGTACGTTAGCACAAAGTAGATCGTGTAGTTAAACATGAAAACAAAATATTTCATACAGTAGTTAACTCTCATCAGGTTTCACAACCTAATTCATACAAGATTTGGGTAACTACAGACGGCTGCTACGGGAAACTGCTTTCTCTAATTCCTAATCCGATTCAAACGTTACTCGCGTTTTCGCACTAACTAGGCCGCTGTTTATTTATGCCTATTTGGACATCGAAATTGTCAGCAAATTACGTCACGCTCCTAATGTCCGATGCTAACCTGAAAACGGTCAAATTGTATACCGCTCTCACTCGGGAAGTAAAAAACATCAATCACGATACCAGTTTCTCAACGTTACTAAAACGTATTGTTCTCCACGCGCCACGTTATAGTACATAAAATCAAAAAACTTCGAGGTTCATTTATGGACACCGAAGCTCAATGAATGTATGGTACTTAACAAAAACAAGGTACCCACCAGATAAGTAAAACCACCAGCAATCATGGATGGCATCAAAGCAACTAATTCAGATTAGTCACGCAATTTGCTGCTATTTAATACAGATTCATTCTGTCAGATAATTGACTATTAAATATTTGCACTTAGTGATTTACGCAATACTCTGATGCACTATTTACATAAAACGTAGCGGCAATACTAAAAAAAAATAATCGTCACCATAAAAAGACTTTAAATATTCTTGCTTAAACAACTTGATTACCACTTAATCATACCAGAAAGGTCAAATTCACCATTCTCCCGTGGTATATCTCGGCTCTCCGCCGATCCTCGACTGCCTCATACCGACCAAAAACATCGCCTTGAAATCAACAAGTCCCTCTTCACCCTTCTACCTGTACCTCGTTAAAAACAATCTTAGAAATGCACACATTTTATACATGCTTTTACTTAACTAAAGGTACTGAGTGTTCCTTCAAAACGTGACCGTTACAATTGTAACGTTTACAGCTTTATACAAGCTATCCTTCAATATGACACATCCCGAATGATATTTTTCCTCACAAACTTTGCACGATATTAACTTAGAATTCACTACAAAGTTATCCAAGCAGCGCACACAGACGTCTGTACACGCCATTGTCTCGGTTACAACATCTACGCACTAGGCGACTTTACTGGAACGCCACTTTTATAGGCCGAGAGCCGGCTGCACAGATTTTCTATGAATAAGATACATAAAAAACTTTATATGAGTGAATATGTACTACCGTAGACCTACAGGGAGCCAAATTTTGCCCGCGTCATAGAATTTTGGGGTGAGCGAAACAGCCATGAGTGAATGAGGGCAAATAAGAAGAGGCACCCTATTTTTTTAAATAACTAGAAGGTTTGTACTTTCATTTAAAAAAAGAATAATCCATGTATTCGGTGAATTAAGAAAACAACAAAAAATCTTTAATTGTGGGTGTATCAGGGTTGCGGGCAAATTAAGTATGGCTCCCCACTATAACCTCATTGTATGCCTCAAAACCTACATCTTGACGTAAGTATTATTCATGTATTCGAAAACATAAAAAATCGTGATCGAAAGTGACACCACAATTCCATGACGCTGGCAAAATTTGCTTATATCACAAGTGGCTCCCTGTGGGTCTGTGGTAGTACGTACTCACTCGTATACACGAGAAAGCTGAAGCCGGCCACGCCATATAAGTAGTGAAGTCAATAAAGGCTGAAAATATGCAATATTTCGGAATCAATCCGGGAAGCGGTAACTTTTGAGAATACATCCCTGAACATGCATACCAAAAGTTACCAACAATAATAGTCCCTTATTGAGCGTCATTTGTTAATAAACAAATTAGTTTCAAGATACTCAAATATTTCTTAAGGTAGTTATATCGCAATTTACGTTATTTAAGAAAGTCACGAAACTTTCAGCAAATCTAATTCACATATCAATAAACATTCTGGTAAAATATGAACTCCATTAACCGTACCGTTTCCGAGATTTATTCACTCAAAGTTCGCAGTTTTCCCTCTTACGACTGATCCTTATTTTGGAATTATCTCAAAAAAGAGGCAAACTGAAATTATTTCCTGACGAAGCATGTGTATAAATATCGAGATGATTCACCGTCTAATAACGTAATGGCAGCTACCCGAAAATTATTGAAATTATGCGATATTAATTGGAGTGCGAAAATTATTAAGTGTAGGTCAAATTATGCACAAATCGCATAATTATGGATCAATTGGCAAAACTGAACCGTACGCGCTTTCTCCCTTTTCCCCGTCGCGTCGTATTCTGGCTGTTACCGTATATACCGTGCTATCGTGAAGTCGCCGCTAAAATCTTAATGTTTTAAATTATAAAATTAAGCAACCGCATGTATAAAAATAGAACTCGTTACATACTGAGATCATGTAGTAGAAGGACGGGATATATAATTTAAGTTCGTTTAATCCTATATTATATTTTTATCAATATTTCAGACGAGGAACACAACATATTCCATGCGAATTGACTGTGATTGTTACCACACATCCGCCATAACAGGGAAAATTACGAACAACAAAGTTAGAAGAGACGCAACGCTGTTACAGTTGCACACGTTGGAAATTCCAGCCAGTTTAATAATATTCATTTGTGTTGTCGTGGTGTTTGCTCTGTACTGTGTTATTTTAAGCTACCTAGCTTTAAGTCACGATGAAGAGGTTAGTATTAAACCGGAAACTGTGACATTAACCTTCAAATAGTCTTCAGTATAGTCTGGTAGTTATAATCGGTTACAGTTTAGAATGCAGTTGTTTACGTTATGAGCGGAACATAGTTTACACAGGCACATGGGGATTCCCAAGTAAGTGGAATCCCATCGAGGTATTTAATTTAAATTACAGCATAAATGTTCTTGTTTTATGGTAGCAAGATTAAAAATAAAGTAATTATTTTGCACATTTAACATGGTTCGTTAATAACACTGCCACACAAAGAAAAAGTTGTCTGAAATGTACATGCGATATATGGTTTCCGAAGAATTTTTTCCCGCTTTTTTCCTTTGTTAGAATTGCTCCATCACCCTTCAATCTTCAGCAGAATGGCGAAGAATCTTCAGAAAAATGAAGACTTTGTGTGATATATGGTTTCCGAAGTATTTTTTCCACTGAACACGAATCCAGTGCTAGAATTGGTCCACCACTCTTTAATCTTCAGCAAAATGCTTATAGTCGGGCAGATCTGGAGAAAAAGCAGGGTCGAAAAGTGACTGCTCCGAATGAACAAAATTTGTTTGCCAACTTATAAAGTTAGGTCCCCTCCATCATTCAGACAAGTTTTTACAGGGCGGACTCGTCGGGGGGTGGGGGAAACGGCCCATTAAAAGCGTGAGAAAGCAGTTTTTCGGACGTATCTCCTTAGGTGTTGGTACCACAAAAAAATCGCACATACCAAAAGTGAAGAGCTTGACAAAACACGTAAGCTCGTTCCAACCCGAACCCGATCGCATAAATAGTTCGCGAGATATCGCGATTGAAGTTGCGAAAAGACGAAAAATTAAATTGATTATTTCTCGAGAGGCAGTGGAGTTGGGGCCTCAATTTTTTCTGAATAGAAGGGTATTAATGAACACTTGATGAGGCCGGAGGGTGGGGGTGATGGAACAATTAGGAGGGGAGATATGGGGGTGAAACCAGAATTATTAAAGTGCTGATAACTCTGTTACTAATGGAGCTACGGCAATCTGTTTGGGACCAATTTGCGTATTTTTTTATTTGCTAAAAGATAACAGTGGCAAATTTTTTTTTGTTTCCAAATAAACGCCTGGCGCGCAAAATAAAAAAAATGGCCGATTTTTTGCACGTCTTTTTGGGTATGAAGGAAGGAGGTGGGGGAAATAATTTTTTCACCAATTGATAGCATTTCTTTTTATCTTCAATTTCCGTCTGTTAAGATCGCGATCGGATGATTAGGAAGGGAGATACAGGCCGGCAAAGTTTTTAATGTATAGCGGGAGAACGGAGAGGGGTGGCGGGGTTCGGGCCAAGATCAAAATTTTGAGAAATCTTTTCATTCGATTTTTCCGTTATATAAGTCCCCATTGTCCATACGTCCTCCGCCCGCGCGAATTACAAAATGAAAAACAGAACGGGTCAGGCACATCATAAACGATGGCATTTCTGGCACGCATGACGAAGCACCAAGCGAATCTTCATTCATATCAGAACTGTGCAGCAAAGATCTGATAGATTGCATACGGCAATATTTATTTATTTATTTATTTATTTATTTATTTAACATACACCATTCAACAGTATTACACCAATTACTGAATGGGATCCGTACAGATTTTTAATAATATAAATTATGGTAATACAACAATAAGATTGGATACTCTATAAATACAATAAATATATGAATAGTTACATGATTACTGTGAATACTACAAATACTAAGAATATAGAAAAAAGAAAGTACAGAGAATACAGAAGCAATAATCGACACACACATTATAGCTTCAGGTTGTTTATTGAGGCTACACTGCAGTTGAACAGATCAATCTTGTTTTGAACTGAGTTATAATTGCTGCACATTTGATGGAGCGGTGAAAATTTCATAACATTAATACGAGGTGTTGGGAGATTGAAGGTGAGAGGTTGTCGTAAAGATGTATGAGGGATGCAGAAGTTTAGTTGGCTAAGAATATCCTCACTGTCAATGTCACTTGTAACTAATTTACGCAAGAAGACCAGTTGGGTAATAATGCGTAATAATGCGGCGAATATGAACATAGTGATGACAAATCAGCGTTAGATTCGTCTGTCTGTAAACTGTACTTGGTACTGTAGACAGCAAACAATAAGCTCGCTGCAACAAACTATCTAAATTCAATTTTCTTAGTTTCGTTCGGTTTGCGAGGGCCAGAAAATAGGCCATTTATCTTAAGTAGTTGTTGGGGTGTCATGTCGGTTGAAAAGATACATGAAAGAAATAAACAATCCTCTCAATTATTTTATGTTCAACAATTTGTCTCGTTTCAAGTCAAGGAAACGAGATCAGTCAAACACATGTTTAAGTACGACAACCATTCGCGCCGAGGGGTCTAGTTAGATTTACAGGACTAAAGTAGTTGATTTGGAGAGGATTCCAGAAAATATAGGTAATAGTCTTAGTAAAAACTAGATAGGCCATCTAAGGTAGATTTTTTTTGTCCCCTTACAAAAGCAAAGTAATGGACAAAGTGGTTTTTTCATCTGCCTTACTGGCATACATGTTAAATATGGCAAATTACTATAATAAAATAGCAGGGATTCTTTACAGTATCATGTGATGCACTCAGTCATGTTTCGCAAATCCCATGGTCCGTTAGGTAATTTCAAATTGGGCTATGGTTTAAAGTAGGGAAGATTTTAATTTTTAGTGATTTCCGGGTATACCGGCCACATTCGAGAAGTCTTATTTTCTATGAGGGAAAATAGGATTTTTGGGTTAGCATTTCTTTGGTCAAGATCTAGCCACAAGGTGATAATAAATTCTTTCAGTTTTAAAGTTTCTGTAAATTTCGGCTCTTTCTCGGTCATAACGTAAATGCATCTCTTGTAATTATATTAAGAGTGTTCGGCCCGCGATTAGACTAAGGATTTGAAATTGCGGACCGCTTCATTTTCTTATGATATAATTAATTGCTGTCTGTTAACTTATTTAATCGTTCAATGTTTGTGTTTCTCATTTTCATTTGTCTTCATTTTCTCTGTAAATATAGTGGTTTAAATTATTTGAAAAAATTATGTGTTTTATAGATTGCTACGTAAACGAGTTCACTATAAATTCAGTAAAGTTTAATTGTGAAGTATCCTGTTTGGGATGTATACAGGAAAGGGTAACTACCGATTTTGATTGATGTACTATAATATCGACGGAGCCTGCAAAAGTAATTGACACACTCCATATCCTACCAATTGTAATGTCCAATTTAATTCATGTAACTAAAGGAAAATAAATAAATAATAGATCTATCATCTGCTCCTGAAACTTCCTTCTGATATTTCCTTTCCTCCTCATGACCCCTAGGCAGTTCCATGCTAGCACATACGCTGCAACGTCTCTTGACTTTAAAGATATCACGACAGTTTTTTGTATAACACCTCTCATTTATTACCTGCCGTTGTTATAATGGACCCACGCCGGCTAGCGCAACATCGCGAGAAAGCAGAGATAAAAGACTGCCGAGCTACAAGAGCGCGACTGAGGATTAAAAATCAAATAAATGATGATCATAATGTAACCAAAATGGACCCGCCAGCGCATGAAAAAACGAGAACGTAATATTATTTTCTGTTCCCGAACGGTCTCCGATCACGAGGAAAAAATAATTTTCACAATCGCTCCATAATCGAGTGAGATACGAGCGATCAAACATTCAAAAATATTTGAGAGCGCGCCATTCACGAACGTTCGTTCACGCGTGTGTGAGTTCGAGGAGAGCTAGAGAGCGGCTGAACTGACTCGCTCGCCCGTTTTCGTTCCGTTTTTCCTTTTGTAACTCGCGCGGGCGGACAATGTATGGCCATCAGGGATTTATAAAATGGAGAAGGTGAAAGAAAAGACTTTTCTCAAAATTTTCATCCCGGACCAAACCCCCCACCCCTCTTCATTCTTCCTCTATACAGCAGAAACTTTGCCGGCCTGTATCTCCCTTCCTAATCATCCGATCGTGATGTTCCCAGATGGAAATTGAAGATAAATAAAAATGCTATTAATTGATGAAAAAATTATTTCCCGCACCCCCTTCTTTTGTGCCGAAAAAAAAGCGCAAAAAATCGACCATTTTTTATTTTGCGCACCAGGCGTTTACTTGCAAAAAACAAGAAATTCTGCTAGTGCCGTCTTTTAGCAAATAAAAAAATACGCAAATTGATTCCGTAGCTCAATTAGTAACGGAGTTATCAGCGTTTTAATAATTTTAGTTTCTACACCATATCTCCCCTCCTAATTGTACCACCACCCCCACCCTCTGGCCTTGTCATCAATAAACTTCTACTCAGAAAAAATTGAGGCCCCCAACTGCACTCCTCGAAAAATAATTAATTTAATTTTTCGTCTTTTCGCAACTTCAATCGCGATATCTCGCGATCTAATTATGCGATCGGGATCGGGTTAGAATGAGCTTACGTGTTTTGACAAGCTCTTCATCTTTGGTAAGTATGCTTTTTTTTGTAGCACCAACACCTGCGGGAATACGTCGGAAAAACTGCTTTCCCATACTTTTAATGGGTCGTTTCTCCCACCCCCCGCTGACTCCGCCCTGTAAAAACTTGTCGGAATGATGGAGGGGACCTAACTTTATAAGTTGGCAAAAGAAATTTTTTCATTCGGAGCAGTCACTTTTCATAACCCAGATCTGCCCCACTATGAAGAATATACAGATATTAAAGTATTTATTTATAGGTATTTGCGGTAGCGGCTTCATATGATCCAACTGTTATACGGATTCAACAATAGACTTCGGAACCCTCTCGTTCTTTATTTGGCTTACAAATCTAGGTATTTTTCGTACTCCCACTATAGTTTTGCCTTAACTGCATTCGGGCACCTCCACGTGGTGACTGTGGGCAGCGGACCTCACCATTTTACCGGATAAGTCCCCGGATAGCACGGCTCGTAAGCACAAAGTCTTCATTTTTCGGAAGATTGTTCAGCACTTTGGTGAAGATCGAAGGGTGATGGAGCAATTCTGACACAGGATTCGTGTTCAGCAGGGAGAAATACTTCGGAAACCACATATCGCATGTACATTTCAGACAACTTTTTTTTGTGCACAATGTCTCCGTTTTCTGAAGATTAAAGGATGATGGAGCAATTCTGACACCGAATTCGCGTTCAGCGGGAAAAATACTTCGGAAACCATATATTGCATGTACATTTCAGACAACTTTTTCTTTGTGTGGCTGTGCAATTAATATGTGTATATTTTTGAAAATTGTAAAAAAAATGATATTTCGGATTCATAATGCAATTAATATTTGTTAGATTTATATTAGAATTAAATAAAAAGTTGCCAGTATACACTTGTGAATTGAAATGAAGAATGTAACAAAAATTACTAACTTGAATAACATGAGTTTTACATAAAATGGGTACTTACCTATGTTATTAAAACTTATTCCGGGAGATTATGAAATTCATCTAAATGTGAAAATTCAGCGTCTTGATCAGATAAACCCGTATTTAGTACGAATTTCAATTTAATCTGTTCCACTATGTGATTCAATTTGTATACATTTTCTTCCTCCCTACGTTATGGGTTTCACGCATTTCGTCCAATTTTTATATTAAAACTTGGTATGATTTTATATAATAAAATACAAAAATATTCTAAAAAAATATAACTTTTTTATCACTTAAATAACAACATATTTCCCAGACTTGATAAGAAATCTGTTCTGATTTACTAATTTCCCCTGCGTAAACTTGGCTTGCAAATGTACCAATCAGGGACAATGTCACACGTTCCCTATCTTTACAAGCACTGCATTTTAAACTGAGATAAAACATAGCAACAGAATTAGTCACTTACGTCATAGTTTGGCTGGCGATCTTTGTTGCACGTCTAATGGCCAGTTTTTCAATATCAAGTTAACTCCTACAACGGCGTTAACCCTGGGCAGAACTGGGCAGAGTACCGCACTCATGAGTACTTCACAACGAGTACCTTTAAAAAATACTCGTGAAGACTTGAGTACGAGTACTCGTTATTAAGTACTTGTGCAAAATCTGGAATCTAAAAATGAGTACGAGTACGAGTACTTCGGAAGATATCAAATTGAAATAGATAATAGACAAAATTTTAGAATACCACTTACACCATTACAAGTAAATAAAAGTAGATCCACATCAACAAAAACATTTCTATTTATTAAAAATTTATAAGTACACAAAAATGAACATAACCAAAAATTAAAAATTCTAAGAAAAAAGTGTAACAAATCCCTTCATTTGGACAGACAGACTCTCCAGGGCTCAATTCGGTTCCAATTGCTTAGGTTAGTGCTGATACAAACAATCTGAACTTGTAAATGAAAAACCAGACTTTAAGGTAACAAGGAACATATTTATTACAATAAAACTCCTACCTGGATACCTATATTGGGGAAAAAATACAGAAATAAATACGATTCTAAACTTATATACTAAAATAAAACTTAGCCTTGGCCTTTAGTTTGTATAAATTACAATTTTAAGAAGATATTTACCATAGACTTTTATTATTACTTGGGATTATTAACAAAATATGAAATACCTTCAGTTATAACTTTGCCTTTAAAACATTCGAATTTAAATTTCAGAAACTAATATTTTATTAATTATAGCTTCTTGCTAAATTTACAATTAAATTATTTGTCAACTTAATAGTCGGAGAGCTGGCTACATAAAAAAAGTTTGCATCAGGTACACGATTGATTCCTATTGGAAAAGAATCCTTTAGTGTAGCCAATTATAAATCGTCATGTCTGCCAGCCAGATCCCGTGACTTAACCTAGGGGCCGGGGGTCAAAAATGTCAAATTGTGGTATTAAAAATTATACAAGGTACATGGATTTTAATTACGAAAACAGCTTTTACTTGTCCCTAAGAAACGCGGAAAATTGTTGGCAGACAGTTTGCTAGCGACGAAAGTGCCGGCAGAGGGCGGTGAAGTGTCGTGCCATCGGGGAGGGCGTGGACTCTTGAGTTTAGAGAGTCTCCACAACAGGATGTCTCTGGATGGAGCCTGTAAGGCCATCAGGAGTTCGGAGCCCCTCCTCTGAATGGTCCGGGACCGTGAAAATGCAGGGGTAGGAGCATTTTTGTTCAAGGCAGCACAGAGAGCAGCTGATGTACTTGGTCTCTCCTTCGACGTCGAGCTGGTAAATCGCGACTCTGTCACCGAGTTGGAACCTGCTCGGCGAAAAGCCCAAATTAAAGCTGCAGAACACAACATCTTTTTGCAGCTGCACATGGATAAGCCAATGCATGGAGTCTTCTATAAAAATATAGAACACCTTGGCTTATCCGAAAGGCTGACCTTTGCCTTTTTAAGATCAGCCGGGCTGAAGTCTGAGACCGAGGGATTCATAATGGCTTGCCAGGATGGTATATTCAAAACTCTGGTCTATCGAAGCCGTGTTATGGGTATAGAGGTCCCGGATGTCAGATGCAGGGCCTGCCGCAGGGCGCCAGAGACTGTAATGCACTTGTTGTCAGCTTACCCGACATATGCAGTCTCGACCTATATCCAAAGGCACGACGGAGCATTACGAGTGCTTTATTACCATTTAAGGTACCCGTATGGGATAGATGAGACACCAGTGCTGCCTTATGCTCCGGGGGATATCGAGTCCGTTGTGGGCAATGAGAAGTGTCTAATTTATTGGAACTACTCGTTTCCCACCGTCAGGCAAATACAAACCAAGCCTGACGTAGTACTCCTCGATCACCATCTCAAGACAATGCTTGTCGTGGAGTTCTCGGCTCCCGCGAAAAATAACATTGTCTTAAAGGAGGAGAAATAACGGACAAAACATCGAGATTTGCTAGTCGAACTCCGCAGAATTTATCCAGACCATACTGTTAAGTTGGTGGTACTAACTGATCATAGGAGCCCTATGTGGAAAGATGCACACACTGCTTTCGGAACTGAAGATCATACCGGCATGGCGAAACTCGGCAGAGATCTTAGCCGGTAGGATGCAGAAGGCCATCATCCTGGGTTCGCTACGTCTACTCAGGGCACACGATACCTGGACCTAGTAGTCCCTTACCCCACGGTGTGGGAGGTGGCTGCCGGTACTACCAGCTTCCCTCGGTGACGGTTGGAGCTACAGAGAAGGGTGACTGGTTTTTAACAAAAAATAACAATCAGAATAACAATACCTTTATTTTCGTAAAACATGTTTTACACGCATAGAATAATATCAACAGGAGAATAACAATATATTAAAAATATATAAAATAACGTATTAGTGCTATAAACAGTAACGAATACATGTTTGTAAGAGTAAAAGAGTACAATGCTGATAAAACAAAACAGATACTATAAATTACGCCAATAAATAAACATTTATGTACAACAGGTTAGAACAGAACAGACGATATGACAAAACAAAAATTATGCAATGAATGTACCTAATAAGTTTAACTTCTAATATTTCTATGTTACATCTAAATTATTCATCAACAGAATAGAATGTGTTTTCCAGAAGATAATTGTTTACAACTTTTTCGGATTTAATTAAATTGCTTATTTGTTTGATGTTGTAAGGCAAGTGATTATACATTTTTATATGCATTATTTTATATGACTTGGCAACAGCTAATTATTCTTGAAATAAACCGTTCCAGAAGAAAAAATTACATAATTTTGATGCTTCACCTTTACCTCCTTGCCATTATGAATTGATACAACATTTGTTAACATCAATGAACATTGCTACAATGTTAGACACGAGCACACGAGGCATGGTGCATCGAGCAGACTCCAGGATGTAACTAAAACTAAGCCTGGACTGTAAATGAGAGCAGAGTAACAAAGTCCTGGTATTTAGAATTATATGTGTATAGAAGTAAGTTGTGAAAACATGATTTTGAACATTACTTGTATTATATCTTATCAAAATGGACTTTTTAAATAAAGACATGTAAATATAAAAACGTCCATAGCCAGCCAGAGCAGTACCGAAGCATTCATGGTGTCCAAAAACATTTTCTAGGTTCATCTTCTTGAAGACCCATGCAAAAGCTCAGTGACTGGGCTGTAATAAAAATAAATTTTATTAAAATATTTTAATGTATGAACTTAAGCACTACATAGCTAGTGTAAACATGATCTTTTGATCATTTAAAAGGTCATTATATAATTAGAATACAACCACAATAGGGGTATTCAACATTAGAAATATTGTTACCTACATGTTAAATTAGAGACTCGCCTATTAAAAATTTTACCACTAAAACACATAATAATAGATCCAAATGGTATAAAATGTGTAAAGACTCACGTAGACTATACTTACATCGCATCGTGTGTGCCCATAATTTAAAAGACTATTGTGAGGTCAACGATGCTATTTGTGAATAGTATTTATTTCAGTTTGGAATTGTTAATTGTAGATATAAGTAGATTTTAAAAAGTACATGTAACATGTCAATATATTTCGAGTAATTACAATTATTCACGTAATGATGAAAAGTAGAATAAGAAATTTATTCGGAAAATTAAAGAATTAGAAATAGTATTAAAATAATATAAAGAACAAACAAAACTAAATAGTTTAAAAATTAAATTAAAATTAAATTTTGAAATAGTAGATCAAAATAGAAAATAAACAATTTAAACATTGGAAATTAATCCAATTAAAGGCCTTATATTACAAATCAGTTGATCATGGACCGCTGACAAGATAACAGCTAAATATATTCAGAGAAGATTAACTAACAAATTTTATAAAAGAAAAAAAAGTGAAATTAATCTAAGGTTAGAATAATATTACGATCCAGATATATTGATATCAAATAAATAATTGTCCAAGTATATTAATTATAAGAAGTGAAGGTAACATATCTTAAGCTTTGGAGGTATTAAGAAGAATACCCTGAATGCAGGTTTTGAAGAGGGAAGTATTTGTTAATCCAGTTATCCATAATTAGGTGTTTTCACTATGTGCAAATTTGATATTATTAAAATGAAGTACTTGTTATACTAAAGCACTTATTGATATTTAAACAGCATTCTGTCGTCCATAAAATTAAAATTTCAACAAATAAATAACATAAAATTTTAGTAATTGAACGAGTACGCAAAACTCGCGGTGACGTCATAGGTTATATTAGTTTCTTAATCGCGTTTAAAAATTGTTACATACAACATTTTATTTACTTTATTTAGGTTTTACATGTGATTAAATCAGTAACGTCTACCTAATACGGGATTTGTAAAAGCTACTTTAGGAAATTTAACTGCAAAATAACGTGTTTATAACACAAAATGACACTGACAATATAACTGATGACGTCATGAGTGCATAGTGAATTGATGTAGTGTTTTTGGCGAAAAAATTTCAATACATAATTAAAATGGCTTATCTTAAGGTATTATTCGACTGTTTCTCAAAATTCAAGTGTTTTTTTACTATAATAAAGCATTATCTTCACAGTGAAAGTGAATTTAAAATTTGTCAAAACACCTAATTGATTATGGAGATATTCAAACGTCTATCAAGTGACAGAAATATTTCAACGAAATTTTGAGAATCATTTGGAGGTTATAAATAAACGTTAATCAAGTGACATAACTCCGTCAAGAAGAAACTTTGAGAGGTTATAAAAAGTCAGTCAAGTGACATAGTATTTCAAGGAATTTTTCAGAACCAGTTAGAGCTTATAATTAAACGTCACTCGAGTTATAAGAAACCTAGACAAGGTAAAGCTTCACATTACAAATCCATGGTACATATTTATGTTTTAAATAAATTATTTAAATACAAGGCCATATTTATTAGTTTTTAATTAAGTTAGATATTGTTATTTAAACTAGATAGTTACATTCCAGACTGAAATTTATTAATAAATTTATACTTTGTTCGTTCAATATTGAATTTGATTTATTTCCGCTTGGTATGTTTATCGTTGAGCACAACTGAACCGAGTTTGTTGAACCTTGAGTAAGAGTCATTCTATAGAGTATAAATAATCATGCTAATGATGTTCTATAGTCTGTAATTTTTAATAGTTTCTTAAAACTATTTGGTGTCCAATAATTTCATTTCAATTTACTTTCAAGAAGTAAATTCTGACATACAAGAAAAGCAGATAAAGAATATAGAATATATAGTTTCACATGTCAAACGCTCGCTTGTCACACTGCCCGACTGACACTAATTGCCCTGCACACTTTTATGAAAAAGGACAAGCTGAGACTTGCCTGTGTTGCACGTCGGTACTTGTACTCGTTACTTGTTAGTTGTGACCGCCAAAAGTACTCGAGTACCTAATATTAATGTAAAGTACTTGAAAACTTCGAGTACATAGTGCCCATCCACACAAAAGTACTCGCGAGTACTTGTTACTTGGGTACTCAGTACAATTATGAGTATAATTTACTCGAATACTGCCCAGCTCTGATCCTGAGTTATTATAAAAAAACCTGAGGCCTTCGCTTCTAGTATTTACACCAAATCCCAGATTTCTGTACTCTTACCAGCTTGCTTCAATTATTTTCCCCTATTTACCCCTATTTAACCCCCAACTCTTCAACGGAACCATCTCAAAATATAATCTAGTTCCAGATGTCGTTATAATATATATGTGTACCAAATTTCAAGTGAATATCTCAATTTTATTTCATCAACCCCTTTAATAATAGAGTGGGAGCTGGTGGAGGGATTGAAAATTATAAAACACGTTTAGGCCTTGATTTCTAGTAGATACGCCAAATTTCAAGTTTCTGTACTCTTACCAGCTCGCTTTACTTATATACCCCTATTTACCCCCCCACCCTTCACCGGATATGCTCAAAAGACAATCCAGTTCCAGATCTACAATATATACGTATATAAAATTTCAAGTTAATATGTTAAACGGTTCCGGAGAAAACGTGCGGACAAAAGAAGTTACAGACAGACCGACAGAGAGAATTTTGTTTTGCTCAAATTTAAAATCTCGATATTTCATGGCATTCTAAACCTATTAAAAAAAAAAATGAATTTTTTTTACGATTAATATACTTCCAATCCACCACGTTGATGTGGAGTACAAATGTGGGGCTAGAACTTTTAGTGGTAGAGTAATACATTTAAATCTCATATTTTTCAATACTTTTTATAAATTGGAGCTTTCAAAATCAGAGCATGTTGCTAATACTATATTTTAATAAAAACTTGTATAGATTTTCGGAATTTCTATTTTATGACCAATGACAGCAGGAAAATCATAAATTTTTACTTCCACATCCACGTAGTGGATTGTAAGTAGTTATCGTAAAAAAAATTTCTACTCTTTTTTAAAATAGGTTTAGAATTCCATGAAACGTCGAGATTTTAAATTTCAGCGAAAAAAAAAAAAAATTTCTGTCTGTCTGTCGGTCTGTCTGTCTCTGCCTGTCTGTCTGTAACTTTTTTGTCCACATGTTTTCTCCGGAACTGTTTAAGATATTGACTATTTTGTACACGTATATATTAAAACGAGATCTGGAACTGGATTGTTTTTTGAGTATATCCGGTGAAGGGATGGGGGTAAATAGGGGGAAATGCGTAAAGCAAGCTGGTAATAGTACAGAAAGTGTTTGTACTAGAAACCAAGGCCTCAAAATTTTGTGTAATATTTATCATCCCCCACCACCACCCCCCACTCCATTATTAAAGCGGCTGACAAAATTAAATTGAAATGTTCACTTATAATTTCCTATACGTATATATTATAATGATATCGGGAACTAGATTATATTTTGGGATTATTCCGTTGAAAGGTTGGTAGTTAAATTTGGATGAACAGGGGAAAATAAGTAAAGCGAGCAGGTAAGAGTACAGAAACTTGAAATTCGGTGCATATACTAGAAACCGCGAGGGCCTCAGGTTTTTTTTGTATTTTCCATCCCCCACCACTCCCACTCCGTTATTAAAAGAGTTGATAAAATTAAATTGAGATTGTCACTTGAAATTTGGCAAAGTTTTCTCACACTAGAGTGCAAATACAGTCAAGATGTTTCCTTTAAAGTGATTTGAATGAAAAATCTGGATGTGGAAGTAGCGATTCCTTAAGCAGTGGTTTTTATTTAAAAAAATTGTAAAACATTCATTGTTTTGCACATAACATCGTTATTTTTCAAGCTGTACGGATAGAAAAAGAATCATATTTCACTTCAAGCACTTTAATTTCTATTACATATATTTTTTTATTACCATACTGATTGTTTCTGACATATTTGAGATTTAAACGTTATAACTTGGAAAATATAAATGTTTATGAAAAATTGTAAACAACGTTTCTCTTATAATATGATCCTGTATCAGATTCGGTGGTTACTATTTTACCCTCTCGAGAGGGTAAAATAGTAACCCCCCCCAAGTAAAAGGCGGCAATTTTTAAAGGGTAAAATTTTTGTACTCAGTATTAGAAACTCAATGCAAGAAAATCTTAAAAATCTATTCATTATAACTGGGTTCCTTCATTTCTTACTTTTTGTGTCTAATTGCTCTTGACTATAATAATTAGCTTGTAGTCCAGTCAACGAATGGCCCAAAGGGTGGGGTAGAGTGCCTGAGCAGGGACCTAAGAAATTCCTTTAGAAAGTTGTTCAGGATGCTTAAGGAGTGAACATACTGAAAGTCCTGACGTCTAGGAGGTGAGCCGGAGAGGGGAGAGGGGGCACAAAGAAAGTCCCAAATTTTCTTATACCAAATAAAAACTCATGAATTTCTCGGCAACTTTCATTTTATATACTTTTTTCGAATTCGCAACCGCTTTCGAGCTACATGCTCCGGAAAGAGAAAATTTTCGAAAAACAGATTTTTACCGTACGTCTTCAACTTTAAAGAAAAACAAGGTGGGCTTCTCAAAATTGTACTTAAAATCAGAAATCATCAAGGAGGCGATATTTTACAACCCTTCCTCCACTCAAGGCGAGGTTGAAGCGGCTGGGAGTACTTGCTTCCTCAAATGGTATTGGGCACCAGCAAGATAGACCTCCCTCAACCAGTACAGCTTCCAGTCGTTCATGAGGTCAGTGGCAAATATTAAGCCTGCCATCAGCTCTCTCCCACCAACTGAGTGTGCATCTAAACAGCATTCCCGGTGCACCTACCACCAAGTACAGCAGTGGCTTGGGAATGAGCTGCCCCCTCAAGAGTGGCAGTGGAAACATGTAGGAGACACCCTGGTGCCAATTACAATAGAAGATCCACCAGCACCGGAGGTCCTACTGAAAACGATATGTGGATGCCGGAAAGCAATGCTGAACTGTTCTGCGGCGTGCCTCCACTGACAAGGAAAATTCCTCAACGGCATGCCAGTTTACGACGAGGACGACGACGAAGACGACGTAGTGCCCCTTCAGCAGGAACCACCCGCCACTGAGGATGAGGATGCCATGGGTGAGGAACACTTGCCAGGAGTCTCGCGGCCAAACGTGAATCCAGAGAAAGTTGAGAGTTGAACATTGAAAAGTTATTGAGAGTGAGAACAATGAAAATTATTGAAATCGAATAAAATTACTTAACTTATATGGACTTTTTTTATCATCTTTAAAATCTATTTTTCTATTTTTCAGGTAAAAGTCTGTTTTTCGAAAATGTTCGCTTTTGCGGAGCGTGTACCTCGAAAAGGGTTGCGAATTCGAAAAAAGTATATAAAATGAAAGTTGCAGAGAATTTCATAAACTTTCATTTGTTATAAGAAAATTTTGTCCCTAAGACGCGCACCGTTTTCGAGATATAAGCGAAAAACCAAAAGTGGAAATCTCTTTATGCCCCCCCCCCTTCGGCTCGCCTCCTAGGCGTCAGGATTTTTAGTATGTTCACTACCTAAGCATCCTGAACAACTTTCTAAAGGAATCGCTTAAGTCCCTGATCACGCACTCTACACCTCCTTTATTGACTGAACTATTATTATTTATATATTTAAATATTTTGTACAATTCTATCTGACGCTTTTTTACACCCAGAGTATTAATAACATTAGTCCGGTATATTTAGACATCGGAAGGTACAAAAATTCACACCCAGCTGAAAGTTGGTAGGATTGTTCAAAACACCATTATAAATGAACTCAAAAAAGTCCTCATCGATCCGATACCTGGAAAAAAATTTACGCGGGGTCAAAGGTCACAAAAATGGGTTTTTCGCGATTTTCAGCAAAACGGTAAGTTTTATCATAAAATTAGCTCAGACTAAAATTGTAGATCAGATAATTATCTATAGGAAATGTCTGAATACTTTTTTCCTAAGAGTTACCGTTTCTGAGATATGACGATTCAAAAAGTTGGAAGAGTTGTAATCGTCATAATATGCACACGTTTCCACGCCACCTTTGAGGTAGTGTAAATATTGATATTAACAACATAAAGGCGACATACATCAGTGATTTAGGATATTTATTACATCGCGTTATGTGGGATAACGAAGAAACATTCAACGTTATCTTAGATAAATACGTTCTGTATGTACATCGACATTTTGATTCCAGAGTTACTGTCGTATTTGATGGCTATAATGATTGTACGAGAAGTATTAAAGCCGCAGAACAACGTCGTCGAACTTCAGCAACATCTTCATCTTCTGATATTTTATTTGATCAATCTATGACAGTTCCTACTAGTAAACAGAAATTTGTTGCAATACAACAAATCTCAGTTCATTTCAATGTTGAAAGAAAAGTTTACTGCTGAAAATATATTGATAAAATAAGCTATTAATGACGCCGATGTACTGATAATTGAAACAGCAATAGACCAATTCAATTTAACAAATGCAACTATTGTTGTTGGTGAAGATGTAGACTTACTCATATTACTCACTGCTCGAACTTCAACTGAAAAACTATTTTTTTTAAACCTGGAAAAGCTCAACATCAATCGGAAATATATTCATCGAAAAGTTTATCTACTTTTGCAAAGTGTCAAAATCATGTACTATTTTTACACGCAATCACTAGCTGTGATACGACATCTGCATTTTTCAGAAGTGGTAAAACAACAGTATTTAAAATGTTTGAAAAACAAGATTTAGTTCAATGTGCTGAAGTTTTTAAAAAGAGTAATTCAACTTCACAAGAAGTTATCACCAACGGAATTCGCTTTCTTCTTTCTATGTACGGAGCTCCTAAAAAAACTACCTGCTTATAGTTTCGATATACATGTTTCTTTAAAAATACTCGAAATAAAAAACAAGTGCAATTAGCTTGTCTTCCTCCAACCTCAGTGGCTGCTCATCAACATCTTTTTCGGGTATATTACCAAGTTCAAGTGTGGCTTGGCTATCAGCTAGACCCAAAAGACTGGGGTTGGAAGTTGGTCGACAATATATTAGAACCAGTTCAGACTTCAGACTCAGTACGCTGTAGTGCCTAGAGATAGACTATTATTCGGTCCGACTCGGTAACATCACTACACACCTGGGTAGTACCTTCGCTCTCGTAACGGCGTCGGATAAATAACTTGTCAATGCAAATGACTCCAACTCAGCACGCTGTAGAGCCCCGAATTCGACTTATATTCAGTCCGGCAAGAAGAATACTATTACTGATATTAGCCAGAAAAACTGCTAAACACAATTTTTTGCAACTGTAAAAAGGGATGTAGTGCTAAATGTGGTTGCAAAAAAGTTGGACTGTTTTGTTTTCTAGCATGAACAAATTGTCAAGGTCGGTAGTGCTCCAATGTTGAATCAGCAACAGTAGAGGATTCGTTTGGTAACAACGAGGAGACATGCGATGCATCACTATTGAGGCAATTTACTTGCTCCCAGGATGAAGAAGAAGAACAAGAAGAAGAGGAAGCAGAAGTATTAGAGGGTTGTGAATCAGACGAATAAATTTCCCTATTTTTTTAAATTTACACCACTTTTATCATTTTCAACCCTTGCTAATATCTTTTATTATTCAATAGTTTCAAATTAAACAGAATCACAACAGACCCGATGTATTCCACCACTACTACTACCGGAGAAACCACGTTAAAAGAAGCGCTAAGTACACTACCTCAAAGGTGGCGTGGAAACGTGTGCATGTTATGACTATTACAACTCTTCCAACTTTTTGAATCGTCATATCTCAGAAACGGTGGCTCCTAGGAAAAAAGTATTGAGACATTTCATAGATAATTATCTGATCTACAATTTTTGTCTGAGCTAATTTTATGATAAAACTTACCGTTTTGCTGAAAATCCTACCAACTTTCAGCTGGGTGTGAATTTTTGTAACTTCACTCCCATTTCTTGGTCTAATTTGACCGGATTACATTGTTTATATTTTTTATTCAACAGCATCTAAGGGGGAACGTACATTTTTTGGGTGACGTACCAAGTTACTATAGATTTGGGTATCTTTTGATTGTCAAAACTGGTAGCAAGATGAGTTCAGGGACAACGTCAAATGTCGTAGTAAAACTGCATGGGACTAAAGCGACGAGCACAGTAAGTACTTTTTTTTAAATTGACTTTAACAAAGATTATAAACTACAATAAGACTACAATGATTTTCTATTTCTATATATAAGGGTACTGTCGTGAGTAAATAAAAAATAGGACATCTATTTTTTTCTAATGTAAATCTGTCTCTATAATCGAGGAGAATTAGCTTGAAAATCATGCAACCTTCCAAAAATCGACCTCCCCGTAATTTTGTTTTTTTAACTGCTTATTATGATGTATTGATATATGCCTGAAAGTTACGAAATCGACTTACTGCGTGACATATAAGAGGTCAAAGGTCACGGATTTTGATATCTCGCTTCCTATCGCTCCAACGTGAAAAACACCTTACAAAAGTTGAAGATCTCCATTTTTTATACCTAGAAAAATATATATTTGACGTAAATACGCTTAACCGTTCTCGAGCTATGAAGCTGAATATGTATAAAAATGCAGAAATAGCCAAATTCGGGTATACAACTTATATCGTCGCATTTTTCTCTCTTCCTACTGCTCAAATGGCAATGACAGCTATATAATGATGTTTTTATAAATAAACGCCCTTTCTGAAAAGTCCAGTTTGGTTTTCGTGTCTTTCATATCGTCATTGTTCTCAATGTTAGAGAACGTTGCGGCAGCATTGAGACACGATTTTCCATGGTAATAGCCACAAGCAGTGGAACATTTTACTCCGACTTTCTTTCTTGCAGACACAATTTCCACCGCAACCCTTTGCACATTTACAAAAAATGACATTCAGTAATATTTCGGATGCAGGCGATAACTGCGCTGAAATCGGTACCAACATGTCATTTTTCCTAATCCATCTCCACTGATCAGGTTCAAGATCACTTCCCTTGCAAGTTTGAACTTGGTAGTATACTCGACACAAATGCTGTTGTGCTGCTGAAGATGTCGGTGGAAGTGAAGACAATTTCACAGCAGTTCCTAGTTTTCTTGACTAGATGAAATGCCTATGGTTGTCTAAAGATATTTCTGTTGTAGGAGCACCGAATATGGCCAGAATTAACTTGGTTCCATATGAATTAGTTCGGCTACTGAGTAAGTTTTTTGTTGGATCATTTGCTCTGCTTGGTACAAGTCCGCTCGTTTCTCAAATATTTTGAATACTTTGGCTTTACCTTTGTTAAATAAGGTGAAAGTTCTATCGCATTTTGTCAGAGCATGTAAAATCAAAATATTCTGTGGGCAATTTGGATATTTGTTGAGGCTGGCAGGGGAAAACGTTTTTGTTTCAAAGTTTCCTTTTCCGGGTTTCTTCAAAGTGATATTTTGCTAAGAAGTTGTACGTCCTAGTAAAATTACCAACAAATCAACGTCTTCTCCAACAATGATGGCGCTGTTTTCTCCTAATCGTTCAGTCGCTGTCTCAACAATGAGGACGTCAGCCTCATCCCGCGCCTGCTTCACCTCGATGTTGGCTTCCTCCAATATTTGCGTAAGCATATCGATTAATTAATCGATTGACGCGCCAATTAGCCAAGAAAAGTTCCTCAGCAATAACTCCAATAAGAAGCAATTGCTTCTTATTGGACTTATTGCTGAGGAACTTCTCTTGGCTAATTGGCGCGTCCATCGTTTCATCGAACCGTACCGCGCAGGATGACGAAACAACTGCATCTCATCGACGTTGCTCCATGCCTTTCATGTTTTTGGAGTAATAGGAAGCGAGATAACAAAATCCGTGACCTTTGACCTCTTATATGTTACGAAGCTACAGTGCGTCGGTGATGCAACTTTCAGGCGTATATCATCGATACATCATAATAAAAAGTTTAAAAAAACAAAATTGCTGGGAGGTCGATTTTTGGAAGACGGTTACTAATTGTCCTGGACTACTATTCAAGTATGTAATGAGTAGCCGAAACAACACAGTTGATTGATTGATTGATTTGCCAGCGTAAGGTGGGCATTGCTGCCGATTCCGGTGCAGGGAGATTTGTTCCACCACGCAGCCCGATCGCCCACCGATCATCCCACCATGTGCCGGAACAAACCCCCGGTGCTTTTATATACCGCCGGACCAGCTGCATACGCTGGATTGGACATTGGACATGCTTGTTGTCAGCAGCGAGAGCCGCATGACGCATGGGGTAGGAGTAGAGGATGGAGGGTGTAGGTGTTTGTGAGATGTTTCTTCTTGTTTTCCCTCTGTCTTCATCGGATGGAAAGTGTAGGCGTTTGTGAGATGCTTCTTTTAGGTTTTCGTGCTTCTTTTTACTTTCAGGTTTTTGTGATATACTTCTTCTTAGTTTCTGTCTGTGATCATCTTCTCTCCTATTCTACTTCTGAGTTTTCTGTTTCTGAGTCTGGCAGTGTGTATATCCTTGATATTTCTTTATTGTATTCCATTTTTTGTTGTGCCAACTTTTCCCAGTGTGTATAATCCTTTCCTAGCTTATTTATAATCCTCTCGATTCTTGTCATCCATGTGTAGCATGGCCTCCCTATTTTCAGTTTGTTGCTGTTCATTCGCAGCGCTTTCTTCAGTAGGTGTGTCGTGTCCCGTCTTTGGACGTGTCCCCAGTATTTCATTGCGTATGATTCTATGCTTTTGATTATTGTTCTTCTCTCTAGTAATGTTGACGTTTTCTGTCGTTTTTGTGGTTTTCCTGTTTTTGCTAGCAGTTGGATAATGTCCCTTTCAGCTCTTCTCAGGCTTCTTCTGTTGGCCTTTGTCGTTGCTGCGTTTTTGACTCCATATATCATCGCAGGCATTGTGATGATCGTGTATACCTTTTTGGTTAGGCACCATGGTGGTTTGTTGTCCTCAATGAAGGGTAGTAGAGCTCTTGTGACTCTGTAGGCTGTTTTGATTCTTTCCCTTACTTTCTCCATCCTTTTTAGTTGATCCGCTAGGTATGTTCCTAAGTATTTCATTCTATTCGTGGTTCTCAGAGTGTAGTCTCCTATTTTGTATTCTTCCCCACTTGTTGGACTTGTTTTTGTCAATGGGTCTTGGACCATTATTAGGCTCTTCTTGAAGTTTATTTTCATTCCAGAGGAATCCAGATGTGGGAGTAGCCGAAATAACACAGTTAGCACTTTTATTATATTTTTATTGTAATGCTGTAATTATTGCTAAAGCAGAAGATGGATTGTCAATGAGACATATTGCACTGCGTTATAACATTAACAAAAATTCTATGTTTAACATTTAAAAAAAAGTGAAGCATAAACGGTACGATTGGTAGAAATCCTGGATCAGGGCGACAAACGATATCCAACTTAACAAGAAACTAACTACTAATATTTTGTTATCGCACCATTTCTGTTTATAACTTCAATAATGCTGTTTGGCATAGAATTAAATAATTAATACTTATACAATAATCATTAGCAATATTTTCCCATGCATTATTTACTATTTCCTGTAATTCTTGGGCAATCCGTAGTCTCACATTTCGTTTTTTGATACTTCTTACGAGTAGCCTCCATACGTCTTCCACAGGATTAAGACCTGGAATATAACTGGGCTAGTTAAGAACATTAATGTTGTTATTTTGAAACCAGTTAGTCACGGTATGAGCAGTATGAACTGAACAATTATCTTGTTGAAACATGAATTCATTATTAGGAAATAATTGTGACACAGAAGACTTCCCTTCTGTTGTCTAAAACCCTAATATACGATTTACTATTAAATCGTTCCTCAATATGCTACAAAATGCCAAGACCACGTATCGATATCCAAGTTCACATGTTAACGGAAAATCTATCACGTTTCTCATTGTTAGATATGTACTTCTCATCGAATCGAGTATTCGGAGGTCGGTAAACACGAATACGACCGCTGTGTGTAGACTGGAAAATTTTTTCATCTGTAAAGATTACATTGTTCCAAAAATCTACATCATGCACTAAAAATTCAAGCGCAAGTCCCAGTCAAGCTTCTTTATGTTCAGCTTTAAGTAGGTATTTTTGTGCTGCTGGATGACAGCGGCAGCGTAGCTTCGATTCTCTTACTCGCTGGCGACCAGCACTACTTGATTCAAGAAAATTCGTTTCTTCAGCAGCCTGAATTACTGAGTGAACTGGATTTTCTACTAATTTATTTACCAATTGCAAATCTGCTGTTGAGTTGATATCGTTCGTCGCCCTGATCCAGGATTTCTACTAATCGTAACGTCTATTCTTGACTTTTTTAAAATGTTCAACGCAGAATTCTTGTAAATATTATAATACAATATATATAATAGTATAACGTTAATATTATAACGTTTGTTTAATTTCTTCTTCATTTTTTCTTAAAAAGTATTCAACATTTTCAGGGAGAAGGTTTGATGGAGGAAAGATGAAAGGCGACCACGGTTGTAACAACCCTAAGGAGTGGAAACCCTGGAGGAGTTGTAACCACCCCTGGTTATAACCCTGGTCACCTTCATCTTCCCTCCAACAACCTCCTCTTTTTTAAAATGCTAATATTTTTTACAAAAAAATGCATCCCCTGGAGGGTAACCTCCCCTGGTTATAACCCTGATTGCCTTCATCTTCCTTCCATCAAACCCCCTCGAAAATGTTGAATAACTTTAACAAAAAAAATCCATTCCCTGGAGGGGTTGTAACCACCCCTGGTTATAACCTGATTATAACCCTTCATCTTCCCTCCAACAACCCTCTTTTTAAAAATTGTAAATATTTTTTACAAAAAAAGAAATAAGTTCCACGCCATATATGGGTTGACTAGAGTAGTAGGGGATATTGGGGTCATCCCCTCTAGAATTACCAAACTTAAGTTATGGGGAGGTCCAGTTCACCAAAATACAGGGTTGGAGTGATGTCTGCGCCGGGAATTTATTTATTTATATTTTATTTATTTGTTTATATTTTCAGGAACACGTACTAAACTATCCCGATCCTGAGATGAAATTCCTGCAACAGTATCAGGAAGACTGGTTCTTCATGGCGTCAAAAGTTTACCTGGGTGATATTACGAAAATAGAAATATGGATCGATTGTGTTGGGGCCAGGCCAACATGGTAATTATTCGCTAATATATACCATCAACAACAAAATAATATGGCCATATCTGTGTCGTGTCTCCTATATACACTGTGTCTTACCGCTCGCCTACACACTGTACACACCCACGAACCTTCCTCAGTTTTTTGATGAACTTAAAATTTTTGTCAGTCAACAAAATTGATTGTCTTCTTTGCGTAAAAAAAATACTTCGTCGATCACGGTCTACCGAGGGCGGTCAAGAAATATGAAAGTTTTAAAAACATAGTAGACATTATATAATAGTAAAATGTATTATAATTTCAAAAATTACTCGTCAATTTATTCAAGCGGAAGTAATCGCCGAGGTGGTGGTGTAGGAATTTTTATTAAAATGGATATAGAATACAATACATTGAAGACAGTGGAGGAAGAGAAAATGTCATATATTACAATTAAACTCACAAAACCGGAATTATTAGTATGCGGTATTTATACACCACCAGACCAGAATCTAGACACTTTCTTCGACTTTTTCGATGAACAGCTTCAAGATATCTGCAAAATTAAATGTAACAGTTTAGTCTTTGGTGACATTAATGTTGATATCCTTAAAGACAATATAGCCACAAAACAATTGCCTGATATATATGCCTCGAATTATTTTGAAATATGTAATGATACATATTTTACAAGAGAATGCAATAACGAGTTCTCACTTATTGATCATGTCCTTAGAAATGAAAATCAGCCAATGGAACTGTCCATAATAATGAATGCATTGTGACCATTATTATCAATTAGCAGTTATGGAAACTAAACCTATTAGGAAAACGAAATATACTTGCAAAATCTTTAAGAAATTTGATGTAGATAGAATAAATGAATCATTAAGCGCTTTAAAATATGAAAATAAAGAGCCAAATGAAATATATGAACTAATTTTAGAAATATTTAACTCATGTTGCTTTGAGGAGAAAATTAAAACTAAAATATTTTCGATGCCTTGGTTCAATGAAAACATTGCAAAATTAATTAAATTGAGAGATTCACATTTCTATAAAAAGAAAGAAGTTATAAACATTATATAAATTATTATATGAATTTGTATGAATACTACAATAAATTAGTAAAGAAGACAGTTAAAGAAACAAAACGAACATACTATGACAAAGAATTCTCAAATGCAACATCAATAAGTTGAAGAAATTATCTCTCAACTAGACAAAAAAAAAGCAAGCAGCTGGTTATGATAACATAAGTGTTAATCTACTGAAGTTGGTTAAATCTTGTCTGGCCCCAGTATTATGTAAATTAGTAAATAAATCTTTTGAAACCGGTCTTATTCCATCTAAAATGAAAATTGCCAAAGGTACAGCAATATTGAAAAATGGAAAAAAGATAGTATGAAGAACTGCAGACCTATATCAGTATTGCCAGAGTTGTCTAAAATAAGAGAAAAAATTATGAACAAAAGATTATTCAATTATTTGGAAGAATAAATTTCTTGTATGATGGACAATATGATTTTCGTAGATATTACGATACAGTCAGCGGTTTTAGATTTAATATCTAAAATTCAATTAGAAATTGATAAAAATCATAAATGTGGAATAATATCCTTGGATTTGTGTAATGCTTTAGATACTGTGAATATACTTCTGAAAAAACTTTTTCAAATTGGAATCAGGGGAAATATATATGAATTGTTTAAAAACTTTCTTACCGAGAGGAAACAGTTTGTATGTATAGAAGAAAGTATTAGTTTCATACAGAATATAACATGTGGAGTTCCTCAAGGTGCAGTTTTAGCACCTGTACTTTTCCTAATATACATAAATTCTATTGATAAGTTGAATATACGGGGTAATTTAGTGTTGTATGCTGATAATACAACACTTTTATATTTTGGAAATGATTATGATCAAATAACTAATAACTGAAATATGATTTGAGGCAAATATCACTTTGGTTGCAAATTAATAAATTAACACTCAATTTTAGCAAATCGTCATTTATGTTTATATCTAAAAATCAAATTCCAAATTCAATTCCATCCATTATATTTAATAATGATAAAATTAAATATTCGCCAGTAAAAAAATTTTTAGGACTTCATATTGACGAAATATTATCATGGAAACATCATATTGATGTATTACGGAAAAAAATATCTCCTGTTATTGGAATTCTTTTTAAAATACGAACTATTATATGTCGAAAATATCTAAAAAATATATATTATTGCCTCTTATATTAACACTTACAATATTTAACTTCTATTTGGGCCACCGCTAATGATTCTATTATTAAACCTTTAAAATCTTTACAAAATAAAGCTATAAAATGTATTTATAATTTTCCATATTTGGAACCTACAATTAATTTATATAAACCAAATAATCTGCTTGATATTGACTCGACACATACACTAAAAATATGTGTTTTTATTCATTCTGTAATAAAAAAGCATTTTTTTCCAGTTTCAACACACAAAGTTCACTGTCATTAAGAACAGCGTACATTTTTTGATACATTGAAATACTTTCAGGTATTGCACCACAATAGAAATCTTTGATATGCAAAGGAAGAAGTATTGGGTATGTGATGTAAATAAATGGTTTGGAGTGATTCCGGATGACAACCCAACGTATGAAGTAGCCACAAGAAGTAAAGCCTGGACAACGTGGATATGGTTTTGTCTGCCATATGCTGGACCCCATATGTGGAATGTGATAACGTAAGAATAGCATACTCTCAAAGACGTATTCAACGCGTATTAGATTTAACATAATATCCGCGAAGCATTTTCCTGTTCCATCGTGTGTTTTATTAATAGTAATAATTGAACCCAAAGTCAGAAAATTACTTTCCAGTTTAACTCGCTCTAATTCAAAAACAGCAATCAAATAGTTTAAAATCTCTGTACTGTTATCGCAATATATTTACTAACAAAATGTGTTAACGTGAAAAATAGATACCAAGTATATTGGAAAGGAATAAAGATGAAAGCGGGCGGTAACAAGTGTATTAAATTGTTTTTTTTTTTAATTAGCAGTTTTCGAGAAAATCGAGTGTAGTACTTGGAGTAGTTAGGAGGCAAACATACTAAAAGTGCCTGAACCTAGGATGTGAGTGGGATGCAGGGGGCACATATAGTCTAGAAGATAGCTAAATATATGGCGCCTGGGATATCACATGTTGGCATTGCTGTTATTAGCAAATATTTTTTTCTGAGTATTTTATCTTATGTGAGTCAGACCGGGAGGGGACCCTACACCGTTTGGCGCTAGCCGCCCCAGAAAATATTCAATTTTGGAATAGAGTATAACACTTTGGGGTTTGGTGCTAGTTAAAGAGGGCGATCAACATTTGACCAGACGGAAAATTTTCGTTGCCAATGCTCATTGCTGGAAAGCCATATGCCAACATTTTCTGCTTACCCATTTTCCAGATTTTTGGCCATCTTTTGGCCGAAAATTGGACTTTTAACCAAGAACGGGCGAAAACTGGTGCTTTCCAAAAAAGAAATGTTGGCACCTTCTCAAACTTGTAGTTTTTGTACCAAAGAAAAGTCTCTGTGAGTGCCAACATTTTTTTCTCAATATAACCCCCAAACAGTCAAATACCGATTATTATGCCAAAAAGGATACAAGCATGACGCATTTAGTGTGAAATTAATGAGTTGTCATTTTCAAAACGTCTGTTGCGCCAACATTTTTAATTCACTACCCGTTAACATAAAAAACAACAAAGTGTCTCTACATTCAAAAACAAATTAAAAAAGTACCTTGTAAGAAAATACTTCTACGCTATACAAGAGGTTTTTGAAAATGATAGTGACAAATAAATAATTATTGTATAAAACTTATTACACTGATTAATTGGTTTAATACTCTTATATTTTAAATTCTGGCCTTTTACATATATATGTGTGTTGTTTATTTTTATTATTATAGTCTGTTTTTAAACTAGGAGGAGTAAACATGAAAGTTCCATTCACACCATAACAGTAACTAGAAAATACACTAAAACCTTTTTGGAGTTTTGGGCAACCAACAATGCACAATTACAGTGATTTTTGTGTGAATTTTATTACATCATATAATCCAACGACCTCTATTTGACCTCTGGGTATTTTATACAGTATCCAAATCATTTACGCAATATAAAGGCACCAAGTAATTAGCCACTTTTACCTTCAGATTTATACAAAAGGAATTAAAATTCATATATAATGTGCAAACGATAAAATAGAAATTATAAGCAAACAATTTATGACACGAAATTAAAATTTTTACAATATGTCAAAATTTTCGACTATTGCCTTGTGTAAAACTGGCGAGGGTCTACCCAATCACAGATGTATGATTTAGCGCGTTAAATTTACAACGCTCCTCCTCGTTTAAAAACAGACTATAGGTCATTTTTAAATATAGATGCGCTTATTGTTTGTATATGTTCTCCATTTATGTTCTATGAAAAAATTTTATTCCACAAATTGTAATTTTATATTTTATTAATTGTATTATTGTCAATAATAGTATTCATCATCTGGATTTCCACATATGACTTGTCGCACCTGTACTATTGTATAGCAAACGCGAATAAAGAAACTATTATTATTATTTCTACGTACTTGTGCATTGTACGTGTAGAAGACATCCAATTATATAAGTACAGTTTAATTATTTACAATTGTGAAATATTTATATCATTTTATAGTGTATTTACTAGGTATTTTTTAGATCGCTTTTATATCTTTATGTTATATACTGAACTTTTGCATCTATTAGCTTTCCCCGGGGTATTTCCAGAATCCATTTTTTGACTTTAGATTTGAATAAATTGTATGAATTAATTCTTTTTATTTCAGGTGAAAATAAGTTATATATTTTAGGTCCCAGGTAGGTATAATATCGCTGGGCAATTGTCTTTTCTATTTTAGGTAATTTAGAATCATTAATTTTATGCCTTGTGTCATATTTATGGAGGATTTTAACAAGATTTTTTTAAATCTTTATATTGTTTAAGCAACAGATTTTGACAAAACAGTTGTCGGAGGTCAAACATGCATGTTACTTTATATAAATTATCTGTTGGAAGGAGACTAGATTTTTTATACATAATTCTTAGTATGGAGTTTTCCATTTTTTGTAAGCTGCCGAGAAAGTTATCTGTTGCTACCCCAGGCAATAATGCCATAGGTTAAATGCGATTGGACCAGTGCATAATGCAGTATTCTTAGTTGTTCAATTTTGAGTACATCGGAGAGATATTTAAATTTATGTAACATGCGCCTTGTTTTTTTATTATGTGGTTTATTTGTACATCCCATTTTAGATGACTATCTATATATATGCCTAGATATTTCATATTGCTCACCGAAGAGATATCAAAGTTTAAATTTTCATTAATATTTATTTTTCGATCTCTACTGTTTTTTAATGATGTGCATTCTGTATTACCATAAAAAATCGCGGTGTCATCCGCAAAGCTTATTATGTCTCATTGTGTTTTCATTTTGAATAGGTCATTAAGATAAATATTAAATAATATTGGTCGACGAACAGTGCCCTGTGGAATTCCATATTCAACAATTTGTGATGAACTTAATATATTATTAATTTTTACACACTATTGTCGATGTGTTAGATAACTTTCTATAGGTTTGTACGGAGTTCCCCTAAATCCAATATTATCTAAAACTTGAAGCAATTGTACGTGGCTAACAGTATCAAACGCCTTTGCCAAATCAACAAAGACGCATAAGGACGGTTTTTTACTGCTAACAGAGTGGTTAATTTTTCCTGTCAGCTTGACAATTGCATCACTTGTTGATTTTTGTTCCATAAATCCAAACGTTGATCTGATAATATGTTGTATTTTTCTAAATAATCATTAATTCTTTTATATAACATTCTTTCATAAATTTTTGCGACGTTTGAAATTAGGGATATAAGTCTGTAGTTGGTCCCATCCAGTGTGTCCCCATTTTAATAAGTTGACTTAATGACTGCCATTTTAAAGGCTGCTGGGCAGACACCATCATTAAATGACTTATTTGTGTTAAAAATAACCATAAAATGTGACAACGGAACACCAAGAATACCAAAAAAATTCATTCGGGCCAATAAAAGTGATTTTAGTAATTTGCTTAATCTAATTTTTTTTTAAACAAATCACAAAAATTGCTTTTTTGGCCCGAGTGAAATTTTTTAGGTTTTTAAAAATTTTAAACAAAAAAGATCTCCTGTCATTATTTCGTAAAGTTTGACGGTTCCCGACTAAACAATTGAAGGAGCGTTCGCACGCACGTCTAAAGACATCCATTTTACAATTAAAAATTTAAGCTTTAGAATGAAGAAATCTGAACTTGGTCTTCAGGATTTTGTTATTATTCGGGCCAAATAAGCGATTTTTGCAATTTGTATAAACAAATTGGGACCAGATTTTCGTCCGGCAAAGTCTTGATCCTTATTCAGGGGCATTAGTAGAGTGCAAATCAATTTCTATCTTTCCCCCGTTAGCACTTTTAGAGTAAAATATATGACCCTACCAGATATGTTACTTATGCCCTGTAGATTATGAATCCACTTGTCGTCAAAAAATAGTCACGAATATAAGGGCACAAATCAAAATTTTTTAACTAACCACACCACGCGATAGTCAATCATGAAGCGTATTTTATCCAAAAATCATTAAATTCTCTGTAGAATTTCTATTTTTAAAACAAGTAAAGAAACGCACTTTTACATAGGTTTATATAGAAGTAAAAATCAAAAATCCTCATTTTCTCTGTTCGACTACGGCTGAAAATTAATTATTTTTCGTCTACTTTCCATTCCCACGACGATATCTCCCAAACTATTATATTTATCAAAACAATATATTCTTTATAAAATATTTGCGATATTTTCTAGATTACAATGGTTCTTAAATCAATTTTTTTGAGAATTTAATAACCATGATATTTAATAATGTGTAGCGTGATATCAATTTTCGAAGCTTATCAGCGGCATGCGTTCATTACAGATTCTCGCTCTCCCACTCTTTAAAACTATTTCAACACACTCCACTTCGCACCTGCAATGGCCTATCGTAAGATAGATTAGCGCATGGTAACTCTCGTGGTTCATGATGTTAATGAAATTTATGTCTTGAAAATGATTACTATGGAATAAATAATATAAGTATATTTGTTTAATATTAATTCAGTGTTATTTCATCTTGCATAAAATTTTTGTGTAATAGGTTAACACGTTATAAGAAACTCGGTAGCTCGAAGTTAGCAAGATACTTTCAGCTGGTATGTATTTTTTTTAACAGAATTTTCTACCATATAGGTAACTGAAGAAGAAATGAAAATGGAAAGTACTACTGATAGCGCAAGTTCTGAAAGTGAGATTGAGACAAAAATAAAATTTAGAGAAAAACAGATTCGTAAGAAATTATGCTTAAATTGTATGAAACCGGGCCCTGTAAACAAAGGTTTTGATAAATCGTTTGCAATATTTATTGATTGTTTAAAACTCCGTGAAAAAATAAGTAACCAAAAAGAAGATGATGTATATTCTAGAACTATGCGATTTCGAAAAAAAAAAAATTTTGGCACCGAAATTGCTATTCTAGTTTTACTGGCGAAAGAAATATGCAACATTGAAGGAGAAAAATGGAGAAAGAGAAAAAAATTAAAAACAGTTCAGATGGACGGAGTGCATGTCCAATAACTTCTTCAGACGTGTCCTTGCGTAAAATGAAATTGTTTTCAATAAAATAGCTTTCTCAAGTAATGAACCAGTTTCATGCCTCGTTTTCTGTTGGAATTAGAACATATTTTTCGTTTCTCTTTGTAGATTTAACAATTTCGACTCATTTGCCGGTAAATGTATTTATAAGTTGTCTACTGATCTCTCTTTTAGACTTATGTCTATCCATTCTAGATATTTCTCATCATAAATTGACGACTTTTTGCTTTAAAAACCGCTTCTCAAAAATTTTACATATTTTAGTAGAACTCCGTTCGTTGTCTGTCCGTTTTCCACTTTTATTTTTATTGTTAAATAGACCTCTGTATTTTATATAGCGACTTTAGAAACATGAAATATGATATTCAATTTCCATAGGTATTAAATCATTAGCACAAATTCTTTCGAAAATTATGAGATTCTGGTGTGCTACTAGTCTTACTTTTCTTTCTGGTTCCGTGGTCATTACTTGAGAAAGCTTTATTGTTGTACTTTTGACAAAAATACATTTCTCTATTTAAAAAAATATTTACGAAAATGCACATCGGAAAAAGTTGATGGACAGGCATTAGATCCATTTGAACTCTTTTCAATTTCTTTCTCTACTTATCTCCTTAAATGTTCTATATGTCTTTGGCTAGTAAAATTAGAATAGCAATTTCAGTGCCGAACCAATCAAAATTGTTTGTTGTTTTGAATGACATAATGCTAGGATATAGACCATCTTCTCCTTGGTTACTTATTTTTTCATAAATTTTTAAACAATCAATAAATGTTGCAAAAGATTTCTCAAAACCTTTGATTGCATTGCCCGGTTTCATACAAATTAAGCAAATATGTTACGAATCTGTTTTACATTAAATCATATTTTTCTCAATCTCACTTTTAGAACTTGTGCTACCAGTAGTACTTTTTATTTTAATTTCTTCTAAAAAGCATATACATCAGTTTCCTATATGGTAGAAAATTTAAAATACATACCAGCTGAAAGCATCTTGCAAACAGTGAACTATAGGGAGTTTCTTATAACGTGTTAGTCTATTACACAATAATTTTAGGCAGGCCATATTTTTTATGTAAGTCCATGCAACACTGAATTAATATTCTACAAATATACTTACATTTATTTCATAGTAATAATAATTTTCAAGGTAAAAATTTCAAAATATTATGAACCAGGAGAGTTACTATGCGCCAATATATCTAACGATAGGCCATTGCGGGTGCAAAGTGGGGTGTGTTGAAACAGTTTCAAAGAGTGGGAGAGCGAGAATCTGTAACGAACGCATGCCGCTGATAAGCTTCGAAAATTGATATCACGCTACACATTATTAAATATTTTGGTTATTAAATTCTCAAGAAATCTGATTTAAAAACCATTGTAATCTGGAAAATATGGCAAATATTTTATAAAGAATATATTTTTTTGATAAATATATCGTCGTGGGAATGGAAAATTAGACGAAAAATAATTAATTTTCAGCCGTAGTCGTACAGAATAAATGAGGATTTTTTATTTTTACTGCCATATAAGCCTACGCAAAAGTTCGTTTCTTTATTTATTTTAAAAATAGAAATTCTACAGAGAATTTAATGATATTTGGATAAAATACGCTTCATGATTGACTCTATCGCGTGGTGTGGTTAGTTAGGAAATTTTGATTTGCGCCCTTATATTCGTGACGATTTTTTGACGACAAGTGGATTCGTAATCCACAGGGCATAAGTAACATATCTGACAAGGTCATACATTTTACTCTGAAAGTGCCAATGGGATCGAAAACTAAGCGACTTTTGTCAACGCGAGCACTCTACTACGTACCCCGAACGTGAATATGCAAAAATATCGTATGGCACATTTTTTCATACGAAGGCGAGGTTTTCGGTTTGTCTATTCTGATATAGCAATAACTCCAACCTTACCATATCCGGTTTAAATAATAAAAAAAAGAGTTATATGTTTTATTTATTTTAAAAATAGAAATTCTACAGAGAATTTAATGATATTTGGATAAAATACGCTTCATGATTGACTCTATCGCGTGGTGTGGTTAGTTAGGAAATTTTGATTTGCGCCCTTATATTCGTGACGATTTTTTGACGACAAGTGGATTCGTAATCCACAGGGCATAAGTAACATATCTGACAAGGTCATACATTTTACTCTGAAAGTGCCAATGGGATCGAAAACTAAGCGACTTTTGTCAACGCGAGCACTCTACTACATACCCCGAACGTGAATATGCAAAAATATCGTATGGCACATTTTTTCATACGAAGGCGAGGTTTTCGGTTTGTCTATTCTGATATAGCAATAACTCCAACATTACCATATCCGGTTTAAATAATAAAAAAAAGAGTTATATGTTTTATTTCGGCTACTCATTACATATTTGTGTGAAGATAGATTTACACTAGAAAAAGAAGTTGTACTATTATTGTCCACGAGAGTTCAAACTTTGAGCAATATAGTTATATTATTTTTAGGTACACGGACAAATCCTTTTCTAGGATTAAAAGGCTGACAATAATTTTGTCAATATTCATGACAACCTTTGCTGCTGGATTTTATTTATATCGATGTCCAAAATATAGCCACATTGAAACCCTGGCAGTAAATGAAGAGTTTGGCTTACGTGAAGCTATCATAGCAATGTACTGTTTTGGTATAACTCTTGGTGTTCATTTACCGATTGTCTGTTTCTTCAGGTATTTATCTACATATTTAGGATACTTCTAAGAATTTTAACCAAAACAATTTTTAGATTCTTCCACAGGTACGATGAAGTAGATACCAGCATGCACGCCCACCTTACCACAATAAGCAATTGTGTATGTTGGTACGTATAATCCCGTTATAGAACAAATTAAAATATTTCACAAATATTTTAATTAACCGATAAAAAAAATAAAATTTATAGGCAAAGCGGCGACCATAAAAAGTGTTACGCCATCGAGAACAAGCAAATGGATTTGTTCGGCCATTTCAGATAGGCGAAAATTAACTTTTATCTTTAAAATGAAAGTTCTCACAATTCTCTTTCTTTCCTGATAAAACATTTTCAAGAATATTTTCAAAATGGCCGTAAAAATCCCATTTGTAATTGCCAATAAGGTGGCGGCCAATTCCAATTTTAGATAACAAATTCATTTGTGTCCATAAGGTTTTCAATATTTGGGCACCAAAGTTTCAGAGAGCTTTGTTTTCAAAAAAGGTATATTTTCTGAAAGTTTGAAGCCGATCGGAATTCTTAACGTCCCTGGGCATTAAAAAGCAGACTTGTTGGAATTTTAATTACGAAAATTTTGGTTCTTTGTTTGTCCCAATCAGACCTCTAGAACCGGAGATATTCACCCTTTTTCATAAAAAACGCTGTTCAAAAAACTAAATAGTTTATTTAAAAAAATATAAATATTTCCATAATAAAAATGTTATCTGAGATTTTCCTTCAGTAACTGTTAGTGGAGGGATTATAGGTCACAAAACCATAAAAATCAGTTCTGGGGGTACCGCGCAACCTCCCCAAAAAACCACCCCTCTGGTGAAAAAAGCCTTAGTTTACTGATAACTCGTTAACCGTTGAAGATACAAAAAAATTTCCTGCCGCAGAAAAGAAAGCTTGATTAATTGCCCAAAAAAAAAGTCCTCTTGTAATTTTCTTGTATATGCCATGGTATTCGAGAAAATCGGTATTGAAAAAAATTGTAAAATTTGTATTTTTAATGCGCACGAATTTTCGTTTATTTGAAATTTCTTGTGCGCTGCCTAAAGAAAAAATTGAATTCCTCGAAAACCAAACATGCTAGGAAGAGAAATCAAAATGGGTTTTAAAGGGGATATAAAATACTCTTTTGTGTTTCCATTGTTGATGGCTATTTACATCTATTAGTATATAAAAATAACTATATAATATAGTTACCTCTTCATTTTTTGCACTTTTAACTATTCACAGGCCCATAAAAAATAACTGACTTTAATATCTTTAAGTTCAAGGTAGTACTTCAATGCAGAAAAAGTTAGGAATAAAAATATTCACATTTACAAATTTATCAGCATCTTGAATTTTCGCCAATTTTTTATTGTTTCCTAAAAATAAAAAAAGAAGACCCAAACATTTTGAAAATTTAGCTCAAATTTTTTTTTAGGTTTATGTATCATATAACTATTGTTTCTAATCATTTAATAGTTAAAAAATTGTATTAAAGAAATATCATAAAAAAATTGAATATGCAGCCTTTTTTGGTGATTTTTTTGGCTAACTTTAACATGCTGCTAAATTTGTAAATGTGAATATTCTTATTCCTAACTTTTTTTGCATTGAAGTACTAACTTGAACTAAAAGATAATACATTTATAGCTTATATTATAGTCAGTTATTTTTTATTGGCCTGTGAACAGTTAGATGCATACAAAATCAAGAGATAACTATATTATACTGTTATTTTTATATACTAATAAATATCAATAGCCCTAAAAAATGGCAACACAAGAGAATATTTTATATCCCCTTTAAAGACCATTTCGATTTTTCTTCCTAGCTTGTTTGGTTTTCGAGCAATTCAATTTTTTCTATAGGCCGCGCGTAAAAAATATAAAATAAACGAAAATTCGCGCGCATTGAAAATAAAAATTTTACAATTTTGGTCAATATCGATTTCTCGAAAACCATGGCATATACAAGGAAATTACAAGAGGACTTTTTTTAGTATTAGTAGTTTAGTTTATATCCTTTCCTTCTGTGTATGTTTGTTTATATTGTTGGCTCATAATGTAAAAAGCTGTTAGTTGTATCATAACACGTGTGTCATATTGTTGGCTCTTTTTGCAATTGATGTTATAGTTGGGGGTATAGCTCTTTTCACCCGGATCTTTTCTATTTTGGTTTACGCGGTGTTATGTAAATTTTGTATTTCTTTTGTGTGTATTTGCGTTTTGTGTGAGTTTTATATTTATATATTTTTTTTGAGTTTTTATTTTTGTATTTTTCTTTGTTGGAAAACACCATTTTGATTAATTTTTTCTAAAAACAAATTAGTCTAAGTTAAGGTGTCTGAGTGTATATGTAGTTGAGGGAAGGATGAGTGGGTGCATTATAAAATTTATGAGTTAAAGGTTCTTTTAGTGTGGGATTTTCTGATTGGATTAGTGTGTTTGCAAAATTTGGAAGAAGTTGTAGAATATGTTTTTGTAGAATGGGTGTGCCCGTGAGGTTATGTATTTGTGAAACTATTTTGCGGTAGTTTAAATTAGTAGCTAGTCTTAATGCTCTGTTTTGTAGTATTTGTAACCTGTTTTGTTGTGTTCGTGTTAGGAGTGGATACCATATTGGGACAGAGTATGCTAGTACAGGTCGTAAATATGTTTTATACAGGATGTCCCAGATTTAAAGTGACATAGATCGATGAGAAATAGAGCACACTTTTCTGAGTTCAAAACACCCCACACTTACCCTTGAAAATAAATGGTTTTCGAGATACATGGTATTTTATGACTCTCGACTGAAACTAAAATTCACCATATATTTGGAATGGGGACGTATTTGGATTAAAGTTGGTACACATACTTCTAGTCCAATTCATTGCATAATTTAGTTTGTAAAATTTCCAGGACAGGACTCAATTTTTATTATTTTGCATTTAGGGTCAATTACATCACCCTGCATATCAGTTTTTTGTAAATGGCGAATAACTACTGAAATGTCTATGGATTATTGTGCAAAACACTGTCATAATATTCGATGGCACGTTTATGGCTACTTCCTAGCAAATTTTCGAAAATAATGGTGAATGATATTTAAATTCTACAAAATACGCAAACAACCAGTTAACGTCGCTATTTTATTAATTTTACTTAAACACTTGTTTAGTAATTATTTAATGTATTATTGTTACTTAAATTTGATTCTAATTGCACCTAGAATTTGTATGGCCATATGCAATATTCCATAGAAAAACAGTTTGCTTAAAAATAAAAGTAGGCGTGTGTCAATTCTGACATTTATAGTTTAATACATAGTAATGTAAGTCACCTTTAGAAATTAAGTCTAAGTATTCAAAGAAGTCGTTTGAGTCATTAAAACAAGGTTTTATATTAACGAATCTACTATAATAATTTTAAGATGCCATTCCAATTTACAAATGAGGAATATGCAAATATGATGTATGTGTATGGTTTTTGCGACAGAAATGGAAGAGCTGCAGAGAGAGAATACGTACACCAAATCGTACAACATTTTCAGAGGTGTATCAATTTGGTAAGGAACATGGGCAATTTCCCTCACAGGCAAAACATGAACATGTTCTCAGAGATTTTCAACAGCGAGAGGAAGTATTACAGATTGTTCATATGAATCCAACTGTAAGCGTCAGGAAAATCAGTCATCAATTAGAAATACCCAGAACAAAAGTATGGCGAACTTTAAAAAAAGAACATTTATATCCTTTTCATGTTCAAGTAGTTCAACGACTTGAAGACGGTGACAGCGTTCCGCGTTTAACATTTTGTACGTGGGTAGTTGCGCACAGACGAACAGTTTCTAGAATTCTGTTCACGGACGAAGCTCAATTCATGCATGATGGAATAAACAACACCAGAAATCAACATCTTTGGGCAACTGAAAATCCTCATGCTACGCTTCAGAAAAATTCCCAACACAGATTCAATATAAATGTCTGGTGTGGAATATACAATAGTCATCTAATAGGGCCACACATTTTTGAAGGGAGATTAACGTGTGAAATTTATTTAAATTTCTTAATAGATGTGTTACCAAATTTATTAGAAAACATCAATGTCAGAGGTATGTGGTTTCAACACGATGGTGCTGGACCCCATTTTTCTGTACCGGTGAGGGAGCATCTTAGCCAACGTTATACCAACAGATGGATTGCTAGAGGGGGTGCAGTTAACTGGCCACCGAGATCTCCTGATCTCACCCCCATGGATTATTTTTATGGACCATCTAACGTCGTAGGTGTACAGTGAAAATATTAATACCTGTGAACAATTACAACAAAAAATATTTAATGCATGTGACAATATTAGACACAATCTGGCTATGATCGATAGATCGGTGAAAACGCTTTTTAAACGTTCACAAAAATGTATTGACGCTGGGGGTGTTCATTTCGAAAATTTATTATAGTTTTAATTAATTGTACCAGTGTATAAAATAATTAGTGTCTTTTTCAAATTTGTGCTGTAAATTATGATTAAGCAAACTGTTTTTCTTTATTTTTTCCTTTTTTCTGTTTTTCGTTTTTCTTTTTAAGTAACAATAATACATTAAATAATTATTAAACAAGTGTTTAAGTAAAATTAATAAAATAGCGACGTTAACTGGTTGTTTGCGTATTTTGCAGAATTTAAATATTCACCATTATTGTCTAAAATTTGCAAGGAAGTAACCATAAACGTGCCAGCGAATATTATAACAGTGTTTTGCAAAATAATCCATAGACATTTCAATAGTTATCCGCCATTTACAAAAAACTGATATACAGGGTGATGTAATTGACACTAAATGCAAAATAATAAAATTGAGTCCTGTCCTGGAATTTTTACTAACTAAATTATGCTGTTAATTGGACTAGGAGTGCACTATATGTGTACCAACTTTAATCCAAATACGTCCACCCATTCCAAATATATGGCGAATTCTAGTTTCAGTCAAGAATCGTAAAATACCGTGTATCTCGAAAACCATTCACTTTCAAGGGTAAGTGTGGGGGTGTTTTGAACTCAGAATGGGTTCTCTATCTCTTATCGGTCTATGTCACTTTAAATCTGTATATTGTAGTTCCAATATTAATTGTTCTGCTCCTCGTTATATACCAGGGCGCTGCTACGCTTGGTTGCACATTCGTCGTGTTTCGTTGACCGCGACCGATTACATTACTGGTACTTAGCAAAGCCAGTCTCCATGTATTGCTTAGTTGATACCCATCTTCTCTGTTGGAATTGTTCTTATTTTTTATTCTTTCAACAGAGAAGATGGGTATCGACCAAGCAATACATGGAGACTGGTTTTGCTAAGTACCAGTAATGTAATCGGTTGCGGTCAACGGAACACGACGAATGTGCAACCAAGCGTAGCAGCGCCCTGGTATATAACGAGGAGCAGAACACAACAACTTCAGTCTTTGGAACCCTTCTGAAGAAGCTGACAGCATGATCAGCGAACCGTCAAGTCAAGTTCGACGACCGCGACAAAATCCGGAAGAAACTACTTCATTGGACAACAGCCGTGAAAACCAGCATTGTACTACTGTCCTATAACACTAACAAATTCTGGCAATAACATAATCCTAATTAATTTTACAAAATATTCCTATGAGAAAATAGTATATTGCATAGATAAGAGTTGTATAATGGATAATATGTAATGACGGAATTTTTCAATTGCTCCCAACAAGTCATTGTAACAAAGAATTACCAATCAATATGCGTTTAAAGTTGTCTGGGTAAAGGAAGGGGCTAATTACTTACTCGCCAAGGATTGCATCCCACACGTTGACCTTTTGGGAATATTGACTTTTAGAGTTAATTATCTGATGAGAATTTTCTGTAGCCCAATATCCGCAATTTTATGAAGAAACATTGGCAGTGAATACGGCCTCGTCAGTATTCATAATTCTTTTATATTCATGGCCTTCCATCAAAATATGTAGGAATCTTGGCTTAATTGCTTCATTTTATGACGAATACAACACCTCCTTTTGCGGCTTTATGAAATATTCAATCGAAGCTATTCAAAATCCTTAAAACTGGTTCTTGGATACACTCTTTTTAGAAAATAGCGAGAGATCTTTTGAGTACAAAGTTTGATTTTCTACAAAAAGTGTTCTTACGTTTTTATTCAAAATCGTATTTTTATTAAGAAATTCGCAAGAAAAAAAATCAACTCTGTTTTTTATCTGTATCCTTGAAAATACTAGATTTTTAGAACGGTAAGTGACCTTTTCTGTAGTGAATTTAATTATCTACAAAAATATATTCTTAAATTATTCTTGAAAACTTATTTACAGAAAAGAAAAAAAATGAAAATCTTAGAAATAAGATAGCGGCCAGGTCAAACGAGGCAACTTTTGAAATTCTTCTAGAGGAAGGTGTATACTTTATTTTCAATACACGTATATGCTTGTTCTCGATGACGACTTTTACGGTCTCTTAGACTATTACACAGGTCTACAAAAAAGAATTCTGCTCCAAGCACTAAATCTATCATGCTTTAAGTAGTTCTATGTGCTGAAACTGCATTTTCTACCACGTAGATTTTGAATAAATTCCGGTTTTTATTGTCAAAATATGGTTACTTGCCAAATTTTGACGTAAGATGTATTTATAAGTATTTATATGAGGGATCCCTACCCCGAAACATAATATAAACTACAATTTCCTATGTATTTTAATGATGGTTAAGAATCCGTCCTCAAAGGGGCTCAACCATCTAAAGGGCACTAGGCAAAAACTCAATTTCATTGATAAGAGAAGTGCGAGGTGGGATTGGCTTTGTATTTTATATCTGATGTTAAAAAACCGCCGCCTAAGGAATCACTACTTCTACATCCAGGTTTTCCTTCCAAGTCTGTTTAAGGATCAACTTCTTGACTATATCGTACTTGAGTATGCGGATATAATTGGCCATAGAATTTTAATAATATTTGGGGCAGATGTCATAAAAATATTTACAGAGGAAACTTCGTTAAGACATTGAAAATGAACTTTTAGAAATTTTCAAACTTGTATTAAGCTGCGGATAAAAAATTTCAAAATACTGGAGCTAGCAGTTCACCACCACTAGTCCCGCGATTTCAACTACTCTCCACGAATACACTGAACTGAACTTGTGGTAGGTACCTTGTGACACATCTTGAAAATAATTGTTAATTATAAATTAAACGCTGCTTTTAGATGAATCAATCAATATATTATAAATACTCTACATATGTTTCGGCTTATTAGGCCTTTATCAAGAGTATTACATAGTGAATACTAAAGTTTCCGACGTGATTATTCTAATTTATACCTAAAAGTATTTATGTCCTAATCTATTTATCACTTAATCTATTTAAGACTTAATTTAACATCCTTAATTATGGGAATGTTTGGAGTGGACCTAAACTGATTATATAAATCAATGGATAGTTCTTATCAATTTGTTTATTATAGGGGTATTCAAGAAATTTTGTTGGTCATTCGTGGTACAAGGGTTGTACTTGAAAGATTTTTTGATTTCTAGTTGTTCTAGCAGATCTAAACGTTTACCTTTTCTTTCCGAATGAAGTAAATTTATATAAATGTTTAAGCCTTTTCGTATTTTATTGAGCCGAACCGGTCGCGATCCACCCAACCGCACTAACACCACGACGCTGCGCGCCGTGGTTGTACGGTTGGCTCCGGATCCCGATTCGGGGAAGCAATGTTGTATATCTTAAAAGGAAATAAATTTGTTAAGAAGAAGAAGAAGAAGGGATGTTGTTCAGCTCTCCGGGAGGGGTTTTTGCTCCCAGGGGCTCCAGACGTCCTCTGGTTCAACACGATCACATATCGAGATGTTTACTCTTCACATTTCTTAATGCAATCAGTACTTGTTGACAACGTTCTCTTGACTTCAATGAATTATGAGTTAACAGGTGTCTACAACACTGTCGAAAGGCGTCTACGAAAATATCGAAAGGCGTCTCCGACATATATGAATTTTAGCGCTTTTTCGCCTATTTCTCTATTTGAGGGAAAACTACGAATTTTTGTGTAAAATGTCAGGAGAGCAAAGCTGTAAAATATTCTACAAATTTTGTTTTAATGTTTTTGTCCGAATTCCGCATAGTTTCGCCGCTAGAAGGCGCGAAAGAGATATACAGGGTGTTTCAGTTAAAAGTCCCCAGGCCATTATCTCTAAAATTAATAAAGATATTTTATTTTTGTAAATGGCAGATGATTGATACCAAAGAAAGGTTTAAATAACGGTGATTAGAATTTTTCCTCAACAGCACACAGAGATGGCGCTGCGATGCAAAACTATTTTTTGATGGCTGGAACCTTGAAACATAAGTCATGTGATTAAACAATAATTTGTGAATAATTTTGATGGTATAAAGAATTTTCAAAAAACAAGCCGTTTTGGAGTTACATGAGTTTCTTTCATTAATGCCAGTACACGTGAATTTTGATAAATCCCTATAATTTATTTATTATTTATTATAGAATATTGGTTACCAAACACTTTTTTTCAAGATAAGGAAAGTGATATAATACACTATCATAAAATTATGTTTACCACTTCCGGCCAAACCGGAACTAACATGATGAACCAATATCCATATGTTCCTACATATTACATTTTTTTTTCTAATAACGCTTCTAATAAAACGGCTTCCAAAACTTAAAGTAAGTAAGACAACAAAGAAAATACACACTAATTTAGAATGGTAATGAAAAATCTACTTAAGAGATATTAGTAGGCTTTGATTTAATTTTAAGTTTGACAGTTATTAAACAAAGTTTGTGGTTGGTGCATTTCAATCATAGTTTCAAACAGAAATAGTACTTAGAAACAATTCAAAGCAAATTAATCCAAATAAGGCAATAAAAAAAAATAAATTTAAAAAATGGTTAGATACACCAATGAAGATAAGTTAAATATGCTTTTAATATACGGCGAATGCAAAAGAAATTCCCGACAAGCAAAACGATTGTTTTGTTTACGATTTCCAAATAGACCTACACCCGATAAAAAAACATTTATCATGCTGTTTAAAAATTTAAGAAACTGGGGTAGTTTTAAGAAAACTATTCGAAACAGAAATAGGCCAGTTAGAAACGATGAAAATACAGCCTTGGTGTTAAATAGTGTTGTCAACAATCCTCAATGTTCTCTCCAGAAATTGGCATCGGAAACTAATCTGTCGATATCTTCGTGACATAGAATATTAAAATCAAATAAATACCATCCATACAAATTAAAATTGATCCATCATTTAAGGCCTGGTGATTATGAACGAAGATTACATTTTCTAGCTGAATTTTCAGTTCTTTCTGAAGAATGCCCAAATTTTTAAAAAAATGTGCTCTGGAGCGATGAAAGCCATTTTCACAACAACGGAGTTGTGAGTAAGCATAACTGCCAATACTGGTCACAAAATAATCCTAGATGGATGAGAATGACCCGAAATCAGGTAACTTTTGGAGTTAACGTGTGGTGTGGAATATTAAATTCATATATTATTGGACCATATCTATTCCATGGGACTTTAAATGGAAGAAAATATGATATATTTTTGAGAAATGTATTGCCAGGATTATTAGAGACTATCCCTCATAACCAGGAGAATATTTGGTTTCACCAAGATGGTGCACCACCCCATAACTCAGTACTAGTCAAAGATTGTCTTAATGAAATGTACCCTCAGAGATGGATTGGTACTAATGGAGTAGTCAGATGGCCAGCACGATCACCTGACTTGACTCCATTAGATTTTTACCTTTGGGGGTATTTAAAAAGTGTAGTGTACATTGAACCCATTGAGGATATAGCCGATTTGTATAATAAAATATATGCAAGTGTTGCTGCTATAAATAGACATACGTTACAAAAAGTTTGCAATGAAGATTTACTGAAACGGTACAATATGTGTATTCATGAAGAAGGGAGAAATTTTGAACATTTAATATAATAAGTACCTACTACTAAGAAAGAAATTAGTTTAATTTCATTTTTAATTATATTTCGATAGTTTTTAAATGTTTGTTTATAAAACTTTTGGTTACGTTCTTTACTGAATTGTTAATATAAATTTAGCCCATTCTAAATTAGTGTGTATTTTTTTTGTTGTCTTACTTACTTTAAGTTTTGGGAGCCGTTTTATTAGAAGCGTTATTAGAAAAAAAAATGTAATATGTAGGAACATATGGATATTGGTTCATTATGTTAGTTCCGGTTTGGCCGGAAGTGGTAAACACAATTTTATGATAGTGTATTATATCACTTTCCTTATCTTGAAAAAAAGTGTTTGGTAACCCATATTCTATAATAAATAATAAATAAATTATAGGGATTTATCAAAATTCACGTGTACTGGCATTAATGAAAGAAACTCATGTAACTCCAAAACGGCTTGTTTTTTGTAAATTCTCTATACCATCAAAATTATTCACAAATTATTGTTTAATCACATGACTTCTGTTTCAAGGTTCCAGCCATCAAAAAATAGTTTTGCATCGCAGCGCCATCTCTGTGTGCTGTTGAGGAAAAATTCTAATCACCGTTATTTAAACCTTTCTTTGGTATCAATCATCTGCCATTTACAAAAATAAAATATCTTTATTAGTTTTAGAGATAATGGCCTGGGGACTTTTAAGTGAAACACCCTGTATACATATATAGAGTTTTGCGCCTCTTTTTAGATTTTCAGCAAAAATTGTGCATTTTGGTGAAAAATATCAGGAGAGCACAGTTGTAGAGCATACAATTTCCTACAAATTTCGTCTCTACGTCTTTACAAAGTTTTTTCGAATTTCGCATAGTTTTTCCGCTAGAGGGCGCGGAAATATATATAAATAGACTTTCGCGCCCTCTAACAGCAAAACTATACGGAATTCGAAAGAGAAAGAAAAGACAGAACTGCTAGGAAATGTAATGCTCTACAACTTAGCTCTCCTGATGTTTTTCACCAAAGTGCATAATTTTGGCTGAAAATGTAAAAGAGGCGCAAAAGTCTCTTTATACATGTCTTTCGCGCCCTCTAGCGGCAAAACTATGCGGAATTCAGACAAAACGAACAGACAGAACTTGTAAAAAATGTATGCTCTACAACTTTGCTCTCCTGACATTTTTCACCAAAATGCATAGTTCTTCCTCAAAATAGAGAAAAAGGCGAAAAAGCGCTAAAATTCATACATACATGTATTTATTTTTCAAAAACCACCCTTTGTTAGAACTGCGGGGGGTGAAAATCATGGTTAGGCAACCCAACCCAAATACTTCACATCTTACAGGTCTCATAGCTGTGGGAATTTTTCCGTAAAACAGCGACTTTCTTGACTAATTTGAAAGGACTAATAGTAAATAGTAATTTTTATTGTCTTGGGGTAGGGACCCCTCATGGTAATATTTATAAACACATTTCACGTCGAAATTTGACAAAAATCGTATTTAATCGGATTTATTCGTTTGCGTGGTAGAAAGTTTTTTAAATTGAAAATTCGGTTTCAGCACGAAAACATACTCAAGGCATGATAGGTTCAATACTGGGAGCAGATTTTTTTTTTGTAGACCTATGCTGTTTGTTTTCCACATACTTAGACATTTCTTCAAATGGTTTTTTTTAGGGCTATTTTAGTTAGTCTTATAGCTTGTGCTATGTCATATTTGGTGATTTTTGGATTCTGGGTACCACATGTAACTTCTTTATTGTGGTTAATATCAGTCCTAATCAGCCTAGCGGTTTATGTTTTGCTTTTTGAAAATATTATGAGGTTCTGTGGCACATGGACTCCATTCCCACGGGTAAGAAATTGATTAAATGACTTTATTTGATTATGCATATTTTTTATTGAGATGCTATTCTGTGGATTTAGTTAAGAACTGTTTGCTTTAGTAAAAATTAAATAAATGGTAATGAGTAATGGAACAAAAGTATTCAAACAGTATAGCCGGATATGCATGGGTAAGTTGCCCCCCGTAGGAAGTCCTATTAATACCTATATGAACGTGTAGTGTAGGTAAGGCCAAAGATTAGAGAATTAACTAGATGGGACAGCCGGCGGAAAACCTTTTATTTTTTAGCAATGACGCCATTGTCCTTCACATTTAAATTGGAGTTCTCGCACAGTTGCTACAATGTGACAATCAGACGGAGAAGGTAACATTACCAAGAGAGGCCAATAGCGAAAATTTGACAACACTGTCCTGATAGAACGATCGAACTCAGCTGAAGTATTTCTATGTTTATATGTAATGTATCTATTTGGTTAGGATGGAATTGTACATTAAAGGAATCATTTTGAAACTTTTTTCTATAAAATGAGAAAAGAACAGCCACACAGCTGGCATCGAGGTCTATACGTGACTTAGCACTTGTCGATTCTAATGAGCCAACCTATCTTTTAGTAAGTTTGGTCAAATTCATCTAATGCGCACTCGACAAATTTCGAAACCGTTTCCGCTGGATATCGTGTCCCTTTAACACAGTAGAAAAATACCTTTAAATTGGAGTTCACAACTGTCTTCGTCTATTTCGTCTTCTCCGCCTGACTGTCCTATCTTGTTAGTTCCTTAATCTTTGATAAGGCCATAAGTAAACTATATATCTAATTTTCATTGGTCATTTTGGAGTTGTTCTAGAGAGTTTCAATAAAACTTCAAAAAGGGGGACTTTTCAAAACTTTGTTTCTCGTACATTAGTCTACTTAGCATTATGGAACAAATTATAATTTTCAACAAAAAATTGAATAAATAAAAAAGTACTGTGACGGGCTTCCTTCCTGTTGCCTAGCGCCTAGGCAAGTGGAAGCGTCACTTTGGCGCTGAGCTATATTTCGGTTAAATTCGGTAATCTCGAGCGCCACCTTTGCAATTTTTACGTGGAGCAAAGGTCCCACATTAGCCTCCTAAACGCAACCTGTTGCAGTAGGGCTGGGATAGCTACAGTGGAGACACGGTATGTGCAGGGGTCCGGACGGCAGATTAGACTTTCACTCACATTCAACAGTAAAAGGCAGAGGTCGGTAAATAACAAAGTTTATTAACATACAATGAAATGTTTACAAAGCAATAAAAAACGGTTAAGTACCAAAATACGGAGTTTCTGATAAATGCAATAACAAAAATTTAAGATATGTCATTTTTAGTCCAGTACGTGGGTGTCAAAAAGGGGCGTTTGAATGCAAAAGGTGGGGTAGTAGTTATTTTTTAGTATGTTGTTAGGCTTGGGGCCCTAATGAAAAATCCAAGTTTTCGACCTCGATGCGCATGCGCTAGAGCCGCCATCTTGGATTTCAGGTACAAAAACTTGTTTTTTTGATAATAACTCAAAAACGGTGGCTTTCACGACAAAAGATGTTCTATACAAAGTTAAAGAGGACAAAATTTCCTACATTTATTAAAAATTTTTTTTTGTAGCACACATATGTTAGGAGTTGCAGCTCTGTGAAGTTGCACTATTTCAAAAAAAAAGTATTATATTTTGTTATTTGGCTGTTACAATACAAATACAAAGACCGCAGAAAGACTTCGTCGATCAAAAAAGCACGTGTCTGCCGATGTCCTTTTTGATGAAACAATGGTGGTGCAAGTTTCGCAGGAGCGATTTTTAGCCAATGAAAAAAATAAAGTTCGTCTCATATCGATGCTTAAGAACACATTTGACCTGGCTGCATTTACAGTTAAACAAGCTGAATATTTCTATTCTTGCATGCCTTCAGTGGTTGTGACACAACGTCATCCCTATTCAATCAGGGAAAAACTAAATTTTGTACGCTGATAGAAAAAAACAGAGCGGATTCATGAAAGAATTGAAATTTTCAACCAACAAGATGCCACGTTAGCGGAGATTGCCGAGGCCGGAGTACGCTTTCTTGTAGCTTTATATGGTGGCAACATGGATAAGGAGAGTTTGGAAAAGATTTGTTTCCAACGCTTCGCCAACTCTACGCTGAAAAGCAAATTTAATCTTGCCTCTTTGCCACCTACAGAAGACGCGGTGCAATTCCACGCCTTTAGGACGTACCACCAAGTACAGAAATGGAGAGGCATAAAGAAAAATCCTGAAGACTGGGGTTGGAAGCATCACGCTTACGGGCTCACTCCCATAACAATGGCGGAAAAACCAGCTCCCGATTCCTTATTAAAATCGGTATCTTGTAACTGCAAAAAGGAGTGTGGTGGGGCATGCAGCTGCCGAAAGGCTGGACTTAAATGTTCGGTTGTATGTGGCTTCTGCAACGGAGATCTTGCGGAAATATGCCGGAAATCCGCATTGAAAACGAGGACGAGGATGACGACATTTTTCAGGCTACGGACCAAAACTACGACCAGGACACCGACAATAACCAACCCGGACCATCAAAACGTACCAAAATGTAGTAGAAATTAATTTTTGTAACGCGCTAAAATCATAATTTACTATTCTTAAATTAAAAAAAAAAATGCGATATACTTTTCGCCTTTAACTTTGTTTACGATAAGTATAATACTGTTAAATGATAATATTCAAGTGCCTTTTAGTTTTTTTTTTATAATTATGTACAAATATAATGATATGTATAAAACTCAACCAAAATGAAGTTTCCGCATTTTTTTCAAATACTGCAACTTCACGGAGCTGTAACTTCTAACATATGTGTGCCACAAAAAAATTGTTTTAATAAAAAATGTAGGAGCTTTTGTCCTCTTTTACTTTGTATAGAACATCTTTTGTCGTGAAAGCCAACGTTTTTGAGTTATTATCAAAAAAACAAATTTTTGTACCTAAAATCCAAGATGGCGGCTCGAGCGCATGCGCCTCGAGGTCGAAAACTTGGATTTTTCATTAGGGCCCCAAGCTTAACAACATACTAAATAATCACAACTACCCCACCTTTTGCATTCAAAAAACCCCCACGTACTGGGCTATTTAATTTAATTTGAATTAGGTAGGGCGCCATTTTGTGACGTACGGGTAACCAGGTGGTGAGAAGCTAGTTAGCTACTCATTAATGCGGAAGCAAGCGGTGGTAAGCAAGCAAACGGTGAAAGTGGTGAAAAACAACAGTAGCAAAGCGGTGTATAAAAAAACAGTAAACGGAAAAAAAACTACACAAGTAAGTAATTTAAAAAAACGGCCAGCGTACAAATACCAGGCAAAAGCAAGCAGTTATCTACAGCAATAATCATGCCTACATGTTGCAATAGAGTGTGGGTGTGAAGAACTTGGCAAAACTAAATAAGACTGATACTAAATAAATAAAACGGTTGTCGGATTCGGTGCGGTGTGTAACCTAAGTCACACTCGGATCGGAAAATAAAACGGTTATCGGATTCGGGGCGGTGCGTAACCTTGGTTACATTCGGTTCGGAAAATGAAACGGTTATCGGATTTGGTATCAGCTTACGGCGGATATTATTCTGCCTAGACGGACAGACAGTAATAATTAGAACGATGGTATTTCGGTTCGGTTCGGAAATGTTGAAATTACATCAACACTTGATGCGGTGTTTGCCAAGCGCCTCAAACCCCAGAGCTGGGTGCCTTCATTAAATGCATTTCGGTTCGGCCACGTGGTATCTTGTCGGATTTGACGCGGAAAATGTCTATGTATCAGAATATAATGTTGGTTAATTTATTTACGGTAGCCCAGATTTTATTCTCAGTTCCCGGACTATAATAAATTTCTATAAATTATTTTAAAGTAAGGAATTTTGTTCCATTTCGTATCAATACGAAATTTTGGAAACAAAATGAACGGTAAATTAACAATAACACTACAATAAATTTCACAAAAATAATTTTTGCAAATACAGATTTTATTTTGCTACGAACTAGCTAAAATAAAAATATACGGTAATTATAACTTCTACCCATTTGGTAGAACAACATATTATTTTATCTCAGTACCATCACAAATGGTCTGGATTAAAATTATATAAACGGTAAACGGTACACAGTTTTCTATCGAAATATCATCTATGTTCTTTTTCCCATTTGGAAATTCTTGCAAACATAGCTATTTGGATAAAATCGGAGAAGTTGACAGGTCCTAACTCGGACTCTCTTACTATATTGTAACAATTTAACTTTAAATTTATTTAATTTCGGCTAAGTCGGGAAATAATAATTATATTCTGATACATTTAAACGGAATCGGTTCCAAATTATTGCTTTAAAACACACATTTCAGTGAATTATGCTTATCGGTGTTAATATAAAAAGATCGACAAGAAACCAGCGGCGGTGGTAAAACGGTGTACTTACATGTGCTGGATATACGGAATAATACCCGACTGGGCTGTTTGACGGATCGGACCGAAATGATATTCAAATGTGCTCTAATGAAACTGATTTACGCAGCTCTTACCAACGCCCTCAGTATCAAATCTTGTAATTAATGTTAATATTACGGACAGCCCTCTCACTGCCAGGTTTATCAAATTACCTATTTAAAGTAGAACTCTGTTTTGCGGTTTTAGCTAGCTAAACTTAGGAGAAATCTATAATAATAATTTACAATACATATGTTCGAATGTAAGCAGAGCAAATAACGAAGTATGTTATTAATTTAAACTGCATTTTTGGCAACGGAAAATTTACCTCGTTACAGTACATGTGTTAGGTATAGGGCATACTGACATAAGTCCACCTTGAATTTAATTCTATATCGATTGTCATAATGAAATTTGGCGCGTGTCATTTGAAAAAATGGAGTTCTTGGCATTTTTTAATTGTTATTTTCAAAAAATCGCAGCAACCACTGAAAACTTGCCCATCACAGCAAATTAAATAATTCCTTGAATCTATTGAAAAAAATAACTTATTTACCTAGCCTGAATGGTTTAAGAGATATGAATTTTTTAATGGGCCATTTGCATCTCTAAAACTAAAGAGAAGAATTGTCAAAAACTGTTACAGACATGTAACGACAACCCGCTTTATACTTAGAATATAATGACGAATTAAAAAAAATATAAAAAATTGAGCGTGTCCATTTAAAGTAACAAATATGGCATCAATTTTCGGTATTTCTGGAAGGGCCGCCATTTTAAAATTATTATTTTCGCAATGGCCGACTATAACGGGGTACCAAATCTTAAATATCTATCTCATTTGTAAGTGGAAAATAGTCCAATGGCCGCTTTAAAAGAATCACCCTGTATATGTATATTTAGCACCAAAGTTTTTTTTATTGGTCTGTTTAATATTTCCAACTTGACAGCAGTACGAGTGCAAGATACCGATATGGAATGTGATTCGGTGCCAAATGTAGGTATGGAATGTCCACTTGTTATAACAACAAAGTCCATACCAATCCAACAGCGAATTACTTCCGCATTCACGTAGTGGATTGGAAGTATAGTAAACGTACAAAAAAAATATTTTTTATAGGTTTAGAATATCATGAAACGTCGAGATTTTAAATTTGAGCCAAAAAAAAAAATTCTGTCCATCGATCGGTCTGTCTCTCTGTAACTTTTTTGTCCACGCGTTTTCTCTGGAACGGTTTAAGATATTGACTTGAAATTTCTTATACGTGTGTATTACAACGAGATTTGGAACTGTATTATTTTTTAAGATATCCGGTGAAGGGTTGGGGGTAAATACCCCTATTTATAGGGGTAAAGAAGAAACATGGGTAAAGCAAGCTGAAAGGAGTACAGAAACTTAAGATTCGGTAGTCATACTAGAACCAAAGGCCCAAGATTTTTTTATAATATTTTCCATCCCCCTATCACCCCCACTCTATTATTAAAGGAGTCGATAAAATTAAATTGAAATATTCACTTGAAATTTGGTACCCGTATGTATTATAACGAGATGATTCCGTTGAGGGTTGGGGGTTAACTAGGGGTAAAGAAGGGAAAATTAGTAAAGCAAGTTGGCAAGGGTATATAAATTTAGGATTTGGAGTATATACTAGAAGTCAAGGCCTCAGATATTTTTATAAGATTTTCCATCCCCCCACCACCCCACAAATAAAATTGAGATATTCACTTGAAATTTGGTACAAGTATTATAACCACATGTGTAATTAGATTATATTCTGTGACGATTCCGATGAAGAGTTCGGGGGTAAGTAGGGGTAAATAGGGGAAAATTAGTAAAGCAAGCTGGTAAGAGTACCTACAGAAAGAGTATATCCGGATAAGAATGGGCGATCTGCCCCCGATAGGAACTACCTATAATATCTGTGGCGTCGTGTAGGCAAGGCAATGGGTAAACGATGTATTGCAACCATAACTTTTCAGCGGGGTGCTGAAGAAGCTATGAAAGAGTAGCAACCGATTAGCTCAGGGTTAGTCGAGGGTCACTCTGGGGCGAGAAGAGTTATTTATGCATCTATTTTTTTTTTTTTCAATAAATAATTTGAGTGTTATTAAACAAACTAAACAAAGAAAAGGGCGCCAGCGTATTCATGCAACTAATATTCCTGCAACGGTTTAAGGATGAAACAATCAAAATCAAAATTTAAACAAAATAACAATATATTAATACAAATAACGATTAAAATTTACAAAAACTTTACATGTGTATTAATAAAGAAATTTAGAAAATTTACTACCACAAAAATATATACTGTTTAGAGTTAAAATGATTGAAAATGTAAATACAACAAAAATTGCTTTATTTGAATATTTAAAGTAATAAAAAAAAATCTCTGGCAAAAGAATTAAATTGAAAAAAATCAACTGGTTTAACAATCACAATAGTTATCTTCTGACCAAAAAAGTGACAAAAGAGAAGAGACACGGTGAATGTGGCTTACGTAACTTTGGCGGTGGGAGTGGAGTTCAACGAGGTCGAACCCTGGAGATGGCCGCAGGTACCTGGGAGAGAGGACTTATTGATCGTGTCCTGTTCAACGATGATGTTCCAGAAAGACGCTGCGTTGGGAAGATGACCAGCCAGTTACAATTTTCATCCAGCCAATAGCAAATCCACCGTGTACTTGATCCAAGGTTGGTCGATCCAGATTATTACATGAAAAACAATGATAATTCAGGAACCAGTTGATACAAATTTAGTTAAATTACACAAAGAAAAAACTAACGATTTAAATTTAAAATGACTAAATAAATTATTAATTAACTTTAAAACTGATTGAAATGAATGATCTAGCAGAATAAAAAATTGAATACCATTGGTTAAGCCAAGGTCACAAATTTTACAGAAATTACAAAAAAAATAGGTATTAGAATTTGTAAAATTTAAGCAATGAATCGAAAAAAAAAAACAAAAAACTAAACACCAATAAAAAAAACTTTACTACTAGATTATCACAAAATTTTGGCCCTGAGGCTGTGAATCGACAAAATTATGCTAAATTATGACGAAAGGTTTAAAGCAGCATAAAAGAAATCGATATTAAGATATGACAATAAGAAAAAATTAAATAAGAAAATTTAAAATTTTGGAGATAATCTCCGTACTTTTATAAAAATTAAGTTAAACAAATTGACTTTACGTCTCGTATTTTAATAAATTCAATAATCAGTATACTAGTCGTGAAATGAGATCATCTAATAAAGAATTTTAGAGCGACCCCAAATACAAAAAAAATATATGTATATATAGGTATATAAGTATATAATATATTATAAACTACTGGCAAAAATTATTGATATAATACATAAACATAAAACATCAAGCAGGAACTATCCCAAAAGGACAAAGAGATAACCTACTGCTGGGGCAATTCACTAACAAGTGGTTTTTTATTAACCACAAGATTAACCTCAAATATATTGTTAATAATTTAACTAAATGCCAGCTTAAAATTTGATATCAATTAAAAATAACTAGGTTATTATTTTAATGAATTATAATACAATAATAAAACTAAAAATTTGAACAAAGTATTATAGGATGGCTCTAAACGTCAAATCTTTTAAGAAAAAAAATTAGAATGATCTCACCTCAGCGACGTCAAGACGGAAAGTGCCGGTTTTCAATTCCTGTTAGTTCCATCTCTCCCTAATATTCCGCTCACACAAGCTCAATGGTGACTTTGTATTGTGGTTTTTATCGCGGGAGATTCAAATTTTATGTAGTACGGGTGCTGAATTGAAAATATTTGGCAACTAATTAAATAATTGACAAGTTACGGAAAAAACTTGTTACAGTACGTAGGTTATTCAGCTGCTGCGGAAATATTTAAAAAGAATAGGGACTTTTTCAAAAATTTATTTCTCGTATACTATTTAACTTAAACTGAAAAATGATTGAAAGCTAACAATGTGAAGAATATTATACAACTACTTAGTTGCGTTAAACTCTTATATACAGCAATAATAATAATAGAAAACGTATTCCAAGCCTGTGGTTTCTAAAAATTGCCATAAATAGATCCTAATACTTTCTTGTACCACCAGCAGCTGTATTAAAATCGAAAAGGTAGAACACTTTCAAAAAAAATATATAATAATTGTGATATCCATTTATGAATCATCAAATCTGCACATACTGTATATAAGTTCGTATTTTCTGCCCCAGTTTGTCAATCTTCGTTACTATCTCTTATAACAACACTGAAACTATTTGTCTTTAATACTTTTTAAAATATTTAGACCTGTGTAAATGTTAACGAATAGTGGTCCCGTGTGTGCCAGATAATGGAGGATTACCTGTGAAAAGCAATCGTATAGGAAAAATGAGATAGAAATGCAATAAAACAATGACTAGGACAAAAGCAAAAATTTTTCAGAGTTCAAGCATATAACCACAGGGGCTGCATTTTCGAACGGTGCGAATCGATTATCGCACGAATTATATTTATTATAATTATCATTTATTACGAATTCGGACGTGCGAAGTCACATCATACGAACATTCGAAATCAATTAAGAAATCAATTTCCACGGTTTGAAAAACAAGCCCCTGATTTGTTTAAATGTACTCTACATAATAGTGAAATTATTATTATACCTATAACACATAAATATTGTATTATATGTCAATCAGAAGTAAATATCCATGTTATACTTCGTGAAGCTAGGCATCAAGCTTTTGTAATGAAAAATTTTTTTATACCTGATCGTTGCTGTAAAACTCATCTGAGAGCTAATAAATTCTAACTTTCGAATCTCCGTATTTATTCAAACACCAGTAGTGTCAATGTTAATAAGTGCCTTGCTAAACCTTAGTTCGATTTACTGTGATAATTCCCTTCTCAATAGTTTAGCCAACAGCACCATACCGGAAGGGAAACTAAAAACATTCACTGGACTGACTTGGGAGAACATTATTTATTTGGCAATATGTTACCGTCGATGAGAGATACAGATTATCGTAGTGTGACGCAAGCTTCCGTTGTATTTCTATTTAAGTAAACAACCGGAAATTCAAATCGAATAGTATCAACTAGCTTTGGTCTAGAAAGAGAGCAAAAAGTATCCGAGTTTTATAAATAAATATTAAAGGGTTTTGAAGTAGATATTTTACCACAGCATTTTGGATTTACTGCAAATACGAGACACGATCTAATTAAAAACCATATAAGTTATGGGGCTACCAAATCGGCAAATACCGACCACAACCAACTGGCATTGATTTTTGACGGTACTTATATTCCCCACGGTAAAAGCAGTAACAAGGAGTACCAACGTAAATCGTATTCCAGTAAAAAAAAGCAACGTCTTTGTAAACCATTTACAATACCGGGTGAGTCACGAATTGCGCTCGCCCCGATATTTCCTAAAACATTTGGAATAGAAAATTAAAATTTGGAGGCAAAATCAAGTTTGGTGCACATCCGGTTTGACCGGAAATGCCCACAACTTTCGATTTTTAAATGGAATACCCTATATATTTTTACATTTTTGGAATCTAGGGGAAATGTTGAATACAATATATCCATTTTGGTCACTTTTTGATAAACATTAAAAAATTAAAAAAAAATCTATTTCTGAATCCAGAGTGCTGTGGTGCCCAAAATATATTTTAGTTTGTGTGTTACGTTACTATAAAAATAAAAAGAGCAATATGATAACATTGCTTAATTCTCTAGAGGCGTTTAAAATTTTTAAATGTGATTTTTACCCACTAACTCGGTTTTTTTAAATGAGAATTTAATCGTTCTCCAACATTTTTAAATACCTCATTTTCATACGAATCTAATGATACCAACATTTTGAAAATCCGCTTAGAAATATTTGAGATTTCAGCCAAAATACAATGCAACCAAGCTTTTAGAAACATGCGGCTAATAGATAATAGATTAGTGGGCTTTGGAAACTAAAATGACACATTTCTGTGTAAATCTGGTAACCTAATAACATTGGAAAAATCATAGTAGCCATTGAATGTAATAAAACAATATCAGCTGTCAGACAGATACAAAATAAAGCGTTGCGGAAATCTCTTTGAGTAAAAATTAAAGAAAATGAATAATTTTAGTAGAAATGAACAGGTCGATATGTTACTGATATATGGAGAGCGTCTCAAAAATTCAACTGCAGCTGCAGAACTGTATCAGCAACGATATCCCAACAGACGTCATCCAAGCAGACACTTGTTTGCCAGAGTGGAACAAGAATTAAGAAACGACCCCAATCAACAAGATGACCATCAAACATTTATTGTAAGTGAGTACAAATAAATTGATGTATTAGGATTTGTGATGGTACACCCAACAACATCAACAAGGGAATTGGCAATGGAATGCGACATTAGTCAGTCTTCGGTTTGCAGAATTTTAAAGAAACATAAGTTTCGGTCTTATAAATACCAAAGCACCAACATCTTTATGGAGATGATAACGACAGGAGGCTAGTATATTGCAACTGGTTCTTAAATGCAGTACAACAAAACCCAGGTTTTCCTTTTCATATTTTATATTCAGATGAAAGTAGATTTACGAACCAAGGTATGTTTAACAGAAATAATACTAGGTACTGGGCTCAAGAAAATCCGAGGTTGGTAGGGCGGGGGAATATTCAGGAAAGATTTGGGTTTAACTGTTGGTTTGGAGTACTTGGAGATCGAATAATTGGACCCATATTTTTTGGTGGAACACTTACTGGCGAACGATATTTATTCTTCTTACAATACCAGACAGCAGAATTTGTTGACTTACTTCCTCTTGCCTATTTACAAAATCTGTTTTTCCAACAAGATGGTGCTCCCCCACATAATTCCAGAAGAGTGATGGAATATTTAAACAACTTGCATGGTGAACGCCTTATCTCAAATCAAGGTCATATCAGGTGGCCTCCTAGGTCACCTGACTTCACACCCCTCGACTATTATGTATGGGGCACTCTCAAAAATAAAGTTTATAAAACTTCTTCAAATACCCGCGAAGAGCTGCAAAATAAAGTTTTACGGGCTCTTAATGAAATACCGCCGGCTGAATTGCGTAGAACCATTCAAGCAACTGTACGCAGAGCCGAATTGTGTATAGAAAAAAATGGTGGACATTTTAAACAATATCTATAAATGTCAATTTATGGTTTAATTATATTAATTATTTTAAAGATACCTACTGTTACCTAGTTTAAGTTTAATTGTTCAAACGGAATTGATTTTTATTTATTTATAGGCCAGATATTTATGTTCATTTAAATAAAACTCTGAAAACCGAACTGATGTCGCATTCTATTGCAAATGTCCTTGTGGAGGTAATTGTGTTTACCTCCACATACCTATGCTAAACTTAATTGTAACGTTCTTTGCGCTCACAATTGTTAAATGTTTGATAGCTCAAGAATGCCTATAACTACACGAGTCTGTCTGACAGCTGATATTGTTTTATTACATTCAATGGCTACTATGATTTTTCCAATGTTATTAGGTTACCAGATTTACACAGAAATGTGCCATTTTAGTTTCCAAAGCCCAGTAATCTATTATCTATTAGCCGCATGTTTCTAAAAGCTTGGTTGCATTGTATTTTGGCTGAAATCTCAGATATTTCTGAGCGGATTTTCAAAATTTTGGTATCATTAGATTCGTATGAAAATGAGGTATATAAAAATGTTGGTGAACGATTAAATTCCCATTTAAAAAATCGAGTTAGTGGGTAAAAATCACATTTAAAAATTTTAAACGCCTCTAGAGAATTAAGTGATGCAATCATATTGCTCTTTTTATTTTTATAGTAACGAAGCACACAAACTAAAATATATTTTGGGCACCACAGCACTCTGGATTCAGAAATAGATTTTTTAATAAAATTTTTAATGTTTATCAAAAAGTGACCAAAATGGATGTATTGTATTCACAATTTCCTCTATATTCCAAAAATGAAAAAATATATAGGGTGTTCCATTTAAAAATCGAAAGTTGTGGGCATTTCCGGTCAAACGGGATGTGCACCAAACTTGATTTTTTATTTAAAAAAATGGCATTTTAGTCGTGTAATAAGGCCTCCTAATTTCAATTTTCTATTCCAAATATTTTAGTAAATATCGGGGCGAGCGCAATTCGTGACTCACCCGGTATGTACTACAGATGGTTACATTGTGAATATTGTGTAACGGTCACGTTTTGGAAGAACACTCAGTACCTTAAATTAAATAACCTGTTTATAATTCGTGTATTTACAAAATTGTTTTTATACGGTCGTAAAATTTTAACTTCTCGGCGGGTATAAAGACCGTTTGACCTTTAACGCAATTGCGGAGATGCGACAGCAGGGGGTCTTGTTTGTTTCGTACACGTAAATTTTCGTTGGTTTTAGTCAGTCGAGGGTCGGCTTCGAGCCGATATAGATACCACGAGAGAGGTGAGTTTGACCTCTCCGGTATAATCAAGTGGTAATGAGTCGAACAAAGGCTGTAATGAGATACGGCCAAGTTGTTTAAACAAGAATATTTAAGTCTTTTTATGGTGACGATTATTCTTTTTGAGTATTGTCGCTACGTTTTATGTTCAATTGTGCATCAGAGTAATGTGTAAATCACCAAGTGCAAATATTTAATAGTGAATTAAATGACAGAATGAATCTGTATTAAATAGCCACAAATTGCGTGATTAATCTGAATTACTTGCTTTGATGCCTTCCATGATTATTGGTGATTTTATGTATCTGGTTTGTAGTTTGTACGTTCATGTTTGTTGAGTGCTATACGTTCATTGACCTTCATGTGTCCAAAAATGAAACTGTAAGTTTTTTACTTTTTTGTACTAGTTGTGGTAGCTCAAGGCTACGCGCGTGGAGAAACAATATTTTTGTGTGTCGTTAAGGAACTGGTTTCGTGATTTATTTTCCCTTACCGAGTTGCGATCGTTAGACAATTTGACCGCTTTCGTGTTAGTCGTAGACAATGGCAACATTGATTAGATTTGTTGACAATTTTGATGCCCCAAAAGGCATACCTAGTGGCTTAATTAGTGTGTGCTGGCTAGCAACATTTAAGGTTGTTCAGAAACAATAGAAAAACTGTTACGCGCCGAAAGCTTTTTGTATGTCTCCCCAATTTGGGTATTCGGTTGTGAAACCTTTTGAGGGTTAAAATTTAGAGTGCCATGTCAATTTACGTAATTAGTTTAACTGGTTAATTTTTGTTAAAATGCTATTTGTTGTACAGTTCCTAATAATTTTAGTGAGTAAGTTATAAGTTTTCTTAGAACGGTCATTGGGCTCAGGCCTGGCGATACAAAATATTGTATCGACTTATCTCTGTAATGCGATTTCTTGGTTAGAGTATATTGTTTGTTTTTTGTAACTCCGAATGTTAATAGATTATTTGTTTTAGTAGTTGTTTAATTTCATTAAGCTAGCAGTCATTTAAACTGGAATAGCTCGGTGTTTCCTTATTTTGCCGGGCCAACTTATAGTTTAAAGTGAGCAGAAATTGTGTATTATTTGATTTCCAGTAACTAAAAATAAGGTGGCGTCCAACTATCGTTATTGTTGAGCCTTGTAGTGTTGTGTATTAATTTTTTGGTAATTTTCTGTTATTAAGTATTTGTCAAGGTAAGTGATAACCAATATTAAGCCAAGCTATCAAGGATAATGCTAATAATGCCAGCCTTCAAAGGTAATCGACCACAACTGACAACAGAGGAAGCTAATGCTTCTAGAAAGGTTACCAAAATACGATGGGTTATCGAAGCTGTCCATGGGGCAACAGCTCAAAAATATAAAGTTTTACACAACGCTATGCAGAATAAGATGCTTCCTTATGGTAAAATTCTTTGCAGAATTGTTGGTTTTTTGCACAACACATTTGGAAAAAGACTGTATTCGGATGGAGAATTACATGACGATATTATTGACGCAATAAATAACAGAAAGGTTGTGCCAAACACTCTTAGTGAAGAAGTCGCTGCAAAACGTTGGAATTGATCGAAGGCATTTAGACAATTAGTGGCTGCAGATGTAATGGATTTTCCTCAACTCAGTAAACGTGACTTAATGCTTTTTTTTACCACTTCATATCAATTATCACAAGCTCTAGCATATTTAGCAGAATTAATTGAAGACGAGAATAATCCTCAAGTTAGAAATCCCAAATGTACTAAAGATGGAAGTGAGATCTTGTCACATAAACAGTAAAATATACCACTGTTACTTAAAATATGTCACTCACGGCTCAGACTATAAAAGTATTTGTCGGTATTGTTGTGATTGTCCTAATGGTAATAGAACTGTCGGCTTCTGTTCACATATCATTTATTACCTGTCACATGCGAGATATCTTTCAAGAATATTTAGACCGGCTGAAATACTTTGTAAAATATTTAACACAAACAATACCAATGTTGTCATAAATGATGACAGTGACGAAGATTGACAAAACTGGAGCAGAAAATAAGAGTTTATATACAGTATGGGTCCCCTACTGTTTATTCTGTATGTTAATGAACTACCAAATTATATATCTTCTGCATGCACCACAATGTTCGCAGATGATACAACAGTGGCGGTTTCAGCGCCGACCTCTGAGGAACTGAGAAGATCTATAATTACAGTTGTAGAGGACGTTGAGAACTGGTGTAAAAAAATAACCTCATCCTAAATATAGAAAAAACTGTATGCCTGAACTTTTACAACAAAAAGAAATGTAATATTAATGAAATTGCTCTAAACGACATCAACTTAGCTGAACGTCCAGTAACCAAATTTCTAGGACTGCTCTTAAATAACAATCTCACCTGGTCGGATCACATCAATCATGTTAGTAAAACGATAAGTAGGTCATACTATGCCATATTAAAAATAAAAGGTCTACTTTCGACCAGTTACACATTAAATGTGTACTACTCTTTGGTCTACAGCCATCTTACATATAATGTTGCACTCTGGGGAAACGCACCTGAGAGTATAAGAGTCTTCATATTACAAAAAAAGATTCTGAGGCTGATAAATCAAGATTTACAACATGTGTATCAATGAGCCACAGATAATTCATTGGTGATAAATCCTATAAAATCTCAGGCAATTATATTTAGTCGGTCTGGTTTCGACACTAATAATTTCAATATTAAACTGAACAACAATATAATTGAATGGAAAGAATCTGTCTCGAATTTGGGATTGATTATGGACAAAAAGTTAAACTTTGATAAACATGTCAGTAAGGTTTGCCAATCAAGTTTCTTCAAATTAAAAAGTATTTATGAATTTCGAGATAGCCTACCAATATCAACAAAGTTGATGTTATCTGACATGATTGTACTATCCATTGCCAACTACATGGATGTCGTCTATGGACCTTACTTAACAGGTTTTAATACATATAGATTACAAAAAATACAGAATTCTTGCATAAGATTTGTGATGTCTTTACCAAGACGAGAGCATACCAGTCAACATATCAGAGCATCGCGTTGGCTTACAATGGAACAGAGAAGACTTTTACATCTGAGCTGCCTGATACATAAAATATTGAAAACTAATAGTCCGACATACCTACGAGAACTAATGATACGTCGTAGAGAATTGCATAATGTAGAAGTTAGAAACAACAACATGCTGTCTATTCCCCAGCACAAGACAGAGTTTTTTAAAAACAGTTTTAGTTATCAGGCAGCTCATATTTTTAATAAAATGACATGCTTACAGAATGATACAGTCAGCGCTGTCACTCTCAAAAGGCAGGTCAAAGACTTCTTATGTGACAGCCAGTGAATGTTGTAATGTTTTATTATTCGACGCTATAATAATATATACTATTTTATTTATTTTTGTTCCTTTAACTGTCCTATTATATATTAATATTAAGTAAATGTAAATTAGGTGTAAGTGAAAACACGCTATGCGGTATCTTCCACCTTTTGTCTGTAAAAATTTGTTTTTTTTTCTGGCAATAAATGTTTATTTATTTACTTATTTATATTCAACATGCGGAATACTAAATCTTGTAAACCAGTTTTTGTTCATAACAAGATTATGACTCTTCCTTGCATATATATCTATAAGTGTCTGCTGTTTATGAAAAGCAATATTCAACTGTATGAAGCAATTTGTAAATATCACAATTATAACACTAGAAAAAAGAATGAATTGAGTACTTTAAGTCACAATACAGCTAGATATGAATATGCACCATCATATGCAGGAATAAAATTATATAATAAACTTCCTGAATATTACAAATGTGAAAATTGTAACATATTCAAAAAAAATAAATAAAAAATCTTCTCGTTACCAAGTGCTACTACACGGTTACTGAGTATCTGAACGATACAATTTGACAATTACATTACTTGTAATTACTATGTAATACCTACAAGTACCTGTGTTCTATCTTAGATATATTTGTATGCTTTTGTCTTGTTTATATTTACATTTACATGTTTTATTCTTGTTTGTTATATCCAATGTTATATGACTGTTTGTGATATTTAAATTTTTATCTTAGTTTGTTATGTTTTCGCTATGTCTTATTTTATTATGACGCAGTAGGTATATTCAACTAAACCAACCTGCTCACTTTGTTCTATTTATTTAATTATTATGTAAGTAATCTGACATGTACACCCATTGTAAAATGGCAAAAGTATAAATAAAGATACTACTACTATGTACAGATTTGACGATTCATAAATGGGTACCACAATTATTATATATATTTCTTTGGAAGTGTTCTACCTTTTCCAGTTTAATGAAACTATACTGGCGGTACAAGAAGATATTAGGATCTGTTCATGGTAATTTTCAGAAAGTGGTCACTCAATAGAAACCATGTGATATAAGAATTCGAATACGTTTTCTATTATTATTATTATTGCTGTATATAAGAGTTTAACGCAACTAAGTAGTTGCATAGCATTCTTCACAATGTTAGATTTCCATAATTTTTTTGTTCATCTATCTAAGTTAAGTAGTATACAAGAAATACATTTTTGAAAGAAAATCCCCATATTTTATATATTTTTTAAAAATCTCCGCAGCAGCTGAATGTTGAACTGAAGAACCTACATACATCGTTTATCCATTGACTTGCCTACATGACACCATAGATATTATAGGCAATTCCTTTTAGGGGCAGATCGCCCATTCTTATTCGGCTATACCCTTTGGATTTGGTGTAAATACTGGGAGCCAAAGTCTCAGATTTCTTTATTATATTTTTCAAACCCCCCAACCCCACTTCCACTCTATTATTCAATCCTGAATATGCCATCAATTGCTAACAGCGTTCTTGGGGAGATATAACGCTTTCAAACTTATATTTGCTTAACTTACAAAATGCTCATGGAACAATACTAAGTAGTTACACACAGGTATAATCCTAACAAAGTATATAGATGTAGTTGGAACTCAGCATAGAACCTACAAAATACAAAATAAACATTTTAAAATGAATGTATTAACAAAGAAACTTAAAATACAAATGTAAAAGGCTATGTGAGTACTTAATTAATCACATTTTAACTAAAAAATTCAAATGAGAGACCTGAACTCAGTGACTTCATGAGATAGTGAAAAATCTCTCACAGTTAACGTAAAGTTATATAAAATACAAATTTCAAGCCTCGTACTGACTAAAATCTGTACCAAGATTATAAAGACTTACCAAATGCATGCAACCAAACATCAAGCACTGGAATGTGTTGCTTTTAAATAGTAGAAACTTTATAAAATAGTTGGTAGTAATTGTTGGTTAGGACTTTCTCCATAAAAGATGCATAAAACATTTCAAATAAAGAGTTAGTGTAGGTTTATTCATATCGTAATTGTAGAGACTAGTTTGTAGTTTGATTTGATGTAGTAGTACATTTCGAATGCCATACCCAAGGACTAGTATATAGCAAAGCATCGTAGGCATTGCCTACAAAATGCAATAAATTCAGTAAATTTCTAGACAATTCAATATAAAAAATTTAAATTTTAAATATGTCAAAACCATTTAGAAAAGTCATATTCAAGCCAATAGAATTTAAGTGTGAAGAAAAAAAAGAGAGTCTTGAGCGTGGGTACGAAAGGGACGCCGTAGTAGAGCCCCACAAAATTTTGCAATAAAGAAAATAAATTTAACAAAAATTTCGTAAATCAAATATAACGTGTGTGTTTAAAGTTATCTACGAAGTACGTGGAACACGTCAAGTGCAAAAATTGAAGCAAAAAGATACCCAAACGATTTTTATGGACACTCTTATCATAACATAGCAGTATATAAAATTATATGAATCAACAATATTTTATTAGAATGCTTGATTTTTCGAGGGATTATCGTCAGTACGTTCATTTAAAACACGTTTTATTTTAATTAATTTGTCAATATCACTTAAGATTTTTAATTTGAACTTTCCCACAAAATTGTTAGGTGTTACTAGAATTGGCCCAAAGTCGAAAATTGAGACAACATCAAATCTTTATGTTTTGAGATCCCAGGAACCCAAAAAATTTTTTTGAAAAATATCTGTTTGTATGTGCGTATACTAAACGTGTCAGCAGGTGTTACTGCAGAACAATTTGTACATTTTTTTAAAAAGTTGTGAGTGCAGGCCATTCCTTTTTTCACTTTGAATGTTCTTGATTCTTACATTCACCACACTCCAGATTTTGACAAAAATGTTCCATATCAATTAATTATTCGTCTACCTTTACATGGAAAATATTGAGAAGATCGAGCGGCTGGGCTATCTTTCAATGATCTCCTAGTCTTCCACAAATTCTTGAGTTCTCCTTAATTTTTTTTTGGTACTAAGTTCACTTCTGCATTTCAATGGTTCCGACATTTTATTACTTGCTTTAATTCAATAACTTTATGAGAGAACTCTACACACGAATCTTTCAAATGTATGCTATACAGACATTCTCATGTCACTGTTTACGTGCAAAAATCCGAGATGAAAGTTGCGATGTTGCCACGTTTTGTCGCCACGCGCCATCTCGCTCCCACCGGCTATCACTTTCTCTCTCTCTCTCTCGGATAGAAATACCTTAAGCTCGTAATCCGATAACATTCACGAACGCTGTTAGCAAGTGAAGGCATATTCAGGATTGAAGTGGGGGGGGGGGCTAGGGGGGATCGTCTGTTTAGGGTAAAGTTGACTTATTATTGTTAGTCCAAGTAGCACAATTAGTTTATTTTACCAGTTTAGAGCCAGAATGACCTAAGATAGTTGATATAACATAATTGCAACCATTACTTTCATCTTTAAAGGCATATGGACTTAATAATCATTAATTAAGCAATATTTCGGTAATATTTTCTTAAGAAATGTCTGATAAAGTCACACTGACTTTAGTGTAATTTTCAAGAAATATTAACGTAATTATTCCTTAAAATTTAACTATAAAGTTAAAGTGCATATTGAGGTCAATGTATAAAAAAATATTACGTAATTTTAGGCCAAGTTATTAACTTTGGAGTCGCTGACTTTTCTCTGGATAGAAGCAGGGAAATTTTATCAATTTTTAACATAAATGTAACCTATATTTTGTCTTGTCCTTCTAGTCAGATTTTAGTTAAAACTTTAACCTCATGGTCACAACTAGTTCCAATTTTAGGTAAAATTTACGTTAATTTTACTTCCCCACTTACCTAAAGGTAAATATTACTTCATATAACGTCCTAGAAGTTATTTTTACTTAAAAATAGAATTAGGTCTCTTCCCTGGAAGGCAAAATTACGTTTTCATTGTCTAAATTACTTCAAAGGACTGTACTATGTTGATGCCCCTCCCAGTAGTATCAACTGTCAAAAGTTACTTCTTTATTTTTACTTTAATGCTTGGAGTCATGGTAGTGTCACATTTTCCATATAATAAATTTTCAGAGGGTATGTTGACAGTTGTTGACCACATAAACAAGTTTCAATATTTAAAACTTGTTTCGAAATATCGCGCATCGGAAGGCAAGAGATCGACACGCCACCTACAGCCAGATTAGGGAAATTTTACTTCCTGACCTTTTCTCATATTAAAATCTCGAACCTAGCTATTCATTTTTTCTGGAAATAAAAACGTCTCATTATTTTTTGTTGGATAACTTGGAAGGGAGAAAATCCGACTAAAACCAGCTTTTTCCACTAATTGGTATTAAGTAATACTTCACAATTTTACGCATGAATGACATTGTGAACTAAGCCCACGTGACCAACGCATGTATTGGTTTTCATCTCAGATAAGTAAAGGACGTATTTATCTGAGGTTTTAATCACGGCCGTCTCTAAAGACGGCCGTGTTTTAATACTCTGCTTTTTTTGACGAATAAACAATGATTTTTGTTCTATTTTCCTTGAACCTGATGGCAAACCTGGACTGGGAAATACGACCAATTTAGTTCTAAATGAACTTTAAAGACTTTACCATTTTGAAGACTACAAAGTTATTTTAACTTATATTGGTCCCATTTAACTTTAAAGTCAATAATATAAGTTTTAACCGACTGTAGGAAAAATGTTAGTGAGGTCTAAAATATTGGGAAAGAATACTTTGAAGTCGCGCGGTACTATATTCGTCATATTTTTCAACCAGCTGTAAGAGACTATTTTATAATGAAATTTTGATGAGTGATTAATTGAAAAAATCATTAATATAGGGTTATTTAACAGATATCAAGTACAATATTAGCATATTTTATGCCCCAGGAATGTCCTGCAGGGCAATTGTATAGGCTTTTACAAATATTTTTAAAACACGTTGAAGCTGGAAAAAAAATGTTCATTAAAAACCTAAAATACTTGAGGCGCTTTTAATATTCCGAGGTAGAATTGATATATTTGCATTGAAAATTGATTGGCAGCAAAGAACCACAGAGAGGAGAAAGGTGAACACATTATTTCACAACTATGTCTGACATTATATGATATATTCCTACTCCATCATTATCATAGATGTTTTTATTATGTCATGCTGCTGATGCCTTATAAGTAAATCATCATTGCTGTAGATAAAACCGTATTAGTCCGAGAAAGAAAGACTGCAGTTGAAAAAGTATATGTAGTTTGGTAGATATTACGTATTAACGGCCACAATTAACCACAATGTTTACGTTTAAATTACCTGTCCAAGGAAATATGTTCTATAACTTATAGGTCATTCTAACTGAGTGGCCTTATTTAAGACGTATTACCGACGTCGTCACATTCCCCATTTACTTATATTTTACGTATATTTTAAGTCAATTAGGTTAGGTTAAACGGGAAAACGACATCAAAACTTGGTCTACATTACGTAATTCAGACCTAAGATGCTACTTGGGAGTAGACATTAAAAGAAACGCTTTCTGATTTTTTCATCTAAAATAATTTGGGGTAAAAACTGCCCAAATCGACCCTCCTTCTTTGGTATACGCATGTATTATAATGCCATCTGATTGAGATGATTCCGTTAAAGGGATAAGTGGGGTGGGGTGGGGTGTTAATTGAGGAAAATGAATAGAGTAAGCTAATAGGGTTTCAGAAACTTCACATTTGGCGTATATGCTAAGAACCAACGCCTTAAATTTTTTTATGACATCTACCTCAAATATTATTAAAATCTATGACCAATCACTTCCACGTACTAGAGTGCAATTATAGTCAAGATATTTTCCTTTAAAGAGACTTGGATGAAAAATCTGGATGTGGAAGTAGTTTTTTCTTACTTTTTATTGGGTATTTTACCACTGAAAAATATTTAAAAATTTTAATCTCTGCGCCAAACGGATCAGACAGAGGTTGGTTCTTGAGTACTTGACTGTTTCAAAAAGTCTCACACCTAAAAATATATAGACTAGAACAATGTTATAAACTAAAAACTGAAAATTAAAGCTATAGGTAGTTAACGTTTCGGAAGAGAATCTACTTCCGTTCTCAAAACTTTTTTGGCCGTCAACCATGACAGTTCTTTGTTTATGGAAGTAGTGATTCCTTAGGCAGGGGTTTTTACCTAGTGATACATTCGCAAAAACGAAAAATCAACCTAACTTGAACTACTAACCTTCAGTTCATGCACAAAGATTTCTAAAACGTATAATTTTATCTAATAATATACTCGTAAAAAAGGAAATATGATGGTGTTTGATGCGTGCTTTCTACTTTTGTAGATTGTTTTGCATAATAAAGTCTATTTATTATTATTTCCAAGTATTTCTGTAAATAAGCAATCCCCTATTAGTAACTTTTAGACCTCTCGCATATCTATCGAGGTCCAGTAGGTAGAAGTTTTCAAATTTTTCATAATTAATTGTTCACATTAATTGATGACAGTTTTTCAAAGTGCTCCCTAGAAAAAAAGTTGTATAGGTTTATCGTTTGTCTCATCGTTACCTACTATAGTCTGTTTTTAAACCAGGAGGAGTAAACATGGAAGTTCCATTCACACCATAAAAGTAACCAGAAAATACACTAAAACGTTTGTGGCAACCAACAATACACGACTACGGTGTTTTTGTGTGTATTTTATTACATTATATAATGATATATATGAGTCGACCTCTATTTGACCTCTGGATATTTTATACAGCGTCCATAACATTTACGCAATATAAAGGCATCAAGTAATTAGCTACTTTTACCTTCAGATTTATACAAAAGATATTAAAAACTGATGAATAATGTGCAAACGATAAAATAGAAATTACCTATAACCAAATAATTTATGCCATGAAATTAAAATTTTTACAATGTCAAAATTTACGACTACTGCCTTGTGTAAAACTGGCGAGAGCGTATCCAATCACAGATTTAGCGCGTTATATTTAAAACGCTCCTCTTGGTTTAAAAACAGACCATAGTAGTATCTTTAATGTCAAGAAACTTCCTGTATTATGAGCCTCATCTCGATGGTTTCCTACAGACCAGTGTAACCAGTGCCGGTTTTAGATATAAATTGCCCATAGGCACAGGTCAATTTTGCCCCCCACTCGGGCACTTTTTATCAGTTTATAGACACTAACCGCCAAGATGAAAGGCAAAGGCGCCCTCCCGCAGGGTAGCGCCCCTCGGCCCAGTCAGATGACGCCTAGCCAGAAAACCGGCCCTGAATGTAAACCTGCCATGCTGTATAATAGAATATTTATATATTTCATTGATTGTAGGCTGCGTATGTTTCCCGACAAATTCATGCTCTACTAGGCTTCCTTGAAGAACAAAGAACTTTGATGTACGCATCCTTTGACGTAGCAGTACTGAGACCGTTTCTGACGCATTTGTATCAACCAATGAGCTCTCTTAGGCGAAAGGTAAATATAACCTTGCTGCATTTAGACTAGTTTCTTTAGGCATAAAAAATATAGCTTCTGTTTAAAAAAATCCGAACTTTAATTCTTATATTTTAATTGCCTTTTTTATCATTTTAAACAATATATTAAAAATCGAGAGTAAGATCGTGAGAATATGTTCGTTGAATGTAATATATGATGAAAATTTACCCTAAACGTTCTTACAACGCAAAGGGTTGCGGGTTTGCGTCTCTCCTTCGTGCGCGAAAAAAATTTCACTATAAAAGGTATATAAAACGAACATATTTTGACAACTTTTGAGTTTAAGTAATAGGGAATTATTGCACTTTCTGCGATTTTTGCTCAACAGCTTCTAAACTATGCATCCATTCCATTCCATTTTTAAAGTAGATTAAGTGCGATACAATTAAAGCCCTAACCGACTTCCGTACATTTAGAACTTTTCGAGATACAGTTCTTCAAAAATTGACAATTGTGTTCAAAAAGCGAACGTCCGAACACTTGTTTCTACGACAAATAATACATACAGTGAGCACGTAAAGGTTGGAATAAATTCATTAAAATAGTTACAAAACAAGTGACAAAAATTCGCTCAGACCCGTCGATTTTTAAATACATTTCTCAATCTGTTAATTTAAAAAAAAGTGCTGCAAATATTTTTTTAAAAGTTATGACGTCATCGCCATTTTTTTTAAATAGCAACTCCCATTTTTTAAAATGTCATTTGAAAGAGCACATTTCTCTGCATACAGTGCGTTGAATTCTAGGGAGTATTGCATGACGAAATTATCGAGAAAAAACATTTAACATTAATAGAACACATTCATTACTCATCGTCGAACCTTTTTACAACGGACACTTTTTTGTGTCTACGCTTTTTTTTATTTACTTTGCTAAGTGTGCACGCAGACCTGGCTCTAACACATTAGTTGGTTACGCGCCTTGTAGTATTATACCTAGAAAAACATATGTTTTGAATTCTTTATGGTAATACTAAGAAGTTTTTTTTAGCTAGTTTATTTAACGCCGTGTGGGTTGAGCGCGACCCGCATAGAGACAGTAGTATGATAGTAAGTAAGACAATAGTCACTTACGCCGCAGAACGCTATAGTTATTTATCAGTGATAAGTGAATTATAATTGTCGTTTCGTAAATTAATTTAATAATTGTTACGTGAATTGTGTGTGTCGGAGATGTGTTCCTTTTCCTTTTGCCCCCCCTTTGTCCCTTCTATTGCCTGGGCCGACTTCGACGACGGAGAATCCATCAAACCTACTGTGTAAGTTTCCACACATTCTTTTTTTTTATTATACCTAAATACAGTTCACTAAATTATATTGGCCTCACCACGCTGAAAGGGGTAAGCCCATTCATTAGTATTTACTTGTGATATCATATTGAAAGTGCTGATAATGCAACGTTTAAGTTAGATAGAACGAATTGAAATTTTGATAATGATTGGCTATGGAGACAAGTCCCGAACACAAACTATGGTTTGTGAATTATTTAATGGTAAATACCCTAATCGACCTATTCCACAATCAACTGTTAGCAAAATAGAAAAGAAGTTCCGAGATTGTGGTCATGTAAGAGATAATTTCACGAAAGGTCGTCCTACAATTTCAGAAAATAAACAGTTAGATGCTTTACTGACAATGGAGGAGAATCCTCACAAACCAAGTCGCGAAGTCGCAGCAGAACACTCAATTAGTCAGTCGACTGTTTTAAAATATTTAAAGAAGAATAAATGGCACCCATATAAAGTGAATTTAGTTCAAGAGCTTAACTCAGATGATTTCGACCTCAGAGTAGATTTTTGCGAAACCATGATGGAACGATGTAATATCAATCCACATTTCTTAAGTCGAGTACTTCTCTCTGACGAGGCCACCTTCTGTTTAAATGGCACTGTACATAGGTAAAATTGTCGATATTCCACAATGGATGGTGGAGGCCCATACTCAGTTTCCACAGAAAGTTAACGTGTGGGCTCGAATTGTTGGGACTACAATATTGGGTCCATTTTTTATTCAAGGTTCATTAGATGGCGAAAAATATTTGGAGCTGCTCCAACAAAACATAATTCCGGAACTTTTCGCACTGTATCCAAATGGTGAAAACCCTAATGTACCGGGAAACTCCATATGGTTTCAACAGGATGGCGCACCGGCACATAAGCACATTATTCGGTAATTATTTAAACGAAATTTTCCCACGCAGATGGATTGATAGACGCGGATCAATAGAATGGCCAGCTAGATCTCCAGACCTAACCCCATTGGATTATTTTTTATGGGGTTACCTTAAATCCAAAGTTTATTTTAATACACCGAACATACATGTTCAAAATAAAGGTTTTAAATTAAATTTATTAGAATCTTTAGAAATTTTCAAATGAAATAAAACCCCAGGCAATTACCTACTTAATGACCAGTTGGACCTATATAACACACCCTTTTTTAATATATTTACTTCATAATCCTTTAATCCCTTTATTACTTTCTGTTAATTTTAGTTCTGATAATTTTAAATACCCTACACCATAGTAATAAAACTAGGTAAATAATGTAAATTATAAATAGCTTAGGTTTTCTCTTGTGTTCATTTATTCACTTGAGTCACTTTGAAGATGATACGTTGACGTATCGAAACTATAGTAGCGTTAAGTTACAATAAAATACAGTGGTAGAAACAAAATAAGTGTTTTAATAAATCGTTATGATCGACTACTACAAAATAACGGCTAAATCCATCAATTTTTTAAGAAAGCTTTAGCCTCGCTGCTTTTATAATTTTAGCCTCCAATTTGACACAATTTCGATTGATATTATTGGAACTTAGGCCAACGAAAAATTGCAGTTCTCGATTGATTCATGTTTTGTACATCATTTTTAACCAGAATTAATCGAGAACTGCCTCACCGCGGTATAAAACTTACGACATTATTTTCGACAGACGGAAAGTCGTTTGCCAGCCGACCGTATCGTTTTTTGAACGTTTGTCCCATGAACAAGTGTTTCTTTTCATAATCAATAGAGTTTACTTGCGATAAAGCTCGCTGTTTTGACAGGAATTTTTAGTAACGGACTGCCGTACTAAAATAGTAACATAATTAATATTCAAATTACCATAGGAGCGGCGATATTGGCTAATAATGAAAGGGAAGTTGTTCGAAATGGTGTTGGATATAATAATGATTTCGCTCTATGTACTGTTACTTTATTTGGTGATTTTAAAAGATAAGGATCCACTGGCGGCCCATAGTAACGTGGAAATTAGAGAAGTCTTCAACGGAATACATACCAGGAGTATGAGCCTAAAAGGAGTTAGATCAAGACACGGGTAAATATCCAACAATATCAATGATGTAGTTAGAATTTTTATTTTGGAGGGGCCTAAGAGAATTAGCTGTTTTCACTATGTGCAAATTTGCTTTTTTGATATTATTAAAATGAAGTACTTGTTATATTAAAGCACTGATTGATATTTAAACAGCATTTTATCGTCGATCAAATAAAAATTTCAACAAATAAATAACTTAAACTTTTAGTAATTGAATGAGTACGCAAAACACGCGGTGACGTCATCGGTTATAGTTTCTTAAATCGCGTTTAAAAATTGTTAAACAGAACATTTTCACTTTATTTACGTTTTACATGTGATTAAATAAGTAACGCTTACCTAATACGGGATTTGTAAAAGCCACTTTAGAACATTTATCTGCAAAATAACTCTTTTATCACAGATTCCGTAACTTTAGGTCAAAAAACATCGAAAAATAAACAATATAAGTAGAATAGCTATAGGGATTCGACGTTATTTCTTATGGAGGTTCATTTTACACATTTTTGACCAATTTCCCCCCCCCCCCACAGCTTTTCAGGCTCCGCCTTCGGGGAGGGTGTTACTGGTCAAGGAGATATTATTGGTCGAGGTGCCTGGGCACATGATCGAGGAGTGTGAGATGCTATTGGCTGAGATCCTATTGGCTGCGGAGGCGTAAGATCCTATTGGTGTGGTGTCTAAAATTAATGGCGGATGGTGTTTCTATTGGCTAGGGATGGCATTTCAAAGGTGGCGGCCTGGTTTTAGGCTCTTACAATTGGTTGCGAGGGGAAATCAATGGAGGCTTATCAAGTCGGAATACGAGTAGATGGTATATCAGTAGTATAGCTATGGGGGGCGTACAAAGGAAGTAGTGGTGGCATAGCAAATCAGATAGCAGCCTAGTGGTATAGTGGTTCGTACAGAGCTGTTTACAGATTCTGTTTAAAAGCTGTACAAACCTGTTTAAAAACTTACAAACCTGTTTAATAGCTGTACAGACCCTGTTTAAAATCGTACAGACCCGTGTACAGACCATGTTTAAAATCATACAGACTCTGTACGATATTAAACAGGGGCTGTACACTTTTATACAGGTTTGTACAGCTTTTCAAAAGGTTCGTACAGCTTTGCTATGCCACCATTACTTCCTTCATACGCTCCCCATAGCTGTACTACTGATATACCATCTACTCGTATTCCGACCTGAGAAGCCTTCATTGCTTTCCCCCCGCAACCAATCCAAGAGCCTGAAACCAGGCCGTCACCTTTGAAACGCCATCCCTAGGCATCTCAACCAATAGAAACACCATCCGCCATTAATTCTAGACCCCACAGCTAATAGGATCTCAACCAATAGGATCTTACGCCTCCGCAGCCAATAGGATCTTAGCCAATAGCATCTCACACTCCTTGATCATGTGCCCAGACACCTCGACCAATGATATCTCCTCGACCAGTAGGACCTTCCCCGAAGGCGGAGCCTGAAAAATGGTGGGGGGAAAATTGGTCAAAAATGTGCAAAATGAACCTCCATAAGAAATAACATGTGATATACACACCTATTTAGATTTTCTGACCTAGAATAAGGTATTTTCACTTTTGTGAATTTTTTCTAAAAATGCATATTTTCGGATATGGCCACTCGAAAATTCATGAAAGTGGGGAGATGGATGTAAAACTTGAAAGAGCTATCTGAAAAACTTCAGTTGAATGTATCGAAATACAAGACTTTTTTTATTTGCAGCTTTTCTCTAAAGTGCGTTTTCACCGAGTTTTTCCGGAAAACATGAAAAACTACCCCTTTCTATGAAATTGTAGCGCTTTAAAAATATCTAATTTAAAAATTTGAAAGAATTCAGATGTATGCATTGAGGCCTTCTAAACATTTTTTGTCTCTAGGAATTCTTTTGTAACTTGCTAATTTTCCGAGTTACAGGCAGCTTTTTACGATAAGTATGTAGTACATTTGCACATTAAAAAATACATGATAATCCGAAAAATGAGCATGGTTTATATATATATTATTATAAAAACATATGAACCTATATACTTAAACTATTTCTAAAAGTTCAATATTTAAATTGAAAATGTGGAAAAATGTAGTACAATATTTATCGTAAGAAACTGCTTGTAACTCGGAAAATTAGCAAGTTACAAGAAAATTAAAAGAGTCAAAAAATATTTAGAAGGCCCCAGTACATACGTCTCAATTTTTTCATATTTTTAAAGAGCTACAATTTCAAAGAAAGGGGTAGTTTTTCATGTTCTTTCGGAAAAACTCGGTGAAAACGCAATTTACAGAAAAGTTGCAAATAAAAAAAAAGTCTTATATTTCGAGGATACATTAGATTTTTTTTAGCTTTTACATTTCCCCTCCACCACTTTTGGGAATTTTTGAGTGGCCATGTATTGGAAAATATGCATTTTCCCAAAAAAAATCACAACTGTAAAAACGACTTATTTGGGTCAAAAAAGGTATTGGTTTTTCATTTTTGACCGAATTCTACAAGTTACGGATCCTGTGATAAAAAGATTGTTTTCTACCATTTCAAACATTTCCTATCCTAATCTTTTTTTCAACTTTCATTAACGTCATTACAAATACATTGCACAAGGTTTCATCAAAATCTATTCATTAGCACTCAAATTAGAGATTTTGGTCATTTTAGCGCTGCGTTGACTGGACTATTTGATAAAATGTTTGATGTTCTATTATTTGAAATCAGAAACATAAAACTTAAGTACTTATGTTGTATTAACTATTATAAAAAATGTATATAAACAATTTTTCAGACCATGTAGATTACGCAAGTGGAGGTCTTTCAATTCCGTCATTCTGTCCGGTTTGTCTGTCTCTGTCTGTCTGTTGGCGCCCTATCTAAAAACTGTTTGACGGAGAACATTGACATTTGGTAGGTGGATGACTGTCAGCGAACAAATGGGTATACTTTTACTGGACAATATAAAGGGTAGACTGTCTAAGAAGATTCAATAAATAATGAAGTAAATGTGACAGATGGCAATAATATTTAACATACAGTCACAGAAGACAGGAACTATATAGAAGCGTCGGTACCTTTGAAATCGAGGGGTCTGATTTCTGTGACAAAATTGACAGTATAATGTGTTACTACACTCAGAGAAATGATGCACATAAAAAATATATCAATATTTCGGTTCAATACACTGTACACTGGGAAAACTGTCTTGTTTTATATTTAATAGATAATACGATGCGACTGATAGTACACATAACTAATAATAGTATGCCTAAAAGAAATCAACTCGCTCTACAGTCGTACATATTGAAAAAAAAGAAAAATGCAATATCTGAAACAGCCAAAAATGAAACTAAGATTTTTCAAAAACTGTACATATTATCGCTTTCAAAATTTTACAGCTGTTAGTACACAATCCTATTAAGAGTGTGCCGTAAAAAAATCAAGTCGCACTGCCGTCCTTCATATTGAAAAAAATTAATATTCTACAAGATAAATTCAATATCTGAAACAGTAAAAAGGGAAACTAAAATTATTCAAAAACTGGACATATTATCACTTTCAAATTTTACAGCCGATAGTACACACAACAATTAAGAGTATGCCTTAAAAAATCAACTCGCACTGCCGTCCTTCATATTAAAAAAAATTAAAATTCTACAAGATAAATTCAATATCTCAAACAGTAAAAAAAAGAAACTAAAATTACTCAAAAACTGGACATACTATCACTTTCAAAATTTTACAGCCGATAGTACACACAACTAGTAAGAGTACGACATAAAAAAATCAACTTGCACTGCCGTCCTTCATAATAAAAAAAATTAATATTCTACAAGATAAATTCAATATCTGAAACAGTATAAAAAGGATACTAAACTTATTCAAAAACCGGACAAATTATCACTTTCAAAATTTTACAGCCGATAGTACACACAACAAGTAAGAGTATGACATAAAAAAATCAACTTGCACTGTCGTCCTTCATATTAAAATAAATTAATATTCTACAAGATAAATTCAATATCTGAAACAGTAAAAAAGGAAACTAAAATTATTCAAAAACTGGACATATTATCACTGTCAAAATGTTACAGCCGATAGTACACACAACAAATAAGAGTATGGCATAAAAAAATCAACTTGCACTGCCGTCCTTCATATTAAAATAAATTAATATTCTACAAGATAAATTCAATATCTGAAACAGTAAAAAAGGAAACTAAAATTATTCAAAAATTGGACATATTATCACTGTCAAAATTTTACAGCCGATAGTACACACAACTAGTAAGAGGATGACATAAAAAAATTAACTTGCACTGCCGTCCTTCATATTGAAAAAAATTAATATTCTACAAGATAAATTCAATATCTGAAACAGTAAAAAAGGAAACTAAAATTATTCAAAAACTGGACATATTATCAGTTTCTAAATTTTACAGCCGATAGTACACACAACAAGTAAGAGTATGACATAAAAAAATCAACTTGCACTGTCGTCCTTCATATTAAAATAAATTAATATTCTACAAGATAAATTCAATATCTGAAACAGTAAAAAAGGAAACTAAAATTATTCAAAAACTGGACATATTATCACTGTCAAAATGTTACAGCCGATAGTACACACAACTAGTAAGAGTATGACATAAAAAAATCAACTTGCACTGCCGTCCTTTATATTGAAAAAAATTAATATTCTACAAGATAAATTCAATATCTGAAACAGTATAAAAAGGAAACTAAACTTATTCAAAAACCGGACATATTATCACTTTCAAAATTTTACAGCCGATAGTACACACAACAAGTAAGAGTATGACATAAAAAAATCAACTTGCACTGCCGTCCTTCATATTGAAAAAAATTAATATTCTACAAGATAAATTCAATATCTGAAACAGTAAAAAAGGAAACTAAAATTATTCAAAAACTGGACATATTATCACTTTCAAAATTTTACAGCTGATAGTACACACAACAAGTAAGAGTATGACATAAAAAAACCAACTTGCACTGCCGTCCTTCATATTGAAAAACATTAATATTCTACAAGATAAATTCAATATCTGAAACAGTATAAAAAGGAAACTAAACTTATTCAAAAACCGGACATATTATCACTTTCAAAATTTTACAGCCGATAGTACACACAACAAGTAAGAGTATGACATAAAAAAATCAACTTGCACTGCCGTCCTTCATATTGAAATAAATTAATATTCTACAAGATAAATTCAATATCTGAAACAGTAAAAAAGGAAACTAAAATTATTCAAAAACAGGACATATTATCACTTTCAAAATTTTACAGCCGATAGTACACACAACTAATAAGAGTATGACATAAAAAAATCAACTTGCACTGCCGTCCTTCATATTAAAATAAATTAATATTCTACAAGATAAATTCAATATCTCAAACAGTAAAAAAAGAAACTAAAATTATTCAAAAACTGGACACATTATCACTTTCAACATTTTATAGCCTATAGTACACACAACTAGTAAGAGTATGACATAAAAAAATCAACTTGCACTGCCGTCTTTCATATTAAAATAAATTAATATTCTACAAGATAAATTCAATATCTCAAACAGTAAAAAAAGGAAACTAAAATTATTCAAAAATTGGACATATTATCACTTTCAAAATTTTACAGCCGATAGTACACACAACTAGTAAGAGTATGACATAAAATAATCAACTTGCACTGCCGTCCTTCATATTGAAAAAAATTAATATTCTACAAGATAAATTCAATATCTGAAACAGTAAAAAAGGAAACTAAAATTATTCAAAAACTGGACATATTATCACTTTCAAATTTTTACAGCCTATAGTACACACAACTAGTATAGTATGACATAAAAAAAATCAACTGGCACTGCCGTCCTTCATATTGAAAAAAACTAATATTCTACAAGATAAATTGAATGACTGTTTCAGACATTGAATGTATCTTGTAGAATATTAATTTTTTTCAATATGAAGGACGGCAGTGCAAGTTGATTTTTTTATGTCATAATCTTACTAGTTGTGTGTACTATCGGCTGTAAAATTTTGAAAGTGATGATATGTCCGTTTTTTGAATAAGTTTAGTTTCCTTTTTATACTGTTTCAGATATTGAATTTATCTTGTAGAATATTAATTTATTTTAATATGAAGGACGGCAGTGCAAGTTGATTTCTTTATGTCATGCTCTTACTTGTTGTGTGTACTATCGGCTGTAAAATTTTGAAAGTGATGATATGTCCGTTTTTTGAATAAGTTTAGTTTCCTTTTTATACTGTTTCAGATATTGAATTTATCTTGTAGAATATTAATTTTTTTCAATATGAAGGACGGCAGTGCGAGTTGATTTTTTTATGTCATACTCTTACTAGTTGTGTGTACTATCGACTGTAAAATTTTGACAGTGATAATATGTCCAGTTTTTGAATAATTTTAGTTTCCTTTTTTACTGTTTCAGATATTGAATTTATCTTGTAGAATATTAATTTTTTTCAATATGAAGGACGGCAGTGCGACTTGATTTTTTTACGGCACACTCTTAATAGGATTGTGTACTAACAGCTGTAAAATTTTGAAAGCGATAATATGTACAGTAATGTTGGTTCCATTTTTGACTGTTTCATTTGTTTTATTGATTTTTTTTAATATAAAAGACGGCAAGTGCGACTTGATTTTATTAAGGCATTCTATTAATAGTTGTATGTACCATTAGCTGTAAAATTTTGAAAGTGATAATGAGTCCAGTTTTTGAAAAATTTTAGTTTTTACTTGACTATTTCAGATATTGAATATATTTTATATAATATTTTTTTTCAATATGAAGGCGTACTTTAATAGTGTTGTGTACTATCGACTGCAAAATTTTGGAAGCGATATTATGTACAGTTTTTGAAAAATCTTAGTTTCATTTTTGGCTGTTTCAGATACTGAATTTTTCTTTTTTTTCAATATGTACGACTGTAGAGCGAGTTGATTTCTTTTAGGCATACTATTATTAGTTATGTGTACTATCAGTCGCAAAATTTAGAAAGTGGTAATATCTTGATTTGCTATTTGACTTTTAGATATTGATTACATTTTATTGTAGTTTTAAATTTTTCTTCAATCTGAACGAGGGTAAGGCGTGTTTATTTTTTTGAGGCATACTCTTAATAGTTGTATGTACTGTCGACCATAAAATTTCGAAGGCGAATATATGTCCAGTTTTTGAAAAATCTCGATTTTTTTTACTGTTTCAGATTTTGAATTTGTTATTAATCTTATAGTTGTGTCTACTATTTTCCGCAAATATTTGAAATTGGTGTCCTGTTCTTTGGAAATCTCAAATTATTCATACAAATATTATTCGACACTGATTATTGTGTGTCAAAAGGAACTATCTATACTAAGTCTACTATCCTTTTCACCGCCACTCGATATCAATATTCTACGTGGCGTGTGATCGCGAGGAGTCGGCAATACCCATATTGACGAACGTCCATGTGCGTTCGGGTACTTTCGGGAAAATCAGCGGCTATCTCTGGCGGCTGCCTTCACGTTGGTCTATCTCTCTGCAAATCCCAATCATTCGATTCGTTCAGCGGTAGCGGATTTGGGCATTTCCTACAGTTCCATTCGGAAGATTTTAGTGAATCATAAATTCCATAATTTTAAATTTACTACTGTGCAAGAACTTTATCCTGAAGATCCACAGCGAAGAACAGAATTTTGCGAAATGAGATTAATCCGAACGCAAGAAGACCCTCAATTTTTAGAAAAAATATTTAGAATGATGAGGCAAAATTTTCAAAAGAAGGTATTTTCAATCGCAGAAATTCGCATTTTTGGGGCAATCAAAATCCTGTTATGCAAACAAGGAATTTTCATGCTGGTACCAACTCGATGAAGCTCCAAATCATTGTACCAAACCAGTTAGTAACGAATTGGATCAAATGTTCGATGACAGGCAGATAAGGCGTTTGGGTCCATGGATTTGGCCTGCCAGGTCTCCTCATTTGACCCCAATGGATTTTTACCTGTGGGGCCGTATAAAGAGTGAGGTCTATCGAACCCCGGTAACTAACCGAGAGGAGCTGTTGGATAGAGTTCAAAGAGCATTTAAAGGTTTGGACCGAAATGAACTTTGGAGTGCTACTACACACTCAGTAAATAATAGGATTCTAAAATGTTTAGAGATTAATGGAGAACATATTGAACAGTATAATTAATGTTTCGTTATAAAATTTTTATTATTGATAAATTATACAATTTCAATTTTTTCATTTCATTGATAAAATTAGAAAATCGCAAATATCTAATCTAATATCTATCTAATTTTGAGTTTAGGAACATGATAATAGTTAGATGCGCATTTTTTTCTCTATCGAATGGTGATTTAGTTAGGTGCCATTTAAAAAAATGAGTTTTTGCTGCTTTTGTGTGGTCGACATATGTCAATAATGTTAGAAACTTTTTAGTGGATATTTTGATAATTTTCTTACATGATGAGTAACTCCAAAACCTTGTCTTACCTCCATAGAAAAAATCAACATGTTATTGTTACTGAGTTATTTATTTTTATGTTATACAACTTTTCTGTCAAAATTTTAGGAAAAAAAGTTAATATCTCCGAAAATATTAATTTTAGCTATAGAAACATTTAACGAAATGTTCTTCAAATTAACTGCAGAATCTAAAAATGGGGGCATTCCGTTTAAAATAACAAAGTTGGGGTCAACTTTCGGTATAACCGGAAATACCACCATTTTGAAAATATTTTCGTTAAATAGATCCTACCCCGTTAGGCCTATAGCCAAATTTTCAGATTGATATCATTTTTCTTTCTCGATATGCTTCTAATAGACGCACAAAAAAAGCACCCTGTATATCTGATTTCAAATAAAGTAACATCGTAAACACTTTTAAAAAATGGTCAAAGTCGGATCTGTTGTTATGGAATCCGATGCGAAACCCTTCGACTCGACTAAACATCAAAAATTGTTCTCCGAATTCAGTTTAGACCTGCTTGCATTGCGCCTGTCAGATGAAATACGTAGTGATGCAATAGATATCTATTTTTCGGCAGATCTACTGGTTTTGGATCATGTCTCTCGCTACATCATTTTTTTTCTAATTTCTGCCGAAAAGAGTCAATTTCAATATTTCTCAATAAAATTTGAATTACTACTTATAGTAGGGAATTGAGACGTCTGAATTTCGCACTTTGTATACCACCCGAGGACCTAAAGAAACAACGTTGGAACTCACGTAAAATGACATGCTGCATCCGAATTTGTTGGTCGCGAATAATTAAAATTGTAAAATCAGTAGGGTTTTTGTTCTTTTGTCGTAATTTGACATTTTTTGTATTATTTATTTAACTTATCATATTTTTTATAAGTAAGTTTATTAATCTTAAATTTTAGACTAATCCAGTGTACGACGGTAAAAATATGGTATTACCTCCGAATCCTATGAAGAAGCATGGATTTTCATGAAAATTTGGAATTAAGCTTTACTTGCCCCCACCTCATTCCCCTAGTAATACCAAAGATAGCATTGTTGTTTTTTCCACGACAACAATAGGAATCGACCTTATTTTCATAATAACTCCCTTAGTTTTTATGCTAGAGAGTTCTGCAATATCTCATTTTGAAGGTTTTCTTAAAGTACTTTCAAAAATGTCAGAAAACATTTTTTTGTGTGTGGCTCTGTAATTAATATGAATGCGTTTAGGCTTTCACATTTATGTACCTATTACTTCATATTAATGCATCATTTGAAGTGAATTGTTATATAGTGCACACACCATATTCTCTATTTTGGAACAATGACTTATTTTATTATGCATATTCTTTATTTCTATACTATGTTTTTATTTATCTTTGTTTCTAAATCTTGAACTCGTCCGATTTTTACACTAGATCATTGTGTGTGAACATTTTTTTGTGATGAATAAATCATCATTATTATTATTATTATTATTGTTTTTTCTCAGATTTCTCTGGTTTCAGGAAATCTAAATCGGCTATTATTAGCAAGATATAGACTTCGACCCTACTGCTCTAGGAAAGACCGGACTATGTCTGTGGCGTCTAAGATAACTGACTTCTGCATGGTTCGGTAGGTATTCCAGGGTATTCCTATGTTGTTTAGACCGTCCTTTAAAATTTTCGGAATTAGTCCCATAGAGGTGATGATTATCGGCACCACCTTTACAGTTTGCAGCTCCCACATCTCTTGAATCTCGCTTCTCAGGTTGGTGTACTTCGCCATTTTCTCGTTGTACTTTAGCTCTATGTTGTGGTTATTGGGGATTGCGACGTCTGTCAGGAGCGCTTTCTTCTCTTTCTTGTGTGTGATAGTTAGGTCGCATCTCAGGTTGGTGTACTTCGCCATTTTCTCGTTGTACTTTAGCTCTATGTTGTGGTTATTGGGGATTGCGACGTCTGTCAGGAGCGCTTTCTTCTCTTTCTTGTGTGTGATAGTTAGGTCAGGTCTGTTTTGTTCGACTGTTCTATCTGTTATAATACCCTTATCCCAATAAATCTTAACTTGTTCAGTTTCTACCACTGGTGGCGGCTTATAACGATAGTATGGTTCGTTGTTATCTGGCGTTATTTTATGCAGCTTCAGGAGTTCGAGGTATATTATCACAGCTGCTTTGTTGTGCCTTTCCAAATATTTTGTGCCTGCTAAGCTTTGGCATCCGGACAGGATACGTTCAATGGTCTCCGATTGACTATTTCACTTTCTACATTTATCCGTCGTAACTCGCTCCTTTAGAATGTACTTTTGATAGTTCCTGGTGCTTACAACCTGGTCTTGTATAGCGACCATGGATCCTTCTGTTTCCGGATATAGTGTTCCGCTCGTCAGTCATCCTAGAGATGCCTCTCTGTCAATGTGATTTTTCTCTAGGTTGTAGTGGTAGCGTCCATGTAGTTCTTTGGAGGCCCATTGTGTGACCTTGTCTCGGTTGGAGGTCATATTCGGAAAAGGTACGTAATTTCTCTGGCTTAGGTTTAGAGGGGTATATCCAATGTCGGCTTTTATTATTATCATTATTATTATTATTATTATTGTTACTAACAGTTCACCATGTATACTATGCACTATGTGCTACTTGCGATACCTGTGACATTTGTCGAGTTTTCAGGTTTATAGACTACATAAACCACACCTTAATTATATCACTGCAGTATCCCCAATGGTACGGACGATATGTCCAAGCAGAGTATGGCTGGACGATAGACAGCTCAAACAAATTTATTGGAATTGCACGCTTAAGACAGCATCGCATACGGGCTAATTCTTGTGTGATTCCATCCGTTATGAAGTCTGTCACAGAAAGATGTAATCCAGAGTACAAGCACATTGACGGTCCAGAGTATAGAGCTTTTAATGTGAAATGGTTGAGTACTGATGAGATGGATAAAGATGAGATGAGAATGGATCATATATGGAAATACACATCTGAGTCTGAAGCTGGAACTTTATCCTCTGCTGGTAAGACGATATTAATTGAGTTATAAATGCTGATAGTCTACTCTTATATAGTAGCCCGGTCAATGAAGATGGTGTAGAGGACATGGTAGGGAACAGAATTTTTGTCTGCAAGGCTGTGCTGTGTGCACGTCGGAAGTAATTTTTCTGATTTTCACTTATATCTCGAAAATAGTGCATAATCGCAGCGAAAAGATGACTCTATTTAAAATGAAAGCTAATAAAATTTCCTACAAGATAATTACATATTTTTTTCTATTCCCAGTAGCTTTCGAAATATCCTCTAGGTCAAGTTGCAATTTCTCGAAAAACGCTTTTTTCGTCTCGGTCCTTAGTTTTACAGTAAGTACCTAATGCTCTCACAGTAAAAATTGTAGAGCATTAAAGTGCCTTTGAAATGAATTATTTTGTGTTATTTTATCTTCAGATGATCAAAAGTAACAGCAACTTTGAAATTTTCGGGCTAATATTCCAGAAGAAAACCGTACATTGTAGTCCGGGAGGCAGCGTTGCATTTTTGCAAGTGTTCTTATAAAATCGAATTTATATAAAATATTATAGTTTAGACAATAGACATAGAAAATGAATAAAACAAGTGTCAGTCGCCTGTGTCGTAATGGGGGTGGCTGTGAGAAAATTCGAAACATGTGAAAAAAAAAATTTCATAAAACTTGAAAATTTGTAGAATTTATATGCAGTAATAAAAATTACGAAAATAACAGTAAGTTGTTCTAAAAACGGGGGATTACTCGTCAGCTACCCTTATGAACTGGTAATAAAAAGTGAAGATGCAAATTCATTTCATAAAGGACGAAACTCATACAGCGTATTTATGACATTATTTTAATGATAAGAACAATAATCAGCTGTGCATCCTGTGGGGGCAAGACCGTCAACTAGGGGGTTAGAGGTGTCGAGCGGGCATGGTATTTAAGCCTTGAGTAATTTAGGCCCGGATGTACCATCTTCTTGAACTTTGGTTCACTGCTGAACAGAGATCAAGTAATGAATTTAAGTTGTACCATTACGGTTCAAGCGTTCTACGTTGGATCAAGAACAATTTAGTTGAACGGTCCTTTTAGTTGGTTCAAGGAAAGTTCAAGTAGTTCAAGCCCATACATAACCTAACTTAATCTAAATTAATTTGTTATTTGCAGAGATTTCAAATATCTGAATGTTTATGTACCCATTTAACCTCTAGCCTTTCTGACGCGTGACTTTTAAATGATGGAGGAGCAGGCTGCAGAAGATATGTTTGATGAATTGATGGATGATGAGAATTTTATGGAGTTGGTGCAAATTATGTTGAATAGAGGACGCCGGCAACATTATAAGCATCGCGTCAATCATTTCACTAAATGGAATAATACAGAATTCCATGAGAGGTTTAGGCCCAGATGTACCATCTTGTTGAACTTTGGTTCACTGCTGAACAGAGATCAAGTAATGAATTTTAGGCCCGGTTGTACCAAAAGCACGTTCAAGCCAAGTTTAACTGAACGACGATGAACTCAGTTCAGGAGCAATTATGTTGTACCATCAGTTTTAAACGTTCGTTCAGTTGAACTTGATTTCATCGCTTGTTGGCACTACTGGATCAGAGTATGGCACATAATTTTCTAACAGAAGAAGAAGATTCCACCGTTATTAACCATACTTTATTTATACTTATCATGTACAATAGAGAAATGAAACATTTTCTTTGTCTATATTCTTTACTATTTCGTTTATATCCAACTGCTTTATAATGTTATAAGTTTTTTTGAGATGGCAGAGAAAAATCGGTCAGAAAAAAACGACAAATTTCTCGGCATCTGAAGAACAATTATTAATACTCATTCAAAAATACAAAAACATTTAGATTGTAAAGGCACTGATATGTACTTACTAGCCAAGAAATATGCTACATGGGAAACACTAACAAGGGAATTTAACTGCAGTAGTGGACAACAGTTTAGAACTCTTCATACACTAAAGAGAAAATACGAAAATAGGAAGAAACGTGCAAAACAAAAATATGCAGATGAAAAATTGAAAATTCGAGAGATGGGGGAGGGCCCTACGTATTCATCTGCAATTTTGCCTATTACGAATCTTACAACAGGTTTCCACAGTCTGAACCTAGCATGGAATTCTGTTTTATTCCATTTAGTGAAATGATTGACGCGATGCTTATAATATTGCCGGCGCCTTCTATTCAACATAATATGCATCAACTCTATGAAATCCTCATCATCCGTTAATTCATCAAATATATTTTTTGCAGCTTGTTCCTCCATCATTTAAAAGTCGCACGTCAGAAAGGCTAGAGGTTAAATGAGTATACAAACATTCGAATATTTGAAATCTCGGCAAATAACAATTTAATTTAGATTAAGTTAGGTTATGTATAGGCTTGAATTACTTGAACTTTCCTTGAACCAACCAAAAGGACCGTTCAACTAAATTGTTCTTGATCCACTGCAGAACGCTTGAACCGTAATGGTACAACTTAAATTCATTACTTGATCTCTGTTCAGCAGTGAACCAAAGTTAAACAAGATGGTACATCCGGACCTAAGTTGTACCATTAAGGTTCAAGCGTTCTATAGTGGATCAAGGACAATTTAGTTGAACGGTCCTTTTGGTTGGTTCAAGGAAAGTTCAAATAGTTCAAGCCCATACATAACCTAACTTAATCTAAATTAAATTGTTATTTGCCGAGATTTCAAATATCCGAATGTTTGCATAGGGCGCGTGGAAAATCTGACAGCTAACGAGAGTGGAGGGCATATAACCTCAATGTTCCAAGTTAATTATCGTGAAATTCGCTGTTTTCGTTTGCTTTTTTAACTTTCTTGTGCTATCAGCTATGGATATAAACATTTTTAAGTTTAGTTTTCATTATATATAGACAATTACGTGTTTTGTATAATAATATTTCCTTTGATTTGGTGAGGTGTGCATGGTTTACCTATGTGTTTTTAGTTATTTTCTTCGTATTTAAACAATGTATGGGATTGATCTTATTGTTATATATAAAGCATATTTAGATTATTTAAAATTTAAATGTTGTTAATTATTCTGTTACCAGTTTTATTTGTCGTTCTATTAAATTTCACAGTTTTTTTCGCTGCCATGTCAAACAAACTTATAACGTTATAGTTGGATATAAACAAATGGTAAATAACATAGACAAAGAAAATTTTTCAGTTCTCTATGGTAACTAATAAGTTGTGTAAATAAAGTATGGTTAATAACGGTGGAATCTTCTTCTTCCGTTAGAGAATTATGTGCCATACTCTGATCCAATAGTGCCAACGAGCGATGAAATCAAGTTCAACTGAACGAACGTTTAAAACCGATGGTACAGCATAATTGCTCCTGAACCGAGTTCATCGTAGAACTGTCGCTCAGTTAAACTTACCTTGAACGTGCTTTTGGTACAACCGGGCCTTAGACTATCGAAATATGTTATAAGATTCATAATAGGCAGAACTGCAGATGAATACGTCGGGGCCTCCGCCAGTCCCTCGAATTTTCAATTTTTCATCTGCATATTTTTGTTTTGCACGTTTTTTCATATTTTCTTTTTAGTGTATGAAGAGCTCTAAACTGTTGTCCACTGTTGCAGTTAAATTCCCTTGTTAGTGTTTCTCGTGTAGCATTTTTTTTGGCTGGTGAGTACATATCAGTGCCTTTACATTCTAAATTTTTTTGTATTTTTGAATGAGTAACATTAATAATTGTTCTTCAGACGCCGAGAAATTTGTCATTCTATTAAATTTCACAGTTTTTTTCTCTGCAATCTCAAAAAAACTTATAACGTTATAGCGCAGTTGGATATAAACAAATGGTAAATAACATTGACAAAGAAAATTTTAATTTCTCTATGGTAAATAATAAGTATAAATAAAGTATGGTTAGTAACGGTGGAATCTTCTTTTTCTTTTAGAGAATTATGTACCATACTCTGATCCAGTAGTGCCAATAAGCGATGAAATCAAGTTCAACTGAACGAAAGTTTAAAACTGATGGTACAACATAATTGCTCCTGAACTGAGTTCATCGTAGAACTGTCGTTCAATTAAACTTAGCTTGAACGAGCTTTTGGTACAACCGGGCCTTAATTAACTGCTTGGCTGACGATCGTTCTCCTATTAGATCGTCAGCTGACAATTTTTTTCATTAAATACAATGTCTCAAGTAGTAATTATAAAATTCTAGCCATTATAAAATTGATTTCATTGTTATTTTATCATTTTACTGGTTCTTTAAGCATTTTTGACACGCTAGAATTTCATTAACTGGTTGACTGACGATCAACCCCTTATTAAATCATTAGTTGATTATTTTTTTCATTAAATACAATGTCTCAAGTAGTAACTATAAAGATGCCAGCAATTATAAAATTAATTTTATTATTATTTTACCACTTTAATCTTTCTGTTTACATTATGAAGAAAAGCATATACGTGTTTGAATCTCATATTAGATTCCTATGATCGATTACTAAAAATAGATTTTGCTGATAGTATAGTATCGTTTACGAATCGGTTCTTGAGTTTTGGGTGGTCGAGAGAGTTAGAGTGCGGAAACACACTTGCGTGGTAGTAATGGGCGGCGGATCGAATCCCATACACCCCAACTTTTTTCATCAGTAAAAATTATAAATAAATAAAAATTAATATTATCACCTGCTTTGGTAGTATTTGAAATAATCTCTCGTTTTTTTCAAGTAACATTAAATGTGGTTTCTGGTGAAGGAATGTATTATGTATATGAAATGCGGGGAACTCATTGGCAGTATATGACAAAGGATTGGCGGCATATGTCAAAGGGAAAAACCCCTCCAGGAGTGAAGAGTTCATTGGGCAATTTGAGCGTGGCTATAAAAAAAGTTCCCACGCTCAAGTAGCCCAATACCTGCACAACAATAGAAGTGAAGGGCGCAAGTTGTAGATGTGAACGTTTGTTAAGATCTGTACGAATGCCACCTGTATAGAAATATTCATAACAAAATAATATTGAAATTGTTTATATTAATATTATGCTTACATAGCAATTTATATTAGAATCAGTAGCCTATATATTTGTTTGGAGCAAAACAAGATACATTTATATAGATTTCGGAGTGGTAATATAATAATAACATTAATTTTATAATGGCTGGAATTTATGTAATTACTTTTTGAGATATTGTATTTAATGAAACAATAATCAGCTATGTTTTAAAAATGAATTATTATTTGTTTGCTTATAATTGTATTGAAACATTCTTTATAGGATTTTGCAAACAGCAGAAAAAATAACTATCTATAACTAAAAGAAAAACTTTGTGTAGAAATATTAATGAAATCTTTGCATTCTTTCGATAACCTGAATTCTGGTTATGCTAGCAAATTAAAATCCTAAAATGAATTTGTCTAATTTCTTATTTGACAATTCTCATTCTAACACTAGCATCGACACAGTCCCCTACGGCCATGCAGATTAAACTAGTATCCACATAACCCCCTACGATTATGAAGATTCAGTTAAAAATGAGAACAAAGACCTAAAATGAATTTATTTATCTACCTTGTCTTAAAAAATTGTTCATTCCAATGGATTACATTTTCAGGAAATCTATCATTCTGTTTCCTGGAAATGCTTAGCCTTTGAAACGTTTTTCGCCCTTATTCTGGAGCTCATCAGAAAGACATAAAGCCATTCATAAAGATGTTTCATGCAAAACCAAGACAATTTCTATGAATAAGTGTGAAATGATTATATTTGACATTGACTGATAAAAACAACCTCACCTATCTATTAGCTAACTAGTATTGGAGCCTATATACTCTATGTATGTTTTAAAAATGAATTATTATTTGTTTGCTTATAATTGTATTGAAACATTCTTTATAGGATTTTGCAAACAGCAGAAAAAATAACTATCTATAACTAAAAGAAAAACTTTGTGTAGAAATATTAATGAAATCTTTGCATTCTTTCGATAACCTGAATTCTGGTTATGCTAGCAAATTAAAATCCTAAAATGAATTTGTCTAATTTCTTATTTGACAATTCTCATTCTAACACTAGCATCGACACAGTCCCCTACGGCCATGCAGATTAAACTAGTATCCACATAACCCCCTACGATTATGAAGATTCAGTTAAAAATGAGAACAAAGACCTAAAATGAGAATGAGAATTGTCAAATAAGAAATTAGACAAATTCATTTTAGGATTTTAATTTGCTAGCATAACCAGAATTCAGGTTATCGAAAGAATGCAAAGATTTCATTAATATTTCTACACAAAGTTTTTCTTTTAGTTATAGATAGTTATTTTTTCTGCTGTTTGCAAAATCCTATAAAGAATGTTTCAATAATAATCAGCTAATTATCTAATAGGGGAAAGATCGTCTGCTTAACTAATGAAATTCTAATATGTTAAAAATGCTTAAAGAACCATAAAAAGGATAAAATGATAGTAAAACCAATTTTATAACGTTTGGAATTTTTATAATTACTACTCTAGACACTGTATTTGATGAAAAAAATAGTCCGCTCACGATCTAATAGGAGAAAGATCATCAATCAAGCGGTTAAATAAATTAGTCAAGGCTTAAGTGCCATGCCCGTTCGACACCTATAACTTCCCAGCTGACGGTCTTGCCCCCGCAGGATGCACAGCTGATTATTGTTCTTGTCATTAAAATAATGCCATAAACACGCTGTATTAGTTTCGTCCTCTATGAAACGAATTTGCACCCTCAGTTTTTATTACCGGTTCATAAGGGTAGCTGACGAGTAATCCTCCGGTTTCAGTGCAGCTGACTGTTATTTTTCTAATTTTTATTACTGAAACATAAAAGGTTGTTGCGCTAGAAGGCAAAGTTTGTCGAGAAGCGTGAGGCAAAAAAGCGTTCTTTCATAAGTTTGCGATTTTCGCTAGCGCATATCTCGAAAGCTATTGAAAATAGAAAACAAAATCGAAGAAGATTAATCCTTTCTCTACGATGCACTGTTTTCGAGATATAGGCGGAAAACCAGAGAAAGTGAACATCTACCTGCCCTCCTGCACCCCGCTCACCTCGTAGTTTCAGGGACTTTTAGTATATTACCTCCTAATCACTCCAAGCACGGCCCTGAAGTCAAAAATTCTATTCCTAACCATATCCTCTACAACCCCCTTTTGAGCGTTCATTGACTGGACTATGGGTTGTCTGAACTATGCGTACAAATATTTTGCATAATGATATGTTGAACCGAAAGAAATATAAAATTGTGATATTATTTCTTTTTCTAATTCAAATCTATATTTTGAATCAATATTATTCATAAATAGGCAATGTCCTCAATTAGACAATATAATAGAATCAGTTTCCCATTAATTATTTTTCGTTATAATGTATAACATGCCAATAACGTCAGCAAAAAAGTTCAGCTCAGTTTGATCAATAATAATACAGATATTCGCATTTTAAAACAAATAGACTCGGCCAGCCAAAGCCCGACAAAGTGACGTCATATCGTGGGTATAACATGATATAGTCCGTTCAACAGATCCACTGGAATTTCTTTAACCGCTTCGTCTACTATCAGAATAGAACCCTATTAGCTATAGCAGTCTATGGAGTAGTTTAATTATTATAAGTAAATATTTAATACCGTTTTTGCCGGCCATATCTTTCGGCTTCTTTTTGATAATTTAAAGTAAACCACAATTTTTGTTTAACTAAGAGACGAAAGAATTGGCCTCAAATTCTTACCATGTTATCACTATACACTGTTTAAAAAAATGTGTTAATTTAAAGAATAAATTTTAATAAGTGTAGAGAACATAATTTTTTTAAAGAAGATTTATCAACAAAAATGTGCAAGAGGAGTAAATATAGCAAGTAGTGAACTTTTTTATGTCAATAAAAAAATTAAGAACAGAAAAATGACTATTATAAGTTAGGCAACTTCAATACTTACGCAGGAAAAGACAATTAAGCGCATACACATAAGATGGAAAACTCTACTTCACACATAGTCAAAGTTAGTTATAAACAAATCAATTTTTTTTTGCAAAACGTCATATTTCGCAAAATCTTGCACTTATGATTAAGCGGACACCGGGAGTCTATTTGGTAGCCACTAAAGTGTATGCAAACAAATTTTGTGCAATCTAACTGAAGATTCTAATAGGGAAGAAGAGTTGTTACTATATAGCTCAGTTATAACCCTCATTATTTTAAAAGATCCCATAATATCTTCTGCCCTCTACGCAGCTTTAAAATAGATGTGTAACCTGAGAAAAATGAAATGGCACCAACCGGTGTGAAATGAGGATAACAAGCACCTCTGTATTTGATCAGATAAAAATAGAAAATCCAGAACTAACCACGAGGAGGTGGCGACTATGTGACTTGGGGCCCACCCATCCCCTAACCACTTTATGTTTCTATTGAGTAATACTTTTTCGCGTTAGAGGCTGGCATTGCTGCTCTGGATTTAAGATTATAGTCTATCTCAGTTTAAAATGCAGTGCATATAAAAATAGGGAATATGTGTCCTTGTCACTGATTGGTACATTTCCAAGTCAAGCTTACGCAGGGAAAATAAGGAAATCAGAACATATTTACGGCCAGTTTTTCAATGTCGAGTTAACTCTTTACTGGAGTTAACTTTGGATTAAGCGCACTGTCGCGTATTTCAAATGCGAGTTAACTTGAAACCTCGAGTTAAATCGAGATTAAGATAACTCTAGACGAGGTATGACAATTACAAATTTCGGCTTAAAACTAACCTAAAATTATTTTATGGTGTAAATAGATTGTGATATTTTTCAAACACATCATAGATTATGATTTTAATGTAAATGCTTATAGCAGTGATGAGGAAGCTATTATAGAAGACTTAAGGTAATCAGATGTAGGCCAAATCACTTGGAAGAATGGGATCGACACGATTTTTTTGCGCGGTTTCATTTGCATCCGAGAACTGTAGAAAACATATTAAAAGAAGTGCAAGATATTATTTCGTATCCTACGAATACGTATTTATTTATCTTGTGTTGTATAAATATTAATGTAATGTTTATTTTACGTGAGGGAACTGGTTCCCTCTCATCGCATGCTATGTTGTGGAGAACTGCTGTAGCTACAATAACAGCCTGTATGGTATCCATTTTAAGGAGCAGCCCTAGTGCTAATGCTGGAAATCTCCTCTCCACTGAGTTTCTCGTTCTGTGGGATTCATTAAATAAATTCTCAGCATTATTTCTGGTGCATACAAGAGGCGTCATAAGGTAGGATTTCACAGGATAGCCACTATTGACGGTTAACAGACCATAATTAAAGTGACCTCGTTAAAATAAATTGTATAAAAAAAAAACATTACAACAAATAATATCTTAGAAAGTTAGGTTAATGTAACATTTTTGACATCGCAGAGCTATAGAAGACATTAAAATACTTGTGTAAAATCCCGAAAATATAGTTAAAATTCATACTTCTCATTACAACAATATTTTACAAAACTCGAAATAGTAATGAAAAACAGTTGTAACGTTAACTCGAACTTAGCATTGAGTTAAGGTGCGAGTAAGAGTTATCTAACTCGAACTTTAACTCAACATTGAAAAACTGGCTGTTCGTGTTTATTTTCACTGCAATTAAATAAGAACATTTATGCTGTAGTTTAGATTAAATAAATTCACTGTATCTATAAGATCGCCAAATGCCAAATGAAAGTAAGTTTAAACTGGTAAATTTTATTTTGTGCTCCAACGACCTTGAGACTGCCTCGATGGGGATTCCACTTTCTTGGGAATTCCTTCCCATGTGCCTGTGTAAACTGTATGACGTAAAAAACTGCATTCTTGACATCTGACACAACTTTCCAGTGCCTGATCGGTATGGCAAAAAGAGAATGATATCACCAATGTTTTACTATTGATTGATCTTCATCGCTAAGATCATTCAAAAATAGGTGAAGTTATTTTAGTAGTTTACCAATCAATAGGTCGATATTATCGCTTGCCTCTAAATTTATTTTAGTAATGACGAACGTTCTCTTTGAGGTTATCTCCATGTCACAGGTCATTTTGGTGTATTACTGGATCAACAATATTTCTTTGTTATGGTTTCCAGTATTGACTTCCCTGAATTGCTCTCCAGACATGTTTGGCACCACTTTTGCATGGCGAGTTAAACTTTATCGCAAACCACATTGGTGAGTACACCATTTGAATAAATTGTGTCAAATCTTTGAGAGAGGTTTTTTTGTGGCAATATAATGTAGCCATCTTCGGTTAGTTGTAGTTAACCACCTGGAATAACGTGGTAAATCCATGGGTTCATTTTACATAAATCTAAGGAGAAATTACCAATAGAAATTTTAAAATACATTTAGTAGCGATATTTTTTATCTGTGATTATTTCAAACTTCATACAATTGGCTGGTTCAAAGTCTATAACTGATAAATTATGACCATGCGTTTCCACGAGGCCCAGTTGTGTCACCATGAAGGAAGTGGAAAAGGTGTCTTAAAGGAAGTTCGTTACCATGCTACTGACAAATAAACTACTACAAAGGACGTATCAACTATGCCCTCATTTGAGAATAGATATGGCTCAGTTTTTCAATCCAGTGTTTACTACTGTCCAGTCAGTTAATACTGTTAGCAAACTGTCTAAGTTGAAATTATGTGATACAATATTTTTTAGTATGGACTCCGTAATATTTTTAGCAGATCCCGAAGAAGGCATGGTATGGCCTATAAAAATAGATCCAGGTTCTTCAGTCAATGATAAATGCTAATCTTTGTGACGAAGTGTGTTCGCAGGAGGCGCTGCTTTTGTAACGTCCACAGTGTTGACTCAACACACGCTTTGTTTTAGTGCAGTACATGAATCTTTTAATAAGGCGGAAGAGTGCAAAAGTTATTAATATATTTCAAAAACATTTTAGGGTGTTACATTTTACATGCGATAACAACTGTGTTTCGCGATTACGTATCAATAATAATACTTAGAAATATCACCCACTTTGAGTGTTGGTAGAGGGCAAAAGATATGTTTTGTTTGGAAAACGGTTTTGGAGCAATATTTACATACAACTATAGCAACTTTTTTTTACTATTACAACTTTTAATAATAAAAACTAAAAGAGTATAGCAGGGTAAGCATGGGCTAGATGCCCCTCGGGAAATTGGGCTAATATTTTTACCTTGACTCACATTACTAATAGGAACTATTCTGGAAGATATTACACCCCTGCCCCCTCTGGTCTTTAAAATTAATTAATTGATCGAATTTTGAAAAATATGTATTTTTTCTTTAATAACGTAACCAATTTTCATGATTTTTATATATGAGGTAGATATGTCAAAGAGGTATTAAACAAAAAATCATTGTAGTAAGTGTAAGTAACATACTAAAATACTCAAATAAAAAATTTCATGTATATTGAGAGAGACTATCACAAATTTCAAAAATGCCCCCTACTATGCTCTAAAACATATTTTTTTCAAAATTTTCATAAAGGTAGAACAGTGGTTAAAAAAATCATAATCACTAATCGTACATAATATTTATAGTCTTCCTAACAGAGGACTACTAAACAATTAATTCAACTGTACATTTTTTTAATATTCTTACATATTTTTAACCTCCCACAATAAAATTGTGGGAGGTTACTAAAATTGGTCCAAAATCGAAAATTGAGATAACATCAAATCTTTACGTTTTGAGGTCCCAGGAATCAAAAAAGTGGTTTTTGAAAAATGTCTGTGTGTGTGTATGTGTGTTAGCACGATAGCGGCGAAACTACTGGACGGATTTGGATGAAACTTTGCATGAGGGTTTCTTTAGTGCTCTAGAAGATCTGAAAAGGTTTTGGTTAGTGCCATTTTGGTACAACAACTTGTTTATTTTATTGTTATTTACAATTTGTAGTCTAACCATTGGAAAGCAGTTAAATTCCGATTGCAACGGTATATCACACTTGCACCTTTTTTTATATACCTACATTTTTTTATACAAATTATTGTATAGAGAACAAACAGAATTCAATGTCTCTATACTATCAACATATATAAAACTATTCCGGAGGGTTTCCGTGGTCGAATGGACTAAAGCGTCGACTTAAAAATCAAGAAATCGACGGTTCGATCCCAACACAGTGGCGGTTTTTTGTCTTTTGTCGAAATTTTATTCTTCCTAATTATATTTTTAATTAATTCTGAAATGGTTTGACATAGCCATACCTCGCTCTTGTTGAATTTCCTGAAACGGGTTTTTTGGTTAATAATTTTCCCGTAAAACCGATTTTATTAATACTTTATACATTTATACTACTTATATATTATTTACAAATTATTTTAAATTTACATAGTTAGATAAGCCTTAATTTTTACTTACCTTTTAGTTTACATTTTGTAAAAGGAGTTGGTATTAGTTAATATTTTTTTGTAATCCTACCTGACTTCACTCCGTCCAGCTTTACAAGTTCTATGGCATTTATCGTTGTAGATGTTCGGCTGGCTCCGGACATGGGTGTTTGGGTGGGACAGATTGTTCTTAATTTTTAATAAATATGTTTTTGATTTGATTTGACTTACAAATCAAGAGATCGACGGTTCGATCCCAACACAGTGCGGTTTATTTCTTTCATTTTTCATTATAAACTTTATTAATAATTGCCGAAAATGTTACATGATTAAATATCATCATATATTAGGTGTTTATAATTATTCAGAGTTTGAGGATTGGTCACTAGTTTTAAATGAAATATAAATAATTCTATTGCTGTATATATATTTGATTTAAAGGCATGTCATGACGGCTGATTTGAATTGACTATCAGAGCTCGTAGCATTTGCTACTGCTACGAATCAAATTACAGTTAAAAAGTAGAAGACTGCTGTTTAGCAGCCCATCACTAATTTCAACCGGGTGGGGAGGTTCCAGCCGCTCCCAGTGGTTGCAGATTTTTTAAATTTGCAAATGCGATGAAAACGCGTTTTAATAATACCGATTTCTCCCTTTTTGTATTTAGAATGTTTGTTGCATTGCAAAAAAATCAAAGATAGGTAGGTATCTACTGTACCACCACTGGGTGTACAAATAAATTAAATATTTTTACCTCGTTAATGCGCTTTTTCATACGTCAATTTTCACAATTTTTCTAAAGACACTGTTTGTCATTTTCGGTGAAAATATGCATAAAACACTCTAATTGTGATAAAACAAACTATTTTATTAGAAACTACACATCACAAGCTTTGAATTGACCACCTGCAAAGGGTCGATATCATTTTGCAAAATTATGTTATCAACGAGCAAAGTTGGAGGTTGGAAAAGAATGTGATTTTTGAAAATTCGCCAACTTCAAAACAGTCTAATTAATTAAATAAAGTTATCTAATGGTTTTCACCGTAGACGTTTTTTAGCCAATACCTTTCCCAATACTATTGTTGCATTATTCAATTTTTTTTACCTATTTTGTACATGTTTCGACGAATTTCGTTGAATAATCGATAATTTGGTTGATCTCTAAATTTCAACTATATTATCAACAAATAAAAATTTGCGAAATTATATTTAAACACTTGAAGTTGTTCAAGAAACGGGTCCTTTTGATGTCCAATTGGTTTTATAACATTTGTATTTACCAGTCTAGTTATAGTCATTTATGTGTAGCGCGCACGCGCTCGTGCAGGCCAACTTTCTGTGTGAGCGGGCGGCCGACACAGCACAACTTGATGCCTTGGTTAACAAATTGCTACTGGCTCTATTTCAATTTCTACAAAAAAATGTTTTATATGTTTTTTTCGTAAAATTATCCGTTCTTTCGAATGGTGCGTTTATCAATAAACGTTAAATTGAAAGAGTTATACTCAAAAATCCGTATTTTTGCATCTAAATTGTTTAATAACTAATCGAGCGGAACTTTCAATGAAGCGGACTTTTTACCATGTCTTATCGACACCATAAGAAAGAGATTAAAACAAAGTTCGCCCCGTGACACCATAAGAAAGAGATTGAAACAAAGTCCGCCCCGTCTTCGACATTTGTAAAGTTGAATTCTTCATTTACTCCAGTAACGCCCCATGTTCGCGAGGTGGAGATTTGTAGTTGTTTTTATGATTAAAAGTGCGAATAAAATTCTGATTTTTTTGCAGATCTGTTATTTTATACTTGCACGATTTATGAAATAAAAAAAATGCCGAATAAGTCCATTTTCAGTTGATCTAGCTGAGGTCAGCGGGAATTTTTTAACATTAGTCACATCGAGTGGTTTATGTACTGAAATATTATTTAAAATGCCATATGGTGATCGGGCAAATACAACTCTTGAACTGACGATTGACGGTCTGTCAGTACTATCTTGCCTAGAAATATTGTATTTTAAGAAACCGTTTCATTTGAGCAAAACAGTTGAGTACAGTGCTACAATACTCTTCTGTTTCTCTTCAGCCAGCATATTGCCATGCAAAATATTTTTACGTATGTCCCAGTCACCCTCAATAATTAATTATGGTTTTTCTAGGAGAAATTGGTACCTACCCAGGAGGTGGTTACATATCAACTTTGGGACGTCACTACAATAATTCGTTTATAAATTTACATTATATCAAGAGGAATAGATGGCTTGATCTCTTATCCAGATGTCTTTATGTAGAATTTTTACTCTACAACGCTAACACAAATCTTTTTAGCTCAGTTCGCGTTTCTCTGGAAATGAGCGCGACCGGATACATAGAAACTAAATGTGAAGTAAGGGTCATTAAGGGCGGGTTCTATTAACCGAGTTTAAACCAAAATCAGCTTGATGCAAGATCAATTTGCAAAATTGGGTTGTAACATGATCAATCACAGCTCTTCTTCTTCCTATTCACAATGGCTTGTGATCCATGTAATGTTCAAGTTGGACTTCCTTTGCTATATAGCGTGTCCGACAGCCTCACGACATCTGTCGCATCTGCCTGTCAGGCGCACGACATCACCAAAGTTCCTTCCCATTAGCTCTTTGGTGTAGTCTTCGCCTTTTGCCATTAGGTTTTCCGTGGACAATGAAACGTTCTATACTGTCCTCTCTCCCGTTGATGTGGCCAAGAAATGAGAGGATTCGAGAAAAGACGATGCTGAAGAGTCGCCTTGGGGACGTATTTCTTGGAGAAATGAACTGTTGGTGCAATGGGTTGTCCAGGGAACTCGCAGCAAACGTCTCCAAATCCACATTTTGAAAGCATCAATAAAGACGAGTCTGCCTGGGATTTTTCCCAAAAATTTTCTATACCATTTGAGTTAGCAACGGATTCTTATAGGAAACATTCCGCTGAACAAGATTTTCTTATACAAAATTTTCCCAAACCATGAGCTTTATGGTCAAATAATTGATTAAACAATTTCTTTTCGTTTTTATTTAATAAAATGAAATCGGTTTGACGGATCCAAAAAAATATAGATTCAATTGAAGGATATTTTCAATACGCGTCGTTTGGTGTTAGGCACAACTCATTCTGTCAACGCGTTCATTTGTTATAGCCAAAATAAATTTCATAATTAACAAATTGATTACTCCGAAACTAATGAGGTCAGGATATTGTTATTTTCAAAGTATTTGCCTTTTATACCAAAGAATGTACCATATTTTTCTTTGGCTCGATAGCTTTAATAATTTTTATTTGTTTAAACAATTGGCATAATTTGTTAATTAGCAAATAACTTTTTTTCGATAGTTTGATCGACTTCAAACCAACTTTAAACGATAAATATTGATGTCGGGCATAACCCCCATAGAAGTATGCACGAAAGCAACTTCTTGCTTTTGTTTATTTAAAGCTTAAATTAATTTTGCAAATTAACAAGTGGAATATCTCGGCTCTGGGTAAGCATATCGAAATGGGGTTCTGTGCATATGAAAGTGCTTGGAAAAAGGAAAATTTTGAGGCCAGAAAGAACTTGATCTGATAACCGGAACCGAAAATAAAACTGATATTGCGTGAGAGGATCTAATTTGTTTATTAACAACTTTTTGGACACGAGGCTCGGTGCAAATGAAAGCTAATAAGTGTTTCCATCAAAAACAAAAAGTTTTACAAAAAATATTCAATCTCTGAACACTTATACGCGTTTTGATCCTTAAAAAAGTTTCTCTCGCAACGTGAAAATAATGAGATTTGACGCGCAGTGGGGTGGCGGGTTCGATCCTTGGTGTGGGAAATTTTTTTTCTCGTCAAATTTGCGTTTTTTTCATGTAACCAAGTATTTTTTATGATAATAAATGTTTTTACTTTATGACAAAGTTTTAATAACATCGTAAATCATTTTTTTTGCAATTTTCATTAAATAAATGGCTACCTTCACAAACCGCCCACACTATAGACGCTCAACGACCGTACATTCGAATGGGACTAAAATTGAGGGGCCTGGTGGTTGGAAGCGGTAGTAAAGGATTGGAGGGAACTTTAAATTATTTTGATTGTCAAATTAATATACATGATTTTAAAAACACATGTTCTTTCAAACAGTGCTATGCCACATTTGATATTAAAATATGACTAGCACAGTTTCCGAGACACTGAAATTATGCTGATATGCTGTAGAAGCAAATATAGTTTGAGTTTTATTTCATTTGTATTTATATCATAGTATCAATATATACTAAAGCCACAAATAGTAGATTGGTTAACAAGTGGTAGTTTTCTAGCGAAAAAATTTACACAAGCTTGAGAATACACGTTTCTTATTTATTTAATTTTTTAAGAAACCGGCCAGAAAGTAGCACTTTTCAGTTTATTTTCAGGTCAGAAAATCGCATTTATCACACTGAGCCATATAATGAGAAATGAGTCCTATGAAAGCATTTACAGGACTGTCACAATCATTTATTGGCTCGGTCTGATTTTCTGACCTAAAATAAACTGAAAAGTGCTAATTTCGGCACGTTATAATAAATATCACAAGGAAACACCACTATAAATAATCCACAAATCCACGAAGACACTCGTCGTGTAAAAATTAACAATTTGCCATATGACAGCACATTTGCCAATAACGTCATACCAATAACACAGCGCTGCCAACTTTACTCATAAAATTCTCTAGAGTTTGCGACATCTCTCGGTTGGAAGCGCAACTTTCAAGTACCACGTGACCGGGCCAACTTACGGTAATTTACGTTGAACGTCTATAGTGTGGGTAGTTTGTGGCTACCTTGCAACAAACATATATGAATGTTCTTGTCCAATGTCTGTATTTTCTGTTTTTTTTTTTACTAAAGAGACCAAAAATAAAATAATAATGCCATTAAAATAGTTAAATCTTTTGATAATTTCTCATTTACAAATAACCAAGTGTGTGTTTTCTCATGAGACGTGAACTTTTTTCATTATAAGTAAAAAGTGAAAAACAAATTTGCTTTCTTTTTATTTTTGGTCTCTTTTCGACAGGCACCGCCTCAAATAAAGTAAAACAAGTCTTCTCTTTCACAAAAAGTAGTAGGAGAAAACAAGAACTACCGACAAATCCTCGTTCGACAAGAAAAATCATATTTGTTGCAAGATAGCCATGTATTTAATGAAAATTGCAAAAAAAAATTATTTACTATGTTTTTAAAAATTTCTCAGGAAGTAAAAACATTTATTATCATAAAAAATACTTGGTTACATGAAAAATGAGCAAATTTAACGAAAACAAAATTTGCCCACACAGGGGATCGAACCCATCACCTCATTGAGCGTCCAATCTTACCTTTTTCAGGTTTCGGGAATGATTTTTTAAGGGTCAAAAATGCGTATAACTCTTCATTAATTGAATATATTTTGTAGAACTTTCTGTGGTTGATGGAAAAACTTGTTAGTCTGTTAGATTTCATTTGCACCAAACCTCGTGTCCAAAAAGTTGTTAATAAACAAATTAGAGCCTCTCACGCAATATCACTTTTATTTCCGGTTCCGGTTATCCAATCAAGTTCTTTCTAGTCTCAAAATTTTCTTTTTTCTAAGCACTTTCATGTGCACAAAACCACATTTCGATACGCTTACCCAGAGCCCAGATATTCCACTTGTTAATTTGCAAAATTAATTTAAACTTTAAATAAACAAAAGCAAAGAGTTGCATTCGTGCAGACTTCTATGGAGGTTATGCCCGACATCAATATTTATCGTTTAAAGTTGGTTTGAAGACGATCAAACATTGGAAGAAGAAGTTATTTTCTAATTGACAAATTATGTCAATTGTGTAAACAATCAAAAAGTACTGAAGATATTGGGCAAAAAAAAAAGGTTTATTCTTTGGTATAAAAGGCATGTTTTTTGGAAAAAAACAATATCCTGATCTTATTAGTTTCGTAGTAATCAATTTGTTAATTAAGGAATTTATTTTGGCTATAACAAATGAACGGGTTGACAAAACGAGTTCTGCCTAGCGCCAAACGACGCGTATTAAAAATATCTTTCGATTGAATCAAGATTTTTTCGGATTCGTTTCACCGTTTTCATTTTATTAAATAAAAACGAAAAAACTCTTGTTTAGAAAATTATTTGACCATGAAGCTCGTGGTTTACGAAAATTTTTCATAAGAAAATCTTGTTCAATGGAATTTTTGCTATAAGAATCCGTTACTAACTCAAATGCTTTACAAAATTTGTTATATCACCTCTTTCTTACCCCGGGCAGACTCGCCTATAATTGTGTCATTTAAATTTTTATTTCATTGATTAATTTCGTATGTCATTTGCATAATGGAGAACGTTCGAAAGTTAATAGAATAGAATAAGGTTAGATGTACTAAATAGTATAGCCAAATTTATATTGGTTGTCTAAATGTTATTTGTGGCATTATCTTAATTTTTTCTTCTTCAATTCTTTGGGATTTCCTGCCACATGTACCTATTTTTTCTTTTTAAGCGGTGCTCGCGTAATGTACAAAATATCACAATTAACCAGTATGTTACTGGTAAATAACCTCTACGCCTGTGACTTTTATGTCAAAGGATCAGTTAGAGGTTGCTTTTTTAAAATAAACAACACAAATAAGTATAAAAACTTGAAATTAAATATTTCGCCAACGTTTCGGAAATCTAATATGTTTCCTTTTTCAAGGCTTTTTGAAAAATCTGTTTTGCTGTGTATGGTAAATACACAGCTCTAAGAATGTTTGTTATATTCAATATCCATAGATACTATTTACATAGAACTGTTGATATAGTTAACAGTTTTTTTAGTTTTCATACATTGTTAAGTTTGTGAAGTTCTTCTTTTAACATTGGCAACCAGATTGTACAGACATCTAGGGAACAATTCGACACGCATCTATCCTCATTCAATAATATTATCGCGGATTGTTTTATTTTTCTTTTTTTGCTATCTACCTCTTTTGTTAAAATATTTGCCGAGTCCCAGAATGGACATTGAATAAACTGGGACTAATATTATTGAATGAGGATAGATGCGTGTCGAATTGTTCCTTAGATGTCTGTACAACTTGGTTGCCAATGTTAAAAGAAGAACTTCACAAACTTAACATTGTATAAAAACTAGAAAAATCTGTTAACTATATCAACAGTTCTATGTAAATAGTAAGTATCTATGGATATTGAATATAATAAACATTCTTACAGCTGTGTATTTATCATACACAGCAAAAAAGATTTCTCAAAGAAGGAAACAGATTAGATTTCCGAAACGTCGACGAAATATTTAATTTCAAGTTTTTATACTTATTTGTGTTATTTATTTAAAAAAAGCAACCTCTAACTAATCCTTTAACGTAAAAGTCACAGGCAGGCGTAGAGGTTATTTACCAGTAACATACTGGTTAATTGTGATATTTTGTAGATTCCCCGAGCACCGCTTAAATTTTTATATCCGCATTTTTATCTTAGAGACCTAGTCCCTCTAAGCTAAGATTTAAAAATTATTTCAAATATTTTCTGGATATTACTACCAATTCGAGATTAGATTTCTAACAAAAATCATCTTATTATATTCAATGTATTTAAAATTTCGTAAAGGTTACATAGAACAAGATGTTAGATGAAGTAATGGGAAAAAATTTCAATAATAGCGACATAATAGTAGAAATCTTAAGAAATATATATATTTGAGGTAAGTTGGGCCATCATACGGATGTCCTATACTAAGTTCAGGGTTCAAACAATAATATTTCAAGAGATTCGCTGGTCACTTGAACCAGACGACACCAGACAACAGAACCCAGGCTGATCGGCGATCATCTACTAATCTTTGATTACATGACTCAAGGTTTAACTCGTTGCTTGCAACCCGCCCTAAGAAAATTTGATCTCAAAAATTCAAAATTTAGGTATAGTGAAGTAAAACTAAAATTTCTAACAAACTTGTCTTACTATGGCAATTTTTTTGCTAAGACTTTTAAACATTACCAGATGTGTAGTAATAAAAAGTTTTGGATTAAATCCATGCGAAGGAAAGCTTTTGTATAACCAAATAATGCTCCAAATTGTGTTAATATCTCAGTTATTAATAATTCGATTTTCGTCAAATTCGGGTGTAGTTCAGGAATATTACGTTTTTATTCCGACAAAATTCATGAAGATTTGAAAATTGGTGGGTATGTTGGGAATAGCATACGGATTACTAAACCAAAAAGTTTCCATCCCTAAATAGTGTGCTTCATCCCCCAGGACGTCCTTTCTACCCCCATTTTGAGTTTTTCTAGATTATTTCGGCAACGGTGTAATTATCGACAAAAATACCTATATACAAAATTGTTCCTTGGAAAATTCTCTTTCACTGACGTGGCCATCATAAAAATAAGGACCTATTAAATTGGTGCCTAAAATATCTAACCACACATTTATTGAAAAACGATTTTAAAACCTAGTTAGTCTATGCCAGTGGGTATTTTCAGAAGACATTTGTAAAATCAATGTTACGATTAAGAAATTTGTTGTTGGAAAAATTTGCCTCATAGGACCAAAGTATCCTCACTACATATTAATGGATCGGCGCGCTGTTTTTATTATAAATTTTTGTTTGTTTGCTGAATTAACTTTATTATTTTTAATTGTTGTTAATGTTTGATTATAGTAAAAGTTTGATTGAAGAACTTACTGAGTATTTTAATCGTTTTATTTAATCATAACCCTCCACGTCAAGTATGATGCTAGTTAAAAAAATTATTGGATTAAAAAATGTTTTTGTAATTATTTGCTTAATTCCAACGAATAAATATGACATGTGATATATCGCTGAAAAGGAAGGAAAATATTCTATTTAATGCCACTATTTGTCGAATTTTTCAAAAAAATTTTTAACACCCTGAAGATTCATTCTCAAAATAGAGCGGTTTTGAAACAAATTTGACGAAATCTCGTTGAAGTATTCTGTCCTGCGGTGGGCATTTTGAACACTTGATATAACAATTTAAAAATTATTTTGACGATTAGATAAATATTAATGTTCTGTGTGCTATATTCATTATTATCTGAAATTTGAATCTCCCGCCATTTTGTGCCATTGAGTCCAGAATGAATCATTATTTTTTCGAAATGTAGTTATGGACGTCAGATTTCCGACGACAGTAAAAAAAATTATTTTAAGTCCATTCGGCCATTTTTTTGGCATTTATTTTTAAACCAAATGACACCTAATAGATTTTCTCGGCCATTTTGAAAACATTTTTGAAAAATTTTTATCAGAAAAGGAAAAGAACTGCGAGAACTTTAATTAAAGAAAAGTGAATTTTCGTCCATCTGAACTGGAGATATTTAACTTTTAGCATCTTGTAAAAAGATAAGTAGCAGTAAATACACAAAGTAACAGAGTTGTCTCTGAACATAACAAATATTTTAGATTAGTGAGGAGAAATAAGGTTATAATTTTATAAAGAGATATTAGCAGAATATCAAATCCCCCTAAATAATGAAATATAAAAGCTTGAATATTAGTTTTTATAAGTTAATAATATTTTTTGGGCATTTCATTTGTAGTAAATATGTTCCAAACATGCCGGAACATGTTCTTATATATACATACATATATTTTCTTAGCAAGAAATGCAAATATCTCGTAAAATAAGCACTTTTTTTGAAAAAAATACAAAAATAAAAACGATTTAAAATCGCATTTTCCATATGACCTTGGTATTAGATTTGCAATTTTCCTTTTAGTTTTCCGGAAAAGCAGAAAACATATTTATAATTCTCTTTGATTATCTTGCTATCTGTGCGTTTTTCAAAAAATTATAACGTTTATTTACGTATACTATACATAGTTGTTTCTATCAGAAGACCCGTTAGCTAACTGAATTCTTACAATTAATGTTAGCCTAGTTTAACTTAATATGCTTACCTAATTAAAATATATATTTAATAACAAGTGGAGCTGTGCTGGACTTCGAATTAATTGACAGAATATGAATTTATTTATTATGTATTTCATCATCCAATACATACTGTCATCGAAGATATGACGTCCAGAACCATATTTTGAAAAAAAAATTATTCATTTTGGATTTAATAATAAATTCATCTGTGTCAACAAGTTTCAATATTTGGGCAAATTTCAAGATGTTTTGTTCTCAACAAAAGGTATATTTTCTGAAAGTGTGAAGCCGATCGGAACTCTTGAAGTCCCTGGTCGTTAAAATGAAAAAAGATCCCTTTTTATCCAGTTTGTTCCATTTTGTACGTTATGTACAATCGTGGCCAGAAAAAAGTTTCCGACCTGAACAGCGCATTTCATAATTTTTCCCTGCGTGAGTATGACTTTGCCTTTGAGTATTATAAGCTCCGCCCAGGCGGCTGCCGCTAAGGAAATGCCTTTAAAATTAATACCACAATAATAAATGTTTTGAGTTCCGTGTCGGCAACGCAAAGACTCTGTATTTCATACTCACCGACTTTTTCATTCAGTTACTACTACTACAACCATTGATATTTGGACACTTTCCAAATGAATAAAAGAATCATGTAAAGAAATAACTTTTTCTTGCTGAATTTCATGAGCATATAATATTGTTGTGAATATTAACTGTATATGTATTTGAACTTATTAATCTATTAAACGACATTAATCGACTGTAATAAATAATAAAACGGTAATTTCTAATCTCATCGTTAAAATACATTTTTTGCTGACAGTAAATTACTGAGGTCAGTGGCATTTTTTCAATAATGCCACAAGGAGCTTGAAAAAATTGATCTGGACGTCCTACCTTTCTAATTAATCCAATGGAATAATTGTGGTTTGTAAAAAATTACTAAGATGCAATGAGTAAATTAATATTACATGTCAGTTCAGTCATTTCAAAACTGATTAAACAAAGTAAAATTGTTTTATTATTTTTAAATGACGTTCAGCACTGTAAAACCAATGCCAATCATACGATATCATGTCCACAGATAAAAATATTTTAAATTAAGAATTGTTTAGTGTAGTCGGGAAGGCACATATTATAGGAGATGTTTACATTTGCTTAATTGATACAAGAAGTTGAAGTGATGTATGCCGGTTAAGGCTGTGTTATCAATGTCAAAATACCGCGTTCACAGTCGTGAATCTTTCAACATATTGTTCTCAAAAACAAACCAACAAAAATCGGATTTGATTTAAATATTAGAACTAGTTAACTTAAATCTAGTACGTATCATATTTTATATTTGAACACTAAATGAAATTAAATATTTCTTTTGAATTATTCCACGCGAACGTGCCACTCAATCGTCCGCAAGTCACCATTAATATTTTTATATTCTTCAATGGGACTCAAATATTCAAATAAAATATGATACGTACTAAAATAAATATATTAAATGTAAAAAAAGTTAAAAATCGGCATAATATTTGCTCCTAAGGGAGATTAATATGTTAGAAAAAATGTATTCAATTTTGCCAATTTAATTGGACGGTTTACTAATAGAGGGCGAAGCAGTAGCAACTCGAAGTACCAACCATGCTTCACATCACTAAAAACTGCAGGGTGGAACTTTTTGTTTTCTCTACCATTTGAAATGTAGTTTAAAATAATTTAAATTTACTTACCAATTGAATTCTTACATTTCTAGTAGCCCGGGAGTCAGTGACAGATTTTTCGCGTTAATATCTATAAAGTTAGATTTTTTTCCAAAGAGAGTTTAGATAGCATCTATAATGAAGGTGCAATTCTACCAAACTCTTAGTGGTGCATAAATGAGTAAAAAATTAAACATTTAAAATTTCGTGTTTCGAATTGTCACGAATTATCAAGAAATGATGATTCGCCTTCGCTCCTGCCGGCCCCAATTTTCGATTTTCACCTCGCGATTCATGTTGTACTGTCATTGCCGACCTTCTCCTCGCCATCGAGATATAGAACGGGTCTCCAATCGCCGTATTTGTTCAGTTCTTAGGTTTGAAAAAGTGACTTGCGGTCGTGCTAATCGGCGACTATTTTTAAGTGGTTTCCCGAGTTCGAATCCCGTTCGGGGATATTTTTTTTTTCGTTTTCAATTTTTTGGCACATATTTTTGATTCTATAATTGCGATTTGCTCGGTTCTATTGCATTTCTCGGAGAAGTTTTGCATTTTCCGCCGCGGAATATTAAGATGCTCTATTTGGATTAAAAGTCACATTCTGCCTCCGGGCTCCGAGTGGCCAAATCTTTGGTAGACTTTGCAAAAACGACAATACGTGGTCAAATCACGACAATTTTATTCCTCATTAGTATTAATGAACAGACAGTATTTTTATAGATCTGTTAATAAGCTTTTATTTACTCCATCATGTTATATTATTCTGGTAAGGAAATTTCTAATTTTTAATCGAAATAGTGCAAATTAATATTTCGCGGCGGAAAATGCAAAACTTTTCAGGGAAATGCAATAGAACGGAGCAAATAGCAATGGGCTTGTTCAGCATTTTTTTTTTATTTCACAAATCGAAAGTGCAAGTATAAATTAATGGATCTGCAAAATATCAGAATCTTATTCGCACGTTTAGTATCTTAAAAACTATTACAAATTTCCATCTCACGAAAATGGGGCGTGGCCAGGCGCTACGTCACTATACGCATAGACTCGGCGATCTCAATAGACTTGATGCTCCTTATTGGTTATAATTATAAGTGTTTTCGAAGTATTGTTTGTTTTGCTTACAACTTGACAGTAGGGGAGTACAATTTGGTAAAATGTCAAAAAATTACAATTTTCTCTCGCTCCTGCCAGAACGAATTTTCAATTTCGACCCTGCAATTTACGATTATAATTCATCGTCGACCTTCTCCTTTCCGTAGACACATAGAACGAACTTCCACTCGACGTATTTATTTAGTTACCAGCGTTTAAAAATTCCATGTTTTTCGACTTTTCAGGTTAAATTTGAAAGGTCCCAGAAAGCCATTTTTCTTACGTCACTTAAGTATAGTGACGTCACATATGAGCGCTCGGTTTTTGCAACTATTACCAATTTCAACTCCTTATATCTCGAGAACGGAAAAAGATAATAATACGAAATTTTAAGTGTATAATGAGAATATCGAGTACTATATGAAAAAGTATAAAAACCATATAAAAAGAATATCATGGAACAAGCCCATTATAGAATAAAAAATATCTACCAGAAAATTGAAAACGAAAAAAAAAAGTATCCCTGGGCGGGATTCGAACTCGGGAAACCACTTAAAAATAGTGGCCAATTAGCACGACCGCAAGGCAATTTTTTAAACATAAGAACTGAATAAATCGGAGACCTGTTCTATGTGTCAATGGCGAGAAGAAAACCGGCAATGACCATACAACGTGAATCGAGAGGCGAAAATCGAAAAGCGAGGCCGGCAGGAGCGAAGGAGAATCACCATTTTTTGACCATTCGTGACAATTCCAAAAACGAAAATCCATCTATTTTTTTTTTATTTTTTATTCATTTATGCACCACTAAGAGTACGGTAGTTATTAAAAAATTTTGTCGTATTAAAATATATTTATTTAATTAAATCAAATAGATGTAATAAGATAGTTTATTGTGTAAAGGCAGAACTGTTATTAACACTTATACAATACTGATATTTTAAAAGATACACCAGCAAAAAATTACCGTATTATAAGCACCCTGTTGAAGCGGATTACTGCTAATGTATTTTTTGCAATCATAGAGCTCCTGTAAAAACTTCGCGGCTATGTTATTCATCTCTGTCAGTAGGCGGAGCGAAAATAAATAATCTCAAGGAGCCTGATTCAAACAGGAGTAATGTTGTTTTAGGTTGGAAACTTTTTTCTGGCCACGACTGTACGTACTCAAATGACCCCAAAACCAAAGCACATTCGTTGGAATTTTAATTGCGAAGGTTTTTGATTTTTAGCCTGTTCCGAACGGACCTCTAGAACCGGAAGTATTCACCTATTTACCTAAAGAAAGCGCTGTTCAAAAAAACAAAATTGTTCATAAAAAAACGAAATAGGCTTTGGAACTTCAAAACTCAGATATTATACTCCTGGTGATACCCCAGAAGGTATAGAATCAATATTTCTGTTACAAGACTATGCATATTTCATCGCTTATTTGATCTTTTTTTTACTGCACTACAGAAATATTTTAACAAACTGCGAAAAAATATAATTTTCAACATTATTTTGTTTAAATAAGAGCTTTTGACCACACCGATTTTCGAGAAGTCGGAGGCCGTACTCTTCACTCGCCGGTTCACAGAGAACCGCATTCTAACACCAATCTCGATCCGGGGTCAACAAATTCCAATGAAAAGTATCTGGGGGTTAACTTGGACAAACGAGTGACATTTAACATACATGTGAACGAAACGATACGGAAGGGCTGCTCAACGTCCAGGAGTCTGTATCCGCTCCTGGCGAGGGGTAGCGAACTAAACAGACACAATAAAAAATTGTTGTAAACGATGGTTGTCAGACCAGCCATCACATACGCAGCGCCGGTGTGGTGCAGCATCCCGGCCACGACAATGAATAAACTCCAGGTCCTGGAACATACATTTATGCTAGGCGCCTCATCTCCGATTCGCGCAGGTACACCTCCCTCAGAGATTTATATGATCGTTGCAATGACATAACGCCACTAGCGGATCACGTCCGGGAAATCTCCCAAAAATTCTACTCCTTTCAATCGAGCGATAGTCCGCTAATACGCAACATAACCCAAATCAGAATGCGTAATGCTCCCTTCCAGATCAAACACCCCCTACCATATCAGGCGTTGCCTATCTTCCGGCAGCCTTTATAGCCCAAAGAATTTATATAAATAGAAGCAGATACACATTTACAAGTGTGTTGACAACATAGTTCAGACATTACATTTTATAATCATCTCTTTCTTTATGACCAAAATTACTATAGCCCCATCTTTGTTGCAGCCACCGTCATTTTGACACGACAAATAAATGTAAATATAACCTTAAACGCCCAATTTGTGAAGCGTATTGATCTGTAAATAAACTATTTTCAAGTGCTGAGGAGACAAAATATGACTTAAAATTGCCTCAAATAACGTTCATATGCTGTTTCTCTAATACGATGACAGTTTAAAGACAAAATGTGTCGGGTCATCAACCTATTTTGAGCTGTATACTTACATTTATTTTCCTAAAATTAATACTTTTATTTACCGTCAAACTACAGCAATATAATTAATTTTAAGGGGCCGTGGATTCGGAAAAAGATGTGTTCTATAGAGTCAAATTAAGTAGAGGTTGTTTCATTTAATAAGCCGATTCAAAATTTTTTTTGCATCCCTTACGAATCAGAAAAGAAGTAACTAATTTACAGGTAATCATGTAGCAGTTCATTTATATTTGGACAAATTGACCTAGACTTTTTTATTTAAAAAAAATATATACCTCCTGTGACAAAAATAAAACTACTTACCAACTGTTCTTAATTCCTACAAGGCTACAAGTAGTGGATTGTCTTTTGTCTAGTAAAATGGAATTCTGCCCGGCCACAAATTGGACTGTGAATTTGAGCATGCGCAAGGAATGTTAAGGGGCAAGGGAATAAAATAATTGTTTACAATACTTATATATTTTTGTACAGAAATATTTGCACTAAACATGAAAATAATTTAAAGGTTAGTTGAGTCAAACGTCAAACATGAACAGCTGTTATTAAATAACTAGATTTGGACATATGTCTATGCTGCACTCATATGCCACGGCCTTGAACAGGCCGCAACAGAGATAGCGTTAAGGGCAATGTTATACCTTAGAAAGAAATGGCGAGAAGAAGGTATGTTGGACATGTTGGCAACAGTATCGTATGACTTTTATGCTTTATCTTTGCTTCTATTTATATAAATTCTTTGTTATAGCCACACTTTTTCTAACTATAACTTGCTCTCACCCTATACTTCGCTTGAATCCCTATCCTTTTCTTTCACCCCTTTGTTTGTCATTTTGCTTTATAGTTTTTGTCTTTTTTGTCCTTTTGTCCTATTTTGTTCCAAATTCATTTTAGATCGATAAAATTTATAAAAAATTGTGACTCTTGAGAATCCTAACTTTTCGCCTTCCCTACCTTCCTAACGGCGCGGCGGGTAGACAGTTGGGACCCCAAATTGCTTCGAACGGGTTTTCTGTTTTTCCGTAACAGCAACCAAAATTTAATCTGTGTTTTGTGATCTAGTTTTTATTATGTTAATGTTAAATATTTTAAGCTATACGTATATACGCTATACGTACTGTTAATTTTAAGCCGCCATCGGCATTTTATTAGGCAGCCGAGCAGGTCGCGATCCGCCCAACCCTACGCACACCACGGCGCTATGCGGCGTGGTTGTCTGGCTGGCAATGTTGTATTTTTGAATTTTAATAAATGGTTTGATGGTGATGATGACCACACGGATTTAATTCAAAACTTTTTCTACACTTTTTGTAATTACAACAAGCTCCAGCAAAATTTTTCCTTCAGAAACACAATTTTTTTACAGGCAGTTTAGAGATTTAATTTTATTCCACTATTCTTGTACATGCTGTTTACATACTACTATTTCCTTCTAATGTATCTTACAGGTTACTACAGTAAGGCTGCTGCCTTTTATAGGAGATACTCGAATAATTAACTGGATTCTTCTCATCGGCTTCATAGCCATAGTGTATATATTAATAATGAACATGTGTACTAGACTGATCAGAAAAAGACTAGTTCATTTCAAAAATGTGTGGAACGTCGCTGACTTATGCATAATTTTAATGAGTATAGGCTGCGTAGGCCTATACGTGAGACGATCAATACTTGTGAAACATTTCTTGACGCGAATTGAAAACGCAATGCACAACGAATTTGTGACCTATTTTCACCTTTTATATACTGAAACCATCTTCACCATACTAGCAGCTATCCTGGTATTCGTAGCAACGTTTCGTCTCTGGAAGTTACTGAGGTTCTTACTTATTATCAGAGTTATGGAAAAGACATTGCAATTGTCGGCACTACCTTTGCTTGGCTTATTTTTCTGTCAAATGGTTATGGTCTTTGCGTTCGCGGTTGCTGGAGTCCTCATGTTTAGCGAGCTATCTGAGGACTATAGAAGCTTATCTGTTAGTATGATAAATTTAGTTATACTGACTTTACGTTTGCATCGGAAATTTGAATTCGACGTTCTAACGAGTTCTTTACATTATATTTACTACTCCCTTTATATGATTGGAACATTAGCGATATACATCATGTATATAGTTGTCATAGTAGTGTGTCATCGCGAAGCTCAACTGTTTTATTCCCGCATTGATGAGTATAATGTAGTAGACTACGTTAAGGAGGAACTCGTATACTACTATGAAGTAGCCAAAATTAAATGTTTGTCTCTCAGAATGAGAGGAGGAGATGGCAATGTGCACAGACCCAAATGTGTCCTCCCAAAGGATAATGAGTTCAGATATGCAAAATGCATAACGACGCCTTCAACCAGAATGAATGGCATGGCATATGTTGCTAGGTGCGTTTTAAGAAACGAAATGAAAAGAAGGACAGATAGGAAAGGAGAGCTTACCTCGAGAGATGTTGATTTAATGAATAATACCATTGTAAATTTATTTCGACAACAATGTGCAGAAAAAGACATATTTTTAATTGGTAAGGTCGAGAAAACAAGACTACGATTTGTGGATGACAGAGATCTTTTGAAAATGGAGAGAGTTCTCGATAATATTCTACTAAAAATAGATGATGGTGGTATGAAAAAATGGGAGAAGCGCTCCAAAATGATTCTCGATGCTAATGACGAGAAGCTGACGGTGATTGCTAGAAATGTCAGAGCTATGTTAATTGACGTAAGTAACATTTTTGTTGAGTATGAGAAGGAAACTAAACTGGGTTAGCATGTGAATCCAATTGTACTTTATATATCTTGTATTTCGTTAATTTGTTAATTTTCCTTAATTGTATTAATTAAACATTTATTACAAATGATTTGTTATTAATGTATGAATAAAAGAGTAGCAGTTCTAGTCGGGCGTGGCCGGCAACGTATAAATATTTTACTGGAATATGACTCAATTACTTCTTGTTGTACGTGGTGCCACTGAGATTAAGTTTTATTATTTAACTAGGTTTTAACATTGAAAATGTTTATGTTCGTATTTGGGGACCGAGTTAACAGTTTTCGTTCAAGGTCAAAATACAGCGGTGTCGCGGCACAGTAGAGAGAAGACCAGTAGTCTCACTCTTGAGATTTGTTGTAATCGATTTTATTTTTTGTGAATCCACTGCGCATCCGTAATTTGTACGCTCACCTACATATACACTGCTCTAGCTAGAAAATGCTAATAAACTGGCCAACACATACAATGGCACTAAATTATTTTTGTTCGAAGATATCCTTGGCAGATGATTTATTTTGCGATTGAATTTAATGTTTACTGATTAATCAATAAGTAGCGAATTAAATTGACCTGCCTTTACTTAATTTTTTTACATAACATCCGCGTCTGACGTCACAGACCGAACATGTATGACTTTATATTATTCAAGCAAAAATTTGTGCACGGCTGCCGAAAAGGCGACTATCGATTAGGCTGCTGCGCTTGCCAATTACATTACCTACCGTGTCGGGAGATTACCTAAACGTTGTACAGCGATGCTGACGGTAGAATACAAAAGTGTACAGCTTGCTACAAATAGGTATCTGCTTGCAAATAAATGATGTTTTAGAATTGCAACTAACTGATATAGGTTGTCTGTTGTACAAATTGAGTGACAATAATAATATCTCTTTATTTCAAAGTAATGTTATATAACAATAAATCGAAATGGGTGTCACATAAATAATTTGTACTCCAATAATGTAGTAATAGGTGGTACATTAAGGGTGCGTTTTTGTATTATAAATGCTTTGGTAATACTGGAGCAATTTCCATAGAATATAAGACCATACTGACCCACGGATTCGAAGTTATCATGATAAACTACTTTAAGGGTATTTAAATCATCATAGTTTTATAATACTCTGATTGTGTAACATACTGGGGTGTCAAAGCATGCATTATTTGTTTTGAACAATGCAGGGTTTGTTTTATTTATATTTAATACGAGTCTTTTGTTTACGAACCACTTTTCTGCTCTCATGGAATTATATTAACCAGAATTATTGCGCCAAGGTACATCGATACAAAAATCAGTAGATTTGAATTGTCTGCGAATAAATCGTTGATTGTACTATATTATGAACAGAATAGGTCCTAAAGATTCCCTGAGGTAGTCCACGCCTGATCGTTTGCATCGTCATTTTTATGACAAAAACTTTCTATTTTCTTTCGGTGAGGTATGAGCGGAACCACTTTATCATGTTACCTCTTATACCATACTTTTATAATTTACAGAGATGTTACCTTCTAAAATATTTTGTATCTTCTGTGTGATTTCATATATTACTGTTTATGTAGACCGAATCTTTAAATATTCATGCTGGAAGGGATAAAAATAATTTTATAATTCATTAAATTATCCTCTCAAATATGTTTAATTCAGATTCGCGTCACTATCCAACATCAATCCCCTCCACACATGCTCAATAATATTGTTAATAATTCTTTGTATTGACGATACTACTGATAGTCAAGGGTGCACTGGAGGTATGCAAACAAAATATCCGATAACATAGAGTTTTATATGTACCTACGTATGAAGAACGTTACAATACTTTAATCTTTTATTAGTATACAAAGTTGCTAGAAGATTAGTGAAAACGTTTATGACAAATTTTATGAATCAAGAATAAGATATGTCTATATCAAATGGTTGTTTAATGTATGTGGATCATGTATAAACTGCATAATGTCATTTAGTTATACGTAATTAATACAAACGACTAGATCTGACTAATAATGTAACACATTTTTGAAATGTTTACATCTCTACCTAATAATTTAAGGATGGAGTGCGGATTAATTTTTTAAATAAAACTAGGAAACTAATTAAATGATTTATTCATGTTAGCCAGTACCAGTACTTTACGAAAGTCAAAAATACATACAATTGTACATTACGTCATACAAAGTTAACGTAACAAGCACAAAATTACAAAATAGTATACGATGCAACAGGCATAAAAGGATGCTTATCTTGCATGAGTATAGATCGAAGTTTGCAAGAAGAGTCGAAGGTGAGTTCTGCAATTGACACGAGTGCAAAGTTACCATTTTGTGTGAGTTGCATACTATAGTTTTTGGGCTTTCTTTCTCGTTTCCATGTATGGAAGATATTATTATTTCAAGAGTACAGTTATTTTGTTTAAATAATTAAGTGTTTAATCTATAAAATATCTAATAAAAAGTTTGTTAAAAAAAAGTTTCTCAAGTAACAGTAAGTATCTGTTTGTACTGTGAAATTATTTTTTAAAATTTCATTTATCAAAACTATAAGTCGGTTCTCTACTAAAAAAAAATAATAATAATAATTCACAATGTATAATCATACCACGTAGAGTTTAGTAAATTTTTACTTGTTTTGTGAATGAGATAATAAGTGTGGGTACGATTTCAGTTAGACCGGGCAAGTTAAAGTATGCTGAACTATACAGGGTGTCCCAGAATTGAGTTTCCGGACGGAAAACTGTGATTCCTGAGTTCATATTGGGTCTGTATAACCCAACTTACCTTACTCCATAAATACATCACTGAGGAGGTACATTATCCCAAAGTGAGCCAGAAAAAATATGTTTTCCAATAATTGCCCTTATATTGAAGATAAAATTTTCAAATTTTGATGGGAGCTGTACCTCTATAAGTAAGTACTCTATGTGAACTTGATAACAACTAAATATCTTTTGTTTCCCAATTATTTTCATAATAATTAATATTTGACTGTCTGTAATTTTTTAATCACCCTGTAAAATTACGGAACACTTGAATACTTTCATAGAGCATTGAAATGGCTTCAAAAAGGTACTCCTAAAAATGTTTGCAATATCAACAAAGCTTTCGGACATTATTGGAAAAATGTTCCTTCTGCCTTACTTTAAAAGGATACACTTCCTCAGTAGTCCAATAATTATAAAGACTTCCATAACAAAAAATGTTATCCGAGATTTTCCTTCAGTAACTGTTAGTGGAAGGGATTATATATTACAAAACCACAAAAATCAGTTCTGGGGCTGCCGCGCAACCCCCCAAAAAACCACCCCTTCGGTGAAAGAAGCCTTATTTTACTGATAACTTGTTAACCGTTGAACCGAATCAAAAGTAGCAAACTGGAATTAGAATGGTGAGCAAAAAAAACGACAAAGTGTAGTATTTCAGTGGCAGAATTGGAAAAAAAAATCGCACCTATTGGTTGAATTCGTTCAATACTAAAAATACACGAACAGTTTCAGTTATACTTTTGTCTTACGGCCGTTTGCACCAATTTCGTTAAATGTGGCTTAGCACTTCCCATAAGCCTCCTTTAATTTAAGCCTTTGATTTTGTAGGCTTAAAGTAATCTTATAGTACAGGCAACTTAACAATTTAGGGTAACAAACATTAATAACAGGATCATCTTTGGGATTTAAGTAGGTAATAAGCTGGATAATGAGATTATGCATTCTTTGCACTTCCAAGTTCCAGGAAAATTCAAAAAAAATTGGAAAAACTTTTTGATTTTCGGTTTTTTTGCTCCAGCGGCCAAAATGAAAATAGAGAAAGAAGTTCCCAACAAAAGTTGTAGCTCGTCTTTTTCTCTACAAAAAAAAGTATTTACAAATGTTTGTCTTACTTAAGCCGTTTAGAAGATAAATCAAGTTTTCCACTTATAGTTTTAAGCCGCTTCCGAAAGCGCGAAAAATGAGAATTCTGCAGGAGTTTCGTACGACCTGGCTCAGCGATCGATAATTCTTACTATTCAGAGCCCTTAAAAAAAATTAAAATAGCACAAAATGTAGACAAAAGTCTCAGCTTTAATGTGGAACTAATCACAAAATTCATAAAAAATTTTATCAAGGAGAGAAAGTGTCAGAACATGGCTTAGTGAACTTTGTACAGTTGATCCACAGATTTATTCATATCTTTGCCAGGAGGCGTTAGAATGATAATTCTTTTTGCTTATATATTCTTATATAATGATATATTAATCCAATTAATATTTTATTGCTATTATTTTGTTCGAAAAATATGCCTTGCGATCAAAGTAGAGGGTATATTTCTCATCGATCAATCACCTCCAAATTTTGGAGTTCAATTCGCTATATCTTAGGTAATAATTATTATAGCACAGTCTTAATTTTTTGATTATAAGTACAATAAAACATTTTCTTTCGAATAACTTCAGAGTTCTTTAAATGCGCGCAGTGCTTTTTGAATTTGTTTACATTATTCATACACGTTCAGAAAATGCACAATTATACAGTAAAACATATATACCTTATTTGTTTCTTAACATTCTTCAATGAAATTTTCACGAAATATAGACTAAAGTGCGTGGAATCGAATCCATGCAGTGAAAAGGCACCCATCGTTACGGGAGAAATAGGCAGGATGCGTAAAACTCAAAGATGTGAATAAATCAACTATATAAAGTTTACTAAGCCATCTTCTAACACTTTTTTCTCAATGATAAAAATTTATATGAATTTTGTGATTAGTTCCACATTAAAGCTGAGACTTTTCTCTACATTTTACGTTGCTTTCGTTTTTTTTAGCGGTTCTGAATAGTAATAATTATCGATCGATATGTCCGGTCGTACGAAACTCCCAGAGAATTCTCATTTTCCGCACATTTTGGAGCGGCTCAAAACTATAAGTGGAAAACTGGATTTATCTCCTAAACGGGTTAAGTAGGACAAAAATTGGTAAAGACCTATTTTGCAGAGAAAGAGACGAGCTACAAATTTTGTTGAAAACTTTTTTCTGTATTTTCATTATTTTAGCCGTTAGAGCAAAAAAATCGAAAACTTAGTTTTAATAAAACTTTTTGAAACATTAAAAAGCATAATTTTCTGTATATTTAAATTATTGAAGAATGTTTCACAAGGAACCAACCGTAGAATCAACCCAATGTATTAAAACTGCCAGCAAAGCAAAATTAGCGGTGTTTTATAAAAGATGTTTACTAAAGTTAAAAAAGTGTTCGAATCATATCTGGTTCATAAGTGAGTGTTTAAAAAATAGTGTTACACCGAAGCATATGAAAATATACTGCAACCATGGTTCAATAGAAGCAAAACAGGCCGTAGAAAAAACCTTGAAAATTTGGCTAATATTAGAACGAAAACAATGGTATATAAGAAGAGAGAATATTGGACTTCATTTAAAACTAATACATACGGAGGCTCCTCTTTAAAGAAAACTACTTTCTTTTCCAACATGTGGACCGTATCATTAGAGAAGAAATTCAAGAATTAGTCCAAACACAATATCTCAAGCAATATAAGAAACTCCAGAATTTAATAAACAGTAAGTCAGATCCTTCCAGTTGTTATAATAAAACAACGAGCAATAATTCTACTTCAACTTTTAAATTTTACCCTAGACTAGTAAATCTAACAGAAATCGAATTCAGTAGGAATGAAATTAGTTTATTAGAAAAAGGATTAAAATATTCCCCGAATCTACATAATAAACAGGAGGTCGAATTACTAGCAATAGACACAGACTCAGCATTGAATTCTTTAAGTAATATTCCAATTGAAGAGAAAATGGGTATATCAAGTTTATTCAATAAGGTAGACACTAATAAAAGTAATAAATTTGAATCGTCAATTATTAATAGCATTAAAAATAAAATTCTTGATAATAATTTAATACTTTGTAAAGCCGACAAAGGAAATACTATCACAATTTTAACTAGAGAGGAATATAATACAAAAATATCTTTAATTTTAAACTCAAATGAAATAATTAAATTAAACCACGACCCTACTAATAAATTTCAAGCATATATACTAAATACATTAAAACATTGCACACTAATCATTCCCCCTGAAAACACATATAAATTTAGAACAATGAACCCCCTACCCCCCTTATTCTATGGACTTGCTAAAATTCATAAAGAAGATATTCCCATTAGACCTGTAGTATCTTATGTAAATGCTCCAACTTATAAATTGTGTGAAGAATTAAACAACTTATTACCCACTCTGACAAAATTAGAATCAAAATATGCCATTAAAAATTCCTTCCAATTCATAGAAAAAACCAAAAATCTCAAAATTCCGAACAACGCAAAATTAGTATCCTTTGATGTTAAAAGCCTCTTCACATCCATACCATTACAACCATTATATGAAATAATAGAAATACTTATTAATCAATCTGATATTGACTTAGAATTAAAAAATCAATTAAACATCATAATAAAAACCTGTACGAGTCAAAATTACTTTCAATTTAATAATGAAATTTATAAATTAACAGACGGATTACCTATGGGTTCCCCATATCACCGTTATTAGCTGAAATATTTATGTCAGACTTTGAAAATAAGTTGTTTAACTGCGAAAATAACCTAATAAATAATGTATTTTTCTGGACTAGATATGTGGATGACGTGTTTTGTATTTGGCAAGGTACAGAAAGACAACTTAATAAATTCTTAAATCTTCTGAATTCATTTCACGATAAAATTCAATTTACTCTAGAAATAGAAAACGAGGAAGGTTTAAATTTCTTGGACGTTAACTTAAAAAATAGACACAACAGCTTAGAGTTTGACATTTACCGTAAACCAACTTGCACAGACACAGTCATTCACAAGAACTCTAAGCAATCATCACAAATAAAAATGGAATCTTTCCATTCATTTATCCACCGTCTGCTAACCTTCCCTTTAAATAAGAATAACTTTATGAAAGAAGTGAACACCATTAAAGAAATCGCTAGAAACAATGGTTATAGTGAAAACCTCATAGATAAACTAATAAAACATAAACAAAAGAAAAAGTTACTTAAGGAATTTTATGCTGATACTTCACAAAGAACTGACATATATAAATGTATTAATTATAGGCCTAAGATTAGCGATAAAATTAGTCATAAACTAAAAAAACTAGGATGTAAAACTATTTCTGTTATATCGGTAAGTGGATAATCCAAAACAGATTTCGGAGAATTACCAATACAGGTATAATCATAAAACATAATCAAATGCAAATGCAAATTCCCTACAATGTAAGAGTAATCTAAAATAGAATTGAGGAAATGAATATATTACTAGCAAAAATACTCGTAATTATTTCAAACTCTTACTAAAGACTCATCATAGATAAGTACAAAAACATATATCCTTCTAAACAAAATACTTTGCTGGCTACATGCCACGAACAACATTGAATTATAAGAAAGAAATATGCACATTACGTACAGATAACTGTCACAATAATGTTAGTTTTAATTCTAAATTATCCTGTTCAACAAAACCAAAAAACAACTAAAGACAAAAACACTTACCAAAAACTTTAAAAACTTTCACAGACACGTGTTTCTGTATCCTACACAAGGATACTTCTTCAGTGCTACTTCTTTCAAAGTTGAAAATGAACTAAACAGTCACTTACCAGGTAATACGTATTTATGCAATAATTATTTATGGTTCTAACGAACAGGATAATCCAAAACAGATTTCGGAGAATTACCAATACAGGTATAATCATAAAACATAATCAAATGCAAATGCAAATTCCCTACAATGTAAGAGTAATCTTTTAGAATTAAAACTAACATTATTGTGACAGTTATCTGTACGTAATGTGCATATTTCTTTCTTATAATTCAATGTTGTTCGTGGCATGTAGCCAGCAAAGTATTTTGTTTAGAAGGATATATGTTTTTGTACTTATCTATGATGAGTCTTTAGTAAGAGTTTGAAATAATTACGAGTATTTTTGCTAGTAATATATTCATTTCCTCAATTCTATTTTAGATTACTCTTACATTGTAGGGAATTTGCATTTGCATTTGATTATGTTTTATGATTATACCTGTATTGGTAATTAAATATGAATTATTCGCGGGAAGAAATGGTTGACATGATTTTTATTCTGGGGGAGTGCTCAAGGAACAGCCTCTTAGCATCCCGAGTCTATAAAACCAGATATCCTGAAAGGAGACACCCTTTAGAACCTGCATTTAGTAATCTTAGAGACAGATTTATCGAAACTGGTGAAGTGCAGTACAAACCTCATGAAGTTCCAGCAAGAAAAATGACTGATCCAGACAATTAACCTTAATATCTATGCAACTCCTAAAGATAAATACCTACTATGATATATCAATGGAAATATAATTTAACACTTCATTAGATGACAGAACTGAAAATAGTACGTCCCATTTGAAAAAATTGAATTACGGCCTTTTTTATTAGCGAAACATTAAACTCAATTTTTTCAGCACTCTGTATAAGATTAATATTAATAATGTTTCTGCCCTACTAGCCCTTAATATGCTCAACATAACAGTATAAGCAGAATTTTGAAAACTCTCTTGTCTATGAAATCAGAGGTACTCAAAAACTTATCCGCAAACCTCACTTTTTGTCAAAAAATCTTTTTTATATCGTAAACGGTTCATTTTAAGTACCTACCACCTTAATAGAATTATGAATATAATTAGATGGGTAACTCGATAAAGGAAAAAAATATAGGGTGTTCCATTTAAAATAACGAAGTTGTTGCTCGGACAACGAAAACGGAGTACCCTGTATAATTGTACATATTTTCTGGTTATTCAGAATTGAAAATCAAGAAAATAATCTATAGACAATATATTTCCACCATTTCAAATACAGCCGTAATCGACCAAAATCAGAACTTTGGCGCACCCTGTATATATATATATATATATATATATATATATATATATATATATATATATATATATATATATTGTTTCTTAGGTTTTCACGGGTGTTAAATGAAGTGTTGGTGTTCTTCCGGGTGTTTTCCTACGGGGAGAAGACATTCCACCAAACTAGAACCTTTGAGAAATTGAGGTCAAAAAGAGGGAAACTTCTTTGCAACCTTACATTCCTACAACGCTGCAGAGATGAAAACATCGTTCCAAAATGCATGCAGCTGACGTTCCATAAAAATGACCATCACACTAAAAAGATTCTCAGAAGAACCAGCTTCGCACTACTTAGAGAATCCATTCACGATACAAGACGAACATTAGACAAGATCAATAAACAGTTACTAGATCTGCATCTACATTTAAGCAGTACCATTCATCCTACATTATGGATTAACATCGAGCAACTTGCGGAGTTCCGAGCGGAAAATGACGTCACCCTCTGCACAGAAAAACAAAAGAGGAAATTCGACCGCCTTCAACTCCAACAGAAGCCAGTTATCAAAGTCGAACCACTGGAACCTGCAAGTGTAGTTCATAATTTGTCCAACTATCCACTTGATGAAGCCTCCTTAAATGTCCTAGCAAAAGGATTTAATTTCGCCATCGCACCAAGTCGTATTCCAGTAGAAGATATCATTTGTGGAGTAGAATTAGCAATTTCCGATATTGATAACAACACGGCTGAAACTATACGTCAAGACACATCGCGTATACTAAGAAAAGCAAAGGCGCCAAAGAGAAATATACCACAGGAAGAATTAAAAGCACTGAAGGCATTAAGACAAAACCAGGACATCATAATCTTACCAGCAGACAAAGGCAACGCTACGGTAGTGATGAATAGCGAAGATTACCACAGGAAAATAGAGACACTATTAGAAGACACTGCTTACCAAGCAATTACAACAGATCCCACAACGTACCTGGAGAAGACCACCAAAGCCAAAATTAAAGCTAGCCCGATCGACGATCAAATCAAGAACCAGATTATACCGAGAGAGAAATCTTCAAGATGCCCCAAACTATATGGCTTACCAAAGATCCACAAGGAAGGAGCCCCACTAAGACCTATTGTTAGCTCTGTAGGATCACCTGTGCAGGAATTAGCGAGGTATCTAGCTAGGCAGTTGCAGCCCCTTGCCGAAAAAGCAACGTCATATGTGAAAAACGCACAACATTTCATCGAGTTACTAAGCAACGAGACTGTCCAACCAGAACATCTTCTAGTGAGCTTCGATGTAGTGTCATTGTTCACAAACGTACCAGTAGAGGAATCACTTGAATTGATCAAGCAAAAGTACAGTCCAGAGGATCATATTCTTAGTCTAACTACACACTGTCTAAACAACACATACTTCACATACAATGACCAGCGCTACAAACAAACGGAAGGAGCACCGATGGGTTCACCTTTATCCCCAGTCATCGCTAATCTCTTCATGGAGGACTTAGAAGCTCGTGCAATACAAACTGCTCCACTCAAACCGAAACTTTGGCTAAGATACGTTGACGACACGTTCGTAATTTGGACTCATGGGAGAGAACATCTTAATAATTTCTTAAACCACCTAAACAACATTCACGACAGAATCAAATTCACAATGGAGGTAGAAGCAGAAGGCCAGCTCCCATTTCTTGACGTATTAGTGAAAAAGAAACAAGACGGAACACTAGGTCATACGGTATACAGAAAACCCACTCACACAGACAGATATCTAAACGCAGCATCACACCACCATCCAGCGCAATTGAATTCAGTAGTAAAGACTCTAGTGACACGCTCCCAAAGGCTAGCAGACGGCGACCATATTAACGAAGAGATGTTATCACTCCAGAAAGCACTTATGAGAAATGGATTTTCAAGGTATACAATACAGAAGTCGCAAGAACCATCCAGACCACGAATCCATGAAGAATCTGAGAAACCAGTGGCAAAAGCATATTTACCTTACGTGAAGGGGACAACAGATAAAATCGGAAAACTTCTACGTGGATACAATATAGACACAATATTCAAAACAGACCGAAAAATCAGCGCAGTTCTACGTAACCCGAAATCAAAAATCGCCCTAGAAAACCAAGGAGTATACGAAATCCCGTGCCAAGATTGCAACAAATCATACATAGGACAAACGAACAGACGGATAAGTGTAAGAAGAGAAGAACATAGAAATGCAGTGCAAAAAGAGGAGAAAACATCGTCCCTAGCACAACACGCAAAAACCACAGGACACAAGATAGACTTCGACAACACCAGAACGATAGCCAATATCGAGCATTGGAGGTCAAGGATTACCAGAGAGGCTATAGAAATTGAAAAAAGACCTCAAAATCTTAACAAACGAGACGACACTCAAAGATTACCCACTGCATGGAAGCCCGCACTGTCAGGAAGTTACGTAACGGAAAACAGACGACGACCCACGGTAAACGAACAGATCGCTACGAGGCACCGTCGAGTATCGACCATTCAGGAAGAGACACCACAGCCAGCTACAAGGGGACCCATCACGAGGAGCCGGAGCCAAGCGCTAACCAACCAAGGAGGACCACGACAACCTCCAGAGCCGGCTAGACACGAGGACGCACGACCATCAACGAGAAGTCACGTGAAACGTGACGTTTCAACGAGGCCTCTTGTCGGGTTAGCTCAGGCGCCCGCTACGCCTCCAACAGAGAGAAGAGGGCCAGTAACACGCAGCCAAGTGCGCAGGTGCGCCCCACCCCACAACGTATATAAGGAGCCGCACAACAGAGAGAACGTCAGTTCAGTTCGAGCAACGAGGAGCAGCAGTAGCAGCAGCAGCAGCAGCAGCAACAGCAGCAGCAGCAGCAGGCAGCATTCAGCTAGAACCTGAAGATGGCAGATGAGATTCCGCCGAAACGTCGTTTAGACAAGCGTGGCTCCCACAGGAGCCTACCAACTACACGGGAAAACACCCGGAAGAACACCAACACTTCATATATATATATATATATATATATATATATATTGCTGTATATCCACACTGTGGAACACTACCTAAGTGTCGTGTTTGAGATCATAAATAAAATTCACAAATTTGTATGTATTTTAGGAATTAATCATAACAGTTTTACTTTAACGGATCATACAGAAGCAGGAGTATCTGTGGTTTATTTAATTGATTCAAGTTCACTTATTCTCATCGAGTAGGATGCAGAGAATGAAATTTGATATTGAATACGAACAAAATATTTAAATAAACATAAAATGAAGTTATTTTAGTTTAACAAGGTTATTCTAAATAGTATATAATAAAACATGAACTGATAGAGAATCACAATCTCATTTAAAATGATTTAGAATGAAATTGGAAAACAAAAAAGTAAATTTTATAAAATCTGACATGCATGTCAAAACTTAGGGCTGAAAATCATATTTTGTGTAGAAACACTGTAAATCTACACAAAATGAATATTGAATGAAAGACTATCAACAGTAGTTGCAGTGCAGCGTAATTATTTTAGAAATAGTAAGTCCATATATTACAAAACACAATGACATTTTAAGTTTTCAGATATTTTCAAATATCATTGCAGAAAGGTGTTTTGTAAATGATATTTCACATCATGCAGAAAGAAAGGACTAATAGTATGATGTTAAATGTTTGTTGGCGTATCAATTTCTTGTTTTAGTTTATAATATAAGTATTCTGTCAGTATGGAAACTGCAGTACGTTTTTAACTACTAGCATTTTGTGTTTATCATTGCTATTCATCTAAATGTATGAATTAGTATTTATTTGAGATGGGAATTGTTAATTGTAGTTATAAGTAGATTTTAAAAAGTATATGTAATATGTCAATATATTTCGAGTAATTATAATTATTCACTTAATCCTGAAAAGTAGAATAAGAAACTTATCAGGAAAAATAAAGAATTAAAAACAGTATTCACTTAAGGTAAAGAACAAACAAAACTGAATAGTTTAAATTTTAAATTAAAATTAAATTTTGAAATATTAGATCAAAATAGAAAAAAACAATTGAAATATTGGAAATTAACCCATTGAAACGACTAAAAATAACAAATCAGTTGATCATACACCGCTGAACAGCGAGCTGCGAAAAATATTCATCCACGAATAATTAATAAATTGAAAATAGAAGAAAAGTGGTGAATAAGTTGAAGGTTAGGAAATTACAATCCAGATATATTGATATCAAGAATAAATTGTAATAGTTGATTAAATATAAGAAGTGAGTATACTTTGAAAGTATTACGAAGTAGATTATCCGGAAAGCAGATTTAGAAGAGGGAAGTATTTGTTAATCCAGTTAACAAATTTATATGGTGAAGAAATTTCAAACGTCAAGCAAGTGATAGAAATACTTCAAGGAAATCTTGAAAATAAATTGGAGGTTAGAAACAAACGTCAATCCAGTAAAGAAGAAGAAGAAGAAGCCTTGAGAGGTTAAAAAGTCAGTCAAGTGACATAATATTTCAAGGATCATAATAACCAGTTAGAGGTTATAATTTAACAATACTCGAGTCGAAAGAAAGACAAGGTAAAGCTTTACAATATCAGAAATCCATGGTACATATTTATTTTAAATAAAGGCCATATTTATCATTTTAGTTAAGTTAGATTTTGTTATTTAAATTTGTTAATTACATTCCAAGTTCAAATTTGTTAATAAATTAATACTTTGTTCGTTCAATACTGAGTTTGATTTATTTAGATTGTTATCTTGATCGATGAGCATTTATTGAACCGACTTCGTTGGACCTTGAGTAAGAGTCATTCTATAGATTGTAGATGGTCATGCTAATGGTGTTCTATAGTCTATAATATTAACAGCTTTTAAGAAACTGTTTGGCGCTCAATAAAATCATTTCAATTTACTTTCAAAAAGTAATTTCGAACGTATAAAAAATAAAATAGATAGCAGAATATAGAACATTTATGGCTTGTTAACGTGGAGCGATCAGGAAAGCGATTAAATAAATACAACTTGAGAATAGTTTATCATTTCAAGCATACATTTGAAAGATAATAGATCAAATAACATTTTGATAATTTTGACAACAAGGCATTGTCAAATTAAATACAAATATAATTTATATGAGGTTAAAGTCAGGTAAGACAACAATGAATCAAGAAGAAACTACACCAGGTACATCCACAGTTCCACAAACACAAGTTGGTGACACAAACACACAACCAGACACAAATATGTTCCAGAAACTCATGGAAATGATGGGTGGAATGAAGGTACAGATGAATCAAAATAGCCAAACTTTAAAAGAAGACATGAATCAAAATAACCAGAGACTTGAAGAAAATATTGGCAACATAAATACACAAATGGTTCAAAATAACCAGCGATTAGAAGAAAACATTGGCAACATAAAAACACAAATGGTACAAAATAACCAAACTTTGGAAGCAAACATGAATCAAAATAACCAGCGACTAGAAGAAAATATTAACAAGAATATGCAAAAGCTAGAAGAAAACATGGGAAAAAAAATAGATGATAATATACAGAAAATGGAAGAAAGCAATACAGAAGTAAGAAATAAGATAGAAAATTTAGAGAGTAAATGGGAGAAAATGGGAGAGACAGTCAACGAAGAAATTGGTATTAAGGTAAACGAGGCAGCAAAAGAAATAAGAGAGGAAGTTGTAACTATGTTTGAAGATGGAATGACTGCAGTAGATAGCAGAATGAAGAAACAGGAGGATAAATACGATAGCAAAATAAAAGAACAGGATAGCAAGATAGAACAGAACACGAAGATGTTGAAGGATACCACACGTACACAATTAACACAATTATCCACACATACTTACACATGCAACAAAACGCCATTTTATTTTTACGGAGATAACCGCATACACCCTAAAATTTTCATTTCACGTTTGAAACAACACATGGAAACACAACACGTAAATGCACACCTAAAAGCAAACATACAAGACATGTTAAAGGGAGAAGCGGAAATCTGGTACTCAGTTATAATGGACAGGTTTGAGACTATAGAGGAATTTGAAGCTCTAGTCTTAAAACAATATTGGAGTGATTACACTCAGTTGAAAATAAGACAAGACCTATTTAATGGTAACTATGTAGAAAATAAAGGTATTTCTAGGGAAAATTATGTACTTAGAAAAGTATACAATATTAGACATCTAGAACCAAAATTCACAGAAAGTGAAATGGTCAGATATTTAGCTAGGCATTTTTCAGGGGATATCCAGAATGTTATTATTACGCAAAGAATTGCAAAATTAGATGATTTGATTGATTATTTAAGAGAATTAGATGATTATCATCAGAGTTTTGATAGGAAGGCTAGTCAGAATAGGGAAAATAATAGTAGGTATTATAACAAGTGGGGTTATGATCAGAATAAGAATGAAAGTGATAGAAGAGAAAGACAAGATTATGGTCAACGTCAATATGACAATGACAGAAAGGAGCAAGGGGGTTATGGTCAATATGATAGGAAGGAAAAACAGGGTTATGAGAAACGTCATTATGACAATGATTGGAGAAAGAGAGGGGGTTATGATAAAAATAATAAGTCATATGCACAAGTTGCCAATACTAACATTCAAAGGGGAAATAGAGTAAATTAAATACACACTCTAATATAAATAAAATAGAAACAACAGCACAAATAAATGATAGTAGAAATCAGGATTTTTAGACAAAATTGTTTTAAATTTAAATACTAACTATGAACATATGCGCGAATATATAGGAATTGATAATGATATTGGAACAAAAAATGTAAAAATGTGTGATTTACCTATAATAAAAATCGAAATAGATAATATAAAGTTAAATTCGTTACTCGATACTGCATCGGAGATAAGCTTAATTAGTGAAACAATTTTTAACAATCATTTGAATAATGGTAGAAATAATGGTATAAGAGTTACTAAGATTAAATTAATTAATGCAAGCGGGAAAAAGTTCGCCGAGTGCAATAAGGTATTAAATACTACTTTCAGGATTGGAAATAAAAACTTTAATGGTAATTTTGTTATTGTAGCACAAATGAACTTTGATGTTATATTGGGAGAAGACATTCTATCAGAGTTAAAGGCAAAAATTGATTTAGGAGAGAAAATCCTAATAATAGAAGGTGAAAGAATACCTATTTTTAATATGAATAATGAATTGAATGGCAATGGTGCCGAAATAATTAATGTATTAAATGGTATAGAGACCAATAATAAAGCATTTTGCAATGAACATAAAGTGGAAACGACCACGTATGTTCAAAATATTAAATTTAATAAGCCCGAAATTTTACTGATAGCTTGTCCCCCCAAATATGATATAATTGTTAAAAATTTGTTGAAAAAATACATTTCTTTAATTAATTATGAACCCAGAGTAGCAAAAGGTTATGTTCACAATCTTGAAGTAGATGAAAATAAACCTTTTAAATGTAAAACTTATCCTATTCCTTATAAGCACAGAGATAAAGTAAAAAATGAAATTTCAAATATGATTAACTCTAATATTATTGAGACAGCTAAAACTAATTACATAAATCCATTAGTTATTGTTAAGAAAAAGGATGAAACGATTAGATTATGCTTAGATGCTAGAAATTTGAATCAAATTACAAAGTCACAATTTGATGCACCACAAACAATCGATGCTATGTTGTCCAGAGTTGGTAAAAATACTGTATTTTCTAAACTTGATTTGAAGAATTCATTTTGGTTGATACCATTACATAAAGATTCACGTAAATTCACAGGATTCAGTGTTGATGGACATATATTTCAATTCAAGGTGGTACCATTTGGTTTGCAATCTGCATCTTCAGCACTTGTACGTGCAATGCAAAATATACTTGACAAGTATGACAGTTTTTGTTTACATTATATCGATGACATTTTAATATTTTCGGAAACAGAGGATAAACATAGTAGACACCTAGATATTATATTGAATGCATTAGATGAAGCTGGACTCAAGTTAAATATAAAAAAGTGTGAATTTTATAGTACATATGTTCAATATTTAGGCTACAAGATTAAGCAAGAAGGTATTAGCATAGGACAAGAAAGAGTCAAAGAAATAAAAGATTATCCGCGACCAACAAATTTAAAAACTTTAAGGGGCTTTTTAGGTATTTTGAATTATTATAAGAAATTTATACCTAGATTATCGGAGTTAGAAGTTCCTTTAATAGAATTACTTAGGAAAGATGTTAAGTGGGAATGGGATGATAGGAGAGAAGCAGCGTTTGAAAATGTGAAGACAAACTTCCATGATAATTTATTGCTTCAAAGTCCGGATTTTACATTACCATTTACATTGCGGACAGACGCATCTGATAACATTATTGCCGCTGAACTTACACAAATTCAAGGGGGAATCGAAACGCCCATATGTTTCATATCGCGGATATTGAAAGCTTACGAAATTAGATATTCTACAAGCGAAAAAGAAATGTTGTCCATTGTATATTCGATATCCAGGATGTCATATTTCTTAACCTCAAATCATTTTATAATAGAGACAGATCACTCAGCTTTATGTTTTTTAATGAAAAATCGATTTGCTAATAATAGAATCTACCGATGGTCACTTTTAATTCAAGAGTATTCGTTTACAATTAAACACAGACCAGGAAAGGAAAACGTCACAGCAGACGCACTTACACGAAACCGAAAAGTTCACACAAATGACATAAACACTTTCACAGTAGCTTTAAATACATTATCACAACATAACAATTTATACTCATATACACGAGTTTTGAACAGTCAAACACATTTACACGACTTAAGAAACAAAATACGTGAACATCCATACAGGGGATACACACTAAAAAACAATCTTATCATTAAAACTATCTTAAATGAAGAAAAATATGTTATAGATGAAAGTTTAGCATCAGAAATTATTTGGGATTTACACTATAGATATGGACACATAGGTATTCGGAAAACCTGGATGATTTTTCGAGAGACGTATTATTGCGAAAAAGATTTACCGTTAGCAAAGGAACTTATAAATATGTGTCATGAATGTTGTTTAGGAAAAACTAAAAATTATGTAAATAAAAACACAGTTTACAGCATTATTACTGATAAACCTTTAAAACTGGTAGCTATAGATTTTGTGAGTAATTTAATTCCAGATTATGATGGTTTTAAACATATCTTAGTCATAGTTGACATTTTCTCAAAATTTATTAAACTGTATCCCACAAAACGGTGTAATACTTTGACAGTAATAAAAAATTTAAATCATTTTTCTAAGACGATAGGTAAACCAGAAAGGATATTGGCTGACAACGCTACATATTTTAATAATGAAAGATTAAAAAAATATTTTACAAAACATGAAATTCAGGTAGTATTTACAACAATCAGACGACCACAGGCAAATCCTGCTGAACGGTACATACAAGAGGTAATTAGGTTTTTAAGAATGGTTGTGCAAAATGATCATAGCCAATGGCCTTCAGCCGTGGTAGATGTAGAGAATTATATAAACAATGTACCAAGTACAGTGACGCAAGAATCGCCAATTTTTATCTTGTCAGGTCAGTTACCAAATAGGCCTTGGAAAAATGATGAAAATTATAATTTAGAAAACGTACGCAAAATTGTCAAACAAAGATTAGAACGCAACGCTAAAAGGTACCAACTTAGAGAGAACAAAAAGATTAAAAAGAAAGTAAAATTTAAAACAGGAGATCAAGTAGTAATTAAAAGACTAAAGGTATCAGACTACAAAAACAACATATGTGCAAAGTTACAATATCCTTATCAAGGTCCATATACGATAGAAAAAGTATTAAATGAAAACAGATATGAGTTAGTAGATACTTATAACGGATTAATAAGAGGGAAATTTCACGTAGAATTAATTTATCCATATGATCCAGGATAGATTACTCTTAAGTTATCCAAATGATCCTGAGTAGATCACTTTTAAATTGTAAATAAACTTTGACAGTGTGAATGTCACATCATGTTGTTAAAACTAACAAAATTTTCACATGTCAAAATTCTATTAGTTTAGGGGGTTTTATGCTGTATATCCACACTGTGGAACACTACCTAAGTGTCGTGTTTGAGATCATAAATAAAATTCACAAATTTGTATGTATTTTAGGAATTAATCATAACAGTTTTACTTTAACGGATCATACAGAAGCAGGAGTATCTGTGGTTTATTTAATTGATTCAAGTTCACTTATTCTCATCGAGTAGGATGCAGAGAATGAAATTTGATATTGAATACGAACAAAATATTTAAATAAACATAAAATGAAGTTATTTTAGTTTAACAAGGTTATTCTAAATAGTATATAATAAAACATGAACTGATAGAGAATCACAATCTCATTTAAAATGATTTAGAATGAAATTGGAAAACAAAAAAGTAAATTTTATAAAATCTGACATGCATGTCAAAACTTAGGGCTGAAAATCATATTTTGTGTAGAAACACTGTAAATCTACACAAAATGAATATTGAATGAAAGACTATCAACAGTAGTTGCAGTGCAGCGTAATTATTTTAGAAATAGTAAGTCCATATATTACAAAACACAATGACATTTTAAGTTTTCAGATATTTTCAAATATCATTGCAGAAAGGTGTTTTGTAAATGATATTTCACATCATGCAGAAAGAAAGGACTAATAGTATGATGTTAAATGTTTGTTGGCGTATCAATTTCTTGTTTTAGTTTATAATATAAGTATTCTGTCAGTATGGAAACTGCAGTACGTTTTTAACTACTAGCATTTTGTGTTTATCATTGCTATTCATCTAAATGTATGAATTAGTATTTATTTGAGATTGGAATTGTTAATTGTAGTTATAAGTAGATTTTAAAAAGTATATGTAATATGTCAATATATTTCGAGTAATTATAATTATTCACTTAATCCTGAAAAGTAGAATAAGAAACTTATCAGGAAAAATAAAGAATTAAAAACAGTATTCACTTAAGGTAAAGAACAAACAAAACTGAATAGTTTAAATTTTAAATTAAAATTAAATTTTGAAATATTAGATCAAAATAGAAAAAAACAATTGAAATATTGGAAATTAACCCATTGAAACGACTAAAAATAACAAATCAGTTGATCATACACCGCTGAACAGCGAGCTGCGAAAAATATTCATCCACGAATAATTAATAAATTGAAAATATAAGAAAAGTGGTGAATAAGTTGAAGGTTAGGAAATTACAATCCAGATATATTGATATCAAGAATAATTTGTAATAGTTGATTAAATATAAGAAGTGAGTATACTTTGAAAGTATTACGAAGTAGATTATCCGGAAAGCAGATTTAGAAGAGGGAAGTATTTGTTAATCCAGTTAACAAATTTATATGGTGAAGAAATTTCAAACGTCAAGCAAGTGATAGAAATACTTCAAGGAAATCTTGAAAATAAATTGGAGGTTAGAAACAAACGTCAATCCAGTAAAGAAGAAGAAGAAGAAGCCTTGAGAGGTTAAAAAGTCAGTCAAGTGACATAATATTTCAAGGATCATAATAACCAGTTAGAGGTTATAATTTAACAATACTCGAGTCGAAAGAAAGACAAGGTAAAGCTTTACAATATCAGAAATCCATGGTACATATTTATTTTAAATAAAGGCCATATTTATCATTTTAGTTAAGTTAGATTTTGTTATTTAAATTTGTTAATTACATTCCAAGTTCAAATTTGTTAATAAATTAATACTTTGTTCGTTCAATACTGAGTTTGATTTATTTAGATTGTTATCTTGATCGATGAGCATTTATTGAACCGACTTCGTTGGACCTTGAGTATTGAACGAACAAAGTATTAATTTATTAACAAATTTGAACTTGGAATGTAATTAACAAATTTAAATAACAAAATCTAACTTAACTAAAATGATAAATATGGCCTTTATTTAAAATAAATATGTACCATGGATTTCTGATATAGTAAAGCTTTACCTTGTCTTTCTTTCGACTCGAGTAATGTTATATTATAACCTCTAACTGGTTATTATGATCCTTGAAATATTATGTCACTTGACTGACTTTTTAACCTCTCAAGGCTTCTTCTTCTTCTTCTTTACTGGATTGACGTTTGTTTCTAACCTCCAATTTATTTTCAATTTTTTCTTGAAGTATTTCTATCACTTGCCTGACGTTTGAAATTTCTTCACCATATAAATTTGCTAACTGGATTAACAAATACTTCCCTCTTCTAAATCTGCTTTCCGGATAATCTACTTCGTAATACTTTCAAAGTATACTCACTTCTTATATTTAATCAACTTTTACAATTTATTCTTGATATCAATATATCTGGATTGTAATTTTCTAACCTTCAATTTATTCTCCACTTTTCTTTAATTTTCAATTTATTAATTATTCGTGGATGAATATTTTTCGCAGCTCGCTGTTCAGCGGTGTATGATCAACTGATTTGTTATTTTTAGTCGTTTCAATGGGTTAATTTCTAATATTTCAATTGTTTTTTCCTATTTTGATCTAATATTTCAAAATTTAATTTTAATTTAAAATTTAAACTATTCAGTTTTGTTTGTTCTTTACCTTAATTGAATACTGTTTTTAATTCTTTAATTTTCCTGATAAGTTTCTTATTCTACTTTTCAGGATTAAGTGAATAATTGTAATTACTCGAAATATATTGACATATTACATACACTTTCTTAAAATCTACTTATAACTACAATTAACAATTCCAATCTCAAATAAATACTAATTCATACATTTAGATGAATAGCAATGATAAACACAAAATGCTAGTAGTTAAAAACGTACTGCAGTTTCCATACTGACAGAATACTTATATTATAAACTAAAACAAGAAATTGATACGCCAACAAACATTTAACATCATACTATTAGTCTTTTCTTTCTGCATGATGTGAAATATCATTTACAAAACACCTTTCTGCAATGATATTTGAAAATATCTGAAAACTTAAAATGTCATTCAGTGTTTTGTAATATATGGACTTACTATTTCTAAAATAATTACGCTGCACTGCAACTACTGTTGATAGTCTTTCATTCAATATTCATTTTGTGTAGATTTACAGTGTTTCTACACAAAATATGATTTTCAGCCCTAAGTTTTGACATGCATGTCAGATTTTATAAAATTTACTTTTTTGTTTTCCAATTTCATTCTAAATCATTTTAAATGAGATTGTGATTCTCTATCAGTTCATGTTTTATTATATACTATTTAGAATAACCTTGTTAAACTAAAATAACTTCATTTTATGTTTATTTAAATATTTTGTTCGTATTCAATATCAAATTTCATTCTCTGCATCCTACTCGATGAGAATAAGTGAACTTGAATCAATTAAATAAACCACAGATACTCCTGCTTCTGTATGATCCGTTAAAGTAAAACTGTTATGATTAATTCCTAAAATACATACAAATTTGTGAATTTTATTTATGATCTCAAACACGACACTTAGGTAGTGTTCCACAGTGTGGATATACAGCATAAAACCCCCTAAACTAATAGAATTTTGACATGTGAAAATTTTGTTAGTTTTAACAACATGATGTGACATTCACACTGTCAAAGTTTATTTACAATTTAAAAGTGATCTACTCAGGATCATTTGGATAACTTAAGAGTAATCTATCCTGGATCATATGGATAATTTATCCCCATGTGACAACTTCCCGGTAATGATTCTTCATTATATTTTAAAACATTTTCGTTTTCATTTAATATATTACCTACTTCAAGTTGTTGCGCATAGCCCTTTGCTATTGTAGGTTCATAATCAATTGAATTGTTGTATTTTTGAGACAAATTTTTAAAAATTTTATCATATTTGGAGTAACGACTTATCAGAAAAGTTTCAGGCTTCTTATCATTATTTATTTGAACACATGTGGTTCTCACTATATGCTCACCGCAAAATTCATTATCATTATTGGACTCTATGCCATTTGATACATTAATTATTTCGGCATCATTGCCATTCAATTCATTAACTATTTCGGCACATTTGCCATTTAGTTCATTATGTATTTCGGCACCTTTGCCATTCAATTCATTAACTATTTCGGCACATTTGCCATTTAATTCATGAACTATTTCGGCACATTTGCCATTTAATTCATTAACACTACAGAAAGGTATTCTTTCACCTTCTACTTTTAGGATTCTTTCTCCTAATACAATATTTGCCTTTTTTCCTGATAAGATGTCTCCCAATATAACATCATTTTCTATATAGTCGCCTATTTTTTTACAATTATTACCTACATTTAAAACAACTTTATCTAAAAATCCTGATTTCTATTTCTATCATTTACTTGTGCTGTTTTTATTTTATTTATATTAGAGTGCGTGTTTTCATCTACTCTATTTCCCCTTTGAATATTGATATTAGCCACTTGTGCATATGACTCATTATTTTTAACATAACCCCCTCTCTCTCTGCAATCATTATCATAATGACGTTTCTCAAAACCCTGCTTTTCATTCCTATAATTGTCATATTTATTTTGACCATAACCTCCTCGTTCCTTTCTATCATTGTCATATTGACGTTTCTCATAACCCTGCTTTTCATTCCTATCATTGTCATATTGACGTTTCTCATAACCCTGCTTTTCATACCTATCATTGTCATATTGACGTTTCTCATAACCCCCTCGTTCCTTTCTATCATTGTCATATTGACCTTGTCTTTCTCTTCTATCATTTTCATTCCTATTCTGATCATAACCCCACTTGTTATAATATCTACTATTATTTTCCCTATTCTGACTAGACTTCCTATCAAAACTCTGATGATAATCATCTAATTCTCTTAAATAATCAATCAAATCATCTAATTTTGCAATTCTTTGCGTAATAATAACATTCTGGATATCCCCTGAAAAATGCCTAGCTAAATATCTGACCATTTCACTTTCTGTGAATTTTGGTTCTAGATGTCTAATATTGTATACTTTTCTAAGTACATAATTTTCCCTAGAAATACCTTTATTTTCTACATAGTTACCATTAAATAGGTCTTGTCTTATTTTCAACTGAGTGTAATCACTCCAATATTGTTTTAAGACTAGAACTTCAAATTCCTCTATAGTCTCAAACCTGTCCATTATAACTGAATACCAGATTTCCGCTTCTCCCTTTAACATGTCTTGTATGTTTGCTTTTAGGTTTGCATTTACGTGTTGTGTTTCCATGTGTTGTTTCAAACGTGAAATGAAAATTTTAGGGTGTATGCGGTTATCTCCGTAAAAATAAAATGGTGTTTTGTTGCATGTGTAAGTATGTGTGGATAATTGTGTCAATTGTGTACGTGTGGTATCCTTCAACAACTTCGTGTTCTGTTCTATCTTGCTATCCTGTTCTTTTATTTTCTTATCGTATTTATCTTCTTGTTTCTTCATTCTACTATCTACTGCAGTCATTCCATCTTCAAACATAGTTACTACTTCCTCTCTTATTTCCTTTGCTGCCTCATTTACCTTAATACCAATTTCTTCGTTAACTGACTCTCCCATTCGCTCCCATTTACCCTCTAGATTTTCAATCTTATTTCTTACTTCTGTATTGCTTTCTTCCATTTTCTGTATATTATCATCTATTTTTTTACCCATGTTTTCTTCTAGCTTTTGCATATTTTTGTTAATATTTTCTTCTAGTCGCTGGTTATTTTGAACCATTTGTGTATTTATGTTTGCTTCCAAAGTTTGGTTATTCTTATCCATTTTTGTATTCATTCCACCCATCATTTCCATGAGTTTCTGGAACATGTTTGTGTCTGGTTGTGTGTTTGTGTCACCAACTTGTGTTTGTGGAACTGTGGATGTACCTGGTGTAGTTTCTTCTTGATTCATTGTTGTCTTACCTGACTTTAACCTCATATAAATTATATTTGTTTTTAATTTGACAATGCCTTGTTGTCAAAACTATCAAAATAAGTTATTTGATCTATTATCTTTCAAATGTATGCTTGAAATGATAAAACTATTCTCAAGTTGTATTTATTTAATCGCTTTCCTGATCGCTCCACGTTAACAAGCCATAAATGTTCTATATTCTGATATCTATTTTATTTTTTATACGTTCGAAATTACTTTTTGAAAGTAAATTGAAATGATTTTATTGAGCGCCAAACAGTTTCTTAAAAGCTGTTAATATTATAGACTATAGAACACCATTAGCATGACCATCTACAATCTATAGAATGACTCTTACTCAGGGTCCAACGAAGTCGGTTCAATAAATGCTCATCGATCAAGATAACAATCTAAATAAATCAAACTCAGTATTGAACGAACAAAGTATTAATTTATTAACAAATTTGAACTTGGAATGTAATTAACAAATTTAAATAACAAAATCTAACTTAACTAAAATGATAAATATGGCCTTTATTTAAAATAAATATGTACCATGGATTTCTGATATAGTAAAGCTTTACCTTGTCTTTCTTTCGACTCGAGTAATGTTATATTATAACCTCTAACTGGTTATTATGATCCTTGAAATATTATGTCACTTGACTGACTTTTTAACCTCTCAAGGCTTCTTCTTCTTCTTCTTTACTGGATTGACGTTTGTTTCTAACCTCCAATTTATTTTCAATTTTTTCTTGAAGTATTTCTATCACTTGCCTGACGTTTGAAATTTCTTCACCATATAAATTTGCTAACTGGATTAACAAATACTTCCCTCTTCTAAATCTGCTTTCCGGATAATCTACTTCGTAATACTTTCAAAGTATACTCACTTCTTATATTTAATCAACTTTTACAATTTATTCTTGATATCAATATATCTGGATTGTAATTTTCTAACCTTCAATTTATTCTCCACTTTTCTTTAATTTTCAATTTATTAATTATTCGTGGATGAATATTTTTCGCAGCTCGCTGTTCAGCGGTGTATGATCAACTGATTTGTTATTTTTAGTCGTTTCAATGGGTTAATTTCTAATATTTCAATTGTTTTTTCCTATTTTGATCTAATATTTCAAAATTTAATTTTAATTTAAAATTTAAACTATTCAGTTTTGTTTGTTCTTTACCTTAATTGAATACTGTTTTTAATTCTTTAATTTTCCTGATAAGTTTCTTATTCTACTTTTCAGGATTAAGTGAATAATTGTAATTACTCGAAATATATTGACATATTACATACACTTTCTTAAAATCTACTTATAACTACAATTAACAATTCCAATCTCAAATAAATACTAATTCATACATTTAGATGAATAGCAATGATAAACACAAAATGCTAGTAGTTAAAAACGTACTGCAGTTTCCATACTGACAGAATACTTATATTATAAACTAAAACAAGAAATTGATACGCCAACAAACATTTAACATCATACTATTAGTCTTTTCTTTCTGCATGATGTGAAATATCATTTACAAAACACCTTTCTGCAATGATATTTGAAAATATCTGAAAACTTAAAATGTCATTCAGTGTTTTGTAATATATGGACTTACTATTTCTAAAATAATTACGCTGCACTGCAACTACTGTTGATAGTCTTTCATTCAATATTCATTTTGTGTAGATTTACAGTGTTTCTACACAAAATATGATTTTCAGCCCTAAGTTTTGACATGCATGTCAGATTTTATAAAATTTACTTTTTTGTTTTCCAATTTCATTCTAAATCATTTTAAATGAGATTGTGATTCTCTATCAGTTCATGTTTTATTATATACTATTTAGAATAACCTTGTTAAACTAAAATAACTTCATTTTATGTTTATTTAAATATTTTGTTCGTATTCAATATCAAGTTTCATTCTCTGCATCCTACTCGATGAGAATAAGTGAACTTGAATCAATTAAATAAACCACAGATACTCCTGCTTCTGTATGATCCGTTAAAGTAAAACTGTTATGATTAATTCCTAAAATACATACAAATTTGTGAATTTTATTTATGATTTCAAACACGACACTTAGGTAGTGTTCCACAGTGTGGATATACAGCAATATATATATATATATATATATATATATATATATATATGACGAGGCCAAGGACACACGCGTGATAATTGAGGCTCCGCGCGGTCGACTTAACCGGCGTATGCCGTGTATAAGATAATGAATTAAGAATCGGGAGGTTCCGTGATATACGGCTGCTATGTGCCTCTTTCATTCTCTTTCGTTTTATTCGCCGCTCACCCTCATGTCAACAAGAAACTTCCTCATGCACGAGAGGCGTCGAGAAAAACGAATTTTCCATATGTTTAATATAAGATGAGAAAAAAATTGTTTTGAAAAAAGGCACTTGTTTTTCACCCTCTTTTTTCTGCCAGATCTACTCCACTATTATAATTATAACAACTAAGGAGCATCAAGCCTATTGAGATCGCCGGGTCTATGCGTATAGTGACGTAGGCCTGGTCACTCTCCATTTTCGTGCGGTGGAGATTTGTGATTGTTTCTAAGATACTAAACGTGCGAATAAAATTCTGATTTTTTGCAATTCCATTAATTTATACTTGCACTTTCGACTTATAAAATAAAAAAAATGCCGAACAAGCTCATTATGTAATTATCTGTGTATTTTACAAATTTGTTTGAGCAAATAATTAAAAAAAAATGAGAAGCAGTAAATATTAAAATTATATCATTAAATAATTGAAAAATCAGTTACAAATCATTAACGAAAAGAGAAATTTGACAGTTTACAAACACTCATTATATTTTTTTATTGTTTACAATTTAATTAGGAGACATTTATCCTAATTAAATTGGAAACAATATTAAAATATGCGTAAGATATCAATGCTTTACATAGTTAGTTTTCGGAACTGCTGACATTATTTGGTTATTTGCTATAAATTAATATGTATCGTTTGCATGCTGGGTTGACATATTTCCCATAAGACTACATGTAAAAGTTTTTTCAAATTTTTAACCTTATGAGTTTCCTAACGACTTAGGATTTTTTACAGAAATTTGTGTCACATAAAAATCTATTAAAAAAACTTTATTTTAGATTTTTTTCATTACTTTCATCTAACGCCTCAACCTCCTTAAGTATCCTAAATGCACAAAATAATATATTTTCTAAGTCCCGGGGGTGGAGGGGGGGGCTAACAGGAGCAAAAATTGTGTTTCAATTATCTGAGCTTCTATTGAAGCTACGACAAAAGCGCAGAAAACTTTGCTCCTCTTGACTTTCGTCGCAACTGCAACGGTTGTCGATTGGGGGGAGGAGCACACTTTTTCGGAGCAACAATTTTTTTTTAATAAAATTGTTTATTTGCAAAATGTCGCACAAGATGCCATTACTCCCACACAGCACATGACATCCCTAGGATATCCTCATTTGGTCCCGTATATTCCAGTCGAGGACAACATTCCTCAGGATATCCTTAGGATATGCCAATAAAATATATACAACCTGAGAATATCCCAAATGGGGATATCCTAGACAAATCCTGGCAGGATGTCCTAGTAATATCCTGCAAAGATATTAAAAGCCTAACAAAATATCCACTGTGGGAATGTCCTGGGCAAGTCCTAGAGTCGTCCTATTATAGGTATTATTATTTAGGAGATTTCAACAACAAAAATAATGAAAAGTGTATATATTATTATTATATATTATTTTATGGTGTCTTTTATTGGTTTGTAAAATTTGCTTCTAAAAACTTATTTGTCGAAAATTCTAAGAAATCCACCGGGCATCGATGTCTTATCCACGTTCATTTTAAAGTTCTTTCGACAAATAAGATTACGATAAATATTTCATAAATATGTTATATCTTTGTATTTATTATATTGTCTAAACGGGGAAAATGTGATTGGTTATTGTCCGCAGATGTTATTGTCAGATACGTAATCCTTTATATTTTACTGAGTGAATAATTTTTTTTTAATTCATTATAAACTTTTCAGCACACTATGAATTTTTAAAGTTGTACATATCATCCCTTACAACTTCTAATCACCCTAAACTCTGTTGATTTTAATTATACCAAAAAAAGGCTAGAGATCATTTTTATGTGATATTTCATGCTTTTACAATTTGCATTTGAATTTTTTTTACTAGCTTTTACACATTTTGAGTAATTTTGAAAAATCACTTTGTTATATTTTTTTTCACCCCTTCTCGGGATTGAAAAGAAATTTTCTTTCATTAATCGTGTTCAAATACTTCAAAGTAACTTATATCAATACTTCAAAATTTTGATTTGTCATTATATAAACTTGTATTTCTTTGTCTTTGCTTATTGGCTCAGTTTAAAAGTAATGATCTACTATATTATAAAATAATATATATTTTTTGCTGTCTTTAGAAATATCCAATAAACTCTAAAAGAACTGGGGGATGTCCTGTATACAGTCTAATCAATGTCCTCAGGTTGTTCATAGTAAAGCCCAGGCATAACCCATATGAGAGCTGATGACGTCCTGTACACACTCGTACTGATGTCCTGAGGACGTCATCAGCAAAGCCCGAACTGTCCCATTTGGATATCCCACGGACATCCTAAGGTGATAATGGGATCTTCCCAGGATATCCCATATGTCCTGAAAAGTTGTCCCCAGTATGTTCTGAGGATGTCCTTGTGCTGTATGGGCTTGCACCGCTGAGACTATTTTCATAGCTTTATATGGAGGAGATGAAAGCAAGGATTGGAGCATAAATGATTTACTTTATAAATCTATCTTGAATACAAGATTCCCCATTGCTTCAGTTCCACCGACAGCAGGCGCAGCTAGGGAATAAAGTTTGCGAATCTATTTACAAATACAATCGTGGAAAAAACAATCGTTAGACACAAAAATTGCCACGGACGTGGACTTGAGCCAGTTACAACCAAGAAAGAAGCAGCGCCCAAAGAATTGCTGTAATTAATATCATATATCAGGTGTCAAGGAGTGTGTTGTCTCACTCGGCCCCTTAACTGGGTTTACCGTGGTGAGTTGACACACACCAGGGACGGTTGATGCGAATACAGTGCTTTGGCCCCAGCCTATCATCGTCCAAGACCGTCCGCCAGCTTCACCAATGCCTCTTCGGGGGTGCTGGTAAGCATGTGGTGAAGAACCACATCCTGCACGAGGTGACACTGCTTAAACAAAAGGCGGCGGATCTAGACCGGGAGGTCAACAAATATCCCCCAAGCCAAGGTGTAAGCCATCCATAGAAAGGGCCAGAGTAGCGGCGATAGAGGCCAGAAGAAAACTGACCAGACATAGGACTGGACGGAACGAAGACGAGGAGAAAATCCTCTTACACCGGGCATATAAGGAAAAGAAGGCGGCACTTGGGAAATTGATCAAGTCATCTAAGAGAAGCCACTGGATGCGACTCTGCGAAGAACTGGAGGCAGATATTTGGGGAGACGGGTACCAAATAGTAGCGAAAACGCTAAAGTCGTCGGACGCACCGTACAACATCACTATGGACAAGAAGATGGAAATAGCGGCCCAGCTCTTTCCGCAGACAGAGGACCACTGGCCTAAACGAGACTATGGAAACCCAGAGGTACCTCCCTTCACCGAAGAGGAACTCGGCAAAACAATTGCCAGAATGAAAAAGGGAAAGAGCCCCGGCCCTGATGGTATACCGACAGAGGTATTGGTAGAGGTCCACAAAACGGCCCCAGAAGTTCTATTAGGACTAATGAATAACTTAGCTCAACAGGGAACGTTCCCAGATGACTGGAAGGTGGCTAAATTGGTCCTCATATGGAAGGGCAAAATGCCCATGGACAGCCCCAGCTCGCAGCGACCCATCTGCCTAATAGACACGATGGGGAAACTGTATGAGAGTCTAATCAGAGACAGACTAGTTGAGGCCATAGAAGAAGGGGAAGGCCTAGCAGATAGGCAGTACGGATTTCGGAAGGGTAGGTCAACAATACAGGCCGTGGAGTACATTCAGAAAAAGCTGAAATCAACCCGAAGTAAGCTATGCGCCCTGGTGGCATTAGACGTGAGAAACGCCTTTAACTCGGCAGCCTGGAGCACCATCATAGGAGAACTGAGGCGAAGAGGGGTACCGGATTATTTAATCAGGCTAACGGAAGACTACCTTGCGAACCGTAAGATTAAGATAGGAAGGGAACACATCTCTATGACGACGGGAGTACCACAGGGATCGGTCCTGGGGCCGACACTGTGGAACATTATGTATGACGGTGTCCTGAGACTTGAGATGCCACCGGGAGCGCTGACGCTGGCGTTCGCGGACGACCTGGCAGTTATGGTGCATGCAGATGACGAAGATTCATTAATCCACTGGACACACGAGTCACTCAGAATAGTCGACGAATGGCTCACAGATCACAAATTGTCCCTGGCAGCAGAAAAGACGGAGGCAATCATGCTCAAGGGACATAGAAGAAAGAGAACCATCAGCTTCAATGTCCAAGGCGCACAAATCCACCCGGGTAAGACGCTAAAATACCTGGGAATTACGCTGGATGTGCAAGGAACCTTCGGAGAACATATCCGTATGGCGTGTAGCAAAGCGGAGAGGAGAGTGGGAGCGCTAACAAGATTACTGCCCAACATAGGTGGACCCAGCAGTACAAAAAGGAGCATACTTTACAACGTGGTACAGTCGACCCTGTTATATGCCGCACCTGTGTGGTTTAGGGCGATGAAGATAGGCAAGTATAGAGACATGATGGAGAGGACACAAAGGCGTATGTTACTGCGAGTGGCCTCCGCCTATAAGACTGTCTCCACCAAAGCCCTTCAGGTAATCACCGGTGCTCCCCCTATCGAACTCCTGGTCTATGAGAGGAAGAGGCTGCACGACTCGGGAGAGGGACACCTGCCAGCCAGACGCAAACAAGAAAGGGCGATCACTATGGAAGAGTGGCAAGAGAAGTGGAACGCGGAGGTGGTGGTAGCCAGCTGGACCAAAAGGCTAATACCAAATCTCAAAGCCTGGCAAGACTGCAAATTCAGAAAGTTGGACTACTTCGTGACCCAATTCCTAACCGGACACGGGTCATTCAAAGACTATACCAGAAGAATATGTAAATCTCCTGATGCGACATGTATGTACTGCAACGAGGAGGACACGGCAGAACACACAATATTCGTATGTAGGAGATGGGAAGCCCAGAGGCGGAGTACATATCGGGAGATTGGTACAGACCTAACGGTGGACAACATAATCTCCGTCATGATGGAAAGTTGTAAATCTTGGACGGTGGCCAGTAAAATGGTGAAGGAAATTATGACCACAAAGGAAATAGACGAACGTAACAGCCAGAGAGTTGCAAGAGAATAGAGAATGATGAAAAGATTCCAGTGCGAGAAAAACAGAGCAGCCCAGCGCTCCGAAGAATGTCTAACCGACGGTTCCGGAGTGATGGGTAGTGTACACAGGGGGGGTTTTAGCCGGTAAGAGTCCGGCACTACTCGCCCGCAATAGAACAAAGCGGCGAGTGTCCATGAGGATTTCCCCCCCACCAAAAAAAAAAAAAAAAAAGGTGTAAGCCATCGTGCCGAGGGCTGAATGGTACCGGGGTGATGGTACCTCAAACGATGCCTATGGGAAACCGGGCGACCTCCCATAGAGTATTTAGCCTTGCCCCCGTAACAGGCTCTGCGGGGGTCGACCATATTTCCTGTTTACTCGTGGGAACAAACATGAACAATACAAACAATAAAAACCTTTCCGAGGAGTGCTCTGATCACAGGGCCTCCTCCCCCACCTCTTCCGGGGAAGATTCCTCTGCAGGGATCTCCCCCCTCCTTAGAAAGGGTGGCTCCAGAAATGGGGCAACCCTATCCCGTGGCACCGGAGAAGGCTCCTCACGGGGGACCTTCTCCAATCCCACACCTCCCACACAAGAGGGAATCTCCGTCTCGGGGGCTCCCTCTACTTCGGACGTCGCTGGAGGGCTCAACCTCACGGATGGGCAACCCAAGCGACGTAATCGCAGTGGCGCGGCTCGAAAGAGAGCAAGGAAATTGCGGGTGGAGAGGACTTCTGGGGAGGGTACACCTCGGGCAAACGTTCCCAAAAGGGGACGGCCGGAGGAAGAGACCCCCCCCAGCACCTCTAAACCTACTAAAAGAGCTAGGCCTGACCTTTCATACAGTCAGGTGGCTAGCAAAGGGGTCAAGGTGGCGGTGGCCGCAGCTGGTTTTCCAGAAGAGCGGCTAACGGCTGCCCTGACCGACAGTTTGCAAGAAGCCCTCGACACTCGGATGGATGGGCTCCCCGCAGGGGGGCCTCTCTGCGATTTCGACGGCTTCAGGCTAACTGAGCAAGGAGTGGTGCAGCTGTTCTGTGGGAACGAGATGTCGCTGTCATGGCTTAGATCGGCCATAGGCGGCATCTCTCCCGTGGACGGCGTAACTCTCCAGCTCTTGGAAGGGGACAAGCTCTCCAAATATAAGAAGATGGTGGCTACGGTCCCGGGCAAACCCATGGACCAAGCTACCATCTTCAGTAGACTTACGCGGCACAACCCAGAACTCCGAACAGAGCTGTGGAAGGTCCACGGCACTCAGGTTGTCGAGGCCAAGGGGCTTCGACTCATTCTGGGTGTCGATGAGGCCTCCGCGGCGAAGATTGCGAAACTGGGTTACCGCGCTCAGGCGGGGGTGATCAAGGTGTCCTTCTGGGACCCGAAACATCCCCGGGGGGATTCAGTAGAGGCCGGCCCAAGCGGCGGCAACAACGCGCCGCCGAGCACAACGGACACAGCGATGGAGGGGCTGTCGGGCTCGGAGGGAAAAGTAGGATAGTTAGTTAGTTAAAAAAAGGAAATACTCCAAATCAATCTGCAACACAGTGAGCCGTCCTCCGCATTAGTAGGACGACAGGCCGCTGCGGGACAGACACACATTGCCCTGATTCAGGAGCCTTGGGTTCGCCATGGCTCCATTCGAGGTTTAGACAGGCGGCATGGAGCCATTTTCTCCTCCGCACACAACATACCCAGAGTATGCATATATGTCTCGAAGGAGATTAAAGCAACAGCAATTCCCGAACTTTGTTCCAGGGACGCGGTTGCTATTAAGGTGAGTCTTAGGGAGGAAACCGACAGGGCAGAAATCGTGTTCGGCTCAGTCTACCTTCCCTACGACTCGCCAACACCGCCACCTTCAACCGAAATGGAGAAGATGGTTCAATTCTGTACTGATAGACGATTGCCTCTCATCATAGGATGTGACGCCAATGCTCACCACATTTGCTGGGGCAGCACAGGGGTCAATCCTAGAGGCAGTAGTCTATTACAGTACCTGTACACTACCGATTTAGAGATAATAAATCGGGGCAACACGCCCACCTTCGTTACCCAACGGAGGCAGGAGGTCATCGATGTCACACTGGGATCCAGACTAGCGGTCCCCCTGTTCAAAAATTGGTACGTATCAACGGAACCCTCATTGTCGGATCACCGACACATCAGGTTCAAACTGGACTGCGCTCCCTCCTCAGAGGAGAGCTGGTACAGGAACCCCAGGGACACCGACTGGGACGTCTATAGACGAGCCCTCTCGGAAAAAATAAACAGGGTTATTATACCCAGAAACACAGAGGAGATAGAATCCTCCGCCAAACTTCTCAATGGAGCGATCACTGCCTCATACGAGAGCAGTTGTCCTCTAAAAAGAAGCAAGGGTAAAAATAAAGTTCCCTGGTGGAACAGGGAACTTTTGAACCTACGCAAGGAGACACGCAGGCTCCTTAACAGGGCTCTGCGCACTCAACTCCCAGAGGACTGGGACGACTACAAACGATCCCAACGCCTCTACAAAAGCCACATTCGTAGCAATAAGAGGGCAGCTTGGAGGAAATTCTGCGAAAGCATTGAAGATCTTCCAGAAGCCGCTAGGCTCTGCAAAGCCCTTAAGAAAGATAGACCTTCACGGCTGGAGGACTTGAGGCTTCCTTCCGGTAGACTAACGGCTACCAATGAGGAGCGCCTCAAGCATCTACTAGAAACTCATTTCCGAATCCGTAGTGGAGACGGAGGAAGCACCATCCCCTCGGCCCCCCCGCGCTGCTGTCACGGCAGCGGATTGGAGGACAGCCTCGAGGGTGGTAACAGTGGAAAGGGTCATGTGGGCTATTTCCACGTTTGATCCGTTCAAAAGCCCAGGACCGGATGGAGTGTTTCCGGCACTTCTGCAAGAGGGGAAAGAGACACTCATCCGTCCGGTCTATCATTTGTTGAGAACCTGCCTGGCCACGGGGTATATTCCTATACCCTGGAGGGCGGTCAAGGTGGTTTTCATACCTAAAGCAGGACGCACGACCTACGATACTGCTAACTCTTACAGAGCTATCAGCCTAACATCCTTCCTACTCAAAACTTTAGAGAGGTTGGTTGAAAGGTATGTCAAAGACGGAGCACTGGTCTCAGTACCTCTGCATCCGTCACAACATGCTTACCAGGCCGGCAAGTCAGTGGAAACGGCCCTTCATCCGATCGTTTTGAGGATCGAGAAGGCGCTGCACCACAAAGAACTTGCGGCCGGAGCCTTCTTAGATATCGAAGGAGCCTTTGACCATACCTCCTTCGATTCAATCTGCGCCGCCGCTGCATATCATGGCATCGAAGACACCATCATTAGATGGTTGAGGGCCATGTTGGCGGGAAGGCAAATAACAGCTGCCAATGAGGAAACGGCAGTTAAAGTTTCAGTAAGGAGAGGCTGCCCACAAGGGGGCGTCCTATCTCCTCTGCTATGGAACCTCGTTCTCGATGGCCTATTACAGGAACTCGAAAACGAGGATCTTTTTGCGCAAGGTTACGCAGATGACCTTGCAATCATCATCTCGGGAAAATTCCCAAATACGGTCAGCGGACTCTTACAAAGGGCCTTGCAGATCGTACAAAGATGGTGCAATGACCAGGGCCTTAGAGTCAATCCCTCAAAGGCGCAAATGGTCATTTTTACTAGAAGACGCAGGCTAGACGGTTTCGTCGAACCCGTACTCTACAACACAACTCTAACGATCTCAAGGACAGTGAAGTATCTGGGGGTCATCCTGGACTCTAAGCTGACCTGGAGAGATCATATAGAGACAGGTACAAAGGGCCACTACAACCCTATGGGTATGTAGAAGAACCTTTGGCAAAACATGGGGGCTAAACCCCAGGGTGGCTATGTGGTACTATACTGTCATAGTTAGACCAATGATTACGTATGCCTCTGTTGTCTGGTGGCCTGCCACAACCAGGTCAACCTTACTACAGAAGCTAACACAACTCCAAAGACTTGCCTGCTTAGGAGTCACAGGAGCAATACGCACGACCCCCACGGCAGCTCTGGAGGTCCTTCTGGACCTTGCGCCCCTTCACCTAGTGATTGTGGCCGAGGCTCGGAAAGCGGCCTACAGACTGGAATGTGGAGGTCAGTGGATGAAAGGAGGAGAACAATCAGGTCACACTAGGGCCCTAACTGATGCGATAGGAGCCCACTCACTTCTGGAGTCCAGGAGTGACGACGTGATACCTTCCTTCTCCTTCGCACAACCCTTCGAGGTAGTCTTCCCGAAAAGAGAAGACTGGAGTCAACTCGAAGACATACTAAGGCCTGCAGATATTGTCTGGTTCACAGACGGATCGAGGCTTGAGGAAAGTACCGGAGCGGGTATATTTGGGGAAAGGCCCAAGGCTGAGCTTTCTTATGCCCTGGGCAAATTCGCCACGGTATTCCAGACCGAGATCTTTGCCATTTTGGTCTGCGCACAGGAGAATATCCGAAAGGAGTACTCTAATAAACACATATATATATGTCGCAATAGCCAAGCGGCCCTCAAGGCCCTTGCATCGAATCGGACCAAGTCAAAACTGGTCCAAAACTGTAAACAGGCCCTCTGCGAACTTGGCTCATCAAACTGGGTCAGGCTTCTCTGGGTGCCTGGACACAGTAACATTGAGGGTAACGAGCGGGCCGACGCTCTGGCCAGAAGGGGCTCTCGTCAACCTCTGCTCGGTCCGGAGCCGGCTCTCGGCTACCCTAGATCCCAAGCCAAGAGGTTAATAGATAACTGGACTCGCTCCCAGTTCACTGACCTCTGGGATTCCTATCCTGGACTCCGGCAAGCGAAGCTCCTAATCGCAGGACCCTTGCCGGAGAGAACAAAGCAATTTCTGCGTCTAAGCAGAAAGCAAATTAGAGCCGTAACAGGCCTCCTGACCGGACATGGCTCTTTCAAAAAACACCTACACACAATGGGGGTGGTTGACCACCCCGATTGCAGGTTCTGTGAGGACGAGGAGGAGACTTCCATCCACGTTCTCACTTCTTGCCCAGGACTGATGAACCTGAGGCATAAACACTTCGGCACTGGATTTCCAATGCTGGAGGAAATAAGGAGCTCTCCCGTGGGAAGGATTTCAGCCTTTGGGCTGGAATCCGGTCTGTACGGGGGAGCTCCCTAATTTGTTAGCGGTAGCACAATGGGCCACAAGGCCTGAGTGCGGCGACCTCCAGGCGCCCCGCTAAAAGAAGAAGAAGAATATCATGTAAATCTACTGAAAAATGTGGAAAATCTTGTGGATGCAGAAATGACGGCATAAAATGCTCAGTTGTTTACAAGCACTGTGCGGGAGAGACATGCGGAAACACATCAACAATTACACTTACAGAGCTTAACGAAGATAAATACTATGAAGATTATGTGTTCTGTTTCAATATTAACAGTGAAAATAACGAGAAATCCGAAGAAACCGAACAGAACCAGGATGAATGTAGAGATACGCAAATGGACAACATCGAACGGAGACCAAAACGAACTCGAAGATCGAAGTAAAAATTCACAGAGTAGCAGCAGCAAGAGAATCATGGAATATACCTGTTGGGGGACATCACGTAAAAAAACATGCACCTCTATGGTGGTGTGGAAAAGAATCTACATGAAATGCATAATTGTATTTTAATTTGTGGGTAATATTTGTGCGTTTGGGATACTCAAGGGGGGCTTAAAACCTATGCAGAAATCAGCGAGGTAGGCGATCTTGTCACAATAACATAGTAAAAATCTCCTTGCCGCCTGGACTAGAAGGAAAATATCTTTTTTGTGATTTTATGAGAAAAATGTATCTCATGAAAATTGCTGCATAATTTAAATCAAAGTGATCATTGTGCAAAAATTTAAAAATTAGTGAAGCACACTAATAAAGGTTAAAGTTGTTCTACATAAAAGCTATTATTATGAAGGAAGTTACCTGATTAATAACGGACCTGGAGATTACAGAAGACGTAGGGAACCTTGCCTAGCGAAGTTAATATTATGCTAGTATCATGCGTGTACGTAGAGTTACATATGTGTGTGTGTGTGTGTGTGTGTGTGTGCGCGTGTGATGTCATGGTTTAATGCTAATACAGCGCTATTTATAGATTTGTGAACATTATGTGAGACGCTATCGAGTGTTTGTGGCATAGCGAGAAGAAAAAGGCAGCTAAACCTCTAAAAATTCGTAAAAGTGCGTCACAACGCGCGCGGGAATATCGACAACGAAAAAATACATGTCTTAAAAGTGGTGCTTCGTCTGGACTCATCGTAAAAACAGCTGCTGGCAGTGGTGCTCATCCTATAATTTTAAATGGTGACAGTTTAGCAATGCCAGGAACTAGTAACCAGCTCAGATAAATGCAAATGAACTCAACATAATGTGTGTACAGTGTACCCTGATACTCATACGTACACAGCTACCTATGGTTACAAGTGAATCCTTCTACTCAGAGACAGAATATAAATATACCCAGACAGCACTCGACGTACATTTTAGGTAATATTTTGGTCGGTACGTCCCAAGGCATAATATGTACGTCTTAAGTACGTATTTCCATGTACGTACGGTGTATGTTTACGCCGTATGTCTCAAAAACATACTTTTTTGGAACCCCATATGGATATAAAGTAAAAACAACTACTTCGTATAAATTTAGCCCAGTGAAAAGAAATCGGTTGGCAGAAACTACGAATAAGGAATGTTTTGAAGCAAAAACAGAATATATCACATATTCTGAAAAAAATTTGTTTGTATTCGAAACAAGACAAATATTTGCCAATATGTTTTTCTAAAAATTTGACAAACTTGTGTTTGCATAAATAGACATTAATAATCGCAATTATATTATAAATTATTAATGAAAAATATGCTACCTTTATTTTAAATGGCGTGCCAAGTTGCATGGTGCACAGATATATGACGAACCAAAGAACGAACAGAAATCGTCGTCAGTTGTTTGTTGCTTTTAGTGCATGCTCTGCTCACGCTCAGGGCTCAGCGCTCAGTGCGACTTCGCGGACAGTGAAAGTGTGACTTGTGTGAGATATATGAGTTGAGAATAGAACTATAGTTTATGTTGTAGTGATTTCTATATTTTTGTTATGTTTTGCATGGCCAAATTAACTGTACGGACAAAGGTAAGTCAAATATTTCTCTACATTAACGTTAAATAGTATCTTTTTGTTAATCTGAGAGTTTATGCTATGAGAGGTTAGACATTTTTTTCTTAATCGGTGGACTACTATGCGGTAGAAAATCACTCACTTTATATAGCTATTTATTACAAATTGTTATATTATCATTTTTTAAAGCAAGCAATGAATATTCTAATTAATGTATAATTCACTGAAGAGCATAAAAAACGTCGACATCCTGGAAGAACACCGTCTTCAAAGATGGGGACGTGTTACAACATTTTAGCTGATGGGTCATCAGGCCATAAAAATTTTTTACAAAATTATGCCTTTATAATTTTCCAATGAAAGTCATAAAATCGATAGTATGCTTATGTAAAAAAAATTCAATATTGACGTGTGCTTCAAAAATGAGTTTTAAGACTGTGTAGACAGGATGCAACATTTGTACATTTTATGTAAAACGTAATATACGTAAACTAAGGCATTTACCTAACGAAGAGTCCTGCGTTTAGTATAATTTTTTGTACAAAATTTTGCATCTTATCATAATATTCCTTTTATAGAAAATTTAAGAAAAAAGATAACCCAAATCAAAAAATTAATCTTTCCTTTGTTTCATGCAAAATTAGTAAATAACATTTTAAAACTTTTAGTTAACTTATTTATCTGTTTCTTAACATTTGAAAGCATATGAAATAGGTATATATATATATGTCTCGAAACTTGAGTTCTTTGGCGCGAAGAATTTGGAACTAGTTTTAATGTGAGGGTGTTATAACCTACGACTCCTTTTATAAAATTGAGGCATGTGTACTTTTTTATAAAGAATATTATATATTCGAAAAATGAATCGAAAATTTGAAATAAGAGATGCATTTTTTATATAAAATAGTTACTCTCATATACTTTCGATGTTTTGTCAAATTCTAAAATTGAAACTGTTATAAAGCTATTGTAGTACTTTTTGCACTTGTATTATTATTATTTTAAATCTCAACACTTTCTTATGTTTATAGAAGAGGTCATAAAATTTGGCATTTTAGAATTCATTTATCCACCCAGTTTTGTCAAATATTAAAAGATCTTGCGAATATTTTAACAATTGAGCACCTCAGATATCTGAAGCGCTGACAGTTAAGTACATTAATCAGCCACATATTTGAGGCAGTCTTGAAAAACATCCAAAATTACTTAAGTTCATATGTTTAAGGGATGATTTACTTATCAAAAGGAATAATAATAATAGAAATCATGTGCACTTTGTGTCAGTTTAAATTTTTTTAAATCATATATTGTTAAACCACCCTTTTAGAGGTATATCCATTTTTTTGTATAAAGTTTGTATTACTTTTTATAAACACTGGGCCTGACATCTTTGTAATAAATGCTTGCCTGGTATATTGGATTTTCCTAATGTAATCCATTAAATTTAAATTTCAGATCTTCTGGAAATTGTTCAATTCACTATGAGCTGCAGAAAATATGCTAATAGCAAGTGGCACAAAAAAGCCCAAAGGCACACAATCGTATGTAATCCGGAGATCCCGGATAATTTTCTATCTAAAGAAGATATCGAGGAATTAAGTGATAATTCTTTTGAACAAAATGTGATTCTTTTTGATTGTTTTTATTCTGTATGTAAACATATTTTTTTATTTTTGTATTTTATATTATAGGTATGTTATGTATGTATACATATTTTTGTATTTTATATTATATAGGTATATAAAATAAATATTTTTGTTGAATTTTTTTTTTTTTTTTACTTATTTGGGGTATAAAAAATATGTACTACGTATATCCACATTCTATTCTATAATGGCCTACATGGACCTTAAAATGTATGTATTATGTACGTACAATTTAGTGGAAATCTTTAAGATGTAAGTGTGCTGATTGGGTACTATTGTAGCTCTATTGAATATTGAATAATGAAATGCACTCACCTAGTAACATTATCACAACATCATCCTGTGCGTATTCTCTGATTTCGCCAAGCCATGCTCGTATATTGTCGAAGCTGGTTTTATTGGTTACATCATATAATAACAAGAGAGCTGAAATAAATATAACATACTTGGGTGTTTTGTGAGTACGCATACATAATTGAAAATATGATTTCTCGAGTTATTTTAATTGTCTAAAAACGTTAATATGGAATCGTTAGTTTGTCACCATGCCTAGTTTTTCGTTTTCTTGGTCTCGGTTTCCAGTCTCTCTCATCTGGACAGTAAAAAATTTGATCAACTGACAATTGAAAAGTATCTCGAGGAATCACGTTCTGAATTTGTATTTGGAAACGCCCCGTAGAGTAAATAGTGACGGCAAAATCCGCCTCTTTTTGCAACCTCCACAACTACATGAAATTGACCAGACTGAATGCAAAAGGTCTCAACATGTTCGTTATCTATCACCCTATCCGATATATTAAACTATTTTTTCTTTAGGGACAACATCCCCTATAACAACGATGTAAACTATCCCCCTTATTTTACAAAACACACAAGAAAGAGTTTAAATAATTATATTTGTAAGTCATTCAGATTTTCATTTATAGAATTAATTGTTTTTATCTTTTGTAGATGATTGCAAGCCAATAAATGCAAAACAACCCATTTTATGGTGCATTATGCTCTCTGATTTGTGTCATGTTGTTTGTAAGCGGACTATTACCAAGTTTTAATTGATAACATTTCTGCGATGTAGCCTGGATGTAATCTACTAGTAGAGTTATGTCGTTGCAACGCCTAGACTGCTCTGTTTAATAAGAAAACAAACAACACCAGAGGTTAACCATATTTATTTATATAAATCCTAATATTGGGAACATTGGGGTATTGTACCGCTTTATATAAATATATAAGCGGAACCCCGTAGTGTTTGATGACTGCCTGTTACGGCTCATACTAGAAAAATAATCGCAGTCTAATATTGATATTATGGGTGAAAAACATGGGTATCGTACAGGTGTCTGAGACATGTATAATTTTCAGTGGTAAAATTGTCAACACTTCACATTTCACTTAGGAAACTCTATTTACAACACAGATAAATTAAACGTACATAAGCTATTATTGTAGAATTTAATAACTGACGCAACATTACAAGAAATTGCAAATTTCTTTTTTATTATCTTTCATTTTCCGACAATTGCACTTCGATACGATGTTCCTGAGTCGAGACATTTCATTTGTTTACTAAGCAATTCTATTAAAAACCTTGGCGGGGAGGTAAAAACAAAGAAGAAAGGGGCAAGACCATACAGAAATGGTAGTTTTTATCAATATTTATCGATTGCCGGGGATGGAGAGTGCAAAAAATGGCATGGTAAGTCGCAAATTCCTAATAAACAGATTAGCTTATTTGTTTAAATAATTACAAAATGCGCGGGATATCGACACATAAAAAAACTATGAATTCTATGAACAAAATGCAACATTATGACTGCAATAAAACATCCGTGTGAAATTTCGTTGAACAGGAAAAAAAATGTTAATTTAGGACCTTTAATTTTTTTATAACAATTGAACGGTCAAAGATAAAAGGTTGCGTCTCAGACGACGCGCATTGATATAATCCTAATTTTTTTATATTAGAACTTTTTTAGTCCGATGCACCTTTTTCTTTAAAAAGTCAAAAAACATAGACAAATGAGAATTTTCGCTAAAAACCATCTTTTTTAATGAAGCCTGTGTTTTATAACTTTTTTAATGTCACCACCGTGTTCAGCGCAATTTTTCCTATACGAATAGTCAATAAATTGCTGTTTAAATTTCTGACCAAATAAAAATTACGACCGGCCTACCAAAGCCATTCTGCAAAAACATTGAGACTACTAATTTATCTAAAAATGTTGTCTGTTTTCTCTTCATTTACCTGAACCACTTGAGGAGTGGAGTTTGTTAAGATTATTACTGTCCTAAACTAAAGATCTATGCAAATATTCCAGCTTGATTGAATTTTCTTGTATTGGGTCTAGTAAATAGTACAGGCAAATTAACAATTTAGGGTAACAAAAATTAATAAAGGGATCATCTCTGGGATTTAAGTAGATAATAACCTGGAGAATTAGATGATGCATTCTTTGCACTTCCAAGTTCCGGGAAAATTCAAAAAAATTTGGAAAAACTTTTTGATTTTCGGTTTTTTTGGTCTAGCGGCCAAAATAATGAAAACAGAGAAAGAAGTTCCCAACAAAAGTTGTAGCTCGTCTTTTTCTCTACAAAAAAGGTCTTTACAAATGTTTGTCTTACTTAAGCCGTTTAGCAGATAAATCCAGTTTTCCACTTATTGTTTTAAGCCGCTTCGAAATACGCGAAAAGTGACAATTCTCTAGGATTTTCGTACGACCGGGCTCATCGATCGATAATTCTTACTATTCAGAGCCCCTCAAAAAAAAAATTAAAAGAACATGAAATGTAGAAAAAAGTCTCAGCTTTAATGTGGAACTAATCACAAAATCATAAAAAATGTTATCAAAAAGAGAAAGTGTCAGAAGATAGCTTAGTGAACTTTGTACAGTTGATCCACAGATTTATTCATATCTTTGCCGGGAGTCATTAGAATGATAATTCATTTTGTTTATATAATCTTATATAATGATATATTAATCCAATTAACATTTTATTGCAATTACTTTTGTTGGAAAAATATACCTTGCGATCAAAGTAGAGGTTATATTTCTCATCGATCAATCACCTCCAAATTTTGGAGTTCAATTCGCTATATCTTAAGTAATAATAATAGCACAGTCTTAATTTCGGATTATAAGTACAATAAAACATATTCTTTCGAATGAGTTTTTTAAATGCACGCAGTACTTTTTGAATTCGTCTACATTAGCCATACACGTTCAGAAAATGCACAATTATACAGTAAACCATATACAACTTATTTGTTTCTTAACATTCTTCAATTAAATTTTCACGAAATATATATTAAAGTGCGTGGAATCGAATCCATGCAGTGAAAAAGCACCCATTGTTACGGGAGAAATAGGCAGGATGCATAAAACTCAAAGATGCGAATAAACCAACTGTATAAAGTTTATTAAGCCATCTTCTAACACTTTTTTCTCTATGATACAAATTTGTATGAATTTTGTGATTAGTTCCACATTAAATCTGAGACTTTTCTCTATATTTTACCTTATCTTCATTTTTTTAGCGGCTCTGAATAGTAATAATTATCGATCGGTATGTCCGGTCGTACGAAACTCCCAGAGAATTCTCATTTTCCGCGCATTTCGGAGCGGCTCAAAACTATAAGTGGAAAGCTGGATTAACTCCTAAACGATTTAAGAGAAAAATTTGTAAAGACCTGTTTTGTAGAGAAAGAGACGAGCTACAAATTTTGTTGAAAACTTTTTCTGTATTTTCATTATTTTCGTCATTAGAACAAAAAAACCGAAAATCAAAAAGGTTTTCCATTTTTTTTTATTTTCCCGGAACTTGGACGTGCAAAGAATGCATAATTCCATTCTACAGGTTATTAACTACTTAAATCCCAGAGATGATTCTTTTATTAATTTTTGCGAGGTTTTTACAACATTTTGCCTTCATTGCCTGTACCAAAAATACCTTATTTAAGTGTAATAATCATAAACCGTAAAATAACTTACCATGTGCATCCCTATAATAGGCGTGTGTAACACTTCTAAACCTCTCCTGACCTGCTGTGTCCCATATTTGTAATTTAACTTTCGTGTTGTCAACTGAAACCACCTTCGTCTAGAGAAAAAATTAGAATGAATCATAATAGTCGTTTTGAAATTAAGCTGGTGCACAATATCCTGTTTATTTTTCATTTTTCACATATTTAACATGAAAAGCAAGGATCTCATTCTTCCATTAATTCAGTAATACATTAACAATAATGATGAAGATGATAATGCTGTATTTAGTTTCTAGCGAAGATAAATTCTTAATTATCGAAAAGAGCAAGATTTTGTAATTAATCTAATATTTTCAATGATTATTAGTATTTTTGTTATTTGCATTAATTTTTATTTCTAGTGTTATTATTATTATTAGGTTTATTATAGATTAAAAATGATTTTGTCTTAATATAAAAAAAATCCAAATTGTTGTTTTATTTAACGAAAAAATTCAATGTCTTCAAATTCCTTAAATCCATGTGTAAAAAATATTTCTTCTATTCATTATCTTCGCAAAATACCAATTACTGAAGAATATCAAATGCTTTGTGCAATTTCAATTAATAAAAATCAAAAATTAAATCTGTTCATTCGGCAAATTGTATTATTTAAGGAAAATCCTACAATAAAAAATAGCAGAACTTTCTTCAAATCCTAGATATGATTTTATGTAATTTGTAATAAAAATGCGTAATTTTAGCTGAAAATCTAAAAAAAGGCGCTAAAGTTTATACTTTTTTTCTTTCGCGCCCTTTAGCGGCGAAACTTTGCAAAATTTAAAGGAAATATTTGTAGGAAATTTTATGCTCTACAATTTTACTCTCGTGATATTTTTCACCATAATGCAAAGCTTTCCTCAAAATTGAAAAAAAGGCGAGAAAATTCATATACAGGGTGTAATTAGATACATGTCATAAAAAACTAGTGGTAGGGAACGACAAGACAAACAAAAAAACCTTGTATAACATGGGGTCTAAAGTTCACAGTTTTGGAGAAAAAAAAAGAAAATTTCCAAAATAATTAATAACATAGTTTGGTGCGCCTAAGAGATCATCGAAAAGCATGCCAACAAAGCAGTTAAAAGCGACCGACAGAGGACACCGCCATGTTTTTTGCTTCTTCGCGGCCAAATTATCTTATTACGCATGCTATACTCTCCCTTGTAATATTCTCAAGTAATGATTTCAATTTGTGTCATTTCGTAAACAGCACGGCGCGACCTAGCCGTTCCTTGGTTTCATCTGTTGCTTTTGTTCTTTTTTAATTTTGTGCCACTTATGTTAAAATTTATTTTATTGACTTGTCGTTCAAGTCGTTAGTACTTGGTTACGTAAGACACCACTTCTCGTTCGTGCTTTTTGTGTTACTTTTGTGATTTTGGACCAAGTTCTTCTTTTTGTTTTCTTTATTGATAACGTTCATTCACAGTTTAGTGTGGTGTTTTAAAACGCAGATTTTGGACATTATGGGAGATTACACTTATCCAGAACTCGAGGATATGCACTTGGTATATGGAGAAAGTGGTGGAAATGCAGCTGGTGTGGAATAGCTTTATCGTTTAATTGACACTTTAGAACAATTGCAACAACGTATTTTAATGTGCATAGAAACAATAAAAAATTATCCTAATTTACCAACTGAGTTGAACGGAATGCGTATGTCCTTAGTTCGACGTACCGAAATGTGTAAACGTGGAGCAGTGCAGCAGTGCAGAGCAGTGCAGCAAGCAGTGCAGCTACCGTACCCCCCAACCGATACCGAAACGTCACCTGACGTACCGTTATATTTTCTTTTCCTTCCTTGTTTCAGCCATCAATCAATCAGCCAACGATTCCACTGTTCAAAATGGGGGAACCCATTCTCGATATCGATGTGTCCGAAGGCTACATCGAAGCGCTGACGAATGAATTCGGAGAGGAGTGGGAACTCATCCGGGCCATCTGCGACGCGAGCCCTCCCATTGTCGCCACAACACCTACTGACACCGTACCGAGCGTTCCGACGACCGATGTAGAACCGCCAACCGACCGTTTCCCGGTACTGCCCCCACCATCTCCGCTCCCCAATCCGCCATCCTCTGCATCGACACCTCCAGTTCCGGCCCCACCACGACGAGCGGATTCACCCATCCGATAACCGGTGGACCAATGGTCCCTCTGTTGGAGATGGAACATTTTGAACAATTTTTGTGAAAAGTTCAAATGAATTGTTCAGTTATTGGGTGTTACCTATTGGGCATTAAATGTATGTTTATTATTATTATTATTATTATTAGTATTCGCTGTCTTGTTTTGATCTGCTTATTATTGTTTACATTGATTTTCATAGAGACCAAAGACTCAATGTTTAGTTTTCGATACCTGACGGGGAAAAATTATGCGCTCAATTCGTTAAAGAAATCTGATTTTTTCCGAACTTAATATACACACCTATTTTCTGTTATCGTATCTCGGACGTCTAACTGTTCGTTTTCCATTTTCATAAAATAATTACAAAATTTTTAAGCTTTTAACACAATGTTTCAAATGTTAATAAACCACTTTTTTTATAAATTCTTATAAACGACAATAAAAACTGCAATAACTTTGTTCCAAATTAAAAAACACGTAAAAACAAATCCTATTTAAACCCCTGCGGCCATGCTATGCTTGCGTTGTGCCGAAAGAGAAGGAATTATTTACATTTTCATAATTAGTGGTATAAAAAGTTCGGTACAAATAATCCCATCAAAGTGCCGCCCTTCTCGGCGGCACAGCCGGCAGGAACACAAGTCGGGTATTACAGTTTTTAATTATTTCTAATATTCGGAACTATTACATCCATTGACCCTGAAAACAGTGGTTCTCAAATGTTTCCTACCTTAACATTAAAAATGTAAACCCAGGTCAGTATTTTTCAAAAAGCCCCTAGAGAAAAAAGTCATATAGGTTTTTTGTTTGTCTAGTCAGTCCCTATTACCAGTCTTTTTATTGACATGAAACTAATTACACCCTGTATATGTATACAGGGTGTCCCAGAATTGAGATCCCGGATGGGAACCTGTGATTCTTCAGTTCATATTGGGTTAATATAACCCATCTTACCTTAGTCCAAAACTGCATCCCTGAGGAAGTGCATCCTCTTAAAATGAGGCATAAAGAAATGTTTTCAATAATTTCAGTTATATCGAAGATAAAATTTCCGAATTTTGATAGGAACTGTGAGTACCCTATGTAAACTTGATAACAACCAAATATCTTTTGTTTCTCAAACGTGACAGGTTTCCTGTTTCACAGGCACCTATGACGTACAGATAAAAAACGATAATTCTTGATTTTTGGTTGATATTACACAAAAATTTTAAAAGTATTAATTTGTGTACTGAAACAGGTAGACACCATGTGGAGCATTTGTTATCCATGTATTTTTTTAAATAAATTACTTTTCTGTTATTACAACATTTTGTTTTAGAATTGTAAATAAATATTAAACACAAATAGAGGAAAAAACGATAATTTCTTGTTTTTTTGATTAATATTACAAAATTTTTTAAAAGTACCATTTTTGCAGCACTTTCAATGCCCTATCAAAGTATTCAAGTATTCCGTAATTTTACAGGGTGATTAAAAAATTACAGCCAATCAAATATTAATTATAATGACAATAATTGGGAAGCAAATGATACTTGGTTGTTACCATAGAATACTTCTAGAGGTACAGCTCCAATCAAAATTTGAAAATTGTATCTTCAATATAACAGAAAGTATTGGAATTTTTTCTTCTCTCTCACTTTAAGAGGATGTACTTCCTCAGGGATGCATTTTTGGATTAAGACAAGTTGAGTTACATGGGCCCAATATGAACTCAGGAATTATAGGTTCCCGTCCGCGAACTCAATTCTTCAATAACTGTAGGAAAAATGTATCTTGAGGCGGTGAATACGAATCTGTGGTCTCATTTGCTCCATGTCATCAAAACGTTTTTTAAATTCAAGAAGAAGGTCAGAAATTGATTAAAATGCGGTTTTTGTAAACTCCTTCATAGCAGGAATGGGTGTGTTTTTAACATATATTTCGACCCGCTGAAACCAGAATTCTAAATGATTACATCAAAAGAATTTTTAACCTCAAAGGTTTGCGAAAGATTAAAAACCTCAGCGCTTTGGTAGCGGTTTACAATGGAAAGTTATTACCCTCAACATTACATACATGTTTTTATCATTACCATGCTATATTTGTCCCCTCTGAATTTTCGATTAACCGAACCGTAGTTGATTTTTAAATTCAAGAACACAGAGATATGCAATATTTCTCCTTTTTTCTATGAAATTCTGGCCACAGGTTCAACTATAGTGGGAACGGAACCTTCCATTAATCGATTTTTTACCTTTCCTCAAAGTTTACGAAAAATTCAGCTCGTCAAGATACATTAAAATATGGTACTCTGTTTATTAGTACATGACCAATTTTTTCTTGTGTGGCTGCATTATTCATTATATACTGCTGATCAACACTGAGAGACATGCCCCTTAAGACGGCCCCTTCCTTGAAAGTTAACAATTATTAAAAAATATAAATTAAACTATAAATATAGATCCACTAATGTCATTACTGATCCAGCTAGCGCTCGCCCTAGAAGCCGATTTGCTCAATAATATTTTTTCTGCAACCGGTCTTGCTGATTTCAAAGAAATATATTACAGTTTTACTTTTTAACTTGAAGGCTCTTGCAGTCAAAGTTAAAAATAATGCTGTTGTCAAACATAAAGGACTGTTGAAGAGTTAGTGGCTCCTTTTTGTCATTTTACCCAAATAGACCACTAAATCGGTATTTTCCACTAAGAAAATAACACTGGCGCACAAAAAAAATGGCTGAAATGTACATACGATACATGATTTCCAAAGTATTTTTTCCCGCTGAACACGAATCCTGTGTCAGAATTGCTCCATCGCCCTTCAATCTTCAGAAAATGAAGACTTTGTGCACAAGAAAAAACTTGTCTGAAACGTACATGCGATATATGATTTCCGAAGTATTTTTCCCACTGAACCCGAATCCGGAGCATTGCTCCATCACCCTTCATTGAATAATCTTCCGAAAAATGAACACTTTCTGCTTACGAGCCGTGCTTTACGTGTGATATATGGTTTCCGAAGTATTTTTTCCCGCTGAACACGAATTCTTTGTCAGAATTGCTCCATCACCGTTCAATCTTCAGCAAAATGCTGAAGAATCGTCCGAAAAATGAAGACTTTGTGCTTACGAGCCGTGCTTTACGTGTGATATATGGTTTCCGAAGTATTTTTTCCCGCTGAACACGAATCCGGTGTCAGAATTGATCCATCACCCTTCAATCTTCAGCAAAATGCTGAAGAATCTACAGATATTACAGTATTTCTGTATTCATTGGTGTTTGCGGTAGCGGCTTCATATGATCTAACTGTTATACGGATCCAACAATAGACTTCGGAACCCTCTCGTTCGTTATTTGACTTACATATCTAGGTATTTTCCGTACGCTCTCTATAGTTTTGCCTTTAGCTGCATTCTGGGCACCTCTACGTGGTGATGGTGGGCAACGGACCTCGCCATTTTACCGGCTAAGTCCCCGGATGGCACGGCTCGTAAGCACAGTCTTCATTTTTCGGAAGATTCTTCAGCATTTTGGTGAATATTGAAGGGAGATGTAGCAATTCTGGCACCAGATTCGTGCTTAGCGGGAAAAATACTTCGGAACCCATGTGTCACACGTAAAGCACGGCTTGTAAGCACAAATTCTTCATTTTTAGGAAGATGAACACTTTGCTGAAGACTGAAGGCTGATGGAGCAATTCTGACTCCGGATTCGTGTTCAGCGGGAAAAAATACTTCGGAAACCATATATCGCATGTACATTTAAGACAACTTTTTTTGCGTGGCGGCGTAATCAAAGCCAGTTAACTCTCTAGATGGTTACAGAAAACATATCTACTGTACTTGTTTTATGTTCCAAACACATAATAAGGTAATGTAACATATGTTAATATAAACAATAAAACTTGTTTCAATCCGAAGATAACAACTTTATGATACAACTCAGGTTTCTTAATTCTCTTATCTAAATCTGTCTTATCTTACCCTAAAATCGACTCCAACAGTTGATATGAAATTTCCACAAAGGAATAAACCATCTCGGAACCTCATCAGGATGCAAGTCTTGCCTACGCCGGAATCTCCAAGAAGCATTACCTAATCATATTAAATTCCCTTGAGTATTTGCTAACTCTAGATGTTAATAGTGGCTATATTTGATTTTGTTCGGTTTCAGTTTTGTATTCAACGGAGTTTACAAAAGTAACACAATCGTTAAAATTAATCAGTACAAACATAAAATATGTTTCCGAATATTACTCTGTAATAAAAGATAACCAAGAATGTAGTCTACTTCACAAGTTCAAAAAGGTGTTAATTCTTGAAATAGCACCTAAAAATATGAGCGGTAGCTCATTGGATTCGGACTGACGTCTAGAAAAATGTGTTACAATGTTTTATTAGCACATAAAAAATTGCAAAAGTTATAAACGAGGTTATAAACAAATTAAGATGAAAAAAATGGCATTTAGTTTTTTGCTCATAACTCAAAAACTATAAGCGATAACGGAAATCGAAAAAAAAAGTTTTTTAAAGAGGAGGAACTTTCCAATAAAAAACACTAACTCCCGGAACTCTATATCCATCATTTATAATTTTAATTTAACGCTGAAAATAGGACTCTGCGAGACCGCTGCAGGACGCGCGCGCCGCCTCAAAAGAGAGTAGAAGTATAAATAAAAAAATATATTTTAGAAGATGATGTACAATTGTACAAATCAAACCAAGTCTCAGATCCAGTAATGGAAAGGATTGTGCCAAGAAAGATAAGTCTGTCCCTGTACAAAAGGACAGTTATATCTTATCATTAGTAAAAAAGCACACAAGTTCTGGGCAAAAAAGTACACCATCTTTATAAGCTGAATGTCACTCATATTTAGGGGAAGCCAAAAACGCTTATACAATCAAAGCTGACGATGATGTTTTGTCTAATTGTAGAGAAAACAAGTGGATTTTCCGTATTTGTCTATATTAGCTAAGACAATTTTTTGTATTCCAGCTACAAGTACACCTAGCGACAGGGTTTTTCCTGTTGCTGGCATGGTAGTTTCTGCCAAAAGGGCAAGATTAAGTCCCAGTCATATCGATAGAAATATTTTGTTTCATGATAATTACAAACTTATAAAAATTTTGCATCATCTCCTACAACTAGCCATAACCTTGCCTCAGATTCGACTCGATAAATGAGTTGTGCTGTGCCTGTGAATTGTGATATGAGTCGAATTCTGCCTATTATTGTTGGTTACTCTGGTTAAACTAAGAGTATAATTTTTGTTTGTGTTTTACAAGAATATAATATATTTATTAATTTTTGTTTTCAAGTTAGACTTGAAAAACTGTTGGTTTTGTATTATTATTATTATTATTATTATTATTATTTTCTCCACAGGTTGCCCTGTATTATTATTATCATATATAATAATAATAATAATAATAATATTATTATATTTACGCGTTAGCGATGCTGGACAGTTCTCCCGTGTATCCGATATTTCACGGGGGAAGCGCCAGCGAATTATCTACAACCACTACCCACATCCCGCAGGGTTATTGGTTGTAGATTCCAGAATCGTGTGCCCTAAGTAGACGCAGGGACCCCAAGACGACTGCCTTCTGCATTTGGCCTGCCAACCATTATTATAAACTCTAATATAATATGATGCATTAATAGTAGAATCAAGACAAAGTTAATTTATTTCAACTGCAACAATATTGTCACATTTACGTTCACTGTACTGTCAATATTTTAAATTCCGTCGACATTGTAGAGTAATATGAAATTAGGGACCGCACGGCCTCCGCCGGTCGACGCCGCAATAAAAATATGGCGGTTGTAAATCGGCATCTTACGCCGGCTTACGCCGCGTACGTCGGTTGATCGACGTAGGGGCGCCGCCGCCGAAAAATTTTTTTTGGCGCAGATGTCTAAAAGAGAGTACATCACACAAAATAATGTGATCATACTATTACACATCAATTAAAAAATTTGAAAAAAGTATGGTGTATTCTTAACACTACAAAGAATAAGGTCCCGTTGGAAAAAAATGTTAAAGTTTATTTTTCAACAAGTTAGGCCATTGTTAACTAACGAAATTTTATGGGACCATCCGTTGTCATTGGGGACAATTTATTTTTTTAATAATTGGACTATAAAATTTTCGCTTCTTGGGGCCTTTCTTATACAGGTACTTAACAAGATCACGTTATAAAAGTTTTTAAAAATTGTTTATTTTCTTTATTATAATTTTTTTAAATAAACAAAAAATGAAAAACCAAAGTAAAGTTGTAAAAAATTGTCTTTTTCATATTCGTTATCATATTACTAATTTTGCATTCATTAACGTTAAAGAAAATTTTTACGCCATTTGTTTATATATTGTTTATAAACAAATTGGCTAGTTGTATATTTAAATTTTTTTTTTTTACAATTTACTTGTCTTGGGAATATGATTTAAAAAAGTATTTTCTTAAAAACATTATCTCATTGTTTATAACCGTTTAATTATCCATCATTTGAATAATTAGTTAAGAAATATTTTTTTTCTTAAAAATCGTAAGTGGCAATCCTCAATAAAGTAACAAAAAAATGTTTTTTTATCAAGAATTTCATTGTTTATTAACTTAACAATTCGTTATAAACGAATTTTAACAATCCAAATTTTTTTTTTTCTAAATCTTAAATGACGTACAAAAACAGCAATATGCAACAACAACTTGAAAACATTTTGTTTGTATTTTTATAGCGTTTTTTCAATATTACACGATACAAAAGTTGAAACGGCCACTTAATTTGTCAACTAAAAAACTGATATAACTTATAAACTATTATAGACATCACAATAGACATTCAGGTCGTTATATAGAGGATTAATTAATCTTTAAATGAGTTGACTTCCAAGTTTGTAACTATTACTAATCAGTTATTGTGCGCAGTTGTTTATAAAAGTTAAATGTCACAACTTTCAGATATTTTATCACTTAACAAAATTGCCTTGAAAGTCCATTACCGTATCTGCATTATTTGATAAGCTAGAAGTCATAAAAAATTCAAAAACGTCAAAAACACATTTAATTTTTAATTTAATTTAATAGTTACAAACTTGGAAGTCAACTCATTTAAAGATTAATTAATCCTCTATATAAACGACCTGAATGTCTATTTTGAAATCTCGAATAGTTTAAAAGTTATATCAGTTATTTAGTTGACGAATCAAGTGACCGTTTCAACTTATGTATAGTGTAATATTGAAAAACGCTATAATAAATACAAAAAAAAATGTTTTCAATATGTTGTTGCATATGGCTGTTTTTATATTTTCTTAAGATTTAGAAACAAAATTTAGGATTGTCAGAATTTGTTTATAACAAATTGTTAAGTTAATAAACAAAGAAATTGTTGATAATTTTTTTTTGTTATTATATTGAGGATTGTCAATTATGATTATTAAGAAAAAAATAATTTATTTTAACTAATTATTCAAATGACGGATAATTTAAAAAAAAACGATTATAAATAATAAGACAATGTTTTAAAGAAAAAAAATTAAAATCATAATATTCTCAAGACAACAAAATTGTAAAAAAAAATTAAAACATAAAAGTAGTCAATTTCCTTATAAACAATTTATAAACAAATGGCATAAAAAATTTTGTTTTAACGTTAATGAATGCCTTTCTTCAATGCAAAAACAATATGGTAAGAATATCGAAAAAAAAATGTTTTCAACTTTACTTAAGATTTTTTTTTGTTTACTTTAAAAAATTATAATAAACAAAATAAACAATTTTTAAAGACTTTTATAACGTGATCTTGTTAAGTATATGTATAAGAAGGACTCCAAGAAGCCAAAATTTTATTAAAAAAAAATTGTTTCCAATGACAACGGAGGTCCCATAAAATTTCGGTAGTTAACAATGGCCTAACTTGTTAAAACATAAACTTTAACACTTTTTTCCAACGGGACCTTATTCTTTGAAGTGTTAAGAATACACCATAATTTTTTCAAATTTCTTAATTGATACTTAATAGTATAAAACAAATTATTTTATGTGATGTACTCTCTTTGGAGGCGTTAAATTAAAATGATAAATAATGGAGACAGAGTTTCGGGAGTTCGGACTTTTTTATTGGAAATTTCCTAATCTTTAAGAATCGTTTTTCCGATTTCCGTTATCGCTTATAGTTTTTTAGTTATAAGCGAAAAACCAAATGTCATTTTTTTTCATCTTAATTTGTTTATAACTTTTGCAATTTTGTATGTGCTAGTAAAACATTTTAACACATTTCGAATCCAGTGAGCTATCGCTCATATTTTTCGGAGCTATTTCAAGAATTAACACCTTTTTGAACTTGTGAATTAGACTAATACTAAGTACATTCAAAATACACGTAAATAGATTTGATATTCCTGACAACACATTATACCGGATTTCATGGTTCGATCGTGCTTGTTTTGTTTAAAGAAGAAAAACGCAAATTATAGTTAAAATGAAAATCAAAACAAATTTCCTGATTGTGCATTCGTTACACAGGTCTACAAGGGTATTCTTCTTTGAGGACAAGGGATATTTCTACATAATTTGATGCACTGAATCTAAATCTGCCCAACAAAATTAGCTATCTCATCAGAATTTTGACATCCTAATTGCAAAGTGACAAAATGGCCATTTTGGGTATATTTTCTCGGATATCTCAGAAATCAGAGGTGATAGTAATATTTGGTAAACGATTTTGGATTCTACATCAGAAGTCTACAGGAATCGATCATGGAAGCTTGGAAAGGATCTGACTCCATAACCTCATAGTCACGAAATCCATGCGCTAAGAAAAGACCGTTATCCTTGCCGCTACCAATTTAATTATCATTACTTATTCTATCTCGCTTTGTTTCATTACAGTCCGCCAAATACCAGTGACGTGCAAATAAATATTTTCTAAATGATTTTGGAATTCTTTAATTTCTTTTTGCGTTATCATATTTGTATGGGGATCCGTTCCAGGTATTTTTAGAACAAGATCTGGTTCATCCTGTATATGACAGTAACTTTTTTTGAGGTTACAAAGTGACTAAAATGTTTCTATCTCAAATTATATGATAGTACTATCCCCTATGAAGAATTCAAGCTCAAGTTTGATTCTCTAGGCCATCCCAATCGTGAGCAATGGCCGATTTACGAAAAGGTGTTTTTTTTCCGTAATAAATGACGAATTTCTAATTTTTTTTTTATTTATCAAAAATGCTCTTTTTCTACTCAACAGATGCAACATTTTCACCGAACAAGGAGTAATTTAAATCTAAATTGTGATAAGCACAGCAAAAGCAAACAAAAAAACGATTTTTGACGGTATTTTTAGGTTATCTCGGAAAAAAATAACGAATATTTTTTCTGTTGGTCACATTTGTAAGGTTTTTTTTTATTACCTACAACTTTCTTATTTAACTTTTATTAGTAGGATGCTTCCTTTCTTTTTAAATTGCAAAAAATGTTTCTACTTTGTCTAATTTTTTAGATTAAGTTCTACACCAGCTAGAGCGATGCAAAAAACGCTACCTTAGAATTGTTTTCTCTACATGACCCTATTTTTTGTTTCCGAGTAGCATCGTTTTTGCACTTTTCTGTAGAATTACTAAACTATAAAACATGATTTACGTTCTAATTTGTCACAAGAAAATCTAAACGCTGTGTCTTCTTAAACCTCAGAGTGAATTTGATGAGACACGAGTCTTGAATTTCGCGGTTTTGCCAGTACCAAAACAAAAACAAAAAAATTAACGGTTATTAAATACAATAAAACAGTGTCAATCAGTTATTTTTATATTGGCAAATAATGAACTATATATGGAGAGCGGGATGACAGTCTGAAAAAGTTTATATATATTATCTGTATTTTATCTAAATGTAAACAATCATTTAATGCGTACTAATAACGATAAAATTTACCTGATTGGAACCAAATCTATATTTGCTCAAATGTTTACGGGGTATACAGAGTCGCCTCATTATGGCGACTTCTGGTTAGAATAGTGGGATTAGAAAATAACACTAAAATTTATTGTAGAATTTCTAGTTAGTCCACATATCCTACTGCGTAGAGTCGGTTACAATTTAAACTGACTTGTGTCATGGCCGCTAAAACGTCTGAACTAAGATTTTATTTGATGCAAAAGAAATGCCAGTAGTTCTCAAACAGTTCTCAGCAATGATGTCGCTAAATAATTTTAAAAAAATAGGAAAGATAGTATCATAAAATGTTAAGATTATTAATTTAGTAAATTCATAATTTTACTGGAATTCTGATTAACAGTGTCCATAAAGTTGGCCACATGTGGGAAAAAAATTGTATTTTTGACATTTCTAAAAAACTTTATTAGGGGTTCGTATATGCATGTCCAACAACAAAAAATTACATTTTGACACATGTCATGTGATCACCGGTTTCGCAGAACTGTAAAAAATAGTTGACCGTGGTACCGAAAAGTGGGTCAAATTGTTAAAATACCGAAAAATTTTATGAAGAAAAAGTGCATATAGAATACAACAAGGACCCCATATATCAATTTTGAAGCAGATATGAGGATAATAAAAAAGTGCAAATTTTACCCCTATCATTAATTATCATAAACTCTTGTGTCTGTTTCACAAATATTTGATTAGTTTCGACAAAAACTTTATGTATTTTAGTTGAAAGGTATTTGCATGTAAAATAAGAAACGAATCCCCAATACAGTATTTTTTAGAAATCTCAATAATACAATTTTTTTCCAAATGTAGCCAACTATACGAAGGACACTGTAGGTATATAGGTTCGGGCACAAATGAAACTAATAACAAAAAGTGAATTGCCCAATTCAGTCAATAACAATGAGTGATCAGAAAAATAAATCAAAGACTAATATTGCTACAGTCCAACAAGAGACACGGGAAGGTTTCGGCATTTCTTGCCAGGAAAGGATAGGATCGTAGTATTAGTAGGGGAAACGATGTCAGTAAAAATAAAATATTTCACATAACAAAAAAAAATCTGAAATCTCTATGTGGATAACGAAAATAAATTATTTTTCTTTTAGCGGTAATTCTGAGAGAACAACGCATTGACACGTTTTCATAAACACTAAAACACTACACTTGAACAAATTATCTACTCGACGCACCATTTTCACCATTCGTGTTGTTCAATATTCAGTGAATTTTCCGTATTAGTTTCTAAGTTTTTAATTTAGTGTTTAAGTTGATTGTCATAAAATATTATCTATTGCTCTAAAATAAATTCTAAAATTCAATTTTGTACAGTTGCCCGCGAAAAATACTCGGTCGCGCAGAACCCTACTTTTCGGCTACGAGAAGGTGGAGAAGTGGGTCTATGAGACAGTTTAAAATCTGACCGCTAACGAGCACGTGTACTAACTGTGTCTCGATATTCTCTATATTTTTTCTTATCGCTCAAAACGCTCATTTTCGCTCGTCTCGCTAATAGTGCGTGAATTACATCACGTTCAGTTGTTCGACTTGGTGATCCAACTACAGTCCGCTGCCCCCCCGCCGAATTAACCTATCAGAGCTCAGAGGGAAGATAACCAGGCCCAGAACATCGGCCAATAAAGGTAGGAAGTGCGACCGAGTTCGAACAATTTGTTAATTTTCTCAGTTCATATTTTTATTTAATTCAACACATTTTTTGGTACCTTGCGAGCCAAGGATTCTCTTATTTAATTTAGAAGTATTTTGTGGCAATTATAGTTTCACATTGAATTAAAAACCTTATCACTTTTTTGTGGCTAGTATTGAAGCTACATAGATATTCGGCTTTTTGTTCACATACAATCCGCTCAGCTGTTTGTGTTTATATCGCGCAGTTGATAATATTTATATGTCTCAGATTTTTACAAAATTGCTCCTTTATTGTCCTGAAATTAGTTGTTGTTTATTATTTAACAATTTTTCATTAAGATATTTCAGAATATTTAATATTGTCGTTTAAAAAACACTGGTAATCATGTCTAACGCTAATAAAATTAAAATGCACACTGCAATTCGTGATATGAATTACAACAAATTGAAAGAAATAAAAGCTAAAGCAGAACTTGCGCGAGAGGACGAAAGACATCATTCTATTTTCAAAATATATTTTAAACGATTTGATTCAGTCTATGAAGAATTTCAGGGAAATCATGGTAATTTAATAGCTTTACTCGCTCTTCAGGAGGGTGCTGATTTAGACGCCCAAGAAAAAATTAGGGCTTCGTTTGAAAATGATAGTGCTATAACACAAGAAATTTATTTTGACATATTTGGGGATCCAAGTATTATTAAAAAAGATGATTCAATCATTTCTCAGCGTAATATTAAATTACCTAAAATAGAACTGCCAAAGTTCTTGGGTGACTATAAGCATTTTAGAACCTACATAGATATATATAACTCTCTAGTTCATAATAGTCCAGATCTTTCTGAAATTGAAAAGTTCAGTCATTTAATTAATTCTTTAGAAGGTCCTCCTTTGACGCTTGTGCAATGTACACCTATGACCGCAAATAATTATATTATCGCATATGAAGCTCTTGTCAAACGTTACGACAATAAACGTCTGATTGCATCATCATATCTCCAAGAAATATTTAACGCTACGAAATTAGTAGACAAACAAATTAACCCTTATAATCTTAGAAAACTCTTGGACACATTTAATGAAAATCTGGCTGCCCTTGCAAATATGAATTTTCCTGTAGATCAATGGGACTTTTTATTATTTTTTATGTTTCTCAAATGTTTGGACACAGACACTATTAGTCGCTTTGAAATGGAACAGAAGTCAGATAACAATATCATACCTACTTTTGAGTCTCTAAAAACGTTTGTATTAAAACAATGTAACGCGCTAGAAGCTATCAACGCCTCAGCCCCACCGAAAGGTAAAAAATCGGAAATAAATAAAGTAAGTAGTGGGCAAATGGGAATTCTGTGGGAGCAATCATTTTTGATGAGTGATGAAGGTCAAAGTGATGAGTGATGAAGGTCAAAGTCATCATTCGTGATGAAGATCAAAGTAATCATTCGTGATGAAGGTCAAAACGATCATTCGTGATGAGGATTTCCCAGAATTTACGTGCAGGTATGCGAGGTATCAAATTACATTTTAATGCACGTGTGTAGAGGTCACCGACAAGTCTTGACAAGTCTAGATTGTACGTGTATATCAAATTTCATTTCCTGGAATTTTAGAATTACATAACTGAGCTATGGGTGTACATGGTAACAAACATTCGAAGCAACACCCTGTATATGAGCACATATAATCCCTGTATGCGATTCAATTAATATGCTGTTAAGTATATATGATTAACAATTTCCGTAACCCCTGTACATAATAATACAAAATGATTAATCCGAATCAATCAATGCATTATACTAATAAGTATGGGAAATATAAAAAATACCCTATAAGACAATCTCCATAACCCCTACATGTGACATAATGATTAATCCGAATCAATGCATTATACTAATAAGTATAGGAAATATAAAAATATCCTATAAAACATTTTTCCGTAGCCCCCTGTATAATAATATAAAATGATTAATCCGAATCAATCAATGCATTATACTAATAAGTATAGGAAATATAAAAAAATACCCTATAAGACAATTTCCGTAACCCCCTAATAATACAAAATGATGAATCCGAATCAATCAATGCATTATACTAATAAGTATAGTAAATATAAAAAACCCTATAAGACATTTTCCGTAGCCCCCCTGTATAATAATACAAAATGATTAATCCGAATCAATGCATGTACTAATAATTATAGGAATTACAAAATGTACATGGCCACAACAATTTCCGTAACCCCCTAATAATACAAAATGATTAATCCGAATCAATGCATGTACTAATAAGTATAGGAAATATAAAAAATACCCTATAACACATTCTCTGTAGCCCCCTGCATGTGACAAAATGATTAATCCGAATCAATGAATGCATTATACTAATAAGTATAGGAAATATAAAAATATCCTATAAAACATTTTTTCCGTAGCCCCCTGTATATAATAATACAAAATGATTAATCCGAATCAATGCATGTACTAATAATTATAGGATATACGAAATGTATATGACCATAACAATTTCCGTGACCCCTGTATATAATAATACAAAATGATTAATCCGAATCAATGCATGTACTAATGATTATAGGATATACAAAATGTATATGACCACAACAATTTCCGTAACCCCCTAATAATACAAAATGATTAATCCGAATCAATGCATTATACTAATAAGTATAGGAAATACAAAATGTATATGACCACAACAATCTCCATAGCCCCTGTATGTGACATTTTTTAAAGAACCTGCATGAAAGTTTATCAGAATACATAAAAGATGAAATGAGTTACCCTATTCCGAATGTATGTACTGAGAAAGTAGAAAATACCATTCAAACAACTACTTTAGTTCAATAAATGCAACGAAATAATAAAATGCCCTGTATACGACATTTTTCGTGCCCCTCTATACGAGTCTCAATTACAGAACAGACCTCGAGAATGCATTAAAAGCAAGCTAGATGTGTGCGATTAATTTCCATATCATTTTACAGTACACCGCGTAGGTAGGTTGATAACGTAAACATCTTGTCAGGTGGAATAACTCCAGACAAAATAGAAATTTGATTTAAGTCTGTACAAATAATCTATTTTATCACATTATGGGAACGCCTAGGGCATTAGACTTCATATTTCAGAATTCTCTGAATAAAATTTATCAGAACGCATAAAATATGAAATTAGATGAGCCCGACACGTCGCCAATCGCCTATCACCGTGAGAATAGATATTTTGTGCAAATTTCCACAAATTAGCTCGTTATCGCCATGTGAATGGGTATTTTTGCATAAACGAGGTACAAGACACCCGTGATAAGAAAAAACGTTAAACCTGAGAACGCAAAATAGCGGTGAGAAGAATTTTTCGTAAACAACTAAGGAAATCATATTTCAAGGCCAGAGACGCAAATTCGTTAGAACTTACATGTCGGAGAGGAAAGATTCAAATTAATTTCAAACTCGATTATCAATGAAAACCTAAGTAACATATATTTAAGACTGGCCCACTAGTAATCAAATCAAAACAATTAGCGCAGTCTTTTGTAACCTAATAAATACCCTGCTATTAATTACATGCAATGACGCGTGCCTTATGCCGGGAGATAGAAAATATGTGAGGTATACACTAGATTAATTACATTGCATTTGGGGACTATTATTTAGATATGATTTAAAGTATGAAATATGTATACAGTGGGGAACAAAAATAAGTGAAATATACCAATTCAATTACATTACATTTGGAGTTATTCTTTAGATACATGGTTTAAAACTATGAAATATGTATACAGTGGGAGACAAAAATAGGTGAAATATACTAATTTAATTACTCTGCCTTGGGGCTCTTAGATATATATGGTTTAAAGATTAAAAAAATGTATACATTAGGGCTATGTGGTTTGAAATGTGCATACAGGGGTGATAGAAATATGTGATATACTAATTTAATTACTCTGCATTCCGATATATGCTTTTAAGTTGGAAAAATATACAAGGATCATACGAGGAGTATAGTCATGTGAATCACCGACTCAGGATGTTCCCACACAGGGCGCTATTTAGAGATGGGCAAAGGTTATTTAATTTTAGAATTGCAAACTGAGCTACCGATACAGCAAAGGATCAAGTTCATAATGCACGTGTGTAGAGGTTATATGTAGATCAACTTCTAGTCAAATGTCAATAACCCTTACGAACTTGTCTAAACTTGCATAAACAAGTTAGCTGTGGGCATGTACTATGTGGTGGGGGTATACTATGTAGTGGGGATAAACTACGTGGTGGGGGTATACTAAGTGGAGGGGGGTGGGCTATATAACCAGTGATATGTTTAAGACACATTAGTTTTCTAAAATGTCTACGTCCTTTAGTTTCTCTGAATATGTACCACAGCAATATACTCCATCAAATGTACCCAGTGCAGCTGATCAATACACAGCATCAAGTGTATCCGAATCCAAAGACGACATTCCAAAAGATGTGGTGATTGGTGAACATCGGTATAAGTTAAACAAATCACAGAGTAAATTTGTTTCGGTGGGACTTTCATACGATTTTGGTTATACCCCCTGTATAAAGCTATCAGGAAATAAAGGTGCCCAGATTATTTTCAATGAAGCTGATTGGAAAAGGTTTTTATCCCATCAAGGAACGATAATGAATTATATGTACTACAACATAGAGCCAGATGTAATATACGAGAACAACTTTTCCATACATTTCGATGAACTATCGATAGGCCGTACAATCAAGATTTCAATAGCAAATAATTATATATATTTGGGGTATGAATCGGTGTGTAGTTTATTGGAAATACTACCACTAGTGAAATATAGACTCGAATTGTTAAAAAACCATCAATTTACAAATTACTTCAAGATTCTACAAGGAGGACTACAAAACCAAAGTGGGAACGTTTTTGAAAATGCTCTGAATTTACTTAAGCCAGAAGACAGTCCAAATAGTGAAAATATCAACATGATTATGGAATTAATTTATATTCATCCTAATATCTTTGAAAAGGGATGTAATGAAAAAAGTGGCGTTTAACGAAAAATATAATCGAGTACATCTTATACCATGGAGCTGTATATCTAGACATACATATTGGGAGCTGTTCGCAGTGAACAGACTACGTTTCCATAGGAGAATCGAGGCAGCTTCAAATATCCTTAATTATATTTTAGATGTAAATCACAGATGTAAAATATTTTATGAAAGGTTTGAAATAAAAGAACATGTAACAAATACAATTCGTTTTATTTAAATAAAATGTTTACAGGTTTATACTAATTCATTTTTATTAATCCAAGAATTGTGTTTACCGCTTAACCCTAACCATTTAACATAGAGCTTTTTTCCTTTTCTTCTTAAAACCTTTTCAACTAGATAAATGTTGGGGTGTTTAACATTCTGAATTTCATATTCATAAAAGCCTCCTTCAATCCGGTTTCCTTCTTGATCTTCCAAAATATAAGTCCTAGGATTAGTGTTTTGTACTTTCCATATCTTAAAAACTTCATTTGACCAATTGGGGGTATATCCTTTCGAAAAAGATTCTCGGTATTTACTTATTCTAACAAAGTCGCCTTTGCTGAATTTTTGTTTGCGTGGATCAACTGTTTTTAAGTGTCCATACGCATGCCCTAGTAAATATTTTTCATCTTTCTCTGTAATGTTTTTCGGCTTCCTGTTGGTAGTCCCGTGTATAGTATCATTATATTGTTCAACTATATCGGGTAGGAGATTTAACCACTTGTAGTTTCCTTGCAAACTAAATTGCCGCCACATCAAATTTTTTAAAGTGCGATTTACTCGTTCCACAACACTAGCTTTCAAATTGGAGAAAGTACTATAATGATTAATTTTAAATTTATTCATTAATTCTCCAAATTGTTTATTGTAAAACTCTTTACCCATATCAGTCTGAAGGTTTTTTGGAGTGGTTTTCATTTGCAACAAAATTGTTTTCATCGCCTCTGCTACATTTTTACCACTCTTCCTTTTAACTGCTTGTGCCCATACAAATTTACTGAATACGTTAATGACAATAAGAATATATCGATTACCTTTATTATTTTTAGCATACGGAATCATTTCTACTAGATCAGCCTGAATTAGATCGTTTAATCCTTTAACAATTACATGTCTTCTTCGAAAATTTTTCCTAGCCGGCTTATGTAATTCATTGAC